>CM060908.1:297213430-299713430 GCA_030737815.1 Allium fistulosum | reverse complement strand
TTCCTTTGAATTTCAAATCAAAACCAGTTTTGCAAACAAATTCCGATTCAAAACATCCAGGTAGAAAATCCTCCCTTGGAAACTTGAAAATGAAAGTCGATGATGCTGCAGTCATTACCAAAATTATTTTCCAGCGACCGAAGTGAGTTCAATGCGTTTATTCCTTTAAAATATTTTTAAAAACTTTTCAATTCAAAATTATTCTCCAAATAATATCACTACAACTTCCCAACTTTGAAAAACACATTCTCAAACCAACGGGATTTAAATTTCCCAAATTTCCACCTTTAAATCCTTTTAAATCTATATTAAATATACTCCGGAGTTTCTTGCTTTTGGTTACAACATTAATTTCTTATTCAATTTCCACAACAACAATGATAATAATTTAACATTATCATTTCCTAACAACCAAGCACACCATATACACTATAATAGTTTATGAAAATTATTCCTTTTATATATAAAAATAATTTGGGTAAAATTATTTTATTTACCCCATTTAAAAAGAATACCGTGTCGAATTGTTCTGTTCAAGTGTTTAGAGATCCCTATCAATAACATTAATTACTCGTATTGACTAGAATCCATAAGCCACTCAATAAACCAATCAACACAATATAAAACAATTTTATATTCACTAACAAATACGCGCTCATATCTGTTAATACACTCAAACACATTCTAGGGTGCTACCGACCCTATCTCTAATGAGTAATCCCCACCAGAGCCAAGGTTCCCGCTTAACCTTCAGCTTTGATACCAAATGTAACAACCTGGATTTTCGACGTTCAAAAATCGACATCAATACGTCCACTGTATTACATGCCGAACAATCGAATGCCAGAAATATCAGATCGTTAGGGAAAGAAGAAAGAGGTAGAAGAAGAAAATAGAAATAACAACACAAAATCTCACAATTGCAGCGGAACAATATATAATAGATAACAACCGATCTTTATACAAAAAGAACTATTACTATTTTTATACATTACATCATCAGAGTACAATACATCAATAGCACAATATTGGACAGTTATAATAACTTGTCTTCACAAAAGCTGACCATACATCTTACAATGCACAGCGAAATAAAAATCAAGTACGTGTGATATGCCTTCGCCACCCAGCTCGTCTCCTGAGCTCCATAGTATCTTATCCTGTATCTGTAATACTCAGTCTTGTTATCCCGCCTTTTGTCAAGGCCAGGATACCAAGGAATTGATTGGATTCCAAATGTCGTTCGTCATAGATATCGATGATTTCTGTCGGAATCCGGATCAAACTATAATTGATAAGACATGACTAGGAAGGCAAAGGAAGCCAACGTTCCAAGTTTCAAGTCAATCCGAGTTCATATGCTCAAGTTATGATGGATGCAAGCTGGAGGGAAAATCATGTTTTCGTATCCATCAATTGGATCCATTTCGTACCCATCAGGGAGTATCATTTCGTATCAATAGAGGTAGCTGTGTTTCGAATCCATCGAGTTCGTATCGATGGATTTCGTGTCCATCGATGGTTAGTACAACTCGTATCGATTGGCCGAATGTCTGCTGCATATCCATCATAGGAACCTCCCTTCATATCCATCTGTGCAAGACGATTCGTGTCCATCAATGGTCTTCACTTCGTATCCATCGATTTTGTGTCGATCGGAATGGCCAGATCCACTTGTCAATGAACTTCGTATCGATCAGCCTTCAGCCAGGGAGACTTGTTCGAATCCATCAGTAAGACGTCTGCCTCGTAACGATCACTTGTTGTCAACTTCGCATCCATTAGAGGTTCAATGCTTCGTATCCATCATGGGACCACGTTCGTACCCATGAGTAGAGGCTTGTTCGTATCTAACAAGTCAACAGACTTGGGTGACGTGTCATCCCTCGAAGCGAACGAGGCGAGATCTATGGAGTCGAAGCGGTCAACACGGAGTGAAGGCCGGATCGAGGCAAAGTGAAAGCGCCACATCACCCCAGGAATACGTGCAGTCATCGACACGAAAGGATCGAGTCGAAACCATGGAGACGAACCATACAGCCTTCGAAAGATCTCACTTCATATCGACTGTATCTCCTGATCCACTGATCCAAATCCAATGAAACTTTCACAGAAGCTTGCACATGCACTAAGGAACGTCTCCACCAAATTTCAGCTTAATTGGACATCATCTTGATCGATACGAAATGGATTCATATCGATCGCAGATCGAGGCGAAACTTTCTGGAAATGGTCGCGTGGGTCCCCTCACGTGCCAGACCAAGTCTCCCGAAGTTTGAGCGAAATCTCAGCCTCCTACGCCTATAAATAGAGCCCCAGAGCATACAGAAAAGGGACTTTTTGGATTCTAAAGCGTCCAGACTCTACCGGATTGAGATTTGCATCTTATTCCTACTGTTGAATTCGAATTCCAAATTGTAATTCACTGTTGTTCGCTGTAATTGCTTGTAATCATTGAAAGAGAATCAATAAAATCATCAAAACTTCATAGTGGACGTAGGCGATACGCCGAACCACTCTAAATTGCTTGTCTTTGCATTTTACGTCTCTGTTTGTTGGAGTTTTTGTTAGATAATTTCTGTTTTACATTCACGTTCTTCATTTTATCTCTTCAAATAACTTCCGAAGAGTGTTGTGCCCATTTTTGGTACAAACACTTTGGTGCTTTCACTGAGAAAACCAGTTTTTTCTCCTGCTCCTTGGATCTACCATCGAAACCGGATTGCATAAATCCAAGAGGAAGATTCAGATATCTGATCCGGAATCCTTCCATTCTATTCAGATTTGCATAAAGTCTAGGAAAGGACTCCACCACTGAAAATGGTTAGTACAAGAACTGCCGCTACCGCTGCAGAGCAAGAAGGCCGGGATAGACAGAATCCTACACAACAGCCTTCATCCAATCAAGACAACACTGCTCACTCGGATCCGTCCGGACCAGTCACCCGATAAGAGTTCCAAGTGTTGCTCCAAGAACTGACCCAAAGCCGACAACAGTTGGCTGAACAGCTGCACGCCAATGTTGAATTGACCAACCAACTGAACCGCCAAAGCCGCAGAAGGTCCAGGAGGGATGATGTTTCCCGCGCGTCTACTGAAAGTTCCGCCTCGTCTGACTATCACCACAGGTCTACCCGTCCCCAGTTAGAGGGGAGTCACGCTCAAACTACTGGATATCAACCCGCCTTGACCGTTGGACAGTTAAGGATAGGACCATCGACCGGCTTCCAAACAGGACCCTCAACACGAGGAGGCACTGCTCCGTAGTACACCACGGACAACCGCGCTACAACCGCCGCGGTAGAAACGAGGGTCGATACCCGGAATCTGTTAGAGCCGAACAATCAACGGTGCGGACATACTCCTTAACCATATGTCCCAGAAGATGCTGAGCCAAGGAGGCGAAATATGGACCGTCGACAGTGCCCGGTCCAAACTCGCACTGTGGAACCCGACCACACCTTAGCTCAGCATGCCCAGAATGTGCCAGTGTCAGATATTTTGACCATGATACGTCAGATGATTCGCGAGAGTCAGGGGCTCACTAATGATGATTGGGGAATCTCCTGTAGTCATACCTCTTTTACAGACGAGATATTATACGCTGAACTCCCTCGGCGATTCAGAATGCCAACTCTCCCAATGTATGAAGGAAATAGTGACCCCAATCAACATATTTTGAAATATGAATGGTCAATGAGTGCTGCAAGAGCTGATGATGCAGTGAAGTGTCGTGGTTTCCCCATCTCTCTGGGGGGAATCGCGACAATGTGGTTTACACGGCTACCACCTAGATCTATTTCTTCGTTCGATCAACTGGCCAAAAGGTTTGTGGAACAATTTCGTATACATGTTGCTAGACCTAAAGACGTTAACACCCTGTCTAGTGTCACCCAAGCTCATGGAGAGACGCTCAGGAGTGACTTAGAAAGATTCCACGCGGCATGTGTTGAGATTATCAATCCCAATGACAACTCGATCTGATGACGTTAACCAAAGGGATTGATCCCGATTCTGAGTTTGGGAATTGGCTAGCTGGAAAACCACCCGCATCGTTGGACCGTTTCTACTCCAAAGCCGCTCAGTTCTTACGGCAAGAGGACGCGAAACAGTCTAGGAAGCAGGACGATGTAGGGCCCAGTAGTGAGGGAATACAGAGTAACGTAGCGGTTAAGCAGTCCGGTGAGAATTCTGGAAAAGTTCAACTGAATATACAGAACAAGCAAACTCAGCCGAGAGGCAACAATGGCCAGGATAAGAAAAGAGATCAGAACCGAGGCCCACGGCGTAGGGCTCAAATGTTTGACAATTACACGCCGTTGAATACGTCATTGGAGAATGTATACTTACAGACTTGCAACACTATACAGTACAAGAAGCCTGCTCCGAAACCCTCATCGGAGAGTCAGGTTCAAACAGGAAAATTCTGTACATTCCATGAAAGCTACCGCCACAATACCAATGAATGTCGACATTTACAGGACCTCATCGAGAAGTTGATCAGAGAGAGGAAGTTGGATCAGTTTGTGCGGGCGCCGCAGTCTGGTGGAGCTAGGGCTGTTACGGTTGAATCACTCAACCGCTCAACCGTACCAACCGTTCACGCGGTTACCATCTATAACGGTAACGGTTACGGTGACGGTTGAAGAATTTGAAAACCGCGGTTAACCGTACCAACCGTACATGATTGTTTTGTGTAATATTTAACATTAAAGTATAAAAATTAGTAATTAAGTTAAAGGAATAGCTTGTAAATTAACAATATGTATCTTAATGAACTAATAACATGTGCATGCATATTTGTCGTTTTATAAACAAATAAATAAATTTGCAAAAAACAGTTAGAGCTATATCAATTTATCATTAATAATGCATATAATTGAAAAAATATGTACGACATGCTTCAAAATTGAAAATACGACGGTTAACCATCATAGACAGTTGCGGTAACGGTTATAAGAATTTATAACCGTCAACAACGGTTACGGTTGGTGGTAATAACGACGGTTGCCGCAACCATAACACCCCTAGGTGGAGCGGGCCCTTCGAATCAAAATCATTCACAAAATCAAGAAAGACAGGAAGAACCCGCTCGTGCGGGCGGAAGGTTGGTTATCAACACGATATGTGGTGGTCCCCACCCAACAGACAGAAGCTGGGGGGAAATGGATTCGTATGCTAGTTCTATCAGGCATGCGGACTTCGAATGCTGTAGTAACTGTAAAGATGGAACTCCGGCTAAACAACTGAAGATAATGTCTGATGATATCATATTCAGAAGCCGAGACGCAGATAAGGTCGAAGCCCCTACAATTGACCCACTAGTGATATCTGCCCAGGTAGGTCCTGCTTGGATGAAGAGGATCCTGGTTGACAGTGGGAGCTCTGTGAATATCTTGCTTAAACGGGCTTACGATTTAATGAAGATGGAAGCAAAGGATTTGAAACCCTACCAATCCTGAATCCACGGTTTCAACGGGAGTGCTACGATACCCATTGGAGTAATAGAACTACCAGGGGAGTAGGGAGTGGGAGAACGTCGGGGAGTCCGGATGTTACAGTTTGTTGTTTTAGAGATTGATTCACCTTATAATGCGTTTTTGGGCCGACCGGCCCTTGCTGAGTTCAGAGCGGCCATCGCCCCATGGTGCTTGACTCTGAAGTTCCCCACCGATCGTGGGATTGGAGTCGTTCAAGGAGATCAGGCAACGGGGAGGGCCTGCTATGTTGCTGAGCTGCGCGGGGCGCAGCGAAAGGAGAAGGGAAAGGGCGTAGAGGAATCTCTCTTCGTCTGTTCTATTGATGATTGACAATTGATGCCTGGGCCTCGGCCCGGGCACCACAACCAATTCCTGAAATACCTTGACCTTAGGGACAATGAGGATAAAGATGAATCTAAGGAGAGTCAAGCTTCTCCGGCCGAACTGACTGTGGACGTCCCAATCAGTGAGGATGATGATTCGAGGATGCTAAAAGTTGGGTCTCAATTGAGCAAGCAGACACAACAGGAATTGGTTGAATTTCTCCGGGCGAATCTCGACGTCTTCACCTGGACACACTCTAACATGTGCGGGATCTCGCCAAACATTGCAAGTCACTCCTTGAATATAGATCCGCGATATGTCCCGGTCAAGCAGAAAAGGCGCGGTATGGATCCAGAGAGATCTGCCGCCCTTAAGGAGGAGGTTGATAAGTTACAATCGAACGGTTTTATTCGAGATGCCTTGTATCCAGAATGGGTGTCCAACCCCGTACTGGTTCGAAAGCCGAACGGGAAATGGAGAACTTGCGTCGATTACTCTGACTTAAACAAGGCTTGTCCGAAAGATAGTTTCCCACTTCCTTGAATTGACCAGCTCGTAGATTCGACAGCCGGACATGAATTATTATCTTTTATGGATGCTTATTCTGGCTACAATCAAATACCCATGCATTTTCCTGACCAAGAACATACCAGCTTCGTAACCGATCTGGGACTCTACTGTTACAAAGTCATGCCATTTGGTCTAAAGAACGCCGGAGCAACATACCAACGCTTGGTCAACCGGATGTTCGCCAATCAGATCGGGAAGACAATGGAGGTTTACGTGGATGACATGCTGGTGAAGTCTGGATTCTCCACAGATCACGTGAGAGATTTAAATTCGATGTTCAGCATTCTTCGAGAATATGGAATGAAGCTTAATCCATTAAAGTGTCACTTTGGCGTTGCCTCTGGAAAGTTCCTCGGATTTATCGTTAACGCTCGAGGGATAGAAGCGAATCCCGAAAAGATCTAGGCAATAAGGAACCTGCAAACCCCAAGAACCATAAAGCAAGTCCAGAGCCTAAACGGGAAAGTGGCAGCATTGAGCAGGTTCATCTCAAAGTCCACAGATAAATGCATTCCTTTCTTTGATCTGATCCGGAAAGGAAAACAAAACTTTGAATGGACCACGGAATGTGAAGGCGCGTTCCAATCGCTGATTCAACATCTTTCCACGCCTCCGATCTTGTCAAAACCAGTCAACCACGAGCAACTGTACCTTTATCTAGCAGTATCGGAGCATGCGATCAGTGTCGCTTTAGTTCGGGAGGAAGACAAAGTGCAGAAACCGGTCTACTACGTTAGTAAACGGCTAACAGGAGCTGAAAGAAATTACCCAAGGCTGGAGACACTGGCTTATTGCCTTGTCATCGCCTCAACAAAGCTCTGCCCTTACTTCCAAGCTCATCCTCTTACTGTGTACACTGATCAGCCGTTACGACAGGTCCTCACGCGACCTGAGACGTCTGGTAGGTTGCTCAAATGAAACATTGAACTAAGCCAATTTGATATCGCGTACGCCCCGCGGAGAGCCATTCAAGGACAAGTCTTGGCAGATTTCATAGCCGAATTTACCGTTCCAGAGGACTTGCCCGAAACCAGTGAATCCCCTGAATACATATGGAAGTTGTATACCGACGGTGCATCAAACGACCGGTGTTCGGGCGCTGGTGTTGTACTTGAAACTCCCGAAGGCCGATCCATATGTTATGCTTTGAAGTTCGATTTTCATGCAACTAATAATGAAGCTGAATATGAAGCCCTCTTAACTGGGCTAAAAATTGCCAAAGATTTGAGGATTATCGCTGTGGAAATTTATTGTGATTCACAGTTAGTTGTGTGTCAAGTACGGGGAGAGTATCAAGCGAGAGATCGAAGGCTGGCTGCTTACTTGGCACGAGTTTAGGAAGTACTGAATCAGTTTGATTATTATGCCATCTATTACATACCTCGAGAACGCAATCAAAAAGCCGATTCATTGGCAAAGTTAGCTAGCACAGGTGAAGCACAACAAATGGGACTTGTCCTCGTTGAAACTTTATCCTCCCCAAGTATTGATCAAGTAGAGACGGACTTTGTTTTCGAAACCGCTCCCAGTAGGGAATCGTGGATGACTCCGTATCAAAATTACATTGAGAATGGGACGTTGCCCGAACATAGAAATGAGAAAAGACAAATTCTATGAAAAGCTTCACGGTTCGTCATTCAGAACGGAGTCATGTACAGAAGAGGTTATTCTATTCCTCTCCTCCGATGTATCGTACACGATGAAATCAAACGAGTGTTACATGACGTACACGAAGGAGCGTGTGGCGATCACACCGGTGGGCAAGCTCTTGCTAAGAAGATACTCCGATATGGATACTACTGGCCGATAGTGAACCGAGATGCAGCAAACTACGCCAGAAAGTGCGATAGGTGCCAGAAACACGCCCGAATTCCAAGAGCCCCGCCTACCGAGATAACTCAAATGGTCAATCCCTGGCCATTCGCAATGTAGGGCATCGATATCATCGGCGCTCTACCTCTGGCAAAAGGCGGTGCGAAGTACGCCATCGTCACCATTGACTACTTTACAAAGTGGGCTGAAGCCGAAGCCCTCGCAACCATTACGACAAAGAAAGTGATAAATTTCGTGGTTCGCAACATCATCTGTCGATTTGGACTCCCGCATACCATCATCACCGATAACGGAGCCCAATTCAAAAGCGCAGAATTTAAGAATTTCTATCAATGGTTTCATATCCATAAAAAATTCTCGGCAGTCGCACATCCCTAGGCAAATGGACAGGTTGAAGCTGTCAATAAAGTTATAAAATCCATCCTAAAGAAACGACTGGAAAAGGCCGGGGGCAAATGGGTTGATGAACTTCCTATGGCACTATGGGCCTACTGAACGACTCACAAGACCGCAACCGGACACACCCCGTTTTCCCTATCTTACGGCTCAGAGGCCGTTATTCCGGTCGAGACGGAAGTGTTTTCCCATCGCGTGACTTACTACGATCCGAAAACAAACGCTATATTGCTTGCTGAATCTTTGGATCTATTGGATGAGAAGCGGGAAGAGGCTGATTTGAGAGCAGCCGCATATCGAAGTCGGGTCGCCCGATTGTACAATACTAAAGTTCGACCTCGAACCTTTGAACTCGACGACCTCGTTCTCAAGAGAATCTATCCAGTTCCTTCACACATGAAACCAAATTGGGAAGGACCACATGTGATTACACGAATACTCGGAGATGGCACATTCAAGCTATCGACCGTTAACGGTCTTGATTTGCCAAGGGCCTGGAACAGCGAGAGTCTCCGTCGCTATTACACATGACAGGCTTTATTTATTTCATTATATTTTTCCATTTAGCAATTTGTTTCTGCATTTCGAAATTTGAATTCTGTAATAAGGCAACTGACTTTGCCGCATTTTCTTATTTCAGCAATAAAATGCCATCTCTTCGAGCCAGAACTGTGATTCATTAAATACGATATACAACATCACGATGCACGAAGAGCTAAATCCCATCACGCAATGGGACTTATTCAAATGGAGAGTGGCTGTGATACGACCGGCCACTCGCTAAGTGAAACCCGAGCTCGGGGGCAAGTCATTACACTAATGTTAAATAGGGTTGGCACATAACATTCCTATATTCGACTCCGTACTCCCAGAGTGCGAGACGGAGTATAAACAATCAACTCCGTATTCCCAGAGTGCGAAATGGAGTATAAACATTCAACTCCGTACTCCCAGAGTGCGAGACGGAGTATAAACATACAACTCCGTATTCCCAGAGTGCGAAACGGAGTATAAACATTCAACTCCGTACTCCCAGAGTGCGAGACGGAGTATAAACATACAACTCCGTACTCCCAGAGTGCGAAACGGAGTATAAACATTCAACTCCGTACTCCCAGAGAGCGAGACGGGGTATAAACATACAACTCCGTACTCCTAGAGTGCGAGACGGAGTATAAACATTCAACTCCGTATTCCCAGAGTGCGAAACGGAGTATAAGCATTCGACTTCGTATTCCCAGAGTGCGAAACGGAGTGTAGACATTCAACCTTGTATCCCCAGAGTGTGGGTAAAACGATTCATAAGAAAACAAGTGTAGTTCGATCGCTCGATCCTCACTCCTTGCGATCGCGAGCTGATCACCATAACTTCACCCCGGAACTGGGGGCAGGTTCAAGTGTTATTCACTACCCGAAACTGCATGGTGTTCAAGTCCGATTCAATCTCCGGTCACAACCCAAGTCCGAGATTTCCAGGCTTGGCGGATAAAACAAGTTATGCTTAAGCGCTAAAATAATGCTAGTACACCGGACTGAAGTTCGAACGCTGCAACATTTAAGCATAAAAGGAATTTAAGTTGAAACAAGAAGACAAAATTCTATTTCGACTAATCAAAAGCAATGGTCCATACACGAGCCTTTCCAAAAAATTCCTACTAGCAGGGGCCGAACCCGCATCTATACACGGCCTACAAAAAAAAAGATAACAAAATTCTTGACTGCAAAAAGGAAACACATGCCTAAAAAAGTCTATCTAATCCTTCTTTTTCCTCAACTTCTTCTTCTTCGAGGAGCTACTGGAGCCACTAGTGATCTTTTGTTTAAAGCCTTTCTCCTTAGGCGGGCTCCCCTCGGACGAAGGCATGATGTCGACATCATCCTCCGAGCTGGAATCTATGGGGATGCTTCCCGCAGGAGGAGTTGGGGGAACGGAATCTATAGCCGGGGGTGGGACAGGCGCACTAGTATCAACGAGCGTGCCCCCGAGAGATACAATCATAAGGGGAGTAGGGCACTGCACTACTGCTCCACCATCTAAGCTGCCGCCATGCGCCGCTGCCGCCATCTCGGCATTAATCTCAGCCAACATGGTCGCTTCTCGTTGTGCTCGGGCCTCACTATGTGCCGTAGTGGTTTGAGTCGAGATGTCAGAAGCAGATGAGAATCCACCCAGGCCGAACGGTAAGTCTGCAAAAGGGTCACTCTGTCGGCCAAGGAGCTCGTTTATCATCTGTTCATCTAAAGAAAGTGAGCTCCCCTGCGTTACTTCGACCGGCGCAACAGTCACAATGCAGGTCGCTTCAGAGATGATGGCCTCCTGCGCTTGGCATGATTCCTGGGCTGTAGGAGGCGCAGCTGATGCAACTTCAGTCACTGGTCAAAGAAAAGAGACGTTTGTTAGTATACACTTCCATACAAATTCTTCAGTCTAAATGTACAAGGATTTAGTTCAGAGTACCTTCCTCGGTTCGGCTCGGAGTCGTCTGAACGACTTCAGAAGGATGCTCCTTAATAGGAGATAAATGTGGTCAGTCTGGATCATAGGCCGGTATAGGCTGGGAGTCGATCGTTGGAGTTGGCTCAGATTGAGATGACACGATAATCTCGGAACTCGCAATATGGTGCTCAGCACCAGAGCCTCCTCCAACTTCTTCAAACTGGACACCAAGCCTCTCCTTCTCACGAGAAATCATTGAGCCATGATGAATTTTCTTTTCATCGTCATTAAGAATGCGGTTCTCCAGCTCGAATTCATCAATGGCTTCATCGGGATGCCCAGATTTCTCCTCCTCAACCAGCGTGTTCCAAGCATTGTAGAGATGTGTTGGGTAGTCGTCAAGCCAAGTCAGATCTCGGTGCCTTAGCATGTTGGCATTGTAAGTGACGAGTAGCTCTTCTGTCTCAGTCTCGATCCTGGCTTCCGCCTGTCGAATTTTATCATCAACTCCGGCTTCAGCTTCGCGGACTTTTTCCATAGCCGCTTCCTTCTCCTTCCGAAGCACCACCGCCTGATCACAGGCCTCCTGCGCAGAGACATTAGCCGCATCCTTCTCCCTCGCTATTTCAGAGAACTTTGATTTTAGCTCATTAAGCTCCTTGAGAGCAGCATCTCTCTCGGCAGTAATGGTGGTGTTCCTGTGACCCATGTCTTCGATTGCGGTGTAGTGCTCTTGTTTCATCCTGGTCATGGCCGAGTTTACCTCATCGACCTTTTTAAGAGCTTCTATTTCAGACTTACGGGAAGACTCGGCCTCAGTGTTGAGCACTTTCATGATTTGGTCTTTGTGACCCAGCTCCTTCTCCAGCTTTTCGACGACGGCACCCTGATCGAATGCTACTTTGGATGCTTTCCTCGCGGCCCTTGCCCACTCATTGTACTGAAAGAATATGTCCGCAACATAATCATGGATAGTGTTTTTAGCTGTTGGCGGTATTCTTTTCAGATGCGGAGGAAAGACATAACCATCAAAGTAGATGTCAGGAAATTCCTTCCTCATTTGTGCCAGTTTAAGTGCTCCTTCCCCGGTCGGATTAGTCACGACCAGTGTAGTAGTTGAAGAAGTGGCTATTTCAGTCCCACGTGGAGGATCGGATCTCGGAGTGTGGGAAGGCGGCTTAGGCCGTGAAGTTTCAGGAGGACGGATAACTATAACCGTGGGCGGTATAGAGGTCCTGGGAGGAGGAGAGCGGGATCGTGATCGGCGTACGTATCCCTTATCTCTGTCAGACCTCTCCTGACCAGAATGCCCCGACTCATAATATCTCTCGCCCTCTCTCCTGCGTGGCTCATAATAACGGCGCTAGTTACGCAAACTGCCGAGCAAAGAACCACGTCCAGACATCGTACCTGAAAAGTAAAAATACGGAAGATCAGTAACCGTTTATAATATACTGTTTGTAGTTAGAAAACTATGTTGTGTCGTGAAGAGTGTATGGATGTGTAACCCCCCGGACCAACTAGAAGTGTCGATCGCACTAGTGGGAAGAGGCTCGCTAACATCGAAGGTATGCTGCAGTTCATCCAATTCAGCATCATGTTGTGCGGACGCAAGGTCCGGAATTGGAAGGTCAGCGAGCCCTTCGAATTGATTTTCGACTTGCAGGGAGGATGCCTCAGAGATTTTAATTCCCGAAGGGGGGTGGTTTAAGACCACAGACTTCCGTCTCCCAGATTTAGCATGTTTAAAGGCCACTGCCTTGCCCTTTCTTTTTTCATCGGAATCCGGGGTTACATCAGCGGGCCCAACCAGCGGCTCCTCATCAGTATGAGTTCTTTCGGAGTCAAGTTCCTCGATTATTACGACTTTGGGTTTCTTCCGCCTGACTTTTTCTCTGGAGACAGTCTTTAGTGCGCCATCGAGCCTTATGCTTTGTCTCCGCCAAATCAACCCAAGAATTCTTAGATTCCGGTCTGTCAACAACAATTCGATATTCCTTTCTTCACCCGGAATTTCCTGAAGAACCCGGACTATCTCTTTATAGTAACCGCCTTCAGGTCGCTGGATTATTGCTAAAAGAAAAGAAGAAAGCAAACATGAGTTCGATTTCATTCGTGCATTGCCTTGTCGACTACTTGGAAAAATAATGGTACTCACATCTGAACAGCCATCTTCTGGCAAACCCCGGAGGACATCGGACGTAGAACCACTCCGACTTGAAGTAGCTCAGTCTAGTCCAGGACCCTATGACCACTTGGCAGTTTCTTACAAACTCCAAGAATGTGAAAGATGGACTGCCAGTTCGACTTTTGAAGTTGAACAAATATCTTATATCGGTCATGCGAGGAGGTCGATACAGGTACTCCATAAATGCAATGAACAGGCTATTGAGTGAAGCATATCCATTCGGGTGAAGCTGAGATGGGGCGATCCCTAGATAAGCTAGCACTTCTCTTATATAATCGTTAAACGGAGGAAGTGTCCCGGCTACGCACGCATGACGGTTAAATGCAGTGTACCCTCCGAAGGATTATGCGGTCTGTCATCTGGTCCCGGCAATATTACGTCGTCCAACGATAGACCATGCCTTAAGCATATTGTCCCTAGCATGTCTTCAGAAACATTGGACGGGACAGAATCAGGTGGACTATTGATGAAAGATGCGTCAGGTAACTCGTCCGGGGCTGGACCGATGACTTCGGCCTCGATGTCCGGTATTTCAAGCCTGGGAGGGGTTAGACTCTAAGTTTCCTGCTGCTGCGAACTTGATGGTTCCATAACTAGCTAACTCAAGAAATCATCATTAGACGATAAAAAGCCCGTGCATTCCCTAGTGTAAGGTGTGTGAATGTGTTGTGTAGTGCGAGTGTTGTGCATAACTTGAACAGATTCTATGGAATAAGCCGAAATGTGAACAACAAAACTTTGAAAGTCAGCCCGGGAAATGACCGTCATCGCTGACCGTCGCAACCACGCCATCCAAATGCTAATGATTGATTTAGATTAAGAGTTCGTTATATTTTAGATTGGGTTACAGTTCCGTCTACGAGCTCCAAAAGGCAGTCAAATGTGCAATCCTACGATCAAGTTCGATTATGCAAGGCAGAAGCTCGTAGGAGTCGAGTGTGTAGTTTAATTATCAAGTCCAGATATGTAGAAGGGAAGTCCATCGGAGTCGTGTTATCAAGTGCTTAAAATTTCGCATCCATCAAAGGGAGAGTCCGAATCGATCCCGAGGGGCTCGTTCGAATCGATCAGGTTACAAGCTCGAACCGATACCAAACTTCGCGCTTCGAATCGATCATCAAGGGCCAAGCTTGTATCGATCAAGATGAGACGACTTTGTATCGATCGTTGGTAGCCTAGTTTGTATCGATCAGGAAGACCTTAGCTTAACATCGATGACACTCGAGTTGATACTTTTCGTATCGATCGTAATGGCGAAATTCGTATCGATCTAAAGCTGATGCCTCCAGAGAGATCATTAACTTATTATCAATTACTTCACGTCGATACGATCCATCTCCATAGTCCCCGATACGAACTGCCTCATCTCCGCTGACATGTCCTGTTTATCGACACGAGATCCAGGAAGAAATGTCATTGCCTTCATTGATTCGAGCACGAGCCCCCAGATCGATCCAGCTTTTCTGTTTTTCCTACTCATTCTTCTTCGATTCATCGGAACATCGCTGTGGTCGTTCACAACCAAGATTTGGCCCAGATCTCGTTTTGCCAACTACCAGAATCAATGATCGATGAAGATAAAGTGGATCTGAGGTAAAGTCGTTGATGAGAATCATGGTTAATTACCTAAGTTGAGGATGAAATTCAAAGGATTGGGAGGACAAATCCGATGGATTCGAAAATAGGTTGCAGTTCCTTCTTTTCTTGAATCGAAGCGAAAGGTAGGAGGCAGCAGTAAAAAGTGAAAAACGGCGAAGTCCCAGGTATTTATATGGAGCCTAGGGTAAAAACCGAGTCGATTGGTCTCCCAGTCCGTGTAACCGGCCACAGCCAGTTGATCCATGGGTCGAGTCGAAGGCTTTGTTCAAATCCACCCGAACCGAAATTTCTATCGATACGAAAGGGACAGCGAACTATCGATACGAAGCACACAGAGAAGCCGCCTGAAGATGATAGACTTCATTGATTCGAAGTGTCCATTTTATGAGCCATCGACTCCCAACAGTGCAGGTTTATTGATACGAACCTGGTTTTCGTATCCATCGGAACGAGTCAATACGAACGATCAATTTCGTATCCATCAATGAAAACCACGTCAATATAAAAAACAGCCTTTCAACCTTTTACATCGATTCAGGAGAGGATCGATACAAGAGGATAGACGAAAGCAGCCATCAAGCGTTGTTTCAACTCGAATTCCAAATCGGTTCAGGAGAGAATCGATGCGAAAATCGATGCAAGAAAACTAACGATGACTCGTGAGCATGCAACGTTAACAAGAGTCAACTAATCATTATCACACAGCAATCAATCACTGCAATGCAAAATACAACTTTCAACGAAGGATATGATAAATTGTACAAAGAGAACCTGCAGCTTTTCAAAGCACGTCATGTTTCCACAAGACGTACTTTAGGGGGCAAATGTTATCCCGCCTTTTGGCAAGGTCAGGATACCAAGGAATTGATTGGATTCCAAATGTCGTTCGTCATAGATATCGATGATTTCTATCGGAATCCAGATCAAGCTATAATTGATAAGACATGAATAGGAAGGCAAAGGAAGCCAACGTTCCAAGTTTCAAGTCAATCCGAGTTCATATGCTCAAGTTATGATGGATGCAAGTTGGAGGGAAAAGCATGTTTTCGTATCCATCGATTGGATCCATTTCGTACCCATCAGGGAGTATCATTTTGTATCGATAGAGGTAGCCGTGTTTCGAATCCATCGAGTTCGTATCGATGGATTTTGTGTCCATCGATGGTTAGTACAACTCGTATCGATTGGCCGAATGTCTGCTGCATATCCATCATAGGAACCTCCCTTCGTATCCATCTGTGCAAGACGATTCGTGTCCATCAATGGTCTTCACTTCGTATCAATCGATTTCATGTCGATCGGAATGGTCAGATCCACGTGTCAATGAACTTCGTATCGATCAGCCTTTAGCTAGGGAGATTTGTTCGAATCCATCAGTAAGACGTCCGCCTCGTAACGATCACTTGTTGTCAACTTCGCATCCATCAGAGGTTCAATGCTTCGTATCCATCATGGGACCACGTTCGTACCCATGAGTAGAGGCTTGTTCGTATCTAACAAGTCAACAGACTTAGGTGACGTGTCATCCCTCGAAGCGAACGAGGCGAGATCTATGGAGTCGAAGCGGTCAACACGGAGTGAAGGCCGGATCGAAGCGAAGCGCAAGCGCCACATCACCCCAGGAACACGTGCAGTCATCGACACGAAAGGATCGAGTCGAAACCATGGAGACGAACCATACAACCTTCGAAAGATCTCACTTCGTATCGACTGTATCTCCTGATCCACTGATCCAAATTCAATGAAACTTTCACAGAAGATTGCACATACACTAAGGAACGTCTCCACCAAATTTCAGCTTAATTGGACATCATCTTGATCGATACGAAATGGATTCATATCGATCGCAGATCGAGGAGACACTTTCTGGAAATGGTCGCGTGGGTCCCCTCACGTGCCAGACCAAGTCTCCCGAAGTTGAGCGAAATCTCAGCCTCCTACGCCTATAAATAGAGCACTAGAGCATACAGAAAAGGGACTTTTTGGATTCTAAAGCGTCCAGACTCTACCGGATTGAGATTTGCATCTTATTCCTACTGTTGAATTCGAATTCCAAATTGTAATTCACTGTTGTTCGCTGTAATTGCTTGT
The DNA here is from genome assembly GCA_030737815.1 of Allium fistulosum. Classification (NCBI taxonomy): domain Eukaryota; kingdom Viridiplantae; phylum Streptophyta; class Magnoliopsida; order Asparagales; family Amaryllidaceae; genus Allium; species Allium fistulosum. The sequence goes on along the minus strand of CM060908.1, from coordinate 299,696,512 downwards.
AATCATTGAAAGAGAATCAATAAAATCATCAAAACTTCATAGTGGACGTAGGCGATACGCCGAACCACTCTAAATTGCTTGTCTTTGCATTTTACGTCTCTGTTTGTTGGAGTTTTTGTTAGATAATTTCTGTTTTACATTCACGTTCTTCATTTTATCTCTTCAAATAACTTCATAGTATCTTATCCTGTATCTGTAATACTCAGTCTAACCCAAGCATTATAATAAAATAACACCCGAGTCAGCCTGGAAAACCAGCGTGAGAAACACACTCAATTTGAATTATTAAAGTTTTTCAAAATCCTTGAAAATCAAAGGTATCTCATAAGACCACGCCACAAATAAACACGGCGGGTTTTTACCTTACAATAACCAAAACATTTCATATTAAATCCTCTGATATTATAATATTTCCTAAGTACAAATACTTATTCAAATAGCTGAAATTGTTACATTAATTAAATTCCAGCAATACTAGGCTCTACAATCAAAACATATGGAGAATGGATTCCAACTGAATGACTAGGCACTGGGGTACAACCTGTCATGATACCTGTCTAGAAACACCGTACTGAGGACCACTCCAGGATCCCCTGCTACACAAGACCGGACTACCCCTTAAACCGGATAGCCCGAATAAGATTACCCCGCGGTTGGGATCAGCAACCGCACCGCACAGCCGAATAAAAAAAGGGACTCTAGATAGGGGTAACCTTACCCTACTTGGGTGCGACCCACTTAGCCTTGCTGCATTTCCCCTGATTTTCAGTCATTCCCGATTGATGAGGCTCAAGGCTAAGCGTTACCTTTCTAGAAATTATTCACTTAGAATGCTCATTGTCCTCCAATGACAATGTACTGATAGCACTCATCCATATAAGTCCGTTCCCGGTCCGAACAGAACCGAAGGCACTATTCCTACTACATCCGTTTTGGAATCACCCTCAGGATTAGTGGCGATTAGCCCTTGCACTTCACGGCTCCATCTTTGACTCCAAGCTCTTGTCTTCATTTCGAAAACGTACTCATTGGATCGAAGTGGTTTTTGGATCGCAAATCCGATCCCGGTCTCTTCGAAACAACGTTTGATATTTCCCGGTAAACTCAACCCCGGTTCTTTAGGAAATAAACAGACGAAAATAAGATCGGAGATCACCTCCTAACCATTAGTGGACGGATTTCCTTATAAACGTCCTAGAAGAACGAAACGAGTTTATACGTACAGTATAGCACCTCAAATGGTAACTGTACCATATAAATCCCGTGCTTCTTCTAGATATTTCCAAAGTCATATTTAGGTCCGGATTTGATAGTCGGTTATTTAACTATCAATAAACAATCAATTCAACCAAATATTCCATTTCCACTGAAAACATTTAATATCATTTAATTTAGATTTTTTTAAATAAATTAAATCTCTTTATCCAAAAATGTACACTTATCTTATCGAATTCAACATATCAACAAATTATCCATTTCTTTCAAATATTTAAAAATCCTTTTAAATAATATGGAAAGTACGGCTACGGTATCAAACTATGGATCACAGCTCAATGGTTACGTCTCTATCCCAGAGAAATTCAAGACTTAGCGACAGCCATTCACTGCCTTTGATTTCGCCATGCGAGTTTACCAATACTTCCCGAAAACTCTATTTAAAATTTTTCAAAATAATACTTACGAAATTTCTATAATAATTCTCTAAGTAAAATTTTAACCAAAAACTACATTTTAAATAAAGCTATTATATAAAATATTAATATTGAATAATTTTTCTTCTAAAAATAATAATACCGATTTAACCCTTAAAAATAATTAACTACTATAACTGGCTTAAAAAAATGTTTACTTTAAAAATTTTAAAACCATTAAATGATAAATTTTTCTAAACACTCTTTTAAAACACCTTTAAAATTTCTAATTTATACTTAAAGTCTTTCTTTAAAAATTAAACTTAACGTTTCCGTAAAATATATTTTCTACTCTAATATAGCCAGTCTAATCATTTATAAATCCCTCTCGATTTATCTCTAGTTTAATTTACGTTCCAATCCCGTAAATTCATTTTCTCACATTCTAAAAATAAACCACTATTTATTTTTAAAACGATTTATCCATCTCCTTATAAATTACCACCGTGAATTTATAATTTCAAATTATCCACTGATAATTACTTCACTTTATTAATAAAACTTCATTTATAAATTCCATAGTCCCATTTTCCTTTTTAATCACTGTTCCACACACTTGATCGATTTTCAAATCGATTTCCTGAATAAATTTCCATTTGATTTACCCAAATTTATTCCCAAAACCCCCTAATTTCAGATTCCCCTTTTATTTTTCCCAAAGCATTTAAATCTTAAATTTAAAAGGTATTCTTTTATACTTAAAACAATATCGCTTAAGTCCTTATTTTTCAAACCCCTTTAATTCACATTTATTCAAAATCCCTATTTTTTTCCATATTCGGAATTTATTAAATAGAATTTTAAAACCAAACTATTTCTTTTCCCGAATTCCTTACTTTTTAATTTATCCATTCTTACTAAAAATACTTTTACCTTGAATTCTTCTTTTTATTTCCTTTAATAATTCCATATTAATATTTTTTGATGTTTTAAAATGCCAAAATATATCCAACAATACCATAACATTCAATAATTCCAATTTCCAATATAATCTATCACAGATTATTTAAATGAATCACATCATTAAATATGAAATAATTTCAACACTTTTGAGGAATCCAGTTGGATCCCTCCAACCTGTTTTCCTGCATCCATAGATGTTAGCACAATAAAAAAATACCAATCCCACTTCGAGGGGAATATCGCGGTATATAGGGTCATCCACTATTATGCGGGGCGCATAGGGTCTCATCCGCTATATAATACGGGAATATCAATCACTCCAATATACACACACACACACACATACACTACTCTATATAATACCACATACAACTGATAAAAATTATTAAATTCAACAGTCAATCAATAATTAATTTTAACTACTTAAAATTTATTTTGCTGTAATCCAAATCGAGTAAGGTTAACTCACCTTGATTTTTATCTGTGAATCCTTCCAATCTCAATTTGTTTTATTCACTTGAACCTTGTATAAGAAATTTATGAATTTTTATTAATATCGAGATAATTAAATTTTTTTGAATTTTTTTTATAATTGACTAAATCAAAATTCAGTACTTAAGTTAAATAAATCATTGTACCAAACCTCACGTTCACACAAGTCATCCCACTGTCGAGTTGAACGGAGCCGCCACCTCTGACTAACCCCGAACCATCGCAGCTTTGCCTCAATGCCGCTCGACTTGCCACCCTCCTCACCCTATCGCCATTCTCTGCCGAATCCCATGACCCACGCATCGTTCGCCACAGCCCTAGCTTAAACCCTTCGCGGCCAACACCACTGGATGCCCACTCCAATGCAGTCGCGGCCTCCACTTGAACGCACCTCCTCCCTCCTAGATGAACACGTGTGCATGCATTCGAGATTTAACTACGTGCTTTCCCCTTTTGTTTTCGATTCGGCCATTTTATTATATTTCTTTTTCTTGAATCTCGAACGGCAAGGAAGAGAAAGGGGTAGGATTTAAGAAAGTAGCGGCTTCATTCTCCTTTGTTTTTTTTTCTCTGAAATCACGGCCATTTCTACTTTGAACAAACTGGAGATAAATGGGGAAGATGGTGAATGAATTTGAAGTGGACGAGGTCGCCATTTCTAAACTGCATAAGTTCTTATTATTTTCTTTTTTTATGATCCGGCTGTTCAAACAAAAGAAGAGGGAGATTGATTTAAAAGGGAAGAAACGTGATGGAGTGGGTGAACAGTGATTTGAAGGGATGCAAAAGAAATAGATGGTGTGAAAATTTTGTTAAATCAATATAAATATATATATTTATTTAAATGTTAAATCGTCTCGATTCCGCAACTTAAAATCTCGACCTCCTATCGAGGCATGCCGCTAGGCGTTTATAATGTTATACCCATATTCTGAACGCAATGGAAAAGGTTTCGAGTCCTAATTCGATCGTATGGAGAAGACAACGTTTTGGAACCAATTATTATATTGAATTTTCGATATAAATTTCAGCGCGTTTATATATCGTACGATCACACGATAACTCCAAATGCTACGAAATTTGAAATCCGATAATAATACACTATTATGGATCCACTGGAAATGGTTTCGTCGAATTCCGAGACTGTGCTCCGGAAAGCTATTTTTAAATGTCAATTTAAACGATATATTTTTAAAACTGAACAAACCACTTTTAAATTCAAATTTTGAACTTTTATTATCTTCAGTATTATTAATACAAATTTTATAAGCCTTCAAATTATTTTTAACAAGCTTAAAACTCCAAATTCTCCAATTTAACCAATTTCCAATTATTAAATTCAATAAGTTAATTATCCAATAAATGGTTGTATTTGAAATTCAAGGTAAAAATTAACTTTTAAATATTTAAAATCAATTAAATATTCCAATTTCAAATATTCAAATTTCCAGGTCGTTACACCTCCTATATCGAAGGCGATGAATCCTCTGTTGAATGTTGTTTCACTTTAAACAATATTGCATGTACCTAAATGGAGCCATAACATATTTGCAATGCCACGAGTTGACCAAAATCAAAGCACAGTCTGATCATTTAAGCTATAAGGTATTCTTAAGTCTAAAGGGTACCGCACATCGTCATGCCAAGATCCTATTTATTGACTTTGATATATGTAACTTACATAGAACTCATGACTGAGTCGTTTTGTGATCATCTAGTGATCACAAGTACGTTACTGCTTGGTGTCCTAATGGTCATGAGTAATTAACCGTCTAATATTTATAGAGAATTACATACACTAGTCTTAACGAAAGCAACAACATCCCTTTCTCAGTGCATCTTGACTAGGAACCTTTATAGTTAAGTATTATTACTAGATCGATTTAATACTTATGGTTATAAATGATTCACAACTGTAGTCGAAATAATAATCTACTTAACAGTTTATATATATATATATATATAAAATTCTCATAGTCATTATTTATATCACATATGAAAAACACATATAGTAGGAAACAAATCCAAAAGGCATACATTTATTTCAAACAATATTCATCACAGAATTAAGATTACATAAAACAAGATTTGTCGTAAAACTAATATTAGATAATTGATTGCTTAATTGCCCCTTGGGCATACACTTAACTCTCTCAATCCCCGACTTGCACTTAGGGCCAATAATGGTACTTTATTCCTATTCCTTCAACCAGTCGTTCAAGAACGTATTGGAAAGAGCCTTAATGAGTGAATTAATAATTTTATTTTATTCTACCTTTTCGATTATATCACTCTATCATTGATTAATTGTTTTATCATGTGGTGGTTGCATAGATTATATCTCGACCTTTTGAGTATCGGTTCAAATTGCAATCTATATTGCATCACTTTTATCATAATATGTTATCGAGTTCTCAATGATGAAAACGACTCCTAGCTCTCTTGTATATTTGCATACATATACCACTTTCATTGCAAGACTATTCAAATTGATGTTGTAACACCCGGTAAAATCAACAATAAATAAATTGAATAAATTAAATTAAAAAAAGTGGGGGTAAAAATGAAAATTTTACAAAATTTGGAATTTGGTCATGAAAGTTATGTCGTTGCGTTGATAGCCAATCTCTGATTAATTTTCATATATAATATGTTGAAAACGAAGCTCAAACGGAAAAGTTACGGACTTTTGAAGTTTTTGGGTTTAAAATAATTTAAATAGAATTCAAATTCAAATGAATAATTAATTTTAAATTTTCAAATTCAAAAGTTAACCACAGATAGACTTGGAGATTAAGTAAATGTTAAAATCAACGTTAACGTTAAATATTAATTAAGGAATAAAATAATTAAAAATCAACGGAACAATAAAACTTCCCAAATTAAATGAACCAATCGACCGCTTCCCTTGGGTCAGTCGACCGCTAGCGGTCGATCGGTGGGAAGCAGCGGTCGACCGGTGGGAAGCAGCGGTCGGCCGATCATGAAGGCCGCTAAGGTTTTTTATATATAATGAACGTTCATATTTTTATGTTATTAAACCGACTTAAATCCGATGGTTCTGGTGCATTTCAACCACTATAAATAAGACCCTAGACCCCCTTACTTTTAGTAACAGAATATTTTAGGCATTAGCAAAGCTTTGTCAGTTCGTCTCTTTAAGATTCAGAAAAACTTTACTATGGTTTTAGGTAAGAAATCCTATAGATCTATCTTTGTTTATTATTTATTTTTTGGACTTCTTCTCCTCCAAACCTTTAATTTTCTAAATCTACGTATAAACAAATCATTTGTTGTATATATATGTATCAAAAAGAAGAGATCTGAGAGAGGTTGTCAAAGGCATGTCAAATCCAAGAAGGAAAAACAAAGAATATACTATGAGTGGAAATCTTAGCTTTTCTATTTTAGTAATTGATTAGTGTAATTTGGATTTAAATATGCCTTGGGGAGTTTTGGTTTGCGAAAACATCATATTATAAACCCCATAACCTCTTCAACACAAAATGTCAATTCTAGATTGAAATCTCAAATTTGTTTATGTCAAAATAATGGAAATTATGTAGATTTGCATTTTTTTGATAATTTTACTTCTATTCCACTCCTTATTCCTTTTCCTTTAATTTGGCTAAAGAATTTTGATTGAGGAATAGTGTGTAAGGTACAAATTTATTCGTAGTTTGCACTGCTTATTCCCATGAATTAAATAGAAATTCCTTTTTTTATTTTTATGTACAAAAGGAGTTTCATAGAGCATAAAAAGTGGCATTATAAGTTTCCATTATCGATATATTCTACTATTTTGATATAATAAGTTGATTTTAAATTTTTATTGTATACAAGTCTATTGATCAAAATCTTTGGATATGAATATTGAAATTTCGATATTGTTGATAATATGAAATGAGACTTGTATAATTGGTTAGAGATTTGAAATTTAAATGCTAGTTTAGGACGTATATTCCGCATGCTTTGAAATTACTAGGTGTGTATTTGTATACATATATTAGCGTAATTAACATATAATGATAATGTATAATTGCATAGTTAAATAGGTTATTAATTCTATTAAATCCCCTTTAGGAAGGTAATTAATGTTGAAGGCGAAATAAGAAAGATTTCTTATAAGGCCTTGATTATGGAAATGGTGAGGTGTGTGGCAATATATGTAGAGTGTGATATAGATTATGACTAAGTTATAGGGATGCGAGGTCAGTTAAAAGCACATTGAAGTCTGCCCAGCTAATCTGTCTACCAGCAGTGTGACTTTCGAGCTGATGTGAGACATCACCTATAATAACTAAATATGATTGCGCAAGGTTAGTCCCAAATTCTGTAGGATAAATTTGCCAGCTAATATGGCTACCAATACCTTCGAATAGTCGGGCTAATGTGAGACGTCACTGTGGAGTACGGGTCATAATATGAAGGGTCTGCTTCAGAGATTGAAGGTATTAATTGGTTGTGTGAGGGCTCGCCTCTTCTCTATGTAGGAAGTAGTAAATGGTTGGGGTTATGGGCTGGGCACTATAGAGGCTATCTCGAGAAAGGGTTCGCTTCAATAGGAAGTATTAAGTGGCTGAAGAGATTCGGTGCAATGTAAGCTAGAAAGTTACTAGTAAGGAGTCCGCCTTGGGATTATAGATAGTAAATGACGTGGACCTACCTTAAATAAGGTATTAAATGGTCGGAGTCCGCCTAATTCCCATTAATAAGTAGTAAGTAGCTTAAGTACTATCTCTTACATTGATAGGGCATTATGGACGATAGATATGGATTATTGGGTTGATAGCAAGTTAGCTATAGGCTTATATTTGGAAAGCCTTTTAATTAAGTTTGTGGAAAGCCCTAGGGCTTACATTTGAAAAGACTTATGTCATAGGTAGTAACGTAAGATATATTCCTATGTAAATTATATTGCCCAAGTACTAATGTAGTAAGGCTCGAGATTTTTATTCACTAGACATATGTTGTTCTAACTCCCTTTTCATTACAACATAGGTTAGAAAGGGCGATGCCGAAGGCGGAGACGTTGATGAGGCTTATGTTAGTAGACTATCTATTTATTTGTTATTTTGTGAAATTTTTGATGTACCCATGAAATAAAAACAATGTTGTAATTTTGGAATATTACGAATATGTACGGTTATTGTTGGGTTTTGACATTATGGATATTTTATTATGGTTTTAAATGACATTTTGAAATTCGAATGAAATGGGTATTGTTGCTATTATTATATTTTATTCTTCCACTATGAGAATCTGAATGATTAGATAAATAGCTATGTATTGTTCTTTTTACCAACCAACAGGCAGCTTTGAGATGGTTCTAAGTTTTGATGGGACTTTTCTGGATCAGAATTTAGGCCCATTTAAGGGTGAGTTGTTATAGGTGCACTTAGCCTTTATAGTTGAGTTTACTACCATCTTTTATTTGGAACATTTCCAAACTAAAGTCCCTTTGTTAAGGGTAACATGAATTTTAGATTGACTCACTATTTTCAATATCACTTATGAAGTTCGAGTTCGAATACTTCTTTATAAGGAGTTCATTATTTCCATAAACAATTATTTAGTATTTTATAAATACTCAAGAATACTTTTAAATACCATTTAGTGATTTTAACTTGGATTTATTATTCGCTTACCACATTAATTGCATGAACGAATTTTAATCATCGATTAAATATTTGAATATTTAAAGCATCACACCATTTGGCAGAGTCTATACTCTCTAGGGTTTATCGACAATTATGGGGATTGCCATTACAAATAATCCATTTTTTCAATATCGATAAGAAATTGTAGTTTTCTCCCATGTGTGAGATATCTTATTAAACATTCTAATGAATTATGTCCCTATTAGGCTTGGTTAAATTTGTATCATCTACGTAATCAGTTTCTCTAATCTTGGATCACATCCAACTCCATCATACTAGCAATAATTTCCATAGAAAGAAATTCCGGTGTTAAGAAGGTGATGTCTTAAACAACAATTTATTTCTTACTGTGATGGAATAGGCATTCAAAATGTTCTATGAACTGCATATAGGCTTATATAAAAAAGATTTAGCTTCATAATGTAGGTCGAAAAACCACATCCTTTAAACTATTTATGGTGAGGTTTCTTCTTGATTCATATCTTGTATCGAATTGTACTCTAATCTTTAGATGAAACTAAGTTCATGTGTGCTTACTCTTAAGTACACATCCTTAAAGAAAGGGGTAGCTTAACTTCACTCATTATAAATCATACTTTGTCCAACAAAGTCCAGTTACTACTTATTGGTATGTCGTTATGTCGCATATGGAGATGTGACTTTGATTGTGAATCGTGTTCATTTTTAGGCACTCTTGGAACTCTTATCCAAGATACTCACCCATTTGATCAGAACAAATTGTTTTGATTATTTTACATGTTATGTTTTGCTTTGTCAGTTCTATATTCTGTGGACTTATCATGATATCTAACTTGTGTATTAAATACATATGTTTATATCTAAGAAAATTCGTTGGTATATTCCATAAAGTAAGTAGATTCACTTTTGGTATCATTAGACTTGGACTATATACATCTATATGTATTAATCCAAAGAGTTCATTAACTCTTTTATTACTCCTATTGAATAGGTTCTTTGCCATTAATCCTTTGGATACATTCACCAGTACCATATTGTAACAACTCAGAACTTCAGTCATTTGAAATTGGAATATTTAATTGATTTTAAATATTGAAAAGTTGTTTTTATAAGTTAAATAACTTGAATTTCAAATATAGTGATTTATTTGATAATTAAAAATTTAATATTTAGAATTGTTTAAACAATTGAATCTTGAATTTTATGTGAATGAAAATGATTTTGGAAGTTGGTTTAAATTCCATTTGAATAAGAACGTAGATAGTAAAACTTTTAATTTAGATTTAAAAGTAATTTGGTTTTTATAATATTTCTTTTTAACGTACGTATAAACATAGCCTTTTGGGGTACTATCTCAGATTTCAACGAAACTAGTGTAATTGGATCCGTAATAATGAATTTTTATATGTTGTCGAATTTCATAGTGATTGGACGTGTCCTTTGGTCGTGCGAGTTTGAAACGCTTATAAATTAATTTAAGGAATTATATAATATAATTGAGTTCGGAAAGCTATCTTATGTATATGATCGAATTAGGGGTTGGGACTAGTTCCATTTTGTTCGAGATAGGCGTAGTACATATAGAACGCCAAAGGGCATGCCTTAATAGGAGTTCAAGATTTTTTTTGAACGTATAATTTTGGATTTTCTTGAATTTTATATATATATATATATATATATATATATATATATATATATATATATATATATCTTCATCATACTCTCAACCCATACTCCTCACTGTTCATGGCCATACCCACCTTATCCCTCCTTTTCTTTTTTTAAATGCTCCTCCCTGTGTTCAATCGTCTTCATTCAAAAAAGGAAAAAAAGAGCTTTAAAAATTCAATAATAATTAAAATAAATTTCTGAAAATTGTAAAACTCAAATTTCTGTGTTAGTTTAGCTAAAATATTCATGTGGACGGAGTTTGGAGGGGTGTGACAGCAGTAAAGGGTATTCGACAGTAATGGGTTTGGGGACTCAAACTAGGGTTTGGAATTGTTGGAGCTTGGGTGAACAAGAGGCTATATGGCAAGTGGATTTAAGTTCATGGAAGGAAGGGGCATCGGAGGATATGATTTGGTGGGGTCCGGTCACATTTTGGTCATCGTGATATTTGTACAGACGAAGGCAAGGGAGCTTGGTCGCGATTCGCGTGGCAAGGCTGGGGTTGATGTGGGGGTGAGAGAATGGTGGAGATCGAGGAGGTGAGTTTGATGGTGGTGTCGGTTGGTCATGCAGGTGACCGGAGAGGGAGGAGCATCATGCGCGCATGTGATGGTTTGTAGGTATCAGAGAGGGTTTAAGTGTAACAACCCGAAATTTAACTGCTTTGATCAGTGAATATTTAATTAATTTTAAATATTCAATATATAGATTTTATAATGAAAATAAACTCATTTTAATTAATTAATAATGATGGTAAAATCATTTTCAAAATTTTTTATCAAATTAAATAATTCGCAGAAAAACAGAAAATGTGATCGAAGAACGTTTTCCGAAATTTCAACCTTTCGACACCGGAAAGTTGTCGGGAACGTTGTTTGTCTTTATGCACTATTTGTACATATATACAAGAGTTAATTACTAAATAATAATACACTTAGAAACAAATTATCTTATGTTAATTTGGATTAGTAAGTGATTGTGACGCCCCACCTCTATGCTCATAATAACAAAGAGTATTAAAAGAAATACTGTCTATTATTACGAAGAATAAGGCTGGATAGGAGCGGCCATCCGTAGTTGGCCTTACACTAGTATTGGTTGCCTCGATAGGAGTGGTATACACTTTTAATTTTTCATCTCTTATTTATTTACTCCTATCGATATACCCAATTACCAGTATAAAACGAACTACGATGGTTCATAATAGTTTAGGACAATATATATAATAATAACACAGATACAAAAAAAATGCGGAACACAGATAAGAAAAGTTTCATATATATATAACTGATGTCAGTTACAATACAATTGACACAATACCTATGATACAACTACAACTGTCGACTCTGGAAGTTATATACACAAGTACATTATCAACTAATATACATGAGTACATATCATCCTAAACAATGACACGACTACTACAAAAAGACGCGGACCACTTCAAAAGATGTGAAAAGTCTTCATAGCTCAAACAGCAACTCAAAGCAGGAAATCTACAACCTGGAATAACTCGGGTCTGACCCGAGTGTTACATTCAAAAGAAAATAATACACGGGTCAGTCTAATTCAAACTCAGTTATTAATGCACAGAAGCAATAATAATCAATATCAAATAGACGACAGTCACAGAAATGTCGTATATCCAATCCTTTAATAAGAAATTAGATAATGATAAATATAACACATATCAGTGTTAAACAGCAAATCAACAGATTCAAAATATCAACAAAGATAAATGAAATGATTATCAATAAAGATAATTTAGAAAACAACAGAATTGCCTAAACGGCAATTAACAACAAAATCTAATTATTAAATAAATAATTAGAAACCCATAATCTAATTAGCTAGAAGATAATTAGGCAACAACAAAATAATCAATTTAAAACATCAACTCTGATTGGCTGCAGTATACGCTAACGTGTACTGCCTCGCCAATACGGCATACGAAATACGCAATAGATCAATGAATCAAGAACAAAAGAAATATCAATTAAAATCTGTCAATTCTGTTAGGGCTGCAGTACACGCACGCGTGTACTGCCTCGCCACTACAAAAAAACCCAAAACACTACTAAACAAGATCAGAGGTAACAAGTGAAACAAGTTCAACATGTCACAAAGCAAGGCACAATGAAATAGCAAACTGAAGGTGAGAGCACCAAGGATATGGCACTACAACACTCAACAGAAAAAGACGCAGATCAGCCTCATTAGAAAATAAGGTCACCAATGAAGCACAATGACCAAATGCAAATGGATACAAAGCATCAATGCAATGTATCAGATTCGAGAACAAAGGCAGTGCAGCAGCATAAAGCTTCAACTAAGAGAATACGAAATATGTACACAAGTGATGGTACATAACAAACTGCACATGGCAAAAGAATCAGAGGTACAACGGTGAAATAGGACAGTACAAGGCTCCAAAAACATCAGACTCGAATACAAAGTAATGCAAACTGTCTCAAAGAATGCTACAAGTCAATACAAGACTGCAAATTCAGACAGTCATGACCAAAGAAGAACCAAAGCCACAGTGAAATGCTCAAAGGCAAATACATGAACGAAGACTGGTGCCACTCAATTCAGTGAAACCAGAAGTGAAACCAACAAACCAACCAACTATCAATAAAAGAGTGCAGACACGAACTGCAACAAGGCTCAAATGAACTCGACCAGTGAACAAGACTACACATTCAAGTGCAGTGAAGACCAACAACAACAAGAACAAGGGACACGAACACATGCAAATGAAACTGTAATGAACAAATGATCATCAAGCTACTACAAATGAAATCAACCCAGACTAAACAAACCAATGAATGACCAGATGAACCAATGATAACAGTGTACATCACCAGAATCAAGTGCACCAGTTCAAAATGCACAAGAGACTCAAAGTACAGGAAACATGAAAAAGGGTACAACATGAAATGAATGCAACCAGACAGTATCAATGACAAATACAGCAGCAACAACCAGTCATCCTTAAAACAGTATCCAAAGTCGAGAAACAATGTAACCAAGATGGCCAGAGACGAAGCTCACAGGGCCAGAAAATTAAGGCATGCAACCATACAGTAACAACAACTGATGAACAAAGATAAATACAACTACAGAGACTAAGTTCAGTGCCGCAGACATGGTTCAAGATGAAATACCAAATGAAACAAGGAACCAGACCTCAATATAGTAATGACAGCAGACATGAATGCAATGAAGAAAATGCTTGAAACTGTGCAAGTACAAAATGATGCAAAAAGATATGTATCAGACTCCCCACCGAGAAACAATGGATCAAAGAAAAGTTCGAATTCAATGCAGACGCAAACAGGTCGAGATGAACAAATGGAAGTAAACAAATCGTGAAAATATACAGAAGTCAAATGATAAAATTCATGTTTAAAAAGTCAAGTGCCGAAGTCCAGATGTAACAGAGTTGATGCCAGAGAAATCGAATTCAAAAATCAAAATCGTCTATATATTAATCACGTTTACAAGTTGAAAAAGTCAGAAGAATAAATTAGGAAAGAGTCTGAGATATAAATCAAAGAACGTATCGAACGTTCAATAATCGAAGCCGTGCTATAAAAGAAATTTCCCAAAATATCAAAGCGTAAAAACAGAAAGAATCAACAACGTGGGGATTAAGGAATCAAATTAGACGCATATATAAAGAGACCCAAAATCATCATCGACTTTGTGGTGAAGAACAGAGAAAATAAAAATCCCAAATCATCAATGGCCAATTCAAACTATATATAAATACGAACTCAAGTACAAAGATCGAGCACGTAAGAACGAAATCAAGCTGTAGGATGAATTAGATGTGAGAATTACTCACCTTTATTTCGACCAATCGAAGCAGCCGTGCTCAACTAAACGTGCCCTAGCTTCGAAAAGAGGATGACGAGAACGAGCAGCATAAATTTTGAAGCCCTAGATTGCAAAGGAATGAACTAAAACGAGCAATGCCCTGATTTTACAAAAAGGAACGAACAAAATTTTGCAAGCAGCCATTTTTATTTCTCGTTTTGATTTTAGGATTTAGGGTTACGAATGAAAATGGAGAGGGGATCGAGTATAGCCTTAGATAATATTACGGCATTAGGCAAAACTATGGGCTAAGAAAATTTGTAAAGCCCACCTCCATTTCAACAAATTTTTGAAAGGAATTTAAACCGGGTTTTAAAATTCCAAACAGCAACTAACAACTCAATTAAATCGTCATTTTGACGATGATTAAAAATTACAAACTCCCGGGTTGTTACAGACTCCCATCCTTATAAAAATTGCGTCCCCGCAATTTTCATAATGAAGGTCATCAACAACTATTATTCTTCTAACATAAACTGGCTAAGCTAGAAAAATAAAAGTCACGAATTCAAATGCCACAGAAATCTTTTATCTTCATAAAAGAGATTCACAAATTCTCAACAAAGTCCAATTATCAAAAGATAATCAGAAGACAGCAAACGGAATAAATGCAAACATCAGCAATATTCAATTACCAATAGATAATTATAATACAGAAATCACAAAACAGCAATATCTAATTATCAATACGATAATTAGAAAATAACAAAATCTAATTATCAACAAAGATAATTATGAAACACAAATCACAATTCGCAAAACTGCCAATATCTAGTTTTTCACAATTAACTAGAAAACACAAACTTCATATCAGCAAACTCTAACTATCAACAGAGATAGAAAGAAAACATCAATTCAATAAAAATCAGCATAATCTAGATTCAATTAGAGACTAGAAAATCTCGTATCAATAAAATCAGCAAACATCCAATTATCTAAACGATAGTCAGAAAACAAATCAACAATTATCAAATTATCAATTATCTACTTATCAAAAACGACAACAAATATTCAACTATCAAATCAGCAAATATTTAATTATCAAAAGCGATAATTAAATCTCAAATCAGTAAATATTTAATTATCAAAAGCGATAATTAAATCTTAAATCAGCAAATATTTAATTATCAAAAGCGATAATTAAATCTCAAATCAGCAAATATTTAATTATCAAATCAGCAAATATTTAATTATCAAAAGCGATAATTAAATCTCAAATCAGCAAATATTTAATTATCAAAAGCGATAATTAAATCTCAAATCAACAAATATTTAATTATCAAAAGCGATAATTAAATCTTAAATCAGCAAATATTTAATTATCAAAAGCGATAATTAAATCTCAAATCAACAAATATTTAATTATCAAAAGCGATAATTAAATCTCAAATCAACAAATATTTAATTATCAAAAGCGATAATTAAATCTCAAATCAGAAAATATTTAATTATCAAAAGCGATAATTAAATCTCAAATCAGCAAATATTTAATTATCAAAAGTGATAATTAAATCTCAAATCAACAAATATTTAATTTTCAAAAGCGATAATTAAATCTCAAATCAACAAATATTTAATTATCAAAAGCGATAATTAAATTTCAAATCAACAAATATTTAATTATCAAAAGCGATAATTAAATCTCAAATCAGCAAATATTCAATTATCAAAAGCGATAATTAAATCTCAAATCAACAAATATTTAATTATCAAAAACGATAATTAAATCTCAAATCAACAAATATTTAATTATCAAAAGCGATAATTAAATCTCAAGTCAGCAATTATTTAATTATCACAAGCGATAATTAGAAGCAACAAATATCCGATTATCAAAAACGATAATCAGAACTCATATCAACAAATATCTAATTATCACAAGCGATAATTAGAGAAAACAAATATCCGATTGTCAAAAACGATAATCAGAAACAACAAATATTTAATTACCGATACGATAATTAAATCTCATAACATCAGATATCTAATTACCTGCAGATAATTAGAAACAACAAATATCTAGAAATCAATTAAGAAGACTAGAAAATCAACATAAAAGCTGGGATCGATCCCATCAGATGGCGAGTTTTTAATTCGCCGCACGTGCATCAACAAATGGCCGAAGCCTACCAAGTACTCAACATAATTTTGGTGCCCATCAGATTAACCCGAAGGTCCGCAGAGTGACCCGAAGGTCTAGTACTGGTATTTGACCCGAAGGTCCTCATATGACCCGAAGGTCCTCATAGTGGCTTGAAAGCACACGAAAGCATCAAAATCATCAAAATAGCAGAAGTTTCAATTTACGAGTCCGGAATTAACCGAAATAGCAAACGCACATGTCCCATACCACGTGTTTTACTAAATCGTTTGATTCTCTTCATCGTTTCCTTGAAAGTGCAAAATTGTGTATTTTGTAAAAATACATTTTACATTCTCAAGCGGACAAGTCCGGAATTAAGCGAATCAGTAAAAGAAAGGGGTCATAGTCCTCGATTTTGCTGAAACGTTTAAATCGCTTCCTCATTCTTTTGAAAGCGCAAACTGTAAAATTTCTAAAAACAATTTTATTTATTTTATAAAAATAACAATTCACATTCTCAACTGGACAAGTCCAGAGTTAAGCGAATCAGTAAAAGAAAGGGGTCATAATCCTCGATTTTGCTGAATCGTTTAAGTCGCTTCCTCATTCTTTTGAAAATGCAAACTGTTAAAGATTTATAAAACAATTTTCATTTTAAAACGATTTTTCAACCACGTGATTAAAGCAACAACATCAGTAGCAATTTCGAGAAGAAAATTGCACTTCTCAAAATACCATAAAATCGTATCTCAAAATCAGCATTGCGGAATAACCGCTTGAAAATCCACTTTTAAAATTTGACGGTTACTGAAGCCAAAACGACAGTAATTTTAAAACGTCAAAATCACATCAAAACAATTTACATCAAAATGTAATATCAGGGAATTTTCATTCATCAAAAATGCCACAAAACACCGTGCTTCAAAAATTTAGCATCGATGTAAAAATCCCGTTATAAAATAACGGCAACAAAATACGTTTCATAACCAAGCATCGGTTCAACGTAAAATTAATGCAGTAACGTGCAACTCAAATTTGCACGTACTACAAAATGAACAAAGAAATCATTCGAATGTATCTTCAATGAAGATAATTCAAAACAACTAAATCTAATCAATATATGACTAGCATAAAAGATAATCAACAAAATCACAACAAGAATCATATAGCTGCAATCGTTTCGAATCCTCAATTCGGATTCGAAATTCTCAAAGAAATAAAATAAACACAGCTATGTAAACAACAAATGAAATTCATTTCAATTTCATATTTTGATTTTTAAATCAAAAAGATTATCAGTTGTACTCAGCGAAGACAGTTTCACTGTTTCCGCTGCGCACTCTGATAAACAGTCACAAATCAGTCAATCAACAAAACACAGTTTCACTATTATTTTTAAACAAATATATTTAAAATTTTCATCAAAATTTAAAACTTTAGTTTTGACTCAAAGCACAAATAAAAAATCGACCAATAGTTGTAACATATGTTCCATCCAAGTTATGTTATATATTATGTCCATAAACCCCAAGCTCTGATACCAACTGTGACGCCCCACCTCTATGCTCATAATAACAAAGAGTATTAAAAGAAATACTGTCTATTATTACGAAGAATAAGGCTGGATAGGAGCGGCCATCCGTAGTTGGCCTTACACTAGTATTGGTTACCTCGATAGGAGTGGTATACACTTTTAATTTTTCATCTCTTATTTATTTACTCCCATCGATATACCCAATTACCAGTATAAAACGAACTACGATGGTTCATAATAGTTTAGGACAATATATATAATAATAACATAGATACAAAAAAAATGCAGAACACAGATAAGAAAAGTTTCATATATATATAACTGATGTCAGTTACAATACAATTGACACAATACCTATGATACAACTACAACTGTTGACTCTGGAAGTTATATACACAAATACATTATCAACTAATATACATGAGTACATATCATCCTATACAATGACACGACTACTACAAAAAGACGCAGACCACTTCAAAAGATGTGAAAAGTCTTCATAGCTCAAACAGCAACTCAAAGCAGGAAATCTACAACCTGGAATAACTCGGGTCTGACCCGAGTATTACATTCAAAAGAAAATAATACACGGGTCAGTCTAATTCAAACTCAGTTATTAATGCACAGAAGCAATAATAATCAATATCAAATAGACGACAGTCACAGAAATCTCGTATATCCAATCCTTTAATAAGAAATTGGATAACGATAAATATAACACATATCAGTGTTAAACAGCAAATCAACAGATTCAAAATATCAACAAAGATAAATGAAATGATTATCAATAAAGATAATTTAGAAAACAACAGAATTTCCTAAACGGCAATTAACAACAAAATCTAATTATTAAATAAATAATTAGAAACCCATAATCTAATTATCTAGAAGATAATTAGACAACAACAAAATAATCAATTTAAAACATCAACTCTGATTGGCTGCAGTACACGCTAACGTGTACTACCTCGCCAATACGGCATACGAAATACGCAATAGATCAATGAATCAAGAACAAAAGAAATATCAATTAAAATCTGTCAATTCTGTTAGGGCTGCAGTACACGAACGCGTGTACTGCCTCGCCACTACAAAAAAACCCAAAACACTACTAAACAAGATCAGAGGTAACAAGTGAAACAAGTTCAACATGTCACAAAGCAAGGCACAATGAAATAGCAAACTGAAGGTGAGAGCACCAAGGATATGGCACTACAACACTCAACAGAAAAAGACGCAGATCAGCCTCATTAGAAAATAAGGTCACCAGTGAAGCACAATGACCAAATGCAAATGGATACAAAGCATCAATGCAATGTATCAGATTCGAGAACAAAGGCAGTGCAGCAGCATAAAGCTTCAACTAAGAGAATACGAAATATGTACACAAGTGATGGTACATAACAAACTGCACATGGCAAAAGAATCAGAGGTACAACGGTGAAATAGGACAGTACAAGGCTCCAAAAACATCAGACTCGAATACAAAGTAATGCAAACTGTCTCAAAGAATGCTACAAGTCAATACAAGACTGCAAATTCAGACAGTCATGACCAAAGAAGAACCAAAGCCACAGTGAAATGCTCAAAGGCAAATACATGAACGAAGACTGGTGCCACTCAATTCAGTGAAACCAGAATTGAAACTAACAAACCAACCAACTATCAATAAAAGAGTGCAGACACGAACTGCAACAAGGCTCAAATGAACTCGACCAGTGAACAAGACTACACATTCAAGTGCAGTGAAGACCAACAACAACAAGAACAAGGGACACGAACACATGCAAATGAAACTGTAATGAACAAATGATCATCAAGCTACTGCAAATGAAATCAACCCAGACTAAACAAACCAATGAATGACCAGATGAACCAATGATAACAGTGTACATCACCAGAATCAAGTGCACCAGTTCAAAATGCACAAGAGACTCAAAGTACAGGAAACATGAAAAAGGGTACAACATGAAATGAATGCAACCAGACAGTATCAATGACAAATACAGCAGCAACAACCAGTCATCCTTAAAACAGTATCCAAAGTCGAGAAACAATGTAACCAAGATGGCCAGAGACGAAGCTCACAGGGGCCAGAAAATTAAGGCATGCAACCATACAGTAACAACAACTGATGAACAAAGATAAATACAACTACAGAGACTAAGTTCAGTGCCGCAGACATGGTTCAAGATGAAATACCAAATGAAACAAGGAACCAGACCTCAATATAGTAATGACAGCAGACATGAATGCAATGAAGAAAATGCTTGAAACTGTGCAAGTACAAAATGATGCAAAAAGATATGTATCAGACTCCCCATCGAGAAACAATGGATCAAAGAAAAGTTCGAATTCAATGCAGACGCAAATAGGTCGAGATGAACAAATGGAAGTAAACAAATCGTGAAAATATATAGAAGTCAAGTGATAAAATTCATGTTTAAAAAGTCAAGTGCTGAAGTCCAGATGTAACAGAGTTGATGCCAGAGAAATCGAATTCAAAAATCAATATCGTATATATATTAATCACGTTTACAAGTTGAAAAAGTCAGAAGAATAAATTAGGAAAGAGTCTGAGATATAAATCAAAGAACGTATCGAACGTTCAATAATCGAAGCCGTGCTATAAAAGAAATTTCCCAAAATATCAAAGCGTAAAAACAGAAAGAATCAACAACGTGGGGATCAAGGAATCAAATCAGACGCATATATAAAGAGACCCAAAATCATCATCGACTTTGTGGTGAAGAGCAGAGAAAATAAAAATCCCAAATCATCAATGGCCAATTCAAACTATATATAAATACGAACTCAAGTAAAAAGATCGAGCATGTATGAACAAAATCAAGCTGTAGGATGAATTAGATGTGAGAATTACTCACCTTTATTTCGACCAATTGAAGCAGCCGTGCTCAACTGAACGTGCCCTAGCTTCGAAAAGAGGATGACGAGAATGAGCAGCATAAATTTTGAAGCCCTAGATTGCAAAGGAACGAACTAAAACGAGCAATGCCCTGATTTTACAAAAAGGAACGAACAAAAATTTTGCAAGCAGCTATTTTTATTTCTCGTTTTGATTTTAGGATTTAGGGTTACGAATGAAAATGGAGAGGGGATCGAGTATAGCCTTAGATAATATTACGGCATTAGGCAAAACTATGGGCTAAGAAAATTTGTAAAGCCCACCTCCATTTCAACAAATTTTTGAAAGGAATTTAAACCGGGTTTTAAAACTCCAAACAACAACTAACAACTCAATTAAATCGTCATTTTGATGATGATTAAAAATTACAAACTCCCGGGTTGTTACTGTGATGTGACAAGACATAGTTCTAAAAATAATAATTTTATATATAAATATATATTCCTCTTTTGTCACATCTTTGATTTGTAACCATTAACCATAATTATCTCTTATCACATATTAGTTAATTAATAACTTAAATTATATATATAAAAATAAAGTGATGTGACTAAACACAATAATTATATATATAAGGTAAGTGATGTGACTAAACACAATAATTATATATATAAGGAAAATGATGCGACTAAACATAATAATTATATATATAAAGAAAGTGATGTGACAAAACATAATAATTATATATATATATAAAAGAGTGATGTGACTAAACATAATTATATATAAAAAGGGAGTGATGTGACTTGACAAAATGATGAGGTGAAATCTTGCTTATAAATAGCACATATGTTTCTCCATTTTTCCTCCTCTTTCCACCAACATTTTCTTCCTCATTTCGAAGTCAAATGGAGTTTTTGTTTTTTTTGAAACCGCGTGAAATTTTAATGGTTACAACATTCTAGTTGACCACTTTTTCAAATTTCTATCATAGCTAAGTCAAAATACCAATTCTTTATAGTGCAATTTTTGAGCTTAGAATTTAAATTTCGAAAATGGTCCATCTTCTTTAGACCATAACTTCTTCAAAAAAAATAAAAAATGAGTGATTCTTTTTACGAAACGATAGAGAAAAGAAATTTCAATAAATTTCCTTTGAGTGTTTCTGAAATTCCATGAGTAGGTAGCCCAAAATCAGTTGCAAAATGAATTATTTTCGAGTTTATTATTAAGAATTCGATATTTATCCAAAGTCACTCCACCTTACCAAAAGAAGTCTCGCTTCCTCTTCCCTTCAAGACTGAGCCTACCTAGTGCATTTAGGGTTCAAGACTCCATCTTTTTTCTTGGGGATGGAAGTGCTATGTCATAATCTAATTTAGCGAGAATTTGGATAACTTTCGGTGGGTAAATTCTTAACTTTTTGGAAAAGATCTTACCTTTATATATTTATTGGTTATATGGTTATATATATATATATATATGATGTTGTGTTTGGATTATGATATGGCTTGGATGTTTTGTGTGTGTATGTGCTAACATATAAGTTAGCATTTGATTTGAGATTGATGGTCAGGTGATGTGTTTGGATATGAATATGGTGATTTTACTACAATATGATGATGATGTGATTTGGTATCTTTCATATATGCTCGGACTATGGTTGAATGGTATAGAAGATAGAAACTTGAGTTGTTAAGGGACTTGAGATCCATTTTGAAAATCTAATCGTTTACTAGTTTTTAGTTAGTAAATGTTTTGTTTAAATTCTAACTCGAATTACGGTTTTCAAAAAACCTTTTTTTTTATGTATTAAAAAGTAATCCAAAGTAAGGTTAAAATTTTAGATGGTAACTTAAGAAGTAATTCTAAGTTATTGCGTCCATAGCGATAGTCGCTATGGATGTAGTTCGAAAAAGTTTGATTTCTAACTTTAAAGTTTCTTTTTAAAATGATTTGAGAACATATTTTCATATGTAATTAGCAACACATAAGTTAACTATAACTTGATTAAGTATGTTTAATAATTTATTTATTTATTAATTAAGGATAATTATTTATTAATTAACTGGTAATTAGGTTAAGTAATTAGTGACTAATTAGTGATTATTAAGTAAGTTATTAAGAAGTTTTATTAATGATTAATTAAGTTGATAAGGGTAATTATTTATGTAATCAAGTTTAATTATTTTAATTATTATTTAATTAAAGTTGAATTATTTAATTAATTATTATTTAATTAAAGATTAATTATTTACTTAATTATTACTTAATTAGAGATTAATTTTAAGTAAATGTTTATTTGTTTAAAGTTTAATGATTAATTTACTTCTAATTAATTAAGACTTAATTATGATGTGATTTTGATTATTTAAGATTAATTAAGCTTTAATTTATATTAAATATGATTTAATTATTAAAAGTTATTTTAAACTTTATCGGTTATGTATCAAGTTGGGTTCTTTCTAAGTGGTTTTATTTTAACCAAAGGATCTTTTTTCCATGATATTAAATAGACAAACAACTGTGAATAAGTTAGAATTTGAAATTTTGTGTTGTATGAACGTTCATTAGCAGAATAAAACACCATTCTGCTATAGTGTTTGAACTATTTGGACACATGTTTAGTAGAATAAATCCACGTTCTGCTATTAATTGATTGAATTGTTTGGACATCTATTTAGCAGGATAAATCACCATCCTGCTATTATGTTGTTTAGACATGTATATGCTAGTTGAGTTGTATTGACATGTTATTCCCTGATTTGATAATTGGTTGGATTTACATATATGTTAGCCTATGTAAATAATTGATAAGTGCCTTGAAATTAAATTGAAATAAAATGGTAACTTAAATTAGTACCATTGGGACTGCTAAGCCTCATTTGGAATTTATAAAGTATGGTTTTGAACTTACTTTAATTCTTTAATCAATTTGAGGCTAAGGGTGCAACGACCTAGAATTTTGGGTTATTTGAAATTGGAATATTAAATTGATTTTAAATATTTAAAATTTAATTTTTAATTTGAATTTCAAATATAACGATTTATTGGATAATTTAATTATTGATTTTAATAATTGAAATTTGCTTAAATAGTTGAACTTGGATTTTTAAGTGGGATAAAAATAATTTTAAGGCTTATTAAATTTTATATTAATAAGAATGAAGGTAATAGAACTTTTATATTTAATTTAAAAGTGGTTTGTTCGATTTTAAAAATAGCACGTTTAAATTGACGAGTAAAAATAGCCTTTCGAGGCACGGTCTCGGATTTTGACGAAACCAGTTTCATTAGATCCATAATAGTGTATTATTATTGGATTTCAAATTTTGTAGCGTTTGGAGTTATCGTTTGGTCATTCGGTATAGAAACGCGTTGAATTTTATATCGAAAATTTAATATTATAATTGGGTTCAAAAAGTTATCTTCTCTATGCGATCGAATTAGGACTCGAAACCATATCCATTGCATTCAGAATAGGAGTATAACATTATGAACGTCTAGCAACACGCCTCGATAGGGGTTCAAGATTTTAATTTACGTAAAATGAGACATTTTGAAAATTAATTAAATTTATTGTTCAAGTCAACCCTTCTTGTCAACTTCTTTTCTTTCTTTCACCAGTCACCGTTCCTTTCAAAAATCATGTCCTCTTTTTTTAAATACACACACATCCTTTCTCTTATTGAAACGCGCAAGCTACAACAAAGAACGAAGGAAAAAAAACATGGCAAACTTTGAAAATTTATATCTCAAGTTATACTTCACGAAAAAATCCAAAACAAATTTGTAAATTCATGTTTCTTCATTCTCTTCCATCTGGTATGAGTATTGTAAGGTGCGACATTAATTTGAGATGCTTGAGTTTGTACAGAGCTTAGCCTAGAACTAGGGTTTTGGATTTAGCATCGATTTGTTAGGAATTTGGTAAAACTAAGTTTGGAATTGGGTTCGTTGATGGAAGGTGATGTTTCGGTCATGATTTGGTGGCCTCCGGCCAAGGTTTGGGTGGTCCGATCATAAGGAGGCAGCAGGCGTAACCCGTGGGATGCGTTTTGATCGAGGAAGCTAGGGGCAGTGTCGGTGGTGCCATAGGGTCGACAGCGTAGAGAGGGACTTATCGACGTATTTGGATGAGCAAATAGGGCGGTAGTTGGTGATGCTAGGTGCACGTATACACTGCGTGAATGTGCATTTACTGGAAGAAAAGGAGAGTGGAAGAAGAAGAATGAGGGAAATGTAGGAGAAGCGGGTTGGGTTACTTCGTGGGCTGTGGGTCGAAAACAAAAGGAGGGAAGGGGAAAAAAAGAAAGAAAAAAAGATGAGGACGGGCCGAAACCTGATTTTGTAGGCTGGGCTTGGTAATTGGTTTTGAAATTTTAATTTAACATTAAGTGTGTGTGTATATATATATGTTTAAAATTGTAAAATCTTATATATGAAATATCTTTTTCATACGAAATCAGATTTGAACGAAACGAATTGCATGATGTTTGTTTTTGCGAGGTCTATGCTATGGAACTGAATTTGGTCAAGATCTGGGCCATTGGAACTTCATGCTAAAATCAAATGCCTGTTTGATTTTAGACGAGCAAGAGCACGAAAGCAACAATAAAAATTAAAGTGAGTAAATCTCACTCATTTGGATTACTGCAATTTATTTTAAATGATTAAAATTAATTTTTGGATCATTGGTTGATTTGATATATTATTATCAGTTGTATGTTATTATATATATATTAGTATATATATTAGTAGCTGGATTGATTATTCCTGCTTATTTGAGCAGATGAGACCCTATGCGCCCCGCATAATAGCGGATGACCCTATATTACCACGATATCCCACGTCGAAGTAGGATTGGTATTTTTATGTTATATTAACATCTGTGGTAGCAGGGAAATATATTGGAGGGATCCAACTGGATTCCTCAAAAATATTGAATTTAATTTCATATATAGTGGTATATGATAAGTTTGAGAAATCTGTGATAGATTATTGGGTGATTGAATTTATTGGATGTTATGGTAATACTGGCCTAGATTTTGGTATTTTAAAATACCATAAATATATATATTGAATTTGAAAAGAAATTAAAAATGGATTTTGAAAGTGAAATATTTATATAGAGTTTGGATTAGTTACAAGAAATTGATTTGGATAAAATAAATGGTTTGACTTTGTAATTGACTATTCCATGATATTTAAAATAGGGATTTTTGAATAATGTAAATAAAGGATTTTAAATATAATTCTTAAGTGGTACTTGTTTATGTATATAAAAGGTTTTAAAAATAGAGATTTTAATAGGTTGGGAGAATAAAAGGGGATTTGGAAATAAATATAAAACTGGTTAATCTTAGATAAGATTGCTAAATTACGGGATGGAAGTAGAATCAAGATTTGGGCTGGTTTGGAACATAGTTGGGTTATTTAAGGAAATTGATTTATGAATGGAATTTAATTTAGAAATCGATTTTTAAATGGAGTTAAATGAAGTGAAACCGTTGTAAAATGGAAATGAGACTATGGGATTTTATAAACAATGTTTATAAATAAAATGAAATGATTTTCAGTTGATAAATTGAAGATATAAATTCACGGTAAGAATTTATAATGAGATGGGTAAATCGCTTAAAAAGAAATGATAGATTTTCCTTTTGGAAATTGTGAAAAAGGATTTATGTAAGTGGGAATGTAAATCGATTGGTGATAAATCGAGAGAGATTTATAAATATTAGATTTGTTATATTGGAATTGAAAATTATGTTTTTATCGAGAAGATGAGTTGTTTTAAAAAAGAGGATCTTTAATTATTAAACTAGGTAATTTAAAAAGTGTTTAAAAATATTCTAGAAAATTAGTTATTAAGATATTTTCAAAATGTCAAAATGGATTATAAGCTTATATAAGTCTAGTAAATCGATTAGAATTTTATTAATAAATAAGAACTTATTATTGTTTCAAAGTTATGTGATTATTTTAATTATTTAAAAGTATATTTGATTATTAAATAAGTTTTCGAAAAGTAATGGTATACTTTCTTGGCGAAATCGTAGGTAGAGATTGCATGCAGTTAAGTTTGGATTTCTCTGGGATAGAGACGTAATCATTGAGCTGTGAATACATGGATACCGCATGGTGCTTTCCATATCTATTTTAAAAAGTTTTCAAATATTTTCGAAGGGAATGGTTTGTGAATATACTTATTTCGGTGAGATAAGTATATACTTTTGAATAAAGAGATTTAATTCAGGAACCCGAAACTTATAGAATTCGTTATAAACGAGTTAAGGAATTTGCAGTATAAATTATGAAGGATTTTTAAGAAAAGAGAAATAGTGGAACTTCCCTAAGTGTTGGGAAGTAAGGGGTTTAGAAAATATATTTTTAAATATTTTTCTAAGTGTTGAAATAAGAGATGGTTAGAAATATCCTAATATAGATATAAGTATTTGAGTTGCCTCAAATATTGAAACTTGGAAGGGATTTGGATATATATCTTATAAAGATATTCTGGAAATAAATTATGGAAAATTATAATATGGGCCTAGTGATTGCTTATGGATGTTATATTGATAGTTAAATAGCCAGCTATCAAGTATTGACCAATTTCTTTGATCGTTTCGAAGAGACCGGGATCGGATTTGCTTCATTACAACATGATAGGGGGTTCTCGCTTCATGTTTGGTGGCGAGCAAGAGACTTTTAGCCCTACATGTCCCTGAGTGGTTGGTTACAGTCGGGAGGCTGGCCGTAAAAGCAAATTCGAGGTACCAATGTATGCCACGGCGGAAAGTGGCTGCTGATGGGATGGTTGAAAAGCCTACGGTTCATGACATTTGTATCAGAACTGAAGGTTAAGCGAGAACCTTGGCTTTAATGGGGTAATTCATTAGAGATAGGGTCTGTAGTACCCTAGAATGAGTTTGAGTGTATTAATAGATATGAGCGTGTATTTGTTAGTGAATATAAAATGTTTTATATTGTGTTGGTTGATCTATTGAGTGACTTACGGATTCTGGTCAATACGAGTAATTAACGTTATTGATGGGGACCTCTAAACGCTTGAACAGAGCAATTCGACATGGTATTGTTTTGAAATTCGGTGAATGAAATAATTTTACCCAGAGTATTTTTATATATAAAGTGATAATCTTTCAAAGATTATTATAGTTATATATGGTGTGCTTGGTTGTTAGGAAATGATAATATTAAACTATTATCATTTGTTATTGTGGAAATTGGATAAGAGTTGATATTATAGTCAACAATTAAGAAATAATTTCATATAACGAAATGGAATTATGTAAATGTGATTTTGTAAATGTGATTTATAATTTGAAATGAAATGAAATTCCAGAAGTATATTTAAATATGATGTTAAAATGGTTTGAAGGCTAGGAATTTGGGGATTTAATTCCCGTTGGTTTTGAAATGTTTTTCAAAGTCTTGGAAAATAATAGTGATATTATTTGGAGATTATTTTTGAATTGGAAATATCTAAAAGAGATTTTAAAGGAAATAAAAGCGCTGAACTCACTTCGGTCACTGGAAAATAATTTCGGTGATGACTGCAGCATCATCGACGTTAATTTTCAAGTTTCCAAGAGAGGAATTGCTACACTAGGGGTTTTGTTTGGTAAAACAGGTTTTGGTTTGAAATTCAAAGGAATGAATTATATACCAAGGAATTTTGGATGTATATGATTTCAAAAATGGCTTGAAATACTTAGACCAAAATGTTTTAACTCTAGGATTTTTATTGGAAATGTTTTATGGAATATGAGTAAGTTTGATAACTTATAAAATTTGAAATTTGAACTGTGGAATAGAAATTTAACTTGAATTAAGTAAAATAAAGTGAATTCTGAAATTTAGCCTAAGTTAGGCTAGATGGAGTAATTGTTGAAAATAGAATATATTAAGATGGAAGATAAATTAGTGGATGAACTAATTAATTTAACAGGAAATTATTGTTAAGGACAAAATTTCTCAGCGTTTTAGCCTGAAGGACAAACCTTTAGTATTTTAGCCAGAAGGACAACTTTCTTTAGGTATCAGTTTTTAGTTATTGATAGAAGTTTTTAGGTATCAGTTTGTAGTTATCGGTAGCAGTTTTTAGGTATCAGTTTTTAGTTCGGTAGCAATTTTGGAAGAATGTTTGTCCATATGAATAATTTTGGAAGAATGTTTGTCCTTATGAATAATTTTTAGAAGAATGTTTGTCCTTGCGGTTAAAATATTGTGGTCGTGTCCTTGAGGCAAAAAATATACAAATTTTTGTCCTTTAAATTAATTCCCCCTTAATTTAATTAGTAACTTAAATGGAATTGGAATTGAATTTGAATAGAAATGGATATAAACATAAGTGGTGAAGTGGTAATAAACATAAGTGCTTTTGTATAAATATAATAGACTTAAGAAAATTGATGGTGAAATTCTTAAGTGGAATATGTATTTAAGGGATATACCAAATAAATAGGTGAATGTGAAGTATAAATGTGAATAATAACTGTGAATAATGGAATGGAAATAAAGTAAATGTGAATAAAAAGAATTTGATATAGCTAAGAATCCATTGAAATGAATATGTAAGTTGTACGTATATTATTTTATTCGCATGACGGTTTGATCCAGATTCGAGCACGGAATTTCGAGATAAGTTATATCGATCCGAGTTGGAATTTTTCACTTGATTCTCGAAGGCGAACACTGGATATGGATTTTTGATTAATTTTGAGATTCTCTATTATAGTATATAGCTATGCAAGGAGAATGACGATTTATAATCAAGAAACTAGATCTGAGTCCGCACTAGAGTGGTCGTGTAAACGATACTAGTTCGGAAGTGAAATTATGTGATCGAGTGAGCGATCAGATTTGATATTGTGTACGGATGATATATGTACATCGTACGGGCTTAAGTAAAGCAAATATTGAAAATTTGGAATTTGCAAAATAAAATGATTTTGAATTATATGATTGGATATCATTGGTAGATAAGATGTAGGTATTTAAAATCAAGAAAAATTGGATTGCCCGACAAAAAGGTACATGTTTAAATTGTAGTTGGGATTTGATGGTTTTATGATTGAACCACTTGGATTTTGTTTTTTTTATGGTTTGAGCCCGTAGTGGCGATTTGTAGTTATATGGATTTAGCCGCGCAAAAAAGACGCTGGTGAAATTTTTCGAAAATTTAAGGAGTTAGAAAATTTTGAAGAAACTTTTTAATAACTAAAATTTGATTTTGGATTATAACTTGAAAAGATTTAGAAAAAATTATTATTTGGAATCTATGGATGAATTTGGAAATTAGTAAAAGTGATAATGTGTTTTCAATGAATTGATTTCGGGAAGTTGTTTAAACTGACTGGGTTTGAGAAAGTTAATGAGTTTTGGACCATTCTTCTTACCTTGGAAATTTCGAGGACAAAATTCTTTTAAGAGGGGAGGAATGTAACGACCCAGAATTTTGGGTTATTTAAAATTGGAATATTAAATTGATTTTAAATATTTAAAAGTTAATTTTTAACTTGAATTTCAAATATAATGATTTATTGGATAATTTAATTATTGAATTTAATAATTAGAATTTGCTTAAATAGTTGAATCTTGGATTTTTAAGAGGGATAAAAATAATTTTAAGGCTTATTAAATTTTATATTAAAAAGAATGAAGGTAATAGAACTTTTAAATTGAATTTAAAAGTGGTTTGTTCGATTTTAAAAATAGCTCGTTTAAATTGACGAGTAAAAATAGCCTTACGAGGACAGTCTCGGATTTCGACGAAACCATTTCCATTGGATCCGTAATAGTGTATTATTATTGAATTTCAAATTTTGTAGCGTTTGGAGTTATCGTTTGGTCGTACGGTATAGAAATGCGTTGAATTTTATATCGAAAATTTAATATTATAATTGGGTTCAAAAACTATCTTCTTCATACAATCGAATTAGGACTCGAAACCTTTTCCATTGCGTTCAGAATAAGGGTATAACATTATGAACACCTAGTGGCACGCCTCAATAGGGGTTCGGGATTTTAAGTTATGTAAAACGAGACATTTTGAAAATCAATTAAATTTATTGTTCAAGTCAACTCTTCTTGTTAACTTCTTTTCTTTCTTTCACTAGTCACTGTTCCTTTTAAAAATCACATCCTCTTTTTTTAAACAAACACGCATCCTTTCTCTTATTTAAACGTGCACGCTACAGCAAAGAACGAAGAAAAAAACATAGCAAACTTTGAAAATTTATATCTCAAGGTATACTTCACGAAAAAATCCAAAACAAATTGGTAAATTCATGTTTCTTCATTTTCTTCCATCTAGTATGAGTATTGTAAGGTGCGACATTAATTTGAGATGCTTGAGTTTGGACAGAGCTTAGCCTAGAACTAGGATTTTGGATTTGGCATTGATTTGTTAGGAATTTGGTAAAACTAAGTTTGGAATTGGGTTCGTTGGTGGAAGGTGATGTTTCGGTCATATTTTGGTGGCCTCCGGCCAAGGTTTGGGTGGTCCGATCATAAGGAAGCAGCAAGCGTAACCCGTGGGACGCGTTTTGATTAAGGAAGCAAGGGGCGGTGGCAGTGGTGCCATAGGGGCGAGAGCATAGAGGGGCACTTGTCGACGTATTTGGATAAGCAAATAGGGTGGTAGTTGGTGGTGCTAGGTGCACGTATGCACAGCGTGAATGTGCATTTATTGGAAGAAAAGGAGAGTGGAAGAAGAAGAAGGGTGGAGATGTAGGAGAAGCGGGTTGGGTTACTTCGTGGGCTGTGGGACGAAAACAAAACGAGGGAAGGGGGAAAAAAGAAAAAGAAATAAAAGAGGAGGATGGGCCGAAGCCTGATTTTGTAGGCTGGGCTTGTTAATTGGTTTTGAAATTTTAATTTAACATTAAGTATATATACGTTTAAAAATTATAAAATCTTATATATGAAATATCTTTTTCATACAAAATCAGATTTGAACGAAACGAATTGCATGACGTTCGTTTTTGCGAGATCTAGGCTATGGAACTGAATTTGGTCGAGATCTGGGCCATTGGAACTTCGCACTAAAATCAAATGCCTGTTTAATTTTAGACGAGCTAGAGCACGGAAGCGACAATAAAAATCAAAGTGAGTAAATCTCACTCATTTGGATTACTGCAATTAATTTTAAATGATTAAAATTAATTTTTGGATGATTGGTTGGATTGATATATTATTATCAGTTGGATGTTATTATATATATTAGTAGCTGGATTGATTAGTCCCACCTATTAGAGCGGATGAGACCCTATGGGCCCTGCATAATAGCGGATGACCCAATATTACCGTGATATCCTGCCTCGAAGCGGGATTGGTATTTTTATGTTATATTAACATATGTGGTTGTAGGGAAAAAGGTTGGAGGGATCCAACTGGATTCCTCAAAAATGTTGAATTTAATTTCATATATAGTGATATATGATATGTTTGAGAAATCCGTGATAGATTATTGTGTGATTGATTTATTGGATGCTATGGTAATACTGGCCTAGATTTTGGTATTTTAAAATACCATAAATATATATATATATCTATATATTGAATTTGAAAAGAAATTAAAAAGGGATTTTGAAAGTGAAATATTTATATAGAGTTTGGATTAGTTAGAAGAAATTGATTTGGATAAAATAAATGGTTTGACTTTGTACTTGACTATTCCATGATATTTAAAATGTGGATTTTGGAATAATGTAAATAAAGGATTTTAAATATAATTCTTATATGGTACTTGTTTATATATATAAAAGGTTTTAAAAATCGAGATTTTAAATAAGTTGGGAGAATAAAAGGGGATTTGGAAATAAATATAAAATTGGTTATACTGGATCTTAGATTAGATTGCTAAATTACGAGATGGAAGTAGAATTAAGATTTGGGCTGGTTTGTAATATAGTTGGGTTATTTAAAGAAATCGATTTATAAATGGAGTTAAATGAATGGAAACCATTGTAAAATGGAAATGAGACTATGGGGTTCATAAACAATGTTTATAAATAAGATGAAATGAGTTTCAGTTGATAAATTGAAGATATAAATTCATGGTAAGAATTTATAATGAGATGGGCAAATCGGTTAAAAAGAAATGATAGATTTTCCTTTTGGAAATTGTGAAAAAGGATTTATGTAAATGGGAACGTAGATCGATTGGTGATAAATCGAGAGAGATTTATAAGTATATGATTTTTTATATTGGAATTGAAAAATATGTTTTTATCGTGAAGATAAGTTGTTTTAAAAAGAGGATCTTTAATTAATAAACTAGGTAATTTAAAAAGTCTTTAAAAATATTCCAGAAAATTAATTATTTAGATATTTTCAAATTGTCAAAATGGATTATAATTTTATATAAGTCTTGTAAATCGATTAGAATTTTATTAATAAATAAGAACTAATTATTGTTTCTAAGTTATGTAATTATTTTAATTGTTTAAAAGTATATTTAATTATTAAATAAGTTTTTGGAAAGTAATGGTATACTTTCATGGCAAAATCGGAGGCAGAGATTGCCTACAGTTAAGTTTGGATTTCTCTGGGATAGAGACGTAATCATTGAGCTGCGAATCCATGGTTGATACTGCATAGTGCTTTCCATATCTATTTTAAAAAGTTTTCAAATAATTTTGAAGGGAATGGTTTGTGAATATACTTATTTCGATGAGATAAGTATATACTTTTGAATAAAGAGATTTAATTAAGGAATCCGAAACTTATAGAATTCGTTATAAACGAGTTATGGAATTTGCAATATAAATTGTAAAGGGTTTTTGAGAAAAGAGAAATAATGGAACTTTCCTAAGTGTTGGGAAGTAAGCGGTTTGGATAATATATTTTTAAATATTTTTCTAAGTGTTGAAATAAGAGATGGTTTGAATTATCTTGATATGGATATAAGTATTTGAGTTGTCTCAAATATTGAAACTTGGATGGGATTTGGATATATATCTTATAAAGGTATTTTGGAAATAAATTTTGGAAAATTATAATATGGGCCTAGTGACTGCTTATGGATGTTATATTGATAGTCAAAAAAACAGCTATCAAGTATTGACCAATTTCTTTAATCGTTTCGAAGAGACCGGGATCAGATTTAATTATCTAAAAACCACTTCGATCTGATTTGAGCGTTATGAATGGATACCGTGAAGATGACGAAGATAGTGATTCGATTTGTCCAGACCCAGGGCAACTTGTATGAACAAATGCTATCAGTACATCGTCATTGGAGGACGATGAGCATTCTAAGTGAAATTGTTCTTGAAAGGTAAACGTAGCCTCAAGCCTCATCAACCGGAATGACTGAAAATCAGGGGAGATGCAGCAAGGCTAAGTGAGTCATACCCAGTTAGGGTATGTTATTACCTTTCTAGATACCCTTGGATATATTATAAATTATGGATACGGTGGTGCATGGAAAAAGAGATCTCGATAAGGGTGGGAACACCAAGGGTGATAACATATTCGGTTCTATCCAGTTTAGGGATAGGGCCGGTCTTGTGTTGTAGGGTATCCCGGCGAGGTCCTAGGTGCATTTTTCTAGATGTGTACTGTGATAGGTGGTACCCCAGTGCTTAGTCATTGTATGGAAATCCATTCTCCAATACGTGCCTTTACGGTTTTGGTTATAGAGCCTAGTATGCTGGAATTTAATTAATGTAACAATTTCGGCTATTTGAATAAGTATTTGTACCTAGACACTATTATAATATCAGATGATTTTGATATAAAATGTTTTGGTTATCGTAAGGTAAAAACCCATCGTGTTTATGCGTGACGTGGTCTTACGAGATACCTTTGTTTTTCAAAGGTTTTTGATAACAGTAATAATTCAAATTGAGTGTGTTTTCTCATGCTGGTTTTCCAGACTGACTAAGGTGTTATTTTATTATAATGCTCAGGTCAGATCGAGTATTACAGATTTAGGTTAGGATGCTATGGAGCTCAGGAGACGAGCTGGATAACAGAGACGTATTCAACGTACTTGATTATATTCCGGATGTATGTATTGTAGGCTGCATAGTTAGCACTAGTGAGGAGAAGTTATTATAACTATCTAGTATTGAGTTATTGATTTGTTGTACTCTGATGATGAAATGTATAAATAACAGTTGGAGTTTTTTTGTATAAAGACATGTTATTATCTATTATATATTGTTCCACTGCGGTTGTGAGATTCTGTGTTGTTATTTCTTTTCATTCTACCTCTCATTTCTTCTTTTTCCCTAACTATTGGGTTTCCCACATTCGATTTCTCGGCATGTAATACAGTGGACGTATTGATGTCGATTTTCGAGGGCCGAAAATCCGGCTTGTGACAAAGGGTTTATAAATGATTTTTCAAGTTATATAATTCTTATAAAGGTATTTATAAATGATAACTTGTTTATAGAAAGGGGTTTTTACTAACGAAAAGGGTTATTAAGGTGTTTTACAAATGATGTTTGTAAATGATATTTATAAAGGATATTTTATAAAAGAGTATAGAAAGGTTTATATAAAGAGTTTTAGAAAAAGGAAAAAGGTTTATAAATCATTTCAGAGATTTGGAAAGAGGTTTATAAATTAACTTTAGGGTTTATAAAAGTGGGCTATAACTTTATTTTGAAAGTTATAAGTTAAGAAATATGAGATGAGCTTTTAAAAAGGGAATTTTTGATAAAGGGTAAGCAGTATGTTTTATTTGGAAAAAATGTTTGGTTATTTAATATGGGATTTAGAAAGAAGAAAGCTTTGAAAAGTTTGTAAATATACTTATACTGATAAAACAGGTATATAATTTTGTTTTCAAGGCATGAAAAGTAAAATTTTATGGTAATATACTTATATGATTAAGATAAGTATATAAATGTTTTTCCAAGTATAAAGGAAAGGTAAGGGATTTAGAAATAGTGTTTTGAAAATATCTTTTGATCAAGTTTTATAAAGAGTATTTTTAATTAAAGAGAATTAATAAGGGCTTAGTGAATCCCATATGGGAATTAAACCATGATTGGATGTTTGTCTATTTGATAGTTAAATAACCAACTACCAAGTTTTACCCAATTTGACTTAGGAAGTATGAACGTAAATTCGAGTTCCCCGATGAGGACTCGAATACTTACTTCCAAAAGAACCGGGAATGAGTCAACCGAAAATTATCGGTTGTTGGTACGGAGAGACCGGGGTCGGATTTATATATCTGAAACCCACTCCGAACCAACATGTACGTTCAAGTGGAAGACATCTTGATGATGACTGAAGATGGTGCTCTTTGAAGTGCAAGGGCTACTGCTACTAATCCTAAGGGTGATTCCACAATGGCTGTAGTAGAGTTAGTGCCTTTGGTTTCGTTCAGACCCAGAATGAACTTTTATGGATGAACGCTGGCATTGCATTGACGCTTGGAGGGCAGTGTTAGCATTCCAAGATGGATTGCAATTCAGAAAGCTAAAGCGTAGCCTCAAGCCTCACAACCGAAAGGAATGGCAAAAACAGGGCATGCAGCAAAGCTATGTTGTTAGCTACCATTAGGAGCGGTCACCCCATTCTAGATGTCCCTTTCAGAGTTGGTTTGCACGCAAACACCATGGTAGTGTAAGGCCTTGGTGTCAAGGTGGTGAGGTAATCTGATATGCCATGTTAAAGGGGCAGCCGGCTCTGTGTTAGTATCAGTGCATTTTCTAGAGGTGTATCATCGGAAGGTAGTCCCTTACCTTGCCAATGTTAGGATCCAATCTCTAATACATGCCTTACGTTTTCAATTGTAGAACCTAGTATGTTGGAATGTGAGATGCAAGTATTTTAGCTATTTTATCTATTTACTTTAAACCTAAACACTATGATAATGTCACTAGATTTTGATATAAAATGTTTTGGTTATCGTAAGTTAAAAACCCGTCCGTTTTTATATGCGGTGTGGTCTTACGAGATACCCTTTGTTTGAAAAGTTTTCAAATGTAGAAATCGGTTTGGTTATTACTTGTTATCGAGTTTTACTCACGCTGGTTTACCAGACTAACCTAGGCATTATTCCATCTAATGCTCAGGTCAGACCGAGCATGTTTTTCCCAGGTTTAGCTGGATACTTTGGAGTTGGAGAGGAGCTAGATGGTCAAGGCGTATTTACGTATATTTTTCTTCCGTTGTATTATAGAGTCTGTATGTTTGTCAATGTAAGGACATGTTTCTATAACTATTTAAATTTAGGATAAGTCTAGTGTGCTCTGATTTATATGAATAAAGATGTGTACTTTTTGTAAAGATCGTTGTTGTATTATATATTATTTGCTGCGTTGTGAGATTCTGTGTTGTTTAGTTTTCTTCTATCTTCTACCTTTTTCTTTCGCCCTAACAAATCGATATTTCCGGCACTTGAATGTTCTGCATGTGATACAGTGGACGTATTAGTGTCGGTTTTCGAGGGTCGAATACCGGTTCATTACATTAAGAGGGGAGAAGTAAGATTAAAAGAGAAGGTTTTAGTTAATTAGGTAATTAGTCAATATAATAATATTTTCTTTTAAATCAAAATCATAATTTCATAATTGAATAACTTTTATATACAAGGTCCAATCGAGACATGGAATTTTGCGTCATGCTCGTAGTAAGCTTCGCAATGGAACTGGTTTGGATTTATCTGGAGATAGTTGAAATTTGGGCTAAAAATTGGACGTCGTTCGATTTTAGTTCCAAACCAGAACGCCTCGGCGATAACAGAAATTTCAGTGAGTTAAACTCACCTTTTAAGTTAACTAGTATGATATATAGTTGATGAAAAAATTTTATTGGATGTTTAGATGATTTACTATTTTATTAGTTGACTCGGATATATTCCTACCCCTAGAGCGGATGAGACCTTATTACGTTCCCATGTAAAAGCGGATAACCCTTTGTATACGATCTCATCTTAAAGCGGTTGATTTATGCTTTTATGATTATATACTGTATGTGATGCAGGGGAATAGATTGGAGGGATCCAATGGGATTCCTCGCTATTGTTGATTGATTCCAATAAAATTCCTGTTATATGAATTTTTGGATATGAAACCTGATTTATGAACACTATTGGTTAAGCATTTGGTAGCTATTGGCCTTGAATTAGTATTTTAAAAATACTATAAGTTGTAGTTGGAATTGAATTTGAGACAGGAGATGATTTTAAAAATCCGAAATTGGGTTTCGAGAATGTTTTGTTAAAAAAAAGATTAAAATTTTATTTTACTCCAACCATTATTATCTGGCATTTTCTAAGCCAATATAAATGTTTTTAAAGGTTATATTTAATATTGTTTTTTTAAAGATTATTTATTTATGTTTAATATGGTTTTTTTAAATTAATTTATATTTAATATCATTTTAAATTTATTTATTTATATTCAATGTTGTTTTTAAAATTGTTTATTAATATTTTTAATATTTGGAAAAGTTATTTAAATCAAATCATTAATATGGTGTGAAATTAATAAAAAAATGATTTATTAATACTTTTTTGGAAAATTAGTTATTATTATTTAAAAAAATGTTGAAAAGTTAATTATTAGTGTTTTATTAATAATGTCCTTATTAAATATTATTTTGAGATGTTTTAAGGTTAATAATTATTATTTATTTATTCATAATGTTATTATTATTATACAATAGGTGTTTAGAAGTAAATGATTTTTATTTGTTTATAAATGTTCTTCGAGACTCATAAATATAGATTTGTAATGGACTTGGGTTTATAAGAGGGGCTTTATAAAAGGATTTGAAGACTCAAAGGAAGATTATCCATAAGATAAAAAGAGTTTTATAAATGGTTTAGATATTTATAAAATAATTTTAGAAATGGATTTATAAATTTATAAAAAGAGTTTTATAAATAATTTTATGGATTTTTAAAGAGTTTATAAATGTTTTGAAACTTATAAAAGAGTTTATAATTGGAAATGGAGGTTGAATTTTATAGGGGCTTCTAAATAAGGTTTTATAAACAGTTTCAAAGATTATAAAATGGTTTTATAAATGGTTTTTGATATTTATAAGGGATTTGTAAATGATTTTTGAATTGTGTGAAAAGAAAATCTTCCTCTGTTTGTAAGTATACTTATATTGTTGAGATAAGTATATGGATATTTTCTAAGTATTGAAAATATAGGGATTGGTGTATATATCTTTGTAAAATGTATTTATACATAAATATTTACAAAATTAATTTAATCAATAAAAGATTAATTAAGGAGGCTAGTGGTTACTTATGTGCTTAACCAATGTTGGTGTTCCCTTTTTAAATATACTTTTGATTGGAATGTGTGTTGTTGATAGTTAAATAGCCAACTATCTACCCAAAACGTGACTTTGGAAATATTTAGGAGAAACACATGAGTTATATGGCATAGTCATCTCCTATGATGCAGTACTGAGCGTATAAATCTCGTTTCGTTCTCCTAGGACAAATGATAAGTAAATCCATCCACTAATGGTTAGGAGGTGATCTCCGTTCTTATCTTTGACTGTTTATTTCCTAAAGAACCGGGGTTGTGTTTATCGAAAATTACCGAAAAGTTGGTTTCGAAGAGACCGAGATCGGATATGTTATCCAAAAACCACTTCAATCCAACTCAAGCATCTTGAAGATGATGGAATTAAAGATGGAGCTCTCAAGTGTTTCGTTGTGTCCAAGAACGAACTTATATAGATGAATGTTGGCATTGCATTATTGCCTGGAGGGTAGTGTTAGCATTCTAAGTGGGAAGTGTTATATAAAAGGTAAAACGTAGCCTCAAGCCTCATCAACCAGGAATAACTAAAACATGGGAGATGCAGTAGGGCTAAGTGGGTCACTCCCAAGTAGGATATGATCATCCCTATCTAGAGTTGATATTATCTCTCATTTGTATGCTTCGGAGCCCATTTATGGAGGGGTGATCATATTTGGTGCTACTAGTCAAGTGGTAGGCCGATTCTGTGTTGGTAGGGAATCCTGATGAGGTCCTCTATGCTATTTTATCTAGAGATGCATCGTGATGGGCAGTACCCCAGTAGCCTAGTCATTCTATGGAATCCATTTTCCAATACGAGCCTTTACGATTTTAGTTGTATACCTATTATGATGAAATTCAAGTAATGTAACAATTTCAACTATGATTAATAAGTAATTGTATCTTAAACACTTTTATAATATCAGAGAATTTCATATTAAATGGTTTGATTATCGTAAGATGAAAACCCATCCATGTTTATGTGCGGCGTGCTCTTACAAAAAACTTTTGATTTCAAAGGTTTTTAATAACTTTGAAATCCAGTTGGCTGTGTTTTTCTCATGCTGGTTTTCCAAACCGACTCGGATGTTATTTTATTATAATGCTCAGGTCAGACCGAGCATATTACAGATTTAGTTGGGATACATTGGAGCTTCAAGAGTCAAGTTGGAGGCCCAGAGACGTATTCACGTATATGGTTATTTTCCAATGTATTCATTATTGTATTTACAGCAAATTGTGAGGACAAGTTGTTATAACCGTCCGGGTTGAAATAGGTTAGTGTACTCTGATTGATGTATGCATATTACATTTCTTCTTTGTGTAAAGATTTGTTGTATGTTATAAATATTTCGTTCCGCTGTGAGATTCTTTATTGCTTGTTTCCTTTCTCTCTCCTTTCTTCTTTCTTTCTTCTTTCTTTCCCCTAACTATTCTCCTTACTGTTCAATTTGAGTGGATTGTGTATGGTTAATTGTCCGCTTAAACTGTTTGAAAAAGTGGGCTGTTACACATATGATTCCTAATCGTATGCTGAAATATATTTTTTAAGATGTGGCTTAATCCATGATTCCAAAAATAATTGATAAATATTTTAGATGCTTTTGTATTTTTCAAAAGATAACATATCGCTATTGTAATGAAAATAAATACCATCATCAATATACTAAAAACAAATTTGTTTTATGACCACTATTCATAACATTAATACTAAAACAAAACTTCATATATTTTCAGTCAAAACTAAAACCAATAATTATATCATAAATAATATTTGTTATGTATGTAAGAAATTTTCAAAACATAGATATTTCCATTAACAAGTATCACATAGTATGCTCCTACTATTTTTGTTGCTCAATAACAACATTCGAAAAACGAAGCTCCATTCGGTCACTTACTATGTGCTATTTATTTCTTTCACCATAACTAATTTACACCTGAGAATCTCAAATCAAGTATCCCGAACTCAAGAAATAGATCTTATAGAGAACAATTTTATATTAGAACACATTTGGAATAGAAATCATATTCCTTATTAAGCTTTTATGAATATATTATATAATTCCCTTTCCTTTGTCTCTTTGTAAAGCAGAGCTGACCATTTGCCCTCTCTTCATCTTAATCATGCCAAGACTTTTGCTTTCTCTTTTATATGGTAACCTCTTAAAAAAGAAACCCATTACTACAAGAATATACCAACTTTCTTTACAAAACTGTTGTTCTTAACATATTAAGGAGAACTAATAAGTTGCACTTAAGTATATAGATTGATACTTACATTCTAGTGATGCAATTTGTATGTCTATCTATAACCCTTGGTCTAGTCTATTAATGTTTCCAACACAACAAATCCACATTGTAATCAATTGTACTGAACACAAGACCTCACACTTTTTCTTTGCTTATTTATTTCGAATGAAACAATCTCACTAAAATCCCATATCTGGAAAAATATGACTTGTAATAACCCGCCTTTTTGATCCTTTAGTTTAACGCCTGAACTGACATTTAAACCATGATAAGCTGAAAAGACAAATCATTGGGAGAAGATAGCAGGAATGAAACAAAATATTTAATTAGTAACTTTCCGAATCTTATAGGGGAAGGAAATACACTATAATGTTAAATAACAATCATTTATTCAAACCATCGTATATACATGTCTGTACAATACAAATCTAAACCCAAATCAAAATCCACATGACATGAGTCAAATCAAGTCATTTATTTACAATATATGAATTATTTACATCCAGGTCGTCATCGCATGCTCCAATATGACTTTAAGCTCCATCAACCTAGTGATATAAATAAAAAGCGAAAATAAGAGTCAGTCAAACATATATTTAAGTTAGTTAGCCATGGCTACTCCACATATGCTACAAAGATACTACAATAATATTGTTGGGTCAAAAAGTGACATAACACCCTAATCGATCAAAAGTGAGAATAGATCTAATGAAAACAAATGAAAATGGTAAGAACATACACAATTTTTTTAGTGGTTCAGCCAAATAAGTGCTTATGTCCGCTTAATATTATTCGTTTCAAAATTCTCACAAGTATAAGTGCTTTTACAAGGGTTTTAGATAAAGAAAACAAAGTATGCTCGAATTCAATAGCACTCCATGGTAATGGTTGATGCAGAGTCAAGAAGATGAAGATTATGAGCTCAAAAGATCCAAAAGTCCTCTCTATGTCATTTTAGTCTCTCTTTTTATAGCTAAAAGCATCTGCCACATTCGCTAG
Organism: Allium fistulosum; assembly: GCA_030737815.1. Classification (NCBI taxonomy): domain Eukaryota; kingdom Viridiplantae; phylum Streptophyta; class Magnoliopsida; order Asparagales; family Amaryllidaceae; genus Allium; species Allium fistulosum. Next base: position 299,654,239 of record CM060908.1, on the reverse strand, counting down.
ATTATGAAAGCTCTAATCTTCCAAAGTTTGAGGCGGACCCCCTTGAGAAATCAACTCAGTACTGACCATAATTTTGGTCGATACCGACCATGTTGGTTTGGTCCAATTAACCCCAAGCTTCCTAAGTTGCTCCATCTTATTATTCCAAGCATGCCCCCAAATTCTTGATCCATTCCGTCTTCATCTCGACATCTATATTTACTTAAAAGATGCTCGGTTCAAATGATGGATAACACTTTCCACCCAAAGGATGCTTTCATGAAACAAAGCATGCTTTGGATAAGACAAGCGATATTATCTTAGTTGTACAAGGATCTTCGGGTAGCCAATCATCACGTCTGAAGCATCCTATCTATTCCAAGGATATTTATTCGTCACTTCAAATAGTTGGCATGCCATTCCCCTTTTAACAACTAAGTTGAAGTTCCTATCACTCCAGAAACTATGTCGTATCTCAAAGAGGTATGCCTTCTATTAGTATTTTCTCTCTTTTTACATTTTTATGAAGATCAAGAAATGTCGGGACCGACCAAATCATGTCAAAACCGTTACACCCGTATATCCTGAATCCTGTAGAAGGTGATATGACATAAGCATCAAGATCGAAACGTGATGGCCTCACAATAAAAGATGGACAATAAGTGTTATCCCATCTTTTGACTAGGTAGCATACAGACGAATTCGACGAGTCAAACTTCGAAGTTATCTAGGTAAGGTACTCGGAGAGATGACCACAAAGACCAAAACTCAAGTACAACCAAAATCACCACAAAAATGCAAGTCCACCACAAAAATCCAAGAATCTAAAATCCCAAAGTGTTGGGTTAGTACTGACCCAACCCCATAGGTCGCTACCGGCCCATATACACTCCACCATTGGAGTTCATCTTTTGCCTACTAGTCCTATTTGATGTTAAAATCTTATTTTTAGTGTTGTTTGGTCGATTCAATGCAATTCCCTATCGATCTCCATGAACTCTTGAATCGGCAACTTCATTCATCTACAACTCAGTCATTTGAACTCCAAAACAAGCTATTATTAATGCAAACGACTATGGAATCACGAAGCTAATAAGACGATCCAACATGAAGAGTTGAAGGCAATCAATTTGGCAATCTTATGGGTCGGTACCGACCCTTACCCTTGGAGTGGTACCGACCCATATGAATTGATGATGTGTCATCCTACTTTTTCGGGGAATTGGTCTATAGCAAGGAAAATGGTCTAGAGATCATTTATGCCAGATTTTAGGCTCCCTACCTCTACAAATAAAGGGTATGGATCATTTTTTAGGATATTTTGGCTCTTGCTCTCTTTTCTTTAATTTCTTGTAATCTCTATCGGAGCTTTACCAACCCGTAACGGAGTTATACCGATCCGTAAGAACTTCTACATGTAAATAACAGTATAATAAAGGAAAACTTGAAGTGGACGTAGGCCGGAGTATGTCGAACCATTATAAATCTCCATGTGTACTTTCTTACTCATTTTTCATTTATTTTCTTTAATTTTTCGTTCTCTACTGAATCTATTGGCGTTTATGCCATTTTTGGTTCAAACATTTTAGTGCTTTCACTGAGAAACACTTGAACTCACTGATTTAAAATTTGGGAAGATTCGGAAATGACTAGACAATCAATAGGAAGGCCGTAACCGGAGGAAATCAACAAAGAGGTAGCCAAGTGGCATCTTCAGGAGCTGACCTCCCATCAATCTACATAACCAAGGATGAGATAGAAACCATGATGAATGGATTGCAGGATAGGATGATTGCTCACCAGGAAGAGACGATGAAGATTTTCTTTAGGAGATTGAGACAGATGGGAACTACTGGAGTTGCTGCAAATCATAATCAAAGACCATAACCCAGAGCGTAGTTAACTAGAACCAGAGTAGAATGACCCGGAACAAACCCCGAGCCAAACATACTGGTCGGTACTGACCCACAAGCACAAATAGGTATCGATCCACAAAGACTCGGAGGCACGGGTCATGTTGGTCTAGAAAGGAACGATGTGCATCCTAAAGATGATGTAGAGCGTTTGAATGTGAATCAGAATATCAAAAGCCGGCAAGGAGAGAGTCCATAGACAGAAAAGGATGTTTGGAAAATATTGCCTATTCCATGAGCTGAATAGGCATAACACGAATGACTGTAGCCATTTGTGCGATCTGATCAAAGAACATATCAGAAACAACTAATTGCAACAGTATGTGAAAAACCGAGCTGCGGTGGTGGAACAAGAGCAGCCATCAACCACAGTCAATGGAAATAGCATCGGATCAAGGTCAAGGATGATCATCTCTTGATCGGGATGGTAAGGGATTGGGTTTGGTTCTTGCACTCTTTTTCCCTTTTTCAATAAACCTTGCAATAATATAGTCTAGCCTCTTACTCCTGTATGGGATCCCGAACGGTCCCTAGGCACACTCTTAGATATATGATATACTATAATGCCCGATGAGGTTGTTATCTAGATGTTAGATTTTATGTTATTTTCGATATTTGAATTTTATTATGGAAATCCACATTGAATGTGATAACTGACATTGATCTCTTTAAAGTCCCGTCTAGGGAGACGAGACCAGTGTGTAAGGTACACGTCCCTTCATTGGAGCATGAGTGGATTGACTTGTATGATATTAATAGCTATAAAGTCCCATCCAAAGGTACATGCCTGAAATGCAAGAAGTAAGTCCCCACATCGAAGCGTGAAAGGATGGGCTTCCTTGTCGTTGAGTCCCCTCATCGGAGAGCAAGCAGATTAGGCTCAAAAAGGGTCCGGAAAGACGATGGACTTTGATCGCTTTAAGTGTTGACCGGAGAGTCGGGACCAGAGTGCAGGAAGTAGGTCACTTCACTAAAGAGTGACCGGATGGGCTTACTTGTCGTTGAGTCCCCTTGCCGAAGAGTGAGCATATTGGAGTCGGCAAGGGTCCGGAGAGACCATGGATTTGATTACTGGCCTTGAATGGCCATCGATTTGATTAACGGTCTAGAGAGACCATGGATTTGATTATCGGCCCTAAACAACCATGAATTTGATTAACAATCTGAAGAGACTGCGAATTTAACTATCGGTCCTTAACGATCATGAATTTGATTATCGATCCAGAGAGATCGCATATTAAACTAAATGTAAAAGATCCAAAAAGATCAAACCAAAGAATGAAAGAAGATTTGATTTTGGCAAAAGGATTTGAATGCCTTGCAATTAGAATAAAATAGACAAATCCTAGATGAACGTGGGACGATTTTAATATGATGACCCTGAACGAGATCAGAATGATAGCAATGTAAATCCTAGATGGACACGGGACGATTTAGATATGTGATGTAATAATTCAAAATGAAATCAGAATGATAATGATGCATAGATTGTACTTAGGCATTGTTTGGAATCATAGACTGTAACAAGTCCAGATTGACCCGTAATTGATAAGAGAATCCAAAAGAACAGAATGATTCATAATAGCTCGATTGGTTGGTAACCAACAAGTTCAACAACTAAAGTTCCATCAACTTCGACATTTGTTCTTAAGCAAAGCACACCTACCATTTGCAAGGCGTGCTTTGGAGGGCCAAGTGTTATCCTGCCTTTTGACCAAGAAGTATACAGATGTATCCAACAAGTAAAACTTTGAAGTTATCATGTCAAGGCGCCCTAAGAGATGACCACAAAGCCCAAAAAACTCAAATACAAGCAAAATCACCACAAAAACATGAGTCCACCACAAAAACATGAGTCTACCACAAAATCCCAAAGTATTGGGTCGGTACCGACCCAACCCCATGGGTCGGTACCGACCCATATACACTCCACCATTAGAATTTATCTTCTTCTTACTTTCCCTATTTGATGTTAGAAACTTATTTCCAGTGTTATTTTGTCGATTTAATGCAATTCCCTATTGATCTCCACGAACTCTTGAATCGGCAACTTCATTCATATACAACTCCGTCATTTGAACACCGAAACAAGCTATTATTGATGCTAACGACTATGGAATCACGAGAAAACCATAAGACGATCCAACATAAAGAGTTGAAGGCAATCAATTCGGCAATCTTATGGGTCGGTACCGACCCCTAACCTTGGAGTGGTACCGACCCATATGAATTGATGATGTGGCATCCTACTTTTTGGGGAACTAGTCTATACCAAGGCAAATGATTTGAAGAACTTTTGTGCAAGATATTAGGCTCCCTACCTCTATAAATAGAGGGGTTTGGCTCATTTTTAGGATCTTTTAGCTTTTTCTCTCTTTTCTCTAATTTCTTATAATCTCTATTGGAGTTATACCAACCTGTAACGGAGTTATTCCGACCTATAAGAATTCTTACCTGTAAACAATGGTATAATAAAGGAAAATTTAAAGTGGATGTTGGCCAGAGTATGCCGAACCACTATAAATCTCTATGTCTATGTCTTACTCGTTTTTCATTTATTTTCTTCACTTTTCTACTCTCTACCCAATCTATTAGGTGTTTGTGCCATTTTTGGTTCAAACAACAAGGAAGGAAGGCAAAAGTTGAAGCGAGGTCAAGAAAATATTGCGCTAGAAAATTGTAAGACGACAACGAAAGTTCAAACATGCACCGATTCCCCTTATCCCAGTGTTTCATTATGATGCTGAGTCCAAAACTAAATACAATCACTGGGTGCATTAAATAGTCTATGACTAGAATACATGAAACACCAGCATAACTAAAATCCCAAATAATAATCAAACGTTAATGTTGCGCTACAACAGAAGGAGCTATATAGGTGGTGTCAAAACATATTACATCTCACTTAAAAATAGACACATGCCATCAATGACATACAGCGCTCACAAGCCAATGTATACAGATAATAGAACTGTGCTAACAATCTTGTAGTGAACGAAAATAGGGATACATTGCCCCATTTTCTTTTGACACTAGAAAAGAGTGAAGCGTTATAACGCACCGCCATCAAGATATAAGCACAGAGAGAAGACTATGCTGCACTCAAAGGGCTGAATAAACCCCCACATCATTTCAAATCTTATGCACTGCTAATACCTCCAAAAAGGATCTTCATTGCACTTACTAGTGGCTACCTAAGCAGTTCTATGCGGAGTCAAAATCAATCCAAGGGCTGCAAACAAGGATACTCAAACAGTGCACTAGTGCAGTTCCGCGCTTATGAGTAAGCGGAAAATATATAAGTCTCCCTCATCGATTACCTGTGTAGTATATCGCTTAGAGTAGCTCGCATGAAATCACTTAAAGCGATTATCTTCATAGATTGCAGTCCAATTGCCCAAACCAACCTTATAAATATTATCAATACTCAGGGAAGATCAAAGGAGCAACCATCTTTTGAGGCAAAAGTAACAAAATTGGCGCATCTTACCCCGAAGAAAAAGGGACAGTAGCTTGCCATACTCACACCCACAAAAGGAAGTAATGCTTAAGCTATTCACCTTTCGAAGAGTGAGAGCTCAAAGTCCATTCAAATATGGAACCTTTGGCATCAAATTCAAATATTTCTGCTTCAATTTTAGATCTCCCACCAAAACCAAAAATTCAACCACTCAAATAAAAGTTTTCCACTAAAGACACACCAGCAATTTACATGCATATATCAAATGGATATTGCGAATGGATGACATATGGCCTGATCCAAATGCATAAACAAAAGGACAGAAGAAGGATGGTGGCGATCCACCTGCATCTATAGCAAGAAAGGGATCTTTTTTAATTTTTTATTTTTAAGGTTAAGAAAGAAAATGAAATGACCCTCCTATTTCCACCCTAATTTCATAAGGATTTTTTTTAAGAGATGATATATAGATATATCATTCATTACAAATATATTTCCCAGGGTCATTTTCTTTCTCCAATAAACAAAATATATCCAGGATCAAAATAATTTACCAATATAAATATATCAGTGTATCCCTAATAATATACACATACATATGAAGATGTACGTGTTCCTCTTGTTTAGATTCAGAGTATAGATTTTTTTTGTTAAACAAGAGCATTCTGTTTAATTTGGATTCTAGCAATTCTGACTATAGGTAATTACTGTATACTTTTGAATATTTGTAACAAGTCAGTAAATCCTTTGCATATTTAATCTATATGAACTTGCTCATTCTAATTGATAGTTTTTAATGTCAATTTACAATGACAGTTAAATCTCAAGATCCTTGAGATTTTTTTTTTATTTCAGATCATGGATCAAAGGTATTGTTATTTGGCTAAGGCCAGAAATGATATATTCATTTATCATTTTCCACTTATATATTTTCTAAAAACTTTCTTATTTAAGATTCAATCTATGTGACTTGTTTGCCTTAATCTTAGCTCACATGACACATAGTGAGTTGTGTAATTGCATAAGATTTGCTATGTCAAGAATTTGAACTTAAAAATATTCATGAGAATAATTTCCAGGTTTGCTTGTGCAAGCCTGTCCAGATTGTATATCTGTTATGGCTTTGAAAATTGGTTATGGTACAACATTTGCTAAATGACCTAAAGCTTTTTGAATGACATTTTACTGTCAAAACACCACCAAACATAATCAACCAAAACTTCACTTATTTGAAGCTGGTTAACTCATGTGCCTAGTGTCATGCCAGGTACCTGATCATGGCAATTGAAATGCCAATCATTTGCACCATACCTGTAGCCTTCCCATACAATTACTTTTCTCAAAACAATTTAAAAAGTAGACTCGAACCATTTATAGACATAATTCAGAGGAAAAACAATTAGATACTTAAAGGTATTTTTCAAGGTAAATTCTAAATTTACTCCAAAACTCAGTGTTTTTAAAATAACTTAAGATTGTCTAATACATAATATAATTGCAAAGCAATTGCTCACATAATTGTATATTTCTTTACCAGATTTTCATAGCTGATACTTGAGCATATTTTTCTTGTTTATGTTTCAGACACTACTTCAAAAACAAATCAAACCTTAACACACAACAATTTCGACAGAACAACTAATTTAATCTGACACTTTACAGAACATAAGAGCAACTTGATCTCTAACCATAGAATATTCATTACATGACTGGAAATCTTAGAAACATAATTTTTCCTGAATACATGCAGATATAATCAATTTAAGTTCTTATTGAAACTAGCTAGCATGTTCATTCACTCCTCCATAATAGCCATAACTTCATTTTCTACTTAGTGCCTGCGTTCCCTGAAAGAGCATGAGTGGCTGCCTCATTTTAAAATGAGACACCCCATATGCCATGAGCAAACAAGGGTCAGATCTAAGATCTGGTATGAGTAACATCAATACATTCATGATATTAAGCAATAGAGAATATAAGAGCACCAACTAGTTATTTAAGCAAATTCCTGCAATCAATTACTTTAACATAGTATAAATAAGTTGATTCAGGTATGATATATTCATTTATCATTCTTACACTTGCATACATAATCATGCAAACATAATTATCTATTTGCAACATTTGCATTCACTGGAACCATCTTGGTTCCATACCATTCAACCTAAGAAATATCCATATTCCTATTTCTTCATTTACAGGTTGTATAATTCAATTTAAATTCCTGCCTCATCTGCTATTAAGGAATCACAGGGACACATTGCAATGAACTAATTCACATCATTGCACAAAGATCTCAGGGCTTAAACAAACCATGTGCCAACTTGCATACTTCAAATATGACAAGCATTCCAGCAGCCTTCTTGGCCTTCCCTTTCCTAGTTTATTTACTAGTGTATTGACTTAAATCCTATCATCAAATATGCTAAGTGAACATGTCACTGCAAGCATGGAAACATCCATAATCTTTCCTAGCATAATTCTCCTCAGAAATAAGCAGACAGTTATTTCCTAAATGGGGTCAATATGTCTTGATCTCAGTAAGATATAAGAATATTTTCAACTGTAAAAGAGGCATGGCATGTTCTTATTATATTGATCTGCAAGCCTTTATGATTGATTCAGATTCATGATCTGGTTCAATCATAATGTTAGCTTGTGAGTTTTTTTTTTGATTTGATTAAGGGCTCAGCACTTAGAAAATTTCTATTGCACCCTTAACATCTTTCTTTTCAAGCCTCAGCACTTATACCAAGTATAATGCAGCTCCCAACATGTTTTTTTGTAAAGTTTCCATGCCATAGATCTATAACAGTTGAGAGTATTCTCTATATAATTTTAAGATTCTGGACTTTAACATTTTTGAGTAAAAATAAAACAGCATGATACACATCCAAAGACAAATGTCTCAGCAAATCAAAGATCACCAAAATCATCCATATTAAATCATATCAGATTTAAAATAAGACATCCAAAAAGCATTGATGAAATCATATATATCAAAACCAGCAATATATAAATGGCAATATAAAAAGTGGCTGCCTCATCTCAGGTCTTAATGCCATGAACTCAGTGAGGTTACTCACCTAAATATTTCTTCTTATTAATCCAGAAAAATCCTTGTATGAGTGTTTTCTCCTTCCTTCCAATATTTTTCTTCCTTTCTTATTTTTGTGCAGCTCGGGGTAAAGATAATTTTACTGGCTAAAACTGCCTATTTATATGCATTTTTCCACTAGGGTTTTGTTAAAACAAAATTCCATTTCTGACCTAACCATCTTCATGCATTTTTCATTCATTTTCCTCCTTAATACCCTGGCCATAATAATTAGTTGAAGGCAGTATTTTCTTCCCTTTACTTTTTCAGAAAAATGGCCACTCACCTAGTCATGTTAAAAGTGTGACCACCATATTTTATATTTATTCATTTGCTCATTTTTGGAAATCCCCCTTCTTTCTATTCCTGTCTATACATAACATACATACCTGTTTTATGCTTTATACCTATTTAATGTTACTCTTTTGCTTAGCTTGACATTTTTCTGCTCACAGAATATACAAGTGAAAACATAAATAAAAATATTTATTTATTTAATCTCCCCTTGTTTCACAGAAAATACATTTAAGCATATACTTCATTTTTAACTTTATGCTTAAATTACAATCCAATGCTTTAAATAAGGAATTTACTTTCCTATATATATATATATATATATATATATTTCAGAGATTTTTAAATCTCTTTCTTGTGCTATTTTCAATGTACATGTGCACACATATACTTGCACACTATTTATTCCAAAAATTTCACCATATTTAAATCTAAATATTTCAAAAATTAAATCATTTTACAAAAATGATTTTTCACAAAATTTTGGGGTATTACAGAAAAAGCATTATACTCTCTACCATTAAACTTTGTACTAAGAAATATAAAGAAAAAGGTAACTGTTGACGTCAAAATTAGCCACCAACATCCAATTATGCAATAACTTCAATATCCAATCCAGTCACAGAAATGTGAAGAGAAATAAATGAAGAACAAAATTAAAACAATCAGAAAGCAAGTAAATAGAGGCACAGATTTATAGTGGTTCAGCTAACTCCGGCCTACGTCCACTTTAGAAAAATCCTTTTTTTTATTCTGTAGTTTGATTACAGTTAAAATCTAAAATCCAAAAATAAAAATGGCATAGTGTAGCCTAGGTAGAAAATGAAGAGAAGCCAAAGAAGATCCCTTTTCTGGCGCCATGACTACTGTATTTATAAGGGAAGACGTGCATGGATCAGGCAGAAACTTTGACAGATGGTTCGAGAGAACAAAACGAGGCCACCTAGAAATTTCTAACCCATTGGGGCCCACAATAGGGGTTGGTACTGATCCCAAATTTGGTGCCCAAATGGGGTGCGATCCCTCTGGGTGGTTTCCCATGGTGTTAGCTACTTGCTCTCCAAATTTTGTGCAATTCCGTAGTACGGTTTATGAGATATCACATTTTCCATTAAGTAGTATTATTTGAATTCTGATTTCTACCGATCCCTATAGAGGGATAGGTACCGATCCCTCTAACTTGCTCTAAATACCATGCGATCCCTAGGGAATCCTCTCCATATTATGATATGCTTAACCTTCAAGTTTCACGCCAATTGGATTAATAGAACTCGAGATATCAATTGTTTCCTGCATGGATGCTCTTGCATTTTGGTATATGCTGACTCCTCCTTAACGAAGCTTGCCGATCCTTCCTTTATATAGCTTGTCGAACCCTTACCATTCAACCATACCGATCACTTTCTCGCTGTGACTATGAAAACCTCTCGCCTATCCAACCATACCAATCCCTCATCACTCAACTACGCTAACCCCTCTTCTCTGAAGTGAGGTGGTCGAACCCTCATGATGCCGATCCCCCCTATTCCATCAAGCTACGCCAAACACCTTCTGTTTCACAAGTCGATCCCTCTTGATTGAGGATGCTGATCCCTTCCATTGGCTAGGCCATTAAAGTGTATCGACCCCTCTTGATTGAGCATGCTGATCCATTGCTTGTCCAAGCTAATGTTCATATTTCAAGCATCTTGTATCGTTTATCTACCAACTCCATCCAACCCTGGCTTTGTATAACCATTTGACCTTTACCTTTGGGTCCTATAACCATCGCTTTGCACTCATCGGCCTCGGTAATCATGAAGACTATTGGGTTAAATCTGCCATCTTACTGCCTTGGAAAAAGGCGGGTTAACACTTTTCCCCTCCCCAAAACATGCCTTGTGATAGGAAGGCATGTTTTGAATTTCCATAAATCCAAAATTCGAAATCCATGATCCATTGATAGTCGTATTTTCCAATCCAGAATCCAACCCATTGCCAATCCAAATCCACGATCTCTCCAGATCGTTAGTGAAATCCATGACTGTTCTGAGCGAATATCCAATTCTGAATCCATTCTAAATCCATTAACCAAATCCACGATCTCTCCGGATCGTTTTATCCAAATCCAGGACCGCTCCGGTCCATATTCAAATCCATAGACCTCTCCGGGTCATTAGCCTAATCCAAATCCTTGATCTCATCGGATCCTTGCCAAGCACCATCTATACTTGATGACCTGAGTAGGTCGATCATGTCGCTCTCTGGCGAAGCGACCTACCCCTTGCCAGGCATAGTCCATACCCGATGACCTTGATCTCTCCGGATCCTTGCCGAGCACAATCCGTACACAACGACCTAGGTAGGCCGATCCTATTGCTCTCTGACGAACTAGCCTACTTGGATAAGGTCCGACAAACTAACACTAAGGCTGATACAGTGGGAGAATCGAGTTCACCCACATACGACAACTTGCAGCCTTTTAGAAGGTCTAGTAGAGAATCTCATACACCAAAAAAGATACTATAGTTTCCTCATGGATGGCGAAAAGAAGGACCGTGTCTTGGATGACGATACTCCACTATCATACCAACAAGCACTGTAGAATAAGGACTTTGCACTCTAGCTTGGAGCAATGAAATCCGAGATAGATTTCATGTACAATAACAAATTATGGACTTTGTTTAATGTACCCGAAGGAATAAAACTCATCGGCTGCAAATGGATTTTTAAGAAAAAGCTTAATGTAGATGAAGAATTAGAGACTTACAAAGTAAGGCCAGTTGCAAAAGAACTTCGTCAGATTTAAGGTGTTGATTATGACGAAACCTTTTTGCCCACAGCTATGCTTAAGTCCATTCAGATCATGCTAGCTATTGCATCATTCTATGATTAGGAAAATGGATGGTAAGACAAAATTTCTAAATGGTGATTTAGAAGAGACTATATATATGTCGCAACTTGAGTGTTTTGTGGTATATGGGAGTGAGGACAAGGCTTGCAAGTTGTTAAAATCCATTTATGGACTTAAACAAGCTTTAAAGAGTTGGAATAAATGTTTTGATAAGGTAATCAAACAGTTTGGTTTTTATTAGAACATAGAGGAAGCGTGCGTATACAGAAAGGAACAGGGCAAAGCTATTGTATTTTTAGTGCTATATGTCGACGATCTATTTTTGATTGGAAATAATGCTTCATTATTATAATTAGTGAAAGCTTGGCTTTCGAAGAATTTCCCAATAAAGGATTTGGGAGAAGCGGCCTATATACTGGTCATTATGATCTATAAAAATAGATCTAAGAGACTGTTGGGATTTTCCCAATCCCTATACATAGATGCCATAATGAGGAGGATTGGTATAGAGAATTCCAAGCGTAAAAACATTCCAGCGCACTCTAAAATTGTCCTTTCTAAGAAGGACGCTCCTCATACCGATGAGGAAAAAGAGCGTATGAAGAGAATTCCTTATGCTTCAGCCATAGGATTTATAATGTACACCATGCTATGTACTAGATCGGATGTGGCATATACATTAGGATGCATGAGTCATTACCGGTCTAATCCTGGAGAAAAGCATTGGACGACCGTAAAATGTATCCTGAAGTATTTAAGAAATACTCGAGACTTATTCCTCATTTATGGGAATGAAGACCTCCTTATAAAAGGGTATACAGATTCAAGCGTCTAAAGTGATATAGTAAATCGTTTCTGGTTATGACTTTACGCTTATTGGCGGGACTATCGGTTGGAAAAGTTATAAGCAAAAGACAATTGTTGATTCAACGATGGAGGCTGAGTTCATTGTCCTCAATGAGGCAGCTAAAGTGGTGGTCTGGATGCATAAAAATTTAAGTGAGCTCGGAGTGATTCCCTATACCGAGAATCCAATAGCATTGTTCTGCGAAAACAATGCTATAATATAGATTGCCAAGGAGCCTAGAGCACACAAGAAATCACGACACATTATTCGCAAGTTCCACCTCATTAGATAATTCATTGAAAAGAAAGAGGTCGTGATACAGAGGGTAGATACCAAGGGAAACAAAGCATATCCATTCAATAAGGGTCTAATTCAGCTAGTTCTGTAGAAAATGATCGAACGGATGTGATTGAGATTCCATAATTGGCCCAAGTGCAAGTGGGAGATTGATAGAGTTAGGGGTATGCCCTATGGACAATTTTGCAATTTATTGTAAATTATTAACCCTGTAATCTATGGACGTTCGTAATAAAAGGTATTTTCTTTCTATTACATATTTGTTACAATATGTTATAAATAATTAAATGTATAATTGAACTATATTTAATAGAAAACCAATAAATTGTGTGTTTGTGATAGTAATTACAAATAGTTTTAATCATGAGTATCGTATCACAATATATAATAAACACATCATTTTAAATATTCATAGTCAAGATGTATCGAGACTGGATGTTGATACATCCGTTGAGACTAGAGTACGTAACGCTCTACAAATGTTGGGCAGTGTATTACTCATAACTACTGGGGGAACCAAGGGTTTACGTACTTATAGTTATTAAATAACTATAGAATGACTCACTCGATAGTTTTCTATTAGTTAATATAACTAAGGTCGAACAGAAAATATCGATGTGACTAATTTACATAGTTCTCTCGACTTAAGAATACTAGTGATCTTCAATATGAAAGCTTCACTTTGATTATAGTCAAATCATGGCACGACGTCCATTGAGTGACTATCATTGGGTCGAGTGAAAGAATTGAAGTGAAACATTAATCAAGAAAGGATTCATCTCCTCAGCTATATAGGGTTAGTTTTACGGTCAACTGAAGTCAACTCAAAGTCAAATTCTTTGGCCAGAGTAGTTTGATTAATAATAATTGTTATTTTTGAAACAAGGACTTTGTGTTTGGACTACAAATTTTAATATGGACTATACTGGAATTTTTGACTATTACCAAATTACATAAGTTCAAAGTAATATAGTTTTGACGAAGAGAATTGGCGTAAATAATCGTCACTACTAGGTAATACTTAATAAAATAAAATTTGATTTTACCAAAACCAAGGAAGCGATAAATTTGGACAAAATTTCACACCACTTGCTAAGTAACGTGTGAATGTCAATATTCGAATTGTATGATATTAATCGCTGACCGAATTTACACCTAAAGAGTCACACAACTAAAACATTGAATACTCCTTTTACGGTTCTATTTAATTAATTTGTAGTTGTTATAAATTAATTAAACTAATTAATATTTACAAAATATTAATTATAAAATTTCTTTGATGTGTAGAATAATGTTAAATAATGTATTTATAAATATGTTGATCAGTATAAGATATCGGTACGCATTTAAATTTGAATTTAAATGCAATGAACATTGTTTAGGTTTAAAGTGTTTTGAGGCCTAAACGGGACAGGAATTAGCCGACCTTGATTGGTCTTGTAGTGGCTGGCCTTTTAATGGCATGAAGTATTTTTTATTCTAAAATGGAAAAGAAAGAGTAAGAGAGAAATAAGGATCATGATCCTCTTTTCACTCTTGAGCCTCTCCTTTTTATTTAGATCTTATCCCTCAATTATCACTAAGTTTTGCATTTCCCTTTGCTGCATTTTTTGGCTGGAAAATTCCCATTCCAACCTCAAAAATTCAAACATAAATTCACATCACATTCAACGATATTCGACAGCCGGTGGTAAGTAATTCGGGAGCCACTACCTTTTTGAATTGGAATCTTTTTCAAGGAGAAAGTCTCTTCGTTTCAACATGTACTAATTGGCTTTTGTTTGTACCAAAATTAAGCACAACACTCTTCGGAAGTTTTTGAAGAGATAAAGTGAAGAAATTAAATGGAAAAAGATGATTATCTAACAAAAACTCCAAATCTCGGATATGAAAATAATTAAAATGCAAGGAGACACAAGAATTTAGAGTGGTTCGGCGTATTGCCTAAGTCCACTATGAAGTTGTTTGCTTTATTGATCTTTCTTTGATGATTACAACTGATTTAAGCAAGTCACAGCAGATAACAATGATTTACAGCAGTGAATTTCGTTATTGGCAGCAGCTATGGAGTTTAGATCTGGATTCGGCAGAGTCTGGGCGTTGGAGAATTCAAAGAAGAAGAAGCCCCTTTTCTGTATGCCCTGGGGCTCTATTTATAGGTGTAGGAGGCTGGTATTTTGCTCAGATCTCAGGAGACCCTCTCTGGCACGTGACCAGGTCCGCGCACCCAAGCCCGTGAAGTTTCGGCCCGATCCGTGATCGATACGAACAGATTTCATATCGATCAAGGTTTCATCCAATGGAGTCAAAATTTGGCGTGGACATTCTTTAGCATGTACGTAGGCTTCTGTGAAAATTTCATATCATTTGGACTTGTAGATTAGGAGATATGATCGATACGAATTAGGATCTTCGGTTGGATGTTTCGTTCGACTCCCTTATTTCGACTCGGTCCTGTTCGACTCGATCACTTCGAATCGATGGGCGCGCGTAATCTGGAGGTGACGTGGCGAGCCTTCCTCATGTTGATCCACTTTCTTTGCTGAGTTGGCCGAGTCATTCTTGGACCTCACCTTGTTCGCATCGAAGTTCGTTGCCCAGTTCGAATCGATCAACAGCTTGCTCCTTCGCATCGATCTGTAGCACGCCTTGATCGAATCGATGGAGGTGGCTCGTTCGTATCGATGATGGTGACTCTGCTCGCGTTAATGAAAGGTGCACAGTTCGCATCGATGGTTATGCTCTATTATGTGGATACGAAGTGGACATTGGATGATCGAGTCGAAATGTGACTCTCTGATGGATGCGAAGCGGAGCGAGTCGAACAGATGCTATCTGATGGATGCGAAGCGGAGCGAGTCGAACAGATGCTCCCTAATGGATGCGAAGAGGAGCGAGTCAAACAGATGCTCCCTGATGGATGCGAAGCGGAGCGAGTCAAACAGATGCTCCCTGATGGATGCGAAGCGGAGCGAGTCGAACAGAGGCTATTCAATGGATTCGAACGCGAGGCTGTTTTTAGTCAATTTTGCATCGGTCGTAACTTGAGCATACGAACTTGGATTGACTTGAAATTTGGAACGTTGGCTCTCATAGCTTCGCTTGTCGTGTTATATTAATTTTAGCTCGATCCGGACTCGGACAAAATTCGTCGATATCCATAGTGAGCCTGTGTATAACCGATCTCTTGGACGGACCGTCATCGGTTACTAGTCAATTCCTTGGTGTCACGAGCTTGCCAAAAGGCGGGATAACATTTTCCCCCAAAAGTACGTCTTGTGAGAACATGATGTGCTTTGAAATGCTGCAATCTTTATTCTGAATAGCTATCGTCTTTTCGAAGAAAGCTGTAACCTTCGACTGATTTTCTTGATAATGTAAACTGTTGACTGTCACCTGCTGTACCTTGTATTGTTGCAGCTGATAGCTGTATGTTAGTAATTAGCCGTTTGTTGTTGTAATCGTTATCAAATGAGTTTCCAATTCCTGAAAATCTGGAATATTGAATATTAGTCCGACGTGTATGCATATACGTTAATCTGACTCTCACTGATGTTCACGAGTCATTGTCAGTTTATTTTATATTGGATTCCGTACCGATCCTCTCCTGAACCGACATGAGATTCGTTGTAAAAACGCTCGATGGTTGTTTTTGAATGTTCCTTCATATCGATCCTCTCATGAATCGATGTAGAAGGTTAAAGCATTGTTTTCGCACCGGTATTCATTGCATTGATGGATACGAAATGTGCATTTCGAATCGATGGATGTGGGGTTCGATGGACACGAAATGGCCGTTCGTATCGATATTCTGGAGATGGAGTCGAAGATGATCGATACGAAGGAGGGCTTCACATCGATGGATTTGGTGAAGACTTCGTATCGATACAGACTCGAGTTCATGGATTCGAACAGCCTGTTCGAATCAATCCCGTGGTGACGCTCTGTAACTGGTCGAATCCATTGGGAGGCGAATCGTTTTTTTCCTTCACCTTCGAGTCCATATAAATACTGCGGACTTAGCCATTTTTCCACTTTTTACTTTTCACCTCTGTGCTTTGTTTTCGTATCGCTTCAGAGACCAAGAAAGGAAACCGTTCTTTGCCTTCGAATCGAATCACATCCTTTAATTCCTTAAACTAGCTATCATAATCAGGTAATTGGGCGTCCAATCCACGTCATAGCGATGGAATTCGAAATCGATCGCCAATCACACAATCGATCTCCAGGGATGCTAAGGCCATAATCAGTTCAGAGTGAATTGTTGTGGATGAGTTATCAGTGTTCGCATCGATCAGTTAAGGAAAAAGTTCTCTTCGTATCGGTCTGGGGATGATGGAACTTTGCATCGATCTGTAGTTGAGTGAATATCATGCGGAGGGATGAAACGACTTCGTATCGATGGGGAGTGGCTGGTGTTTGTGTCGATCGATACGTAATTGACTTCGACGATCGATTCAAAGTCGATTACTTGCAATCGATACGAAGTGGGCTAAGTTGGTTTGAAGTCGCCAACACTGATCGATACGAAGTCGAAGCCTGTGATCGATGCAGAATGCATTCCCTTGATCGATATGAAACGTAGCGACTTGAATGTGACCGATACGAAGCGTATCGAGTCGAACACGATCGATACGAAATGTATCGATTCGAACTTGTTCGATATGAAAATGGGCCCCCTTGATCGATATGAGCAGCTGCATTCC
This sequence comes from Allium fistulosum, assembly GCA_030737815.1. Lineage (NCBI taxonomy): Eukaryota > Viridiplantae > Streptophyta > Magnoliopsida > Asparagales > Amaryllidaceae > Allium > Allium fistulosum. The sequence continues at coordinate 299,636,813 of CM060908.1, read as the reverse complement.
AGATTGTCATGACTTGCATCTCTGGTGATCGACCTATGTCTAAGCCCTGATGGATTCGAAATCTTACACTACCAAATACTTGACTCCGACGAGCTTCAGCTTTGCATAATCGGACTTGACCGTAGAACTGTATACTTGACTGCCTTTTGAAGCTCGTCGATGGAACTACAATTCAACAAAATTTTAACAAACTCTAACTTGGATCGATTCCAAACATCTGGATGGCACGGTAGTGACGGTCAGCGATGACGGTCACTCCGACTGAATTTCGAAGTCTCGTCGTTTTCATGTTTTCTCCAATTCAGTAGAACTTTTCAAGTGATATATAGTACCGCACTGCACAACACACTCACACACTTTACACTGGGGGATGCACGAGCATTATTGTCTGTTTAACAATGATTTTTCATAAGCTAGCTAGTCATGGAACCTTCAAGTTCTCAACAGCGGGAACTCCCGAGTTCAATTCCTTCAACCATCGAAATACCGGTCATTGAAGCCAAAGTTATAGACCCAGCTCCGGACGAGCGTCCAGGTGCCCGATTCATTTGTCGTCCACAAGATTCTATGTCGTCCGGTATCTCCGAAGATATGCTGGGACGGATTTGTTTAAGGCACGGCTTGTTGCTTGACGACGTGTTACTGCCTGGGCCAAATGATAGGCCACATGATCCCTCGGAGGGGTTTACTGCTTTTAACCGTCATGCGTGTACGGCGGGAACACTTCCTCCTTTCAATCAATATATAAGGGAGATGTTATCATTTCTTGGAAAAGCTCCATCCCAGCTACACCCCCAACGGGTACGCTTTGTTGAATAGCACCTTCATTCTATTTATGGAGATTCTCTTTCGACCGCCAAAGTCGATCGAGATCAGATATCTATTTAACATTAAGAGTCGTGGAGACAACCCTTCTTTCACCTTCTTGGAAGCGGTCAGGAACTGCCACATTGTAATGGGCTCCTGGGGAAGGCTAAGTTACTTTAAGACTGAATGGTTCTATGTTCGGTGCCCCCCTGGATTTGCCAGGCGATGGTTGGATAGACGTAAGCGTTGCAATATTTCTCTTGAATTATCGAGATAATAATAATCGACTCCAAAACTGACATAGTTCTCTCCTTTTGCAGCCGCAATTTCTCGACCCGATGGTGGATATTTTAGAGAGCTAGTTCGGATCCTCCAAGCGGTTCCGGGCGAAGAGAGGCATATCGACTTGGTTCTGACCGACAGAAAATTGAGGACTGTCGGGCTAATTGAACGGAGGCAGAGCATACGGCTAGAAGGGACACTTAGAGTGGTCTCGAAGAAACGGGTGAAGCGCAAAGCGCCTAGAGTCGTAATAGTCGAAGAAGTTGATCCGGAGAGAACGCCTACTGACAATGAACTCCAAGCTGGGCCTTCTTTCGATGTTCAGGATTCTGGTGGAAGGAGAAAAGGCAAGGCAGTCGCTCACAAGCGTTCTAAATCTATGAGACTGAAATCTGTGGTTATGTCTTTGCCGGTTCAGGGGATTAGAATTTCAGAGGCTCCTCCCCCGCAAATAGAGAATCCTTTTGAAGGGCTTGCTGATATTCGGATTCCGGATTATGTGTCGTTTCAACACGACACCGAGACGGAGGATCTTGATAATGCTCTTGAACTGAGCGGGTCGCTTGCTACGAGTGCGGCCGACATTTCTGGTTGGTCGGGGGGATGCACATGCATACACTTCACTACACTTCATGATTCATAATCTTAAATCGTCCAGTTCAAGAGATCGCTAACTTTTCTTTCATTTCTCGCTTTCAGGTACTATGTCTGGGAGGAGTTCAATGCTTGGGAATCTTCGTTCGGCCCGAAAGTCTTCTACCTATTATGACTCCCGCAGGAGAGACTCGGATAGAGACCGCGATCGAGGGTACTCTAGTCAAGAGAGGTACGAACGGGACAGGGACAGAGAATACAAACATCGGTCTAGGTCTCGCTCTCCTCCTCTTAGACTTCCATCACCACCCCCTGTTCTTGTTCCACACCCGCCAGAACCTCCTCGTCATAGGCCATCTTCTCATACTTCTAGATATGAGACTCATCTTCAGAGAGTTGAGACCGCGGCCTCCATAATTGCAGAGCAGGTCCCAGCTGAGCCCACAGGAGAAGGGGCCATTAAATTGGCTCAGATGAGGAAGGATTTTCCGAATATTTGCTTTGATGGCTACGTCTTCCCGCCTCATTTAAAAAGAATTCCGTCAGGGGTGGAAAACATGATGCATGATTACGTTCATGACATCTACACCCAGTACAAAGAGAGGGTAAAGGCTGTAGAGAAAGCTTCTAAGGTGGCCTTTGAGCGAGCCAAAGCACTTGAGAAAATGGAGACCGAACTTGCTCAAAGGGACCGGATCATTCAAGTGCTCACTGCTGAGGCCGAGTCTTCTCGGAAATCTGAAATTGCGGCCACCAAAAAAGCTGACGAAGCGAATGTGGCCATGGAGAGGTTGAGGCAGACACATGTTGCCTTGGTGGAGGAGATGGGCCATCGGAATACTACAGTTACCGCCAAGCGGGATGCGGCGGTCAAGGAACTTAACGAGCTTAAGGCTAAATTTTCCGACATGGCCAAGGAAAGGGATGATGCAAACAACGCAGCCCAGGAGGCGTGCGAACAAACTGTTCTGCTTATGGGTGAGCGGGATGCAGCTGTGGCTAAAGTCCACAAGGTGGAGACTGAGGTCGAGGAGAAAGTGAAGTCGGCCGAGTCCAGGCTAGAGGCTGACATCGAAGACCTTCTCGTTGTTTACAACGCTAACATGCTGAGGCACAGGGGTCTAGCCTGGCTCGATGATTATTCGGTGCATCTTTACAATGCTTGGGGCCGACTGGTTGAGGAAGAGAAGGAGGCGCATCTGGGTGAGTCTGTGGATGAATTTGAACTCGAGAATCGCATTTTGAATGAAGATGAAAGGAAGATTCTTCACGAGTCAATGATTCTGCATGAGAAGGAAAGACTTGGCGCCTAGCACCTTGAAATAGGAGAGGGTTCAGGGGTTGACCATCATGAGGCGAGTCTTGAAGTTCCAGCGTCAACCCAGCCCGATTCCTCGGCCGCGGTCGATCCCCAAGCCGTTCCTGCCTACAATCCGGATCAGCCGCAGATGTCTCCGGCTACAGCGCAAGTTACTGAAGCCGTTCCGCTGCCTACAAATCAAACTGAGGAAGGTATTATGAACATTCCACATATCTGCCTCAAGTTGGAATCTTTATCTTAATTAAACTCTGACAGTTCTCTTATTTTTGTCCAGTGATTGACGCTGCACCGGCCATGCCTCCTGCTACTCAAGAATCATATCAGACGCAGGAGGCTATCGTGACCGAAGCGATCACCGTAACTACAACTGCCCCACCCGACGATGCGTAGGGAAGCACACTTGTATTTGATGAGCAGTTGATGGAAGAACTCTTTCGCCGTCATGGCGATCCTTTAGCTGACTTGTCATTCGTCATGGGTGGAGGCGCTCCTGCTACTAGTTCTACAATGCCAACCACTGATGCCCCTAGCGAGGCTCAAGGGGTTACTGAAGAGGAGATGTTTGCACAAATCGACGCTGAAATGGCAGCAGCGGCTCACGGTGGCAGTCTCGGAGGTGGGATGGCGGCGCCCGGTCCAGCCCCGCTCAAAATGATATCTCCTGGTGGCACAGTTTTCATCACCAGCGTACCCATTCCACCTTCTGCACTTGATCCTGTTCCTCCGACTCCGCCCGCAGGAAGCATTCCTATTCATACGAGCTCGGAGGAGGATGTTGAGATCATGCTCCCACCTGGAGACCAGCCACCGAAAGGCAAAGGCTCAAAGAGGAAGGATAGTGGCGGCTCCAGTGGGCCTGCGTCGAAAAGGAAGCCGCAGAAAAAGAAAGATTAGACACGCTTCCTTGGTGTAATTCTGACTTTCATTTTGTTGGCCGTGTATAGATGCGGGTTCGGCCCCTGCTAGTAGGAATTTTTTGGACCAAACTTGTATACGAACTCCTTTTACAAACAATAGAAATGAAACTTCTCTTTTTTAGCTTCTTTTCTGTCATTGTGTATTTGCCTAAGTGTTTCAATATCTGAAGTGCACTTGTGAAGTTTCAGCTTCCGAATCAAGTTTGTTTTTGTTCGCCAAGTTTGGAAACTGTGGACATGGTTTGCGACCGGGAAGCGAGTTGAATTTTTTCGTCGCATTGCTTCAGTCAATGGTCGATGCTTAAGTCCTGCCCCCCAGTCTTGGCGTGAGTTGTAGAACATCAGTCGACAATCGCTTCTCACTTATAACATGCTGAGTCTAGTGCCATCGAACGGATGTCTGAGACAAGTGGAGATTGAGTAATTCATCCATGCTTGTTTGATTGTCGATTATCATATCCGCACTACGGGGATTCTCATTTGTTTATCGGTGGTTGGTCACGCCGGCTTAAGTTTAAATCATACGTCCATGCTCTGGGGACTTGGAATCGACATTTATACTCCGACTCGCACTCTGGGAGTTCGGAGTTGATATTTGTACATAAATTCACGCTCTGGGAACTTGAAGTTGCTGTTTATACTCCGTTTCGCACTATGGGAATTCGGAGCTCGTGTTTATACTTCGACTCGCACTCTGGGAGTTCGGAATTGTTGTTAATACTCCATTTCACACTCTGGGAATCCGGAGTTGATGTTTATACTCCGTTTCGCACTCTGGGAATCCGGAGTTGTTGTTTATACTCCAATTCGCGCTCTGGGAATTTGGAGTTGATGTTTATACTCCGACTCGCACTCTAGGAGTTCGGAGTTGTTGTTTATACTCCATTTCGCACTCTGGGAATTCGGAGTTGATAAGCAGATGGTCAGTCGCATCTACTGTATATTTTTGGATTTCGCTCACACTCTGGGAATGAAAGGTGTATCAGGATCATGGATGGTCGGATCACATCCACCCTGAGTTAACAAGTGAGGTCGTTAGATGGACGGGTCCATCCTCCTCAAACTTGGTGCAGATACGGACGGAGTCGTTAGGTGGACGGATCCACCCTCTTCGTAGACGTATTTTAGTACTCCAGTTCGCACTCTGGGAACCGGGAGTTATGTGAGGGATTGTCGTGTATCAATCCATTTTTGGCCTTGATGTGATGGCTTGTCCCCGAGCTCGGGTTCACTTAGTGAGTGACCGGTTGCATCGCAGTCACTCCCTATTTGAATAAATTCCACCGTACGGTGAAACTTAGCTCTCTGTGCATTGTGATGATCATATGAAGCATTTCAAGTAAATCACAGCTCTGGCTCGAAGAGATTGCATTTTATTGCTGAAATAAGAAAATATGGCAAAGTCAGTTGCCTTATTACAAATTCTAATTTCGAAATGTAGAAACAAATTGCAAAATGGGAAATAAACTAAATGAATAAACATAGCCTGCCATGTGTAGTAGCGACGAAGATTCTCGCTATTCCAGTCTCTTGGCAAAGTAAGACCGTCAACGGTCGATAATTTGAATGTGCCATCTCCGAGCCTTCATTTAATAACATATGGTCCTTCCCATGTTGGCTTCATATGCGAAGGAACCGGATAGATTCTTTTCAGGATGAGATCGCCTAGCTCAAAGGTTCGCGGGCGGACCTTGGCATTGTACAATTGGGCGACTCGACTTCGATGCGCGGCTGCCCTCAAATCAGCCTCCTCGCGCTTCTCGTCTAGTAGATCGAGAGATTCAGCAAGCAATATAGCATTTGTCTTTGGATCATAGTATGTCACACGATGAGAAGGTACTTCTAGCTCAACTGGAATAACGGCTTCTGAACCATAGGAGAGAGAGAATGGAGTGTGACCGGTCGCGGTCTTGTGGGTTGTTCGGTAAGCCCATAAAGCCGTAGGAAGTTCATCGACCCACTTGCCCCCGACCTTTTCCAGTCGTTTTTTCAGAATGGACTTTATAACTTTATTAACCGCTTCGACCTATCCGTACGCCTGAGGGTGTGCAACAGTAGAGAATTTCTTTTGAATGCGAAATCGTTCGCAGAAATCTTTAAATTTCGCACTGTCGAATTGGGTTCCGTTGTCTGTAATGATGGTGTGTGGGAGACCGAATCGACAGATGATGTTGCGGACTACAAAATTGATTACTTTCTTTGTCGTTATGGTAGCAAGAGCTTCAGCTTCAGCCCACTTTGTAAAGTAATCAACTGCGACGATAGCGTATTACGCACCACCTTTTGCCAAAGGTAGAGTACCAATGGTGTCGATGCCCCACATTGCAAATGGCCATTGGCCGACCATTTGCGTTATCTCGGTAGGAGGGGCTCTAGAAATTTGAGCATACTTTTGACATCTATCACACTTCTTCGCATAATCTGACGCATCGCGATTCACAGTCGGCCAGTAATACCCGTATCGAAGTATTTTCTTGGCTAGTGCTTGTCCCCCGGTGTGATCGCCACATTCTCTCTCGTGCACATCGTGCGATACTCGTTTAATTTCATTATGAGCGATACACCAGAGTAGAGGGACTGAATACCCTCTTCTGTACATGATTCCATTCTGGATGGTAAATCGTGAGGCCTTCCGAAGGACTTGTCTCTTTTCACTCCTGCGTTCCGGCAGGGTTCCGTGCTCAATGTAATTTCTGAGTGGAGTCATCCATGAATCTTTTTCGGGGATGATTTCGCATACCCAGTCTATTTCTGCTCGGTCAATGCTTGGAGAAGATAACGTCTCTATAGGAACGAGTCCCATTTGCTGAGCTTCACCTGTGCTGGCTAGTTTTGCCAATGAATCGGCCTTTTGGTTGCGTTCCCGAGGTATACAATAGATGGCGTAATAATCAAACTGATTCAGTACTTCCTGAACTCGAGTTAAGTAAGCAGCCAGCCTTCGATCTCTCACTTGATACTCTCCCCGTACTTGACACACAACTAATTGCGAATCACAATAAATTTCCACTGCGATAATTCTCAAATCTCTAGCAAGTTTCAAGCCAGCTAAGGGGGCTTCATATTCAGCTTCATTATTAGTTGCATGAAAATCGAACTTCACAGCATAACATATGGATCGGCCTTCGGGAGTTTCAAGTACAACACCAGCGCCCGAACACCGGTCGTTTGATGCACCGTCGGTATAAAGCTTCCAGACGTATTCGGGGGATTCCCTGGTTTCGGGCAAGTCCTCTGGAATGGTAAATTCAGCTATGAAATCGGCCAGGACTTGCCCCTGAATGGCTCGCCTTGGAGTGTAAGTAATATTGAACTGGCTCAGTTCGATGTTCCACTTGAGTAACCTACCAGACGTCTCAGGCCGCGAAAGGACCTGTCGTAACGGCTGGTCGGTGTAAACAATAATCGGATGTGCTTGGAAATATGGTCGGAGTTTTCTTGATGCAATAACGAGGCAATAAGCCAACTTCTCTAATTTCGGATAATTCCTTTCAGCCCATGTTAATCGCTTGCTGACGTAGTGTACCGGCTTCTGTATCCTGTCTTCTTCTCGAATTAAGGCAGCGCTGATAGCATTTTATGATATCGCCAAATATACGTACAACTTCTCATGATCAATGGGCTTTGACAGGATAGGTGGTGTCGATAGAAGCTGAACTAGTGCTTGGAAAGCGCCCTCACACTCCGTGGTCCATTCAAAGTTTCGTTTCCCTTTTCGGATCAGATCGAAGAAGGGGATGCATTTGTCAGTGGACTTTGAAATGAACCTGCTCAATCCTGCTACTTTCCCATTGAGACTCTGGACTTACTTTATGGTTTTCGAAGTTTTGAGATTTCTGATAGCCCAGATTTTTTTAGGATTAGCTTCGATCCCTCGAGCGTTGACAATGAACCCAAGGAATTTTCCGGATGCAACTCCAAAGTGACATTTTAGTGGATTTAGCTTCATTTTGTATTCTCGAAGTATGTTAAACATAGTTTCCAGGTCTTTAACATGGTCGGTGGAGAGTCGTGACTTCACAAGCATGTCGTCTACATATACTTCCATTGTTTTCCCGATTTGATTGGCAAACATCCGATTGACCAATCGTTGATAAGTAGCCCCGGCATTCTTGAGTCTGAATGGAATAACCTTGTAACAGTAAAGTCCCAGATTGGTTACGAAGCTGGTATGTTCTTGATCGGGTAAATGCATCGGTATCTGATTGTAGCCAGAATACGCGTCCATGAAGGATAAGAGTTCATGCCCAGCTGTCGAATCTACTAGCTGATCAATTCTGGGAAGCGGGAAACTGTCTTTGGGACATGCTTTATTCAGATCAGAATAATCGACACATGTTCTCCACTTTCCGTTCGGCTTTCGGACGAGCACGGGATTCGATACCCATTCAGGATATAGCGCATCTCGAATGAATCCGTTCGCTTTAAGCTTTTCTACTTCTTCTTTAAGGGCGGCAGATCTCTCTGGATCCATACCACGCCTTTTCTGTTTGACCGGGACATGCCGCGGGTCAATATTCAGAGTGTGGCTCGCGATGTCCGGCGAGATCCCACACATGTCAGAATGCGTCCAGGCGAATACATCAAGATTCGCCCATAGAAATTCAACAAATTCCTTTTGAGTTTGCTGGCTTAGCTGAGACCCAATCTTTATCATCTTCGAATCATCATCATTGTCAATTAGGACGTCGATTGTCAGTTCAGCCGGGGATGCTTGACTTTCTTTAGATTCTCCTTCGTCTTTAGTTTCTCTTGGGTCAAGATCCTTGAGGAATTGGCTGGGGTGCCCGGGCCTGGGCCCGGGCGTTAATTGTCAATTATCGGCAAAACGGACGCAGAGAGATTCCTCCACCCCCTTTCCTTTCTCCTTTCGCTGCGCCTCCCGCAGCTCAGCAACATAACAGGCTCTAGCAGCAGCCTGATCTCCATGAATGATTCCCACCCATGATCAGTGGGAAACTTTAAAGTCAAACACCACGGGACAATGGCTGCCCTGAATTCGGCGAGGGCCGGTCGGCCCAAGAAAGCATTGTAAGGGGAGTCTATGTCCAAAACAATGAACTGTAACATCCGTACTCTCCGACGTTCTCCAACTCCCAACTCTACTGGCAGTTCCACCATTCCAGTGGGTATAGTAGCACTTCCGTTGAACCATGGATTCGGGATTGACAAGGTTTCAAGTCCGTGGCTTCCATTCTCATTTGATTATAGGCTCGCTTAAACAAAATATTCACATAGCTTCCACTGTCAACTAAGATCCTCTTCATCCAAGCGGGGCCTACTTGAGCTGAGATGACCAGTGGATCGATAATGGGGGCTTCGACTTTATCAGCGTCCCTGTTCCTGAACACGATGTCATCTGTCATCGTCTTCTTTTGCTTGGCCGGAGCCCCTTTATCAAAACTACTATAACACTCGAAGTCTGCATGCCTGATAGAGCTGGCATACGACTCCATTTCCTTCCAGCTTCGGTCTGCTGGGTGAGGACCACCACTTATCGTATTAATAACCAACCTCCCGCCAGTACGAACAGGTTCCTCTTGCCTTTCCGGATTCGGCGCACGATTCTGATTCGATGGGCCCGCACCACCTGACTGCGGTGCCCGCACATACTGATCCAACTTCCGCTCACGTATCAGTTTCTCAATGAGATCTTGTAAATGACGACACTCGTTTGTGTTATGGCCATAACTCTCATGGAATCTACAAAACTTCCCAGTCTGAACTTGTCTTTCTGTTGATGGTTTCGGGGCAGGCTTTTTGTATTGCATGGTGTTACAAGTATGCAAATACACATTTTCCAACGACATGTTCAATGGAGTATAGTTATCGTACATGGGAGCCCTACGTCGTGGACCACGATTCTGATCTCTCTTCCTGCCCTGATTTCCATTGTCCCTCTGCTGATTCTGTTTATGTTGCACGTTCAACTGCACTTTCCCAGAACTCTCTCCGGATTGTTTAACGGCGATGTTACTCTGAATTCCTTCGATGTTGGGCTCTGCGTCATCCTGCTTCCTGGACTGTTTTGCATCCTCCCTTCTCAAGAATTGGGCTGCCTTGGAATAGAAACGGTCCAATAACGCAGGTGGCTTCCCAGCTAACCAATTTCCGAACTCGGAATCAGCATCAATCCCCTTAGTCAATGCCATCAAGATAGAGTTATCATTGGGATTGCTTATTTCTGCACACATAGCATGGAATCGCTCCAAGTAACATCTAAGCATTTCTCCGGGAGCTTGAGTAACACTAGACAAAGTGTTAACATCCTTAGGCCTCTCTACGTGCATACGGAATTGTTCAACAAACTTGGTGGCCATCTGATCAAAATTAGAAATGGATCGTGGTGGCAAACGAGTAAACCACATGGTTGCAATGCCCCTAGGGAAATGGGGAAACTACGGCATTTTACTGCATCATCAGTTCTCGCAGCATTCATCAGCCATTCGTACTTCAGAATTTGTTGATTGAGATCAGAACTTCCTTCATAAACTAGCAAAGTTGGCATCCTGAAGCGCCGAGGTGGGTCAGCATACAATATGTAATCGGTGAAAAGGGTATGACTCCGGGAGATTCCCCAGTCGTCATTAGAGAGACCCTGACTTTCACGGATCATTTGGCGGATCATCGTTGGTATATCCGGCATTCGAATATTAGGAGAATGTTGTGCCAAGGTGTGGTTGGGTTCCACAGCGCGAGTCTGGACCGGACGCGGTCGACGGTCCGTGCCTCGCCTCCTTGGTTCAACATTCTCAGGGACATAAGGCTCTGGAGTATGCACTCGCTGGCTTCGATGAGGATCAGTTCGGTTTCCAACATCAACCCCTTGTTCAGTAGTGGTGGTGGTAGCAATGTTGCCTGTGACATGATAAGGGGCAGCACCTCCTCGGGATGAAGGTCATGTATGATGACTAGTGGATGGTCTAGTTCTGGGTTGCCCAAGATTTGAAGCAGGTTGGTGTCCTGTGGCTTGGGTGTAGCTTACATCCAGCCGTGGGTGTGTGGATCTGTGATGACCGTCAGATGAGGCTGAACTCTCTATGGAAGAATAGGAACCTTGGTCTCTTCTGGATCTTCTTCGCCTTTGGCGATTTAGCTGGTTGGACAACTCTGTGTTGGCGCGCAGTTGCTCGATAAGTTGTTGTCGACTCTGGGTCAATTCCTGAAGCAACATCTGGAATTCTTGTCTAGTGACCGGGCCTGATGGATCTGAAGGTCCGGCAGCATCTTGGTTGGATGAAGGCAATTGCACGGGATTCTGCCTGTCCCGTCCTCCCTGATCAGCAGCTGTAGAGGTAGTTCATGTACTTACCATGGTGAATTGATGAAAGTCCTTTCCTAGATCTGATGCAGATCTGAATAGAATGGAAGGGCTTCAAAGTTCTAGATCTGGATCTTCTTCTTGGATTTATGCAATCCGATATAGATAGGAGATCCAAAGAGCAGGAGAAAAATTGGGTTTTTTCTCAGTGAAAGCACCAAAGTGTTTGTACCAAAATTGGGCACAACACTCTTCGGAAGTTTTTGAAGAGATAAAGTGAAGAAATTAAATGGAAAAAGAGGATTATCTAACAAAAACTCCAAATCTCAGATATGAAAATAATTAAAATGCAAGGAGACACAAGAATTTAGAGTGGTTCGGCGTATTGCCTACGTCCAATATGAAATTGTTTGCTTTATTGACCTTTCTTTGATGATTAAAACTTATTTAAGCAAGTCACAGCAGATAACAATGATTTACAGCAGTGAATTTCGTTATTGGCAGCAGCTATGGAGTTTAGATCTGGATCCGGCAGAGTCTGGGAGTTGGAGAATTCAAAGAAGAAGAAGCCCCTTTTCTGTATGCCCTAGGGCTCTATTTATAGATGTAGGAGGCTGGTATTTCGCTCAGATCTTGGGAGACCCTCTCTGGCACGTGACCAGGTCCGCGCGCCCAAGCCCATGAAGTTTCGGCCCGATCCGTGATCGAATACGAACAGATTTCGTATCGATCAAGATTTCATCCAATGGAGTCGAAATTTGGCGTGGACATTCTTTAGCATGTACATAGGCTTCTGTGAAAATTTCATATCATTTGGACTTGTAGATTAGGAGATATGATCAATACGAATTAGGATCTTCGGTTGGCTGTTTCGTTTGACTCCCTTATTTCGACTCGGTCCTGTTCGACTCGATCACTTCGAATCGATGGGCGCGCGTAATCTGGAGGTGATGTGGCGAGCCTTCCTCATGTTGATCCACTTTCTTTGCTGAGTTGGCCGAGTCATTCTTGGACCTCGCCTTGTTCGCATCGAAGTTCGTTGCCCAGTTCGAATCGATCAACAGCTTGCTCCTTCGCATCGATCTGTAGCACGCCTTGTTCGAATCGATGGAGGTGGCTTGTTCGTATCGATCATGGTGACTCTGCTCGCGTTGATGAAAGGTGCACAGTTCGCATCGATGGTTATGCTCTGTTATGTGGATACGAAGTGGACATTGGATGATCGAGTCGAAATGTGACTCTCTGATGGATGCGAAGCAGAGCGAGTCGAGCAGATGCTATCTGATGGATGTGAAGCAGAGCGAGTCGAACAGATGCTCCCTGATGGATGCGAAGCGGAGCGAGTCGAACATATGCTCCCTGATGGATGCGAAGCGGAGCGAGTCGAACATATGCTCCATGAGGGATGCGAAGCGGAGCGATTCGAACAGATGCTCCCTGATGGATGCAAAGCAGAGCGAGTCGAACAGAGGCTATTCAATGGATTCGAACGCGAGGCTGTTTTTAGTCAATTTTGCATCGGTCGTAACTTGAGCATACGAACTCAGATTGACTTGAAATTTGGAACGTTGGCTCTCCTAGCTTCGATTGTCATGTCATATTAATTTTAGCTCGATCCGGACTCGGACAAAATTTGTCGATATCCATAGTGAGCCTGTGTATAACCGATCTCTTGGACGGACCGTCATCGGTTACTAGTCAATTCCTTGGTATCACGGCCTTGCCAAAAGGCGGGATAACAGCTTTAGAGATAAGATAATTCTCTGATCTATAATGATGAATTAATGTCCAATTAATTTCTATATCATATGCTGTTTAGATAGATAGGTCATGAATCTTACATATCGGTATATCATTATACGATTGATGGTTGTTAGGTTATATGCATATATTAAAAAAAAATTATGTATACCCTGATTATAATGCTCACGCTATAAAAAAATTAATTTTTAAAATTATAATAATTTATTATTTAAATGATTTTATTTTTGTGAATCTTTAATTAAATTTTGACATAATACAATCTATTTTTAAATGATGAATAGTTTTATTTATGCTAAATAAGCTTTCGTCAATTGAAAAAATTAATTTGTATATATAATATATATGGATATTATTACACTTAATTTAAAATTGATTTTAGATAAGATATAAGTACTTATGGCTTAATATATTATAATATGGTATAAAAGTTTTTTCAATACATTAAAATATAAATTTTGTTTACGAAAATAATTTTTTTATTTCTTTCTGTATTTTAAACACAGATTTAATTATATAAATAATTTCATATAAAAATTAATATTTCTTAAGCCAAAAACATTATAAAAGCGTTATATATATTTACATATGTACATATAATTTTACATACATACATATATATATATATATATTTATGTATATATTCGAATTTAAAAATATTTATATTTTATAGGCCGAGAGCATTATTATTATTATTAAAAAATTATATATATATATATATATATATATACACAATTATTAACTTGTCTGTATGTGTGTGTGTGTATATGTATATTTATGTCCAAATTAAAAAAATCTCGGATTTTACAATATTTTACAGTAGAACTAAATTATTTTATAAACTATTAATTAAAATAATTTCATATATATGTATATAATACGATAGTGTGTGTGTGTATAAATATATATATATATATATATGTATATATATTTACATATAATTTTGTAATTTATAAAATTCTTTATATATAAATTATTTAATGTTATATATATAAATTATATACTCCATAAATAAGACTTGATGCATATAACCATACATTTGGATGATACACCTGTATACAAGAGGGGCTAACATGTCTATTGCGGTGTAAATCTCAGCACTAATGCATGGGCATGCCAAACCTTACACATATTACTATGTTACACATGCATACACATATATATGTATATATGATACATGTATATATATACAATACAATATTAATTACATATAAAAAATATTATAAATTTAAATTACATAATGATTTTTAAAAGAAATTTAGAAATGTTCTAAATGAATTAGACTTCATAGGCCTAATAAAGATCCAAAATGAAATGAAATTCACTCATTTCTTTTGATGTGGGCGGGCTCAGTTCCATATTCCAAAGCCAGCTTTCAACAACAATACACTTAGAATCAAAGATTTTATGGATCGATACCGATCGATGGACTCAGCCAATTGTTCCTTCTTTTGCATTACCTTGTATTCGATCTTTAAAGATCTTAAAGTTCATTACTTAATCAGTTTGAAGTCCATTATCATTAAATTGACGCTTGTGAAAAATCATATAAAACTATTGCCATAAAAGTACGCTTTTGTAAGTACGAAATATAATTTGTTCAGAGATAGGCGATCACACCTTGAACAGAACAGGCGCTTCGTGTCTTTCAGAGAACATTTCCATTCCACACAGTTATAAGCCATGTCTTTCTGATCATATAAACACTAGAGTTTTGCAGTCCAGAAAACTTATCTATTCCAGTGATAATTCCACCAATCCATAAGTAAATGATATACATAACCTACAAATTTCTTAAGCATAGTAGTGGACATAAGTTCAATTTCTTACAGATCACTTGGTAAAGTCCTACTTCTATTCATTTTAAGATGCACCTTTAAACAATGATATATTGTGCACATCATGTCTCTTCTTCATTATTATGTCACATAGACATGTAAAGCTTGGTCCATGGTCCATACTCTAGTAATGTCCATTGTTAACTAGAATGTTCAAATGTCAAAATCATTTTGTTAAATTTGATAATATTTATTGATTAATCAATTGCTCTAGCCAAAGACTTTGACTTGGAATTAACTTTCAATTACGATGACACTAACATTTTATATTGAAGGAAAAGAATCCTCTCTAGAGTAGTTTTTCACTTCATAAGTCTTGACGCATACCCGACTGTGGTTGTAACATTAACTAATATCACATGAATAGCCATAAACAAAGTAAGGTCTTCAGTTATAAGATATGTGGTACTATCAAGTCAAAAGAGTACTACACGTCATCATACCAGTTGTAATATTTAACTTGGATACAATTGTTATCCCGCCTTTTGGCAAGGCCGTGACACCAAGGAATTAGCTGGAAACCAAAGATGGTCCGTCTCGAAGATCAGTTATATACAGGTTCACTATGGATACTGACAAATTTTGTCCGAGTCTAGATCAAGCTACAATTGATATGGCACGACAAGCAAAGCTATAAAAGCCAACGTTCCAAAGTTCAATTCAATCAGAGTTCGTATGATTAAGATATGATCGATGCAAGTTTGAATTTATTGAAGCCTGTCAAATTCGCATCGCTTCTGTTCGCATTGCTTCTGTTCGCATCGCTTTACTATTCACATTGACGGATACGAATTGTAGCTGTTTTCCTTAACTTGAATCGATCATAACTCAAAATTTACCAGTCCAAACGCCACCAAATTTTCACATGAGCTTGCGTACAACCTCAGGAATGTACATGATCGATCTCGGCTCGATTGGGCCAAATCTTGATCGATACGAATTTCATTAGTATCGATCATGGATCGAGTCCAAACGACCGGGGATTGATCACGTGGGCCCACCCACGTGAGAGAAGAGGTCTTCCACGATCTGGTCGAGATAATTTCTGCCTACGCCTATAAATAGCGACCCTGGACCTACAGAAAATGGACTTTTGGCTTCTCTACGCTGATACTCTATCATAATCACCATTAAATTTTAGTTGTACTGCTGTAACCTTTTGTAATCAGCAAGTAAAGTTCAATTAATATCAGTCATTTCAGACGTAGGTTAGGCAATTCGCCGAACCACTCTAAATCCGTGTGTTTCTGTGATTTTCTAATCTTCTTATTGGTGTGTTTGTTAGATCTGCTTCATTTTACATTTATTTTCTTCATTTTATCTCTTCAAACACATCCGAAGAGTGTTGTGCCCAATTTTGGTATCGATCAGTTTTCGTATCGATCAGTTTTCGTATCAATCAACATTCATATTGATCTACATTCGTATCGATCAACTTTCGTATCGATCACTTTTCGTATCGATCGGTTTCATATCCATCAACTTCTGTATCGATCGCATTTCGTATTGATCAACTTTGGTATCGATCGAATTTTGTATCGATCAACAGTCGTATCGATCAACTTTCGTATCGATCCAGCTGCGTCCAATTCGTATCGATCCTCAGACACACTTCATATCGATCCTGCTGTGTCCAATTCATATCGATCCTCGAATACACTTCGTATCGATCCAGCTGCATCCCATTCGTATCGATACTCAAATACCACTTCACATCGATCCAGCTATGTGCATTTCGTATCAATCCTCAGATACCACTTCATATCGATCCGGCCGCGTGCATTTCGTATCGATCCTCAGATACCACTTTGTATCGATCCGCCGCGTGCATTTCAGATCGATCCTCAGATACCACTTCATATCGATCTAGCCACGTGCATTTCAGATCGATCCTCAGATACCACTTCATATCGATCCAACCGTGTGCATTTCGTATCGATACTCAAATACCACTTCGCATCGATCCAGCCGCGTGCATTTCGTATCGATCCTCAGATACCACTTCATATCGATCCAGCTGTGTGCCTTTCGTGTCGATCCAAGTGTCCACTTTTCGGATCGTTCAATTTCACCAACATTTGTATCGTTCAAACATGACTGAGAACGATACGAAATTTCAAATATGGCTAAGAACGATATGAATTCAAAGCTCAACTTAATGAAGGAACATTCCATCCACGCTCATGATCGTTCTATGACTGAACGGGACATAAGGGATTACAGCAACAAATGCTGAATTGCAATCAAGGAATGGGTAAAGAAATACTACTCGACCCATGCTCCCAGAGGATGGAGAACCTAACTAATACGCCAAGAACTAGAGTTGGTTAATATATCATGCTTCTAAGGTGGACTACAACTTCCCCTAATTGACCAGTTTTTAAACTCCTGAATTGACAACTCTAGTACGATGGCTAATATGACGACTGCCCTACACAGTCTGCTCTGCCAACTCAAAGCATAGCTGGTAACCACTGAACCATCTTCAAATGCCCGCATCTTATTCATACCATGTCCGTATGACTAGAAGCATGGCATACAACCTTAAGAGGACTTCCTTACTACTTTATATAGGCCTCCTACCTGGGTGAAAATTAGAAATAATCACCAATCTATAATCCCATCTTAACCAACTCACCATCCAATCGAACGTTGGGCAATCATGCATACATCAGTCACCAGTGTTACAAGACCACATAGCTAGAAAATGGACCTGATCATAATGTCGATTGGAGAATCTTTCCCAGTCAAGACCTATTCATTGAAACCATCCTACATGTAGAATTTCCAGTGAAAATTCAACATGTTGACTATGTTAGTGTACTATGGAAATACAACCCCCGACACTACCTCATGAAGTGAGAATTGCGCATGGCTTCCACCAAGAGTGATGATTGCCATCAAATGCAGATGTCTTCCTCCATTCCTCAAAGAACACTATCAATTGTGGTTAGCCATACCAGTTCTACTTCTCATATTGTTGAAGGGAATGAAGAAGCTGGCAGCCAACGAATTTATCCAAAGCCCACAGCCAGTTGCTGCCAATACCCATAAATGAATTCATTACCAGAGCTTATTTCCAGACTTTGATAAGAGAACTGGTGGATACCCGCCGACGACTACACTAACATGTCCAGACCAATATCGAGTTGATGAATCAGATGAAGGATCAACATGGCGAGATAATGAGGGAACCTTCTCCATAACCTAGATCGGAAAAATCCTCTTCTTTAGATGGCTACCGTGGACGCCAAGGCTGCTCCGGAAAGGATAGCTTCAACAATATGTGCAAGCCCCATAAAATGAAGGACCGGGAACACCCGACCCCTATCGATCAAGAACTTTGATCAAATTGAACCATTTGCGTTAGACTTCCAACTGTGAAGGGCTGGACCGAAGTGCAATAGCGAGCATACAACGCCACTTCACTTACCAATGAGATTTAATCCTATCTCTTTTGAATTATTTCTATTTCAATTTAGTTTATGTTGCGAAATATGACTGACTTGAATTAAACTACTTACAAATAATGTAGGTAACCGAGTACTTAAGGTTGGGTGCAAAACAGCCTCCGAATATGATCAAATCATTGAGGTATCATCATGACGAGCATGATTCAACCAATCATCGGCTACTATATGCCCCTGACTGGGGGCAAGGCATCAAAGCAGAAGAGACCGACAAGGTCAGGACTCTAGTACAAAGTGGATGCAATCGACCATCCACTCATCCGCCTATGCAATTTAATTGGATATCTAGGAAAGACTTGGAGTGATGTGTCCCAACAATGTACTCTCCATCTCGTACTTAAAGCTCGCCAAAATACTTATGCTTCTTCCGATGCGTAGTAAAATTGGAATCACACCAAGGGTGGATGTGACATGACCGTCTATGCATCCAATCCTACATTAGAACTTGGGGTAATTTGAGAACATATGTTTAAAGTGGATATGATTTGACCATTCACTCTCCAGCTTGCGTCTGTGATTCGATAAAAACAATCACGCCTTAAACCAACTTCGTCAGGGCCAAAGCCTCTACTTAAAGTCATCAACGACTAACTGCCTACTCGCTAACCATCATGACCAATCATTTCGACTCTCTTCCTCAACTCGATCGGAAAAGTGCAAAGTATAAAGTGGACGCGACTCGACCGTCTTCTCTCCAACTCTTGCCCCTGACTTAAGGGAAAATACATAGCTCAAAGTGGATGTAGTTCGACCATCCTCTCCTCTACTAGAGCTCAAAGCTTGGCAGAACACTAATCTTACTCCTTAGGCTTAGCAAAACTGGAATCCAAACGAACATGGACGTGATTCGACCGTTCATCAACTAAATCTTATCCTTCGTTGAGGGCGGATAAGTGGAAAGTGATCGATATCCGACTAATCACTTATTAAGTGAAACCCGAGCTCGGGGGCCGACACAATTAAATCAAAAGGGATTGAAACACGACAATCCTTGAACAAACTCCAGTTTCTAGAGTGCGAGGTGGAGTACAAAATTCCAAATCCAAACTCGAGGGGGATGGACCCATCCATCTAGGACTTCGCTTGCCAAATCAAGCTGGATGTGATCCGACCATCCACAACCTTAATCGACCTCCTGTTCCTAGTGTGCAAACGGGATCCAAATACCTAAATAGATGTGACTGACCATCTGTCGGCCAACTCCAGATTCCCAGAGTGCAAACTGGAGTATGAACATTAAATAACTCTAAGTCCCCAGAGCGCGGACTGGAGTATAAACATAAATGGGTGTGACTAACCACCCATCAACCAACTCCAGATTCCCAAAGTGCAAAATGGAGTATAAACATCAAAACGAGTGTGACCGACCACCCATAAAATAACTTAAGTCCCCGGAGTGTGGACATAATCCTAAAATACCAAATGGGTGTGACTGACCACCCATCAACCAACTCCAGATTCCCAGAGCATGAACTGGAGTATAAAACACGACTTACTCTAATCCCGAGAGCGCGGACTGGAGCACAAATGCCAAATGGGTGTGAATGACCACCCATCAACTAACTCCAGATTCCCAGAGTGTGAACTGGATTATAAACATCAACTAACTCTAAGTCCCATGAGTGCGGACTGGAGTATAAACACCAACTGGGTGCGACTGATCACCCATCAACTAACTCTGGTCCCGAGAGCGCAGACTGGACTATAAAGACCGAATGGGTGTGACAGACTACCCATCAACCAACTCCAGTCCTCAAAGCTAGGATTGGAATATAAATACCATAAGGGATGCGATTCGACTGTCCATCTATCAACTCTGATTCCTCAACAGGTCCTGTAGTATAAAAAGTGGATGTGGTTCAACCATCTGCTTTCCAACTCTACCCTCACTAGGGGGCACACTTATCACACAAAATTGGATGCGATCCGATCATCCAGCACTAAGCGGGCACGACACGGCCATCCATGCTACAATTCTTGTCCTCAGCATGGGACCCATAACATAAATTATTGGGATGCCCTCCAACCCTACAAGACAAAATTTCTTCCTTGATTTGACAGGGAGATGCAGATTCGCAGAACGGACCTAGCTGGATGTCCTATTCTGAATTGATATTACTTCCATCTAACCACAAATAAACGTGGCATGACCGTTCATCTGCTAACTCTCGCCCGTGATCCGATGGATTGTTCGCGCAACATGGACGGGTGTGACCCAACCACCTACCAATCAATTCCTTCCTACAATTTAGTAAGAGAAACATCAAATTAAAGTTGTTATAGTGTGACCGAACACACTTCGACTTTTGCCATTGACTAGTGCTAGAGGAATTAATCGAGGAAAATGTGGTCCGACCATTATCTGCTAAAACTCTTAGTCCCTAGAGTGCAGAGAGGGGTATAAACATCAAATAGGTGTGATTAATGGCCCTTCAACTCGCTATGATCCTCAAGGTGCGGCTACAAGCATAGATAAACGAATGAATGTGACTCAACCATTCATTCACCAACTCTGACCTAAACTCGACATGAGGAGTATAAACTCACTACAGGTGCAATTAGACCATCCATGAACTAACTTCGTTAACCCAAGACCGGGGGCAGAAGTACAAATCACCGAAAGAAGAGAAAGGTGACTCGCTACATCTCCAGCTTAACGTCCTTTACAACTTAGGGCAATGACTACAAGGAGACCCTAATGCTAACCAATCAGAATGATGCCCGAAGTTCTGGGCAACCAAATATATCTTACAGCCAGATCGACTGGCAATATCGATCTGCACCTTTCATATCATACCATTGGATCGACAGGAAATGAGGTCCGAGCATTCTACATCGTTCCGTTGAATCGACGGTTAATATCGATCCTCTTCGACTACAAACCGATGTGACCCGAATGTCCATCGAATACCTTTGACCAACTGAGCATGGATAGAAGAATAAACCATGAATGCGTGTGACTTGACCATTCATCCTCCGTCGCCTTCCTTCAATCTGTTCGGAAAAGCATGAAACCGAATGGGCATGACCTAACTACATTTGAGCTGACATTATCCCTAGTTTTGATGGGAGAATGTAAACCGAAATGGATGTAGTTAATTGCCTAACTCCAAAAGAATGCAATGTGACCATTCATTCTTTGACTTTTACCATGATTCGATTAAAAGAGCAATTCAAAACAAGTGCAACCTAAACATCTGCATACCAATTCTTGCCTTAGATTCGGCAAAGGAAGCATCAATCCCGCATTGGATCTGATTGGACGATTCACTCTTCAGTTTCTGCCCAGAGTATGGCGACATAAGCAGCGAAGTGAATGTCATTGACCGTCTAGAACTTGGCTCATGTTTGAATGTCGGCGAGGCAACGAAGTATTCTGCCTAGAGGAAAGCACTAGGACAGAATGCAGGATAAGGCACAACTCAGCCTTCCATTGGTTAACTCAATCCCATGGTTCAACGGGATAGAATGCGAAATTGAAGCGGGCATTATCTACCTTTCCACTTATCGAGATATTCCCCAGACTTGGGGGCACGCGCGAGAAATAAGATCAATGTAATTTGATCGTTCATCAAACAACTCTGGCTCTTACAACTTAGACTACAGTATATACACAGCAGAAGCTAGGCTCGATCATTCGCATAATACGTCCATCAACCCAAGACTGGGTGTACGAGTCTGATCATCCAGGAGCTGGATACGACTACTCAATCCTATAGCTCGTGCCTAGTATTTATAAAAACTTAAAGTTACGACCGAGAGGATGCTTAGAGATAGAATCATTAAATCGACGCCTGGACTTATGGGCAACTGATCATCATTTTGACCCTTCCGATGAGCAATGGATCGCGGGTACATTGAATGGAAAGCGCATTGCTCAGAAACACAAGTAGATTCAAACTCATAGCTGGAGCCAGCTATGCTGCAGCACGCTATACAAGGCTAAACTCTACTAAGCCTTTGATTCAATGTCCCTACAAGCCTGATCATTTACCATTGCAAATAAGCACATAAAGCGCCTACAACCCATCACGAGCTAAAGATTAGATCACAACTCAGCGCAATGATGACGAAAGAGTAAACTGCGTTGCTCCGACTAAATCTTGATGTGTTCGCTTGGACTCAACCTCATATATACATATGGACTCTCACCAGCTATTGGGAACCCTGCGTTAAATGTCGACCCGAGGTATGTCTCGGTGAACAAAAATAATACGACGTGGATCCGAAGAGATCTACTGCACTTAAAGAGGAGGTGAATTTACTCAAAACCGATGGGTTCCTCTACCCAAAATGAGTATCCAATCCTTTACTTATAAGAAAAATGAACGGAGAGTGGCGGACGTATGCCGACTACTCAGATTTGCACAAGACATGACAAAGCACAACCTTCCACTTCCAAGGATCAACCAACTGGTAGACTTGACCATCGGACATGAATTGCTCACTTCCATGGACACAAAACTCTAGATATAATCAGATACTAAAGCATGTCCCAGACCAGGAATACAACAGTTTCGTTACTGAACTGGGCCTATAGTGCTATGTTGCAACCCTGGATTCAAACTTGAGAACACTTATGCAACTTACCAAAGGATGATTAAGATCATTTAAAAATCAGATCGACCGATCGATGAAAGTAGATGTGGTTAATATGCTTGTGAGATCACGACTATCAAACGACCACATCAATGACTTGGCAGAGATATCAGTGCTCTCCAAAAAATGCAGGATGAAACTCGATCCTTTGAAATGCTCTTTCACCATTACATCAGAAAGATTCTTTGTTTTCATCATCAATTCTCGTGGAATCAAGGCTAATTTCCAGAAAATTCCGACAATTAGAGACACCCATGTACTGAAGACAACCAAGGAGGTATGGAGCCTAAGTCGGAAGATTACCGTCCTAAGTTTATTCAACTCTAGGACCATCTACAAGTGAATTCTCTTCTTCAACCTGACCAAGAGAGGGAAGAGAACTTTTGAATGAACTAACAACTGCATTAATGCAATTCCAGCTCTGATAGATCGCTTAAGGAGACCTTCCATTTTACCCAAACCTTTGGATCATGAAGATTTATACATCAATTAGGCCATGTCAACACACGCCATAAGCATCGCAATGCTATGTGAAGAGAAACCAATCAAAAGACCAGTATATGATGAAGGTTGGCTATTGACAAGCTCACCCCATTAACGTCTATATCGACCAGCCGTTACGATAAGTCCAATAGCAACCATAGATGTCTGAAAAGTTACTCAAATGAAGTATCGAGCTAAACCAATTCGATATCACTTATCTCCCTCAGAGAGCTCTTCATGGTTAAACATTAGCATACTTCATATCTGAATTCACTACATTAGACGATTATCCGAAGAATAGTGGAGAATCGTCCAACTAATGGAGAACGTACACAGATGGAACTTCCAATAATCGACTTTCTAATGTCGAAGTTGCGTTAATGACTCCTGAGGAACGATCAATCTGCTACGCCCTGAAACTCAACTTCCCTGCAACAAATAACAAAGTTAGGTATGAAGCCTTGGTCGCCACGCTCAAACTTGCAAGAAAACTAGGAGTGGAAACTTTGCATGTCTTATGTGACTAGTGGTTAGTAGTATGCCAAGTCAGGGAAAATTTTCTGACTAGGGGGTAACGTCTTGCTCCTTATCTCAACCAGGTCCAAAAGGTACTAACCGACTTCAAATATTACACCACTACACAAATCCTCAGAGAACAAAATGAAAAAGCCAAGTCACTGGCCAAGCTAGTCAGTTTCGGGGATGCATGACATATAGACTTTGTCCCAGTTGAAATACTTATTATTCCAAGCATTGACAGATGAAGATCGACTGGATCTTAGAGATGGAGACAAGAAAGGGGTCGTGGATGACTCCTATCAAAGACTATCTACTGTGGGGAATTCTTCATGAATAGAGGAATGAGAAATGGCATATCCTCCGTGAAGCATCACTACATGATTATGTTTGGATCGTTGGACTCCATCGATACAAAGCATTACTTTTGTATCCATCGATCTGAGACCCAATATTACGTATAAATCAATACGAAGCACACCTTATGTAAGTCCATCTCGTATCGATAACCATCGATACGAAGTCTACCTTAGTGCATCCCAGATCGATCCAAGAGAGGATCGATACAAAGAAATGGATCAAAAATGACCATCGACCGTTGTTGCAACTCGAATTTCACATCGATCTAGGAGAGGATGGATACGAAACTCGATCAAAAGAACTTGACAACGACCCGCAAATGAATTGAATGCTTACCTGGTGACGATCAGAACGATGAATAACAAATCGCTAGCGCTCAACACTCAGTTACAACAAAACACCGCATGATCATTAACAATCAACAGTTCGACATCTACATCACTGAAGATCAATCAAAGGTTACATCTTTTGACGAAAAGATAGCAAATACTCAACGAATCGGATAAAACTTTTTAAGATGAAGATGACAGCTTTTCAAAGCACGTCATGTTCACACAAGATGTACTTTGGGGGGAAAATGTTATCCCGCCTTTTGGAAAGGCCGTGACACTAAGGAATTGGCTGGAAACCAAAGACGATCCGTCTCAAAGATCGGTTATACACAGGTTCGCTATAGATACAGACATATTTTGTCCGAGTTCGGATGGAGCTACAATTGATATGGCATGACAAGCAAAGCTATGAAAGCCAACATTCCAAATTTCAAGTTAATTGGAGTTTGTATGATCAATATATGATCGATGCAAGTTTGAATTTGTTGAAGGCCATCAAATTCGCATCGCTTCTGTTCGCATCGCTTCACTATTCACATTGATGGATACGAATTGTAGCTGTTTTCCTTAACTTGCACCGATCATAACTCAAAATCTTCAAGTCCAAACGCCACCAAATTTTCACATGAGCTTGCGTACAACCTCAACAATGTTCATGATTGATCTCAGCTCGATTGGGCCAAATCTTGATCGATACGAATTTCATTCGTATCGATCATGGATCGAGTCCAAATGACCGAGGATCGATCACGTGGGCCCACCCACGTGAGAGAAGAGGTCTTCCGCGATCAGGGCGAGATATTTGCTGCCTACGCCTATAAATAGCGACCCTGGACCTACAAAAAATGGACTTTTGGCTTCTCTACACTGATACTCTGTCGGAATCACTATTAAATTTCAGTTGTACTATTGTAACCTTTTGTAATCAGCGAGTAAAGTTCAATTAACATCAGTCGTTTCATAGTGGATGTAGGCAATTCGCCGAACCACTCTAAATCCGTGTGTTTCCGTGCATTTTCTTATCTTCTTATTGGTGTGTTTGTTAGATCTGCTTCATTTTACATTTATTTTCTTCATTTTACCTCTTCAAACACATTCGTAGAGTGTTGTGCCCAATTTTGGTACAAACAACAATAGCCAATAGGAGACTCTCAGCAAGTCATTTTATAAACATCTCATATACTACAAGTATGTAACTATTGAGCCCAATAATTATGAGTGAGTGAGTGTCCATCTTATGGATAACGTTACGTACACTGGTCTGCATGCATATCAATATTCCATTCTTCTCGAAATATCAAATGGTTAGGAACATTTAAGGATGACTACTTATGTTTATTTATACGATTCAATAATCATAGTTATGAATGGACTATTTTGTAACTACGATCTATTAAACACTTTATAGTAAACATTGTAGTACTATTGTGAATGGATCTTAAGGCTACTTTAACACTAAAGCATGGTGAATAGTGTTTTATAACTTGTATGGGATTTTGTAAATTATTTCAAGGTTTAATTTTAAAGGCGGATAATCAATCACAAATATATATTAACAGACGGTTACAGATATATAAATGTAGTAAAGAAAAGTAAAAGTAAGAGAGATGACACCGGGGATTTTTATACTAGTTCGGATGAACCAATCCTATGTCTAGTCATGTACAGTGTATGTACAAATTTCTTTTCCAATGCCTACATTAAATAGGTAGAAAGAAAATCAGAATATAGTCTTGATTTCAAGGCAATGAGATACACCCTCCTGATTTATGAGTTTAGGGTAGACTCTCTTATCGGAAAACAAGATCACCCACTTGATTTGACCGGCTAGCAAGCACACCTACATGATTTGTATGGGCAACAAGCATACCCATTTGATTTGAATGGACAATAAGCACACCCAATCAACTAATAGTAGAGAGTTGTTGATTCCAAATACAAACAATTATACTTTGGATATAGAATATCTTATAGCCCTTTTGATAGCACTTTGATCTTTGAATTGATGAGAGAATACTTTCAATCAGTGAGTATATTATAGAGAATGAATGTAGTAATGTAGAGACTGAATTTGAATGAATTTGAAGAGTATAAAAAGTGGATTTTGTGAAATATATAATGAGAATCTGGAGTAAGAAGGAAGTAGAGAGAGTAGATAATTAAAATTCGTTTTCCATTCCCCTTTATGTAGTGTTTGAAGTGATGTTTCTATTCGCGAAGAGATGCAACCAAAAATTACAACTATTCAAAATTCAAAAGGAATCTCTCTAATGGTCTATATGTCAACATATTTAGGTAGGATATATCGACATACCTTTGTTAATTTGGAAAATCAATAATTCTCTTAAAGTGTTTATAAAATTCTAATCATTTGTAAAACTTTTAAACATAGTATTTAAATAATATATACAACTCTTTATAAAATATTTGTAAAATTATACTTTAATAAATATAATATTATATATATATATATAAAGTAAATAATTTGATAAAAGAGTATTCAAAGAACATATGGTTGTTTTCCAAGGACTTTGACAAATTATTCTAATATTTATTTCCTATGATCTAGTCTTAAGCTCTTCGTGTATTTGTCTTCAAACTCACGAGCCTTCAAATATCTTAATTATCTCTGAATCTTCATCTTTGGTCTTTTTGCCAATCAGTCTTCAAACTTGATTATCCTGCACTTGTACAATTCTATATAATATCTTGCAAAATACTCTATACAACTAGGGAAAACATTAATACCTATATTTATATGGTTGTTGTCATTAAAATCTATATCTGTGGTATTAATAGTCTCCCCATTTTTGATGATGACAACCATGTAAATATATTTATTACAAAATATAATGTAACCCCCTTTAAATTGGTTAACTCCCCCTTAGTATATGTATATATTATATTTTATATTTTTCTCCCCCTTTGTCATCAACAAAAATGGATTTAAGAAAATAAACTCCCCCTAAATATGGCGTATATACGTGATAATGTTGTATATGGAATCAAATCAATAATAACTGAATAATATTTTAGATCATAACTTGCAATTGTTTTAACCACATATATTCAAGACATATCATTCAAACAAAACTATATTACCTTCCAAGTCATACATTCACAAAACTTACATAAGTTTTAAATATAAATCAAATTGCACAATCAAACTTAAACAAACCTATAATTTTAAACCAAGCAACTAATCAGTCCTAAAATCAATACAAACCCAAACCTTTTATTATTTTTACAATTTTAATGTTTTGATTTTATTATAGGAGATTTGTGGACAGAAAAATTTGGATAGTGAAGATAGAAATTTCCTTTCTGTTTTACCAAGTTGCCATGAGCATCGTAATGGACCTCTCCTACACAACGAACTCTGCATTCGTCTTCATCTTCTTCAATATCCTCTTCTTTATCTTCCTTTTCATCCTCTTGATTTAAAGGATTATGAACTCCAAGATTTACTTGAGAATCCTCCATGATAATGATTGAATTTGCTTCATTATCTAAAACATGCTTCTGTAGATTCCTTAATATCCTCTGTGGCCTTTCTTGATCACTCTTGAAATGAAGTTGCAAGACTTTAATTTTAGTAAGCATGGTGAGGACATGCTTTAGTTCTTCTACAATTTGTTGAGTTTGAAGAATGTGAAGTCACGAAAAGGGCTAGATTCTTCTCTAGGGCATTTGGAAGATAGATCCATTTTTGATTATTTTATTTTGAGTTTTTAGAAAGAAGATGATGAGAAAATGGGTATGGAGTTGAAATTTGTTGGTTGTATAATTGGATTTTAACTTTAAAAGGAGGAAAATTCAGTTTTATGAAAACTGCCAGGTATGTCGACATAGTCTTCTTAGATATGTCAACATATACAGGGTATTTTTGTTTTCCATTTTTTTTCCATATTTTTCAAATAATAAAAGTTATTATTTTAGATTTCTGCAAATGAACTTATTCCAAGCTCTCTTCCTAATTTAATGGAAGTATTTTGTGCTAATAGTTTTGTTAAAATATCGGCTATTTGATTTTTGGTATTTATAAATTCTAGTGTAATAATGTCTTTATTTATGTTTACTCTTAGGAAATGGTATCTTATATCTATATGTTTTGTTATGGCATGATGTGTTGGATTTTTAGATAAATTTTTTGCACCAGTATTATCATAATATATTGGTGATTGTTTTAAATTTAAAGCGAAATCTCTTAGAGTTTGTTGCATATATATATAACCTATGAAGAGGCGAATGCTGCTGATATATATTCTACCTCTGTTGTGGATAGAGATACAGAATTTTGCTTTTTACTGAACCATGATACTAGTGAGTGTCCTAAAAAGTGACTGGTTACACTCGTAATTTTTCGGCCAGATTTGCATCCAGCATAATCAGCATCACCATATGAAATTAAGTAAAATGAATCTTCTTTTTGATAGAAGAGTCCATAGTCTAGTGTGTTGTTAACATATCCTAAGATGCATTTTACAGCTTTAAGATGTGTCTCCTTAGGTTGTGATCGATATCCTACACATAGACATACACTATGCATGATATTGGATCTACTAACTGTGATATAGAGTAAAGATCCTATCATACCTCTATATAGTTTTTGATCAATGTCTTTAGAATTGTCTTCCTTAAAGTTTCTCACTAGTTGCCATGGGTGTCGGTTTACCGCTGTGTTAGACATTTTAAATTTCTTTACTAATTCTTTAGCGTAATTTTCTTGACTTATATATATTCCATTGTTTAATTGTCTAATTTGTAAACCTAGAAAGAATGTTAATTCCCCCATGTGACTCATTTCAAATTCTTTAGTTATTATATCGGCAAATTCTTTATTTAGTTGTTCATTTGTTGACCCAAAAATAATGTCGTCTACATATATTTGTATAAGTTGAATATCATTATTTACTCTTTTTATAAATAACGTATTATCTACTTTACCAATTTAATAATTTGATTGTATTAAGTATGCTTTGAGTCCTTCATACTGAGCTTTAGGTGCTTATTTTAAACCATATAATGCCTTTTAAAATTTGTAAACATGATTATAGAATTTTTCATCTTCAAAAATGAGGGTTGTTCAACATATACATCTTCTTTAATAAAACCATTTAAAAATGCACTTTTGACATCCATTTGAAACAATTTAAATTTATTATGGTTTGCAAAAGTTAATAATATTCTTATTGCTTTTAATCTGGCTACAGGGGCAAAAGTTTTGTCAAAGTCTATTCCTTCTTCTTGACTATATCCTTATGCAACTAAATGTGCATTATTTCTTATGATTTATCCTTGTTCATTTAATTTATTTCCACAAACCCACTTAGCTCCAATTATAGATTGATTTTTTGGATGTGGAACTAATTCCCAAACATCATCAGTGAACTGCTTCAGTTCTTCTTGCATGGCGAGAATCCATGAACCATCTACTGATGCTTCTTTTGGAATTTTAGACTCGTTGGTTGAAATAAATGCTACATTACTCATTTTATATAGTTGATTTCTAGTCCTCACAACTGATTCTATACTTAATAGAATATGTTCCTTAGGATGGTCTTTCAAAAATTTCATTCTTTTATTTGGATTTGAATTATCAGTATTATTATTTTCATTATCGGTAGTTCATTATTTGTAGTTTCATTATTCTCATTCAGATTAAGGTTTTCTTCCTTATCATTACTGTTATGGGTAACTTTGAAATTTTCATCAAACGAACATGTAAAGTTTCTTCAATGGTGTTAGTTTTAGTATTAAAAACTCTATAGGCCTTACGTCTATCCGAATAACCGATAAAAATACCTTTATCTGATTTAGCCAAATTTATCTAGATTATCTTTTGTATTTAATAAAATATTTACTACCAAAAACGTTAAAATAAGATATTATAGGTTTTTTATCAAAAAATAATTTGTAAGTTATTTTCTTAGTTAGTGTCTTATTAAAATTCTATTTAAAATATAACATGCTGTAGCAATTATTTCAGCCAAAATATTTGTAACAACCCGTAATTTCAGTAAATATTTATTTTATTTTATTTGAAACTTTGAATTTAAATTTGTCAAAAAAATTGATAAATGTGGGATTTTGATATTTATTTTTGAATTTTGGTTGTGAATTGTTTTTCCAAATATTATAAAAATTTAAATTTGGATGAAATTTCAAATTTTGGTCAAATGTGGTCAACGTTTGACTTCCTGTTGACAGTTTCAAAATTTGAATTTTTAAACTTTTATTATTCTGAAGCTGTATTTGATGCTATTATTTTCTCTACTTTTCGGTTGTAAAATTTTGATTTTTCTTTTCAAATTGTAACTTTTCAGCGTGTTTCACGCAGTTATGTTTTTGTATTTATTTTCATATTTATTTGATTTTGGGTTTGAAATTATTTTGTATTTAGTTTATTTATTCTCGGTAGGCTAATAGTCTAGAATGGTAAGCGGCACACAAATTGTCGTTTGGAAACGAGGAGCCACTCATTTCTTTGTCGTTCAAACTTTGTGACCATTCATATTTGGCACTGGCCGAACCACCTCACCGTCCAAACATTGCCTGAACCCAAAAATCCCACCTAACCGAGCCTTGCTCCTCGTCATAAAATTTCACTGGCCGAACCACCTCAGGTCATTACCACTACTGCACCCTAACCGAGACTTGCCTCTCACCTGCACCATCAGACCATAACCCCACACCACCATTTGCCTTGACACAGTTTTCATGTGGCCGAACCCATGGCCATGGTGGCTGAACCAAACCACCTTGTAGTCAAGCCAAACATAAGGTAGCCGAGCCTAGCCTTGACCAGATCCATTTTGTAGTCGAGCCTATGCATTTCTGATGGCCGAACACTTTTGTCATGGTGGCAGTTCACATTTGTTTGTAGCCTAGCCTGACCGAGCATATGCATTCATGTGGCCGAGCCATGTCTAACCTGAAACCATGTTGACTGAACCCATTTGTTGTGACCAAGCCTATTATTTCGTGGCCGAGCATATTTTCATGTTACCTAACCCATTCATGTGTTTTATAAATCTTACTTTGTGTATTTTATTTTGTCTTAGGTTGAGTTAAACTTTCCTTTCCATGTGTTTTATATAAATTCTATTTTGGGTAAATTATTTATTTCATTGAAGTAGAGAGAATTATTTACATATGTACTCCATTTTGTTCTCTTTTATAAAATTTATTTCTGAATATTGTATTTTATTTTGGGGTTGAGTAAATTATTTGCAAAAGTTTATTTTGTTTTCTAAGGTTCGAGTTTGGATTCTCCTTCCACTTGAGTTGGTCGTGTTCTGTCGTGCTTATCCAAAGTCGCTTTGTTGTTTGAATTATCATCTCTAGCCAAAGAAGGTGAGTTTATCACTCTCGACTACGTACATGTATTCTAGTGAATTGATGACATATGAACTGTAGTGATATGCATATGATGTTAGTAGTCTCATATATGCATGTGATATGTTATTATATGATGTTATCACCTGATGTTATACCTGTTTTACCACATGACATGACATGATATGTTATTCTATTCGTTTTATATTATGTTCCTCACACTGCAAGTTCCCTCACTATGGGTTGAAATGATACATACCCGAACGGACTTTAGAATAGGGAAAAATCGTTACGAACTGAAATGATAGGCTCGAGCGATTTTTATTTGACTTGGGATTGCAGGTTTGAAATGATAAAACCCAGGAATTTTAATACATTACGGATTGAAATGATACATATCTGTATCACTTGACCGAGGTTAGAAAATATTATACAGACTCTGTGGTTAGTTTTAAAATAATTTTTCTGAAAGTACTAAGTATTTTGGATTTTAAATATATGAATTTTTTTACTTAAATAAAATTAAATGATTTTTTAAAAAGAAAATATATATATATATATTGATTTTCTATAAGTTAAAATTTTCTTATAAGTTAATAAATGATTTAAATTTTAATTTAAGATTTTATTTATGATATAAATTTAATTTAACTTAACAATTCAATTTGATTTAAAAAAATTATATGGAAATTAAAGCTAACCTAGTAAGATGAATTTTATTTGTGTAATGGTATATTTTAAATAAAAATAATAATAATTTCTTTACTATAATAATAAATTTAAGTTAATAATGTACTTTTAACTTAATATTTGGAAAATATGGTTTTTATTGGATATTATAGTAATAAATTTTATTTAAATAAAATCATAGTTTATTTAATATATAAATAAAAAAATTGTAAAATAAATAGACTTTTATAAAATGTCTATGATAAACATTGAAGATATTATGTTTTAAAAAAAATGTTATAGTAGAAAATGTAACATTTCCAAAATGCTATGGTTTCTTAAGGTTATGTTTTGAAATGCTACTATTTCTAAAGTGTTATGGTTTTTAAAATATTATGTTTTCAAAGTGTTATAACCAAGTGTACAAATTTGAAAGTGTTACAACTTTGGAAATGAATATTATTTTAAAAGAATAATGATATCCGATTTAAATGGTTTTGAAATAATATTGTTTTGATTTGAATACAAACCATTTGAATTAAATAACCACGGGTTATAATAACGGTTGGTTGTTGAAGAGACCGGGATCAGATATTGTCATACTCTCTGCCAATACCGAAAACTACTTTAACAACCGTGTACGCGGTGGAGATTCCAGAATGAAGTAGGATGGTGGTGACGTTCTATTGAGGTTTATACGTGGACCCAACTCCCGTGAGTTGGCATAAGGTGGCTAAAACAGGAGCGATTCTCGGGCCAAGTGAGGTAGCACCTCCGATCAGACACACTTCTTCGTATGCCATTCTATTACTTTGTGATTGTTTTGGTGCGCACCTTTGATTTGGGAGTGCGGCTCGAGGTGGGCGGTAGTGGCTGCTATGCATTACCACCAGCCCGTATTAGTATATCTACCCCTGGCATTGCCTTGTTGTGTCGTGTCGCCTACCCTAGCGCGCCTTCTACGAGTTTGTTTTGTACCATACCTATGGAGTGCCCTTTGATAATCCCAGTTTACGGGAAGTTAAAGTACTGTATAGACTATGGGAATATATAAAATGTGTTAAGGTGGAAAATGTAAAGCCTTAATGCTATTTTAATAGTTTATCTTACTTTAGACATTATTATAATAGCGTATATTACTACATAGTAGATAGTTTCACGGATCCTTAAAGGATGGGCGATCCCAAGCATCCTTTAAGTTATTGATGCATTTCTATTACAGTTCACTTGAGTTGATTTACATTTTATAAGTATGTATGTCCTGACTCGAGTGTTTTGTGTTTTACTCTACGCTTGGGTCAGCCTGAGTATTACTGCTTTGGATTCATCTTTTGGAGCTAGAGATCTGCTGGGATTTAGCTATCTATCTTGTTGTCTATCTATTTCTATTTCAGTTATTTCCATTCAGCCTTTGCTTATGTATTAGTGAACTTATGTATTTGGATTTCCAGTTGTATTTGCTTTCAGACTCTGGTATTATGTATTTGTTTTGAGACTATGTATGTAGTAGCTTCATGAACTACTATGTTTATTTTATTCCGCTGCGAGTTATTATGATATTCTGTGTCTGTGATTCTGTGATTGATTTTATTTGCTCCAAAATTTATTAACAATTTGTTGTTTTGAATTATTCAAGTCCGACATGTGTGGTTTTATTGTCGATTTGAATGGTTCAAAATAGTAGGATGTTACATTTGATATCAGAGCTTTGGTTTTAGGCAAACCTTAGCCTGCGAAGCAAAAAACTCATTAGAGATAGGGTAGAAATACCCTAGAATGAGTGAAATCAATCTTAGAATCATTTCTTTGTGAGAGAACGTATTTTTAAGTATAAAATGATTTTAAGGGATTTTAAAAGATTATTTTGGATATAAATTTTTCTTGTTTAAAATCTCATTTTTTCTTTAACTTCAATTCCTTTTGAATCCACCTTGTTTAATAGAATTCTTCGGTTAGGTCCATTCTAGTTGAATCTTGTCTTTTGTCTTTCTCCTTTACCTTTGTCCTAAAATTCATTCTTGATTTTTTTCCAGGATGAATCATATGAATGCCAGAGGTCGGGGTCGGGGTCAGGGTCGTGGTGTTGCCCCAGTTCCAGAGCCCGTTGCACGCATTAGGTTCACCACTCTCTGTAAGGAGTTCACTCAGCTTGGTGGTACCAAGTTTTCTGGATCAGAGACCATCATTAAGGCTCAGCAGTGGCTGAGGAGTTTAGAGAGGATTTTTACTAGTTTTGGAGGTCACCGATGCTCAGAAGCGTCAGTTAACAGCTTGGCAGTTGCAGGAGGCAGCCCAGGATTGGTGGGAGTCTGTTACGGCTCACACTGTTGAGGCAAATATTTCTTGGGAGCAGTTTAGGTATCATCTTGCGTTGGTTTTTGAGTTTGGTTCAGTTTTCTCTCTTTGGAATCTTTCTTAAGTTTGGATATCTTATTTCAGGGAGGCTTTTGTGGCAAAGTGGATGCCCGAAGCCGGGAAATCTCAGCTATACGGGGAGTTTATGGATCTTAAGTAGGGGAATATGTCCTTTTCTGAGTATGAACAGAAGTTCAATGAACTTTCCAAGTTTGGTCCTAGTTTGATTGATACTCCTCTTAAGAAGAATGAGAAGTTTATAGCTGGAGCTCGCCCAGAGTATTATGATCGTCTGATTTCTCATGTGCATAGCCCTTTTACTGGATTGATGGATATGGCTATTAGATATGAGAACCCCACTTCTAAGGAACCATCCATTTCTCGTGCTTCTCCATCTCAGCCTGGTTCTGGCAACTCTAAGAAGAGGAAGTCTAACTTCCACCAGCAGAAGCAGAATTGGCTTAAGAATCCAGGTTTAGGATCTTCTACTCGGAAGTAGCCTATTGATCTTTCTTCCATCACTTGTTTCAAGTGCAATCAGAAGGGTCACTATGCCAACAGTTGTCCAACATCTGCCAGTGCCGCCATTCCTCCACCTCA
Organism: Allium fistulosum; assembly: GCA_030737815.1. Taxonomy (NCBI): domain Eukaryota; kingdom Viridiplantae; phylum Streptophyta; class Magnoliopsida; order Asparagales; family Amaryllidaceae; genus Allium; species Allium fistulosum. The sequence goes on along the minus strand of CM060908.1, from coordinate 299,601,310 downwards.
GGATACCAAAAACAACCTCTGTCATGTCTGTTTGCAACCTAGCCACTTCAAGAAGGATTGTCCCTTGTATCAGAAGGGCAAGACATCTGGAGTCTTTGCCATGACTTCTTCCACTCGTGCTTCGCCTACTCCACCTGCTCCTAGTGATACCCAAGGTACTCTCCAGGGCACCTTTACTTTGTTTAATTTTCCTGTTCGTGTTTTATTTGATACTGGAGCTTCCCATAGTTTTATTTCTGTGGATCTTTGTAATAAGTTTGAGCATCTCCTTTCACCTGAGTATGCAACTGTACCTTTGTGTGTTTCAAATCCTATTGGTGGTCCCGCGAACCTTAGTAGGATTTGTTACCAAGTGAAACTCCTCTATTTTGACCATCGTTTTTCTGATAATTTCTTTGTTCTTGGTTTCGATGCTTTGATATATTGCTTGGAGGTGATTGGCTGAAGAAGCATGAAGCCGTTATCTCTTGTAAAACCCGAACTGTCTCTCTTGTTGATGATTTTGGTAATTCTTTGGTGATTCAGTGTTGTATACCTCAGGATTTTGCTGCCAGTTTTATTTATTTTCTTGATTCTTCTCCTGGTGATCTTAATTCAACCCCTGTGGTTAAACTCTATCCCAATGTTTTTGGTGAAGTCTCTTCTTTACCTCCTGAGCGGGAAATCGATTTCTGTATTGATCTTATTCCTGGAGCTCGACCTGCAGTTCTTCCTCCCAGAAGAATGGCACCCCATGAGAAGGTTGAGCTAAGGAAGCAAATTGCGGACTTGTTTTCCAAGGGTCTGATCAGACCTAGTCATTCCGAATGGGGAGCTGCAGTGGTTTTCGTCACTAAGTCTGATGGTTCCTTAAGGATGTGTGTTGATTATAGGGAGCTGAACAAGCTTACTATGAAAAACAGATATCATATACCTCGTATCAATGATATGTTCGATCAGCTCTATGGAGCTACTGTATTCTCTCAGCTTGATCTTGCCACAGGTTTCCACCAGCTTAGAGTTGCTGAGGAAAGTATTCCCAAGACTTCTTTCCGTACTGAGAATGGTTTCTATGAATGGTTAGTTATGCCTTTTGGTTTGACTAATGCCCCAGCTTTCTTTGTTGATCTGATGAATCATGTTTTTCGTGATGTTCTTAACAAGTTTGTTCTAGTCTTCGTCGATGATATTCTTGTTTTCTCTAAGTCAGAGGACGAACATAAGGTCCATTTGAATTCTATTCTGGAGACTCTTAGGAGCCATCAGTTGAAGACTAAATTCTCGAAATGCCATTTCTGGAAGGATGAAGTCCGATTTCTTGGACATATTGTTTCTGGTAATGGAGTTTCTGTTGATCCAGTTAAGATCGCTGCGATCAATGTAAGTCTATCTTTTCTCTTCTTTCTTCTGTAACCTAAGTATTCTATCTTTCTCTGTAGTTCTTATTTTTCCCTATTCTATTTCAGGATTGGGGAACCCCTAGGACTCCATCTGATATCCGTAGCTTTCTGGGTCTTGCCGGTTATTATCGGAGATTCATTGAGAATTTTGCTCAGATTGCTGCACCTCTCACTGCTTTGACTCGTAAGAATGCTAAGTTTATATGGAATGATAAGTGTGAAGCTTCATTCAATGAGTTAAAGCGTAAGCTTACTTCCGCACTAGTTCTTACCGTTCCAAATGGAAATGAGGGATTAACGGTATCCACTGATGCTAGTCGTGAAGGTTGGGAGCTTTCTGATGCAGGATGGGAAGGTCATTACTTATGCCAGTCGTCAGTTGAAGACCCATGAAGCCAATTATGCTGCTCATGATTTGGAATTGCTTACCGTGGTTTTTGCCTTAAAGCTTTGGAGGCATCATCTTTTGGGAACTAAGTTTGAGATCTTTACAAATCATCAGTCTTTGAGGTATATTTTCACCCAGAAGGATTTGAATCAGAGACAAGTTAGGTGACTTGAGTTCCTTGCTTCTTATGACCTCGACATCAACTGTACCCCTAGGAAAGCTACTGTTGTGGCTGATGCTTTGAGTCGGAAGAAGGCGATGTTGTGTCAGCTTGTTGTTTCTTCTTCTCCTCTTATGGATCATATCATTACTAAGCAGGATGAGGATAGGATGCTTAGGATTATTAAGGAGAATGATCGTAGCAGGGTTAGTGATAGTAGTCAGGATGGCAGTGGAGCTCAGATCGATGATAGAGGGATTTTGAGGATTAATAATCGGATTTGTGTCCCGAAGGTCGATGTTTTGAGGCAAGAGTTACTTCAGGAAAATCATCGATCCAGACTTTCTATTCATCCAGGTGTGACGAAGATGTATCAGGATATGAAGAAGCTATATTGGTAGAGGGGTATGAAGCGTGATATCTCCATCTTTATTAGTAGGTGTGCGACTTATCAACAGGTCAAGGCCGATCATCAGAAGACCCCTGGATTGTTGTTGCCCCTCGAGGTTCCCAATTAGAAATGGAAACAGGTTTCTATGGATTTTATTGATGGATTACCGAGGACTAGGAGGGTTAATGAGAATATTTGGGTTATTGTGGATAGATTGACCAAGTCAGCTCATTTCATTCCGGTCAGGTCTACCCGTTCTGCTTCGAGTTTGGTTGAGATTTATATGAGAGAGATTGTCTGTCTTCATGGGATTCCTATCAGTATCGTTTGTGATAGAGATCCCATCTTTACCAGCCAGTTTTGGAAAGCCTTTCAGGAATCTTTAGGTACTCACTTGAATCTGAGCACTGCTTACCATCCGCAGATCGACGGTCAAACGGAAAAGGTGAATCAGATTCTAGAGGATCTTCTTCGTGCTTGTGTTCTTGATTATGGAGGATCTTGGGAAGATCATCTCCATCTTGTCGAATTCACCTATAACAATAGTTATCAAGTAAAATCTCAAATCTTCTATTTTAATCTTATCTTAATCCCTTATCTATCTCAATTCATCTTTTGAATTCAGGCCAGTATTGCAATGTCTCTGTTTGCTGCTCTTTACAGACGACCTTGTAGATCACCATCTTGCTGGATTGAATCCGGTAATCGTTTGGTTCTTGGTCCTGATATGATTCTGGAGGCTTCTGAGAGAGTTGAGGAGATTAAGAGGAAGATGAGGAGTGCTCAGGATAGACAAAAGAAGTATGCTGATCGGCGTAGTAGGAGTTTGGAGTTTTCTGTTGGTGATCAGGTTTTCCTTAAGGTCTCTCCCTTAAGGAATGTGATTCGGTTTGGTCGAAGAGGGAAGCTTGCTCCTAGGTTCATTGGTCCTTTTCGCATCTTAGAGAGAGTTGGTTCTTTAGCTTATCATTTGGATTTGCCTGAGAAGCTTTCTGGAGTGCATAATGTATTCTATGTGTCGCATCTTCATCGGTATCTTCACGATCCATCTTTGATTGTCCAGCCTTCCGCTCTCGAGAGTTTGGATATTGAGCCAAACCTTACTGTCAAGAGGAAGCCACTTCGTATTATCGATAGAGGTACGAAGCAACTGAGAAGGAAATCTGTCAACCTGGTCAAAGTGTAGTGAAGTACTGATGATCGGGATTGTACCTGGGAGACGGAGGAGAGCATGCGTGCTTCGAATCCGGAATTGTTTGTTCCAGGTACTTTTGCTATTCTATCTCATCTTTCCTTGTTTTCTGTGTTTCGTCCCTTTTCGAGGACGAAAAGCTTTGAGTAGAGGAGAGTGTAACAACCCGTAATTTTAGTTAATATTTATTTTATTTTATTTGAAACTTTGAATTTAAATTTGTCAAAAAATTGATAAATGTGGGATTTTGATATTTATTTTTGAATTTTGGTTGTGAATTGTTTTTCCAAATATTATAAAAATTTAAATTTGGATGAAATTTCAAATTTGGTCAAATGTGGTCAACGTTTGACTTCCTGTTGACAGTTTTAAAATTTGAATTTTTAAACTTTTATTATTCTGAAGCTTTATTTGATGCTATTATTTTCTCTACTTTTCGATTGTAAAATTTTGATTTTTCTTTTCAAATTGTAACTTTTCAGCGTGTTTCACGCAGTTATGTTTTTGTATTTATTTTCATATTTATTTTGATTTTGGGTTTGAAATTATTTTGTATTTAGTGTATTTATTCTCGGTAGGCTAATAGTCTAGAATTGTAAGTGGCACACAAATTGTCGTTTGGAAATGAGGAGCCACTCATTTCTTTGTCGTTCAAACTTTGTGACCATTCATATTTGGCACGTTCAATTTTTTTCTGGCCTTTGGTTCTCATTCGTTCCTTTTTTATTTTTCTGCTCTTTATTTTCCCATCTTCCTCAATTCCTTCTTCCTCTTCATTGTTTTCTGCTGCACAAGAAAATTTACACTGTAAGTTATAAAAATTTTCTTCATCTCTTTATATTTTTATTCTTTCTACTGCAAGAAACTTTATAGCAAGTTTTTTTTCCTTTTGCTCTAAACATCTTTCACCTTCTCCTTTGAAGCCGACCACCACCATCGCCTAGCCTTCACCATGGCCGACCACCATCACAACATCTTCACATTCAAAATCCACAGGCCGAACCACTCCACCGTCCAAACATTGCCTGAACCCAAAAATCCCACCTAGCCGAGCCTTGCTCCTCGTCATAAAATTTCACTGGCCGAACCACCTCAGGTCATTACCACTACTGCACCATAGCCGAGACTGGCCTCTCACCTGCACCATCAGACCATAACCCCTCACCACCATTTGCCTTGACACAGTTTTCATGTGGCCGAACCCATGGCCATGGTGGCCGAACCAAACCACATTGTAGTCAAGCCAAACATAAGGTAGCCGAGCCTAGCCTTGACCAGATCCATTTCGTAGCCGAGCCTATGCATTTATGATGGCCGAACGCTTTTGTCATGGTGGCAATTCACATTTGTTTGTAGCCTAGCCTGACCGAGCATATGCATTCATGTGGCTGAGCCTTGTCTAGCCTGAAACCATGTTGACCGAACCCATTTGTTATGACCAAGCCTGTTATTTCATGGCCGAGCATATTTTCATGTTACCTAACCCATTCATGTGTTTTATAAATCTTAGTTTGTGTATTTTATTTTGTCTTGGGTTGAGTTAAACTTTCCTTTCCATGTGTTTTATATAAATTCTATTTTGGGTAAATTATTTATTTCATTGAAGTAGAGAGAATTATTTACATATGTACTCCATTTTGTTCTCTTTTATAAAATTTATTTCTGAATATTGTATTTTATTTTGGGGTTGAGTAAATTATTTACAAATGTTTATTTTGTTTTCTAAGATTCGGGTTTGGATTCTCCTTCCACTTGAGTTGGTCGTGATCTGTCGTGCTTTTCCAAAATCGCTTGGTGTTTGAATTATCATCTCTAGCCAAAGAAGGTGAGTTTATCACTCTCGACTACGTACTTGTATTCTAGTGAATTGATGACATATGAACTGTAGTGATATGCATATGATGTTAGTAGTCTCATATATGCATGTGATATGTTATTATATGATGTTATCACCTGATGTTATACCTGTTTTACCACATGACATGATATGCTATGTTATTCTATTCATTTTATATTTTGTTCCTCACACTGCGAGTTCCCTTACTATGGGTTGAAATGATACATACCCGAACGGACTTTAGAATAGGGAAAAATCGTTACGAGCTGAAATGATAGGCTCGAGCGATTTTTATTTGACTTGGGATTGCGGGTTTGAAATGATAAAACCTGGGAATTTTAATACATTATGGATTGAAATGGTACATATCCGCATCACTTGACCGAGGTTAGAAAATATTATACAGACTCTGTGGTTAGTTTTAAAATAATTTTTCTAAAAGTACTAAGTATTTTGGTATTTAAATATATGAATTTTTTTACTTAAATAAAATTAAATGATTTTTAAAAAAGAATATATATATATATTGATTTTCTATAAGTTAAAATTTTCTTATAAGTTTATAAATGATTTAAATTGTAATTTAAGATTTTATTTACGATATAAAATTTAATTTAACTTAACAATTCAATTTGATTTTAAAAATATTATATGGAATTTAAAACTAACCTAGTAAGATGAATTTTATTTATGTAATGGTATATTTTAAATAAAAATAATAATAATTTCTTTACTATAATAATAAATTTAAGTTAATAATGTACTTTTAACTTAATATTTGGAAAATACAGTTTTTATTGGATATTATAGTAATAAATTTTATTTAATTAAAATCATAGTTTATTTAATATATAAATAAAAAAAATTGTAAAATAAATAGACTTTTATAAAATGGCTATGATAAACATTGAAGATATTATGTTTTAAAAAAATGTTATAGTAGAAAATGTAACATTTCCAAAATGCTATGGTTTCTTAAGGTTATGTTTTGAAATGCTACTATCTCTAAAGTGTTATGGTTTTTAAAATATTATGTTTTCAAAGTGTTATGACCAAGTGTACAAATTTGAAAGTGTTACAACTTTAGAAATGAATATTATTTTAAAAGAATAATGATATCGGAATTAAATGGTTTTGAAATAATATTGTTTTCATTTGAATACAAACCATTTGAATTAAATAACCACGGGTTATAATAACGGTTGGTTGTTGAAGAGACCGAGATCGGATATTGTCATACTCTCTGCCAATACCGAAAACGACTTTAACAACCGTGTACGCGGTGGAGATTCCAGAATGAAGTAGGATGGTGGTGACGTTCTATTGAGGTTTATACGTGGACCCAACTCCCGTGAGTTGGCATAAGGTGGCTAAAACAGGAGCGATTCTCGGGCCAAGTGAGGTAGCACCTCCGATCAGACACACTTCTTCGTATGCCATTCTATTACTTTGTGATTGTTTTGGTGCGCACCTTTGATTTGGGAGTGCGGCTCGAGGTGGGCGGTAGTGGCTGCTATGCATTACCACCAGCCCGTATGCGTAATTGGTATATCTACCCTGGCATTGCCTTGTTGTGCCGTGTCACCTACCGTAGCGCGCCTTCTACGAGTTTGTTTTGTACCATACCTATGGAGTGCCCTCTGATAAGCCCAGTTTACGGGAAGTTACGGTACTGTATAGACTATGGGAATATATAAAATGTGTTAAGGTGGAAAATGTAAAGCCTTAACGCTATTTTAATAGTTTATCTTACTTTAGACATTATTATAATAGCGTATATTACTACATAGTAGATAGTTTAACGGATCCTTAAAGGATGGGCGATCCCAAGCATCCTTTAAGTTATTGATGCATTTCTATTACAGTTCACTTGAGTTGATTTACATTTTATAAGTATGTATGTCCTGACTCGAGTGATTTGTGTTTTACTCTACGCTCGGGTCAGCCTGAGTATTACAGCTTTGGATTCATCTTTTGGAGCTAGAGATCTGTTGGGATTTTGCTATCTAACTAGTTGTCTATCTATTTCTATCTCAGTTATTTCCATTCAGCCTTTGCTTATGTATTAGTGAACTTATGTATTTGGATTTCCAGTTGTGTTTGCTTTCAGACTCTGGTATTATGTATTTGTTTTGAGACTATGTATGTAGTAGCATCATGAACTACTATGTTTATTTTAATCCGCTACGAGTTATTCTGATATTCTGTGTCTGTGATTCTGTGATTGATTTTATTTGCTCCAAAATTTATTAACAATCTGTTGTTTTGAATTATTCAAGTCCGACATGTGTGGTTTTATTGTCGATTTGAATGGTCCAAAATAATTGGATGTTACAATATTTTTAGGTAAATTACTATTATTTAGCATTGTCTTAACACATTCTTGTATAGTTCTATTTTTACATTGTACAAATCCATTTTGTTGAAGAGTTCTAGGAAAAGAAAAGTTATGTATAATACCTTTCTTATTACATTTTTTTAAAATTTTTGTTTTCGAATTCTCCCCCATGATCACTTCATATTGTTTTAATTTTAATTGACTTTGATTTTGAATTCCCATAGTGAAAATTTTAAACATTTCCAATGTATCACTTTTATGTCTAAGGAATATTGTCCAAGTATATCTTGAAAAATCAACTACTATTAGTAAACATATCTATTATGATTTATTTATTGAACTTGTGATTGTCCAAAAAGGTATAAGTGAAGCAGTTCTAAAGGATGTGTAGTCGAAATCATGTCTTTTGATTTAAGTGAACATTTGTGAAGTTTTCTGAGTTGACAAGCATCACATAGGTTATTGATACTAAAACTCATTTTTGGAAGACCTCTAACAAGTTCATATCTGACTACTTTGGATAAACGTTTAAAATTTAAATGATCAAACTGTTTATGCCAAATCCAAGGGATCCGGCCAAAAGGCAAAGATTATCATTGGACACTTTCATAATCAAAATGTAAATGTTATGTTTCTTAACTCCTTCAAAAATTATTCTAGACTCATTATCCTTAATGTGGCAAATGTATTTTTAAAACTTAATTTTGAAACTCTTATCACATAATTGACTAATACTAAGAAGATTATGTTTTAAATTTCTAACTAGCAAAACATTAAAAATAATAGGAGTTTTAGAGTTACCGACATCGCAAGTGCCAATGATATATCCTTTCGCGTTATCTTCGATGTTAACTGTTCCACCATCTTTGTAAACGACGTCCTTTAAGATCTTTGGATTTCCAGTCATGTGTCTTGAGCATCCACTGTCTAGTATTTATTTGTCCTTCTTGATTTGTGATGTATGGTTATTAGGTGTCTCTTCAATATCCTCCATATAATATACTTGTTCCTGCAAATCTCAAGTGATCAAGTGACATTTTAATATTATTTGTTCCTAGTCTATTTGAGGGAATCATAAGGATTTTACCACTTTGTTTTTCTTAAAAAATGTTAGAAAATGTTCTACCAGCATTACTAGCCATCTATACTTTTCAAAAATCAAATAATGAGTTTTTAAAATCCTATTTCTCTAATACCAAATGTGGGAAATTCTGTAGTACCATAATGAATAGATCTTAAGGCTACTTTCACAATACATGGGTGAATGGTGTTTTATAACTTATATGTAATTTTTCTAAATTATTTCAAGATTTAAATTCAAACACAGATAATCGATCATAGATATATATTAACAAACAGGCATAAATATATAAATGTAGTAAAAGTATAGTAAAAGTAAGAGAGATGGACTAGAAGTTTTTATACTAGTTCGGATTAACCCATCCTACCTCCAATCTTGTACAGTGTATGTACAGATTTCTTTTTCAACGCCCAGTTTAAACAGGTAGCAAGCAAACAAGCACACCCACTTGATTTGAATGGACAAGAATTACACCCGCTTAATTTAAATAGGCAACAAGCACACCCAAACAAATAATAGTAGAGAGTTGTTGATTCCAAATACAAACAGTTGTACTTTGGATACAGAATATCCTATAGCCCTTTTGATAGCACTTTGATCTTTGAATTGATGAGATGTGATGTGCACGCAAATGTGCATATTTTTACCACCATATTTAATCTATTTAAATTAAATAAATGATCATATCGGGTATTTTAACTTGTTTAAACCAAAATTCAAATTATTTTCAAATTGTCACATATTCATCTTCATATAGGGGTAAGATGGTCATTTTTATGCATTTATTAAATTGTGAAAATTTACTTTGAATTTTCTATGTTGTTTTGTAGGAAATTTGGTGAATTTTACAAGTGGCTTCATGATAATATATGCATGCACAAGAGTCAAGATAAAGAAATGAAGATGGAAATAATTCAAAGGCATGATAATGGAGGACCCCACCTACCCACCTACCTTAATGTACAAATTAGAGAATAATACACATGCTTATGGAATTAATGGCTTCATGTACATTTAAGTAAGGGATTATTGAAGCTAATGATAACTTGGCCACCACACTTCCTACAAAGCCATTTTGGGCATTCCCCAAAAATATGCATTAGGGTTTCTAACTTGTTTAAATACCCCTTATGTTTCATGTAACTCCCCCCTTAGTCTCTCTTAGTTAGTTTTTAGCTTAGAAAATAAATCAAAAGCTCTTTTCTTCTTTTCATGGCTACTTAGCCATTTTCTTTTCATGTAACTTTTTTATGCAAATTAATACATGTTCTTTTCTTTTTCTTGTTTATTTCCTTTCATGTTGTAGTGTAGATCTCTTTTCTTTTATGCAAGTAGAATAGTTCTCTTTTCTATTAGCTTTCAATTTTCTTTCTTTTTTCTTTCATGTTGCTAGCTACATTTGTTAATCAAATGAAAAATATGAGAGGCTAAACCCCTTCAATTTAGGGGTAATGAAGCTCTCTAATTATGTAGCTTCAACTATTTGTTAATTCATGCTCTCTTTTTGTGCTTAATGATGATGATAGAAATGGGTTACTAGTTGTTTTTTATTTGAATTTGATAGCCTATATTGTTGACACCAAATAGGCTATGCTTAAACAATCACTAACACTAGTTGCCTCTTCATCAAAATATGATTATGGCAAAAGAAAGTGATTTGAAATTAAAATTTGATGGTCTATATTTCTAATCAATAGTTAATAGGCCATACTTAAAATAGATTTCATTTTCATTGTCAAGTTTCATGAAGGTTAGTAAGTGGTTTAAGGGGTGTCTCAAAGTTTGATGGCTTATGTTGGCTAACTAATAGCACAAATATGCCATACTTATGATAGGCACATCAATTAAAGCACTAATGACCATAAAAGAGAGATCATGATTTCATATGTGATGAACTACATGATCTAGAGAGTGGATTTATTCTCTAAATTGTCATTTAACTCTTATATTTGCATTTCTTTTCTTTTAGTTAGTTAGTTAATTTTCTAATTCTCTAGCTTAACTTTCACTCGACTTTGGTTTAATTTGATTGAATAGATTTTTAAAATCATCTATTCCCTGCAGATCGACCCGTATTCACCACGTACTACAAGTGTATGCCATGCACTTGCGGTTATATTTTAATTTGAAATTTTTCGACGGTTTTCTAATCTGATAGAATTTCTGTCGATTAACAAGTTTTTGGCGCCGTTGCCGGGGATTTGATTTGATTTAATTTTCTATTCTTCGAATTATTTTAGTTTGATTTTTGTGTGTTTTTATTTTGTGTGTATTGCATTTAAAAAAAAAATTGGTGTGTTTGTGCGTGATTTTTGTTAGCATTCGATTTGTTGTTTGTTGTTTTCTAGTTTGCATTGCATTTGCATATAAAAAAAGAAAAAAAAAACATCACAAGTTCATTTCAAAAACAAAAATATTTTATTTCATTGCATTTGCATTTTACATTAACATTTTTCTACATTTACATTTTTTCTTCCCTAAAAAAAAGAAGAAGAAACTGTGCACTTGCTGTTCTTTACTGTGCATTTACATTTACACATTCACAACTGTTCTTTACTGTTCATTTGCTGTTTCTTTACTTTGCAAACAGTGCACACCCCATCACATTTCCACTCCACTTCCCCTGTTGCAACAACATTTCATACACTCCACTGCCCAGATCAATTACAACAACCACATACTTCACACTGCCTGACTTCTACAACAACACAACCCACAAACTTCAGTTACCAGACCATACACATTCCATCCTCAACCAAAAACACGTCAACACAGCCTACATTCACATTCATTCACATCACCCTCCACTTCCACTACAACTTACTCTACACATTCATTCACATCCATTCACCTTTGCCATTTCAACTTCTTTCTTGTACAAACTTTCTCTCCAACCACCATCAATCCACTGCACAGTTTTGTGCACCTCTGCCTGCACACAGTCCCCCATCCCCCTGCTTCAACAACCATGTGCCTTGCACTATCCAATTATTGCCTTCCATTTACAACTCCAACTCCAACAAGTTCCACCAGCCTTGCCAATACTCCACTTACAAACCATACAGCCTCTGTCGAACTTCCTCGTTTCTGCTCCTCGCTCCTTCATACCATACAAACCATACAACACACACATCACAGCAGCTGCATACCCCCCTTCAAACCATTGCCATCTCAGACAACTGCTCACCCACTTGCCTCACTGTTGCCTTGCATATCATATCATCCAATTCCTCACACTGCCATCCCAAACCCACAACTTCACTCAACACTTCCAGTCAACATCATCCTCCCAACTCCATCATTATTACTGTTCCTGACTTCTATTTCTACTCTGTACCAGACAATTTTTCCACTGTAATATCAATTATCACCACCACCTCCTTCCTAATTCAAACCCAAAAAAAAACATACTTCACTTGAAAAACTGCACATATACTCGACCATACTGCTTCGATATCCAGTGCACTGTCTTGCTTGACTACCAGTACACGGCATCAAGACATTGCCTTCAACCTCCTCAGCAAAGCCCATTCATCAACAACGCTGCACGTGCAACTACATCTACCAACCAATTCCGACTACATAAAAACATACCCAAACATATCTGCTGCTACAACAGTTTTGTCTAATACATCGCATTGCATCGACAGTTCATCAGACTCCGACAACTTCCCATCATTACCTGCACACGAATCCAAATTCGAATTCCGGGAACTCTATCTCCCCAACCCAGTTAACCACCGCAACCCAATTTACTGCATTGAACCGCCTTCCTCTGGCGACCATAACACCCCTTTCGATCATTGAATAGCTTTCCTTCCTCTGAAAATTGGGAATTCAAGTTGAATTTTGATTGTGAATTCGAGATTTGAAGACGTGCAGATTGAAGTTTTGAGGACTACTGTGTTTAGTTGGAGACAATTGACGATTGAAATTGTTTCAATTTTTTTTTTATCTGAAATAGATTGCGGGTTTGCGGGTCTGCATAGTTTGTGGGCCGGGTTTGAATTTAGGGCTTGAGTGAAAATTTTATTTTATTTTTCTTTTGTTTTATTTTTTTTATATTTGATGTGTTGTTTATATTTGTTTTGTTAAATTGTTTTTTTTAAGTAAAATTGCACTATTAAGTTTCCTTCCCAAAAAAAATTTGGAATTTGTTAAAAAAAAAGGTGGGGTTGTTGTGAATTTGTTTGGGTTTAGTTTGTTCTATTTTTTTTCATTTGTTTTAGTCTTTCTTTGATATAAAAAATTTGTATATATTTTGTTTTTATTTCAGGTTGACAAAGCAGAATTTCAGAAGAAGAGGAGCTGCTGCTATATAATTGCTCCGCTTGCTTGTTTAAAAAAAAAAGTTTTTTGCTTTCATCTCTAGTTTGTATTTTCCTTGCATTGTTGTTTGCTTGCATTTTAGAAAAAAAAAATCAAAAAAAAACAAAAACAAAAACAGAAATTTCATTCGTAGTTGCATTGTTAATACACATTTAATTTCTTCTTTGCATTTCATCCTAGAATTTGTTAATAATAACGGTTAGACAACGATAGCTCTTAATTGTATATTGACAAGTTGTCTTCTTTGAACAATTTACTTTCTTGGTGTCTAGGCTACGGCAGAGTAATAACCATTTATAAATATTACGGTGATTCGAAAATATTATAGTGGTTGTTCCTCTGAAGGTACTTAAACCTTCGGCTACATTGCTACGGTGATTCGTGGTGCACCGATAAATCCTGTCCGTTACCAGGCCGAGAACTAACTTGTTTATCTAAGACAATGTGTGATTATACAATTTTGGGTTAACTTAGGATAAATCATTGTAATTAACCATTGCATTCATTTAGTTGCATTAGTTCATGCATATTAAAACAAAAATTTCAAATATCCAAAACTAAAAAAATTGTAAATATTCTTTTTCTCTTGAAATTTTTAAATCCTTTTCCTTTGAAATTTCAAAAAAAATTAGAAAAACCAAAATAAAAAAATTTATAAACCTTTTCAAAAACAAAAAAAAATTGAAAAACCAAAAACAAAACAAAAATCAATTTCCCTTTTGAAAAATAAATTCTATTAGTAAATATTTTTCCTTTATATATAAAAAAAATTCTTGAAAATGTCCGAGTTTCCCCACTTACGTGAATTTTACGATAGTTGTGAAAATCAATATAATCCATATAATTTCACTTCAAATTTTTATGGATATTTCAACAACAACTATTGTTTAAACGATTCGAATTTTGAACCACAAATTTTTCAAAATGATGAACAACCCTCGACTCTTGAAAATTGCATTTCGTCTTTACTTGAATTCTCTACACAACAAAATCATGAGATAAATGATTTGTGTAATTCTTATTTGTGTAATAACTCGAGTCAAGGATTTCAAAATTTGAATTCTGTTTGTACCAAAATTGGGCACAACACTCTTCGGAAGTTTTTGAAGAGATAAAGTGAAGAAATTAAATGTAAAAAGAGGATTATCTAACAAAAACTCCAAATTTCAGAAATGAGAATAATTTAAATGCACAGAGACACAAGGATTTAGAGTGGTTCGACGTATCGCCTACGTCCACTATAAAGTTGATAGCTTTATTGATCTTTCTTTGAAGATTACAAGTGAATTCAATGAATTACAACGGGTAAATATGATTTGCAGCAGTGAATTTTGTTATTGGCAGCAGCAAGGGAGTTCAGATCTGGATCCGGCAGAGTCTGGGCGTTGGAGCATTCAAAGAAGAAGAAGCCCCTTTTCTGTATGCCCTGGGGCTCTATTTATAGGTGTAGGAGGCTGGTATTTCGCTCAGATCTCGGGAGACCCTCTCTGGCATGTGACCAGGCCCGCGCGCCCAAGCCCGTGAAGTTTCGGTCCGATCCGTGATCGATACGAACAGATTTCGACTCGGTCAAGACTTGCTCTGATCGAGTCGAAATTTGGCAGGAACATTCTTCATGTTGTACTTAAGCTGCTGTGAAAATTTCGTAGCATTTGGACTTGTAGATCTCGAGATATGATCGATGCAAGTTGGAGTTTTTCCATCCGCGATCGATACGAACGAATTTTAACTCGGTCAAGACTTGCTCCGATCGAGTCGAAATTTGGCAGGAACATTCTTCATGTTGTACTTAAGCTGCTTTGAAAATTTCATAGCATTTGGACTTGTAGATCTCGATATACGATCGATGCAAGTTGGAGTTTTTCCATCCACGATCGATACGAACGAATTTCGACTCGGTCAAGACTTGCTCCGATCGTGTCGAAATTTGGCAGGAACATTCTTCATGTTGTACTTAAGCTGCTGTGAAAATTTCATAGTATTTGGACTTGTAGATCTCGAGATACGATCGATGCAAGTCGGAGTTTTTCCATCCGCCATCGATACGAACGAATTTCGACTCGGTCAAGACTTGCTCCGATCGAGTCGAAATTTGGCAGGAACATTCCTTAGGTCATATTTAAGCTCCTGTGAAAATTTGGTGGCATTTGGGTTTGTAAATCTCGAGTTATGATCGATGCAAGTTTGGATTTCTCAACAGTGATCGATCAATATCTTGAGCATATGAACTCCGATTGACTTGAAATTCGGAATGTTGGCTCTCATAGCTTTGCTTGTCGTGTCATATCAATTTTAGCTCGATCCGGACTCGGAAAAAATTCGTCGATATCCATAGTGAAATTGCGTATAATCGATCTCCAAGACAGACTGTCATTGGTTTCTAGTCAAGTTCTTGGTGTCACGGCCTTGCCAAAAGGCGGGATAACGAATTCAATTCAAAATTCAAACGATTTCGATTATAACCCATGCCAATTCAATTTCGAACTCCAAAATGAATTTCAAAATCAAAACGAAAATGTGATCCGCTTTTCAAATAATTTTGGCAATGGGAATTATCTTGACTATGATGCAAGTGAAAATTTTTGTTTTCAACAAATCCAAATCGAAAATCCTCAAGCTAATAATTATAAATTGGATTTTGTTGAACAAATGAACGAAATTTACGATGATCACACGGATTCGTTGTTTGAAACTTATATGAAACAACGTGAACAACAAAACCAAATTCCAACGTGTGACGAGTTAAGTAATAATCCATCTTTTACCCAAATCGACGATTTTCAAATAACAACTTTTGAAATTGAAAATAATAATCTTAATGAAGTTGTTGAAAACACGATAATTGAGTTAGATTTCAATTCTTTTGAGGGTGTGGAACCAAATTTAAAATGTGATCTTCCTTTTCTCGATTTCGAAAATTTGAATACAACAACTTTAGATTTTGAACTTGAGATACGCAATGAAGTTGTTGATAATCCAATAAAGGAAGACGAATTTAACGAACACGAATTTTTTGGACTTTTCGATGACGAGTTGTTAAATTCCGACAGGGAAGACTTAAATCACCATTTTGATTTTGAATTCGGTAATTTTGAAGAAGTTTTCAGTGATAAATTTGAATTTCAATTTGGTGATAAGAAATTTGAATTTCACTCAATTATTATATCAACCCCGAAAATCATCGAAAATAAAACAACTCGTATGGTTTTCAATAAAACGACATTCGTTTTTCCAAATCAACATTCAACTTTGAAATCTTTTACGATTTGGGTTTTCAAGCTTAAGCTGTGTCTCGTATACTTGACGAGGCAGATGAATCGGTTTTTGGAAGACCGTTTCATTTACGCTTTGACGATATACTTTTTGATCTCGTGTAAATACCTTTCACCTTCATGTAAATATAGGTCATCTTTTTATTTTTGTTTTATTTTTCTCCTTTCACTTGGGTTGACTGTGGGGACACAGTCAAAATCAAGTGTGGGGGGAGACTTATCATCATTTTTTGATTTTTCATGGTTTATTTTTAATTTTTCTTTCCAAAACTTAAAACAAATCTCAAAAACAAAAAAAACAAAAAAAAATTAAGCATTTTTGATTTATTTTGAAAGAAACACTATAGGATAAATATATGGTTTTGGTTTATTAAATTGAAATTTTGAAAATTTATCTGTCTTGACAAAAATAAAAATGAAGTTTGATTACAAATAACAATGGTTTAACTAGTATATAGGAAGATTCATACGTGATAATTATGAAATATATCCTAATTTAAAACCTTTGTTTTAAAAAGTGGTTGATTTAAAGTAAAGGATATAACATTTTTTTTGCCTTCTAAGTTAAATGATGCTAAGATGATTTTGTGAAACTCTCTCTCTCTAGAAAAAAATAAACAAAAAAATATATTTCTTGTATATATGTATATATTTTCTTAATAAACACCTAGAGTCATGTATTCACACTCATGTGTTCACTCGCCATGCTTTGTACCCTTCTCACGTAAGCCCGAAAGGCAGTGCACAATCAGTATATCTGGCCTCGGTTTATCTGAGTTAGGTGTGTGTATATAAAAATTATTTTACTAATAACGCCTACAGTCAATAAGTGTTCACACTTGTGTGTTCACTCGCCACGCTCTGTATTCCCCTCACATCAGTCCGCAAGGTAGTGCATGGGTAATATATCTGGCCTCAGTTTATCTGAGTTAGGCATATGTAAATATTGTTAATATCAATAAAATTTTCATATAAAAAATTAGAGAGAGTATGAAATTGAAATCCAAGCACTATTTTAACTTATTTGATTTGACTTGTTATTGAAAAGAAATAAAATTACCACTTGGATAAACTTTGATAATCAAATAAGGATCCATTTTATAATTACACTTTGTTATCAACCAAAACAACGAGTTAAACTATAGTCTATTTGTTATGATAACTTAATTTTTGTTGGAAATTTTGACGAGTAAATGACTTAAATTTTCAAGATAATAACCAAAACCTATATTTAACTTATGTGCGTTAATTTAAAAATAAATCCTTCATTTGTAAATATTTTCAGAAACTCGCATTCATCTCTTTCTAAATAAATCTTGCATTTTGTAAATATTTTCATCCTACATTTGGATTTTGTGGGTAGTATCGGCTGAAAACCCTCACGAGACAACACTCGTCCTACTGGGGACACCTAGAGGTTTAACGGATTGATGGATACGCTCAATGCAATCGTGTTCCCTACGAAAACGGATTTATCTTAGTTTTTCTTTATTTGAGGACGAATAAAAAGATAAGTGTGAGGGTATTTGATGTGCACGCAAATGTGCATATTTTTACCACCATATTTAATCTATTTAAATTAAATAAATGATCATATCGGGTATTTTAATTTATTTAAACCAAAATTCAAATTATTTTCAAATTGTCACATATTCATCTTCATATAGGGGTAAAATGGTCATTTTTATGCATTTATTAAATTGTGAAAATTTACTTTGAATTTTCTATGTTGTTTTGTAGGAAATTTGGTGAATTTTACAAGTGGCTTCATGATAATATATGCATGCACAAGAGTGAAGATAAAGAAATGAAGATGGAAATAATTCAAAGGCATGATAATGGAGGACCCCACCTACCCACCTACCTTAATGTACAAATTAGAGGATAATGCACATGCTTATGGAATTAATGACTTCATGTACATTTAAGTAAGGGATTATTGAAGCTAATGATAGCTTGGCCACCACACTTCCTACAAGGCCATTTTGGGCATTCCCCAAAAATATGCATTAGGGTTTCTAACTTGTTTAAATACCCCTTATGTTTCATGTAACTCCCCCCTTAGTCTCTCTTAGTTAGTTTTTAGCTTAGAAAATAAATCAAAAGCTCTTCTCTTCTTTTCATGGCTACTTAGCCATTTTCTTTTCATGTAACTTTTTTATGCAAATTAATACATGTTCTTTTCTTTTTCTTGTTTATTTCCTTTCATGTTGTAGTGTAGATCTCTTTTCTTTTATGCAAGTAGAATAGTTCTCTTTTCTATTAGCTTTCAATTTTCTTTCTTTTTGCTTTCATGTTGCTAGCTACATTTGTTAATCAAATGACAAATATGAGAGGCTAAACACCTTCAATTTAAGGGTAATGAAGCTCTCTAATTATGTAGCTTCAACTATTTGTTAATTCATGCTCTCTTTTTGTGCTTAATGATGATGATAGAAATGGGTTACTAGTTGTTTTTTATTTGAATTTGATAGCCTATATTGTTGACACCAAATAGGCTATGCTTAAACAATCACTAACACTAGTTGCCTCTTCATCAAAATATGATTATGGCAAAAGAAAGTGATTTGAAATTAAAATTTGATGGTCTATATTTCTAATCAATAGTTAATAGGCCATAGTTAAAATAGATTTCATTTTCATTTTCATTGTCAAGTTTCATGAAGGTTAGTAAGTGGTTTAAGGGGTGTCTCAAAGTTTGATGGCTTATGTTGGCTAACTAATAGCACAAATATGTCATACTTATGATAGGCACATCAATTAAAGCACTAATGACCATAAAAGAGAGATCATGATTTCATATGTGTTGAACTACATGATCTAGAGAGTGGATTTATTCTCTAAATTGTCATTTAACTCTTATATTTGCATTTCTTTTCTTTTAGTTAGTTAGTTAATTCTCTAATTCTCTAGCTTAACTTTCACTCGACTTTGGTTTAATTTGATTGAATAGATTTTTAAACTCATATATTCCCTACGGATCGACCCGTATTCGCCACGTACTACAAGTGTACGCCGTGCGCTTGCGGTTATATTTTAATTTGAAATTTTTCGACGGTTTTCTAATCCGATATAATTTCCATCGATTAACAAGATGCTACTTTCAAATTAATGAATAGATTGTAGAGAATGAACGTAGTAAAGTTGATATTGAATTTGAATGAATTCGAAGAGTACAGAAAGTGGATTTTGTGAAATATATAATGAGAATTTGGAGAAGGAAGAAAGTAGAGTGTGTACTTAATTAAAATTCATTTTCTAGTCCCATTTATATAATGTTTGAAGGGATGTGCCTATTCATGAAGAGGTGCAACCAAAAATCACTACTATTCAAAATTCAAAAGGCATCTCTCCAACGGTCTATATGTCGACATACTTAGGTAGGGTATATCGACATACCCTTGTTAATTTTGAAAATCAATAATTCTTTTAAAGTATTATAAAATTCTAATAATTTGTAAAGCCTTTAGACATAGTTTTTAAATAGTTTTAATAAATAAAACTCTTTAGAAAATATTTGTAAAATTATGTTTTAATACACATACACACACAAATACATACATACATACATACATACATACATACATATATATAATGCAAATAATTTGATTAGAGAGTATTCGAAGAATAGATGGTTTCTATTTAAGGACTTTGACAGATTATTCTAATGTTTATTTCCTATGATTATAGTCTTGAACTCTTCTTGTCTTTGTCTGTAAACTTATGAGTCTTCAAGTATCTTGATCGTAGCTAAATCTTGTTCTCTAGTCTTTTTACTGACCAGTCTTCAAAATCGAATATCTTGTACTTGTATAAACCTATATAATATCTTGCAAAATACTCTATACAACTTGGGAAAACATTATTACCCATATTTATATGGTTGTTGTCATCAAAAGCAATATCCATGGTATTAACATGCTTTGCCTTAAGGATTTCTAATTATAAGCTAAAATGTACTCTTATCATTACATATATTTACACAACAAAAATAAAAGCCAAAAGCATACCTTGTTTCAAATATGATTTCCCAAGTTAAATAATCAAATTACGTAATTTCCCTTAGGGTATACCTTTAACTTTATCAAACTTACAAACACGGCTATGATGACCTGCAAATCCGTACCCTTTGAATCGACAATAAACCACACATGTCTGACCCAAAAAGCACAGAATGATGGAAAGTCATGAGAAAGAAGAGAGAGGGTGAGAAGAAAGAAAGAAGAGAGAAGAAGAGAAGAGAAGAAGAAGAGAGAAATAGAACCATAACAATACAGAATCTCACATCACAGCGGAATAACATATAATATAGATGAATAATCTTTACAAAAGAGAAAATGTAATATACATACATCAATCAGAGTACACAAATAAATAATTATCGACTTGGACAGTTATAATAACCTGTCCTCACAAATGCTGATAATTTACAACAACAATGCAGTGGAAAATAAACAGATACGTGTATACGACATGAAGATCTTCAGCTCGTCTGCTGAAGCTCCAAAAGCACCAAATCCGAACCTATAAATATACTCGGTCTGACCCAAGCATTGAAAGGGAAGAATGCCCGGATCAGTCTGGTAAACTAGCGTGAGAAAAACACATCTCAATTGAATTTTAAATTTTTAAAATTACCAAATTTTCTTTATCAAAACAAAAGGTATCTCGTAAGACAACGTCCATACATAAACGCAGACGGGTTTTTCCCTTACGATAACCAAAACATTTCATATCAAATTCTCTTATATTATAATAGTGTCTATTGCACAAATAATAATTAATCGTAGCTGAAATTGTTACATTATTAAATTCCAGCATAATAGGTTACAAACAAAATCGCAGGCACGTAATGGATATTGGATTCCATACAAATGACTAGTTAAGGGACAACCTTCCGTACAGTACACCTCTAGAGGGATGCACTAGGGAGCAGATACTACCCACCAAAAGCAACTTAAGACCGGCCTACCCCTTCCTGGATAGTACCGAATATGTCATCACCTTGGTTATTACCGACCTTTAATGGGTGCCCGAGTCATACATTCACCACATACTTAGATATGTGTAAAGTAAATCTAGAAGAATGATGACACCTTCTAATGGGAGCAACCCACTTAGCCTTGCTGCTTCTACCCTGTTTTAGTCATTTCCTGGGGTGTGAGGCCCTGGGGTGTGAGGCCAAAAGAGGTATCAAATACCTTTCACATATCACATATCACATCATCTTAGAATGCCACATTGCCATTTCCATTGACTACTAATTGCCTTCCACAAAAATACAACCCTTGAGCTCGTACGTCTCAAGGAGGGTGTTAAGCTAAGAGAAGTTGCCTTCTTCGCCACCATAGATGTATGTTTGTAAAATCCAATCTACGTAATCTTAGAAAATGCACTGTTAGACATCCATCCATACAAGTTGTCCAGGAACAGGACAAACCAAAGGTACTTTCCTACCACATCCTGATGGATTAGTAGCGAATAGTCCTTGCATCGGATATTTCATAACGAACAGACTACTGGTACTATATGTATATTGGGATTTAACCCCAAATGATCAACAAGCAGTCCTTCACTATGAAAATCCTAAATATCAGTATCATCAACGAACTTGCACAATCATCGCATATAGGTTGGTCCGAAGTGGTTTTCAGATAAACTGATCCCGGTCTCTTCGCACCAACAATGTAAAAGCGTTACTCAACCTCATACAGAAACCAAGTCACGTAGATTTATCATGTTTCCAAATTTCAACTTGCTATCCTTCGGCCAAGAAGAATCTCGGTAGATTGGAGTAATCACTCTGCACTACTCGAATCAACATCCTTTACACCAAACGATAATCAAGCCTACACAGATGGCTACGTACTAAGTGTATGACTAAATAGTTTCCACATCAAGTCAAGAATAAAATGGTCAAGAATAAAATTTAGCACTTAAACAGCCACTAGGCCTGATTTATTAATCTTTTATTTCTTAAATCACTTTTCCAAATTTATTACTTCAAATTATCTTTAAAAAGATATATTCTCAAAACCATTTCAATATTTGGAAAACAATTCATAACTTATTTTAATAGTAAGTGAATTCACAACTTATTGTATTTTCATACCATTTAACTCCATTTTAAAATATCACTTTCCAAAACATTCTGTTTAAGGATTTTTCACTTTAAAAATGTGAATATATTTCCTTTTATAAAAATCCATATTTAGCTCATCAAATTAAATTGATTTAACATTTATAAAACAATGTTTATAATTCACATTTCTATTTTATAAAAACTTCCATTTATAAAATTCCTTTATTAACCAATTTCCCTTTTATCTCATTTATATATCAAAAATCCCATTATAAGCTTATTTACTTATAACTTTCTTTATTTACAAATTCATTCTTTTGTAATCTCATTATTTATAAAGTCCATTATAAATTCATTTCTAAATTTCAATTGCAAATCCATTACAAATTTGATTATAAATCCATTTCTAATATTTATAAAACACTGTTTATAAAAATCCATTTCATTAAATATCTTTATTAATAGCATTCCTTTATAAACTTTCATTTTAACATTTATAAAACTCGTTTATAATTCCATTACTTTTATTTATAAAATATCAATTTTATAAATCTTATATATAAACCATTTATAGTAAGTTCAAAATTCTCAAATTAACTTATTTTACAAAATAGTTAACTTCATTTTTCAAAAATCATATTTAAGTATATTTCATAAAGCCATAATTTTTATAACATAAAAATTATAACTTTTTATTCATTTAAAATAAATTCATTTCTTTAACAATTCAAAAATATTAAAACATATGTATTTTCAAAATCACTTTGAAATCCTTTTTAAATTGAAATCATCATTTTCATATTTTAAATTTCCAAAAATATGGCCCAATGCTGCAAAAGCGCTAAATAAGGGGATTCACATCAATAATAGCAAACATGGCATCCATCACATCAAACATCACATAATACAACATATATAACAATATGTGTAAATAAAAATCAACAATGGTGAGGGATCCAATTGGATCCCTCCAACCTGTAACCTGCAACAAATATACATATGAGAAAATATGTGAAATGTCTGGTTCGAGGGAGACGCGCGTACAAAGGGTCATTCGCTCATACATGGGAACGTATAGGGTCTCTTCTGCTCCAATAGGCAGGACTATATCCAACTACTAATAATATAGCATCACATCCAAACAATCATCACATAGCATAAAATAAATTTATTTCCACTTATATGTAAAAATATAAGCGGACCAGAGAGAGTGAGTTTTACTCACTTTGGTTGCAGTCATCATTGCAGCATTTTATTTGGAATAAAATTAAATGAGCGTTTAATTTTACCCAAAATTCTTGCGAGCTCTAGATCGATCAAACCCAACTCCATAGCGTAGTATTTTCAGTAACGAGTGCAACGTAACTAATTTCCTGTGAAACGGACCTCGTATGAAGAAGCTAAGGATTTTTAAACATAATGATAATAATAATATAATTAACTTTAAATTAAAAACTAAACCTAAATCATCGTTTCTTCCCTCCCGCTACAGCCTTCACGCACGAACGAAACCCACCATGTCGTTTCCTTTCTTCAATCGCCTGGTCCTCCACATTCGCTTAGAACACGATCAACCACCACCACGTCGTGCGCCTGCACGAGCTCCCCCCACGGCCTCAGACCACTCCCCTTAGCTCCTCCTTTGCCTTGAAAATCGAACCCAAACGCCACACGAATGGGGCCATATTTTGGCAAATCCGAGCCACTTCGACAAAAATCCACCAGTGGATGTGAATATCTCCCCTTGCTCTTCGATTCTCTAGTTGTAACGTCCTGATATTTTCAACCATTCGCATCCACACATGTCGGACTTGAATTGCTTAAAATATCAGATTGTTAATTTATATTTGGCAAAACTCAGCATATACAGTAAATAAATAAATCACAGAATCACAGACACAGAGTATTACAATAATAAGTAGCAGAAACAAATGAATAGTAGTTCATGAAGCTACTATATATATATATAACAGAGTTAAAACAAGATACAACAGAAGTCTCGAATACATAGAAGTCTTAATACAATAGTCAAATACAAGATAAGAATATATCACAGGAGTCAACTGAATAACTGCGAGCTGAATAGATAGATGGATCTCCAAGCGAAGCTCCAACTCCAAAGGTGAGTCTCAAATGCTGTGACATTCGGTCTAACCCGAGCGTAAATCAAAAACACAAAACACTCGAGTCAGGATTAACATTCTTATATCAATAAATCCAACTGAAGTGAAATATCAACTGAAATACAAGTAACTTAAAGGATGTTTGGGATAACCATCCTCTAAGGATCTTTGCAACTATCTACTATGTAGTAATATACGCTATTATAAAAATGTCTAAAGTAAAATTAACTATTAAAATGGCGTTAAGGCATTACCCATATCCCCATTAACACATTTCATAGTGCCAATAGTCTATACAGTACCATAATACCTCCTGATCAGGAGGCTACCAGAGGATACTCCATAGGTACGACACAAAACAAACTCGTAGTGGTCTCGATATGGTAGGTGACATGGCACGACTAGGAAATGCCAAGGTAGATATACCAATTACACTTCCGGGCTAGTGGTAACGCATAGCTGCAACTACCGACCACCTCGAGCCAAATCAAAGGTGCGCACCAAATCAATCACAAAGTAATAGAATTGCAATCGAAGAAGTGTGTCCGATCGGAGGAGCTACCTCACTAGGCCCGTCAATTGCTCTTGTTTTAGCCACCTTACGGGTCCAAGTATATACCTCAAATAGAACCGTCGCCACCATCCTACTTCATTCTGGAATCTCCACCACGTACACAGTTGTTAAAGTGGTTTCCGGTATTGGTAGAGAGTATGACAATAACCGATCCCGGTCCCTTTAACAACCAAACGTTATTATAACACCGTGGTCATTTCAAAATATCATACTTCAAAACCAAAATATCATATCCGTTTCAAAAACCATATCAATAAGATATCATTTCTCACTTAAAATAATATTCATTTCCAAAATCATAACACTTTCCAAAATTATAACTCTTTCGAAATTATAACACTTTGAAATTATAACACTTTGGAAATCATAACACTTTGAAAATATAAAACTTTAAAATTCATAACACTTTCTTCTTAGACAGTTTAGATATTAATAATAATATATATAATAAAATAGTTTATATTAAAATAATTAATATATTAAAAATAGTTTTATATATTAAAATATTTTATATTAAAATAATTTATAAAGTAAAATATTATATATATTAAAATACTTTATATAATAAAATAATTTCCTCAAATTTCACAAATCCATTGAAATCAACTCAAATTCCAAAATTCAATTTAATTCAATCCCAATTCATCAATTTTAATTCAATTCAGTTTCTCAATAAACCATTTCAAATTATATCGATTTCAAATATATATTAGAACCATAAAATATACCATTTCAATTTTAGTATATTTCAAAGGTTAAATATTCAACATTTTCAAAACTAAATTTGATAATTTCATTTTTATCTCAATTCAACTTCAATATTATTTAGTTTTCAAATATTCACTTAATAAAATCCAATATCATTTAAATAAGCCTTAAATTACAATTTAAACTAAATATTTTCTTCAATTTATTTAAACTTGAAATATTCATTTATTCACTTTAATTCAAAATCAAGTTACAAAACCATATCTTAAAATCTCAAATTCAATAAGTTTCAAATCGATTTTATTAAATAATTCTTAAAAGAATACTATTTCAAAATCATCTTAAATTTATCTTCCCAACCTTAATTTATTAAAAATTATTATAAAAATCTATTTTTAAAATATAAATTTAAATAAATACTTAAACATATTATATATTAATTAAATCAATCCTTATTAAATTAAATCTTATTATTATAATTAATTTAAAATAAAAACTTAATTTATATATATTTTTAAATAGTAAAAATATAAGTAAAATCTTAAAATTTTATAATTTCAAAATTAACATACAAATTTAAATTTCCCAAAACATATAAAAACACAAAAATTTAAGCCTTTATAAAATAACATTTATATATATAATATTGAAAATCAATATTTATGTAAAACCATATATATATCCTTTTTAAAACTATGGAAATCATTTCAATATATATATATATATAGACCAACGGGGTCTGTATATAATTTTCTATCCTATGGTCAAGTGATACAGATTTTTACTATTTCAATCCGTAATTTAAATATCTACGGGTATATATCTTTTCAACCCGCAATCCCAAATTCAATGTCAATGAAAATATCTTGGGTTTATCATTTTAAACCATAACAATTTTCTCCTATTCTACAACATCGTTCGGGTATGTATCATTTCAACCCATAGGGAATTCTATACTAACAGGGAACTTGCAGAGTGAGAACAGTAATGATAAAAATATAACATATCAAAACAGGCATATCATCAATATAAATAACAGATAATGGTGTCAGATGTCACAGGTGAACAGATACAGATAATAGCATATATATACCAATTTAAATAACTAACAGCAGCATATTTCAATCATCGTTTCAATTGAAATCAAATTTAATAAATATAAGAACGTTAATCATAAGTGATTGCTCACCTTTCGAAGCTAGAGAAGTTTGACGATGAAATGGGTTACGAATCCAAGTACGAATTCCAAAGCAAAGCTAGATTGGCACAAATTCGACGAATAGAGCTGATAACAGAAATCGATGAGAACAGATCAAAATTAGTTTAACATAAACTGAAACAAAATAAATATTGTGTCCATATATATCTTTAATAATTAATATAAAATTTTAAACTCAAATTTTGAAAATAATATATATAACTCTTTTAAATTAACACTTAATAACATAAGTCGACAAAACATAAAATAACTACCATATATATATATAATATATATATATATATATTGATAACATATGCATAATAAAATAAACAAACTACAAACTGATATACAGATTTATATGTATGAACTAACAGATTTAATAACTTTTATATATACATAACCAGACCATATAAGCTATATAACTTACATATATTATGTTAAGGTTACAAACATATAAATCAAAATTTATTGACAGCAATATTTAAGGTTATATACACTTATATAAAAATTAATGTATATAAACAACAGGTTGTCTACCCTTATATATAATATATATAACACAAACAACTTATATAACTTGTAAACTGTTGAAATTATATATAATACTTGTTTATATAATATGTTCAACAAACAGGATCATATAAATAACAACCATATTTAGTTAATATATAACATGTACTTCTTTTATATAACTTCTTATATAGTATACAGTAATCATATATATAGTATAAGCCTATATACTTTCTTCACAGATTTCCAATTGGATAGTTAACATAAAATATTTTAAAGCTATTTCGAAACTACCACCAAATAATAATAACAAATTTAAATATATTAATTTAACTCTTTATTTACGAAATCTAACTTTACTATATATATGTATTAACAGCATCAAATGTCCATATGTTACTGCACTATATATATATATATATAAACTTATATAAATGAAAGGATTAGAACTAAAATCTATATATAGTACTCTCAAAAATATAATATACAGCAAAACAGTATATAACAATATTACCTATAGAGTTTTATAAGCAAATCCATGAATATATATATATACTCGCATACATTCCTGTAGCTGCAAGCTAGGAGAAGAGGGACAGTTGGAGGAGAGAGAGGAGGAAGATGTGGATCACGGCCACGCCGGGCTTGAGATGAGATGGATGTTGGGTTCGGCGCAGGGGAGGCGAAGATTAATGGCGTCTGGGGAGGAGGCAGGCCAGAGATGGTGCTAGCGTGCCAAGATGAACATGAAGGAGGGAAGATGGAAGGTTAGACGTCAATGGAAAAATAGTGAGTAGGCATGGGCAGGCCGAAACTATGGGGTAGGTGTGACGACCCGGAAATTTTGAACATTTGAAATACGAATATTTAATTAATTTTAAATATTCAAAGGTTAATTTTTAACTTGAATTTCAAATATCATTAATTATTGGATAATTAATTGTTGAATTTAATTATTGAAATTGGTAAATTATTGAATCTGGAGCTTTAAGCCTGTTAAAAATAATTTAAAGGATTGTAAAATTCATATTGATAATACTGAAGATAGTAGATGATTTAAAATTGAAATTGAAGGTGTTCTGTTCGAATTGAATTTGAAAACAGCCTTCCGAGGCACGTTCTCGGAATTCGACGAAACCAGTTCCATTGGATCCGTAATATTGTATTATTATCGGATTTCAATTTTCGTAGCGTTTGGAGTTGTCGTGTGATCATACGAGATAAAAACGCCGAGAAAATAATTAACCGAATTAAATATATACACATCTGATCAAAAATCAAATCATAGCCGTATTATTTCCTTTCAGCTTCTTCTATACGCTTCCCCTCTTTGATATTTACAGCCGAGAAAAAAAAGATTATGCTCGAAGCTTCAAACGAGTAAAAATTTATATCGTTCTCCTCTCCTTCCTTCTAAAGGCACTTCATGGAGACTACTGCCTTTCAAATTTCAAAACTTCGAGAGAGAACTCAAGGGGGGAACGAAATTAAGTGCCGAACGATTTCACTCCCTTATTTTTCAAATTTACAAATCACGAATCCTATTTCTACTCCCCAAATTCAACCGCGTTCCCTCCATTGCCTGCAATTGATTCGAAAACGCCAAGAAGAAATCGTGCTCATCTCCAATTAAATTCTCGGTCGAGATCGAATACTTCACAGAAAAAAAAAAAGGGTGTCGCTAGGTTGGAAGCTCGAGCGCAACCGGTCGATGAGGATGGAATTGGATTTGGGTGATCTACGGCTCGCGATTGTGGGGTAGGGTCCGCATGAGATCGATGGCGGCGAGGTGGAAGCGAGTAGTGGCGTAGAAGTTGCAGATGATGGGTCAAATTTTGGGTCTTGCTCGGTGCTCGGGTAGTGGAATGACTCCGATCTCAGGCCTGTAGTGTGTGAGGTATTTATTTAAGTTTAAAATAATTATAATTTATATATGGATATCCAGAAAACATTGAAAACTTGTAGATTATTCCTGTAGATTTTTATAGAAGGGTAAACACAAATTATTCAATGCAGTTAATTTGTATATGCACAGAAACAAAAAGTATATGCGTATAGGAAATAGTAGAAAGGTATAGATATATATATATAAGTTTTAAAAGATAGTTATATTGGGATATAGGTTGTTTTTATTTAAATTTACTAAATATATATATATATATGTGTATATATATAGCTTTGCCCTGATTTTTTACAGTAAGGTAAAAGCTGATAATTATTTTTCAATTTAAAGATTTTAAAGGAAATAATAAAGAATTTACAAATACACATTTTGGATTTACTAGATTATTTTAAGTTAATGTATCTTTGGAAATTAAATTGGTTAATGAACTTATATAATTATTTTGGTTTATAGAAATGATTAAAGGAAAATTGGTTAAAAATTTAATTTAATAAATGATAATTAACCATTCAATTATTCAGAATGTTAATAAAATCATATAATTGTTCATACAAGGTCAAATTCATGAAAACAAGTCGAGACGGTAGTGGACTGCAAATAAAAAGAAGCTAAGGTGAGTTAATCTCACTCAGTTTAATTTTATTTAAATTTAATTGGTTAAATTTAAATATTGATGGATGATTGAATTGGTTGATTTGATTGATGTGATATATATAGTAGTATATACCAATATATATATATTGGCATATGTATATATTTGAGTTGTTGATATTCCCGCATTTATATAGCGGATGAGACCCTATGCGCCGCATAATAGCGGATGATATTTTATAAAACCCATATACCGCGATATGCCACTTTGAAGTGAAATTAGTATTGTGCTAACATCTGTGGATGCAGGGAAACAGGTTGGAGGGATCCAACTGGATTCCTCAAAATATTTAATTTTGTTTAAATATTCTGTGATATGATTTTTGATATCCTGTGATGAATTATATGGATAATTGGATGTTATGGTTGGGTTGGATCGATTTGGATGTGCTGAATTATCAAAATCTCTAGAATGGAATTTTTGAAAAGAAATAAAAGAGTAAATTCTTAAGTAAAATAATTATAAAGAGTTTGGAATAAATTTGAGAATGAATCTGATTAAGAATAAAAGTGATTCCCAAATTCTAATAAATGGAAAGAGGAATTTTGAATAAACAGAGAAATATTGAATTTAAAGAAAACTTATGTGATATTATATAAAAGAATAAATAATTTATTTTAATTCAATGTTTAAATGTAATTAAAAAGAAAGAAGGAATTTGGGAAATGTGAAACTTGTGTTTCAGTTTAAAGATTTTAAATCATAATGAGAAATAAATTCTGGAAGTTAATGAATTGGGAAATAAATGGATTAAGTAAGGAAATTTATTTCAAAGTAAATTAAATTGGAGAATCAATTGTTAATTGATTTAAATACTTTGGGATTTGAAACTTTAAAGAGGAATGAGATTTTGAAGATATAAACTGGGTTTATAAAGTGAAATGGAATATCAGAGGATATTTGAGAATATAAATTCAAGGTGGGAATTTATAAAGGAATATGAATTGGTTTAAAAATAAGTGTGGATTTATTTTTAAAGGATGTGAAGAGAAGTGTATTTCTCTGGATAGCCAAGTACGTTTTCAAAGCAATTTTTAATATAAGTTAAAGGTTCTAATTTGTTTAAAAATGCATGTTTTAGGAAATTGATTATTTCTAAAGGTTAATTTCCAAAGTAAGTATTTTCAAAAATCTATCATTGTAGTAATTATATAAAAGTGATTTGGTAATATGTTTAAAGAGAAATTTAGTTTATATTTATAAATGGTTTTATTTTAATAAAGTATTAAAGTAGTTTTAAAATTTCAATGTTATAAAGTATATTTATAGTAAAGTCTTTTAATTTATTTTTAAATTAAAAGTATTTTGTACTTGGTGATTCAGTGGAAATAATTAATTGGGAAATGTATTCCGTAAGCGGAAACTGTTTGAAATTGTTTTCAAATGAGCTTTGAAAATTTGGAAATATATCTTGGAAAGATATTTGGGCAAATAAATAATGTGGGAAATTATTTATTGTGTGATGGTTGCTTGTGGATGTTAATTGATAGTTAAATAACCGACTATCAATATTGGCCAAATGCGCTGATCGTTTCGAAGAGACCGGGATCGAGTTTCCGTATACCGGGATTCTAGGTCTGGAGACTCGAATACCACTTCGATTCGGTTTGTACGTTTCGTGAAAACGATTTCAGAGTCGAAGATGGAGCTGTGAAGTGCAAGGGCTAGTCGCTACTAATCCTGAGGATATTTCCAAAATGGATGTAGTAGGAATAGTGCCTTCGGTTCCGTTCGGACCCGGGACGGACTTGTATGGACGAATGCTTGCGAAACATCATCAGGTGGACGATGGGCATTCTAAGGGATATGTTCTGAAAAGGTATCGTTTAGCCTCGAACCTCATCAACCGGGAATGACTGAAAATCAGGGGTTATGCAGCAAGGCTTCGTGGGTAGCCCCCACTTGAGAGTAAGGTCATCCCTGTCTAGATGTCCCTTTTATTTCGGCTTAGTGGTGCGGTTGCTGATCCCAACCGTGGGGTGATTTTACTTGGAATTATCCAGTAAGGGATGATTCCGGTCTTGTGTTGCAGGGGAGCGGGCGTACTCCTCGGTACTGTGATCTAGGCCACGTACTGTGACAGGTGGTACCCCAGTGCCTAGTCATTCGTTGGAAATCCATTCTCCCTACGTGCCTGTACGGTTTTGATTGTGCCCAACTATTGTTGAAATGTGAGATGCAAGCATTTCAGCTAGATTCTATTTTACTTTCTATAGACACTATTATAATATCAGAGGATTTAATATAAAGTGTTTTAGCTATCGTAAGGTAAAAACCCGACATGTTTATTTGTGGCGTGGTCTTACGAGATGCTTTTGTTTCAAAGGATTTTGAAACTTTAATAATAAATTGAGTGTGATTTTCTCACGCTGGTATTCCAGACTGACTCGGGTATTGTTTTATATGATGCTCGGGTCAGACCGAGATAAACAGGTTCAGGATATGATGCTGTGGAGCTCAGGAGATGAGCTGGATGGCGAGACGTATCTCCCGTACTTGTTTATATATATATTCCGCTGTGTTGATTGTTGTACTCTGTTGTATTGAGGACATGATATGATTATTGTCCAGTTGTATGTTATGTGTTCTCTGGTGTATACTCTGATGCTATATTATATAAAACTGATATAGTTTTGATTTGTGTAAAGATCTGTTAATATATATTATATTTTATTCCGCTGCGATGGTTAGATTCTGATGTTGTTTTCTATTTTTCTTCTTCTACCTCTTCTTCTTAACTAAAATGGTTCGATTTTCCGGGGTTTGGAAATTCGGGTCGTTACAGTGGTATCAGAGCTTAGGCTAGCGATAACCTTGGCTCTGGTGGGAATTTTGAGAGTACTAATAGATATGAGCGCGTATTTGTTAGTGAATATAAAATGGTTTTATATTGTGTTGGTTGATTTATTGAGTGGCATATGAACCTTCGTCAGCACAGTCTGGACAACTGTATCGAAGGGGTTTCTAAACACTTGAATAGAACAGTTCGACACAATATTGTTTTAAATAGGGTGAATGAAATAATTTTGCCCAAATTATTTTTATATATAAAAGGATAACTTTTGTAAATTATATATTTGGTTGCTTGGTTGTTAGAAAGCGATGATATTAAATTATTATCATCATTGTGTAAAAATTGAAACAGAAATTGAAAACTTATAACCTAAGTTGAAGAATAAATTTATATAACAAATGAAATTTGTAAATGTAAATTGTAAATGTGACTTATAACTTGAAATAAAATGTGATAGAATTCCAGAGTTATGTTTGGATATAAAATTGAATGGGTTTTGAATTTGAAGTTTTGGGAAAGGTTTAAATTCCTTTGGATTTAAAAATAGTTGTAAAGGTTTTGGGAAAATAATGGTGATATTATTTCATGAATATTTTTGAAATTGAATTGAAATCTGGTGGGATTTGGGATTTCAAAATGTTTGAAATGTTTTAGAGTGATAAAAGCATTAAATTCTCTTTCGGTCGCTGGAAAATAATTTCGGTGATGACTGCAGCATCATCGATGTCTATTTTCGAGTTTCCAAAGAGAAATTGCTACCAAACTGTTTTAAATTGGAAATGATTGTGAACTGGGTTGGTTTTGAAATTCAAAGGGAAAATTTGTTTGGTAAAAGCAGATTATTTTGGAATTGGGATTTGATGTGATATACCAGATATGTATGAGTTATTTATGGATTTAAAATGGTTTTTGAAATAAAACCGGGCAATTGAATTCTGGGAATTCTATTTAAAATATAAATGTGGAAAATTTAAATGAATCAACACTATAAAGTATAGAATGAAGTTGATTGAAATAAGAAGGAAATGAAAGTTTAATTCTGGGATTATAATTATGAGATGGAAATAACTCAATGAGTAATATAAGTTGGTAGATAAAAGAGTTAGAGAACTTGAAGGTGAATGAATTGTAAAACTTATATAAAATTGTATCCTAGAATTAAAATTTAATTCGAGTATATGAAGGTGAATACAATATATTTAAATTTAACTTAAGGTAAGTTAAATAAAAATTGAGAATTGGAATTGAATTAAATGTAAGCAAGTTGAAGTCGAATTGAATTGGATATAAAGGTAATGTAAAATGCTTATAATTGTGTAAAGAAATTCATATTCTTGAGTTCTTAAGTGTAATAATTTGAAATTTGATTGTAAAGATGAAAATGGACTTAAATGAATAGTCCCAGGTCTTCAGCAAGTAAGTTAAAACTTATGAATAGAAATGAAATTGTAAGTCATAAAAGGGGAATTCATTTCTTTGAACCATTAAGAGTTATAATTTGAAATTGTAATTATCAAATGGAAACGACTAAGATGAGCAATCTTAATTTTTAAATAAATCCAAACTTGAGTTATAAAATAAATTGAACTTAAGATAATTAAGTGAAGTGATATTTGGAATTAAAAAGCAAGTATTAAATTTTAACGAGCGGAGGAACTAATTAGATAATAAATTAGTTAATGAAATTGAATTGTGAGTAAATGAAATTGGATTAAAATAGTGATGGTTTGGATTGCGAATGGAATCCGAATAAGTGAAAATAAATTGGAAATGACCTGGTTATTAATAAAATAATTCCATATGAATTGAGTATGGAAATTAAAATTCATAATGATTGAGTGAATGGACCACTTATATTAAATAAATAAATGGATGGAATTTGATTAAATAAGAATCAAATGAAAGATGGAAATAAAACTTTAAAGGGTTGATTAAATGGAAAATAAATTTAAGTAATTGACTTAAGTAAATGTTGAATGGAAACTGAACTCAAACAGAGGAGTGGTTTAAATAAGTTGAGAAATAGTTATTGAATGAATTAACTTGGATTGTTTTCGAGCTAAATAAAATTCAATATTCAGAAGTTGGAGATGAATTGAATTTAAGAAAATTATTAGAAATGAAAATCTGAATGAAATGTGGAATAAGTATTTATATTTGAAATGAAGTAGTAAATTGAAGTAAATTGAAATTCATATGAAATTGGAATTCGATTTGAATATATACACTTCAGTGGTGAAGTAGTAAATAAATATAAGAAAATTTATATTGAACTTAAGAATTGAAGAATGAAATTCTTAAGAAAATTGGTATTGGAAATATACTTAGTAATTTTGCAAAAAATTTATATATACTAAGTAAATAGTTGAATGAAGACTAAAACTGAAATTGTGAAATGGGATAGTTGTGAATAAAGGGATAACAATCAAAAAGGAATGTGAATAAAGGAGAATTGATATAACTGATAATCAATTGGAATTTATACGTAAGATGTACGTATATTATTTTATTCGCATAGCTATTTGGTCCAGATGTCGAACACAGAATTTCGAGATAGATATATCGATCCGAGTTGGAATTTTTCACTCGATTTTCAAAGGCGAACCTGGATATGGATTGTTGATTGATTCTGGAAATTCTCTATCATAGTTGATGGTTATGCAAGGAGAATGACGGTTTCTGATCGAGAAACCAGATCTGAGTCCGCACTAGGAAGTCGGGTGGACGATACTAGTTCGGAAGTGAAATTGTGTGATCGATTGAGCGATCGAATGTGATATTGCGTACGGATGATATATGTGCATCGTACGGGCTTAAGTAAAGCAAATATTGAAAATTTGTAAAGGAAAGTATAAAATGACTTTGGAATTGTGATTGAATATTATTGCTTAGTAG
Source organism: Allium fistulosum (assembly GCA_030737815.1). Classification (NCBI taxonomy): domain Eukaryota; kingdom Viridiplantae; phylum Streptophyta; class Magnoliopsida; order Asparagales; family Amaryllidaceae; genus Allium; species Allium fistulosum. The sequence goes on along the minus strand of CM060908.1, from coordinate 299,565,501 downwards.
GATATACAGGTGTATAAAAGCAATGGATAATTGGGATTTTTGATTTAGAAGATAAAATTTAATGGCCCGACAAAAAGGTATGTATTTGAATTTCTATATGAAATTTGATTGGGTTTTGGATCCAGCCACTTGGCTTTTTGTTTTCTTTTTGAGATTGGGAGGCCGTAGAGCCATTTTGTAGTTGTACCGAGCTAGCCGCGCAAAGGAGACGCTGGCGAAATTTTTCGAAAATTTAGAGAGTTAGAAAAATTTTGAGAAATTTTGATAAGTTAAAATTTGAATTCAAATTTAAATTTGAATGGATAAGTAGGTGATACGGGTTGAACTTATGAATAAGTTTGGGAAGTTAAAAGATGATTAGTGTATCATTAATAAAAGATTGTTTGGGTATTGTTAGAACTGTTTGAATTTGGAAAATAGTTAACGGGGATTGAATCATTCTTCCTAACTAGTAATTTCGGGGACGAAATTCTTTTAAGGGGGGAGGAATGTGACGACCCGGAAATTTTGAACATTTGAAATATGAATATTTAATTAATTTTAAATATTCAAAGGTTAATTTTTAACTTGAATTTCAAATATCATTAATTATTGGATAATTAATTGTTGAATTTAATTATTGAAATTGGTAAATTATTGAATCTGGAGCTTTAAGCCTGTTAAAAATAATTTAAAGGATTGTAAAATTCATATTGATAATACTGAAGATAGTAGATGATTTAAAATTGAAATTGAAGGTGTTCTGTTCGAATTGAATTTGAAAACAGCCTTCCGAGGCACGTTCTCGGAATTCGACGAAACCAGTTCCATTGGATCCGTAATATTGTATTATTATCGGATTTCAATTTTCGTAGCGTTTGGAGTTGTCGTGTGATCATACGAGATAAAAACGCCAAGAAAATAATTAACCGAATTAAATATATACACATCTGATCAAAAATCAAATCATAGCCGTATTATTTCCTTTCAGCTTCTTCTATACGCTTCCCCTCTTTGATATTTACAGCCGAGAAAAAAAAGATTATGCTCGAAGCTTCAAACGAGTAAAAATTTATATCGTTCTCCTCTCCTTCCTTCTAAAGGCACTTCATGGAGACTACTGCCTTTCAAATTTCAAAACTTCGACAGAGAACTCAAGGGGGGAACGAAATTAAGTGCCGAACGATTTCACTCCCTTATTTTTCAAATTTACAAATCACGAATCCTATTTCTACTCCCCAAATTCAACCGCGTTCCCTCCATTGCCTGCAATTGATTCGAAAACGCCAAGAAGAAATCGTGCTCATCTCCAATTAAATTCTCGGTCGAGATCGAATACTTCACAGAAAAAAAAAGGGTGTCGCTAGGTTGGAAGCTCGAGCGCAACCGGTCGATGAGGATGGAATTGGATTTGGGTGATCTACGGCTCGCGATTGTGGGGTAGGGTCCGCATGAGATCGATGGCGGCGAGGTGGAAGCGAGTAGTGGCGTAGAAGTTGCAGATGATGGGTCAAATTTTGGGTCTTGCTCGGTGCTCGGGTAGTGGAATGACTCCGATCTCAGGCCTGTAGTGTGTGAGGTATTTATTTAAGTTTAAAATAATTATAATTTATATATGGATATCCAGAAAACATTGAAAACTTGTAGATTATTCCTGTAGATTTTTATAGAAGGGTAAACACAAATTATTCAATGCAGTTAATTTGTATATGCACAGAAACAAAAAGTATATGCGTATAGGAAATAGTAGAAAGGTATATATATATATATAAGTTTTAAAAGATAGTTATATTGGGATATAGGTTGTTTTTATTTAAATTTACTAAATATATATATATGTGTATATATATAGCTTTGCCCTGATTTTTTACAGTAAGGTAAAAGCTGATAATTATTTTTCAATTTAAAGATTTTAAAGGAAATAATAAAGAATTTACAAATACACATTTTGGATTTACTAGATTATTTGAAGTTAATGTATCTTTGGAAATTAAATTGGTTAATGAACTTATATAATTATTTTGGTTTATAGAAATGATTAAAGGAAAATTGGTTAAAAATTTAATTTAATAAATGATAATTAACCATTCAATTATTCAGAATGTTAATAAAATCATATAATTGTTCATACAAGGTCAAATTCATGAAAACAAGTCGAGACAGTAGTGGACTGCAAATAAAAAGAAGCTAAGGTGAGTTAATCTCACTCAGTTTAATTTTATTTAAATTTAATTGGTTAAATTTAAATATTGATGGATGATTGAATTGGTTGATTTGATTGATGTGATATATATAGTAGTATATACCAATATATATATATTGGCATATGTATATATTTGAGTTGTTGATATTCCCGCATTTATATAGCGGATGAGACCCTATGCGCCGCATAATAGCGGATGATATTTTATAAAACCCATATACCGCGATATGCCACTTTGAAGTGAAATTAGTATTGTGCTAACATCTGTGGATGCAGGGAAACAGGTTGGAGGGATCCAACTGGATTCCTCAAAATATTTAATTTTGTTTAAATATTCTGTGATATGATTTTTGATATCCTGTGATGAATTATATGGATAATTGGATGTTATGGTTGGGTTGGATCGATTTGGATGTGCTGAATTATCAAAATCTCTAGAATGGAATTTTTGAAAAGAAATAAAAGAGTAAATTCTTAAGTAAAATAATTATAAAGAGTTTGGAATAAATTTGAGAATGAATCTGATTAAGAATAAAAGTGATTCCCAAATTCTAATAAATGGAAAGAGGAATTTTGAATAAACAGAGAAATATTGAATTTAAAGAAAACTTATGTGATATTATATAAAAGAATAAATAATTTATTTTAATTCAATGTTTAAATGTAATTAAAAAGAAAGAAGGAATTTGGGAAATGTGAAACTTGTGTTTCAGTTTAAAGATTTTAAATCATAATGAGAAATAAATTCTGGAAGTTAATGAATTTGGAAATAAATGGATTAAGTAAGGAAATTTATTTCAAAGTAAATTAAATTGGAGAATCAATTGTTAATTGATTTAAATACTTTGGGATTTGAAACTTTAAAGAGGAATGAGATTTTGAAGATATAAACTGGGTTTATAAAGTGAAATGGAATATCAGAGGATATTTGAGAATATAAATTCAAGGTGGGAATTTATAAAGGAATATGAATTGGTTTAAAAATAAGTGTGGATTTATTTTTAAAGGATGTGAAGAGAAGTGTATTTCTCTGGATAGCCAAGTACGTTTTCAAAGCAATTTTTAATATAAGTTAAAGGTTCTAATTTGTTTAAAAATGCATGTTTTAGGAAATTGATTATTTCTAAAGGTTAATTTCCAAAGTAAGTATTTTCAAAAATCTATCATTGTAGTAATTATATAAAAGTGATTTGGTAATATGTTTAAAGAGAAATTTAGTTTATATTTATAAATGGTTTTATTTTAATAAAGTATTAAAGTAGTTTTAAAATTTCAATGTTATAAAGTATATTTATAGTAAAGTCTTTTAATTTATTTTTAAATTAAAAGTATTTTGTACTTGGTGATTCAGTGGAAATAATTAATTGGGAAATGTATTCCGTAAGCGGAAACTGTTTGAAATTGTTTTCAAATGAGCTTTGAAAATTTGGAAATATATCTTGGAAAGATATTTGGGCAAATAAATAATGTGGGAAATTATTTATTGTGTGATGGTTGCTTGTGGATGTTAATTGATAGTTAAATAACCGACTATCAATATTGGCCAAATGCGCTGATCGTTTCGAAGAGAACAGGATCGAGTTTCCGTATACCGGGATTCTAGGTCTGGAGACTCGAATACCACTTCGATTCGGTTTGTACGTTTCGTGAAAACGATTTCAGAGTCGAAGATGGAGCTGTGAAGTGCAAGGGCTAGTCGCTACTAATCCTGAGGATATTTCCAAAATGGATGTAGTAGGAATAGTGCCTTCGGTTCCGTTCGGACCCGGGACGGACTTGTATGGACGAATGCTTGCGAAACATCGTCAGGTGGACGATGGGCATTCTAAGGGATATGTTCTGAAAAGGTATCGTTTAGCCTCGAACCTCATCAACCGGGAATGACTGAAAATCAGGGGTTATGCAGCAAGGCTTCGTGGGTAGCCCCAACTTGAGAGTAAGGTCATCCTTGTCTAGATGTCCCTTTTATTTCGGCTTAGTGGTGCGGTTGCTGATCCCAACCGTGGGGTGATTTTACTTGGAATTATCCAGTAAGGGATGATTCCGGTCTTGTGTTGCAGGGGAGCGGGCGTACTCCTCGGTACTGTGATCTAGGCCACGTACTGTGACAGGTGGTACCCCAGTGCCTAGTCATTCGTTGGAAATCCATTCTCCCTACGTGCCTGTACGGTTTTGATTGTGCCCAACTATTGTTGAAATGTGAGATGCAAGCATTTCAGCTAGATTCTATTTTACTTTCTATAGACACTATTTGTAACGACCCAGAATTTTGAACAAATTAAATTGAGAATATTTAATTAATTTTAAATATTTGAACGATGATTTAATTTGAATCCCCGATTGAACTTTGAATTTGCCGATTAAATTATAAAATTTAATCTATTGAAACTGGATAAAAATTTAAATCTTCAATTTAAAGCCGAAGAAAAATATTTCGGAAGCTTTTAAAATTTGTGTTGATATTACTGGAGATAACAGAAGCTTCAGAATCGAATTTAGGAATAAAGTGTTCAGTTTGAAATTAGATCGTTCGAACCGATATTTATAAAATAGTCATTTTTCAAACAGTCTCGGAATTCGACGAAACCAGTTCCATTGGGTCCGTAATATGGATTTATTGTCGAACTTCCAATTTCGTATTTAACGGAGTTGCCGTGTAACCGTACGGCGTGTAAATGCATTAAAAATCTTTATCGAATTTAAATTTGAATTTAAATTTAAAATGGTCCACATCACCACACGTTCATCTCCTTCAATCACGCAGAGAATCACGAACAAAAATCGTGTTACCCATACTCTTTCGTTTCAAATACTACACTCCCTCCTCAGATCAATTCGTTCGAAATTAAAAATACGAATCATGGCCGAAGAAAACTCTCTCCTTTCCTTCGCTTCAAATTCGAACGAACTCAAATTCATTCGCCAAAGAAAAAAAAAAGAAAGGTAAACGCAGCTGTTTCGAAATCATGGCCGCTCTTCCCTTTCTACTCGTCAGAGAATCGCTCGAGTTTGTGGATTGAAGCGGGGTGGCACGACAGTCAATTGGAAGTCGAGTCGAGTAGGAGGGGTTTCGTTTGCTGTTAGGGTTTTCGATCGCGTGGCTAGGATTTCTAGAAGGCGTCGACTGTGGGGCGAGCTAGGGTTCGCGAGAGGCGTTCGCGATGGTCGTGGGTCGCGAACGATTTCGTGATGATTAAATTGGGGGTTTGCCGTAGTCGTGGGAGGATGTCAATTGTTCGAGTGGATAATAGCAGGCAGCAACATAGATCGCTAGTGCCAAAGGAAGCGTGATCAATGGAGACGGCACGATCGAAGTCGTGGTGCGTTCTTGGGGCTGGTCGACGTGACTGTGGTGGGAGTTCGCATCTATTTACAGTAAGGTTTAGTTTTTTTTCTCTGTTAAAATTTATTTAACTTTTATGTATTTTTGGATAATAGTTAATAAAATCAAAATAATTATACAGTATGTATATATATATATTTTACAGTATGGACAATTTCCCTTGGTTTAATATATATATATGTAAGCTTTTAAATATAAGAGTATATGTGTTATTGAAAGAGATAATAAATATATGTTAAAGAAGAATTTTACAGTAAAGTTTATATAGGTCAAAAGAAGGAAAACATATTTTTACAGTAAGTTAAATATTAAAATTTTAACATCATGATTTGGAATTAAGAAATTGCAGTAAAGAATTTTGATGTAGATTTATAGATTTACAGAAAAGAAATTTTTAAATGTAAATATATATTAGAAAATGATTTTTTCAATAAGAAGTTAGAATTTTATTTAATATGAATATGCAGAGAATTGTTTTCAGTAAGGTTAAATGAATTAAACCATTAGTTAATAAAAATACAAAGGGAAAATTTGTTTAAATTACCAGTTTGAATAAGATTGTTAGTTAAATGAAATAATTTAATAATTAGTTAACTCAATCTATTTAAAATGGGAAATTAATTGTTCGTCTAGTTCAAATATTGATAAGATTGTATAAATTGTTTATACCAGGTTAAAATCGAGATAACAAAACTGAAATGGAAAATGGATTGCAAAATAAAAGCTAAGGTGAGATTTTCTCACTCGAAGGAAAATTTTGATTTGCAGTTATTGATTGATTTGTTTGAATGTGCTATTAGATATGATAGAATATATCTATATATATAGCAGTATATACATATTGGCATATGTATATATTGGATTGATGATTTCCCGCCTCGTATAGCGGATGAGACCCTATTGCGCCGTTAGTAAGCGGATTTATAAAAACCTATATACCGCGATAATTCCGTACTGGAGCGGAATTGGTATTGTGCTAACGTCTTTGGATGCAGGGAAACAGGTTGGAGGGATCCAACTGGACCCCTCACATTGATTGATTTTATTTATACTGTGGTATAAATCTGTGAATGATTATATTGATGTTATTGATCATATCGATGTCTGGAAATTGATTGAAAGCTAAAAATTTAGCTGAATGGATGTTTGATATCATTGGGTTCCAAAAATAAATGAAATTGGATTTTTGAAATCAAAATAGAAATTTTTAAGTAAATAAATTCTTAGAAATTGAATAAATTCGAAGAAAGGAATTTTAAAGTATAAAAAGTAAATTTTTATATTCTTATCGAATTAATTCCAGAATCAAGTGAAAACGTTAAATAAATGAATTTCGTATAATAGTGATTTTAAATTGAAGAATATTGATTAAAATTTGGATTTCTAAATAGTTGGAAAAAGATAAAGAGATTTATTTTCTTTAAGAAGAATTTGTTTAAAGTGAAATAAGTTGGAAGTCCAATTATAAATTTTAATTGGCAAATTGAAACAAGTTTAGAAAAAATCAATATAAAATGATTTGGGATGGGAAATTAATTTAGAAATGAATATTGAAATTGATTTGGTATTGAAGTAAAATTAGAAATCAATTTGGGATTTGATTTTGGGGTTAAAAGTGAATATTTGGGAATGTGGATTTAAAAATGGAAATGATGTTAAAATGGGTTTATTTACAGTTTGTAAAGTTTAAAAGAACGATTTCTTTTAAAATAAATAAATTATAAGTATTTAACTTATAATATGGATTTTTGATGTATACGTTGAGTTGTAAAATTGAATGGGTCATTAAAGGAAATTTATAAAATCGAAGTTGTTATAGAATAGAAAATAGAATTTATAAACGTTGTTTTATAAATTCGAAATCAATTGGATTTGATAAATTAAATATAGAAGGACATAAAAGAAGATATATTCGCGATTTTAAATAGCGAATTTTTATTGAAATAAAATGTGTAGAAAAGACTGAAATGTGGTTAGTAAAGTATATTCACGATTTTGGACAGTGAATATATGTTTAAGTAAAATGGATAGGATTTTGGGAAAGCGATATTATGAAATGAAGTTAATTGTTTTAAAGGATGTTTTAAAACGTGTGAACTATCGAAATCATAGATTTCAACATTTATTGTTAAAATAGACGTTTTCGAAAAATAAGGAAATGATGGACTATAACACTGTTGTTATAGTAAATGATTTCCGAAAGGAAATGTTTTGATGTAGTATTGGGATTTATATATCTACTAAAATCCGAATCCCTATACTAGTGATTTTGAGTCGTCGTAACGATGTTTTACGTAACATTCGTTTTGACTCAAATAAATGAGATTTAAGAATGATTTCCTTAAAGAATGAGATATATACTTAATTTTGATTTTAAGTATATCGAATATTTTCTAAGTGTTGAAAATAAATGATTTGTGAATTACTTATTTTTAAATAAGTATGGAAATGCTTTTCCAATGTGAAATGAACTGTTTGAGTTTTTATCTTTTAAAGATAAATTGAAAAGTGAATATTTGAAATTGTTTTCAATCGGTTAAGTGTGGAAATTTTATATCTAGTAAAAGATATTTTGGAAGATGAAATAATTTGGAAAATTATTTGGAATCTGATGATGTTGCGCATCTTTATTGATAGTTAAATAACCGACTATCAATAATTACCTTGAATTGGTATTTGTTGTGAATTGGATGAATTTGAATGCCACACTTGTTTTTAAATATACGCTCACTATTCGGGTTAGCCGGGAAAGGACCATGGGGTCGTATAACCCATTCCGAATATGTGATACGTCGCTTTGAATCGCATTCGAAGACCGGTGTTGAAGACCGGATATTTTTGAAAACGGAAGGATTACCGTCGAGTTACTCTACATCGACTGATCTTCGATTTAGAGGTTTTATCACCCTTAGTGACGGGAAGTCCTGACGTGATTGAAAATTATCCGGAAATGCAAGGGCTTCGTGAGAAGTGCCTTCGGTTCTGTTCGATCCCGGAACAGACTTGTATGGATGGTGTGTCTGACGTTACAATTTGAGATATAAAGCTGATTTCTTTCAAATACATTTCTGTTGGTGGCGGAGAATTTATTCTCTTAGCTTAACACCCTTCTCTGAGACGTACGAGCTCAGAGGTTATGTAGTTGAAATTTGTCAGCGATATATCCCAATTTGGTAACGTGGCATACTGAGTGTTGCTGTGAAATGATCAGTGTTTGATCATTTGTGATATGATCATTTGTTTGATCTTATATCTTTGTGATCATAGGTTGATCATTTTTGTTTGACCCGAAGCAGGGTTTTTTGTAGAAAGCGTAGCTTTGTGGACGAGACTTCGTCGAGCCTCACACCCCGGAAATGGTCGAAACAGGACGAATGCAGCAAGGTTCTAGGGAGTAGCGCCCCTTAGTGTATGTCATTCCTTCTGGATAAAGGTGGTATCATGGTATGGAGCCCAGATACTTAACCTCTGTGGTTACTGCATTATTATTATCTATGTGGTTTGTTGCGAATCGGGGATCCTCGGGAAGATCGGTGACGATCGGGGGATGGCATACGCGTGTCAGTAGTTACCTATTTTTGCAGAGGTAACCCGGCCTTGTGTTGGCAGAGATCTAACCGTAATGTTAGGTTATTTCTCGGGTCGTCTATTCCAGGGACGTACCCATCGTGGAAAAGGAAGTTCCTTAGCCTGACCATTTGTTGGAAATCCAAACTCCAATACGAACTTTGTACGGTATTAGTTGTAGAACCTGCCATTTACGTACGGTGGTCACCACTGTTTAGATGGTAGCTATAGTAGGCATACGATACTGGTCGTATGTTGGCTAGGATTAATATTATACTTTCGAAATGTTTTCTACACTATGCACTAATAATAATATCAAAAATGATTTGATTTTGCGTAGTAGGCATCTTTGACTATCATAAGAAGAAATCTCCTCCAATTCTGCGTTTGCATTGTGTGTGTGGTGGGAGGTCTTATGGTAGTTTCATTTTCCAAAAGCATTGCGAATTTGACATTAAAATTTCATGTTGTTTATTTTAAAGATAAACTGTTTTACGATCTCACACCAGTCACCATGACTGACTCGGAGTTTATTGTTTCCCTTCTAAACTCTGGGTGCCCACCAATTTCCACACGGGCAGCCTAGAGTTATATTATCAGGATATTTTGGATATTCTGGAGCTTGGAGATAAGCTGGAGGACGAGACGTAGTATTTGTATCTGATAGTATTTATCCCGCTGTGTATTCTGTATGAGGACAAGTTATATAACTGTCCATTGTTGTATATTGACTCTGATGATTGATGTATGTATAAAATGATATCGTTCTTTGTTTTAAAGATTATTCATTTATCTATTATATATTGTTCCGCTGCGATGTGTAAGATTCTGATATTGTTTTCTGTTCTGATGTGTTTTCTGTTGTTCTTCTTCTTTCTTTCTTCTACTTTTTCTTTTTCTTAAAACCCTCACTATTGGAGTTTCCGGCACTCGATTGCTCGGCAGTCGATAAAGTGAGTATCGATGTCGAATTTTCGAAAGTCGAAAATTTTGGGATGTGACAAAGTGGTATCAGAGCATATGGTTAAGCGACAACCCTGCTCTGTTGGGTGTTACTCATTAGAGATAGAGTCAGTAGTACTCTAGAATGAGTTGAGTGTAATAATAGATATGAGCGCGTATTTGTTATTTGAATATAAAAATGTTTTATATTGTGTTTGCTTATCCGTTGAGATGTTTATGAATTTTGGTCGGTATGTGGGACGCCATATTATCGATAGGGATTTCTAAACACTTAAACGAGGCAAGACGACATAGTATTGTTTTTAAATAGGGTGAATGAAATAATTTTACCCAAAACTATTTTTGTATAGAAAATAAATCATTTTCTATGAATTATTACAGTATATGGTTGCATGGGTGTTAGAAGTGATAATATTAATCTATTATCATTGAAATTGAATAAGAAATTGGAATCGTAACTCGAAAGTTAAGAAATAAATTCACATATAAATGAAATTTGAGAATATAAATTATAAATGTGATTTGTAATTTGAAACGGAATTCCAGAGAAGTATTTGGAAATGTTTTGAAAGGAGTTTGAAAATTTTGGTGATTTGGAAAGTTAAATCTTTTTGATTTGAAAATGGATTTCGAAGGTTTTGAAAAGTATTTTAGAGAGATGAAAGCTCTAAACTCTTTTCGTTCGCTGGAAAATAACTTCGATGATGACCGCGGCATCATTGGTGTTCATTTTCGGGTTTCCAAAAGAGGAATTGCTGCCAAATTGTTTTAAATGGAAGTTGTTTTGAAAATTTGGATTTTTGTTTAGGAAATTCAAAGTAAATTTGAATTGTTTTCAAAATGGTTTTGATAGGTTGAAAGGACTCTGGAATACTTTATAAGAATATTTATGGAATATGATTGAATTGATAACTTATACAAATAGAAATTGTTAATGTAAAATATGTAATTGTGATTGGAATTAAAGTTCATTAACAAATGAAATCTATAAATGTGAATTGTAAGTACAAGGAAATGAAATTGAATGTTAAAATTCATTTTGAATTTGTAAGTGAATAAAACTAGAATTGAATTTAATTTGTGAAGTATTAAACTAAGATGAGTAAGTGAAGCTAATTGAATATTGACCAAATGGATAAGGTATTGAACGAATTAAATTCAATGATTATAAAAGAAAAGTAAATTGAATTCAAATAAGAGATTTGAAATGTAAAATTGAATGATAATTGTCACATACCGAAATTTTCGACTTTCGAAAATTCGACATCGATACTCACTTTATCGACTGCCGAGCAATCGAGTGCCGGAAACTCCAATAGTGAGGGTTTTAAGAAAAAGAAAAAGGTAGAAGAAGAAGAAAAAGAAGAAAGAGAAAGAAGAACAACAACAGAACCACAGAACAGCAACAGAAAAACAATATCAGAATCTTACACATCGCAGCGGAACAATATATAATAGATAATCACTAGTCTTTTAAAACAAAGAACTATATCAGTTTATACATACATCAATCATCAGGGTCAATATACAACTCAGTACAACAATGGACAGTTATATAACTTGTCCTCATACAGAATACACAGCGGAATAAATACTATTAGATACAAATACTACGTCTCGTCATCCAGCTTATCTCCAAAGCTCCAGAATATCCAGAATATCCTGATAACATAACTCTAGGCTGCCCGTGTGGAAAATTTGTGGGCACCCAGAGTTTAGAAGGGAACAATAAACTCCGAGTCAGTCATGGTGACTGGTGTGAGATCGTAAAACAGTTATTCTTTTAAAAATAAATAGCAGAGAATTTTAAAGTCAATTCGCAATGCTTTTGGAAAATGAAACTACCATAAGACCTCCCACCACACACACAATGCAAACGCAGAATTGGAGGAGATTTCTTCTTATGATAGTCAAAGATGCTTACTACGCAAAATCAAATCCTTTTTTATATTATTTTTAGTGCATAGTGTAGAAATCATTTCGAAAGTATAATATTAATCTTAGCCAACATACGACCAGTATCGTATGCCTACTATAGCTACTATGTTCAATAGCAGGTTACCGCCACATTCCATAGCAGGTAATACAACTAAAACCGTACACGTCGCGTATTGTTTCTTTGGATTTCCAACAAATGGTCAGGCTAAGGAACTTCCTATCCACGATGGGTACGTCCCTGGAATAGACGACCCGAGAACCTAACCGGATCTCTGCCAACACAAGGCCGGGTTACCTCTGCAAAAATAGGTAACTACTGACACGCGTATGCCATCCCCCGATCGTCACCGATCTTCCCGAGGATCCCCGATTCGCAACAAACCACATAGATAATAATAATGCAGTAACCACAGAGGTTAAGTATCTGGGCTCCATACCATGATACCACCTTTATCCAGAAGGAATGACATACACTAAGGGGCGCTACTCCCTAGAACCTTGCTGCATTCTTCCTGTTTCGACCATTTTCGGGGTGTGAGGCTCGACGAAGTCTCGTCCACAAAGCTACGCTTTCTCAAAAAGCCCTGCTTCGGGTCAAACAAAATGATCAACCTATGATCACAAAGATATAAGATCAAACAAATGATCATATCACCAATGATCAAACACTGATCATTTCACAGCAACACTCAGTATGTCACGTTACCAAATTGGGATATATCGCTGATAAATTTCAACTACATAACCTCTGAGCTCGTACGTCTCAGAGAAGGGTGTTAAGCTAAGAGAATAAATTCTCCGCCACCAACAGAAATGTATTTGAAAGAAATCAGCTTTACATCTCAAAGTGTAACGTCAGACACACAATCCATACAAGTCTGTTCCGGGATCGAACAGAACCGAAGGCACTTCTCACGAAGCCCTTGCATATCCGGATAATTTTCAATCACGTCAGGACTTCCCGTCACTAAGGGTGATAAAACCTCTAAACCGAAGATCAGTCGGTGTAGAGTAACTCGACGGTAATCCTTCCGTTTTCAAAAATATCCGGTCTTCAACACCGGTCTTCAAATGCGATTCATAACGACGTATCACATATTCGGAATGGGTTATACGACCCCATGGTCCTTTCCCGGCTAACCCGAATAGTGAGCGATTATTCAAAAATAAGTGTGGCATTCAAATTCATCCAATTCACAACAAATACCAATTCAAGGTAATTATTGATAGTCGGTTATTTAACTATCAATAAAGATGCGCAACATCATCAGATTCCAAATAATTTTCCAAATTATTTCATCTTCAAAAATATCTTTACTAGATATAAAATTTCCACACTTAACCATTTGAAAACAATTTCAAATCAACTTCCACATTTCAATTTATCTTTAAAAGATAAAATCTCAAAACAGTTCATTTCATATTGGAAAAGCATTTCCATACTTATTAAATAATAAGTATTTCACAATCATTTATTTTCAACACTTGGAAAATATTCGATATACTTAAATCAAATTAAGTATACATTCATTCTTTAAGGAAATCATTTATTCTAACATCTATTTGAGTCAAAATGAATGTTACGTAAAACATCGTTATGACGACTCGAAATCACTAGTATAGGGATTCGAAATTAAGATAGATATATAAATCCCAATACTACATAAAACATTTCCTTTTGGAAATCATTTACTATAACAACAGTGTTATAGTCCACCATTTCCTTAAATTTCTCGAAAACGTCTATTTCAACAAGAACTGTCGAAATCTATGTTTTCAATTCTTAATACATTTTAAACATCTTTAAAATGTTTAACTTCATTTTTAATATCCCTTCTTCGAAAATAAGTCCATTTTCCTTAACAATATATTCACTGTCCCAAAATCGTGAATATAATTCACTTAACCCAATCTCAATCATTTCTGCACATTTATTTCAAAGATAATTCGCTATCCAAAATCGCGAATGTATCTTCTTTAATAATCTCCTATATTTACTTTATTAAATTCAATCTATTTCGAATTTATAAAACACGTTTATAAATTCTATTTCTATTTTCTAACAACTTTTGATTTATAAATCTTCTTTATTAACAATTTCGATAAATATCCCACTTAAAGGCAAAAATTCCAGTTTACACGTAAATTTCTTATCAGCCTTTATTCTACAATTTCATTCATTTTTTATAACTTCATACTTTATAATTCTATAAACTTCAAACTTCACAATTCTATAAACTTCAAACTTCACAATTTATAATCCTATAAATTTTCTATCTTCCCAAGTTATAATTCTATAAGTTTCATATCTTTACAATTTAACACTTATAAAGAAAACTCGTTTTAAAATTCCAATAATTTTAATTGATAAATATCCATTTTATACATCTTTTATATACCTCGTTTTTAATAATTCAAAAATTCAAGTTTTAAACTATTTTATAAATTACTCAACTGTTTATTTCAAAAATCACCTCTCGGTTATATTTCACCAAAATCTTAACCTTTATAACTTTAATAATTTTAATGTTTGTAAATTTATTCGAAAATTTAATAACGTATACTTACAAATAATCACTTTAAAAATCTCTTTTAAAGTTAAAATCGTTATTTTACAACTTCAAAAATTGAATCCAATGATGCAACGCATCAATTAGTCAATCACAACATCAACATCATATATCAATATATGATAACAGAATATACATCAATCCTGTAAACAAATAACTACTGGTGAGGAATCCAGTTGGATCCCTCCAACCTGTTTCCCTGCATCCAAAGACGTTAGCACAATACCAATTCCGCTCCAGTACGGAATTATCGCGGTATATAGGTTTTTATAAATCCGCTTACTAACGGCGCAATAGGGTCTCATCCGCTATACGAGGCGGGAAATCATCAATCCAATATATACATATGCCAATATGTATATATTGCTATATATAATAGATATATCCTATCATATCTAATAGCACATTCAAACAATCAATCAATAACTGCATTTCAATCATAAATCTGAGTGAGAAGATCTCACCTTAGCATTTATTTTGCAAATCCCATTTCCATTCCAGCTTGTTCCTCGATTTTAGACCTTGTATAAATATTTACGGTTTATTACTATTCGAAATAAATCGAACAATAAATTTTCATTTTAAACTTTAAATCATTGGGTTAATAAAATTCCAATTTTACTTACTATTAAATCCCTGGTAACAAATTAAATGAATAGTTTTTATCATTAGATTGAAATGTTCAAAATAATCTAATCAACTAATGATTTCAATCCAACTAATAGTTTGATAAAATATTTTTAGTGGCTATTCATTAAACAAGTTAATTATCAACCTAATTACCATAATACATTCCTAGATGTATTTACATTATAATCTCTTTCCTGTAATTTGCTTGCATATAAAAACTGAAAACTGCCTAATTTATAATTAAATTAAAGATAAAATTTACTATACCTTACCGTATTCGCTCGAATTCAAACCCCCCTTATCCACGAATCGCTGCCACCAGCGACGCCCGATCCACGAATTCGAAAACTCCCCAAAACCAT
The DNA here is from genome assembly GCA_030737815.1 of Allium fistulosum. Classification (NCBI taxonomy): domain Eukaryota; kingdom Viridiplantae; phylum Streptophyta; class Magnoliopsida; order Asparagales; family Amaryllidaceae; genus Allium; species Allium fistulosum. The sequence continues at coordinate 299,549,946 of CM060908.1, read as the reverse complement.
CGCGCGCGCCCCTACGATTCTACAGTGCCGAGTCGCCGAACTCCCCAACCTCCTACTGCCATCCTCGACACTAGCGCTTTGCTCGACTTCGAGCTCTATGTCGCCGATGAACTGCCCCTTGCATTCGACTATATTGCGAACAACTCCTGACCATAGTTCGGCCACCATGGCGTCGCCTCTTCTACGATGCCAGTGACCTTCGTTTCCCCAAACGAGAACCCACCACGATTTGCTGTCGTGCGAGACACCCTCCATCAGATCGAACGACTTGCCCCCTTTCCTCGCGAAACCCACTTGAACTCGTGAATTCATCTCCACTGCCGCGCGACTCGAGCACGCGGTTCCCCTTCGGTTGCAATTCGATTTGAGTGTCTCCATTTTTTTTTGTTGTTGATTTGGGGATGAAGAGGGAGACGCAGCCATTGATTTTTGAACGAACGAAAATGGTTTCGTTTTGATTTCTTGAACAGAGGGATATTTAAAATTTTAACGAGGCATGGTTTACACGATTTTCTTTCGTGATTCCCTGCGCGAATTATGGCGTGTCTACAGGGGGGAAAGTAACTGATGTGTTGACTAATTTTTAAATATTATACAAATTTGAATTTGATTTTATTTCGACGCGTTTACATATCGTACGGTCGCACGGCAACTCCGTTCAATACGAAATTTGAAATCCGGTAATAACAAACTATTACGGACCCAATGGAACTGGTTTCGTCGAATTTCGAGAATGTTTGAAAAATGACTATTTTTAAATATCGATTCGAACAATTTAATTTCAAAACTGAACGAATCGTTTTCAAACTCGATTCTGAAGCTCCTATTATCTTCAGTATTATCAATACGAATTTTAAAAGCTTTCGAAATATTTTTCTTCAACTTAAAATTGAAGATTCAAATTTTTGTTCGACATTCAATCGATTAAATTTTATAATTTAATCGCCAAATTCAAGGTTATATCGGGGATTCAAATTAAATCATCGTTCAAATACTTAAAATTAATTAAATATTCTCAATTTAATTTGTTCAAAATTCTGGGTCGTTACAGACTTCCCCCCTTAAAAGAATTTCGTCCTCGAAATTACAAGTTAGGAAAAATGGTCCTTAACTCGTCTATCATTTTTCACAATCTAATAGTTTTATCAAATTTTCAAAACAAATCTTTCTACTAAAGATTCGTTATCATTCAACTAAATTTCTAAACCTTCTATAGTTTTCAAACATCATTGTTTACTTCAAAATTCAAATTCAAATTCAAATTTAAACTTTCAAATTTCTCAAAAATTTTCTAACACCCGAAATTTTCGAAAAATTTCGCCAGCGTCTCCTTTGCGTGGCTAATACGGCACGACTACAAAACGTCCCTACGGACTCTCAGATTTCAAAAAGAAAAAGGAAAAGCCAAGCGGCTAGACAAGAAATCATCAAAAACTCATATTCAAATTTAAATACATACCTTTTGTCGAGCAATTCAAATTTATCTTCGAAATCAAATCCCAATTCCTTTATACCTGTATATCCTACTAGCCATAATATCTAATTGCATATATTCAAACCATTTTGCAAATTCTATTACAAAATTTCAATATAAACTACTTATATCATCTTTAGTTCACTATTGAAGTTATACCCATTATCTTCAATTTTACATTTCAAATTTTATTTGAATTCAATTTCACATTTCAATTTCTCATTTGAGTTAAATTTACCATTCAATTCAATTTTTGTTTCAACATTCAGTTTCAATTTTATTCACTTACAATTGTAAATTCCATTCATTTGAAATTTATTTCTTCTTACTTGAATTCATTTGCAATTCTGAACCATTCTTTTATTTAGTTCACAATTCAAGTTTCAATTTAACTAATTCAACTTCCATTTCTGTATTTCGTGAATTAACAAATTATCAAAGTAGCTTATTCGGATTCAAGTCTCATTTCATTTTCAATTTCAATTCTATCGCTTACAGATTCGCAATGAATCTCAACTTTCAATTTTACTTTCATATGGTATTCCAGAATCTTACCATCATTTCAAAGCCATTTTGAAAACAATTCAAATTATCCTTCGAATCTCCAAAACAAAAATCCAAATTTTCCAAACAACTTCCATTTAAAACAATTTGGCAGCAATTCCTCTTTTGGAAACCCGAAAATGAACACCAACGATGCCGCGGTCATCATCGAAGTTATTTTCCAGCGACCGAAAAGAGTTTAGAGCTTTTCATTCCTTTCAAAATATTTTTCAAAAACTTCGAAATTCATTTTCAAATCAAAAAGGATTTAAACTTTCCAAATCTCCAAAATTTTCAAACTCCTTTCAAAACATTTCCAAAAACTTCTCTGGAATTCCGTTTTAAATTATAAGTCACATTTATAATTTATAATCTCAAATTTCATTTGTAAATCACATTTACAATTCATATCCATAATTTTATTCTTATATGAATTTATTTCCAAATCTTTGGTTGTTATTTTCAATTTCTTATTCGATTTCAGATAACAATGATAATGTTTCAATGTTATTACTTCCTAACAACCAAACATCCATATACTATAGTACTTTATAGAAAATCGCTTATTTTCTATACAAAAATAGTTTTGGGCAAAATTATTTCATTTACCCCATTTAAAACAATACTATGTCGTCTTGCCTCGTTTAAGTGTTTAGAAATCCCTATCGATAATATGGCGTCCCACATACCGACCAAAATTCATAAACATCTCAACGGATAAGCAAACACAATATAAAACATTTTTATATTCACTAACAAATACGCGCTCATATCTATTAATACACTCAACTCATTCTAGAGTACTGCTGACTCTATCTCTAATGAGTAACACCCAACAGAGCAGGGTTGTCGCTTAACCATATGCTCTGATACCACTTTGTCACATACCGAAATTTTCGACTTTCGAAAATTCGACATCGATACTCACTTTATCGACTGCCGAGCAATCGAGTGCCGGAAACTCCAATAGTGAGGGTTTTAAGAAAAAGAAAAAGGTAGAAGAAGAAGAAAAAGAAGAAAGAGAAAGAAGAACAACAACAGAACCACAGAACAGCAACAGAAAAACAATATCAGAATCTTACACATCGCAGCGGAACAATATATAATAGATAATCACTAGTCTTTTAAAACAAAGAACTATATCAGTTTATACATACATCAATCATCAGGGTCAATATACAACTCAGTACAACAATGGACAGTTATATAACTTGTCCTCATATAGAATACACAGCGGAATAAATACTATTAGATACAAATACTACGTCTCGTCATCCAGCTTATCTCCAAAGCTCCAGAATATCCAGAATATCCTGATAACATAACTCTAGGCTGCCCGTGTGGAAAATTTGTGGGCACCCAGAGTTTAGAAGGGAACAATAAACTCCGAGTCAGTCATGGTGACTGGTGTGAGATCGTAAAACAGTTATTCTTTTAAAAATAAATAGCAGAGAATTTTAAAGTCAATTCGCAATGCTTTTGGAAAATGAAACTACCATAAGACCTCCCACCACACACACAATGCAAACGCAGAATTGGAGGAGATTTCTTCTTATGATAGTCAAAGATGCTTACTACGCAAAATCAAATCCTTTTTTATATTATTTTTAGTGCATAGTGTAGAAATCATTTCGAAAGTATAATATTAATCTTAGCCAACATACGACCAGTATCGTATGCCTACTATAGCTACTATGTTCAATAGCAGGTTACCGCCACATTCCATAGCAGGTAATACAACTAAAACCGTACACGTCGCGTATTGTTTCTTTGGATTTCCAACAAATGGTCAGGCTAAGGAACTTCCTATCCACGATGGGTACGTCCCTGGAATAGACGACCCGAGAACCTAACCGGATCTCTGCCAACACAAGGCCGGGTTACCTCTGCAAAAATAGGTAACTACTGACACGCGTATGCCATCCCCCGATCGTCACCGATCTTCCCGAGGATCCCCGATTCGCAACAAACCACATAGATAATAATAATGCAGTAACCACAGAGGTTAAGTATCTGGGCTCCATACCATGATACCACCTTTATCCAAAAGGAATGACATACACTAAGGGGCGCTACTCCCTAGAACCTTGCTGCATTCTTCCTGTTTCGACCATTTTCGGGGTGTGAGGCTCGACGAAGTCTCGTCCACAAAGCTACGCTTTCTCAAAAAGCCCTGCCTCGGGTCAAACAAAATGATCAACCTATGATCACAAAGATATAAGATCAAACAAATGATCATATCACCAATGATCAAACACTGATCATTTCACAGCAACACTCAGTATGTCACGTTACCAAATTGGGATATATCGCTGATAAATTTCAACTGCATAACCTCTGAGCTCGTACGTCTCAGAGAAGGGTGTTAAGCTAAGAGAATAAATTCTCCGCCACCAACAGAAATGTATTTGAAAGAAATCAGCTTTACATCTCAAAGTGTAACGTCAGACACACAATCCATACAAGTCTGTTCCGGGATCGAACAGAACCGAAGGCACTTCTCACGAAGCCCTTGCATATCCGGATAATTTTCAATCACGTCAGGACTTCCCGTCACTAAGGGTGATAAAACCTCTAAACCGAAGATCAGTCGGTGTAGAGTAACTCGACGGTAATCCTTCCGTTTTCAAAAATATCCGGTCTTCAACACCGGTCTTCAAATGCGATTCATAACGACGTATCACATATTCGGAATGGGTTATACGACCCCATGGTCCTTTCCCGGCTAACCCGAATAGTGAGTGATTATTCAAAAATAAGTGTGGCATTCAAATTCATCCAATTCACAACAAATACCAATTCAAGGTAATTATTGATAGTCGGTTATTTAACTATCAATAAAGATGCGCAACATCATCAGATTCCAAATAATTTTCCAAATTATTTCATCTTCAAAAATATCTTTACTAGATATAAAATTTCCACACTTAACCATTTGAAAACAATTTCAAATCAACTTCCACATTTCAATTTATCTTTAAAAGATAAAATCTCAAAACAGTTCATTTCATATTGGAAAAGCATTTCCATACTTATTAAATAATAAGTATTTCACAATCATTTATTTTCAACACTTGGAAAATATTCGATATACTTAAATCAAATTAAGTATACATTCATTCTTTAAGGAAATCATTTATTCTAACATCTATTTGAGTCAAAACGAATGTTACGTAAAACATTGTTACGACGACTCGAAATCACTAGTATAGGGATTCGAAATTAAGATAGATATATAAATCCCAATACTACATAAAACATTTCCTTTTGGAAATCATTTACTATAACAACAGTGTTATAGTCCACCATTTCCTTAAATTTCTCGAAAACGTCTATTTCAACAAGAACTGTCGAAATCTATGTTTTCAATTCTTAATACATTTTAAACATCTTTAAAATGTTTGACTTCATTTTTAATATCCCTTCTTCGAAAATAAGTCCATTTTCCTTAACAATATATTCACTGTCCTAAAATCGTGAATATAATTCACTTAACCCAATCTCAATCATTTCTGCACATTTATTTCAAAGATAATTCGCTATCCAAAATCGCGAATGTATCTTCTTTAATAATCTCCTATATTTACTTTATTAAATTCAATCTATTTCGAATTTATAAAACACGTTTATAAATTCTATTTCTATTTTCTAACAACTTTTGATTTATAAATCTTCTTTATTAACAATTTCGATAAATATCCCACTTAAAGGCAAAAATTCCAGTTTACACGTAAATTTCTTATCAGCCTTTATTCTACAATTTCATTCATTTTTTATAACTTCATACTTTATAATTCTATAAACTTCAAACTTCACAATTCTATAAACTTCAAACTTCACAATTTATAATCCTATAAATTTTCTATCTTCCCAAGTTATAATTCTATAAGTTTCATATCTTTACAATTTAACACTTATAAAGAAAACTCGTTTTAAAATTCCAATAATTTTAATTGATAAATATCCATTTTATACATCTTTTATATACCTCGTTTTTAATAATTCAAAAATTCAAGTTTTAAACTATTTTATAAATTACTCAACTGTTTATTTCAAAAATCACCTCTCGGTTATATTTCACCAAAATCTTAACCTTTATAACTTTAATAATTTTAATGTTTGTAAATTTATTCGAAAATTTAATAACGTATACTTACAAATAATCACTTTAAAAATCTCTTTTAAAGTTAAAATCGTTATTTTACAACTTCAAAAATTGAATCCAATGATGCAACGCATCAATTAGTCAATCACAACATCAACATCATATATCAATATATGATAACAGAATATACATCAATCCTGTAAACAAATAACTACTGGTGAGGAATCCAGTTGGATCCCTCCAACCTGTTTCCCTGCATCCAAAGACGTTAGCACAATACCAATTCCGCTCCAGTACGGAATTATCGCGGTATATAGGTTTTTATAAATCCGCTTACTAACGGCGCAATAGGGTCTCATCCGCTATACGAGGCGGGAAATCATCAATCCAATATATACATATGCCAATATGTATATATTGCTATATATAATAGATATATCCTATCATATCTAATAGCACATTCAAACAATCAATCAATAACTGCATTTCAATCATAAATCTGAGTGAGAAGATCTCACCTTAGCATTTATTTTGCAAATCCCATTTCCATTCCAGCTTGTTCCTCGATTTTAGACCTTGTATAAATATTTACGGTTTATTACTATTCGAAATAAATCGAACAATAAATTTTCATTTTAAACTTTAAATCATTGGGTTAATAAAATTCCAATTTTACTTACTATTAAATCCCTGGTAACAAATTAAATGAATAGTTTTTATCATTAGATTGAAATGTTCAAAATAATCTAATCAACTAATGATTTCAATCCAACTAATAGTTTGATAAAATATTTTTAGTGACTATTCATTAAACAAGTTAATTATCAACCTAATTACCATAATACATTCCTAGATGTATTTACATTATAATCTCTTTCCTGTAATTTGCTTGCATATAAAAACTGAAAACTGCCTAATTTATAATTAAATTAAAGATAAAATTTACTATACCTTACCGTATTCGCTCGAATTCAAACCCCCCTTATCCACGAATCGCTGCCACCAGCGACGCCCGATCCACGAATTCGAAAACTCCCCAAAACCATCGCGCGCGCCCCTACGATTCTACAGTGCCGAGTCGCCGAACTCCCCAACCTCCTACTGCCATCCTCGACACTAGCGCTTTGCTCGACTTCGAGCTCTATGTCGCCGATGAACTGCCCCTTGCATTCGACTGTATTGCGAACAACTCCTGACCATAGTTCGGCCACCATGGCGTCGCCTCTTCTACGATGCCAGTGACCTTCGTTTCCCCAAACGAGAACCCACCACGATTTGCTGTCGCGCGAGACACCCTCCATCAGATCGAACGACTTGCCCCCTTTCCTCGCGAAACCCACTTGAACTCGTGAATTCATCTCCACTGCCGCGCGACTCGAGCACGCGGTTCCCCTTCGGTTGCAATTCGATTTGAGTGTCTCCATTTTTTTTTTGTTGTTGATTTGGGGATGAAGAGGGAGACGCAGCCATTGATTTTTGAACGAACGAAAATGGTTTCGTTTTGATTTCTTGAACAGAGGGATATTTAAAATTTTAACGAGGCATGGTTTACACGATTTTCTTTCATGATTCCCTGCGCGAATTATGGCGTGTCTACAGGGGGGAAAGTAACTGATGTGTTGACTAATTTTTAAATATTATACAAATTTGAATTTGATTTTATTTCGACGCGTTTACATATCGTACGGTCGCACGGCAACTCCGTTCAATACGAAATTTGAAATCCGGTAATAACAAACTATTACGGACCCAATGGAACTGGTTTCGTCGAATTCCGAGACTGTTTGAAAAATGACTATTTTTAAATATCGATTCGAACAATTTAATTTCAAAACTGAACGAATCGTTTTCAAACTCGATTCTGAAGCTCCTATTATCTTCAGTATTATCAATACGAATTTTAAATGCTTTCGAAATATTTTTCTTCAACTTAAAATTGAAGATTCAAATTTTTGTTCGACATTCAATCGATTAAATTTTATAATTTAATCGCCAAATTCAAGGTTATATCGGGGATTCAAATTAAATCATCGTTCAAATACTTAAAATTAATTAAATATTCTCAATTTAATTTGTTCAAAATTCTGGGTCGTTACAATAATAGATATGTAGCTTCAACAGTGAAGTAAAAATGATATAAGCAGTTTATATTGAAAATTTTGTAATCAAATTTGCAAAATGGTTTGAATGTTGTAACTAGATATTATGGCTAGTAGGATATACAGGTGTTATGAAAGGAAATTGGAACTTTGATTTCAAAGATAATTTGAATTGCTCGACAAAAGGTAAGTATTTAAATTTCAATATGAGTTTTTGATGATTTCTGGTCTAGCCGCTTGGCTTTTTCTTTTTCTTTTTGAAATCTGAGAGTCCGTAGGGACGTTTTGTAGTCGTACCGTATTAGCCGCGCAAAGGAGATGCTGGCGAAATTTTTCGAAAATTTAGGGCGTTAGAAAATTTTGAGAAAATTTTGGAAGTTTAAATTTGAATTTGAATTTGAATTTGAATTTTGAAGTAAAGAAATGTTGTTTGAAACCTATAATTGAAGTTGGAAAGCTAGTTGAATTGATAACGAATCTCTAGTAGAGAGATTTGTTTTGAGAAATTTGATAAAACTATTGAATGTTGAAAAATAGTAGACGAGTTGAGGATCATTTTTCCTAACTTGTAATTTCGAGGACGAAATTCTTTTAAGGAGGGAAGTCTGTAACGACCCAGAATTTTGAACAAATGAAATTGAGAATATTTAATTAATTTTAAATATTTGAACGATGATTTAATTTGAATCCCCGATTGAACTTTGAATTTGCCGATTAAATTATAAAATTTAATCTATTGAAACTGGATAAAAATTTAAATCTTCAATTTAAAGCCGAAGAAAAATATTTCGGAAGCTTTTAAAATTCGTGTTGATATTACTGGAGATAACAGAAGCTTCAGAATCGAATTTAGGAATAAAGTGTTCAGTTTGAAATTAGATCGTTCGAACCGATATTTATAAAATAGTCATTTTTCAAACAGTCTCGGAATTCGACGAAACCAGTTCCATTGGGTCCGTAATATGGAATTATTGTCGAACTTCCAATTTCGTATTTAACGGAGTTGCCGTGTAACCGTACGGCGTGTAAACGCATTAAAAATCTTTATCGAATTTAAATTTGAATTTAAATTTAAAATGGTCCACATCACCACACGTTCATCTCCTTCAATCACGCAGAGAATCACGAACAAAAATCGTGTTACCCATACTCTTTCGTTTCAAATACTACACTCCCTCCTCAGATCAATTCGTTCGAAATTAAAAATACGAATCATGGCCGAAGAAAACTCTCTCCTTTCCTTCGCTTCAAATTCGAACGAACTCAAATTCATTCGCCAAAGAAAAAAAAAAGAAAGGTAAACGCAGCTGTTTCGAAATCATGGCCGCTCTTCCCTTTCTACTCGTCAGAGAATCGCTCGAGTTTGTGGATTGAAGTGGGGTGGCACGACAGTCAATTGGAAGTCGAGTCGAGTAGGAGGGGTTTTGTTTGCTGTTAGGGTTTTCGATCGCGTGGCCAGGATTTCTAGAAGGCGTCGACTGTGGGGCGAGCTAGGGTTCGCGAGAGGCGTTCGCGATGGTCGTGGGTCGCGAACGATTTCGTGATGATTAAATTGGGGGTTTGCCGTAGTCGTGGGAGGATGTCAATTGTTCGAGTGGATAATAGCAGGCGGCAACGTAGATCGCTAGTGCCAAGGGAAGCGTGATCAATGGAGACGGCACGATCGAAGTCGTGGTGCGTTCTTGGGGCTGGTCGACGTGACTGTGGTAGGAGTTCGCATCTATTTACAGTAAGGTTTAGTTTTTTTTCTCTGTTAAAATTTATTTAACTTTTATGTATGTTTGGATAATAGTTAATAAAATCAAAATAATTATACAGTATGTATATATATATATTTTACAGTATGGACAATTTCCCTTGGTTTAATATATATATGTAAGCTTTTAAATATAAGAGTATATGTGTTAATGAAAGAGATAATAAATATATGTTAAAGAAGAATTTTACAGTAAAGTTTATATAGGTCAAAAGAAGGAAAACATATTTTTACAGTAAGTTAAATATTAAAATTTTAACATCATGATTTGGAATTAAGAAATTGCAGTAAAGAATTTTGATGTAGATTTATAGATTTACAGAAAAGAAATTTTTAAATGTAAATATATATTAGAAAATGATTTTTTCAATAAGAAGTTAGAATTTTATTTAATATGAATATGCAGAGAATTGTTTTCAGTAAGGTTAAATGAATTAAACCATTAGTTAATAAAAATACAAAGGGAAAATTTGTTTAAATTACCAGTTTGAATAAGATTGTTAGTTAAATGAAATAATTTAATAATTAGTTAACTCAATCTATTTAAAATGGGAAATTAATTGTTCGTCTAGTTCAAATATTGATAAGATTGTATAAATTGTTTATACCAGGTTAAAATCGAGATAACAAAACTGAAATGGAAAATGGATTGCAAAATAAAAGCTAAGGTGAGATTTTCTCACTCGAAGGAAAATTTTGATTTGCAGTTATTGATTGATTTGTTTGAATGTGCTATTAGATATGATAGAATATATCTATATATATAGCAGTATATACATATTGGCATATGTATATATTGGATTGATGATTTCCCGCCTCGTATAGCGGATGAGACCCTATTGCGCCGTTAGTAAGCGGATTTATAAAAACCTCTATACCGCGATAATTCCGTACTGGAGCGGAATTGGTATTGTGCTAACGTCTTTGGATGCAGGGAAACAGGTTGGAGGGATCCAACTGGACCCCTCACATTGATTGATTTTATTTATACTGTGGTATAAATCTGTGAATGATTATATTGATGTTATTGATCATATCGATGTCTGGAAATTGATTGAAAGCTAAAAATTTAGCTGAATGGATGTTTGATATCATTGGGTTTCAAAAATAAATGAAATTGGATTTTTGAAATCAAAATAGAAATTTTTAAGTAAATAAATTCTTAGAAATTGAATAAATTCGAAGAAAGGAATTTTAAAGTATAAAAAGTAAATTTTTATATTCTTATCGAATTAATTCCAGAATCAAGTGAAAACGTTAAATAAATGAATTTCGTATAATAGTGATTTTAAATTGAAGAATATTGATTAAAATTTGGATTTCTAAATAGTTGGAAAAAGATAAAGAGATTTATTTTCTTTAAGAAGAATTTGTTTAAAATGAAATAAGTTGGAAGTCCAATTATAAATTTTAATTGGCAAATTGAAACAAGTTTAGAAAAAATCAATATAAAATGATTTGGGATGGGAAATTAATTTAGAAATGAATATTGAAATTGATTTGGTATTGAAGTAAAATTAGAAATCAATTTGGGATTTGATTTTGGGGTTAAAAGTGAATATTTGGGAATGTGGATTTAAAAATGGAAATGATGTTAAAATGGGTTTATTTACAGTTTGTAAAGTTTAAAAGAACGATTTCTTTTAAAATAAATAAATTATAAGTATTTAACTTATAATATGGATTTTTGATGTATACGTTGAGTTGTAAAATTGAATGGGTCATTAAAGGAAATTTATAAAATCGAAGTTGTTATAGAATAGAAAATAGAATTTATAAACGTTGTTTTATAAATTCGAAATCAATTGGATTTGATAAATTAAATATAGAAGGACATAAAAGAAGATATATTCGCGATTTTAAATAGCGAATTTTTATTGAAATAAAATGTGTAGAAAAGACTGAAATGTGGTTAGTAAAGTATATTCACGATTTTGGACAGTGAATATATGTTTAAGTAAAATGGATAGGATTTTGGGAAAGCGATATTATGAAATGAAGTTAATTGTTTTAAAGGATGTTTTAAAACGTGTAAACTATCGAAATCATAGATTTCAACATTTATTGTTGAAATAGACGTTTTCGAAAAATAAGGAAATGATGGACTATAACACTGTTGTTATAGTAAATGATTTCCGAAAGGAAATGTTTTGATGTAGTATTGGGATTTATATATCTATTAAAATCCGAATCCCTATACTAGTGATTTTGAGTCGTCGTAACGATGTTTTACGTAACATTCGTTTTGACTCAAATAAATGAGATTTAAGAATGATTTCCTTAAAGAATGAGATATATACTTAATTTTGATTTTAAGTATATCGAATATTTTCTAAGTGTTGAAAATAAATGATTTGTGAATTACTTATTTTTAAATAAGTATGGAAATGCTTTTCCAATGTGAAATGAACTGTTTGAGTTTTTATCTTTTAAAGATAAATTGAAAAGTGAATATTTGAAATTGTTTTCAAACGGTTAAGTGTGGAAATTTTATATCTAGTAAAAGATATTTTGGAAGATGAAATAATTTGGAAAATTATTTGGAATCTGATGATGTTGCGCATCTTTATTGATAGTTAAATAACCGACTATCAATAATTACCTTGAATTGGTATTTGTTGTGAATTGGATGAATTTGAATGCCACACTTGTTTTTAAATATACGCTCACTATTCGGGTTAGCCGGGAAAGGACCATGGGGTCGTATAACCCATTCCGAATATGTGATACGTCGCTTTGAATCGCATTCGAAGACCGGTGTTGAAGACCGGATATTTTTGAAAACGGAAGGATTACCGTCGAGTTACTCTACATCGACTGATCTTCGATTTAGAGGTTTTATCACCCTTAGTGACGGGAAGTCCTGACGTGATTGAAAATTATCCGGAAATGCAAGGGCTTCGTGAGAAGTGCCTTCGGTTCTGTTCGATCCCGGAACAGACTTGTATGGATGGTGTGTCTGACGTTACAATTTGAGATATAAAGCTGATTTCTTTCAAATACATTTCTGTTGGTGGCGGAGAATTTATTCTCTTAGCTTAACACCCTTCTCTGAGACGTACGAGCTCAGAGGTTATGTAGTTGAAATTTGTCAGCGATATATCCCAATTTGGTAACGTGGCATACTGAGTGTTGCTGTGAAATGATCAGTGTTTGATCATTTGTGATATGATCATTTGTTTGATCTTATATCTTTGTGATCATAGGTTGATCATTTTTGTTTGACCCGAAGCAGGGTTTTTTGTAGAAAGCGTAGCTTTGTGGACGAGACTTCGTCGAGCCTCACACCCCGGAAATGGTCGAAACAGGACGAATGCAGCAAGGTTCTAGAGAGTAGCGCCCCTTAGTGTATGTCATTCCTTCTGGATAAAGGTGGTATCATGGTATGGAGCCCAGATACTTAACCTCTGTGGTTACTGCATTATTATTATCTATGTGGTTTGTTGCGAATCGGGGATCCTCGGGAAGATCGGTGACGATCGGGGGATGGCATACGCGTGTCAGTAGTTACCTATTTTTGCAGAGGTAACCCGGCCTTGTGTTGGCAGAGATCTAACCGTAATGTTAGGTTATTTCTCGGGTCGTCTATTCCAGGGACGTACCCATCGTGGAAAAGGAAGTTCCTTAGCCTGACCATTTGTTGGAAATCCAAACTCCAATACGAACTTTGTACGGTATTAGTTGTAGAACCTGCCATTTACGTACGGTGGTCACCACTGTTTAGATGGTAGCTATAGTAGGCATACGATACTGGTCGTATGTTGGCTAGGATTAATATTATACTTTCGAAATGTTTTCTACACTATGCACTAATAATAATATCAAAAATGATTTGATTTTGCGTAGTAAGCATCTTTGACTATCATAAGAAGAAATCTCCTCCAATTCTGCGTTTGCATTGTGTGTGTGGTGGGAGGTCTTATGGTAGTTTCATTTTCCAAAAGCATTGCGAATTTGACATTAAAATTTCCTATTGTTTATTTTAAAGATAAACTGTTTTACGATCTCACACCAGTCACCATGACTGACTCGGAGTTTATTGTTTCCCTTCTAAACTCTGGGTGCCCACCAATTTCCACACGGGCAGCCTAGAGTTATATTATCAGGATATTCTGGATATTCTGGAGCTTGGAGATAAGCTGGAGGACGAGACGTAGTATTTGTATCTGATAGTATTTATCCCGCTGTGTATTCTGTATGAGGACAAGTTATATAACTGTCCATTGTTGTATATTGACTCTGATGATTGATGTATGTATAAAATGATATCGTTCTTTGTTTTAAAGATTATTCATTTATCTATTATATATTGTTCCGCTGCGATGTGTAAGATTCTGATATTGTTTTCTGTTCTGATGTGTTTTCTGTTGTTCTTCTTCTTTCTTTCTTCTACTTTTTCTTTTTCTTAAAACCCTCACTATTGGAGTTTCCGGCACTCGATTGCTCGGCAGTCGATAAAGTGAGTATCGATGTCGAATTTTCGAAAGTCGAAAATTTCGGGATGTGACACTATTATAATATCAGAGGATTTAATATAAAGTGTTTTAGCTATCGTAAGGTAAAAACCCGACATGTTTATTTGTGGCGTGGTCTTACGAGATGCTTTTGTTTCAAAGGATTTTGAAACTTTAATAATAAATTGAGTGTGATTTTCTCACGCTGGTATTCCAGACTGACTCGGGTATTGTTTTATATGATGCTCGGGTCAGACCGAGATAAACAGGTTCAGGATATGATGCTGTGGAGCTCAGGAGATGAGCTGGATGGCGAGACGTATCTCCCGTACTTGTTTATATATATATTCCGCTGTGTTGATTGTTGTACTCTGTTGTATTGAGGACATGATATGATTATTGTCCAGTTGTATGTTATGTGTTCTCTGGTGTATACTCTGATGCTATATTATATAAAACTGATATAGTTTTGATTTGTGTAAAGATCTGTTAATATATATTATATTTTAATCCGCTGCGATGGTTAGATTCTGATGTTGTTTTCTATTTTTCTTCTTCTACCTCTTCTTCTTAACTAAAATGGTTCGATTTTCCGGGGTTTGGAAATTCGGGTCGTTACAGTAGGGGTTTTTGAGGCAGTTTGCCTTCGGTGGTGGCGGGTGGGAATGGCTGACGTGGGTGTGTTGACTGGGCTGGCAGAGGCCCAGGTGTGAGGCTGTCGGAAAAGAAGGAGGAGGCGCATGGGTTGGTTTAGGTAGTGGAAGGTCTGGTTCAATGGCCATGAGTGTGAGCAGTGGGTAGGGTGATGAAGTGGTGGCACTAGAGTTGGTCGGTGGATCTGCTAATGGCCGAGCATGCCTTCATTTGTGGGAGACAAAGCAGGTTACTGATTTATAAATATAGGCAGACTCAAATTAATAATATTTTTATAGAATGAATCAAAACGAAATAGAAGAGACAAAAGCAATTAAACGTACCGAAATAATATACGCTATCTACTATGTAGTAATATACGTTATTGTAATAATGTCTAAAGTAAAATAAACTATTAAAATAGCGTTAAGGCGTTACCCATATCCCCCTTAACACATTTCATAGTGCCAATAGTCTATGTAGTACCGTAATACCTCCTAATTGGGAGGCTACCAGAGGATACTCCATAGGTACGACACAAAACAAACTTGTAGTGGTCTCGATATGGTATGTGACATGGCACAACTAGGCAATGCTAGGGTAGATATACCAATTACACTTCCGAGCTAGTGGTAACGCATAGCTACAGCTACCGCCCACCTCGAGCCAAACTCCCAAATCAAAGGTGCGCACCAAATCAATCACAAAGTAATAGAATGGCAATCAAAGAAGTGTGTCCGATCGTAAGAGCTTCCTCACTTGGCCCGTCAATTGCTCCTGTTTTAGCCACCTCAAGCTAACTCATGGGAGTCAGGTCCACGTATATACCTCAAATAGAATCGTCACCACCATCTTACTTCATTCTGGAATCTCCACCGCGTACACAGTTGTTAAAGTGGTTTTCGATATTGGCAGAGAGTATGACAATAACCGATCCCGGTCTCTTTAACAATCAAACATTATTATAACACCGTGGTCATTTCAAAATATCATACTTCAAAACCAAAATATCATATCCATTTCAAAAACCATATCAATACGATAACATTTCTCACTTGAAATAATATTCATTTCCAAAATAATAACACTTTCCAAAATTATAACTCTTTCGAAATTATAACACTTAGAAATTATAACACTTTGGAAATCATAACACATTGAAAATATAATACTTTGAAATTCATAGCATTTTCTTCTTAAACAGTTTAGATATTAATAATAATATATATATAATAAAATAGTTTATACAATAAAATAGTTTATGTGTTAAAATAATTTGTATATAAATTAGTTATAAATTAAATAGTTTATATTAACATAATTAGTATATTAAAAATAGTTTTATATATTAAAATAGTTTATATGAAATAATTTATAAAGTAAAATATTATATATATTAAAATACTTTATATAATAAAATAATTTCCTCAAATTTCACAAATCAATTCAAATCAACTCGAATTCCAAAATTCAATTTAATTCAATCCCAATTCATCAATATCAATTCAATTTAGTTTCTCAATAAACCATTTCAAATTATATCGATTTCAAAAATATATTTGAACCACAAAATATACCATTTCAATTTCAATATAATTCAAAGGTTTAAATATTCAACATTTTCAAAACTAAATTTGATAATTTCATTTATATCTCAATTCAACTTGATTATTATTTAGTTTTGAAATATTCACTTAATAAAATCCAATATCATTTAAATAAGCCTTAAATTACAATTTAAACTAAATATTTTCTTCAATTTATTTAAACTTGAAATATTCATTTAATCACTTTAATTTAAAATCAAGTTACAAAACCATATCTTAAAATCTCAAATTCAATAAGTTTAAAATCGATTTTATTAAATAATTCTTAAAAGAATACTATTTCAATCCGTAATTTAAATATCTACGGGTATATATCTTTTCAACCCGCAATCCCAAATTCAATGTCAATGAAAATCGCTTGGGTTTATCATTTCAACCCATAACGATTTTCTCCTATTCTACAACATCGTTCGGGTATGTATCATTTCAACCCATAGGGAATTCTATACTAACAGGGAACTTGCAGAGTGAGAACAGTAATGATAAAAATATAACATATCAAAACAGGCATATCATCAATATAACTAACAGATAATGGTGTCAGATGTCACAAGTGAACAGATAAAGATAATAGCATATATATAGCAATTTAAATAACTAACCGCAGCATATTTCAATCGTCGTTTCAATTGAAATCAAATTTAATAAATATAGAAAGTTAATTGTGAGTGGTTGCTCACCTTCCGAAGCTAGAGAAGTTTGACGAAGAAATGGGTTACGAATTCCAAAACAAAGCTAGATTGGCACAAATTCGACGAATAGAGCTGATAACAGAAATTGATGAGAACAGATCAAAATTAGTTTAACATAAACTGAAACAAAATAAATATTATGTCCATATATATCTTTAATAATTAATATAAAATTTTAAACTCATATTTTAAAAATAATATATATATAACTCTTAAAATTAACACTTAATAACATAAGTCAACCAAACATAAAATAACTACCATATATATATATATATATACACTGATAACATATGCATAATAAAATAAACAAACTACAAACTGATATACAGATTTATATGCATGAACTAACAGATTTAATAACTTTTATATATAAACTATATATATATATATATATAAATAAATAACCATATCATATAAGCTATAAAACTTACATATATTATGTTAAGGTTACAAACATATAAATCAAAATTTATTGACAGCAATATTTAAGGTTATATACACTTATATAAAAATTAATGTATATAAACAACAGGTTGTCTACCCTTATATAATATATATATATATAACACAAACAACTTATATAACTTGTAAACTGTTGAAATTATATATAATACTTGTTTATATAATATGTTCAACAAACAGGATCATATAAATAACAACCATATTTAGTTAATATATAACATGTACTTCTTTTATATAACTTCTTATATATTATACAGTAATCATATATATAGTAAAAGCCTATATACTTTCTTCATAGATTTCCAATTGGATAGTTAACATAAAATATTTTAAATCTATTTCGAAACTACCACCAAATTTTAATAACAAATTTAAATATATTAATTTAACACTTTATGTACGAAATCTAACTTTACTATATATATGTATTAACGGCATCAAATGTCCATATGCTACTGCACTATATATATAAACTTATATAAATGAAAGGATTAGAACTAAAATATATATATAGTACTCTCAAAAATATAATATACAGCAAAACAATATTTAACAATATTACCTATAGAGTTTTAATAGCAAATCCATGAATATATATATACTCGCATACATCCCTATAGCTGCAAGCTAGGAGAAGGAGAACAGTTGGAGGAGAGAGGGGAGGAAGATGTGGACCACGGCCATGCTGGGCTTGAGATAAGGTGGATGTTGGCTTCGGCGCAGGGAGGCGGAGACTAATGGTGGCTTGGGAGGAGGCAGGCCGGAGATGGTGCTAGCGTGCCAAGATGAACATGGAGGAAGGAAGATGGAAGGTTAGACGTCAATGGAAAAATGGTGAGCATACATGGGCAGGTCGAAACTGTGGGGTAGGGGTTTTTGAGGCGGTTTGCCTTCGGTGGTGGCGGGTGGGAACGGCTAACGTGGGTGTGTTGACTGGACTGGCAAAGGCCTGGGTGTGAGGCTATCGGAAAAGAAGGAGGAGGCACATGGGTTGGTTGAGGTAGTGGAAGGTCGGGTTCAATGGCCATGAGTGTGAGCAGCGGGTAGGGTGATGAAGTGGTGGCACTAGAGTTGGTCGGCGGAGGTCGGGTAGGCAAGGGTTCGGTGGATCTGCTAATGGCCGAGCATGCCTTCATTTGTGGGAGATGAAGCAGGTTACTGATTTATAAATATAGGCAGACTCAAATTAATAATATTTTTATATAACGAATCAAAAGGAAATAGAAGAAACAAAAGCAATTAAACGTACCGAAAATAATTGGATAGATGGGAACGATAAAAGTTACCGGTTAGATTTCTTGGAATCTTAAAAGTTATGGTTGTTGGTTATCAACCGGTGGATAATTAAATGGTCACAGGGAAAAAAAAATCAAAACTGGGTACCGATAGGGCAAATCGTTTCACAGATTTCACCGCATATCGGACGCCGAAATGCATAAATGAATATACCGTACAGATCAGCCTTACGAGATGACCAAAATGGTATACAGATACCAATGATAGGATCATCCGATCAAAAGTCGATATTCGGTACCGAAAATGCTGCTAAAACGCCGAAAATAAGACAAACGGAGCAATAGCAGTCAAAATTTGATGAAACGAAATATGACATCTCACTCAAAAGATTATTTACAAATTTATTGTAAAAAAATATTTAGGTTTGGAAAATATTTTATTGCCATCTAATATTAACTGATTTAATTTAAATAGAATTTCCAAATAAAATAAACTTCCATTTTATCAGATGAAAATTTTCCATTTGCTATATTTAAATAGACGTATTCCAAATATCAAATTTTTATTTCAAAATTTTATTATTTCAAAATTCACCAAATTCAGTTGTTAACATTATTAAAACTCTTAAGATTTACGCATCGTTACACTCTCTCCCACTCAAAACTTTTCGTCCCCGAAAAGGAAGGAGGTAGGAGAAAAGAAATAACCAAAAAGAAAAATAGATTGGAACAAAATAAAACAATTAATTTAAAACCATATAAATTTCAATTTAAATTAATTAATATTCAATAATTGATTTAATCCATTTGATTTCACTTAAGTTGAATCAATCTTAACTATTCCTAAATTCATTATCTTATTACCCAATTATCCTCAATTAACAATTTCTAAAATCATACCCGTGGAACAACAAGCGAATACATGAAGCTCATGAAGACGCCTTCTTCATGCTTACATCGTATCACAATCTTTCGCCCCTCCACATTCTCGACTGTCACCTCCAACCTTTCGCAATCAACCTTAGCCGCATACTTCCTAAGCCAGTCCATACCCAAAATAATTCCGAACCCCGCAAAGTTCAGAACAAAACAATCACAAACAAAAGAGCAACCATGACTCGATACAACTAGACCACGGCATAACATACACAAACAAGACGAACCCCCAACTGGATTAGTCACAACCAATGGCCTATCAACAATATCCGGTTCCAAACCTAACCGGCCTACGAGTTCACTACAAACAAACGAATGCGACGCTCCAGTATCAAACAGAACTCTAACTGGAACACCACATAGGAAAAGAGTACCTTGAACCACCACACTCTTTCCCTTCTCTTCAGCGGTAGGAGCTTTCGAAGACGACGGAACAGCTCCCAAAGCATAAGCTTGCACAATCTGCTTGTCCCTCCTCGGTCCTGGACAATTCTTCCTGAAATGCCCGGCTTGTCACAGTTGTGACACTTCATCGGTGCCTTCGGATTCTTACAATCCTTCGAGTAATGGCCCTTCTGCTGACAATTGTAGCAAGTCACATCGCCTTTCGGCTTCTTCTGGCCATCCTTACCCTTCTACTGCTGCTGCTTCCTCTTCTTGTTTCCACCTTGCAGTGGTTTAGACTCTTCCCTAGTCACAGCAACAACAGATCCTTCCTTAGGAAACAGACTCTCATGCCTGAGAGCTTTCTCCACAAGCTTCTCAAATGAATCGTCCAAATGATCCACCAACTGCCTCCCCAGATAACTGTCCAAGCCTGTCACAAACTTCTCATTCTTATGGTATGCAGACTCAATATATGACCGGGCATACTTGGACAAAGCTTCAAACTCAGAAACATACTCAAGAACAGATCTTCCTCCTTGCTTGAGCTCCACAAACCTCTTGAACAGAACAGACTTCTGAGCTGTAGAAATGAACTTAGCTTCAAATCTAACTTGGAATTGCTCCCAAGTAATCTCTTCCTTCGGAGTATTGATGGTAATAGAGTTCCACCAATCAGAAGCTCTCCCTTGAAGCTGTCTCGATGCCAACTTCCTCTTAGTTGCATCCTCAATTCCCAAATCACCAAAAATCCTTCTACAAGCATCTATCCATCTCTGGACTTCAATAGTTGATTCTGTTCCCAAGAAAACCTTCCCTCCAAGAGCAGTATAATCCTTGCACAACTTAGCAAAATCCACTGGTTTCGGAGTTTGGACTTGAACTCCAACATCTACCGCTGCCGCTGGAACTGGTATCCTTCTCATGATCGAAGTCATCATAGCTTCGAACATAGCTGCATAATCAGTAGTCCCCTCAGTAGCACGGCCTTCCCTAGCAGTTGGTCTCCCTCTTCGACTCATTCTCAATATCTATAAAAAGGAATGATCAGAACATCTAGAGAAACAACTGCATAAAGGACTAACTTACTGCTAAACTACTATATTATATATAGTAATCATCCATCAAAATACAATTACGTCTCTCATACGTAGTTACGTCAGCGAGCGTTGGGTAAAATCGATTAACCAATGCTCTGATACCAAATGTGACGACCGCCCATGACCCCCGCACGGAATCTAGAGATAATGCGCTGTAAAGTGTGCCAGGCGACCATGGACGATTGTCAGGGTAAATTAAAACAACAAAATCTATCGTATTACTCACAGCGCATGGACAAAATACAATAGAACATATATGTAGTGAAGCTTCACAGAATAAAATCCCATCAATAAAACTTCATAATAGTTGAATACAAGCATCTGAATAGTCAATACAACAAGCCTCACTACATAACACTCAGAGAATACAAACAGCGGAACATCCAGTACATAATAAGAAGATAATATGCAACCCTCTAGCTCGTCTTCGATATCAGCATCGTGAGAAGAGAACAGCACCTGTTACCTGCTACCTAGTCTGGCCGTCCCAAAAATGGACGAACAGCCCAAGGCAATAAGAATTAAAACATAAAGCCTTGAGTCAGACAACAGTCTTAGTGAGCAGTAAATTAACTAACAACATACCAAAAGAGCATAAAGGAAAAGGAATAGGAATACAACCCTCCCACTCCACCTCTTTCTACAGTGATAGCCCCCAGACACACACTAAGCAGAAGCAACATAGCAGAACATACAATTTAAAGTAAAGTAATAATCATTCGAGTGAAGGGCGATGCTTTCCAAGTACCAAGGCCTAAATCAGATAAGCACCCAGAAAATACCGCTCTTGAGTCCGAATGACGATACAACCAAACATCCATGACTTTGGCTATCACTGTTATCATTGCTTCGATATCACCGTTAATTGAATGACCGGCACATTCTTTCAGCCGTCCGTCAAGGGCTAATGGAAACCCCGGTTCTAGGCATAACTCCCGCACGTCGTCGCAGCCCGTGCCTAGGACTATCGAATCTGCCCAGAGTACTCGACCATCAACAGTTGGCCGTTGGGACTATCGAATCTGCCCAAACGTACTCTTGCTTAGAGCATGCTAGAACCTTCAACAACGATGCTATCCAAGCCTCCTAGTCATCCTCCTTGACGACTATTTCCATACTAGCTCAAGCGCCTCTCAAGCATCCATTACCCTTAACTCGAATCATATCACCGAGTTACCAACGTGCTTGGAATGATCCCGTCTGGATTAGACCAAGTCTTCATCATATGATGCCTCGCTTCATTACATCCTCGCAAAGCCTCATCTCAACATCACATCATCAAATCTATGCATAAGAGCTTCATCATCCCGCTACATATGCCACGAGCAGCTTTCCCAATTCAAGAGCCTTTCCCTTAGCTTTTGAATCGTCTTTGGTCTAAATCAAATCATCAATCATCTAATTCATAGCAATCAACCAAGTCAAACATTAATCCAAACAATCAAGCATTCAAATATGATCTAAGTAGACAATTATAACAATAATGGCATTTTCGTAATTAAAGAGTTGAAACTCTAACAAGCATGAAAACATGAACAATATCTCTACAAACTTGATGAATGAACTTGCATAGGTTAACATATGATAAAATGCATGTAACATCATCATGAACAATGGATCTATATGGATCTACACTTAGGATGAAGAAAATGCATGGAAATCCCTATTTTAACACCAAATCGAGCCAACAATCCGATATACTCCTTTGGATCCGTGTGAGAGATAATCACCACTCACCAAATCACCAAAACAAACTCAAATCAACACGCTTCAGATCTGGACAGCGAAGGATCAAGCTTGATCTATCACGAATCCGCTTCAAACGATGAAATCTAACTTCAATGGATGAAGATCTTCAATCTAAGCTCTTGAATCTTCAATTTGATCTTCGAATTGGATGGAAGGAATCACTAGATTAGAGTGGAGAAAAGAAGTGAAGAAGTGTAGAAGTCGAACTCTCAAAATGGCAGCACTTCGTCGCTACGAAATCCGGATCCCAAAAAGTGAGAAAAACCCTTCTTATTTATAGCTGAAAATTCACTAAGTTGTAACTCGGCTAACTCCATAAGTCGTCTCCGACTTACGACCTAAGACCCCTCCGACCTAAGACTTGCCCAAACCTTACGACTTAACGACTTACCAAAACTCATCAGCTTACGACTTAACAGATAACTAGGCTACGACTTAAAACAGACCCAAGTCTCTACGACTTAAGACTTAACTTCCCTAAGTCGTCTACGACTTAACGCGTGCGCCTAACTCCTAACAACTCAACAGCTAACCCCTAAGTCGGTTACGACTTAACTGGGTATACGGCTTACGACCTAACTACAAGGCCATACTCAGCGACTTAACAGATATACACGCGCGCCCCAACTCCTAAGTCGCTCACGACCTAACGACTTAGCAGAACTCCGCGACCTACGACATAAGCAACCCAACGACTTAACAGGTACACTACCTCGCGACTTAACTGTTAAGCCCCTAAGTCGCAACATTCTATAGGTCGCTCCAAACTAACACGTGACCCAAACCACTTCGCGACCTAACATTTAACTCGGTCACGACTTAACCCTTAACTCAAAACCTTAAGTCGTCTACAATAAGTCGGTCACGACTTATCTCTTAGGTCGTTTACGACCTAGGACTTAAACAAATAGGACCGAAAAGACAAACATACTAAGTCGCATACGACCTATATCATACCCTAGGTCATCCACGACTTACCACCTCAACTCGCTAACTCGCTGATTCCTTAAGTCGCGCCTATTCCCTAAGTCGTATACGACTTACGACCTATACTAAGTCGTGAACGACTTAGGACTTAGCCATATTTCGCCTAAAATCTGAAATGGCTCAACAACACTAAAATTCCAGATTTTGACAAACTTTCGATCCGTAAAAATACGGGTCGTTACATTCTCTCCCCCTTAGGAATTTCGCCCCCGAAATTCCAAACAAACAAAGCAATCAAAGACTATTCTGTACGCCTACCAACCATAACAATCAACAAACCATGCATCCAATTCTAGCTTAGCGTACAGAATTCTAACACTAGAACAAGTTACAATATCGTGAGATGACACGACACCTTAGGGCCATACCTTGAAGAGTTCAGGATGAGCTGCCTTCATCCTCTCTTCCACCTCCCACGTACAGTCGTTATCATCATCACTCCATTGTATCTTAAGCAACTTAACTACCTTCCTCCTAAGCTGTTTCGTGTCGGTTTCCACAACACGAAGCGGCTTACGAGGTCTTCTATCAACTGGATCAACTTCGAAATCTTCACAGCTATCAGCAGAAACCAATGTATTCGAGTCGTGCACATACTTCCGTAGATATGATACGTGAAAAACATTGTGCACACTCGACATCTTCTCAGGTAACTCCAGTCTATAGGCGAGCTTTCCAATTCGCTCGATGATCGGGAATGGTCCAACAAATCTCGGAGTCAATTTTCCTTTCTTCCCGAATCGGATAACATTCTTCAGAGGAGAAATCTTCACAAAAACCATATTACCAACGTCGAATTCCAATTCCTTACGACGCCTATCAGCATAACTCTTCTGACGGTCTTGGACTGCCTTCATTCGTTGCCGAATAATTTCTATACACTCCGTAGTCTGACGAATCATCTCTGGCCCAAGCATCAGCTTTTCTCCAGTTTCCAACCAACATGTCGGAGAGTTACACGGTCTTCCATATAATGCCTCATACGGTGCCATACCAATGCTTGACTGGTAACTGTTGTTGTACGCAAACTCCACCAAATGAAGGTGATCTTCCCATGATCCTCCGAAATCCAAAACACAAGCTCTGAGGAGATCTTCCAAAACTCGGTTGACTCTCTCGGTCTGACCATCTGTTTGAGGGTGATAAGCTGTACTCAAACACAACTCAGTTCCCAAAACTTCCTGGAAGCTCTTCCAAAATCCACTAGTGAACAATGGGTCTCGATCGCTCACTATACTCTTCGGAATACCATGGAATCGAACTATCCACTTAACATACAACTCAGCCAACTTTGATGCAGTCCTAGTCGGTCGAACAGGAATGAATCTCGCACTCTTGGTCAGACGATCCACAATGACCCAAATCCCTTCATTTCCCGTTCTGGTTCTGGGTAGCCCATCAATAAAATCCATTGATACTTGCTCCCACTTCCATGCAGGAACTTCTAATGGCTGAAGCAATCCACTAGGCTTCTTCTGTTCGGCTTTTACCAACTGGCAGTTCATACACTTGGTAATAAAATTTCCAACATCCTTCTTCATACCTTCCCAGTAGTAGATTCTCTTCATATCCCAATACATCTTATTTCCACCTGGATGAATTGTCAACTTTGAGTGGTGACTTTCCTTTAGAACTTCACTCCTCAATTCATCTATATCGGGAACAACTAGTCGCCCTTGCTTCCGAAGCCAACCCTCTCGATCGACCTCGAATCCTTTATCCTTTTCTGGTTCTAATCCAGATTCCAAATCACGGATAATCTTGACAAGCTTATCATCTTGCTTCTGACTCTCGCCAATTCTCTCCACAAGAGTCGGTCTTATCGATAAGTTTGCCAACATCTCAGGTTCCAATTCACATCTGGGCCTGAAGTCAAATCCAGCTAAATACTCGAGATTCTTCCATTCTGAAAACATGGCTCCCAATCCTGCATGTCTTCAACTTAACGCATCTGCCACTGCGTTACCTTTTCCCGGAGTATAAGCTATACCAAAATCATATGATGCTAAAAACTCTAGCCAACGTTGCTGCCGAAGAATCAAATCCTTTTGGGAGAAGAGATACTTCAACGACTTATGATCTGTGAACAACTCGAATCGAACTCCCAATAGATAATGTCTCCACATCTTCAGAGCAAAAACAATCGCCGCTAATTCCAAATCATGAGTCGGGTAATTCCTTTCATGCGGCTTCAGTTGTTGACTTGCATACGCAACAACTTTTTCTCTCTGCATCAGCACTACTCCAAGTCCAGTACCACATGCGTCGGTGTAAACCACCATCTCATCATTCCCACTTGGAATAGTCAAAACAGGAGCACTCGTCAATCTTTCTTTTAGGATTCTGAAAGCTTGCTCACACTTATCATCCCATCTGAACACTAGGTTCTTCTTTGTTAATCCTGTTAACGGTGCAGCTACCTTGGAGAAGTCTTTGATAAACCGTCGATAATATCCTGCTAATCCAAGAAAACTTCACACATCAGATGCATTCTTAGGTCTAACCCAATCCTGGATTGCTGCCACCTTAGCGGGATCAACCGCTATTCCATTTCCAGAAATAACATGGCCTAAGAACCTCACTTCACTCTTCCAGAAGTGACACTTCGAAAACTTAGCCTTCAGCTGATGTTTCCGCAAGATTTCCAAAACAATACGCAAGTGCGTCTTGTGCTCTTCTTCAGTTCTGGAATAAATCAGAATATCATCCACGAACACAAGTACGAACTTGTTCAACTGATCTCTGAACACTCTATTCATAAGATCCACAAAATATGCTGGCGCGTTAGTCAATCCAAACGGCATTACCAGCCACTCAAAGAAACCGGATGGTGTTCGAAAAGCAGTCTTCGGCACACTATCCTTAGCCACTCTCAACTGGTGAAATCACGTTGCCAAATCCATCTGAGAAAATACCTTGGCTTCGTGAAGCTGATCAAACAAGTCATCTATTCTCGGCAATGGATACTTGTTCTTCTTAGTCACCTTATTCAGCTCACGATAATCCACACACAATCTCAACGACCCATCTGCCTTGGTTGCAAACACAACTGGTGCACCCCACTCGGACACACTGCGCCGAATGAATCCTTTCTGTAAAAGGTCATCAACTTGCACCTTCAACTCATGTTGTTCCCTAGGCGCCATCCGCCTAAGAGGCATCACAACAGGTCTGGCTCTTTCAACTAGATCTATACGAAACTCGATCTCTCTATGCGGCGGCAACCCTTTGACTTCGTCAAAGTCATCCTCGAATCCATTAGCGATTGGCACCGATGACAGTCCATCCCGTGGAACAACAAGCGAATACATGATGCTCATGAAGACGCCTTCTTCATGCTTACATCGTATCACAATCTTTCGCCCCTCCACATTCTCGACTGTCACCTCCAACCTTTCGCAATCAACCTTAGCCGCATACTTCCTAAGCCAGTCCATACCCAAAATAATTCCGAACCCCGCAAAGTTCAGAACAAAACAATCACAAACAAAAGAGCAACCATGACTCGATACAACTAGACCACGGCATAACATACACAAACAAGATGAACCCCCAACTGGATTAGTCACAACCAATGGCCTATCAACAATATCCGGTTCCAAACCTAACCGGCCTACGAGTTCACTACAAACAAACGAATGCGACGCTCCAGTATCAAACAGAACTCTAACTGGAACACCACATAGGAAAAGAGTACCTTGAACCACCACACTCTTTCCCTTCTCTTCAGCGGTAGGAGCTTTCGAAGACGACGGAACAGCTCCCAAAGCATAAGCTTGCACAATCTGCTTGTCCCTCCTCGGTCCTGGACAATTCTTCCTGAAATGCCCCGGCTTGTCACAGTTGTGACACTTCATCGGTGCCTTCGGATTCTTACAATCCTTCGAGTAATGGCCCTTCTGTTGACAATTGTAGCAAGTCACCTCGCCTTTCGGCTTCTTCTGGCCATCCTTACCCTTCTGCTGCTGCTGCTTCCTCTTCTTGTTTCCACCTTGTAGTGGTTTAGACTCTTCCCTAGTCACAGCAACAACAGATCCTTCCTTAGGAAACAGACTCTCATGCCTGAGAGCTTTCTCCACAAGCTTCTCAAATGAATCGTCCAAATGATCCACCAACTGCCTCCCCAGATAACTGTCCAAGCCTGTCACAAACTTCTCATTCTTCTGGTATGCAGACTCAATATATGACCGGGAATACTTGGACAAAGCTTCAAACTCAGAAACATACTCAAGAACAGATCTTCCTCCTTGCTTGAGCTCCACAAACCTCTTGAACAGAACAGACTTCTGAGCTGTAGAAATGAACTTAGCTTCAAATCTAACTTGGAATTGCTCCCAAGTAATCTCTTCCTTCGGAGTATTGATGGTAATAGAGTTCCACCAATCAGAAGCTCTCCCTTGAAGCTGTCTCGATGCCAACTTCCTCTTAGTTGCATCCTCAATTCCCAAATCACCAAAAATCCTTCTACAAGCATCTATCCATCTCTGGACTTCAATAGTTGATTCTGTTCCCAAGAAAACCTTCCCTCCAAGAGCAGTATAATCCTTGCACAACTTAGCAAAATCCACTGGTTTCGGAGTTTGGACTTGAACTCCAACATCTACCGCTGCCCCTGGAACTGGTATCCTTCTCATGATCGAAGTCATCATAGCTTCGAACATAGCTGCATAATCAGTAGTCCCCTCAGTAGCACGGCCTTCCCTAGCAGCTGGTCTCCCTCTTCGACTCATTCTCAATATCTATAAAAAGGAATGATCAGAACATCTAGAGAAACAACTGCATAAAGGACTAACTTACTGCTAAACTACTATATTATATATAGTAATCATCCATCAAATTACAATTACGTCTCTCATACGTAGTTATGTCAGCGAGCGTTGGGTAAAATCGATTAACCAATGCTCTGATACCAAATGTGACGACCGCCCATGACCCCCGCACGGAATCTAGAGATAATGCGCTGTAAAGTGTGCCAGGCGACCATGGACGATTGTCAGGGTAAATTAAAACAACAGAATCTATCGTATTACTCACAGCGCATGGACAAAATACAATAGAACATATATGTAGTGAAGCTTCACAGAATAAAATCCCATCAATAAAACTTCATAATAGTTGAATACAAGCATCTGAATAGTCAATACAACAAGCCTCACTACATAACACTCAGAGAATACAAACAGCGGAACATCCAGTACATAATAAGAATATAATATGCAACCCTCTAGCTCGTCTTCGATATCAGCATCGTGAGAAGAGAACAGCACCTGTTACCTGCTACCTTGTCTGCCCGTCCCAAAAATGGACGAACAGCCCAAGGCAATAAGAATTAAAACATAAAGCCTTGAGTCAGACAACAGTCTTAGTGAGTAGTAAATTAACTAACAACATACCAAAAGAGCATAAAGGAAAAGGAATAGGAATACAACCCTCCCACTCCACCTCTTTCTACAGTGATAGCCCCCAGACACACACTAAGCAGAAGCAACATAGCAGAACATACAATTTAAAGTAAAGTAATAATCATTCGAGTCAAGGGCGATGCTTTCCAAGTACCAAGGCCTAAATCAGATAAGCACCCAGAAAATACCGCTCTTGAGTCCGAATGACGATACAACCAAACATCCATGACTCTGGCTATCACTGTTATCATTGCTTCGATATCACCGTTAATTGAATGACCGGCACATTCTTTCAACCGTCCGTCAAGGGCTAATGGAAACCCCGGTTTTAGACATAACTCCCACACGTCGTCGCAGCCCGTGCCTAGAACTATCGAATCTGCCCAGAGTACTCGACCATCAACAGTTGGCCGTTGGGACTATCGAATCTGCCCAAACGTACTCTTGCTTAGAGCATGCTAGAACCTTCAACAACGATGCTATCCAAGCCTCCTAGTCATCCTCCTTGACGACTATTTCCATACTAGCTCAAGCGCCTCTCAAGCATCCATTACCCTTAACTCGAATCATATCACCGAGTTACCAACGTGCTTGGAATGATCTCGTCTGGATTAGACCAAGTCTTCATCATATGATGCCTCGCTTCATTACATCCTCGCAAAGCCTCATCTCAACATCACATCATCAAATCTATGCATAAGAGCTTCATCATCCCGCTACATATGCCACGAGCAGCTTTCCCAATTCAAGAGCCTTTCCCTTAGCTTTTGAATCGTCTTTGGTCTAAATCAAATCATCAATCATCTAATTCATAGCAATCAACCAAGTCAAACATTAATCCAAACAATCAAGCATTCAAATATGATCTAAGTAGACAATTATAACAATAATGGCATTTTCGTAATTAAAGAGTTGAAACTCTAACAAGCATGAAAACATGAACAATATCTCTACAAACTTGATGAATGAACTTGCATAGGTTAACATATGATAAAATGGATGTAACATCATCATGAACAATGGATCTATATGGATCTACACTTAGGATGAAGAAAATGCATGGAAATCCCTATTTTAACACCAAATCGAGCCAACAATCCGATATACTCCTTTGGATCCGTGTGAGAGATAATCACCACTCACCAAATCACCAAAACAAACTCAAATCAACACGCTTCAGATCTGGACAGCGAAGGATCAAGCTTGATCTATCACGAATCCGCTTCAAACGATGAAATCTAACTTCAATGGATGAAGATCTTCAATCTAAGCTCTTGAATCTTCAATTTGATCTTCGAATTGGATGGAAGGAATCACTAGATTAGAGTGGAGAAAAGAAGTGAAGAAGTGTAGAAGTCGAGCTCTCAAAATGGCAGCACTTTGTCGCTTCGAAATCCGGATCCCAAAAAGTGAGAAAAACCCTTCCTATTTATAGCTGAAAATTCACTAAGTCGTAACTCGGCTAACTCCATAAGTCGTCTCCGACTTACGACCTAAGACCCCTCCGACCTAAGACTTGCCCAAACCTTACGACTTAACGACTTACCAAAACTCATCAGCTTACGACTTAACAGATAACTAGGCTACGACTTAAAACAGACCCAAGTCTCTACGACTTAAGACTTAACTTCCCTAAGTCGTCTACGACTTAACGCGTGCGCCTAACTCCTAACAACTCAACAGCTAACCCCTAAGTCGGTTACTACTTAACTGGGTATACGGCTTACGACCTAACTACAAGGCCATACTCAGCGACTTAACAGATATGCACGCGCGCCCCAACTCCTAAGTCGCTCACGACCTAACGACTTAGCAGAACTCCGCGACCTACGACATAAGCAACCCAACGACTTAACAGGTACACTACCTCGCGACTTAACTGTTAAGCCCCTAAGTCGCAACATTCTATAGGTCGCTCCAAACTAACACGTGACCCAAACCACTTCGCGACCTAACATTTAACTCGGTCACGACTTAACCCTTAACTCAAAACCTTAAGTCGTCTACAATAAGTCGGTCACGACTTATCTCTTAGGTCATTTACGACCTAGGACTTAAACAAATAGGACCGAAAAGACAAACATACTAAGTCGCATACGACCTATATCATACCCTAGGTCGTCCACGACTTACCACCTCAACTCGCTAACTCGCTGATTCCTTAAGTCGCGCCTATTCCCTAAGTCGTATACGACTTATGACCTATACTAAGTCGTGAACGACTTAGGACTTAGCCATATTTCGCCTAAAATATGAAATGGCTCAACAACACTAAAATTCTAGATTTTGACAAACTTTCGATCCGTAAAAATACGGGTCGTTACAGTATATATCAAATCAAATCTATAAATATATACATATATATATATAATATATATATCAAGTCATACTTAAGAAATTCAAATCAAATTTATTTTCCACAACAAAAGTATAGCAAAGCTACTAAATGGCCTCTCCACTCTAAAACTCGAAAATGAATGTCAATGATGCGGTCGTCATCACCGAAATTATTTCCCAGCAACATAAGAGGAGAACACTGATTTAAAACTTTTAAATTCTTTGGAAACGATTTCTATTCGAAAATACTTCAAAATAATATACTCTAAGATTTAAAACCAATTTTTTTTTCCTAAATACAGGAAATTTAATTCTCAAATTCTTGATTTAAAGTTTTTTTTCCAAATAAATTTATAAACCATGTCTATATTTCCATGTATTTATATTATGATGCTATAGTCAACGGTTTATATAATAATAAATGAAAATCAAATATTATCATTTCTGTTAACCAATTCATTTAACTTTTTAATTTCAGAAAATTTATACTTATATATATAATATAATCATATAAAATTTATTCCATTTACCAAATTTGAAAATCCACTATAAATAATTTATATAAATTACAAATACACTCCCTCACTTGATGATTCCAGAATGGATTTCAAAACAGGGATAAAGGTCCTAATAAGAGGAACCCTAATCAAAGAGAATTCTATCTAGAAGATAGGCTTGCAGCGAAGATGAGATAATTAAATTACAAAATAAAAAGGTGGATATATTGATATTAATCACGGGCGACCTTAACTGGGTCAACCATGACTTCAAGAATAAGATCGATGCAGATATGAGGCAAATCGACATCTGATCACAAGGGATAGAATTCGGGCATGGCAAGAGATGGAAGTATCTAAACCGAGGATACAGAAATCTCCGGTGAATCAATGCCTGTTGTAAAGGAGTTTCACCCCTTTACCAATCATTCTGGAATTGGCGGGACCGCCGATTTATTATAGAGATCAATCGAAGTGGAGTTATGGGATACTCCAGAATTAAGAAAACACGAATAAGATGAAACAAGAATGGATTTCAGGACGAAGGGGAAAGTTCAAAAAATTCAAAGGAAATCTGAATCAAAGAGGAAGGAATTCAAGCTTGAACGAAGGCGATTCTGTAATTAAATTTTACCTTATAAGTTAAGTTTGCCTAAAACAAGAGCTCTGATACCAACTGTAACGTCCTGATATTTTCAACCATTCGCATCCATACATATCGGACTTGAATTGCTCAAAATATCAGATTGTTAATTTATATTTGGCAAAACTCAGCATATACAGTAAATAAATAAATCGCAGAATCACAGACACGGTACTACAATAATAAGCAGCGGAAACAAATGAATAGTAGTTCATAAAGCTACTATATATATAACAGAGTTAAAACAAGATACAACAGAAGTCTCG
The DNA here is from genome assembly GCA_030737815.1 of Allium fistulosum. Taxonomy (NCBI): domain Eukaryota; kingdom Viridiplantae; phylum Streptophyta; class Magnoliopsida; order Asparagales; family Amaryllidaceae; genus Allium; species Allium fistulosum. The sequence goes on along the minus strand of CM060908.1, from coordinate 299,516,582 downwards.
AATACATAGAAGTCTCAATATAATAGTCAAATAAAAGATAAGAATATATCACAGGAGTCAACTGAATAACTGCGAGCTAAATAGATAGATGGATCACCAAGCGAAGCTCCAACTCCAATGGTGAGTCTCAAATGCTGTGACACTCAGTCTGACCCGAGCGTAAAGCAAAAACACAAAACACTCGAGTCAGGATTAACATTCTTATATAAATAAATCCAACTGAAGTGAAATATCAACTGAAATACAAGTAACTTAAAGGATGTTTGGGATAACCATCCACAAAGGATCCGTGGAACTGTAACGCCCCACCTCTATGCTCATAATAACAAAGAGTATTAAAAGAAATACTGTCTATTATTACGAAGATTAAGGCTGGATAGGAGAGATCATCCGTAATTGGCCTTACACTAATATTGGTTATCTCGATAGGAGTGGTATATACTTTTTTTTTCATCTATTATTTATTTACTCCCATCGACATATCCAATTATCAGTATAAAACAAACTACGATAGTTCATAATAGTTTAGGACATTAGATATAACAATAACACAGATAATATAAATGCGGAACACAGATTAACAAAAATCTCATATATATATAACCGATGTCAGTTACAATATAGTTGACACGATACATATGATACAACTACAACTGTCGACTCTAGAAGTTATATATACAAGTACATTATCGACTAATATACATGAATACATATCGTTCTATACAATGACACGACTACTATAAAATGACACTGACAACTTCAGAAGATGTGAAAAGTCTTCAAATCCCGAACATCAACTCAAAGAAGGAAATCTACAACCTAAAATAACTCGGGTCTGACCCGAGTATTAAATTCAAAAGAAAATAATACACGGGTCAGTCTAATTCAAACTCAGTTATTAATGCACAGCAGCAATAATAATCAATATCAAATAGACGACAGTCACAGAAATCTCGTATATCCAACTTCTCGATAAGAGAATCGGATAACGGCAGATATACTCCAAACAGTGTAAATCAACAAATCAGAAATCTCAAAATGATCAATCAAATCATAATTCTGTGTGGCTGCAGTGCACGCACGCGTGCACTGCCTCGCCACACAGTACGTGAAATCATCACAATAGTGAGTACTAACGGCAATCAAAATTTGTAGATGCCAAAGTGAAACCCAAGCCAACAAAACAGGGTAAACAACAAAAAAGCTAATTATCGATACGATAACTAGAAAGCAAAGAAAATCTAATTATCTAAAAGATAATTAGATATCCACAAAGTCATCAGCTTAAACCAAATCAGAATACAACTCAGAATATCAAATTGAACCAACGAAATAATTCAACAATCGAAATATCAATTTAGTCTGTCAACCCCGCTAGGGCTGCAGTACACGCACGCGTGTACTGCCTCGCCACTACAAAACCCCAAAGCAACTGCACGAGACAGGTTAGCAACGTACAGATACAAGTAGTACAAAAATGAATGTATGCATAACTCTGAATACGCAGACATGTCTATCTTAGAATAGAACAGTATCCACATGAGCAAGAAACACGGGTAGTTTGAACAAAGCCACCAAAGACAGTGTCGAACCCCATGTAAAACAACACAAAAATCGATTCAAACGTCAATACAACCTGAACCATTTAATACTGTACAGAAACAGATGAAATAGATGTGAGTAAAACAAACTATGCCACCATAAATAGCCCATTCTCTAAGAAAAAGAAAAACAGCAGAGTAACCCCAAAGTCAAATTTAAGTGGTAGCAACCCATCAAATTCAAAGTAGCAAGTGTGTGAATAAAACTCAAAGGACAAGGAATACTCAATTGACCAAAGTCAGTGAACAAAACATGTCACCAGCAGTGACCATTGCAAATAGAGCAACCAGGTAAAACAAAATTCAACCAGATATACACATATAAACACATTGATAGGCAAAGCTACAAAACTAGAAAGGTAGAACAATGCCAAACAGTGAAATGAAATCATCAACAACGACAGAGTCGAACGATGCAACCCACATATACGTGCACTGGTGCTACACTTTAGAGTCAAGTAGCATAAAATAACCAAATCTCAAAACATCAAGTTCAAATGCAGACACTTCAATTTCAAGTTGGTCTTAGTCAAGGCCGAAGCCAACTTTTTCCCAAAATAGTTTTTCGCAAAAATAAGTGAAACTCTTATCTCAATTAGTTTTCTATTCGATCAAGTAAAAACTGTGAAGGAACAGCAGTGCAATTCTATTACAACCAACGACAAGGGCCAAAGACTTGATGAACAAATGCAAGAATCACAGTGGATACAAATGCATTACTGAAACACGAGCATAAGATACTTGATCTAAGCTTCGAATCAGTATATAAGTGTGCAGAAATCACAGGACAATGGACTGCAAATTTTACGAGAACCCAATAACGAAACCCAGAGTAATAACTTCACAAAAACAAGTAAGGGGTTTCAAAGTGCCAAAGCCATGCAACAGCAGTACCACTTCACAAACGACCAAGACAAAACAACAAGGGACCGAAGTCCAGAAATTCTCAAAACCAAATCACAATAGTTCAAATGTCGAAACCAACCAAAATAAGTTCAAACACTAATAAGAACCCAAAGTCACCATGAACAGAGCAAGGTTACAACTGACTCGACATCATCAAAAATCAAAGCCGAAGGCAGGAGTAAACTCGAGAATTCGAGGGTTACGAACCCCATATACATCATCGACAAATTAATCCAAAACCAAAGATTACAAGAAATAAAAATCAATTCCAGATGAACGAGAACAACTGGCTGAGACGAAGCAACAATGAAGCAAAGAAAAATCGAACTGCAAAAGCATCAAACGAGTATGAAATAGATGTGAGTAAACTCACCTTAACAATCGGTCGAAAGCATCTCAGAGGCGATCCATCGAAAGAGCAAGAAAAATCGAATTCGAGCGAACGTCTGATATCGGCAACCACGAATTTCGTGAAACCCCCAAATTTTCCGATCGAACAAGCGCGGCCATTAACGTTGCTTTTTGGGTTTTAGGGTTAGCTTTCATTTTGGTTTCGAGCGAGAGAATGAATGAAAAGGAGAACGATTCTCTCTGATATCATCTCAGCAACAAGCTAAAGAAAGTGGACCATCAACTTCTTAAAGCCCACACACTTTAATCAAATTTTTAAAGAATTTAAACCCAAGTCTTTAAAAGAATTCAACCGATTTAAAATACCTAACAGCAATTAATAATCGCTTAATTATCGTTTTAAAAGAAAATATGGACTACCACATTAAATTTTTAAAGCCCATATCCCCTTCACCAAATCATCCAAGAGTTTCAACTCGAATAAATTTCCCACTGCAATGGCTAAACAATTTAAATCGCCATTTAGACGATGATTCAAAATTTCAAACTCCCGGTTGTTACAGGAACTATCTACTATGTAGTAATATACGCTATTATAATAATGTCTAAAGTAAAGTAAACTATTAAAATAGCATTAAGGCGTTACCCATAGCCCCCTTAACACATTTCATAGTGCCAATAGTCTATACAGTACCGTAATACCACCTAATTGGGAGGCTACCATAGGATACTTCATAGGTACGACACAAAACAAACTCGTAGTGGTCTCGATATGGTAGGTGACACGGAAAACTAGACAATGCCAGGGTAGATATACCAATTACACTTCCGGGCTGGTGGTAATGCATAGCCGCAACGACCGCCCACCTCGAGCCACACACCTAAATCAAAGGTGCGCACCAAATCAATCACAAAGTAATAGAATGGCAATCGAAGAAGTGTGTCCGATCGGAGGAGCTACCTCACTAGGCCCGTCAATTGCTCTTGTTTTAGCCACCTTAAGCTAACTCACGGGAGTCAGGTCCGTGTATATACCTCAAATAGAATCGTCACCACCATCCTACTTCATTCTGAAATCTCTACCGCGTACACAGTTGTTAAAGTGGTTTTCGGTATTTGCAAAGAGTATGATAATAACCGATCCCGGTCTCTTTAACAACCAAACGTTATTATAACACCGTGGTCATTTCAAAATATCATACTTCAAAACCAAAATATCATATCCATTTTAAAAACCATATCAATACGATATCATTTCTCACTTAAAATAATATTCATTTCCAAAAACATAACACTTTCCAAAATTATAACTCTTTCGAAATTATAACACTTTGAAATTATAACACTTTGGAAATCATAACACTTTGAAAATATAATACTTTGAAATTCATAACACTTTCTTCTTAAACAGTTTAGATATTAATAATAATATATATATAATAAAATAGTTTCTACAATAAAATAGTTTATGTGTTAAAATAATTTGTATATAAATTAGTTATAAATTAAATAGTTTATATTGACATAATTAGTATATTAAAAATAGTTTTATATATTAAAATAGTTTATATTACAATAATTTATAAAGTAAAATATTATATATATTAAAATACTTTATATAATAAAATAATTTCCTCAAATTTCACAAATCAATTCAAATCAACTCGAATTCCAAAATTCAATTTAATTCACTCCCAATTCATCAATTTCAATTCAATTAAGTTTCTCAATAAAGCATTTCTAATTATATCGATTTCGAATATATATTTGAACCATAAAATATACCATTTCAATTTCAATATATTTCAAAGGTTTAAATATTCAACATTTTCAAAACTAAATTTGATAATTTCATTTATATCTCAATTCAACTTCATTATTATTTAGTTTTGAAATATTCACTTAATAAATTCCAATATCATTTAAATAAGCCTTAAATTACAATTTAAACTAAATATTTTCTTTAATTTATTTAAACTTGAAATATTCATTTAATCACTTTAATTCAAAATCAAGTTACACCATGTCTTAAAATCTCAAATTCAATAAGTTTCAAATCGATTTTATTAAATAATTCTTAAAATAATACTATTTCAAAATCATCTTAAATTTATCTTCCCAGCCTTAATTTATTAAAAATTATTATAAAAATCTATTTTTAAAATATAAATTTAAATAAATACTTAAACATATTATATATTAATAAAATCAAACCTTATTAAATTAAATCTTATTATTAAACTTAATTTAGAATAAAAACTTAATTTATATATATTTTTAAATAGTAAAAATATAAGTAAAATCTTAAAATTTTATAATTTCAAAATTAACTTACAAATCTAAATTTACCAAAACATAAAAAAACTAAAATTTAAGCCTTTATAAAATAACATTTATATATATAATATTTAAAATCAATATTTATGTAAAACCATATATATATATCCTTTTTAAAACTATGGAAATCATTTCAAAATATATATATATATAGACCAATGGTGTGTGTATATAATTTTCTATCCTATGGTCAAGTGATACGGATATTTATCATTTCAATCCGTAATTTAAATATATACGGGTATATATCTTTTCAACCCGCAATCTCAAATTCAATGTCAATGAAAATCGCTTGGGTTTATCATTTCAACCCATAATGATTTTTTCCTACTCTACAAGATCGTTCGGGTATGTATCATTTCAACCCATAAGGAATTCTGTACTAACAGGGAACTTGCAGAGTGAGAACAGTAATGATAAAAATATAACATATCAAAACAGGCATATCCTCAATATAAATAACAGATAATGGTGTCAGATGTCACAGGTGAACAGATACAGATAATAGCATATATATAGCAATTTAAATAACTAACAGTAGCATATTTCAATCGTTGTTTCAATTGAAATCAAATTTAATAAATATAAGAACGTTAATCGTGAGTGATTGCTCACCTTTCGAAGCAAGAGAAGTTTGACGATGAAATGGGTTACGAATCCAAATACGAATTCCAAAGCAAAGCTAGATTGGCACGAATTCGACGAATAGAGCTGATAACAGAAATCGATGAGAACAAATCAAAATTAGTTTAACATAAACTGAAACAAAACAAATATTGTGTCCATATATATCTTTAATAATTAAAATAAAATTTTAAGCTCATATTTTCAAAATAATATATATATATAACTCTTTTAAATTAACACTTAATAACATAAGTCAACAAAACATGAAATAACTACCATATATATATATATACTGATAACATATGCATAATAAAATAAATAAACTACAAACTGATATACAGATTTATATGCATGAACTAACAGATTTAATAACTTTTATATATAAACTATATATATATATATAACAAGATCATATAAGCTATATAACTTACATATATTATGTTAAGGTTACAAACATATAAATCAAAATTTATTGACAGCAATATTTAAGGTTATATACACTTATATAAAAAGTAATGTATATAAACAACAGGTTGTCTACCCTTATATATAATATATATATAACACAAACAACTTATATAATTTGTAAACTGTTGAAATTATATATAATACTTGTTTATATAATATGTTCAACAAACAGGATCATATAAATAAAAACCATATTTAGTTAATATATAGCGTGTACTTCTTTTATATAACTTCTTATATATTATACAGTAATCATATATATATATAGTATAAGCCTATATTCTTTCTTCACAGATTTCCAATTGGATAGTTAACATAAAATATTTTAAAGCTATTTCGAAACACCACCAAATATTAATAACAAATTTAAATATATTAATTTAACGCTTTATGTACGAAATCTAACTTTACTATATATATGTATTAGTAGCATCAAATGTCTGTATGCTACTGCACTATATATATATATAAACTTATATAAATGATAGGATTAGAACTAAAATCTATATATAGTACTCTCAAAAATATAATATACAGCAAAACAATATATAACAATATCACCTATAGAGTTTATAAGCAAATCCATGAATATATATATATATACTCGCATACATCCCTATAGCTGCAAGCTAGGAGAAGAAGGACAGTTGGAGGAGAGAAGGGAGGAAGATGTGGATCACGGCCACGCCGGGCTTGAGATGAGGTGGATGTTGGCTTTGGCACAGGGGAAGCGGAGACTAATGGCGGCTGGGGAGGAGGCAGGCCGGAGATGGTGCTAGCATGCCAAGATGAACATGGAGGAGGGAAGATGGAAGGTTAGACGTTAATGGAAAAATGGTGAGCAGACATGGGCAGACCGAAACTGTGGGGTAGGGGTTTTTGAGGCGGTTTGCCTTCGGTGGTGGCGGGTGGGAACGGCTGACGTGGGTGTGTTGACTGGGCAGGCAGAGGCCAGGGTGTGAGGCTGTCGGAAAAGAAGGAGGAGGCGCATGGGTTGGTTTAGGTAGTGGAAGGTCGGGTTCAATAGCCATGAGTGTGAGCAGCGGGTAGGGTGATGAAGTGGTGGCACTAGAGTTGGTCGGCGGAGGTCGGGTAGGCAAGGGGTTGGTGGATCTGCTAATGGCCGAGCGTGCCTTCATTTGTGGGAGACGAAGCAGATTACTGATTTATAAATATAGGCAGACTCAAATAATAATATTTTTATAGAACGAATCAAAAGGAAATAGAAGAGACAAAAGCAATTAAACGTACCAAAAATAATTGAATAGATGGAAACGATAAAAGTTACCGATTTAGATTTCTTGGAATCTTAAAAGTTATGGCTGTTTGTTATCAACCGGTGGATAATTAAATTTTCATAGGGAAACAAAAAAAATCAAAACTGGGTACCGATAGGGCAAATCGTTTCACAGATTTCGCCTAGTACCGGATGCCGAAATGCACAACTGAATATACCGTAGAGATCGGCAAGACGAGACGACCAAAACAGTATACATATATCAGTGATAGGATCATCAGAAGTCGATATTCGGTATTGAAAATACTGATAAAATGCCGAAAATAAGACAAACGGAGCAATAGCATTCAAAATTTGACGAAACGAAATATGACGTCTCACTCAGAAGATGATTTACAAATTTATTGTATAAAAATATTCAGGTTTGGAAAATATTTTATTACCATCTAATATTAACTGATTTAAATTTAAATAGAATTTCAAAATAAAATAAACTTCCATATTATCAGATGAAAAATTTTCATTTTATATATTTAAATAGACGTATTCCAAATATCAAATTTTTATTTCAAAATATTATTATTTAAATATTCACAAAATTCAGTTGTTAACATTATAAAACCCTTAAAATTTACGGGTCGTTACACTAGTTGAAGTCTCGGCCTAAAAGTCGATGGATGGAGAGATAATTGAGGGGAAAGATTGGAGCTTTCTTGACTGTTGAATTTAATGGTGGCGGCTAGCCTTAATTGATCTAGGGTTTAGCAAGTTAGGGTCCCCTATATATAGGCAATATAAATTACTATTCACTCAAAAAATTTCCGAATTCTAAACGAAACGTGCCACCTGTCGTTCATAGTGTTTTACCCCTATTCCGAACACAATGGAATATATTTCGGAGGTCAATTCCATCGTATTTGGAAGATAGGTTTCCAAAATCGAATTATTTTAATTAAATTTACTTAAATAAATTTCTATGCATTTCAGCTTCGCACAACCAAACCGTAAGTCTGATCGCAATGAAATTTGAAATCCTATAATAACTCTCTATTACGGATCCAATGAAACTGGTTTCATCGAAATCCAAGACAGAGTCAAAAATGACTATTTTTACACATTAATTAAATTAAATTAATTCCAATTTCCACTTATTCACTTTTAAATCAACTTTTAAAAGTTCACTAACTCCATTCTAATTTAAATAGATTTTAAATTAACTTTATAAATCATTTTCATTTAAATTAAATTCAAGATCCAATTATTTAAACATTTAACTTATTAAATTTACTTTTCAATATTTAAAATCAATTAAATATTTTTAATATATGACTGAAAAAGTGAGTCGTTACATACTTCCTCCCTTAAAAGAATTTCGTCCCCGAAACTACTAAGAAAAATGCTACAACTCCATTAACTTTTCAAAAAAAATTAGTTGGAGTAGATTACCAAATTCTTTTAAGTGTTTAACTTTTCCAAAATCAATTAGTTGCAACTTTTTATAAAAACTTTTCTAAGTATTCAAATTCATTCATAGTCATTAGCTAATACAATTCCAAAAATCAACTAATATCATTTCAAACTATAACTTAATAATCATATTTCTAGTTATCAAAAATTTTCCAAAATTCTCCAAAAAATTTCTAACGTCTTAAATTTTCAGAAAATTTCGCCAGCGTCTTCTTTGCGCGGTTCGATCCAAAAAAAATCACAATATATATAATATCACAAATATATATCCATCTTAGTGATGAGGCATCCTGTAGGAAAAAAGTGTAAAAGTACGATATGTAATCTGAGATATGTACCTTATATATTATTAGCAAGCATATATAAGCAATATAGCGCGAAAGCGAGCTCAAAATGCGAAGCATACGCCATACACACCTACTAAATACTCAACAAACCAATGAGAACATGTATATAGAAAATAATATCAATATATAACATAGTTATACAATAATCATATGCAAATGAAACACATGCAACAAAAGAAACCATCCAACAACTAACATCCATCTAATGTCATAACCAAGTTAATATACATTTCAATGTTAATGGTTTTAATTTTTATTAACTTTCCTTCTTATTAACATTCATTTGATTTGTTTTCAACTTATTCACATCATTTTATTAACATTCAATTATTCATATTCAATTAGTTTTCATTCAACCAATTAACATTCCTTTCATTTACATCCAAATCATTAACATTCAATTTTATTCACGTTCACTTTCAAATTGATTAACATTCATTAACTTCCACTTATTAATATTCGTTTAAATTCAATTCATGTTTAGCAACATTTCATTCCATATTTAATTTACTTAGTATATTTTATTTAATACTAATAACACTTAACAACCATTACATAAAATTCTTTACTTATGTTCATGATCAATTTTAACAATTTTATACAACACTTCTTATGTTTATTATCACTTCTTAACTTAAGTTATATTCAATTTTAACAAATAAAATTCCAAATCATATTCAATTAACTAATCTATTTTCATTAGTTCAATTCAATTCATTTTTCAACTTAAGTTGAATTTTATTTTATAACTCAAGATCATTATTCATTTCATTACTTCATTTCATTGATTCATTTTGAATATCAAAATCAACTTTATTTAATTTTACTTAAGTCAAATTCCTTTTTAAACATCATTTTATTTCACTTAACTTAAATTTTATTTCTAAAGTCATTTTACTTAACTTTTACTTTAGTCAAATTTCATATCACTGTTCAAATTCAGATTTTGTTTTGCTTAACAAAATTGTTTAACCATTTTAATATTTGGTTTTACTTTATTTTTCTCATTTTATAACTTATACAACTTATTTACTTACAATTTCATAAATATTTACTTAAGTTTATTCATATTCTCATATTTTATAATTTCAATTTATGGTTATACAATCACTTTACAGCTTAAGTTTATATTCACTTTTATTTGATTCATTTCAAATATCTATCTAATTCATTTTGAATTCCATTAGATTTATTTAACTATTCCTTAGTTAAACTTCAATTCATATAATTCATTTCACTAACTCAATGTATTTAACTTTATTTATTTAACTTTGCTCAAGTTAATTCTTTTATTTCATATATCTCAAATTCAAATTTGCTTTTACTTGCTTAACCAATTATCCGACCATTTTAAATTTTAGTTTCACTTATCCAATTCAAATTCACAAGTGGTAAACTTATTTATTATTTATACTATTTCCAATTTATAAGTTCAAAACTTATTTCTTATATTTATCAAATCACACTTGGAAATTTTACAGTTTAAAACTAGTTTTATCCAAAAAAAACTTATTTTATCAAAACATAATTTCAATAGAAAATCAGTAATGGTAACAATTTATCACTTGGAGACCCGAAAATGACACTGATGATGATGCAATCATCACCTGTATTATTTCCCAACGACTAAAGTGAGTAGTGTTATTTATTTCTTTTAAAATCATTTTTCTATTTATAAACCACATTTATAAATTTATACTTATATATAATTTCACTTTTTACTTTGGTTATATAAAAATCATTTCGTTATTTATTTGCCTTTGTTTATATTTATAATAACAACAATTTTTATTAGTTCACAAACAACGAATGATAATAATCAAGTATTACCATCCACTAGCAACCAAACATCCATATATAATTATAATATTTCTGAAAAATTATTCCTTCATATATAATATATAATTTAGGTAAAATTATTTCATTTACCTCATTTTAAAACAATATTATGTCGACTTGCCTCGTTTAAGTATTTAGAAACTCCTATTGATCACATAGCATCCCAGGCAACGATCAGAATTCATAAACAACTCAATGGATAAGTAAACACAATATAAAATAGTTTATAATCACTAACAAATATGTGCTCATATATATAATACACTCAAACTCAATCTAGGGCGCTACTGACCCTATCTATACTGAGTACCATCAAAGCCTAGGTATTAGCGAAATCTTAAGCTCTGATACCATGCTGTGACGATCTAGGCTTTGCAACCATCGATGTAACATCCCACCTTTTTTATACGCTTAAGCAGACACACGTGCCGACTTAAACCATACAGAAGGGCGGATTGTTATGGGGTAAATAAGAAAAAGTGGAGAAATAAAAGAAACAAAATAGAATCTTGCAGCGGAACGATAAAATATAATAATCAAATAACAGTTCATGAAGCTGTTTTACAAAACATTTGATTATACTTATACAATACATATCAGAGTTACACATACCAGAGAATGATAATTAATGCAGCGGAATACAAGGGTGTGGTGGAATATAATAAATAGTAGTAATAAAATCTTCGTCTTCGTCCTCCAGAAATAGGGCCTTCAAATCCTGAAATGCTCAGGCTGACCCGAGCGAATTGAAAAGACAAAACACTCGAGTCAGAACTAAAAGATCTTATGTAAGTTAAATCAATGAAATAAATATGAGTGTAAATGGCGTTAGAGATATTTATGAGGTTTGACATCTCCTATCCAGTGTCTAACGTGAGTGCAGTAACTTAAGAAATGTTCGGGATTCACATCTCTTAAGGATCCATTAAACTATCTACTATGTAGTAATATTCGCTATTATAATAATGTCTAATATAAAATAAACATACTTTTTAATAGCATCAAGGTGTTACCCATATAGCCCTTAACACATAATAGTCCCAGTAGTCTATCCAGTATTAGCATACTCCCAAAATGGGGGCTACCCTCGATACTCCACGGGCTACGGGAGAAATCACAAATCGTAGTAAATCTCGCTATGGTAGGTGACACGGCACAACTAGGCAATGCCAGGGTAGATATACCAATTACGCATCCGGACTGGTGGTGACGCATAGCAACCACTACCGCCCACCTTGAACAACACTCCCAAATCGAAGGGTGGCCACCAAATAAATCACAAGTAATAGAATGGTATCGAACAAGTGTGTCCGATCAGAGGTGCTACCTCCTTGGTCCGTCAATCGCTCCTGTTTTAGCCACCTTATGCCAACTCACGGGAGTTGGGTCCACGTATATACCTTAGGATCGTCGCCACCATCCTACTTCATTCTAGAAACTCCATCGCGTACACAGTTGTTATAGTGGTTTTCGGTATCGACAGAGAGTATGTCCATATCCGATCCCGGTCTCTTTAACAACCAATCGTTATTATAACACCGTGGTTATTTAAAAATATATATACTTTTAAAAACACAATCATTGCCCTTTCAAAACATATTCTTTATTTCAAAATAGTATATACTTCAAAACCCAAAATATTATTGCCATTTCAAACCATATCCTTTACTTTAAAATAGTATATACTTTAAAACCAAAATATTATTGCTATTTCAAACCCAAATTATCAATGTATTATTTCCATTTCCAAAACAATTCAATAATATATTATTTAAATAAAACCCAATTTCCAATCACTAATCTTTCTTTAATTTAGATAACTTGAAATATTCTTTTAAATCATCTTAAACCCAAACCACATTTTGAAGTCATATTCTAAATTTTCAATTTCAATAGGTTTCCAATCAATATATTCACAGATAATTCTTAAATAAATTCTATTTCAAATAAATTCATTTTTCAAACCATATTACTTTCAAACTTATAACAATTTCGACAACCAACACTTTGAAAACAATAATACCTTAATTTCAATAAAACATTTCAATTTTGATATATTTCAAGTCTTTAAATATTCCAAAATTCCCAACCAAATCTGAAAATCTTATATACCTTAATTCAATTTACTATTATTTAGTTTATAAATATTTATTTAATAAATTCAATATCCCTTAAATAAAGCTCAAACTTGAAATATTTGTAAATCAAACTTAAAACATCATCAAGTTATACATAGCTTAAATTTTAGAATTTAACTATATATAAAATAATATTTATATAATATCAAGATTAGTATATATATAAAACCTTATTTTCCAAAACCCATAGAAATCATTCCAAATATATATATATAGATCGACGGTGTATGTATATGATTTTCTATCCTATGGTCAAGTGATACGGATATTTATCATTTCAATCCGCAATTTAAAAACAAAAATACGGTTGTACATCATTTCAAACCGCAATCCCGAATGAAATAAAAATGCATAATAACTGGCAATTTATAACAATATAAATACAACGTCCATTCATCCAATATCAACCATCAACCATTTATCACAATCATCATCCATTTCAACAATAACATCAATACAGAACAGAAAATAAATAACAGGTATTTACTGACAGTTTATACTCAAAATAAATTATATAACAATTTAACTGGCAGTTTAAATGCAACAATAAATTAAATAACAACTCAATCCAATAAAATTCAATTTAACTGAGATGATGATTAAAAATATGCCAAACAGTCATAAATAAACTTTTAAATCACATCAACAATTAATTTAACACACATAAGAAAATTTAGTAGTTGTGAGTGGGTTAAAACACTCACCTTTTGAATTTAAATTGAATTTAAATCCAATTTAAACCCAAAAATTGCCCATTCTCAGAATTCGTCCAAACCAGTGCCAAAAGTCCGGAATTTCAATACGATCCTAACGCAAAAATCCGCGCGTGAATTGGAGTTCGTATGAGAAAGTTACAGCGATTTGAATGAGTTGAAATCAAAATAAAATAAAATAAATAAAACAGGCTATTACCAATTACATTGCCACGTCACTGCAGCTTCCTTCTCTCACGAATTCAACTACAGTAATCACACACCCCACATCCAACTTTGATCGCGCCTCCTCACCATTGATTCGAGCACCAATTCCGAAAACAAACACTAGACGCAGATTCGAATTGTCGAGATATACGATATATAATTTCTGAATTTTTCTGAGGAGTTTGAAATTTTAGATTTGAATTTGATTTGTGTTTGGATCTAAAATTTGTTTGTCTTCCATTGAGGAGGAGAGATAGTTGGATTACATACAGACAAATGAGAAATAGAGGTAGGCTAGGGTTTATAACGGGTATTTATAGAGAAAGCTGAAATAGAATAAATGGAATTTACTTTACCTCCAATTATTAATTACCATCAGTTAAGCTCTTAACATTTGTTCCCTAAATTTAATTGCACTACATTAGATACTGCATAAATTCTTATTTATATAGCATTAAGGTTCTTTTAACTCTGATTTATTTCCAATTTTATTAAAATTTGATTTCTCATTTCAATTAATAGACTGAATAAACGGGCAACACATTAATATCGCCATTGTTTACTTTTAACTGTGTTCATAAGTTTATTGTTTACAGACACAATTTACTCATTTACAAAATTTCAATTCCGTAATCACATTCAATCTATTTTGTATTACTTCATTGGTTTATATATACTTTGAATTCATTTAATCACCACTAATTGAGTCAATTACTGCAATTGTTTTCGAATTAATTTTTTGAACTAAACAAATTTACCAGATACAACAAATTATGACCTTACATTTATTTCAATTAATTGGGATTGCGCAAAAAAAAATTATTATTATTAACATAATTGCATTAATTTATATTCAGTAACCAATGAATCAATATATATTTCACACATAAATACACTAATTGTATTGGTTTATACTATATTCCATCTTAAACTAAGTCATAACATTTGAATCATTATATTAAATTGGAAATGTTCATTCACGTTCATTACTTATTAACTTGCAATAACGTATTTCTTTAATTTACATCCAATTACTGTTAACCATGTTTTTATGGCATAATCAATTCAATACTTACCTCTAATTTCTCATATTCAATTTATATCTAGGTATAAACCTTCACTACTCCATTTATTACTTTACACAATAAAATAACATTTAAACTCATAAATGTAATACCCAATTTCATTTTAAATCCAATTTATTTCCAATCAAAGTTTATACATATTTCAAACCACTATTGTAATTACTCCCAGAATATTGGTTTTATTAAATGACCATTTATTATAATTTAATTTCCTTAATTAAATCCAATTTTTACATTTCTTTTCACATTCCAAATTTTATAACTAAGTATACATCTACATTATTCCCAACTTACAAAATTTGAATTAATTACTATTTATTAGTTGCTTTACTGATCAATTCAATAATTGCATTGGTTTCTCTTATATTAAATTTATTACCCAACATTCCAATATTCATCTTAGATTTTTTTAAATGGCTATATTCCAGAATGTGAAATCTTGTCTATTACACATATTAATTTAGGTTTTAAAACTAATCAATAAAGTTTCCTTAGTCCAATCCTTTTTACCAATTTAATTTACATTCACACTTCCGTTATTATTTTAACAATCATTAAAGTAACGTTTATCAACAACACAAACATTATGATTTATTTATCTAACATTGATTGTATAAGTTTCCCATTTATTACGTATTATAGTATCAATTGATATAATTTAAAATCTATTTCCCAAATCTATTACTTTTCAATCAATTAAAACTTCACAATTGTTTACATCAATTGGGATTTACACTACACTTATTATTTATCAACTTGTTCTAACCTTATTACCTAAATTTACATTCAGTTACTATTGAGCAATACTATTTCATTTCATTCAATGATTCCACTAGTTTTACTCAAATTCCCGTTATTGTAAACCTTATTTGTTCATTAAAATTAAATTTTGATTCCAATTAAATCAACAAATTCAACATGCAATTTATAATAGTTATTTACAAGTATGAATTGAATTAACATTTATTTCAAATATTATCTTAGTTTACATTAACATAATAATTTATTACCTTTAATAAATTTAATACCCAATTTATTACATGCAATCAATTTGACCTTACATACTTCAATATTCCCACCTTCATCTTAATTCTAATACACTATAGTATCAAATTTCAATTTCTCACAATAAACCCATTTATTATAAATTGCATACCCATTTATTAAATAGATTGGTTCAATTCAACTCTTTTATTAAGTCTATATTAATCAATATAATATTTCATTAGTTAATTCAAATCTTACCTTTAATTACTTATTCCATTTTATACCCAAGTGCAACAATTTACTCTATTTCATTATTATTGATTTCACTTCAATTGTATATAATTAATTTTAATTACCAAAGCTACATTCATTTCTAACATTTGCTTCATTATAAGTTATAAAGTTTTTATTTCTTTCTAAATTTAGTTACAGAAATCTTATTAAATTGCCCAATTTAATTATCAAATTTTACGGGTCGTTACAATCGACAGTGGATAAACTCCACCGTAGCTCACATGAGTACCTCGCGATTTGCTTTTACGGCTAGCCTCTCACTGTAAGCCTAACTAGCAAACTAACCCTTCGATACTCGATCTCAGGGACATGTAGGAGTAAGAGTCATCCGTTCGCTACCTAACAAGAAGCGAGAACCCCCTATCATGTACGAACCTCAATAAGCAAATCTGATTTACAAATTTGATTATAAATCCATTTCTAATATTTATAAGACACTATTTATAAAAATCCATTTCATTTCTTTATTAATAGCATTCCTTTATAAACTTTCATTTTAACACTTATAAAACTCGTTTATATTTCCATTACTTTTATTTATAAAATATCAATTTTATAAATCTTATATATAAACCATTTATAATAAGTTCAAAATTCTCAATTTAACTTATTTTACAAAATAGTTAACTTCATTTTTCAAAAATCATATTTAAGTATATTTCACAAAGCCATAATTTTTATAACATAAAAATTATAACTTTTTATTCATTTAAAATAAATTCATTTCTTTAACAATTAAAAAATTATTAAAACATATATATTTTAAAATTCACTTTGAAATCCTTTTTAAATTGAAATCATCAATTTAATATTTTAAATTTCCAGAAATATGGCCCAATGCTGCAAAAGCGCTAAATAAGGGGATTCACATCAATAATAGAAAACATGGCATCCATCACATCAAACATCACATAATACAGCATATATAACAATATGTGTAAATAAAAATCAACAACGGTGAGGAATCTAGTTGGATCTCTCCAACCTGTAACCTACAACAAATATACCTATGATAAAATATGCACAATGTTTGCTTTGAGGCAGACGCGCGTACAAATGGTCATCCGCACATACACGGGAACGTATAGGGTCTCATCTGCTCCAATAGGCAAGAATATATCCAACTACTAAAAATATAGCATAACATCCAAACAATCATCACATAGCATAAAATAAATTTATTCCCACTTATATATAAAAATATAAGCGGGGTAGAGAGTGAGTTCTACTCACTTTGGTTGCAGTCGTCGTTGCAGTGTTTTATTTGGAATAAAATTAAACGAGCGTTTAATTTTACCCAAAAGTCTTGCGAGCTCCAAATCGATCCAATCCAACTCCATAGCATAGTATTTTCAGTAACGAGTGCAACGCAACTCTTTTCATGCGAAACGGACCTCGTATGAAGTTATGGATTTTTAAACATAACGATAATTAATAATATAATTAACTTAATTAACATTAAATAAAAAAAATAAACCTAAATTATCGTTTCTTCCCTCCCGCAACAGCCTTTATGCATGCAGGAAACCCACCACGTCGCTTCCTATCTTCGATCACCTGAGCCTCCATGTTCACCTAGAACACGATCAACCACCACCACGTCATGCTCCTACTCGAGCTCCCCCCACGGCCTCAGACCGCACCCCCTTAGCTCCTCATTTTCCTCGAAAATCGAACCCAAACGCTACACGAGCGTGGCCAGATTTTGGCGAATCCGAGCCACTTTGACAAAAATCCACCGGTGGATGTGAAGATCTCCCATTGCTCTTCGATTCTCTGTTTGAAGTCTCGGCCTAAAATTCGATGGATTGAGAGATAATTGAGGGGAAAGATTGGAGCTTTCTTGGCCATTGAATTTAATGGTGGGGGCTAGCCCTAATTGATCTAGGGTTTTGCAAGTTAGGGCCCCCTATTTATAGGCAATATAAATTACTATTTACTCAAAAAAATTTCGAACTCCAAACGAAGCATGCCGCCTAGCGTTCATACTATTTTACCCCTACTCCGAACATAATGGACTATATATCGAAGGCCAATTCCATCGTATTTAGAAGATAGGTTTCCGAAATCGAATTATTTTAATTAAATTTCTTTGCATTTCAGCTTCGCACGACCAAACCGTAAGTCCGATCGCCACGAAATTTGAAATCTTATAATAACTCATTATTACGGATCCAATGAAACTAGCTTCGTTGAAATCGGAGACAGTGTCAAAAATGACTATTTTTACACGTTAATTAAATCAAATTCCAATTTCCATTTATTCACTTTTAAATCAATTTTTAAAAGTTCGCTAACTCCATTCTAATTTAAATAGATTATAAATTAACTTTATAAATCATTTTCATTTAAATTAAATTCAAGATCCAATTATTTAAACATTTAACTTATTAAATTTACTTTTCAATATTTAAAACCAATTAAATATTCTAAATTCAAATGATTGAAAATTTGGGTCGTTACAACGGCCTTTATTAAATTCACTTTTATTAAGTGCACAAAAGATTCACGACCTTATATTTATT
This sequence comes from Allium fistulosum, assembly GCA_030737815.1. Classification (NCBI taxonomy): domain Eukaryota; kingdom Viridiplantae; phylum Streptophyta; class Magnoliopsida; order Asparagales; family Amaryllidaceae; genus Allium; species Allium fistulosum. Next base: position 299,497,453 of record CM060908.1, on the reverse strand, counting down.
ATAAGCCAATAGTTTTGAGCATTATGTCATGTACTAAAGTCGATAGTGGGTTCCACATACCCAACTTGATTCATATCCCAAATTTCACGACCAGCGGATTATATATAAGTTCTCATTCATGTAAACCAACAGTTATAGTTACTACATGTGAACAGTGGAGTTCGTGTAGTGGATTGGCCTTTAACAGAAGTTTAAAATCATGAAGTGGTCATAGATATTTTTTAAATATTATGTATTAATTATTGCAAAACTTTCTTATTACCGATGGAACACTATGCCACAAAGTGAATCAGACAACAGTGATCACACAAATAAGATAGATTTTCTGTTATTCCACTTTTTCACACAACACATAAACAACCATATGTTGTCTGAAGAGCATCTGAAATATTTCAACTGTTGTCTGAATAGCCTGTGAAATCTTTATGAAAATGCTTGTCATTCAAACAATATTTTATTCGTCGTCTGATTTAAGGTATCAAATTTTTTAGTTTCGGCTCCATCTTTTCCCTCTCAATTATTTCGTGGCCGCTTTTTATTTTTGTTTCCCTCTTTATATTTTTGTTCCCGCTTTTTATCTTTCTTCAATCCATATCTCGATACAATGCAAATGCACATCTCCTTCTCATCTTCAACTTAGGGTTTTATGAAATTGAAGCCATCTCCTTCTCATCTTTGTGCAAATTCGATACTTTCTCCCTCTCAATTTTGGTTCTCTCATGTCTTCTAGAATTAGGGTTCTTAATCGAACTCGATTGATATTGATTGCTACGTGATTTTTTATTATCTTTTGATTTTGCTGGAACTTGATCTATAATTATGCCGATGATGATATGGGTGCTTATATAGGATTTGATTTCCTATATTTTCATTTTGATATTTTGATTTGAAATAGCTCTTATGCTTTACTGACTTGTTCTTCGTATAGATGCTTCGAAACTTTGAACCTCGACTGCACTTTGGTTGTTGATATGTGTACTGATCTTTACCTCAACTACAGATTTCTCTTCTATTTTAATTTTCTTGTTCATCTTGGTATGATTTGTGGCACTCCCCTGTTTTAATTTGTGGCACTGCCTTGTTCAATTTGTGGCATTTGCTGTTTTAGTTTATGGCACTTGCTTGTTTTAATTTGTGATAAGCCAGTGCACTGCCTTGACAAAGCAGTACAGAACACTGCCTTGTCAAGGCAGTGCACACTAGTGATGCCTTGTTTGTGCACTTTGATGGTCCATGTTGCTTTTTCTATGATGGTCCATGTTGCTTTTTCTATGATGGTCCATGTTGCTTTTTCCAGTTCATGTTGCTTTTGCTGGTGCAATTGCTTTTGCTGGTTTCTTGTTATGCTGTCTTGGTTCATCCATACATGCTTTTGGTTTGTGAGTTGTTTGTATACACTTGTATATACTTGAGCTTGAACTAATTCAGTTTTGAACCATTTTGAGTTTCTAAACCATGCTATTGAGTTTCCTTTCTACTCACTATGTACATATATAGATTTATATACATATGTGTATATACGTATATTAGTGTGCTTGGTTATTCGTTTGTATATTTGACTTTGAAAAACTCAATATTTTCTTTTGATCAGACACATGCTTAAACTGTTTTGAGATATATGTGTATATATGTGCATATATGTACATATATGTACTTCATTTGATAGTTCTTGTGTGCACTTGAGTTCCGCTTGCATTACCATGTCTGAGTTCATGTGTACACTTGAGTTCATATCCGAGTTAGTGTACACTTAAATTCATGTGTACACTTGTCCCTGCCTTGTACTTCTTGTATTCTTGATGGTTTGAACTTCTATGTATATATATACATACACATGTATGTATATATGTGTGAATGTTTGTGGCACTGCCTTGTTTTAATTTATGGCACTTGCTTGTTTTAATTTGTGACAAGCCAATACACTGCCTTGATAAGGCAGTGCAAAGTGCTGCCTTGTCAAGGCAATGCACATACTGATGCCTTGTTTTTACACTTTGATGGTCCATGTTGCTTTTGCTATGATGGTTCATGTTGCTTTTACCGGTCCATGTTGCTTTTGTTGGTCCATGTTGCTTTTGCTAGTCTAGTCGCTTTTGCTGGTTTCTTGTTATGTTATCTTGGTTTATCCATACATATTGTTGGTTTGTGAGTTGTTTGTATATACTTGTATACACTTGTATACACTTGAGGTTGAACCAATCTGAGTTTCTGTTGCATTTGCCAATCCAGTTCTATATACACTTGTATATACTTGAACTTGTATATCACACTGGCCCATGTTGTACATGAACTTGTATACTTGTCTAGTTCTGTATATACACTTGATATACATGAACTTGTATATTACACATGTCTATGTTTCTTTTGCTGGTCCAGTTCCGAACCATTTTGAGTTTCTGAACCATTTTATGTGCATTTTCACTTGTTGTTTTGCCTGAGCTTGTTTATGTGCACTATCTTGAATTTAGTTTTGAACCATTTTGAGTTTCCAAACCATTTTATATGCATTTGCACTTGTTGTTTTGCCTGAGTTTGTTTATGTGCACCATCTTGAATTCAATTCTGAACCATATTGAGTTTCTGAACCATTTTATATGCATTTGCACTTGTTGTTTTACCTGAGCTTGTTTATGTGCACTATCTTGAATTCTTGCCTAGTTGTCTTGTTTGCATTTCCTGGATGTGCAAGTGTGCATTTTCATGTATATACATACATATGTATGTATGTATATGTGTGAATATTTGCTAATTCGATTGTTATGTGTGTGTGCACTGTTGGTTGAATCCCTTGCGACTGGTTTGTACTTGTACTTATATATGTGCCTGGTTTGTTTTGATTGTTTTGCTGTCTGTTTTAAGGTAGTGTTGAGATACTTTTGATTGTTTTGATGCTTGGTTTGTACTTGTATATATGTGCATCTGAGTTGAGCTCGAGGAGGCTTGGGCTTGACCTTGTGCACGTTTGCACTGTGTTGAGCCTTCGGGCTTAACCTTTGCAACAGTATATGAGATTTAATCGATGCCTGGCCTTGTGATATTCACAACGATACACTGTGCATATCATAAGTTGTCCGTGCACAGATATATTTTTTCCCATCTAAAACATGAAGAGAAAACAAACTCATAAACTGAGGCAATATTAATATTCAAATTCAATTTTATTTTTGCAATTTAGGTTTGTTTCCTTTCCCATTTTACTACGTTGGTTATTTGTCAGGTATAGGAGATGGCTGGAAATAAGCTGGAGCAAGCCAATTAAGCTCAACATCAAAAACAAACTCGAGCGAGTGTGAGTAAAAAATGTTATATATGAGTGTGTAGAGAAATGTTGTATACATGAGAGTGATAGTGAAAGTTGTATTGTATTTGAAAATTTAAGTAGAGTGATAGTGAAAGTTGTATTGTATTTGAAAATTTAAGTAGAGTGATAGTGAAAGTTGTATTGTATTTGAAAATGTAAGTAGAGTGACAGTGAAAGTTGTATTGTATTTGAAATATAATATTTGTTTAACTTAAATTACGATTCATTTATTTCATTCTGAAAATATTTATTTCATTATGTGAACAATTATTTATATCAGTTAATATTTATATGTTTTCTAATAGAAAATTCTAGAAATGATACTATAGCATCAAACAACATATGGTTTTTTTATATTAGTGCATATCAGGTAACGGGGCATATATGTGGTCTGATGTGCAATGAGATGGCATAGAATTTAACGAAAGATAGATATGCAATCAGACAACGGAGCATATCTGTCGTCGGATGCATTTTTTCCCATAGTGGGAATTCAGAATGCATCAATATACCCAATTACTAGGCCAATTATTGAACTTACAATATGTAGTATAATGTAGATGAGATAAAGAAAACAAAGTTAGTAATTGTAGTAGTAAAGGATAGAAGGATTTGATCCTGGTTTGGACCCAATCATACTCAGTCTCATAGCTTCTTTAAGAATTTCCACTATACAATCTCCCCTACTCAACCTTGAGGAACAAGTATCTACCATCGTATGATACACAGAATTTCTCCTTGGCAAACATCATTATAAGTATTTTTGACAATGATCAAATCTTAAATGCTTATTTGTTTAATTCAAGTACATAGATACTATAACCCACGAAAAAGAGGCAAGAGTGTGCATGAGAAGTGCGTAGGAATTAAAAGATCAAGAATATAAATATGAACAATGAATTATGATCTTTTTGATTACGTTTAAAAGAAGGAGAATGCTAAGATTTTTAGAGATTGAATAAGAGCAATATATATAATGGTAATTGAGTAAATGATTTGGAGTAACTGTAACATATTTATAAAGTTAAAATATTTCCATGATAAGTCATGGAAAGGTCCAAAACTTTTGGAGTCCAAGATGGAGAAGGCACAATGTTTCATACAATCTGGAAAGGTGTAGTTTCATAGGCCGCCAGTCGACCGATAGGGTTGGGATTGTTCGACCGATCCATGTGGGAATTGACTATTTAGGGTGTTGCTTGAACCTCAAAATTTTATTTGAAGCCCAATTAAACAAAATTATAAATGACCAATTTTTTTTTGAATATAAGAAATGATTTATTGATATTTTACGTGGGTTTTAAAAGAGTTTTTACCATAAAATAAAATAAATATCTTCACTTTTTAACTTGTATTTCATTGTGCATGTTGATAGATATCTCCTTGTATTTTTAACTTACATGCTTCATGTTTGGACATGTAAATATTTATATCTAATAATTTCTCTGTCATAATCATGGTCTTTATTAATAATTGTAATAATATGCTGTTAAGAAATAATATTTGGGATTTTATAATAAAGATTAAATTAATTAAAAGGGCTCTAAATAATAAAACTTTGATAAATAGAGGTAATTTGGAAATATATTAGTAAAATTTTCTTATAAAGTGAGAAAATATTTTACTTGGATAACATTTGATTTTGTAAATAGTCTAGCTATTTTTAGATGCCAAAATGATTTTTAAAATGAAATAAAAATGGATAAATAATTTTTAGAAAGTCAAATATCTAAAGCATAGTAGTTTAAAATTTTACTTTCAAAAGATGAATTTTTACTTAATTTATACGAGGGATTTGGAAATTATTTGTGAATGGGCCTAAAAGAGTATTAAGAGAATATAAAATTAAATGAGGTAAATCGGGGAAAATTATTTTATAAAATATATATAGTTGCTTGAATGCTAGTTGAAAGCAAATATTATTTTTATTTAGGTTTTGAAGCAGATTGAGCTAAGCATAGAATTGTTTATAAAATGAATAAAATGAGATTAGTGATTTTAATGAAGCCCATTAGGCCCATATTATAGTAAATAAGAAAAAATCAGTATATTACTCCCCTACACTTCTCTTGAGTACTCTAGAATTTTCCATTTTCACTTTAAATATTTCATTCCACATAACATTTTCATCGCCCTATAGCTTATTTCCACTTCAAAGCAAAAAATTAAAAACCTATATACTCCTAAAATTCACAGTAAATAAAATAAAAATTCCAAAATTCCTCAAATTAAAATATAAGGTAGTGTTTGTTTTAAAAATGAATTTTGGATTTTCTGTTTTCAAATATGTATGTCAAACATGAGAGGAGTGAAGTGATGATGGAGGTGATGGAAGGAAGATGGAGGGACGATGGAGCGGATAGAAGGACGATGGAATGATTGATTGTTTCTCGTGCTTCTATCATTTTTCAAAACTCGGAAAATAAAAAAAGTTGTTTTCTATTTTGTATGTTAATTTTGTTTTCTAAATTGATTGTTTTCAATAATATACATGTGTCTTGCGCATTTTTATATAGACGAAAACCTAAAACTAAAAATAGTAAACCAAACACGGCCTAAGCTTTTGAACACAATGCTCTACCACTAGGAGTAAGAAAGTTGGAGTTTTGATATTCATAAAGTTGGGTTTTGTAATTCATAGTAAGTGAAGAAGGAAAAGAAAAAAGGAGTAGGAAAGCTTAAGTGAAGAATTATTTACTGCTAGTTTCATGTGAGTGATCTTCATTCACAAATCTATGTTCGAATATTTGTATTTGCTATGCATTTGCTATGTCTATTTGACTATGCTTGAAGTTGAGTAGTTGTTGTGTTTTATGGTTATGCAAATGAATCATTCATCTATTAATAATAATCAAACTCATCCCGGTGACTTTTGATGCTTGTTATGGGTGATTGTGTGTTGGAAATAGTGTGTGAATGAGTTGCATCAAAATAAAACTGAGTTGCATCGACTGAAGTAGTGAGGAAGGCGAAGGCCTAGAGCATATTTTTCTTAAGGTTCACGTCAAAAGGTTGTCCTATTGTGCAACCAATCGGCTGGTTGCAGAACTTATCGACCAGTTATTGAACTGGAGCAATTTTCAGCTTTAGGCCGATAAGTATCAATTATTGAATATATATATATAACAAAATAAAATAAAATTGAGATATGGAAAGTAGAAATAAGTCATTTTCTAAATGTGAAGTTATTGTGTAGACAACGATTTATTTTCATTAAAATTAAATTAGTGGAAGAATTAATAAATCAAATTAAATAGAAATTGATTTTAGGCTTTAATGATTCGTTTAAAAATCAAAATAAATTCTAGAGAATTATAGAATAGTTTCTGATAAATATTGCTTGATTTTAAAAGAGTTTTCTATGATTTTTGAAATGCAAAAGGGATTTTTAAAATTACTTTTACAGTTAAAAATACCTACTTTGGATTTAAATAGATGGGAAAATTATATTTGGAATTGTAAAATAAATAAAAGCTTTTGAGATAAATAAATATATTTTTCATGTAAAGAAAAATTCACTTATAAATACTTTTGGGTGTTTATGTGAGTATATCTTCTATGTGATGAGGATATTGAGTAAATGGAGTTGTAATACCGATTGACATGAGAATTTTGATAATATTTCTTTAGTTATTCTTTGGATTTATAACACAGAATATTATCATATGGAGCGAGCGTAGTTTATGAGCATTGAGTAAACAAGCAAGTAACACCAGATGGTCTGGGACATGTGAGCTAATATTTTTTGATTACTTTGTGCAAGTGAATATATTTTTTGATTACTTTGTGCAAGTGAATGTCACTCATACAGTGATGAGTATATGGTGTATTTACATATAATGTGTTGCAAGCTAAGAGTCATGGGCTAAGAGCCATAAGTATGTCTATCTATTGTAAGTGTACTCTAATTATATTACTGAGGAGTAAACCAGATTTGGCTAGCATCCACTCTAATGGCCAAATTACAGTTTCACACCCCGTATTTGTGGCACACTTTGTTGTTTATGGCTGAGAGCCACTGCCCAATGTCATCTAGGCCAATAGTCTATTACCATTAAGGGCACTTGCAGGGTTGTGACTATTGCATTGTGTAGTTATACAACACTTTAGTGCTAGATGGATACCATGTGACGATGGTCGTTGAGGTAAATTAAGATTATATGGGTAGCGTTGAGAGCATGTGAGGAAGTCCCTTGGAGTGGAGCTGAGAGCTTATCAATCTCCTGTAACAATTTATGATTTAATCATTTCAATAATGGATATTTAAATATATTTTTAATAATTAATTAATGTATTTTATAAGTCGAATAAATTCCATTTAAATAATAACTAAAGATCGTAAAATAGTTTTTAAATTTTGTTTACCAAAATATTTAGTTCAAAACCAAATAGAAAATGTGACCGGAAATTGTTACTCGAATTTTCAACTTTTCGATGTCTAAAAGTTATCGAAAAACATTCTGCAGATTTGAATTAATATATTCACACATTAAAATAAGTTAGAATACATTTTAAATTATATACAAGCAAACATATTTAATTAAGAAATATAATAAAATATGATGTGACATATTATGTAAATTTAAAAAATAAAGTGGAAAAGAAGGCATATAAGGTCATTTATCTCAAAAACATTTAGTACTAAGGTGTTAAATAATGTTGGCTCAAACAAGTGAGAGGGGGGATAAGGAAAAACATGGGGAAGAGGGAAAGAGACATGGGTGGTGAGGGGGCAAAGTTTTAGTAGAGGGTATGTACCCTAAGGCTAGTTTAGTAATTTGATTTATGCACTTGTATATATATACATTTACTAATTTTTTATCTCATTTTCTTATTTCATAACCACCTTGAAAAATCTTCTCTAAGTTCTCATGTTCATTTCCATGGCTTCCTAAAATCTTGAGTAAAGAAAACCTTAGTTCTTTTCCATTTTAAATTTCTAAATCCTTGTCTTAAGCCTCTCTTCTCTTTTATACAACTCCACCTTCCAAAATAAGCCCATACACACCCATACATCCTCTTAGCCGAGCATTTCCACCCCTAAGCCAAATACTTTTCACCTAAAAGCTGCCAAAGACTCCGCTTTTCTAAGCTAGAAGCAAAAACCTAGGTTGTGTTCGAGTTATAGAAAAATTTAGCTTGATTTAGTCCACTTTCGGTGAGTAAAGCTCGCTCCTTTATTCAAAGTTATTAGCTTTATAAATGAGGTATATTTGTTAGTTAAAAATGGTGCTTGTTTAAGTAGTTATGATGTTGAATTGATTACACATAAGTATGCTTAGGAATAATGTTAATTTGGTTATATATAAGTACGCTTGTATGTGGTGTTGTATGAACTTGAAATCGAAAGTTAAGTGAAGTTAATTAGTAAGATATGACCTTGATTATGTATGTGATCATGTTATATATGTATTGGTATTGCTACTTGTGATGTGCTAAGTTAAGAAAATTAGCACTAGGTTGAACATAACGTTGAAATCCCTTTCTTTTCAAACTTGTGTACTTATGGTTTTGTCGAGAAGGTTTATAAAGTTTTTAAATTTTAAGTTTTGTTATCCAAAAAGGGCTTTATTAAAAGTTATAAAGTAAGGTTTAAGTATAAAAGAAAAGTTTTTGAAAGCTTTTGGAATGTTAAACTAAGTTTAAAATTACGGTCGTATAGCGATGGTCGCTGTAAGCGTAGTTCGTGATGTTTTAAAACTTATTTTAAGTAATTAAAAAGGTAATTTTTATTTAATTAATTATTTATATAATAAATTATTAATTAATTAATTAATTAGTATTTAATCATTGGTTAATAAAGGTAATTAGTACTTAAGTGTTAATTAATTAAGTTAATTTTAATTAGTTAATTAATTAAAGTTAATTATTATTCACTTAATAATTAAGGGTTAATTATTTTTAATTATTTATTAAAGATTAATTATTAATTATTAATTTATTAATGGGGTTTAATTAATTATTAATTAACTATTGATTAACCAAATTTAATTAAGATGTTAATTAGGACTTAATAAATATTTAATTATTATTTAATAAAGGTTTAATGTATTTTTTAATTAATAAATAAGGGTTTTAATTTAAAAATCGTTTTGTTTTAAAAATATTGGTTTTGTTTTAAGACTGTCTTTCTTTTTCATAAATGTTTTTAATCAAAGGATTTCTTTGTCGATTACCCTTAAGTAACCTCAAAAAAAATATGAAACCGATGTTAACGTGGTGACACATTTATGGGAATTAAGTCAACCCATGGTTAGTACTAAAAGCCGATGAGTAGGCTGATCCTTCATCTGTAAGGTCTAGAATTTATTTCTAGGCGAAGGATAGAGGAAGACCGAAATATCGAAAACGTGATCGATATGGGAGGGTTAATTCCTATCAATTGGTCATGTTTAAATTAAGTATATGGTTATCCATGTGCAAGCTCTGTATAATTACCCTATGTAGCGGATAGTATGCTATTTATAACTTGACTTGTTTTAACTCAGGAAGTATGTTGTGTATATTAGAGTTCTTTGATGAGGACTTGAATACTGGTTACATACTTTCAAAAGAACCAGAATTGAGTTAGCTGGGAATTATCGCTTAGTTTGGAGACACCGATTTCAAATAAATATGATTTATCCAAACCACTCCAAACTAATAACGTTCGTGATAGATCATTATAAAGTATGCTATGGAGATGTACTATTCTTCCCGAGAGTGATTCCAAAATGGAAGATAGTAATTGTTGAATATTTGTTCGATCCTGGAACAACTTTATAGATGAATACATCGTTGCATTAGGTTCCTAGAGGGCAAGGTTAGCATTCCAAGATGGTCTGCTAGGAGGAAAGGTAAAAGCATAACCTTAAGCCTCACAACCGGTAAATGAATAAAGCAGGGATGTGCCGCAGGGCTATATAGGTCGCTCCCATTAGGGTATGATCATTGCCTAATCTAAATCGATATCTATGGTTTGCGTATGCTTTGGGATCCCTTTTATGGCTATTCATCACAAACAATGGGTAGTAAGGGATAGGGCCAGTCCTAAGTAATAGAGGTGCAAAGTGTTATAACCTCTCGCGTACATTTTATTTAGAGGTGTTTGGATTCGGTGGGTAGACCCTTACCCTTTCATAGTTGGAATTCATTTAATATGAGCCTTCGGATTTGGTTGTGTGCCTATTATGCTGGAATTTAACTAATGTAACAATGTCAGCTATGATTCCATATTTACTTTGAACCCAAACATTATGATAATATCAAAGGATTTTATATAGAAATGGTTTGGTTATCGTAAGGTATCTGTATTTATGTGCGGCGTGGTCTTACGATATACCTTTGGTTTGAAGGTTTTTATAATGTTAAACTTATGCTTTACTCACACCAGACCCATGTCTGATTTGGAGTTTTATTTCTTTTTCTTAAACTCTTGGGTACTCAAATTTTTATGAGTAGTCGAGTAGTCAGGTTTCTTAGAGCATTTTGGGAAGCAGTATGGAGTAGGAGCTTTCATCATTATCCAGTAGCAGTCTTTATTTCCGCCATGACTTTACATTATGTATTAGTAATTTTGACAGGCTGATAGAGTTGTCCTTGTTGGGAATAGCACTTGTTATAACTTTAATGTTACATTTTGGAATAACCATATGTCCTATTCTATGACGATGTATATGTAACTCTGACGTTTGTGAGCAAAATCTGTGTTTGCTTTCTTTGTCTTTTATTTTCTTTACACCACGACCTATCTATCATACATTTTGATGATCGGCACATGAATACCGAGGATGTATTAAGTGTCATCTTTTGGTGTAAGAAAGGAAGATCGTCACACTTGGTATCAAAGCTTATTTTGAGCAAACACTTAGGCCTTGGTTGGGGTCAATTCATTAGAGATAGGGTTAGTAGTACCCTAGAATGGGTTCAGTCTTTGAGAGTGTGTTTCCATGTTGTATTGATTAGCATTTATATATTTGGTTTTATGCTCTTTTTCCTAAGATAATCTCGTTCATGTATTCTAAAGATATCTTTCTTTATTTAGGTAGTAAGAATGAGTACAAGAAGGATACGACGAAGGGAAAACAGTAGCACAACAACCACAAATGGAAGAACCTTAAATGTTAAAAGGGGTGGAATAGCTGTTGAGGAAGTAGATCCAATGCATCCTTGAGTAAACTTCGCAACTTTGTGCTAGGACTTCACAAACCTAGGAGGAAAACCTTTTAAGGGTTCTCAATCCATCATTAAAGTACAAGCTTGGCTATGGTTATGTGAGAAGAGAGTGTAGCTGCATGGTGGGATTCTATCACTGCAAATGTTCTAGAAGATGAGTTCTCATGGGTTAGATTCAAAGAAGTATGCGAAGACCAATTCGTGCCAGCTGCGGGAAAAACTCGATTATATAGAAGTTTTATGGATCTCAAGCAGGAAGACATGTCCGTAGTGGAATATGAGACAAAGTTTAATGAGTTATCTCGTTTCAGCCTTGGACATATTGACACGCCGCTAAAGAAAAACGAGATATTCAAATGGGTATTAGAGAAGAGTTCCATGAAAAGATGACCACTCTTGTAAAGGAATCATTTGTAGATTTTGTGGACATGGACTTAAGGTATGAAGTGCTTTTGAAAAAGAAACCAGCAGTAGCAGCACCCAGTAGCGGTAGCATTAACCCAAATAAAAGGAAGTTTAACCCAAACTAGAAAAAGAAGCAGGATAAGGGAAAACATGCAGGAGGAGATCGGGGAAACAAGTATAAAGATGTTGTTTGTTACAATTGTAAGAAAAAGGGGCATATTTTAACACACTATCAGTAGGCAAAGGCTACCTCTCCAATAGTTTAGAAGATGCTTTGCTATAATTGCCACCAGCCTGGACACATGGTTAAGGACTCCCCACCGTTGAAGCAAGGTTAGCAGATTAAGGTCTACGCTATTAAGGATGAACCCTCAACTTCTGAAGATGCTAAAGGGAAGGGAGTCTTAGAAGGTACTTTGCCAATAAATGGTTTTTTAGTTCATGTTTTGTTTGATACTGGAGCCTCGAATAGTTTTATCTCTAAAGAATTAGTAGATAGATTAGAACTTAACTCGAAATTTGTAGAAACCTCTATTTGTGTGTCCAACCCCATTGGTGTTATAACTAATATATGCTTGATTTATGAAAGAGTACAAATTAATTTTCGAAAACATCATTTCTTTTGTGACCTATTTGTCTTAGATTTTAAGGGGTTTGATTTTATACTAGGTATGGACTAGTTATCTACGAATGGAGCCATTTTGAATTGTGACAAGTGAAGAGTAGTGTTGAAAACCAATTCGAGGGGTGGGGGGTATTGCACAAGATGGTATGTGCTAAGCCTAACAAGCATATGAGTAGTTTCTTATATGCCTTAGAATCATCCCAAGAAGGGCTTGAGTCTATATTAATAGTTAAAGATTTATTGGACATTTTTGAGCCAATTAGCAGTTTGCCTCCTCAACGGGAAATTGAATTTCACATCGATTTAGTTTCCAGTGTGAGACCTTTAATTCAACCCCTGCACAAAATGACCACGAGAGAGAAGCAAGAGCCAATAAAACAAATCGATGATTTGTTAAGAAGAGGATGGATTAGACAAAGCCATTCGAGTTAGGGATTGGCTATAGCTTTTATATCTAAGTCTGGTGGTTCATTAAGATTGTGCATGGATTATAAGGGTTAAATAAATATACCATTTGGAATAAATACCCTTTACCTCGCATAAATGATATATTCGACCAACTTCATGGAGCTAGAGTATTCTCCCAATCAGACCTTGCTACAGGTTTCCATCAGTTAAGGGTGGCATAGGATAGTATACCCTTAACTGCTTTTAGAGGGCTTGATTTTTTAAATGAGTGTTTGGTTATGCGTTTTAGGCTAACCGACGCACCTGCATTTTTCATTGATCTTATGAATAGAGTTTTAAGGGATGTGTTAAATACATTCATGCTGGTTTTTATCAACGACATTCTTATCTACTCAAAGATGGAGGAAGAGCACTGACACCATTTGGAAGTGGTGTTGGAAACGTTAAGAAAAACATTCCTAAAGCTAAGTTTTCTAAGTGCACTTTTGGCAATTAGAAGTGAGATACCTAGGACATGTTGTATCGGGTGATGGCATCTCAGTTGATCCGGCTAAGGTAGCTGGTGTGCAAGATTTCAAGAGACCCCAAACTCCTATAGAAGTGAGAAGCTTTTTAGGGATGGCGGATTATTATAGGAAGTTCATCAAGGATTACACCAAGATCGCCGCTCAACTAACCAAGCTAATAAAGAAGGATGTTAAGTTTGAGTGGACTCCAAAGTGTGAGGATGCATTCCTCGAGTTGAAAGAAAGATTGACCAGTGCCCCTGTTTTGATTATTATAAATGGAGGAGAAGGGTTAACTGTTTATACAGATACATGTAGAGTTGGTTTGGGTGCAGTGTTGATGCAACATGGGAAGGTTATAGCCTATGTAAGTAAATAGTTAAAGCCTTACGAGAAGAATTATGCAACGCATGACTTGGAGCCGTTAGTAGTAGTATTTGCGTTGAAGATGTGGAGGTTAATGGGTAAGAATCCTTCTTTCCTCTTTGTTTATTTCTAATCTTTAGGGATCCTAGTTATTAATTTCCTTCTGTAAATAGGTGAAAAGTTTGAGCACTTCACGGATCACAAGTCCTTGAAGTACCTATTCACTTAGAAGGATCTAAACTTAAGGCGACAGTGATGGTTGGAGTTCCTGGTATCCTACGACTTGGATATTCTCTATACGCCAGGAAAAGAAAATGTGATGGTAGATGCTCTTAGTAGGAACGTAGTGTTGCTCTTTTGGAAGTTAAACCAACTTTTTTGGAAAGGATTGCTACTAAGAAAAGGGAGGACGAGCGTTTAAGGAAGATCATCCAGGATGTTGAGGGGGGGCAATGGTTAAGTTTCCAGTTAGATAACCATGGTATTTTGCATATAAATGGGAGAATCCACGTCCCTAATGTCGATGGCATTAGATAAGAAGTTTTATCAAAATGTCATCGATCCAAATTAATTATCCACCTGGATGTTTCAAAGATGCATCAAGATATGAAGCGGGTGTTTTGGTGGAAGGGGATCAAGTGGGATGTCTCAAATCTTTGTCAGCAGATGTTTGATCTATCAGTAGAAAAAAGGTGACCACCAGAAGATGGCTAGTTTACTTCAACCCTTGGAAATCCCAAATTGGAAATGGTAAATGATATCAATGAATTTTATCAATGGTTTACCCAAAACCAAAAAAGGAAACGACGGTGCATGGGTTATGGTGGATCGGTTAACGAAGAGTGCTCATGTTATTCCCGTAAAGCCAAAAAGAACTATAGCTTCTTTGGTGGAAATTATATAAGGGAGATTGTTCGATTGCATGGAGTCCTAGTAAGCATTGTAAGTGATCGAGGTTCCATCTATACAAGTCAGTTTTGGGAGGCATTGCAAATAGCTTTAAGGACAAAGCCAAATTTGAGCACAACATATCATCCTCAAACGAGTGGACAAACGGAAAGGGTGAACCGGATTCTAGAAGATCTTATAAGGGCATGTCTTCTGGATTTTATAGGATCATGGGAAGATCATCTTCATTTGGTGGAATTCTCCTACAATAATAGTTATCAAGAAAGCAAAGGGATGACACCCTACGAAGCTCTCCATGGACATCCATGCAAGTCATTGGCATGTTAGGTTGAGACTGGAGATAGGCAAGTACTTGGGCCGGATATGATTTGGGAAGCTACTGAAAAGGTTGCGATGATAAAGAGAAGGAAGAAGGAAGCCAAGGATCGACAAAAGAGTTATGTTGATAAAAGAAGAAAAGTTTTGGAATTTGATATCAGAGACTCCGTATTTGTGAAGATTTCCCTAATCAGAAGAGTTGTTCGATTCGGAAGAGCGGGGAAGTTGACATCTGGTATATTGGACCTTTTAAAGTCATTGAGAGGATTGAACGGTTGGCCTATAGGGTTGAATTACCAGAAAGGTTCTCACGGGTCCATAATGTTTTCCGCGTGTCCTATTTGAGAAAATTTGTTCATGATCCTTTGTTAATAGTAGAATCAACGGTTCAAGAGGATTTGGAAATAGAGCCGTACTTGACAGTGATCAAGCATCCAGTTCATATTGTAAATTAGGATGAGAAGAGATTACGCAATAAGGTGGTGAAGTTAGTAAAGATTCAGTGGAGTGAGGATCCTCGAGATTGTACTTGGGAGACGGTGGATCATATAAGGGAAGCTATCTTGAATTGATATTGGGATAGCCATTGTTTGTATGTATAGTGTATGCATTATTGTGTTATGGATGCTTTGTGTATGTCATTTGTATGGATTTCATGATATATAATATATGGCCTTTTGAGTTATTATGAGTTATCTCTTTATATGCTAATTTCAGGATGAAATTCTTTTAGGAAGGAGAGTGTAACGACCCGGGATTTAATCACTTTAATTATGGATACTTAGATATATTTTTAATAATTTATTAATGGATTTTATAACTATAAACTTCTTTTAAATAATAACTAATGACGGTAAAATAGTTTTTAAAATTTGTTTACAAAAATATTTAGTTCAAAACAAAATAGAAAATGTGACCAGATATTGTTTCCCGAATTTTCGACTTTGAGATGTCTAAAAGTTGTCGAAAAACGTGCATTTGAATTAACATATTCACACATTCAAAATAAGTTAGAATACATTTTAAATTGTATATGTACATATTTACTTAAGAAATATAATAAAATACGATGTGACATAGTATGTAAATTTAAAAATAAAGTGGAAAAGAAGGCATCTAAGGTCATTTCTCTCAAAAACATTTAGTACTAAAGTGTTAAATCATGTTGGCTCAAACAAGTGAGATGAAGGACAAGGAAAAACATGAGGAAAAGGGAAGGAGACAAGGGTGGTGATGTGGCAAAGTTTTAGTGGAGGCTATGTACCCTATGGCTAGTTTAGTAATTTGATTTATGCACTTGTATATATATACATTTCCTAATTTTTTGCCTCATTATCTTATTTCATTTCCACTTTGAAAAACCATTTCCATAGCTTCCTAAAGTTCTTAAGCAAAGAAAACCTTGGTTTTTTCACTTTTAAAATTGTAAATACTTGTCTTAAGCCTCTCTTCTCTTTTCTATAACTCCACCTTCCAAAATAAGCCTATACACACCCATACCTCCTCTTGGCTGAGCACTTCCGCCCCTATGCCGAATACTTCTCACTAAAAGCCACCAAAGACTCCACTTTTCCAAGATAGAAGCAAAAAACTAGGTTGTGTTCGAGTTATAGAAGAAGTTAGCTTGATATAGTCCACTTTCGGTATGTAAAGCTCGCTCCTTTATTCAAAGTTATTAACTTTATAAATGATGTATATTTGTTAGTTAAAAATGGTTCTTGCTTGAGTAGTTATGTTGTTGAATTGGTTATGCATAAATATGCTTGGAAATGATGTTGATTTGGTTATGTATAAGTACACTTGTATGTGGTGTTGTATGAACTTGAAATCGAAAGTTAATGAAGTTAATTAGTAAGATATGACCTTGCTTATGTATGTCATTATGTTATATATGTTCTGATGTTGCTACTTGTGGTGTGCTTATTTAAGAAAATTAACTCTAGATTTGTGCTTGAACACGACATTGAAATCCCTTTCTTTTCAAACTTGTGTACTTATGGTTTTGTCAAGAAGGTTTATGATTTTTTTTATTTTTTAAGTCTTGTCCTCCAAAAACGGCTGTATTAAAAGTTATAAAGTAAGGTTTAAGTATAAAAGAAAAGTTTTTAAAAGCTTTTGGAATGTTAAACTAAGTTTAAAATTACGAGTCGTATAGCGATGGTCACTATAAGCGCAGTTCATGAAAATGAACTCTTAAAATATTTTCACTTAGAAATCTTTTTGAAAAGTATTTTAAACTTATATTATGTAATTAAAAAGGTAATTATTATCTAATTAATTAATTATTTAGTAAATGATCATTTAATTGGTTAATTAAGTAATTGGTACTTAATCATTAGTTAATAAAGGTAATTAATACTTAAGTGTTAATCATTTAAGTTAATTTTAATTAGTTAATTAATTAAATTTAATTATTATTCAATTAATAATTTAGGGTTTATTATTTTTGATTATTTATTAAACATTAATTATTAATTAATTAATTATTAAAGGGGTTTAGTTAATTACTGATTAATCATTGATTAATTAAGTTTAATTAAGTTGTTAAATAAGACTTAATCAAGATTTAATTATTATTTAATAAAGGTTTAATTTATTATTTAATTAATAAATAAGGGTTTTTAATTTAAAAATCGTTTTGTTTCAAAAATATCAGTTTTGTTTTAAGACTATCTTTCTTTTTCAAAAATGTTTTAAATCAATGGATTTCTTTATCGATTACCCTTAAGTAACTTCAAACAAATATGAAACCAATATTAATGTGGGGACACATTTATGGGAATTAAGTCAACCCATAGTTAGCACTAAAAGCCGATGGGTAGACTGATACTCAACTTGTGAGATCTAGAATTTATTTCTAGGCGAGGGATAAAGCAAGGCCGAAATATCATAAACGTGATTGATATGGGAGGGTTAATTCCTATCAATGGGTTATGTTTAAATTAAGTATATGGTTATCCATATGCGAACTTTTTATGATTACCTAAGTAGTGGATTGTCTGATATTTATAACTTGACCCGTTTTAACTCAGGAAGTTTGTTGTGCATATTAGAGTTCCCCAATGAGGACTCGAATACTGGTTACATATTTCCAAAAGAACCGGAATTGAGTTAGCTGGGAATTATTGCTTAGTTTGGAGACATTGGTTTCAAATAAGTATGATTTATCCAAGCCACTCCAAACTAATAGCATTCGTGATAAATCGTTATGAAGTATGCTATAGAGATATACTATTCTTCTTGTGGATGATTCCAAAATGGAAGATAATAATTATTGAATGTTTGTTTGATCCGGAACAACTTGTATGGATGAATGTTATCATTGCATTGGGTGCTTGGAGGGTAATGTTAGCATTCCAAGATGGTCTGCTAGGAGGAAAGGTAAATGCGTAACCTCAAGCCTCACAACCAATAAATGAATAAAGCAAGGACGTGCCGCAGGGCTATATGGGTCACTCCCATTAGGGTATGATCATCGCCTAATCTAGAGTGATATATATGGTTTATGTATGCTTCAAGATCCCTTTTATGGTTGTTGATCGCAACTAAGGGGTGATCATATTCGGCGTTATCCAGTAAGGGGTAGGGCCGGTCATGAGTAGTAGAGGTGCAACGTGTTGTAGCCTCTCGTAAATTGTATCTAGAGGTGTATGGATTCGGTGAGTAGACCCTTACCCTTTCATAGTTGGAATCCATTTTCCAATACGAGCCTTCAGACTTAATTTTATACTTATTATGCTGGAATTTAATTAATGTAATTCCATATTTACTTTAAACCTAAACATTATGATAATGTCTCAGGATTTTATATAGAAATGTTTTGGTTATTGTAAGGTAAAAAATTGTCTGTTGTTATGTGCAACATGGTCTTACAAGATACCTTTGGTTTGAAGGTTTCTATAAAGTTAAATTTATGCTTTACTCACACCAAACTGTTTGACCGGAGTTTTATTTCTTTCCTTTAAACTCTTGGATACTCAAATTTTTATGAGTAGCCAAGTATTCAGGCTTCTTGAAGCAATTTGGGAAGCAATATGGAGTTGGTACTTTCATCATTATCTAGTAGTAGTCTTTATTTCCACTTTGATTGTACATATGTATTAGTAATTTTGATAGGCCGATATAGCTATCCTTGTTGGAAATAGTACTTATTGTAACTTTGATGCAACATTTTAGAGTAACCATATGTAATATGCTGTGATGATGTATATACAACTCTGACGTTTGTGGGAAATATTTGTTTTGTTTTCTTTATCTTTTATTTTCTTTACCCCACGACCTGTCTCTTGGACACTTAGATGATCGGCACATGCATACCGAGGATGTATTAAGTGTCGTCTTTTGGTGTTAGAAAGGAAGATCATCACATCTCTCGTTGGTTATTGATAAAATAAAATAGACTACACTTATTCACCTTTGTGAGATCATTGAATATGCGGCTATGAGCCAATATGGCTATTTCTTAGATTGAGAGTCCATGAGGTAGTTAACCTCGTATACATGAGTATCATATTGGTATTATATGGCTATTTCTAAAATAGACTACACTTCATTTAATTCACAAATGAATTAACATAAAATGAACATGTGTATTTGACACACAAGTAATGATAAGTTAATTTCTTTATAAAAAATAAGTATAAAACTTAAATTGAAAATGAAATAAGAAAATTTGATTTGATCGAATAGATGAGTACATCGAAAAATGGTTCCAAAAGTACTTAAAAATAAATAAGGACTCAATCTCAAAACTAATGCCTCCTTATAATACATAATGATGTATCGTTGAGGAGTAACCAGACTTTGTTGAGCAAAGTACGACTGTTACGACCCGCAAATATATCACTTTGATAAATTATATTTATCTTTAAAAAATTTCAAATAAAAGATTGATAATACAAATAATATTCTTTTGGGTGATAATAAATAGTAGTAATCTTATTTTGAATAAATATTTACAAAAATATTTTCCTTGGGATTTAAATCGAAAAAATGACCGAAAAAGGTTTTATCAATAAACAGTTCTATAATCATAAAACGTCACAAACGGAGCTAGATACATACACTTATTTTTATAATTAAACAAGAATATGAAATAAAATCAATTGTTTTATTTTTGGAAATAAAACGTGTTTAAGACATCATCAAGGATGCTCTAATTGATTTGAATTGAGATTTAATGATTTAATAATTATTTTGATTATTTAAATAATGGTTTTAAAAGATTATAATTCCTTTTAATTAGTTATGAAGTAATAATGAATGATTTATAATGGTTTTATAAAGTTATAAAAGTAATTTGAAATTATAAGGAAAATCGATATCGGTTTATCGGTATAATAACACTTTTTGTAAACAACGATTTAATATTTATTTATATGGTTTTATAACTCAAATACGATCATTTTAATTCATCTATATTCATAAGAAATTTATTTTAAATTTTTTTTTACAAATATATGTATATAAATTAATAAGTGAAATGTGACCGATAATCGGTTTCCCGATTTTCAACGATTTAACGAATAAAAGTCATTCAAAGATAGTTGCAACCTTATTAACATGTTATCAACACTTATATAACAAACATATATACACTTTAACTTATACATAGACATGCATACAAATATACATACATACATACATATATATATAAGAAATATACAGGATATTTCTTAATTTCTTAAGCCTTAAGCAAACTCAAAGCCAACCAAGTACACACATAAATGGACAAGCACATGGGTTCACCTATGTGAACATCATTTTTGCCGAACCTAGGGGTAGGAGAGGGGTGTGGGTCGAGGGAAAAATGGTAATTTTAAAATTAGATATTTATTTCAAATTTTCTTCTATAAATACCAATACATTTTCTCACATTTTTTCACCACATTCATATCATCTTCTCCTTCACTTCCAAGCTTTTTTCACGGCTTCAATACTTAGCAAAATAATGGCAAATATTTGGCAAAAGAGAGTTAAAATCATATAATACATATATGTTAGTAAAACCACCTCAAAACTATCATCAAACTCCTCCCTACCTTCCTAAAACCCACGGCCACCCTCCTTTCTTTCTTTGGTTGAGCCTTCCTCCTCACACCATCATGATCGTGAGCACTTTAGGGTGGTTCAAGCCCATTCAAGGTCAAAGAGTTCGGTACCGTGGAGTTTAAAACCATCGTAGCGAAGCTACAGCCAATTTTAGGCTAGCCCATGGAAAATATTGAAGGTGAGAAACTCATAAACTATAATAACATATGCTATTGTATGATACATATGTATGGATATGATTGTTAATGATATTTTTTTAACATAGATGTTGAATATATTTGCAAGTCATGTTAATACACGTCGATAAGCACAAGGGAAATCACTTTCCTTTACTGGATGAATTGGTGTATATGGAATGTTTAAACATCTTTAAAATGGTTTAATATGATTGAGAAATGTTTTATAAACATTTAAAAGTGTTTTGGAAAAGTTAAAATGAATATTAAAAATTGAGTCAAAAATAGGCGTGTCGCGTAGCGGTAGTTTGCGATTTCGCGCCGTAAAAGTCAAACAAATTTATAGAATGGAATATAGCTCAGAATTCTTCGAGATAAAAATTTTCCAAACTATTGGATCCATAGTATTCAAACAAAGAAAGAAAATCGAGATTTCGATAAGTAGATTTTGAAATATGAGTAAAACAAGTTTTTGGAAAAACCACGGTTTTGCAGTTCGAAATTTCTTTGAAAATAATATTTTAAAATTGTTTAAAAATATGATATAACTTCTAAAAACCTTTTAAAAGTGACTTGAGTTATAAAAATAAATTTCCAAATGATAAAAATCTTCGCTCCCACCCGAAACGAATCTTGGAGAAGTCGTTTTGATCAATATAGCTTAAAAAGCACTTTCCGCAGCACTTATCTAATGATTAATAAAGTATTTTAAAAGATTATTTGAAGGATTTATGGAATGGTTAAATAAATGTTAAATGATTTAGAGTTGATCAAATAACTTGACCGCCTTATGGGTGATAGAGAGATAGTGTCTAGGCTTGAGTTTGGAAAACTGGTTTCTAGCTCTCCTTGGCTATCTGGACTGGCCCGATGGAGGGGATAGTAAATTTGATTTACTCGGATCAAAATTTTTCAAAGTATCAAGGATATAATTTTTAACTTGGATTTTATGGAGATAATCTTCTTATACTTGGTGTTAAAGCCTGAAGAGGGAACTCGTACTAGTCGTGGAATTTAAAAGGTGGTTTCGCCATTATTCCGCCCATTGTACTTGTTGAATATGAGAATTGGTATTGAGTAGAATTAGATGATTTCTATCGATTCTGATCACTTAATATTTACTGGTTTTGGATTAACATCATAGATAACTTGGTTTTAACTCAATCAAAATTTTAAGCTTTGAATTAAGAAATTTTTGTTAAGATTTAAATGAAATGATTTGAAAATATTTTCCTAAGTGAAAAATGAAATGATTTCGAATTATTCCAAGTTTGAAAAAGGTTTTAAGTAACCAAAGGATTTGACGAGAGAGGTTTAATAATTCTGTATATATCGGAAAGAAACGTTTTAAAAATATATATGTCTTGAAGATATTTTTGATAAAAGGAAGTAATAAATCAAAAGCATAATTCTCTATTTACTTAACATCTTTTTATCGATGATTGGTTCGAAGGAACCGGTGCCTGACTTGGGTGATTCCTATCCAAAGACCACTTCAAACCATATACGTATTCGAAGTGAAGACATGGAAATGGTTTGGAAGATAGAAATGTAGGGCTGCTTAACACTGACCCTCGGGGGAAATTTCCCATATCATAATATGTGGCAGTAGTTCTTCATTTGAGATCTTCAATGTAAGGACTTCTCGCAACTAATCCTAGGGGTAATCCCCGATAGGATGTGGTAGTAGAGTGCCTTTGGTTTGTCCTGTTCTTGGACAACTTGTATGGACGAATGTCTGACGTTGCATTTCTAATTACATTAATTGATCTCCATGAATGTATCATCTGTTTGGTTGCGGAGAAGGCAACTTCTAGCTTAATACCCTTTCCTAAGACGTACGAGCTTAGGAGTTATACATTTGTAGAAATCAGTTGTTATGATCACGGAATGGCAATATGGCATTCAAATTGGAATGTGCTATGTGAAAGGTAATCGCTAGCTCAGGCCTCATCACCTGGTAATGGCTTAAACAAGGTACGCCGCAATGATAAGTGGGTCGCACCCATTAGGGTATAGTCATCACCTTTCTATATAACGCTCCATATTTCGTGTATGTGGTGTATGCTATGAGATGTCTTGGATAGGTCGGTAACGACCGGGGTGATGTCATATTTGGTTCCTATCCAAGCCATGTATGAGTGCCAAATAAGGATGGACTGATCTTGCCAGATGTAGCCCAGATGCAAAGGATTGTTTTTGTATCCTCGGTACATTCCTTTAGAGATGTACTGTATGAAAGGTAGTCCCTTACCTGCCATTTTATGGAAATCCATTCTCCAATAAGTGCATCCAGACTTAGTTGTAAACCTATTATGCAGTTAAATTTAACCAATGTAACAATTTCGGCTATTTTAATATATATACTTGAAAAGTGTTTTCAAAAGAATGTCATTAAAAATAATATCAAATGATTTTACATAGCAAATGTTTTGGTTATCATAAGGTAAAAACCCATTCCATGTTTTATATGCGGCGTGGTCTTATGAGATACCTTTTTGTTCTCAAAAATGTGTATTTTGAGTTTCTCACACCAGTCCCATGACTGATCTAGAGTTTATTTTCCTTTCCCTTAAACTCTGGGTGCCCTAATTTTCCCGGGCAGCCTAGTAGTCACTTTTAGTTAGAAGAAATTCAGATGGATCTCAAAGCATGGAGTTAAAAGATTCTTTTGAAGATTGTCATCCATTTCCTCCACACTCTTGTGTTATAGTATTCCGCATTCGTAAGGACAGATATATATAACTGTCCATTCACTACACCAGAAACAGCTTTTGACAGCGTTTCAAAAACGCTATTATATGATACGACAGCGTTATTATAAACGCTGTATAACGACATGCTGTTGTAGATGCAAAAGTTTTAACAGCAAAATAGAAAACCCTGTAAAAAATTTGATACCACAGCATTTATTAAACGCTGTTATATGACACAACAGCGTTAGAACAAACGCTGTATAACGACAAGCTATCGTATAAAGAGAACTTACAACAGCTTAATTTTAAACGCTGTGGAAATTATTCTTTTGACAGCGTTTTATTTAGGCTGTTAATATTTTTATTACAGCGTTTAATGCATGTTGTGTTATGTTTTTACAGTTGGGATGATGTTTTACTACAGTTTACAACAGCGTTTAATAAACGTTGTTACTCACTATTTAATGATAATTACAACACGAATTAAACGCTGTTGTTTCTTCATTGACAGCATTAAAATAGATGTTGTCTTCTATTTATATGATTTTTACAGCATTAACATTCCACTATATTTGCATATTCCAGAACTACATTTTGAGTATAATCAAGCAACCAGTATATATAACATGTTCTAATGAATATTAATATGTTAAATAAACTAACTAAAACAATATTAATATACAAAAAGCATCTATAAATCAAGTTTCAATAATATCCATAAACAAAAATAACACAGTAGACCAAGTTATCATAATATTGTTAAACAAAGATAAGGTATATGTTAAACAAAAATATCTATAAATTGCTTGAACTCTTACACCATTTACAAACTGAAACAAGCAGCTTCGCTTCCACCAGCTCCATCTACAAACTCTTCCAGTTCATTAGCAAATCAACCAGACCACCTACAAAGTTCACAACACTCAACCCTTGAATGTACAGCCACCCTCCATCTCTTGCTAAACAATTAACTCCTTCATAGCTACATCACCAGACTAGCTGCGAACACCAACCTACAACCTTACCTTCTTACTGCACTTACATTCACTTCCTGTACATCGGAAATTTATCTCATTCACCTAAACTGCCACTACAGTCCAACACCTCATTCAACCACTTAAAGCATCACAAATTCAATCCATTCCAACACTACCAGTCCCCTACTCCTCCACTTCCATCACATACACCAAACTGTCCAGTTCAACCTGCACATTCATCTTCAACCCCCTTTCACTGATGTCCACCCACTACCTACGAACAATCTTCACCTTCCTTCTGCAGCATCTACAACCAGTCACTGCCTTCCTCGACCACTACCAAGTTCAAGCAACAAAACCTCCATCCGAACACCCTCCTTATCCTTATGACAATTCAGTAATCACACACGCTCTCATGTGGGACACCGGTCGTAGTTGAAAATTTTCTCAACTGTGGCACATACGCCTACAAAGCAATTACTCAACAAGTTGCACTAGGCAATCTCTCTAGGAAAACTCACTGAAACCATGAGACAAGCTAAGAGATTAGCAAGCTCACTTTGACCAAACTAAAGCAAAAGCTTCTGCACTGACACGAGTACAATAACATACCACCAAACTCTGACAAGCATGGCTTCACACTATAATCAGGTCGACAAAGCTGCACAAGGCATCATTACCATCATAAAGAAGCGGATCTTATAGATCTCCATAAGAGCCAAATTTCATTAGCAGATCAAAAACAAAACCGCCAGCATATTGATAAAACACAATTCTACATGCAAGAAGCGGGATCTACAATCATGCTTGTGCAATTTTCATCATCAGTAATAACAAGCACACACAGAATGTGACAAAGTGCTCCAAAGACCTAACAATGAAACTCAAATTCTTCCAAAAATTGCAAAATACATGACTTCAAAGAGCAACCAAAAGAGAAGCCTGAACATACCAAAAACCTCCAAAATATTGCAGAGAGAAGGAGGCAATACCACGAAAGCTATATATTTGCATCAAAACTACCAACTTATAGCAACAACAGAAGACAAGTAGCGGACATGTATGATGGTAGCAGAGAACCCATGCCTAAAACCTTACTCATACACTGACGTAAAACCAATTGCACATCAAATAGGAACCAGAAGTTTGGACAGATTCGCCTGTAAAACATAGTAAAAGTTAAAATACAACAAGCCACATCTAAAAGGCAGCACCTCCGTTGGAAGAGCAATCACCAGGGCACGCAATATAGAGACGGAAAGAAGGCAAGGCTAAAGCTACCAAAAATAAGGTGACCCAAACAAACACCAGTGGACGTAATCAGGTCAAAACATAAAGTAATTGGCCAAAAGGCCTCCACTTTGCGACAAAAGAGCACAACCCTAACCCAAAAAAGTGCTTGCCGAACATAATCCAAAACTAGAAACAATGCAGAAGCACAAAATCACTACGTCTAGATCCAAGCTACAAAAACTCACCATGAAATTCCTGTGAAATTTTGTAGACGCACGTGGTAGAATCGTAGAAGGCGATAACAGATCTTACGTTAAACTTTACATTGAATTTTAAAGTACAGTTATGTGCATTGTACTAAAATATTTCCTATATTTCAAAATCACGTTTGATATAACTCCACCTAAACATACTATGAACCCTTGAAGTTTATTTCACCGAAACAATTCTATCAGAACTCATATTCCTTGCTTATGCATAATAATGTCAACCGTTAAATTTTATAAAACTAAAATTTTATAATTATGTAACAAAGAATGCTTCTGGTGATGGGTCCATATTCATTGCCTACTACAACATTGTCAACCTCTGACAGCAACTTATGCAATGCTTATACTAAAATAATTACCATTTGAAGCGGCCATTATACATCTGGGTTTCACAGCAACATGTATCATGCACTGTATACTTGAAGAAATGTTTGAGTTATATACTTAAACCAATTTTCCTACCCACCCATATATATGTTGTTTTTTTCCAAATTAGTCTAACTACCAGCATAATACTTATCATTCACTGCAAGGGGGAAATCACTCATCCCCATGTAGATAGTTCCGTTCAAAATTCTCCCTTGAACTTGGCGTTGGAAGTTGTCAGCTCAAGTACTTTATTTTGTAACTTCGCTTTAGAGGCACAAAAAAGGGCGTTTGAAAAGAACACGCAAGGACCGATGACCCTTGCATTTTACTACGTTCCCGCTTACAATAAGAAAATTGGACAGTTTTTGGATGACGCATCCAACATGTCAGGCCAACTGTTATTTCTGGAAAATGAGAAATTTTGTCCATTCTCAATCCCCTTTCGGTCCAAACTTAATACTCTTTAGCAAACACAAAAATGGATTTTCTTTCATTAAAATTTATCAGTTAACACCTCATCCATAAAACCTTTTTTAGGTGTCACTTTCGTTTAAATAACACGCCATTCTTACGCAAGAGAGAACGTAATAAACGCACTACGTTACATTTCTAGCTTGAAATGCGTTGGACGCGTCAAAAATTAGAACGGATCATTAAATAACTACGAACACACCCCTAGCCACTTCCCGTCCAACCAACAATTGATAAGTTAAACTTAACATTAATCTTTAATAATAGGTATTCACACTTTTTTTGTAAATGTGAATTAAAGGAAATGCCTTAATATTGTTGACAAAGTAAATGTTTTAAACAGACTAAACCAACCTTATCTTAATTACTTACTTTAAATTTTAAATATTTAGATTATATATGGATATGTATGTAACGTTAAAATTTGAGTTTTATCCAATTCTACATGCATAAGAAGATAAAAACATGGGTCATTATAAACATTCATCAGAAGATACAACGGAGTAAGCTGCAAAACAAACCACTAAGTGATTCTAGGATGCTTCAATAACTTATATCCTAACGTCCTTTGATTTTTCAGTCAACTCTCCAAGGTAAAAAGAGACCTGTAAATTGCAAAAAAATATAAAGTCAAAGTATAAGGTGATAACTAGCCTAAACGGCACTCCATGGCGCCTTTGACAACATTGGGTGATAACTCACTATAAAAATATCTAACCAAGGATATTTCAGTCACTATAACATATTGACCATAGTACAAAGTTTAGAATACAAAAGTTGTAATAAAAAAAATTGTAGTGAGAAGTTCATGAGAAGAGCTACTTGAAAATACTTCATATCGCAAGTTTAATTCAAAATGGTGTATGTGCTCAGCGTACGATAGTATTTGCTTATATTGTCTTGTAGATGATGAATGAGGCAATGAGAAGTTCATGAGGAGAGATACTTGAAAATGAAAAGTTAGATTAAGTAGTAATGGAGTATTGAGTCTGTCTAACTACCAAGTCAAGAAACCTGAGGTTAGGCTATTCAATTATATAGTTGAATAGTTTAGGCATTAGTAACATATACTTTGACCAATATATGGATTATGAGTAAATATTTAAGATGATAATAAATGAAATTATTACTATTGAATATATGGCATAACAACATACTAGTGGTAATTATAAGAACTATCATTTTCCCACCATTCAGGTGGCTAAGATAAATCATTTAGAGGTTTTAATGATAACCATTAAGTAACAACCTACAGATAAGCTTGCATCTAATTCATGCTTATATCATATTGATCTATGGTAGTGCATGCATGCAAAAGAAAGGCTATACTACAATCTATGGTAGCATATGAAACAATAATTTACCAAGATTAAGAAAATGAATAAGTAGAAAAGGACCATATATATTGTTCCATATTTTTTGTCCTTTTAGATATAATATCTTCTAATCCATAAAATGCAGAAGAGCGTTGCTTATGAACAGAACAAAGTTCAATATACATGGATAAAAATCAAATATATTACCTATCTTCAGCCATCTATCGCTCCACATTCCAACTGAACTAGGCAAAAAGGCACATTGTAAAACACTAGTGCTGGTTCACTAGAAGCAAATTATGCGAGCTTTGGGTCTGCCAAGTAAATCTGATGCCGGTTCAGAATGCCTACCGGGCTGCCTAATACAGTAGACGTTAAATAAGAAGTGGAAATTAAATGTTGGCTCAAAATGGTCTACCATATCTCATTCTTAGCTCTCTTTTTTCTTTTCTTTTTTCCATAATTTCAAAAATATTCAAAATGTAGTCAATAGCTCACTTCATACATTGTGTAGCCTACGTCAGTGTAACATATATAAAACAACTTTGTACCACATTATGTAGCTTGCATCATTGTAACATGCATAACAATCAACGAAACTTTCTTCTAAACTAATACAATGTCCTTAGGAGAAAGGAGTTGAAGAAGCAAGTTATGTTCCTTTGAAAAGCTATAACTATGATGCATTGAATAACAAGCTAGCAAAGTTCTTTTAGACAGCAACGAAACTAAATATACACAGAAAAAAGAATCAATATTCAATATTTTCATAAAAATACTAAGCAGCACTTAGAAGGAAGAGTGGAGCATACAAAGGGTAGAGTAAAGTATCATATATAAATATAACGATACAAGCATATAACACAATCGAAGATACATATATTTAGAAGTAATGGCAATCATAAAAGTTTACCAGTGTCAATGAGATTGTATTAAACTCATGCATGAAAAAAAATATAGAGTGCTTGTATAAACAAATAGGTGTATATCTCACATCTACATTGTAGAACAACATGGATAGATTTCAAAGTTGGTTAACCTATGTTATAGCATGAAAGTATACATATTAACCCTACTTGATTTCAGAGATTTAGTGCATGGTGCTTTGTCACGGACTTTAAGATAGTAGTTACATACATGTTCAAATTTTTCTAGTCATGCAATTAATTAACAGAAGAAAAAAGTTGAAAGTTCGTATTCAAGCAAAATTAAGTTTGAACATATAAATGAAGCTCGGCTATATACCATTTAGTGGAAAAGAAGTAAAAAAGAACCCTAAAAGGACCTGATAAATATCTAGAGAATTCAAATGTACCAAGTTGAACAAATTGCCTTAATATTTCATTGCCACACAGCATGTAGTAAAAATTAAAATATGAAGCAACTGCAGAAAAGATTGTCAAATAGGGTAAAATGAGTGTGATGCAAAGATTATGTCTAGTTGTAGCTTTAATTATGAAACAAGGTTACTTGTCACAATACCATACACATGCATCGGATTAAATGAGTGTGATGCATCATGCATTTATGGGTTGAGTGAAATAATCAAAACTTCACACTGTTAATGAGAACCAATTCTATATATTTTTGCTCCTTCTCTCCACTGACTTCATCAAAAACTTAATTCAAATGAGAAAAAGAATAGATTATCAAAGAAAACCCAGATCCCATTCTCAATAATTGGATTCATGTTCCAATTTCGAACTGTCAAAATTAAAATGAAACCTTATCTAGTATTCTAGGTACTGGTAGCGAAAATAAGCTTGAAATGATAAAAATCAGTATTATCCATCCATCCGCCAATGACTAAACAAAACTGAACAGAAAACAAGAGTGGCAAATTCATTAAACATCGGCTATTAAAGCCAATAACCCCTTTTTGGAGTTATGCAATGCAAGCAACAATTGTAGCATAATGCAGGTGATTACAAATAAGAAGGAAAACATATAAAATATGGTTATAATACTTACAATACGACATCAGGTGGGATAATGCACGGGATGTAAAAACGCCATGCTTATTTGTCGTTATATACATGTTTTCTTGTAGCGCTAATTTACTTTTTACACAATTATCAAAATGAAAACGGAAATGGAAAAGGAAAACATGACAACCACTTAATTAACTAACATAACCACAATATTCAAAAATTGATCTAATACTTACGCATGATATCTTTTGAACAATTTAAAATAGAAAAATAGTGAATTTCATATCACATTGCACTAAAAGTGTGAGAAATTAACTAATAGATTAAAAATCGAAAAAAAATGATATCTTAAGGGAAATGAATAGCAGGTAATTGATGTAACAATGAGACATGTATTAGCAGACCAAATATATTCATCTAAAAATGTGACTATGCATTAATATAGTATGGAAGAAGCAATAGACATGTAGTATACAGAAATGCAATATAAAAACGGTTATTTACTCAAACATGTTGTGTTCATAGAAAGTAGAAGATGATGACTATTTTATATAGCAAATACGCACAAATAAAAAATAGATAACCAAAAAACATAGTCGATTACTGTATGAATCCAGTCCGAAATTGCAACAAAAACAAACAGAAGGTAAAAAGGAATACATGAATGGTATTTTAGATACTAAACCTTTTCTAGATTCAAGGAAGTCGTAGTTCAGGAGTTATGTCTCAATTGAACAAATAAATCCATAGCACAAATAGAAATGGCGGTGGAGACGGAGCTGGAGGTGGCGACGGAGCCAAAAATGGAGGTGGAGATGGATTTAGTAATCGAGATGGTTAAATGTGAAGAGAGAAGAAAAACTCTGAACTAGGTTATAGAAAAGGGAAAGCGAAATTTTTTCTCAAGAGAAAATACTGGAATGCGCGGCCAGCTAAAACTAAAGCGGGGATCCTTTCGAGCCAAAAAATTTGGTGTTTGACAGCGTTTAGAAAACATGTATTAAAAATAAAAACACGAGTGACTGCATTACCTCATTGAACGCTGAGATTGTATGCTGTTATTACCCATTTTTGTTGTAGTGATTTTTAACTCTGATAAATGTATTTAAATTTCCGCTGTAAAGTTTATATGTTGAAATAATATATGTGAGATTCTGTTCTGTCTTTATTTTCTTTCTCACCCTTGAGAATCCGCCTCTCTAAATTTGGATTTGCGGCACGTGAATACCGAGGATGTATTAGTATCGATTTCCGAGAGTTAAAGAAACGTGTCCTCATAATTGGTATCAGAGCTTAGGCTGAGCGAACACCTTTGTTTTGGTAGGGTTAAATTCTCATCAGAGATAGGGTTAATAATGCCCTAGGATGAGTAACTCATTAGAGATAGGGTTAGTAACACCCTAGAATGAGTTTGAGTATATTTGAGTACGTATTTTTTAGTATTATATATAAATAATTTGGTTTTGAAAATTTGTACATGAAATAATTTTGCCCAGAACTATATTTTGGAGAAATGATTAAAAAAATAGATTTGGTAAAATGTTCAAAGGATTTTTGAAAGGATAAACCATTTTTTCATACAAAGAATTTTAAAATCTATCTTTAGAAATGGACCTCGAGTCATTTTCTAAATATTGATTGAACCTTGGTTTGAGAAAGTTAATACCAAGCGACTAGCAAACCTCTATACCTAAGAATACGTTAGATTAAGAAAATTACCTATTACTTAAATCTAAGGAAATGTTGTTTACCTTGTAGAAACCATATGGAGGAAATTGCTCCAAAGGAGAGACTTTCATAGCAAATTGGGGCGAGAAGGACTGCCTCATTATTTTCTCTAGTGACGAAGAGGAACAACCAAAATATCCACCTAGCAATGGTGGGTTCTCGATTGAGGAAAAGCATGCCCCATACACTCAATGGGGTGAAGATGGATGTCCAATGGCTGGATTGCTCGTACCACCCACGGCTCCAAAAATAATTACAATTTCTAGTGATGACAAACCTGGCCAGGCCTCAGAAAGAAATTGGATAAAAGATCCTGCTAGCTTTGCATTGGAACCTATAGAAGAGGTGGAACCCATGGAAGAAGAGTCGAAACCCATGGAAGAAGAGGAGGAACCCATGGAAGAAGAGGAGGTACCCATGGAAGACCCAAATGCCATAATATCTAGAAAATGTAGTAATGTGATATGGGATTTGGATGGAGAGCATATTGTGTGGCAAGAAGAATCATCCAGTTCCTACATAAACTGGGACGAAGTGGAGAGCAACCATGAAGAAATAGCGGAAGAAGAAGAAGGAGTCGAAGAGTTCGAAAATCCTTGGAAAGAGGGTGTGCAAGGCCTTGAAGAACTGGAAGAGTGTGGGATAGTCCTAGGAATACCGGTTGGCATGGGACATGTCCCATGGAACCAAACGTGGCTACCCAAGATTGAGGGAGAAATGCAACCAGAAGAGGATGACAATGAGGCCGACGATGAGCTAGAAAGTGATGAGGAAGGAGTTGGTGAAGTTTTGATAGATCTTGAGTACTGGAGCCCACCATCAGCTTCAGACTCAGAGGAGTAAAAGAGACATGGGGTAGGGTAGTTAAGGGTAGTTCTATTATATATATAAGTTTAGTTGGGATGTTGTTTTCATCAAGTATTTTGTACCGTATCAGTGTTGGGGAGAGGGGTTTCCTTTTTGACCCAAGTTTAAATTTAAATGATGAATGTAAAGGTATGAAAATCTATAATATGATGTTTGTTCCAACTTCGCATTTATATGAATCTTTTAAATAAGAATTCTTGGGGGAAGAAGTAATAAAAATTTAAATGAAGGATTTTTCTTTTATGAAGAAGAAATGGTATTATGAAATAATTAAAAAGCTTGAAAGGCAGAATCTTCTGCTAAATAATCTAAAGAAGATCAAAGATAAGAGAAATTATAATATATGTAATAAAGAAACACTAAGTTCTGACTAATAAAGGGTGTTTATGGTAATTTAATGAATTATTTTAAAAATAAGTTTTTCAGAAACAATTAAGATATGTTTAGAGATATGTTATGATAAAAAGATATTAATCTTTTTAAAAGAAATGTGTTTTTAAGTAAAAATATTTGGAAATAAATATGTAAAATGATTATGTATAAAGTATCTCCACAAAAGTTTGAATAAAGAATGAAAATTTATGAAATGTTTTCGTATAAAGTATGTAGATGTTGCAAAAACTTAATCTAAGATTCAAGTATAGAGCTTTGGGGTGTTTACACCGTTCCGAAAAAGAATTTATTACTTGATTCTTGACGACAAACATTGATAAGGGTTTGTGGTTGGAAACTTGAAGTTTTCTATCACAGTTGAGAGCTATGCAAAGAAAAGCTAAAGTTTTGATCAAAAAGCCTGATCGGAGTCTACCCTAGAGGATCGAGGGATCAATACTAGTTCAAAAGTAAAACCGTCAATTCGAATTTGAACCGGATATTGCATATGGATGATCAACATACATCATACAAGTGTAAGTTTAAAAAATAAATATTTTAGGCAAACCTTTGGACTTTTGTTTTGGGTAATTTCAGGGCTGAAAGTCTTTTAAGAGGGGAAGTCTGTAACGACCTGCACATTTATCACTTTGATGAATTATATTTATTTTTAAAAAATTTCAAATAAAAGGTTGATAATACAAATAATATTGTTTTGGGTGATAATAAATAATAGTAATCTTATTTTGAATAGACATTTACAAAAATATTTTCCTCGGGATTTAAATCGATAAAATGACCGAAAACGGTTTTATTAATAAACAGCTTTATAATCATAAAACGTCACGCACGGAGCTGGATACATACACTTATTGTTATAAACAAGAATATGAAATAAAAATCAATTGTTTTATTTTTGGAAATAAAATGTATTTAAGACATCGTCAAGGACGCCCTTCTATTTAGTAATTGATTTCAATTGAGATTTAATGATTTAATAATTATTTTAATTATTTAAATAATTGTTTTAAAATATTATAATTCCTTTTATTAGTTATGAAGTAATAATGAATGGATTATAATGATTTTATAAGTTATAAAAGTAATTTGAAATTATAAGGAAAATGATATCGATATATCGGAATAATAACACTTTTTGTAAACAACATTTTAATATGTATTTTTATGGTTTTATAATTCAAATTTGATCACTTTAATTCATCTAAAATGATAAAAAAAATTCAATATTTTTTACAAATATATGTACATAAATTAATAAGTAAAAAATTGACCGATAATCGGTTTCCCGATTTTCAATGATTTTACGGTTAAAAGCCATTCAAAGGTTGTTGCAACCATATTTACATTTATGAACACTTATATATATATACACACACTTTAACTTATACATAAATATTCATACAAATACACACACACACACACACACATATATATAATATATATATAATATTTCTTAATTTCTTAAGCTTTAAACAAAGTCAACCAAGTACACACACACATGGACAAGCACATGGGTCCACCCATGTGAACTTTATTTCGGCTGAACCTATGGGGTAGGAGAGGGGTGTGGGTCGAGGGCAAAATGGTAATTTTACCATTAGATATTTGTTTCAAAATTTCTTATATAAATGCCCATACACTTTCTCACATTTTTTCACCACATTCTTATCATGTTCTCCTCCACTTCCAAGCTTTCTTCATGGCTTCAATGCTTAACAAAATAATGGCAAATATTTGGCAAAAGAGAGATAAAATCATATAATACATACATGTTAGTAAAACCACCTCAAAACTATTATCAAACTCCTTTCATACCTTCCTAAAACCCATGGCCACCCTCCTTTCTTCCTTTGGCCGAGCCTTCCTCCTCACACCATCAAGGCCATGAGCACTTTAGGGTGGGTCAATCCCATTCAAGGTCAAAGAGTTCGGTTCCGTGGAGTTTAAAGCCAACGTAGCAAAGCTATAGCCAATTTTAGACTAGCCCATGGAAACAAATGAAGGTTAGAAACTCTTAAAATATAGTAATATATGCTATTGGATGATATATATGTGTGGATATGATTGTTGATGAAAGTTGTTTAATATGGATGTTGAATATATTTGCAAGTCACGTTAATACACGTCGATAAGCACAAGGGAAATCACTTTCCTTTATTGAATGAATTGGTGTATGTGGAATGTTTAAACCTCTTTAAAATGGTTTAATATGATTTAGAAATGTTTTATAAAAATTTTAAAGTGTTTTGGCAAAGTTTAAATAAATATTGAAAAATGAGTCAAAAATAGTCTAGGCGCGTCGCGTAAAGGCAGTTCGTGATTTCGCGCCGTAAAAGTCAAACGAATTTATAAAATGGAATATAGCTCAGAATTCTTCAAGATAAGGATTTTTCAAACTATTGAATCCATAGTTTTCAAACAAAGAAAGAAAATCAAGATTTTGATAAGTAAATTTTGAAATACGAGTAAAACAAGTTTTTTGAAAAATTGTGGTTTTGCAGTTCGGAATCCATAAAAGAATTTCTTTGAAAATGATTTAAAAATATGAAATAATTTTTAAAAATCTTTTAAAATGTTTTAAAAGTGATTTGAGTTATAAAAATAAATTTCCAAATGATAAAAAGTCGTTTTGATCAATATAGCTTAAAAGGCACTTTCCGCAGCACTTTTCTATAACGTTTGAAATATAGTTTCAAAAGCAACCATTCTTTTCCAGATCTTTCATAAATGTTTTCAAATGATTAATAAAGTATTTTAAAAGATGATTTGAAGCAATTATAGAATGGTCAAATAAATGTTAAATGATTTAGAGTTGATCAAATAACTTGACCGCCTTATGGGTGACACAGAGATAGTGTCTATGCTTGAGTTTGGAAAATCGGTTTCCTACTCTCCCTGGCTATCTAGACTGGCCTGACAGAGGGGATAGTAAATTTGATTTACTCGAATCAAAATTTTCCAAAGTACAAAGGATATAATTTTCCAAATTTAAATAACTTGGATTTATAGAGATAATCTTCTTATACTTGGTGTTAATGCCCGAAGAGGGAACTCGTACTATTCGTGGAATTTATAAGGTGATTTCGGCGTTATTCTGCCAATAGTACCTGTTGAAGACGAGAATTGATATTGAGTAGAATTAGATGATTTCTATAGATTCTGCTCACTTAATATTTACTGGTTTTGGATTAACATCCTAGATAACTTTGTTTTAACTCAATCAAAATTTTGAGCTTTGAATTAAGAAATCTTTGTTAAGATTTAAATGAAACTATTTGGAAATATTTTCCTAAGTGAAAAATGAAATGATTTCAAATTATTCCAAGTTTAAAAAAGGATTTGATGGGAGAGGTTTAATAATTCTGTATATACGGAAAAGAAATGTTTTAAAGATATATATCTCTTGAAGATATTTTTGATTAAAAGGAAGTAATAAATCAAAAGAATAATTCCATATTTACTTAACACCTTTTTATCGATGATTGATTCGAAAGAACCGAGGTTGGATTTGGGTAATTCCTTTCTGAAGGCCACTTAGTGAAGACATGGAAATGATTTGGAAGATGGTAATGTAGGGTTGCTTGTCATTGACCCTAGGGGAAATTTCCCATATCATATTATGTGGCAGTGGTTCTTCATTTGAGATCTTTGATGCAAGGACTTCTTGCTACTAATCCTAGGGGTAATCCTCGACAGGATGTGGTAGGAGAGTAGCTTTGGTTTGTAATGTTCATGTACAACTTGTATGGACGAATGTCTGACGTTGCATTTCTAATTACATCAATTGATCTCTATGAACATATCATCTGTTTGGTGGCCTTCTCTTAACTTAACACCCTTTTTTGAGACGTACGAGCTTAGGAGTTATACGTTTGTAGAAATCAGTTGTGTGATCATGGAATGGCAATGTGGCATTCAAAGTGGAATGTGATATTTGAAAGGTAATTGCTACCTCGGGCCTCATCACCCAGTAATGGTTTAAACATGGTACGCCGCAAGCTAAGTGGGTCGCACCCATTAGGTTATGGTCATCACCTTTCTAGATAACCCTCTATATTTTGGGTATGTGGTGTATGCTATGAGACATCTCAGATAGGTCGATAACGACAGAGGTGATGTCATATTTGGTTTCTATCTAGGCCTTGTATGAGTGCCAAATAGGGATAGATCGGTCTTGCCATATGCGAAGGATTGTTTGTGTATCCTCTGTACATTCCTCTAGAGATGTACTATATGGAAGGTAGCCCCTTACCTTCCATTGTATGGAAATCCATTCTCTAATAAGTGCCTTCGGACATAGTTGTAAACCTATTATGCCGTCGAATTTAACTAATGTAACAATTTTGGCTATTTGAATATATTTACTTGAAAAGTGTTTTCGAAAGAATATCATTAAAAATAGTATCAAATGATTTTATCTAACAAATGTTTTGGTTGTCATAAGGTAAAAACACCTTCTGTGTTTATGTGTGGCGTGGTCTTATGAGATACTTATTTGTTCTCAAAAGGCGTATTTTAAGTTTCTCACTCCAGTCCCATGGATGACCCGGAGTTTATTTTCCTTTCCCTTAAACTCCAGGTGCCTTAATTTTCCTGAGTATCCTAGTAGTCAGGTTAAGTTAGAAGAAATTCGGATGGTGCTCAAAACATGGAGTTAGAAGATTCTTCTGAAGATTTTTATCCATTTCCACCACACTCTTGTGCTATACTATTCCGCATTTGTAAGGACAGATATATATAACTATCCATTTTTAACTCTGATAAATATATTTAAATTTCCACTGTAAAGGTTATATGTTGAAATAGTATATGTGAGATTCTATTCTGTCTTTATTTTCTTTCATACCCTTAAGAATACACCTCTCCGACACTTGGATTTGTGGCACATGAATACCAAGGATGTATTTATGTCGATTTTCGAGAGTCGAAGAAACGGGTCCTCACAACGATTGATAATGAGTAAAGTTGAGTTAGTTCTTTCTGTGATGTTGGGTGCTTAAAAGTAAGTACATAAGGTTAAGTTCAATTTCACCTAAAATAAAATTTACAAAATCATACAAGATAAGAGTTGATGAAACAACCCCTACATATCCTAAATCAAGGAGTTGACAGGTTGCATGAGTTGAGAGGATGCATGTAATATTTACCTGTAACTGACTTTGTGTGAACTAGTCTAAAACATTTCGAGACCAGTCAATGTTGATTGATCAATTGATGTTATAAACATAAGCTCTTACCCATAAAACCAAATCAGTTATATTCATATATATAGACAACTCATAAAATGTTTATAAAATACCTATTCCATTGCATTGAGAAATATTATTATTCCAAGAAACATAAGCTTTATGATGAAGGAATTTCTTTTAAAAATTATTAGTAGTAAAACGGATTTGGATACGATCCAAGATAAAACTGATTATAAAGGATGAATAAATTGACCAAACCTAAATGGACACAACTAATTAGAATGTCTAGCTAATAAGATCTCTTAAACATTAAAGAGAAACTATTATTTCTTATCCAGGTCGAGAAAAGATTTTCCTTAATTATCAATAAACCATTAAGAGTATTGACTCTACCATATGGCTTCATGCACAAATTCGAATTGGATTCCAATTATCAAAATATGGTTTTGATGGTTGTACTCAAATGGATATGATCTATCGGCCATAAAAGTGCTTTTTGAGAAAAAGACCAATGCAGTTGGAATATAGTAAGCTAAGTTGAAAAGAATAATAATGTAAGTTTTAATTATTAAAACTAATGTAAAAGACTCGTCGTTCAACTTACCAAAGTTAATTCAGATTTTAGTCACAAAATTATCACTTGATATGATTTTGAGTTTTGGTATATGAAGCAAAAAATTTCTAAATAATGATTTAGAATGTACTACTTGCGCTTAATAGCCAAAGTGTTCCGAAGTCCGTGAAAGTAGTTCTGAGTTTGTGGGTTATTGGATGTAATGACCCGTAACTTAATCACTTTATATTTGAATATTTAAATCATTTTTAAATACTTAAATAATGATTTTAATAACCAAATAAAAATCTTTTAAATAGTAATTAATAATGTTAAATCATTTTTAAAATATGTTTACCAAAATAATTGGTTCAAATATAAATAGAAAATGTGACCGAAAAACGTTTTTCGAAATTTCGACTTTTCGGTATCGGAAAGTCATTGGGAACATTGTGCTCCCTTGTGCGACAATGCACACACATATATATGATAGGATTAGTAATAATACACACTCTTGGTTAATTATTAGCATGTTTACACTTATGCATAAAAGTGGATGTGACATATTATGTTATAAAAGGCATATGCATACATATAAACAAACTTATATGTATATAAATAATCTCCATAACCTAATTACACACACATAGAAGCATTTGCATGATCCAAGGAATGAAAGAGGAGGGGAGGATGTGTGCAAGGTGTAGGTAGGGGATGGTGTGCATGTATGATTGTGTTATTTTAATATAAGGTTAGTTTCGTAATTTCAATGATTTCCTAAGCTTATAAATACCGCCCTTTTATAAATTTCACTTTACATTCTTCTTTTTACTTCTAAAATTCCTAAGAGCTTGAGATAGATCTTCCATGGCTTCCTAGTTAATTTCCTAAATGGAAAACTAGTTCAAAACACTTTAAAACTAGCTTAAACCACTCCACTACACTTCTAATACCAATACTCTCCAAAACAAAGCCCATAAACCCCAAGTTCAAGTTGGCCGAGCACATAATATCCCATGTCTAAGCCCAACACTCACTTTAAGGTCCACAAAGTCGAGTCACTTGCATAGTAGAGCCTAGATCTAGTCGCATTCAAGAGTTGGTGCAAGTTTGGTTAAGTTAGCAAGCTTTTTGTGAGTAAAACTCCACCTTTACAACCAAAGTTTTTAAACTATTTTAATGCTCATGTTAATGACTTATGAATGCTTGTTGTATGTGTTTGGTGATGTATTGGTTGTTGGTTTGGTTCATGTTACTAAAAGTTGTTCTTTTGGAAAGTTAGTAAAC
Organism: Allium fistulosum; assembly: GCA_030737815.1. Lineage (NCBI taxonomy): Eukaryota > Viridiplantae > Streptophyta > Magnoliopsida > Asparagales > Amaryllidaceae > Allium > Allium fistulosum. Next base: position 299,456,955 of record CM060908.1, on the reverse strand, counting down.
AAGTGGTAAGCTTTTCAAAAAAGTGGAAGTTAAAGTTAATTTAAGTGTTAGTAAATGCTCTCTACATGTGATACCATAGCTGATTACCATGTATATATGTTCACATCCTTTCTATGTAATGTTTGGTTGAATGATAATGCCATAAACTTGTTTTCCGAACTGCCCGTATAGCGATGGTCGCTATATCGGCACTTTCAGAAAATCACTTTATATTGAAACCATTTGGTTTCATCTTCGTGCTTGGAATGGATTTACAACTTATGCAAGATTTTGATTAATGATGTTTTCAAAAGTAATCAACCATTTTAATAATGATTATTAAATTTAATTAATTATTTAATCAGTAAGGATTAAGGTTAACTTATTAATGACGTGTTTTAAATTTAACTAATTACTTGGTTAATGATGGTTTAAATTAATTAATCATTTTATTTAATGATGTTTAAAGATAATTAGTCATTCAATATTGATGGATTAAAGTTAATTAATCAATTTCCTAATGATGTTTTTAAAATTAATTAATCTTTTTAATTAATAATTTTTAGTAAATCTATTTGTTTTAAGTAATCTTTCATTTAATGATGTTTTAAAGTTGTAATCATTTTAAATAATGATATTTAATTATTTATTAATTAATTTAATTAATTTTATTCAAATATTACTAATTAATTGAATTAATGATGTTTTAAAGGTGATTTACCCTTGTCAATTAAAGGCATTTGAAGTTAATTTATCAACTTAATTAATGAAGTTTTAAAGTGAATTCATCAAAGTAACAAGGATGTTTTGACTTTGTTATTCATTTTAATTAATGATAATAAATTATTTATTTATTTAATTTAATTAATTATAATTAATTTTTAGTTAAATTGTTGGTGTTCAAAAGTGATTATCTTCTTTTAGATTAAAGGTTATTGAAGTAAATTCATCACCTGATTTAATGAACTTTTAAAGTTAATTAATCAATATAATAAGGATATGTTTAAGTTATCAAATCCATTTTATAATGATGTTTAAAGTTGGCGAACACTTTAACAAAGTGTTTTGAAGCTAATACTTGTATTGTGAAGCCCAAGCACGAGTTCGGTTTTAAAAGTAAGATTTTGATTCGTTTATGGAAATGAATTAATTCCCATAAAGATATCAATTATATGAAAATGATTTATTTGTATACTTAGCACTAAACGTCGAAGAAGTAGACTTGCTTCTATTTCGAAGGTTAAGAATAGTCGTGAGACATGACTTTGTGGTAACACTACCTTGACTTGTCCGTATTATTGTTAACAAAGAAATAGTAAAAGTTTGAATTCGATAAGTGGTGATAAGTATACAAGACTTAATTTTCATATATGATCATTTTATATATCCTCGATAGTTGGTTTCCCAACTATCAGTTACCTCGGCTTCTTTTTTATCGTCATTCTAAGAGGATTTGTTGCTCCGTTAAGCTTTGTTATCCTTTGTCAGAAATGACTAAACCCAAAGCCCGAGAGAAAGCCAAGCTATGTGGGGTTGCTCCTATTAAAAGGGTATTTTTCACATTTCATCTAGTTTGGATTCAGTTGTGCATTTAGATGTGGAAATATTCGGATACTCGGTAAGGATTGGCAGGGTCCGTCTTGGACATGTCCGAGAAGTGTCTCAAAGTATATTACTAAAGGTATACTTTATGGGGGGTGCACCCTCCTAGTCATTGTTGTAAATTTTCCTTTCCTTATTTGATTCGAACCTTTGAATCATTTTTTTATAATGCAACGAGAAGAGTTAACCACTCTTCACGATATTTAATTATAGATTTTGTCCATTCTATCAAGTTTGGATTGTTGTCTTGTTTTATCCATTCTGTCTAGTTTCGATTTTGTTCAGACTGTTTCCATTCTTTAAAGTCTGGATCTTTATACTATTTTTGCCCATCATCTATGTTTGGATTTGTTTCCTTTTGTTCTTTTCCATTCTTCTGTTTGGTTGTTGTTTATATGGGAGAAAACCTGTTCCACATTAGCGGCGTGGTCCCACATATTATTGTTAAATACACTCCCTTTTGTTTCAGAGTTTTACTCATACCAAACATATTGTCTGACCCAAGTTGTTTATTTTTTCTAAACTCTTGGGTACTCAATTATATTTAAATAGTCTGAGAATAGCATGTTTCTCTTTGGAGCTCTTTGAAACGCTTATCGAGCAGGCGGCTCCTTAGTTATCTAGTTATTTATTTCTACTATATGGTTATGTTGGTATATTTGGCATCTGAAAAATGTAAAGTCAGAATGTATAGCTGCAAATCTATTAGATATAGTACTTTTTTTTAACTCTCGTAGCTCCATGTAAGGAGTAACCATTTGTACTATATCATTTTGTATTATATGTAACCATTTCGTTGTGAGGTTTTCTATTCTCTCTTGTTCTGTTCTTTATTTTACCCCATGACAGCTTGTCTTTCGAACGCTTGGACAACGACACATGAATACTATGGATGTATTAAGTGTCATTCCTAGGAGTCAGAAAAGTGGGTCATCGTAGTCGGTATCAGAGCTTAGGTTTTGCGAACCCCTAAACCCAAGTGGGGTAAACTCTCTAAGGATAGGATTAGTAAAGTCCTAGGATAAGTTTGAGAGTATAAATATATATTAAATGTGTATTTGTTAGTGTTATACAAATGTTTTATATTGTATTGTTTGATCTATTGAGTGGTATATGAATTCTGGTCGATGCATTTGATCAGCGTTATCGATAGGGATTCCTAAACACTTGAACTAGACCGACCGATACAATATTGTTTTAAAATGGTAAATGGAATAATTTTACCCAGGAATATTTTATATATATACTAGAATGATTTTCAAAATTAATATAGTTGTATTGATGAGTTGATTATTAGGAGATGATAATATTTTGTTATTATCATTTAGGATTTGTTTAATTATTCTTGTTCAGTTTGAACATTAATTATTATGGAATAGTTCATAAGAGATTTTCCTTAGTAAGGTATAGGTTAGGTAAATAGGAATTAGGGAACCTTGAAAACGAACCCCTTCTGAATTAAGTTTCGAAGTTTGACTATAAGGTGTTTGGTGAAAGGGTTAAGTTAAAAGTCATCTTTTAATAGTGTTAAGCTGAAATTAAACTTTTAATAAAAAGATTTTAAAATATAATCTAATTGGTAGGATAATACATTTAGAGGATAAATATATGAGAAAATTTTGTTATAATAAAGGGGAATTATTTAAATACGAGTTTAACTCACACTCAAATTTACTATATCATATATGTGATGTTAAAACTATTGTTGATTTCTTGGATGATAGTTAGATTTGTTTGATTGATTGTTTAATTGAAATTAATCTAGATAATCCATTTAAATTGTTTAAGTGTCATTATAGTAATTTCCGCTATACCTTATTAAATATCATCCCCTAAACCCTTGTGTTTGTGTCTACATAAGCTTGTGTTTTCACAAAAGTACTTGTTTAAAATTCATTAATCATTTTGATTAATGATATTATAAATTAATTAATCATTTTTAACTAATGATGTTTAAAATTAATTAATCTTTTTTATTAATGAGATTTGAATTTAATTAGACCAATTTAATTATTAATATTGAACTTTAATTAATCATTTTAATTATTGATTGGTTAAATTTAATTAATTGTTTTAAATAATAGTGTTTTGAAATTTAGTTAATCATCTTAATTAATGATGTTTGAATTTAACTAAATCATTTTAACCAATGATATTTGAAATGTAATAAATCATTTTAACTAATGATCATTTTGAATCTAGTTAATTGTTTAATTAATAGTATGTAAATTTTATAAATCATTTTAGTTAATGATATTTGAGATTAATTATCCATTTTAATTAATGATTATTTTTATTTAATAAATCATTTGATAAACGATATTTTAAGTTGTTAATTGATTTAGTAAATGGGTTTAAAGTAAATTAATTGATTCGATGAAAGTGTTTTGGAAGTAATTAACTATTTTATTAAAAATAATTGATTTATTAAAAGAAATTGTGAATTTGATTAATTAACTTTTGGGATAGTTAATTTTGTTTTAGATTTATAAAAGAGATTATAAATGTGATTTATTATCTTTAGGGATAATTGATGTTATTTTAAATTTAATAAAAGGATTTAAATTTGATTTATTTTCTTTGGAAAATTTATATGGTTTTAAGGTTTTAAAAAGGATATTATAAATCATCCCCTAGGACGATTAGCATTGTTTTATAATTTATAAAGGTATTTAAATTGTTTTATTATCCCTTGAGATAATAAATATTGTTTGAAGTTATTTCATGAATGAAATATATGTTGTATGCTTTCGAAGATGAGTTTTGAAATTTATAACTGGGTATTTAATCTTTAAGTTCTCTTCGTAGGGAATTGATTTCAAAATAAAAAGTGATTCTGATAAGAGATTGTGTTGATAAATGAATTTTTACCCTTAGATAGGATAAGGGATAATTTAACGTTAATTTCAATGGATTAGATTGGATAATAAAGTTTTGATAACATCGTTTCATTAAAACCATAGATTTTATTTAAAGCCTCCAAGCAGTGTAAACTAATTGGTGTTAACGGGGCCAGTCCATAAACATAATTCATTATATCACCTTAAGGTAAAATGGATAGGAAGGTTTTGATAGACATTGTTTTATTTAAAATCGTAGCTTTTGTTTAGAAAATGTAAGTGGTGTAAACTATTTGTTGTTTTGGGTCAACCCATAAACATTGTCCATTTTAATACTCTAAGTTAAAGAGGTCGAGAGGTTGACTCAGTTTTAAATGACCCAAATTTTGATTAGATCTTCACCTAAACTGCGAAAAGCAAAATATAATTTGTATTTCTATATACTCTTAGGATATAGAAGAATATTATACAAGTAAATAAAGTGGAATAAGTTATTTTTTGATGTTTTACAAAGAAACAACTTGATAAAAAAAATTTAAAATTAGGTGAAAATTTATGAAATAATTCATAAAAAATTTGGGTATTGAATAAAATACTAAATGCAAATTTAAGTGATTTAGATATATTGGGATAATTAAGAAACCAATAATTTTAGAAAGTGACTTTCAATTTTGTCTAAAGTAGCATAGGTAATCCTCTAAGAAATAACCAAAGGCTGATAAGCAAAATGGTACGCTTAGAAAATTATTTATATTCTTAGGCAATCAAGAAATTTTAAACCTAAGTTAAGATTTGTTTGTTAGTCATTTGAAATTTTAAGTAACGTTAAGTGTTAGATTTTTCCTTTATGAATTATGATTGGTTAATTGAATTGATTGATTGGGTGATCTTATATACCATAATTTATAGAGTTAAAATTTATAAACTAAGGTTTTTGAATTATTGTTTGTTAGGACTCAAATCCCGATGCTTTTGGAAATGTGATTTTGGAAATTTTTAGGGAAAGAAATAATAATTGTTCACTCTAGTTGTTGTATTTGGAGGAACCAAAATACCATTGGAAGCTCTATGCTATTTTAATTTTAGAGTTTTACATGGTTTATTAGGAGGACCCCCTCCTTTACATTTTTTATTTTGGTTTTTGATTTACTTCTCTTTTTGAAGAATTCGAAAATAAATTTTGAATATAAAACCCAGGCATTTAGTTCTAAATTTTGGAAGTATTTTGAAAAATGTTGGATGCATAGTATTTATTATAGAATATTCTCTTTATTTTGTTGCATATGTTTGTTACATTACTTTTGGTTGCATCTTGTTACTTGATTGCGAATGGCTTTTATAGTGTTTATATTACATATGTTTATGATAGAAATAATATAACTAATCAGATTTACTAAAAACCAAGTAAGTAAATTGATTTTTCTTAGGTTCATTATCACTTCTTCCACTCTGTACTAATCTTGGGGACGAAATTCTTTTAAGGGAAGAAGAGTGTAACGACCCGTAAATTAATCTCTTTGTATTTGTTTGAATATTTAAATCATTTTTAAATATTTAAATAATGGATTTTAATAACCAAATAAACATCTCTTAAATAATAATTGGCAGCTCCATACCCTAAGTACACACACATGGAAGCATTTGCATGATTCAAGGCATGAAAGAGGAGGGGAGGACGTGTGCTAGGTGTAGGTAGGGGATGGTGTGCATGTATGCTTGTATTATTTTAATATACGGTTAGTTTTGTAATTTCAATGATTTCCTAAGCTTATAAATACCACCACCCTTTCATAAATTTCACTTTACATTATTTTTCTTTACTTTTACAATTCCTAAGATCTTGGGAGAGAACTTCCATGGCTTCCTAGTTAATTTCCTAAATGGAAAATTAGTTCAAAACACTTTAAAAACTAGCTTAAACCACTCCACTGCACTTCTAATACCAATACTTTCCAAAACAAAACCCATAAACCCCAAAATCGAGTTGGCGAGCCTATAATAGCCCATGGCCAAGCCCAACATTCAATCCAAGGTCCACAAAGTCGAGCCATTTGCATAGTAGAGCCTAGATCTAGTCCCATTCAAGAGTTGGTGCACGTTTAGTTAAGTTAGCAAGCTTTTGTGAGTAAAAATCCACCCTTACAACCAAAGTTTTTAAACTATTTTAATGCTCATATTATTGACTTATGAATGCTTGTTGTATGTGTTTGGTGATGTATTGGTTGTTGTTTTGGTTTGTTTGCTAAAAGTTGTCGTTTTGGAAAGTTAGTAAACAAGTAGTATGCTTTATGAAAAAGTGAAAGTGAAAGTAAATTTAAATGCTCTCTACATGTGATATCATAGCTAATTACCATGTATATATGTTCATATCCTTGCTATGTAATGTTTGGTTGAATGATAATGTCATAAATTTGTTTTTCAAACTGCCCGTATAGCAATAGTCGTTATATTGGCACTTTCAAAAAATCACTTTTTATCGAAACCATTTAGATTCATCTTCCTGCTTGGAATAGTTTTACAAGTTAAGCAAGAATTTGATTGATTATTTTTTCAAAAGTAATTAACCATTTTAATAATGATTATTTAATTTAATTAATTAGTTAAGTAATAAGGATTAAGGTTAACTAATTAACTTATTAATGACATGTTTTAAATTTAACTAATTATGTGGTTTATGATGATTTAAATTAATTAATCATTTTATTTAATGATGTTTAAGGATAATTAATCATTCAATAATGATGGATTAAAGTTAATTAATCAATTTTCTAATGATGTTTTTAAAATTAATTAATTTTTTTAATTAATGATTTATAAAGTAAATCTATTTGTTTTAACTTTAAGTAATCTTTCCTTTAATGATGTCTAAAAGTTTTTAATCATTTTAAATAATGATATTTAATTATTTATATATTAATTTAATTATTTTTATTTTATTTAAATATTACTAATTAATTGAATTAATGATGTTTTAAAGGTGATTTATCCTTGTCAATTAAAGGCATTTGAAGTTAAGCTATCAACTTTATTAATGAAGTTTGAAAGTTAATTTATCAAAGTAACAAGGATGTTTTGACTTTGTTATTAATTTTAATTAATGATAATAAATTATTTATTTAATTAATTTAATTAATTATAATTAATTATTAATTAAGTTAATGGTGTTTAAAAGTGATTAACTTCTTTTGGATTAAAGGTTATTAAAGTAAATTCATCAACTGAATTAAGGAACTTTTAAAGTTAATTAACCAATATAATAAGGATGTGTTTAAGTTATTAAATCCTTTTTATAATGATGTTAAAAGTTGGTGAACTTCTTTAACAAATTGTTTTAAAGCTAATACTTGTATTGTGAAGCCCAAGCACGAGTTTGGTTTTAAAAGTAAAAGTTTGATTCGTTTATGAAAATGAATAAATTCTCATAAAGCAATGTCACATATGGAAACGATTTATTTGTATACTTAGCACTAAACATCGAAGAAGTAGACTTGCTTCTTTTTCGAAAGTTAAGAATAGTCGTGAGACATGACTTTGTGGTAACACTACCTTAACTTTTCCGGTATTATTGTTAACAAAGAAATAGTACAAGTTTGAATTCTATGAGTGGTGATAAGTATACATGACTTAATTTCCATATACGATCGTTTTATATATCCTCAAAAGTTAGTTTCCCAGTTATCGATTACCTCAGCTTCTATATTATCATCATTTTAAGATGAGTTATTGCTCCATTGAGCTTTGTTATCCTTTGTCGGAAATGACTAAACCCAAAGCACGAGAGGAAGCCAAGCTATGTGGGGTTGCTCCCATTAAAAGGTTATTTTCAAATCTCATCTAGTTTGGATTCGGTTGTGCACTTAGATGTGGAAATATTTAGATACTTGGTAAGGTTTGATGGGGTCCGGCTTGGACATGTTCAAGAAGTGTCATAGAGTATACGACCTTCTCAAAGTATATTACTGGAGGTATACTTTAAGGGGGCTGCATCCTCCTAGTCATTGTTGGAAATTTTCCTTTCCTTATTTGATTCGAACCTTCGAATTATTTTTCTGTAATTTCAATTGGAAGAGTCAACCACTCTTCATGATATTTAATTATAGGTTTTGTCCATTCTATCAAGTTTGACTGTTACCTTGTTTTATCCATTCTGTCCAGTTTGGATTTTTTTCAGACTATTTCCATTCTTTCAAGTCTGGATCTTTATACTATTTTTGCCCATCATCTATGTTTGGATTTGTTTCCTATTGTTCTTTTCCATTCTTATGTTCTGTTGTCATTTATGTGGGAGAAAACCCGTTCCGCGTTTGCGGCGTGGTCCCACATATTATTGTTAAATACACTCCCTTTTGTTTCAGAGTTTTACTCACACCAGACATATTGTCTGACCTGAGTTGTTTATTTTCCCTAAACTCTTAGGTACTCAATTATATTTGAGAAGTCCAAGAATAGCAGGTTTCTCTTTGGAGCTCTTTGAATATGGTGATCGAGCAGGCAGCTCCTTATTTATCTAGTTATTTATTTCTGTTGTATGGTTATGTTGGTATATTTGATATCTGAAAAATGTAAAGTTGGCATGTATAGCTGCAAATCTGTTAGATGTAGTACTTCTGTTTAACTTTGATAGCTCCATGTAAGGAGTAACCTTTTGTACTATATCATTTTGTATTATATGTAACATTTCGTTTTAAGGTTTTTCTATTCTATCTTATTTTGTTCTTTATTTTACCCTATGGCAACTTGTCTTTCGGATGCTTGGACAATGGTACATGAATAATATGGATGTATTAAGTGTCATTCCTAGGAGTCAGAAAGGTGGGTCGTCACATTGGATATGATCTAAGAAGTAATATGACAGTATTATTTGATTAACATCAAAGTTAAGCAAGTATTTTGATAAAGAAATCAAAATGTTTGATTTTCAATTAAAATGTAGAGGAAGCATGTATCTGTAAGAAAGAATATTAGTAGGTACAAAATATCTCTAAAACTATAAGTAATCAACAAACTTGTGATTGTTGATGATACGCTTAAGTTAAAATCATGTTAGTTTAGTTGTTTAATGCTCAAAATTGGATTGAAAATGATAACTTTTATAATCGGTCTAAAAGGATATTGGGATTGTCCCAAATGATGTATGCAGACACAATATTAAAATAACATGGGCCCTATAAGTTCCTTATGCATTGTTAATAGGAATCATCATACATGTTATACTGTCTATAATATCATACTTTCTTATGTATTTGATGTATGGAGCAAGTATCCAAATTAAGGTTACTATAAGAAAATTGAGAACGTTTTGGGGTATTTACGAAATACTAAAGAATTGTTTATAGAAACAATGAACTCCTTATGAAGGAGTGCATGAACTCGAACTTCGTATATATCGGGTAGTGTTTGTCAATCCTAAGTTCTTGTTAAATCTTAAGTTAAAAACTTTAAGTTGGAAATTTTCCAAACAATAAGTGGCGGATGATTCAACCAAAGGTTGTGTGGTTCATCCTAAAAAACACTGTAATAAAAGAAGTATAAATGCACAAATTTATAAGTGAGCTAAGGGTGATTCCAAATGGTGAGAATCCCATGACACTGTTATATGGTAGCAATGTTATGATGCAATTTTGATGTCTTCTACTAAGAGCATCCGCTACTTTATTACCTTTCCCTGGTGTATACTCTATACCAAAATCATAAGCAGCTAAAAACTCCAACCACCTCTGCTGTCTCATATTCAACTCCTTCAGAATAAGTATCTTAAAGACTTATGATCCGGGTATAGCTCAAATCTCTCCCCTAAGAGATAATGTCTCCAAATCTTCAATGCAACGATCGCCGCTGCCAACTCCAAATCATGAGTAGGATATCTCACTTCATGCGGTCTAAGCTATCGTGAAGCGTAGGCAATCACTTTACCCTTCTGCATCAACACCGCTCCTAATCCAGTTCCACATGCATCAGTATACACCACCAACCCTTGGTTTCCGTCTGGAACTACTAACACTAGTGCATTGGTCAACAAATGCTTTAACTTAAGGAATGCTTCCTCACATTTGTCAGACCAAACAAACTTCACCTCCTTCCCGGTTAGCTTAGTCAAAGGTGCTGCTACCTGCGATAAATACTTAATGAATCTCTGGTAATAGCCAGCAAGTCCAAGAAAACTTCTAATCTCAGTCACCATCTCTGGTCTCTTCCAATTATTAATAGCTCTGATCTTATCTTGATCGATTGACAACCCTTTCTCTGAAACCACGTGACCAAGAAACTTACCCTCTTTCTTCCAAAAATGAATTGGAGAACTTCACTTTTAGCTGATGCTGCCTCAGCGTCTCAAGCACAACTCTAAGATGATCTTCATGCTCTCTTTCATCCTTAAAGTATACCAAAATATCATCAATAAACACCAACACGAACCTATCCAAATACTCTTGGAAAACTTGGTTCATCAAATCCACGAAGAAAGTAGATGCATCCGTTAACCCGAATGGCATTACCAACCACTCGTACGAACCATAACTAGTCTGAAATGCTGTCAAAGGAATACTGTCCTCTTCTACCCTTAATTGATGGAAACTTATCGCCAAATCCTACTGGGAAAACACTCTGGCTCCACACAACTGATCAAATAGATCATCAATTCTCGGCAAAGGATAATTATTCTTGATCGTCCTCTCGTTTAGCTTACGATAGTCGATACACATTCTTAATGACCCATCGGGTTTCTTCATGAACACGACGGCTGCTCCCCAATGCAAACTGCTTGGTATAATAAAATTCCTTCTTTCTAGATCCATTAGCTGCACCTTCAATTTCTTCATCTCGGTCGATGTCATCCTGCTAGGTGGTCTACTTATAGGTTCAGCTCCTGGCATAAGTCTATTCGAAACTCAATAGCTCGTTTCGGTGTAGTCCTATGACCAACTCAAAGACATCTGCAAACCCTCTTGCTACTTGAACCTGACTCGGCTCTTCTTCCACTTCAACAGCGCTTAACAAAGCACAGCTACTCTGGTCCGAATTCTCCACTGAGAATATAATTCAGTTATGACTATCAGGGTGTCTTAGTGATATCTCCCCATCTTGGCAAAACATTCTAGCCTCATACTTACTCAAACAATCCATACCCAAAATGATTTCGAAATCTACGAAATCGAAAACATACAGATTGCATGCAAACTTATGACCTAACAAATCAAGTTCTAACTGGTCACATCTCATCTCCATGGTTGCATACTCTCCTATTGGATTCGAAACCCTTAAGGAAGTAACAAGGTATGTGGGTTCTAAGCATAACCTATCAACAAAACGCTGGGATATAAAAGAATGTAATGCACCGGTATCAAATAGTACCCTAACTGGTATACTCTGAATCAAAAACATACCTTCCATTACAGTCTTTCTTTTTTCAGCTACAGTTGGTTAAGCAGATGATGGTCCAACAGCAAAAACCTTTCCCTTGTCCACCCTAACCGGTTCTAGACATTGATTCTTATAATGCCCAACTTGGTCATAGTTAAAGCACTTCACATTCTTCTTATCTACTGCCTTCTTCCCTTTACCTGACCGGCACTCATTTTCATAATGACCCTCTTGTCACACTTAAAGCAAACTAAATCAAACTTTACCTTCTTGATAGCATCTCTCTTCTGGGCTCCCTTCTTCTTAAAGAACTTTCTCTTCTTTCCCTGAGAACCATGGGTTTCAACTGGCTTCTTACTGGCACAAACAGCAAGCATCTTCTCATGGCGGATTTCCATATCCACAACAACATTACAAGGATCATGGATATGTGTCAGGGTCGCCCTAGTAAGCTCAGGTCTCGATCCCCAAATGAACCTCTCATTTTTCCTGATGTTAAAGTCTATAGTAGCATGTCCATATCGGGATAGCTCGTCAAACTTAGTAGCATAATCGATTACCAACATCTCTCGCCACACCAAATCCATAAACTTTCTCAACAATGCTGACTTAACAACCCCAGATAAAAACCTCTGTTCAAATCTCCCTCTAAAATCTGCTCAAGTCAACTCCTCCTTCGGAACCCCGGTAGTAACACTATTCTACCAATAAAGTGCTTCCCCTTGTAACTGCCTAAAGGTCAACCTCCTATTCTACCCATCATCCAAACCCAAATCAGCAAAGATTCTCTCACAATGTAACAGCCAATCCTCAACTTCTATAGCATCCTCTATTCCCATAAATGGCTTCCCACCAAAACTATTGTAATCTCTGCTAAGCTTAGCATAATTATTTCCAACTGGAGCCACAGGATTAGCTCCTCCAACATTTCCAGTAACACCAGCGTGCATCATATTGATGAAGAACTGATACATTGCCCCCATATCTACTGGTGGATTTCCAGCTTCTATATGGGCATCAGCATTTTGGTTAGCATTTACCTGACGACCTTGGTTCCTCCTGGTAGGTCGAGCATTTCCATTGGTTGTGTTGTTTCCTTCATCAAGATTTCCTCTTCCGTTTCCTGCTTCCATATCTTCTTTCTCGTAAATCTGCATATGAGCCTTAGTAAGATACAGAAGAACGAGCTGCGGATGCTGCAGTCATCCATAGTTATTAATCCACGATAACCAAACACAGTAATGTTAGATACACTGATTCACAGAAACATATGAATATGGAAAAAATTTAAAACATCAAATAAGTTCCACATTCCATTTCAAAACATTTCAAATTCATTACATAATCCCACAATCGTTAACCACGTTAAGAGAAAATATATTTATTACATCATACACCAAAAGCGACATATGAAGATGCCCCCTTGGATGATCAGAGAATATATAGGCAATTTAACAACTTTGCCTTTACAATAAAAACATAGCGGAATCAAAATAAAAGAGAACTCTAGATAGTTATCATGCCTCATGCACGTCTCCGGAAGCTTATTCGTCTAAAGAGGTACCTAAAAATCTCAACTCTCAAACTACTCAAAATCAATTTAGTACCCGAGATTTTAAGTGGAAAACATAAACTTTGAGTCAGACATAAAGCCTGGTATGAATAATAATCTACCATCTCAAACCATTTAGATATCTAGTGAGACCATGCCGCTTAGCGAAATGGGTTTTCCTCTCACCAGTATCCTAAAACCTTTATAAAACCATATACTGTGCTCCTGCTTCCACAATGGTTAAAACAATATGATGATATTCAAAACAAGTAAATCAATTCTGGATAACTCATCCCCATTCATTTTGACTATCTGTCTCAATTATAGTTTCTAAGGTCACAATTAACCTATTAGTTTTCACAGGCTTACAAATAACCGATTTAATGTTTAAGGACTCTCTGTCCAGTTGCATAGTTTTCATGGGATCACTAAGAACCTATTGGCCCCCTGCCAATATCTAAACTGTTTCATGGGTTCTCCCTAAACCTATTGGTAACTCCAATATCTTTTCTTTTATCCTAGTTTTCGTGGGTTGACTAGGAACCTATTGACTTCTGTCAATATCTTGATCCGGATGTAGTTTTCGTGGGCTAACTACAAACCTATTGGCCCCTACCAATATCAAATCATAATTTTCATGGGCTATGAACATGTCTTCTTGACATCTTCATTTATACATAGTTTTCATGGGCTTACTATGAACCTATTAGCCCCTGCCAATATCTTTTCCTATACATAGTTTTCATGGGCTTTCTGTGAACCTATTGGCCCTTGCCAATATCTTTAATTAGTTTAATTTATATTCACTACTGGGTCAACCTAGCTGGTTATTCTGCCCTTCCCCAAATTACCGTTATGGGTTCATTACAATGTGAATATATATATATATATGAAGAAGCGAACATAGTAACATAACAAATCCACTCCAGTGGGTTTAATATCCTTGAAATTATTTTCATATGATTTATCAAGGAAAGCTTCTTCTTAAAACCATTTCAAAACTCCTTTACTTAGCTATGGGTTTTTCCTTTAAAATGAGCTTGGGTTATTTGTATTGAAAAAATAAGGCTTTTGAAACCTTCAAAACTTTGATTTCGACCTCACTGGATAACCACCTTCAAAAGCATATAAATCTCTTTTCAAAACATTAGGCCCCTTCCTTTTGAAGCACTTTCAAACCTCTCTTTCGAAACCTTTCGAATGTAATAAAGTATTACTTATAAATTCTTCGAAGCATAGCTTCGAAACCATTGAAGGTCCCTCTTTCAAAACCATTGGGTTTTTATTTAAAAATATCATTTGGGTCAAAGTGAATATAAACAAAAGTATCTCTTTTAAAACCATTCTTTATCATATAAAAGTATTGGGGAAAACTTGATGGCATCGGCACCATCCTTTCGAAAGCTTCAAATCATTTAAGAAAAACACAGAAGGAAGGCATTGAAACCCCCTTTCGAAGCCATTGCCTTCGAAACCCTTGGACCCTTTCGAAATCATTTAGGAAGTGGCTTAGAACACCTTTAAAACAAAAACTACCCTTTGAAAGCATTGATGACTTTAATATACTCGAAAGGCAAAAGAATGGCAACAGGGCTTCGACTAGGTCGAAAGCCCTACTTTCGAAAGAATTATTTTACAAATAAAGGAACTCATTCAAAAGCTCTTACTTTTAAAATATAAAATGGCAACCCCTTCGAAAGCTATTAGAAAACCCCTTTCAAAAGCATATGTTTCGACTCCTTCGAAAGCTTTTAATAAAACAAGGAAAGTGCTTAGCATTTTAAAAACAAACAAAGGTATCGACCATTGGAAGTAATGCTTTCGACACCATGCCTTCCACCTTTCCTCTAATCCATTACATACCCATGTTGATACCTTGTGTATTGGTTTTGGCTTTGTGGGGTTTCAACTTGATTGAAGGCGGATGCTAGGAGTCGAAAGGGACTTCCAATAGAGGCGGAACCTGCTTTTCTAAGTAAAAGCTGATTAATGCCAATTAAAGTAAATTCTATATTACTAACATGTCCACGTGTAAACATGTGATTTGTTGCCTCTACTTTTCAAATTCTTTACCAAAATAACTGCCGCTTAATTTCAGATCGAAAACAAGGTTAATTTAGCGAATAAGCCCTTCCATTAAACAAAAACAATAATGCAATTATGTCCTTCCTTCTAAAATAATTTAATTTCCATAGTAAATCGATTAGGAAAAATCCCCAAAAATCACAAAAATTCACTTTCATCACGTTATCTAACATATCTAAATTTCAGACCCAAATTCTCAATATAATTTCTGAAATAAATTTCTAAACCCAATTAACCATATTTTCATTTAAAAATTCACAACAATCTTTCCATATCTTGGAGAATTATCAAAATTAAAACTCAACTCAAAAATCATGTTTTAACATATAATTTTTCCATGGCATTCAAAGATCATTTACAATTGGTTTTGCCCTTAAACTGCATAAATCCCCATTTAAACAATCTTGTTTGAATCAAACAAATTATAATTCAAGCATATCGTCATTCAAATCATCATAAAAACAAATTTAATCTTAAATCCGAAAACATATGATCATAAAACAAAATAGAGATGATATAAATTATTATTCACCTTGATTGAGATAAGGAGATTGGATTGAGATTAATTTCCCTTAGCTTTAATCCTTAGCCTTTGATTTAATTTCTCTTCTCTTTTCTTCCTAGCAATGGCCGGCTCCTATTTATGTTTGCGTTTTACGTTTTTGTGAAAAAGAAATAAACGTGAATGGTATAGGGAATGAAAATATATATAAGGGTAATGGTAATAGAATGCGGCTATTTCCCATCATGCCCTTGTGTAATTTAATTAGCTTAGAAACCATTCTTAAGCCCACTTAATTAGTTAAGCACGGCCTTCTTATCATTTATTCAATTTTCAATCCCCTTATCACTCTAATTATTTACATTATTCTATTTAAGTTATCTAATTAAATCTCTTGAATAATGTTATCAGAAATTAGGGGTGTTACATTAGTTTTGGGAAAATCGATTGAAAAAGTTGAAATAAGACTCCATAAATCATTCCAAATGCAATTAGGAGATAATAGAGTTAACGGGATAAGCTTTGGGCAATTATGTAATTTGTTACATATATCTAACTTGATAACCAATCTGTTTCAAAATAAAAAGTGTTTTCTTCTATTACATACTTGTTATATTATGATATAATTAACTAAGTAATTAATTTAAAGTATATTAAATAGAAAATCCTTAAATGATATGGTATGTGATAGTAATGACAATGTGTTGGTAATTACAAGAATTTTTTCACATTGAAAAAAAAACACATTGTTTTAAATATTCATAGTCAAGATGTTTCGAGTAAGGATATCGATTCATCCGTTGAGACAAGAGTACATAATGCTCACCAAATGTTCGGCACTGTATTACTCATGTTTGTTAGTGTCATCAAGAGATTACGTACTAATGGTTGTTGGATAACAATGGAATGACTATAGTTTTATAGTTTTATAGTACTTCTAGTTTATTATGTGAGCAGAAGGTTAAAGGATGTAGAGGTTCGGTACCCGATAATAGAAAAACTAGCTTATTGCTTGATACTTACCGTGCGAAAACTTAGAGCATACTTTCAAGCACATCCAATTAGAGTATTGACTAAATTTCCACTCAAACAAGTCTTCGGTAAACCTAAAACTTCAGGTAGGCTAGTAAAATAAGGAATTGAACTTAGCGATTATGACATTGAGTTTCAACCACGATCAGCTATCAAAGGACAACATTGACAGACTTTATTAATGAATGTACAAACTTCATTAAAGAACAATCGAAAAAAGAAAAGGATGAAAAAACTATATGGTAGTTATCTGTGGATGGCACATTGAATGAGCGAGCTGGAGCGGGATATGTCATAATAACACCAGATGGACACCGCCTACACTATGCAATGAAGTTAGGGTTTCCCGTAACAAATAATGTAGCCGAATACGAATCAATGGTGGTAGGATTGACTTTGGCTTTAGAGCTTAAAATCCCACGAATTCAAATCTTTAGTGATTCGCAACTAATGGTAAACAAGGTGAAGCAAGTATATTAGACTAAAGATTCCAAACTATCTCTGTATGTAAAGAAGATACTGAAGATGCTCGCTTTATTTGAAGACTTTTCTATACATCAAGTTCCAAAGGTAAAACTCTCAAGCAGATTTGTTAGCATAGTTGGCTAGTTCAAGTGGAGCCCTAGAAACTCGAATCGTGCTAGTAGGGTACCAAGAAAATCCAAGTATTAAGGAGGGAACATCTGAACAAGGAAAGGAATTTTTAGTCCTAACTAGGTCCCAAGTCATGACACAAGAGCGAGAAGAAAGGTAAATTAATGAAAAAACTCCAGATGAGTGGATTAATCATCCAAGGACAGATGACTGTTATAGTGACACTTGGATGTCACCTATTGTCGATATCTTTCTAAAGTGATATTGCCATCTAAAAAAATGGAAGCTCGGAAAATCAAATGACAAGCTCCAACTTTGACAATAGTGGATGGAATTCTTTACAAGAAAGGATATGCATTACCTTACTTAAGATGTGTGAGTTTGGAATAGTGGCAAAGAAAATAATATGACAAGGTTTTTATTAGCCTCGAATGGCAAGTCAAGTTATTGAATAGGTAAAGAGATGCAAAAGATGCCAAAAATACTCAAAGATCCCCCGATTGCTACCAAGTCAATTAACTCTGATTTCAAGTCCATGGCCTTTCGCTATATAGGGAATTGACTTAATCTGACCATTGCCAATTTCCAAAGGAGGAGAAAAGTATGTTGTAGTCGCCATAAACTTCTTTACTAAGTGGGTAGAAGCAGAACCACTCCCCAAAATCACATCTGGGAAAGTGCTTAGATTTGTCATTAAAAACATTATTACCAGATTTGGAATCCCTTATAAGATTATATCAGACAACAGAACACAATTTGAAAGTGAGGAGTTTTCTCGGTTTTGCCATAAGAATGCGGTCATAAAATCTTCTCTTACATGGCACATTCAAAGGCCAATGGGCATTGAAGCTGCAAATAAGACTATTAATACTATCTCAAAAAAGCGATTAAATAAAGCCAAAGGGAATTGGGTAGAATAATTGCCACTTATATTTTGAGCCTATCGAACATCTACTAGAACTGCAACGGGACATACCACCTACTCTCTAACATATGGGTGTGAAGCAATGTTGCCAATTGAAATTGAGATACCCTAGCATTGAAGAATCGCATATGCTTTTGACCCAAATAAGGAATTGAAGAAAGAATCGTTAGATTTAATACATGAATTAAGAGATGAAGCAGCTATCCGAACTATAGAATATCATAGAAGAATTTCAAAATACTACAATTCAAAAGTAAAAAAAAGATCATTTCAAGAGGGAGACTTAGTACTCCAAAGGGTGATGGAAAACACAAGAAATCCTGGGGATGGATCGCTAGGACAAAATTGGGAAGGTCCCCTTATTGTATGCAAAGTAATTCCACCTAGAGCTTACAAGTTATGTCCACCGGACGGTAATATGATTCCTAGAACATGGAATGCGGAACATTTACGACCGTATTTTCTTACAAAGAATGAATAAAGCATCTCTTCCCTAAAAAGAAAAATCTACATGGTTGGGAGCAAAATTCTCCTTGCACTTGGACATTACCTTAAACGGTCAAAGCCTTTGTCCGTGTCGAGTTGGCCATGTCAAAGCACCTCCTGGAGGGAGGTTAGAGTAAGCCTTTATCCGCGCCATGCTATGGCCAGGTTAGAGCATTGACAATCCCTCGCTGCGCTATGGCTAGGTCAAGGCGCCTCTTGTAGGGAGGATGGAGTAAGCCCTTGGTCCCGCCACGCTATGGCCTGACCAAGGCACCGAACAAGCCCTTGATCCCGCCACGCTATAGCTTGGTCAAGGCACCTCCTGGAGGGAGGATGGAGTAAGCCCTTGGTCCTGCCATGCTATGGCCTGACCAAGGCACCGAACAAGCCCTTGATCGCGCCACGCTATGGCCAGGTCAAGGCACCTCCTAGAGGGAGGTTAGGTAAGTCCTTGAGTCATGCTTGTGGATAAGCTAACCAAGCGCACCAGACAACAAAGGACTAAGACGTCCGAGCCTGAGAAGAAGCATATTAAACAACAGACTAAGACGTCCAAGCCCGAGGAGCAGTATATTAAACATCGGACTAAGATATCCGAGCCCGGGAGGAAGCATATCAAACAACAGACTAAAACGTCCGAGCCCGAGAAGCGGCATATTAAACAGCGGACTAAGACATCTGAGCCCGAGAAGTAGCACATCAAACAATGGACTAAGACGTCCAAGACCGAAAAGCAACAAATCCGACAACAACAACATGCAAAGCCTAAAGGGTAGCACATGTCAAAAGAGTAAAAACCCAAGGAGTGGTACAGTGCAGAAGGTTTAAATAGGAATCAACAACCTCCGACTAGTCATCAAAGAAAGATTTCTAAACTTCACTTATTGATACCTTAATCTGAGTTTCGGGTCTTTCATTATTAAGTTCTGGATTTCACTTATTAATACCTGAATCTGCGTCTCGGGACTATTACTATTGATTACTAGACTTCAACCATTAATGCCCGAATCTAGGATTAAGATTTCTATTATAAAGATTATTACTATGGATTTCTGGTTATCATCTACTAATGCCCAAATCTGGACCTAAGATTTCTATTATAAAGGCTGTTTTTGGTTATCATCTATTAAAACCCGAATCTGGGTTTTGGATTTCTTACTGTTGACTTCAGAACTTCACTTATTGATGCATGAATCTGGGTTTTAGATTTCTAGACTTTCTAATACCTGAATTTAGGTTTTAGGTCTTTTACCGACAATTTTTGGATTCCATTTGTTAATTCCTGAATCTGGATCCAAAGGCAGTTGATATTGAGATCTCAGTGGACTTCTGGTCTTTAATTGAAACTTTGGGTTGGTCTTCTTAGTACTCGAACTAGAGTTATTAGTTCACTATTACTAACTTTGAACAATATTCATCAACATTTGAATCTCGGTCCCTGGATCATTATTATTTCCAATAGGAGTTTCTAAATGCCTATTACTTGTTCTCAAATAAGAATTCATGGTTTTCAATGACTTATATCCAGATGATAGCTCATGGCCATTATTAACAAACATTTGTTATCATAAGCAGAAAGTTCCTGGATTTTAATTATTATACATCTAGTTTTCTATTAATATCATGGGAGTTCAATTCATGAACTTCATTTGTAACTAAAAAATTGGATGGTGGGACTTGTAAAACTTGCCAGACAAGAGTTCTCGGTTCCCAATCATTTACAGCTACAGATATCTTATCATAGATGATAACTAACTAATTTTTATTACTTCCGAACTTAGGATTTGAGAGCTCTATTATAATGACATCATTTTCAAATCACTAAGCATACTTTTATATAAGTCATGATCTAACTACAGAAATTGTTACTTGCTTTGAATTTTGTAGGGAAATGAGGTTATTACGAATGGAACAGTTGTTAAAAAAATTTCCTAAAGAACAAAAGCTTCTTTCATACAAGGGAGCAAAATGTTAACCATAAAAATTCACTTAATACTAAAGATATGAAAGAAGTCCTGTAAAAGTGATGGGATTTGCAAAAATTGAAGATATGGGTTTCGTCAAAGATCAAAAGCGGCGTTTTAAAGGTATTGAGATGGCTTTTGAAGGAGTCGCAAGTGCTAGGTGCCATTACAAATGACAAGCAAAACAAAAGCTTTCGAAAGGGTGGAAAAGAAGGCAAGGCCACCCTTCCACTTCATCTAGACCTTTCGACGCAGATGGTTCCACATATATAAGAGAAGCTAGTATGGGTTCGAATCACCTTTAGAAGATATTGAATGATAGACTCGCAAACAAGAACCAACTCCTTCAAAATAGTAGGTTTCATTGTTGTCAATCTACAACATGAAGAGATGATTCCAATACACACCTTTCGAAAGCAAGAGCAAGCCTTTCAAAACGGTTGGAACCCTTTGAAGGCATGATGAAGAACTTCACATGAAGGCCCAACATCCTTTCACTAAGATCCAACCGTTATTCACCATTCCTTTCGAAGCAATGAGAAAGCCCAACTCATCTCCCACCTGCAATGGCATAGCAACACAAAGCGAAAGGCGCTCCTACACCCCTTTCGATGAGGTTGAAAGTAACCCAGTAAGAAGCAAAGTAAAAAAAAGGCACTCAAGCTTAAACGGCAGTGGGGAGTTATCAAGGTAACCTTTTCGACTGGGTTGAAAGGTCTGATATAAGAAGGAGGAGGCATAAGAATGGATAAGAAAATTCAAAAGAAAAGCCTTTCGACCGCATCGAAAGAAAGCATGCACAAGGAGAAAGGAAGGCCTTTCGACCATGTCGAAAGGATACATACGGAAGGTTAAAGGAAATACTTTTCAACCACAATGAAGGGTTACGCATAAAAGGTTGAATGAAGGTCTTTCGAATGAAGCGAAAGGATGGGGGCGAAAGGAGGCCAACCTACATCTGTAAATACAACCTTAGGGATCAGAGTTTGGCGACCGGATTTTAGAATCCTAAATTCTTTCTTCCACTTCTTAATTAATCAAATCTTTATAACCCTAAATCAATTTGGGAAAAGCTTTATTACTTGTAACTCAATTTGAATTAGTGGAAAAAGAGGAAGCGCATGGTTTTAATAAAGATTTTGATTTCGAGAGAGATCATTTCGATCATTAGCTTGACTAATGATCGATTGCACATGATGCTTGCTTATTTTCTTAATTCCTATTCGTCGTATGCAGTGTAATGGGAACAACTTGGATAATATGTATATGAATCACATTATCATTGTGTTTAATGGTATTAAATATTATACGAAGATGATAATAGTGTTTCGATATTGATAAATTCATAGAGTTATATTGTCCAAGATGTTATACCATTGCGTATAGAACATAAATTTATATATTATACATTGAGTCCGCTTCAAAAAGATAAATACCCTTTTGACCTGATCGAAAGGGATGTTTCAAAGGGAATTTGATGTATAAATTCTAAACTATGCTAGCTGGACTAACTCCTTCGAAAGGTGTATACACATAACAATACATATAACCCTTTTGAATGAGTTATCTCCAAAAGAGCATAAACTGTATCATCGAAAGTAAACATTCTTTCTTGAGGGAAGAATGCACCTTTTGACACAATCGAAAGAGACGAATATTCAATATAAATAAATTCTTTGACTCACTCAAAAGGAGGCTTCAAAGAGGATGCTTTCTCCTTAATCTTCATTTCAAAAGGGTTGATTGGACCCATTAACTACAATTAATATTTTCATGAGACTACCCTTCGCAAGCAACTTGTCCAAGCCAACTCATTTGAAAGGGGTTTCGAAGAGAGTAGCCACTTTTAAAATTCACTTTTGAAGTGTTTACAGCATGTCTTGTTAATCAAACACGATTAATAATAATTGTTATTATTAAGTCAAGGATTTAATGTTTGGACTTACAAAGCTAAATATGGAAGATGGTGGAATTTTGACTAAAACTAAATTCTATAAGTCCTAACATGGTATAGTTTTGACAAGGAGAATTGGTAAATAATCATTACTACCAAGTACCGCTTATAATAAGTAAAATTGAATTTTACTGAAAGACGTGTAAGCGATAAATTCAGCCAAAATGTCACACCATTGGATAAGGTGATGTTGATGTCAAAAATGGTACCAACACCCAAATATTAGATGAAAGCACTAGTTCTAATAAAATAATGGTAAAAGTAGAAAACGAGACATAACTTTTATAGTGGTTTGGAGAATTCTCCGACCTACATCCACTTTAATCATTGTTATTAGTCGTTTTCTCTCTGGATTAAAATGTTGACGCCAAAAATGGCACCAACACTCAAATATCATATGAAAGGACCAGTTCTAATAAAATAAAGGTAAAAGTAGAAAACGAGACAACAATTTTTATAGTATTTCGACGAATTCTCTAGCCTACGTCCACTTTAATTTTTGTTAGTAGTCGCTTTCTCTCTGGATTACGACTGATTTTATCAGATCTGACCATAATCTAGTGGTTCTCAGATTTACAATGGAGTTTCTAGAGTATATTTAGGAAAAAAGATACAGAGTATGAATTAGATTGGAGATCTATAAGATCCCGCTTTAGCTGCAGTAGGGCTGGTATTTATAGAGAAACTTGCTAGTAGTCTCGAAAGTCCATAAAGTATGAAGCCTAAATGTAAGTCCATAGGTTCATAGGAGATCACGCCGACCTAACATGTTAAAAAGACTTCTCGGTACCGAGAGGCTCCTCTAAGTACAGAGTGGTTTTTACTGGTAAAAATTTAACTCTTTTACTTGTCTCATTTTCTATCTTTAATCCAATGCATTCCAAACTCTTTTTCTTGAAGATTAAATCCTTTCCAGTGATCTACAAGATATTGCTTATCTTGTTCTGCTTTCTTCTCATCAATTCTTGATAGTGCTATCCATATCTCTGTGAAAAGCACTTATTGACGAGTGGTTGAAGCTGTAGATGAAGTGCATGGGGTCTGGAAGGCGTGAATGGCGAGAGGCTTCTCTCGGTACTGAGTCCTATACTTAGCTTATTTTCCAGTGAAACTTCTTGAGCCCCACTCTATAGTCCTTCTAATCGTGTTTCCATGTTCATAATTTTTTTCATCCTCATTTTGATCTTTTAAGTCCAGTTGAAATTTGCTTGGCTAAAAAGCGGGTTAACAAGTAACGTGTGAACGTTAATATTCGAATTTTTTTATTTTAACCACCGACTAAATTTACACCATTAAGTCGCACAACCGAAATGATAAATATTTCGAATGAACCACACGATTTAATTAATTTATAATCATTATAAATCAATTAATATTTATGAAATATTAGTTATTAAATTTTATTTGATTTGTTTAACCATAGTTAGTACTTAATAAAGTGCATATATAAAAATTATAAATGCATGTATCAATAAATGATGTCGGTAGATTATTTAAATTGAATTTGAATAGAATAAATACAAAGTGGATTTTTAAATAAATTAAACTAACTAGTATTTGTGAATTATTAATTATTAATTTTTTTTGATTTGATTTAATTCCATTAGTATCTAATAAAGTGCGTATATAAAAGTTATAAGCGTGCATATTGATATACAATATCGATAATGTTTATATTAGATTTAAATATATTAAATACTAAGTGATTTTGGAAATTTTTGAGGGTCATGTGGCATCAATTATGTCCAACCATAGACAGTAAGAAAACGGTGAGGATTTGATGAGATTTAATTGGGAATTAAACAAAGAAAGTATTATGGAGGGAATTAAAAGGTAAAAATGTTTCTTTTAAAATATGTCCTCTCTTATTCATTTCAGAAGACTCTTTAATCAATTCATGTTCATTCCTCTCATCTTCCAACCTTACCGAAAATAATGGCTTCCAAAGCCTAAAAAAATTCAAAATCAAAACAAAAGGTGGTTCTCATCTCTTGATTCTTGCAAAATCCGGAGATCGATTCATCTTAGTTTAGGAGGATTGATTAATCATTTCAAGGTGTTATTTTTGGCAACATCTCTAGGTAATTATCTAATTTAATTTATTTATATTACTTATGTATTTGGATCCCATACGATACATCTGTTGTTTATGGTTTATCTTATAGCAAGCAATTCAAACTCTTTTATCTCTATTTATGTTGAAAGAATGTTGATTATGTTGATTTAATTCAGATCTGTTTTGCTCTTCATCTCATCTCAAAATATGTTTTTTATTATTAATAAGATTTAGTCCCCCGCCTTCTCCATTGTAATTTGTTCATTTCTTTTGTGTTATTTAGATTTGTATGTTATTATCACAAATTTACATGTTCATAACTTGTCCAATCCTTTTCTATTGCATTGAAATTTTGTTAATAAAAAAACTAAATTTGATTGAGTTCTATTTTAGAATTTTATAATATTTATATACATAAATTTCAATAAACACTATTAGAACAACAGTAAATAGCGGAGGAAGCTTCCGACGGCCGCCGATGGATATTTCCAACGGCTAACGATCTCTGTGGCTTTTACATAAATAAAGCATAGTGCCCGTGGTAAACCATCAAAAACCAACGTAATATGTCGTTAGCGGCCGTCGAAAGCCGTCAGAAATAAGCATGTATACAGCCAGCAAGCCAAAACCTGATTCATTGTCTCCTTCCCTCCAAAATTCACCAAATCCCTAACTCTATCACCTCCTTCCCGTCGTTAGCCAGCCCCGCCCCTTCCCGATCATCTCCAACTTCATCATTCTCCACCCTTGACAAGCCTAGGATCTTCATCAGTCTCCAATCAGGTTTTATTCCTAAATCCTAATTAATTTTGATTTGTCAAATTAGTGTTTATTGTTATTTTATCTGTTTATAATACCCCATTAATTGTTTGCTATATCCCATTGAATGCTAATTACAGTTATTATGATCTAAATGTCAAAAACATTAATTTGTTTAGTGTATGTTAGTGTATATATGTTGATTAATCAGTGCATATGCACATTAGAGCTTGCTTGGGTTAATTAGGGTAGATATGCATGATTTAGTGTATGTGTTTTCTAAAATGTCGAACATGATATTTAGTGCTTTATTTTTTATAAATCCCTTAGAGTGTTTTTAGCCCCGTCTGACAAGTATTATATATGATCATTATATGGATATTTGTTTTTATCACAGAACAAATATTTATATTCATCCTATACAATATTTGTCGGATTTGTCCCTGTATTGGATAAGTTACAAACACAATAAAGTAATTACATTTTGTAAATTATTTCATTTTAAATGGTTCATAGAATTTTGACAGCTCTGCTTTTTTGTTCTCTGTGTACACACATTTGCGTATGATACAGGGAACATGGGGAAAGTACTACCGAAATTTTTTTGAATCATTTAAAATGAAATGATTTACGAAATGTAATTACTATTGTGTGTGTAATGGAAAGTAGGATGATCGACCATCAAAGTAGAAAACAAAAACCTAAAAATTTAATATTATATTCATAATGTCAATCCGCAAAATGTATAAAAAAATAATTAAAGTGAATTATGATTAAAGAAACAATAAAATGTATAAATGAATTAAAAAATTAAAAATTAAAAATTAAAAAAACTAATACTATATAATATATAAAACATTGAATTGTATGATTGAATTGAAAAATAAAATGTCAATCCATAAAATGATTAATACTTTTTTAATTTCTATCATATGTTTTAAAGTAGGAAAAATGGTCAATTATTTTATTGATCGGAGTTGGATGTATCAACAACGAAGGGAAATGGGAGGCTCAATAAGTGAACAATTTTATAGTAGTGTACACGTATTTATTGAATTTGCTTTAAGTAATAATGGAAACGGGGAAGAAACTCGTTGTCCATGTAGTAGTGCAAATTGTTGAAGCATTTGATACCGGTAAAATGTCGAACATGTGTAGAACATGTTATAAGTAATATTATACCAAGTTATAATGTTATATTGGTGTCGAACATGTGTAGAACATGTTATAAATAATATTATACCATGTTATAATGTTATATTGATGTTAAGTTTTCAAATATTTGGATAAATAATGCCAAATTATTATCAATGAATGATTGCATATAGTTTACAGATTATAATTTGTTTACCAAGATATCTTGTTAAATACAAATCATAATATAGGCTCATTAAAAATGAAAATTTATATAATGCACATCATTATTATTTTCTTTATTTTTATACTATATTCATTGTTCCTTCGGTCATCTAATCATCTATATAACTTTCCCAAAATTTCCATATTTACTGTTTCGTCATTTTCATTTTCACTTAATTTATTAAATAAGCAATGTTGAATTAATACCAATTACTACTTTAGCTCGTTCCTTATCGATATGGCAAATATATAACTTTACTGCTCTTCAACATTTAGTTCTTGGTGCATGATAATAACTAATAAAATGAATTGTCAAAAGATAACCTACCAAATAGAAATGGTAAAACAAATAACTAAAAGGAGAAGTAGCTCTTTCATGATCTTTCCTTTAGTGGCAAAGTCTTCAAGGAAAATAAAAATATATAAAATAATGGAATAAGTAAAATTTTCTTTATTGAAAGACTAACTAAAACTATATGGATAAAATTTAAAAATTTGTGCATTGGAAATTCTAATATGGTCTACATATTATCACTCACCACATACGAAAAACAAATATTAAGAACTGAAAGATATTTATTTGTAAAGATATTTTATTAAACATACACAATAATGAACGATATTCCTAAATAATATCGGGTACTTTAAATTTCGGAGCGATATATCAGCTAATATCAAACAATATATCGACACTGATATTTTAAGTGATATTTTAAAAATATATCGACTTAGGAGCGATATGAGATATATTAGCGGTATTATCCGATATTAAATACATTGCACGTGAGAGAAGTCCTAGTGATTAAGTGAGTTGCGAACTTAGACGAATCAACGAAGTAGATCGATTTGGATGCGTACTTCATAAAGGAAGTTACTATAGCATGAGGAGAGTTAACAAGTAGGCAAATGTTGAGTGATCACTTATGAAGTAGATAAGAGTTAGTTCTACTATCGTTATGTATGCTATGGATAGGTGCTCATTTGGGGCAGGGTAGTCTGAGTGTACCCTAGGGTAGTTTGAGTGTACTCATGCATGGACATCTGAGTGGTCCCCTTCCCCTTTCCATCCGAGTGGGTATGTCCTCGAGTATTGAGTACCCGCAATTCTGAATGGTCACCAGCTATCTGAGTGAGTCATATAAGCCTTTTAGGAGAGTTCAAGAGTGTGATGGTTGCTTTGTTGCATTGTGTTCCATGATTTCTATGTTTGCATTGATTGATGTGCTATTATGATAGATGTCTTATGATGTTACTATGATAAACACCTCGACACCCTATTTTGTACTTTGAGCATTATTACACCTCATGATAATAGTTTAACATATATTTGAGTTATGTGCTAACTTATTGGATGCAGGGACATGTCATGTATGACTCCTCATACCTAATGTTCTTTATACTATATTGACTTTTATAGTATCTTAAGATTATTTATCGTTCACACAAGATTGTTGTCTGACTTGGGGTTTTATGTTTTTTCTTTTATTATCTCGGCTACTCTTAGATTAGTAGACTAGACAACAAGTCTAGTATTAGTGGGTGCTATTATATATTCTATTATCCAAGTCTATTGTTTATTCCGTTGTGCAGCATTGTGAGGCTTTATTAGTGATATACATGTATTTAGAGATAGTTTATTTGAGTTTATCATTGATGGACAAATTATATGATGAAGCTACATTACTCTAATTTGTGGTTTACTTTAGTTATATATTGTCTCTTGTGCTTTATATCTATTTTACAATTATACTTTATTCAATGCACTGTGATATATACGATATGTATCTATTGGAGTTCTATTACTTTACCACTTAACTATTGCTCTACATCAATATAGGTATATCAGGTACTGGGTGTGTAGGGCTGTCGTCATAATGTACTTGAAAACTTGTTGTGAGCTTGTATACTTGACTTTTGGGGTTCTTGGGAACATCACTTGCCTCTTGTTGAATTTTCATACTATAATAGTTTACATGATAGGATCAGCAATATAGCATTTGAAGCTTTGTATAGATGACCTTGTAAGTTGCCTACATGTTAGTGGGGGATGACCGATAAGGTGATACTTAGACCGAAGATGATCTGTAGGACTTTGGACAAACTCCAGTTGCTATAGAAAAAGATGAAAGCATCTCAGAATGGACAAAAGTCATATGCCAACAAGAGACAAATTGACCTTGAATTTGAAGTTGATGATTTGATATTTATGAAAATATCATTATTGAAGAAAGTTGTGAAATTTGGCAATTTTGGAAAGCTTGCACCTAAACTCGTTGGGTCATTTCCTTCCGTGGAACAGATTATAAAACTTGCATATCGAATTGATCTCCCTAAGAAGACATCTAGAGTGCATAATAAGTTTCATGTTTCACACTTGTGAATGTGTGTGCATGACACAAGTGCGGTAGTCGAGCCAAGTCACTATGTAGAGCTGAAGGTTTCTATGCCTAAAGGACCAACTTGGATTATGGAGAGTAGTGTGAAGAGGCTTCAGAACAATGTAGTAAAGCTAGTTCGAATCCAATGTATAATTCCATTTACATTAACTATTTTTTTTCCATTTAATTAACTAGAATTGCATAGTATAGAACTTGTTTTGTGTTGTAATGATTGGTTTGTCAGTTTTGGTCGTGTGATGCTAAATATGTGTGATGAGGCACACGAGTACTAGTGTGACACATCATTCTACTCTTAATGATATTGGGGCGAAATCCTTTTACGGGGGAGCGGCGGATGTAACAACTCAAAATTTTCAACTTGGTAATAAATTCTAATTAATTATTGAATTGAAAGGTTGAGCAAACTAATGACTTAAAAGAAGGATTTTTAAAAATAAATGAATTAGGGCCTAAGACCTATTTTATTGAGTTTGTAATTTTGTTTGCAAATGAAATGCATATAAAGTTTGTTAAAATTGGATGAAATGTGCAAAATGAGAAGAAAAGAGACCATAAGGGCAAAACAATCATTTGACCAAAATTGTATTATACAATTCTGAAATGAACTCCTCTTCTTTTCACCTCATCATTCTTCTTCCTATTCATTTTGAAACAAAAAGAAATAAAATTTTAAATCTATAAAGCTTCGTAACTTTTGATTTCCTCAACCAAAAATTTCAAATAAAATATCTAAATTAAAGTTAGAAGATTCTATACAAATCCACATGATCAAGTTTGCATTTTAGAGAAGGTTAGATCGAATCTCATATCAAAGAGGAGCTTCATATCGGGTTTCATTGAGGCTTAGATTTCATTAGTATTTGGTAAGTGGGATCTCTTCCCTAAGTTATATAATTGTTGGATATGTTAAAATCATGGTTTGACGGTAATATTGGTTAGGACTTGAGTAATGAACTTTTTATTAACGATTATAGAGATGAGAACCTAATTGAATGGATGTTTTAATGTGCAAACTCTATAAATTAATGTCTGAGGAACTGGTATGATTTGAACGACCTTTGATACGAATGGGTGATTGAATTGTTGATAGAAATGATAGTATTATATTAAATGGTAGTTAAAGTTGGCGTTCAATGATAGAATATGGAGTTGGAATGGTTGGTTGAGTAGTTAAGCTCGTATGACTTACAAAAAATATGAGTTCCAGAACGATTTGTCGAATTTCCATCTAGTGGTGTTCATCCCATGGCGGATCATCGAAGATGAGAATTCAAGTGCAAGGTGTAATAAGCGGATATAAGGTTACCAAGTGGTGAGTCTCAATGTCACGGGTAAGGAAAGTCGAGACGATAGTCGAGTGAAGTTTAAATGGTGGGAAATTTATCCCATTCACATCCATGCTCGCACCCCTACAGCAATTAGTCGACTAGTAGAGGATCATTAGTCGATTGATCATGGGGAAAAGATAAGGTTTTTTGGCCAAGGAGATTTAGGCTAAAGATAACCTAGAACAATCGATGCTCGACATTAACTAGTCGAACGTCGATGAGATCAGGTGACTGGTTGAGCTCGACCAATCAACCGATTAGTTGCAGCCAAAATTGGCTATAGTAGGTTGGTCGGCCAGCCATATCGGTTTAGTCGACTGATCGGTTGTGTGTTGGGGATATTGGGTCCCTTCGGGATTTTTCAAGCGAACTTCGAGACGCTATATCTTTCGCATACGAAGTCGGATTGAGTTATGGTTTGGAGCAATGTTCATTATTTTTTAGAGGAAATTGATCCATAAAGTTTTGGTTGGCTTTGAAGTACTTTCATTTTGGGCTTACGTGGGACCCACTCTGACATGTATTCCAAACCCGTGGATTTTGATAGACCGGAAGGATGTATTGGAGATATTAAATGACATAAAGGCCTTAGTTGATGTTGGAGACACATCTCGATTTGTATGGTAACTTTTATAGGGTCATTTGGTTATTTTAAGACGTGATGACAAAGGTATGGTGATATACGATTCCACATAATATTGTGTATACATAGTAAGTTCATACCACCTAGCCTTTCCCTTTAGGCTAGATATTTGGAACTTTTGGTATTGGCCTTATATTAGTGACCATATGTAGTGCTGGTCTTATATCAACGACCAAACAAAGTATTGGTCTTATATTAGTGACCATACAAAGTATTGGTCTTACATTTGTGACCATACAAAGTAACGACCTTATATTAGTGACTATATGCATTGGAGCGTGATGTCATTAGTCTTATTTTAGTGACTATACTTGGTGGGTTTTGACCTTACTGGGAGACCCATGGCTCACTACTCTTGTGTGTAACGTTTGGTTTTTTATTTGTGTCGGGATGCTTTGTATATGATAGTTTTATCATATAGAGTGGCAAGATAGTATAAATGTGCTAACTTGCTGAATGTAAGCGAAGATGCAAGTTGAGGTGTGGTTTCATTAGCTCGAATATTACCATTTGGTATTATTCATGATATATTGGCATATTATTAATCATGTATACTAGTGATATTTCCTTTTTCAGAGACTTTATGTTTGAACATCTTTTTGTTGTTTCTTTGTTATATATTTTTTAAGTTGGTTGACTTATAAATGAGGATCTCTGTTAAGTGGAAGCGATTCATAGTGCCATAGCTATATTATCTTTATGATCATATACATCCAGTTTTTGGTACATTGACATTTAGGTCATATGTATTATTTTGAGATATGTATTCTTGTGGGATTTGATGTATCATTTACCTTTGTGTTATGATGATGGATCTTATGTCTCTTTATATTGCATGTATCTAGTCTTCTACATGTTTATGTTGATATTATATTTTATGTCTTCCCCTTGTGAGAATTAGTTTTTTGAAATAAACAAGTTCTGTGATATTCATTGTGTTTTGTATATCTTATCCTTAACGGAACATTGTCATGACACCATTGGAGAATCTGGTTACTTATATACATAGATTCTGTGTGTTATGGAAGACGGGTTGTTACATTGAGTTTGACCCAATGCTTCAAGGTCATCTGTCCACCTTCATATGTGTTACCTTGAGCACCTACATTATTTTAAATGCCTCGTTTATATGGATGCTTGACCTTAAAAAATATCTTGGCCAACTTCATCATTTCCACCATATGTCCATTTTGATTTCCCTTCGTTTGTTCGGTAACTTGATTAGGAAATTCTGTAGCTGTTCCTCCATTTAGTCGTTAAATAATTTGTTACAATAAGGCCCTCCGATCGATTTGATTATGAACAAGCGTCTAACACATCTTTGTTAGTTTTGTTGTAGTTATTCCCCTTGGGAGTTGAAGAGAGTGGATGATTGCGTCACTTCACTCTGCATTAGATGTAGTTCCTTTATCTCTATCACACAGAAACCTTTTTTTTTGGAAAATATCTTAAAATCTAAATTTGAAAAGAAAGTCATTTTCTAATAAAAATTTCTCAAATTAATCAAAATGAAGAATAGTAATTTTCCTTTGAAAGGTTCCCCACTATTAAATGAGACAAACATGAAAGTAATTTAACAAAAATAGAAAAATGCTATTTTCTTGTAAAAGCTTTGTTTCTTTTGCAAAATCTCCCAAAATCAAAATGAAACGAAAAACTTGTTTCAAAAACAATTTTTGAAAAATAGAAATAGAGAGGATCTGATACTTCTCAATTAAAATACCAAACTATTTACATCAAAATTAAAGCATACGTCACATGGATTTATTTCTTTTAAATCTGCTTTATTTTGACAATATTAAATATTTATAAGAAAATTCATACAAAGTCAAATCTGTTATAAACTAAAAAGAGATAAGAAGCCATTAGAAAAGAGGAGAGAGAGGAGAAAATGTTATTCACACTGATATCAGTTACATAGAGATTAATTAATTCAATTACATTACATAGGCTCTTTTATATATAGGCCTTGGAGCATGAGATTGAACATATCTCATGATGTGGGACTAAATAGAAAAACACAAAAGCATATTCACTTTTATATTTATATATATTATAACACTCCCCCTTGAATATGCGCTTTCAAAATCTTGAATGCTCATATGGTAGCTAGAAATTGTTCCTTTTGAAACGTCCATGACAATTGCACCCCCTCAATATTATCTTGCTTTCATACATCCATTCAGTCGTTATGAATATTGTATGTTGCCTCATTAAAAACCTCTGTTAGGAAAACCTAATGGAAAAACCTTGAACGAGGAAAAGAGTGCAACTTGAAATCATAATATCGTACAATGATATTCCTTTTAAAGAGTTTGATACTTCAGGATCAAAATAATACCTCATTAAAACCTTAATAATAAAAATCCAATGGGAAAAATCTTAATGAAGGAAAAAGAGTATAATGACATATTTTATTTCCTTATTTCTTCAAATGAAGCTTGATACTTCTGGAACCAATGCCTCGTTAAAACCTTACTAAGAAAAACCCTATGGGAAAAATTTTAGTCAAGGATAAAAATATTTAACTTAAATAACATATTTAAGATGTTATTTCTTGAAAAGATGTTTGATTCTTCTAGATCAAGATAATGCCTCGTTAAAACCTTAGTAAGCAAAACCCAGTGGGAAAAATCTTAAATAAGAAAAAAAAGTACATTATAACTTATTTTCAAATGTTACTAGGGAGTTGATACTTCTGAATCAAGATAATGCCTCATCAAAACCTTACTAATAAAAAACCAGTGGGAAAAATCTTAGTTAAGGAAAAAGAGTGCATTATAAAATACTTATGGATGCTCCCCCTGATTTAAAATTTTCCTCTGAATTCGTATTCGTCTTTCGATAACTCAAATTGGTTATAGATACTTCTGGATCCATAAATATGAATCTCATTAATAATACCATTTATTAATAGTTTCCTTCGATACAATCAAATTTTCTAAGATTGTTTCTTCCAAATATGATTTGCATTTATGCATTTTGTATGCTACTTTTATGAAAAACACTTCATGTGCTTTCATTTTTGTGCTTCAAATCAGTTTTGCGTATTGCAACTATAAAACTTTCATGAATATTAAAAATTTCATTACAACACTACTAAAAAGCAGGAAGTAATCTACTCATCTTAAAGTATATCAAGATTTTCATTACAACAACACTTAGAAGAAGGTTGTAATCTACACTTCATGTCTTTTGCATTCTTTATAACGACAAAAGTTATATATATTCTTCAGGAATTTGTATACTTTAATAAGTATTTGCATATCACAACTACCACTTCAATGGATATTAAGAGTTTCATTACAACAATACTTAAAAATAGGAAGTAATCTACTCATCATGAATTATATCGAGATTTTCATTACAATAATACTTAAAAGAAGTTGTAATCTACGCTCCTTGTTCTTTACCTTCTTTATAACCACCAAATTTATTTATATTCTTTAGGAATTTGAGTACTTTCATTGTTTATTATGATTTAAACAATATTTATACCTTCAGAGTATTTTAAGTGTTTCAAACATTTCGTTGCTTCAATCAATTCAATTATCTCTAAAATCCACATGCCCATGGCACTTAACATGTTGTTGATACTATATATGCTTTAATAATTTTAGTGTGCTTTTGCCACTTTATATACATGTTTCTAATTTTATTTTGTGGACTACAGGTTCACATTTCTTATTTAGGAGAATTTCATGATGGTCAATCATGTTTTTCTCTAATCCAGGATCTTTAATCCATTTATAAACATAAGCGCTTTATTATTTATAAATTTATAATCAATGATTATTTATTGTCGGTTCTAGATATGATTTATTGAGATCTCTTTATTTATCATATTTTAGGTACCTAAACCACTTCTAGGGTTATTTGACAATCATGTCATGGATCTCTTCCAGAGCATCCTTAAGTGTTTCTTCAAGAACACTTACATCTTTTATTTGACATCTTTATTACTTACTCCAAAAATATTTTGAACTGACTTTTGAACCACATTTCAGATGTGGTTTATATATTTTGATCCTTCAGGGATTCAAATCTATATTGGAGAAAGTCTATTAGGGATATTATTGATAATTTATTCAAGTTACTTAATATTTTGCATCATTGTATATTTTAACAAATATTTAATACTGATGATCAAAATGAGCTTGTATCCCTTTATCCTCCCTTTTTTTAGTTAGAACTTCTGGTTCTTTATTTTGAGGAAACTTGCAATTCACTAATTTATGGAAACTCAATCTTTTATCATTATAGAAACTGCAGGTTCTCAATTATTATTATTATTTTTCTTAAGGAAATATTGGAAGATATTAAGCTTATCATGTAAGATTTTATTAATGTTTCCATTCACTTCAGATAAACTAAATCAAAATCAATGTTAGATCTAAACTTAATACGATCTTCTAGATACGTATTAGCATTATATTTGTTTCTCTAAGAAACAATAAAATGATTCTTCTGGAAATATAAATCATATATCAAAATAATTTTCAAAGCCTTCATTCAAATCTAAATCAAATCAAAAGGTTTTCAAAATGAAAACTCCATTTACCAACCATGTTTGATTTCTCAAATCCATGCCCAAACTAAATACAATCAAATTCAATAAATTTGCTTGAATCAACAATATCAAATTTTGTCATGTTCAAACTTGCATTCCAAAATAAATGAACTCAAAAACATAAAAATAAGCATGATATTGAGATCTACAATATAATAAGAAAATAGCAACAAAAAAAATTAGATCTGAAATATAATAACTAACAAAATAAGAATGAGATCTCAAAGTTTAGATCTATACACTACAAGAATTACTGTTTATAGCAACGGGGGGGGGGGGGGCAACGGCCTCCAACGGCTTCCAACGGCGAGCAACGGCAAGCTTTTCCCGGAATTTTTTAATAATAAAAAACACATGTCATTGGAAGCCATTGAAATAATGCCGTTGGCGGCCGTTGCTCGCCGTTGGAAATCCGCGACTTACCTGCAGATCAATCTTCTTCCTCCTCATTCATCGTACACATGAAAATCAACCCAAAAACCCCAATTTTCCCACCCTAAAAAATTTCCAACCCCATTTTATCCCCTTCTACACGTTCTAGCATCCCCATCTTGGTTTGCAAGCTTCACAACCTCCAAAATCAGGTATTATTTGCTAAAACCCTAATTTTGTTAAATTTTTAATTTTAGGTTAAATTGGTAATTTTTGTGTATGTATTGTGCTATTGTCTGTGTAGTGTAATGTATTGGACCTTAATTATTGTTATTAAACTAATTATTGCATGTTTAACTATGATTTGTTAAATTAGGTTTATTATTAAATTAGTGTCAAACTTAATAATTGTTACTAACCTAAGCATGAACCTCACTTGTTATTATATTGGTGATTGAATTGCGTAAAATCGTACGTAGAAAGTGATGATATTGACCTAGAAATTGTTCACTTTTGACATGTTATGATACCATATATACGTGATACATTTTGTGCATGACTGGATGTGATTTGTGATGTGATTATATGTATAACATTGTTTGTTTATTTTATACATTGCGCACACACACTGGATTTTTTTTTGTTTTAGGAAAAAATCATTATATATGCGTTGATTCAACATATTGTTTACTGATATAAAAGTTTAAATTTTATGAAAATAAAATTTAAACTTTTGTATCGCTAATTTTAAAATTTAAACCCTTAGAGTGTTTTTGGCCACGTCTGATAAGTATTGTATATGATCATTGTGTGGATATTCGTTTTTTTAACAGAACGGATATCTATATTCATCGTATACAGTATTTGTTAGATTTATCCCTGTATTGGACAAGTTACAAAAACAATAACGTAATTAAATCTCGTAAATCATTTCAGTTTAAACGGTTCGCAAAATTTCGGCAGCGCTTCCCTTTATGTTCCCTGTGTACACGCAGACGTTCACACTCCGAATCTTCCAGCTCACAGAGAGGTGATGATGCTGGTCCTTCACAGCCAGGTGTTCGGCCTACGGTATGGCTGAAACCCAAAGCCGATGGCAGGTAAGTATAAAGTTTCAAAATTAAATTTTATTCTATACCATCTTTTATCAAATATATATAGTAGTAACATAATATTAAATGTTTTTTTCCTGTTTTACACAGCGGTGGGTTTACGTTGGAGCCTTCCAACATAGTGCTCACGATCTCGCGACGGGCGTATATGGCTCGTATGACCCCGTATTGGCCGAGGTGGACTGCGATACCAGAGGGGGTGCGGGAGGCTATCTGGCAGGACTTTTTGGTATGTGTGGTATATCAATTATTGCATTATGTAGTCATGTACATTATGTCAATTCATGTTTGCACTATTTGTAGCAACTGTATAACTCATAATTTTTCAAATGTGCAGGGGGAAGTGGACTTGGCCGATTCTGATGTTTCTGTTGTCCGGCGCCATTGGAGCAGCAAAATTGCAAAAAACTATCGCGAAACAATAAACAACATCAAAACATTAGGAAAGAGGCCTCATTGGATGAGTGAAGCTGTCTTTGATGAGTTCGCCACCTGGTGGAGCAACGAGGATTTTGTGGTAAATCTATCATATATTTAATTTAAATTGTTTGAGGCAAATAATATATAAATAATTAAAACTGTCAAAACAATTTTTGTTTTCAATTTAAATTTGCAGAGGCAGTCCGAGAGGAATTCTACAAACAGGAGCAGGAACCCCGTTACACATCGCGGTGGTTCCAAGTCTTTCCAGCATCACCGGGAAGATTTGGTATAATTATTAAATAAGATAAATAGTTAATTATTTTAAGTTTTAATTTGTTAAAATATAAATAATGTATATTTATATGTGCATATTTCAGGAGAGACAACGCGGGGGGGCTGTTAGTTATTGGGATGTGTTTACCCATACACATGTCTTGACTCAGGTCGATGATTTCGGCGCAGTTTCTTACTCTTGGGACCACGATGACAAAGCGCGTGCTGCCTATGTAAGTATAACATAAGTAACTAAAACTTACAAGTTAATTGAAATAACGTTAACTAAATTCAATTATATTTTGCATGACAGCAAAAGTTCGAGGAAGCGCGGACAGCCTTACTTGAGGATACGGGACGAGCTCACTTGACCCCCGATGAGGAGGACGCCATTTTTGAGTCTATCATGGACCCAGTGACCCCGGCAGACGCTACGGATATGGAAGCCAATCGGTAATTTTAAGTTAAATTTTAAGTTAGTAAATATCCTTATACTAGTGTATTCCATTCATATTTTGAACTATCCTTATACCCGCGGCAGACGCTTCCATATCCGTAGTTTGTTTTATGAATTTGTTAGTGAATATATATAAGTTAGTTAATTTGCAATTATTTTAATACTAATTTTTTTAGTGTAGTTGATAATTTAAATTTGTTTACAGGCTCAAACAGCCCAAAGAGAATATCAAAAGGCTCAAGATAAGGA
This sequence comes from Allium fistulosum, assembly GCA_030737815.1. Classification (NCBI taxonomy): domain Eukaryota; kingdom Viridiplantae; phylum Streptophyta; class Magnoliopsida; order Asparagales; family Amaryllidaceae; genus Allium; species Allium fistulosum. Next base: position 299,418,081 of record CM060908.1, on the reverse strand, counting down.
AGAGATTGCGCAGCTACGAGCCGAGCTTGCCAAGATACGGGAATGCAATTTGCTGCATGAAGCAAGGACGGAGGAGATGAACCGGCGTATGGCGGAGTTCATCGCACAGTATGGACAGACTCCTTCATCTGGTGGTTCTGGTGCGGAGTGATTTAGGTATGTTTTGTTATTGGCATGTATATTTTGGAGTTGGTGAGAATTTGATACATTCTGATGGTTTCTGTGTATATTTGGATTTGATACATTCTGATGGTTTGGTTGTGGATGTTGGTTTGGATTTTTTGATGTTGGTTATGTTTGGATATTGGTTTATGTTGAAATATATGCATGATTTGGTTATATCTATATGTTTGGATATGTTTTGATATAGTTGTTATATATATGCTCGAAATGGAGCTGTTTTGATATAATTGTGGTTGTGTGTGGCTGGAAGCAAGCACTGCTGATTTTATTTAAAAAAACATACCAAGATTTCCAACGGCTTCCAACGGCGACCAACGGCACACTGGTCATTTACGTCCAACGACAAATTTCAACGCATTCCAACGGATTTCCAACGGTAGTTTGGTCAACAGGATTTGCCACGTTGACAAACTTGCCGTTGGTATAACCCCGTTGGTGCCGTTGGAAGTCGTTGGAACGTATACCAACGGGACTTTCAACGGCCTCCAACGGCTTACCGCCGTTGGAAAGAGCCGTTTATCTTGTAGTGATATAAGATCTAAAATTATAAGACTAATATAATAAAATCTAAAAGATAAGACAATAGATTCAAATCTGAAAAAGTAGATCTAGAATGGAACGAGATCTAAAAAAAAGAAAATAAAATGATTTGGAAGATTAGATCAATCAGATCAGAAAAATGACTTATCGTTTTGAGATCTATAATTGAATCTGAAAAACAATAGATCTGATTTCATAGATTATCACAATTGTAGATCTATAATTTTTTTTTAGAGATCGTGCTGATAACGTGTTATAAACTAAAAAAAGATAAGAAGCAGAAAAGAGGAGAGAGATGAGAAAATGTTATTCACACTGATATCAGTTACATAGAGATTGATTAATTCAATTACATTAAATAAGCTTTTTTATATATAGGCCTTGGAGCATGAGATTGATATCCCATGATGTGAGACTAAATAGAAAAACACAAAAGCATATTCACTTTTATGTTTATATATATTATAACAAAATCAGATAGTAAGAATAAAATCTTGATTTTAGAAAATGAATAAAAACTAGAAAAGATCGGAAGAAGAGAAAAATAGCAGAAAATAATGTAAAAAGGATCCCAAACGTTTACAGGGGCTCGGTCTAATATCGACCTACATCCTTTGTATCATTGTTATTCATCGCCTTCATCTTCTATTTTTTACAAGCTTTTCTTTGATTTACAATGTATTTTTTGCTAGCATAGGAAGGAGGAAAATAGTGAAGTGGATAGAGCAATGGACTTCTGATGATATATATTTTTCTGAGCAGAAACTGCTTCCCCTTACTCCATTTTAATACTTAGTATTTATAGTCGTGAACTGTTAATTACAAGAAGCTCTTTGTTTTAAGCGAAGCAGAGTCTAAAAGTAAAACGTTTTTCATTAAGCAAAGCTCTCTTTGTCAATCAGACCACATTTCTTCGATCGAACCCCTTTATTCGACCGAAGGAGAAATAAAAAATTAGATCAAACTCTTGCCCACTTTGTTGGAAGCCTATTTTATAGACCAAATGCACTTAATGCTAGCAAGAGGCAGGATTTGAGCTCATGTGGTTTGAAAATGTTTAGGGTCAGTTTGGTTTTATTTTGTATTTTAAGTTTTGTATTTTCAAATTAACTAAGAAATAGCAAGAAAGTTATAATTCTTAACCATTGCGACGACCAACAGACAACGAAGAAGTTGATCGTTTTTCGTGTTTTTGTTATTTTTCGAAACACGAAAAATAAAATAAACTTGTTTTTTATTTTACATGTTAATTTTATTTTTCAAAATTGTTTGTTTTTCCACAATACATACAACGGACGCGCTTTTGTATAAACGAAAACACAAAACTAAAAACGGCAAATCAAACGGGGCCTTACTTTTTCCTTCTAGTCTTTTCTTATTTTACATTTTCAATCAAAACCCAAGTTAGAATCCTACAACCTTTTTATTTTTTATTTTTTTAAACAGCCAAGCATTACATGTGGTTCTAATTTTTAAAACTATACACCTGACTCAAAAAATATTAAGTTAAACAAATGTCGCCTCGGTCTAGCTAGCTTTTGAAACTTATTTGGTTTCAATTCATCTGCCTTCTTATTCTCTTTCCGTCCGTGTCATGAAAAATCTCAGTCATTCATTGCAATAAAACGATGAATTACTGCTCGTTGTGCCACATGAAACAGGCTGGAGGGGACATGATTTGATCTGGAATAAAGCAGTCTAGCATAGGAGTTTCAATGTATACATAAGGATGACCATTGATAATTTTCTACGTAAGTTTGACCCTCCATGCTGCCCAAACAAGGCTCTATATATATCTTGGTATGCTTCTATCATGTCTTTCCAACGAAATTTGCTTCGTCTATCGCTCAATTCCCAGAACCACAAAGAACAAAACAACTTAAGGAAAATTGAAGACATTGATTTATTTATTACTTGGTATAGAGAGAACGAAATAATATTTCTTGAGCTAACGAAGAAGTATGTTGATCTTCTTTCATAGGTTAAGTGTGTTTGCTAAATGTAAAGCGTGTTTGCATAACAACGTTGGACGATCACCCCACCGTGTGATCATAATTTGTTACGTAAAGGGGCGTGCTTGTTAAATAGCAAATGTAGTCGTTGAGTGATGTTGGATGATTATCATGTGGAAGTGTGTTTCTTTTCTGTGTAGAAGTTTGAAAGTGACCAAAAAATTTGATTAGCTAAGCTACTACAAAACAGCCACTCATACGTTGAAAATATTCCTACCGCTTAAGTTTGGAAATTCCGAACTGTAGTTTTTAGAGGTTGAAACAGCCGACGCTGGGCTTAGTAACTCACTCATCCAAAAATTTCAAAACAAATACACTACAATTTTTCTGTGAAGCTAGAAAGAACCATGCGACCATAAAACACTTCGATTTGCACGTGTTAGAATCTCGTGATTCAAAGAAACAACTCAAACTTTCAGAAACAAACCACGAATGTTTTGACATCTGTGCAACAAAGAACACAGGCTCAAGTCCCAATCAATAGAGACAAAAATAGATTCTCATAAACATCTTGATGCAACAAACCCCTCCAATAATTTATTTATTTACTTCCCCAATTCAATCTACATATGTTTGGTAACTACATCATACACATGTGCTGGATGAAAAGATAGCAAAGATTTCACAGCCATATGCCTATTTGTTTGAATAATAACTGAAGATCAAGTTTCGACTCTATACTAGTTATCATCTTGATATCTGGCAGCTGATTCTTGAAGCATTTTTTGAACCCTTTGCATTGTCTCTAATGCAGAAGCTCTCTCCGCTCTATCGCGAGAGTATGCTTCAAAGAACTCTCTATTCTCCTTTTCCAGTTCAGTCCAAACTGTCGCAAAGTAAAACATACAATGAGTATGCAGAAACATACTAAAACCACTAGCTAGTTAGTTTTTAATGTACTGCAAATATCTTTAAACACATGAAGATTATGAACGTGTCGGTCAAATATATCTAAATCTTTAACATGACTAAAATGCATGAAAAATACCAGTGGATGTGATTATAGGCTTGATATTGGCATGCTTGTTAAGGGCATCCATGCACTCTTCCTTGTTCATGTGAAACAAAAGACACTTCTCGATTAAGTGTTGCACCTACAAAAATAATACGTATACATCTCAAATCTCTATACTTGTTCAAGTATACACACATGCAAAAAAAAACTTGACTTAAATAGGTAAGATATGATATTTAGGAAAAGAAACAAAAGAAATGTCTAGCAAATGAAAACGAACAAAACAAAATTTGAAGGGCATACCATTCTGATGTATGAAGCTGATGATTCAGCCATGATAGAATCACTAAGGAAAAATTGGCAAATGTTGGGAAGGGAAAAAGAATATAGAGGAGCGAATGAATTGTGATCAGGGGGCTTAAAAGAATAAATAGAGGATGAAGGGGGGGTGGAAAAAGAAGAGATGGGGCCAGATTTATCACGTGGGCAGCGAAAGGTTATTGGAGGAAAAGAGATAGAATGAGATTCTAAACACAAGCAAAACCAAAGCTTTTTATTGTTTTTCTTTTTCTATCTTCGGTTTCAATAGAGGGATAGTCTACAGTCCAGCAAGACTCCCGTCTTAATACGTGGGGACGTCCGTCACTTCCCTTCACGTGACTTGTGGGTCACTCCATTATTACCCTTCAAACATCCCGCCACTGTTCGTACAGTGTTGTTGTTTTAAGTTAAGATTTCAACTGTAACATGATCGATATAGTGCCATAATACCATATAATTATATATGAATATAAGACTGTGTATGATGCATGATATCATATATAATATAGGTTCATTAGTACGATAGGTTCTGAAATGTAATATATTGAATATATCCGAACTTAAGAAGAAGAAGACAGACTGTAAATACATGTTAGGTTGTTGAAGACTGATATGTACATGTTGTCAAGTAAAAATAGATATGAAATTGAGATGATGTAAGTGCGCACCTCATTTTGCAACTTGTAAAACTTTGATTATGAGGCTTTGGCTTGCTCCATTCATAACTGTACTGGATGCAATATTATCCGTTCATCTTCTTTTCAAAAGCATAGCAACACAGTATTAAGTCTATGGAAATGAATCAGGGTCCATTGCAAGTGCATGTTTGTTTTTCAAATATCTTGCTAGCTAGCGCATTAGGCTGGGAGTCAGCTTGCATGTAAAACAAACAAACAAAGAAATAAAAATACGTGAACAAAAAATAATACTAGTGTTGAAAACAATGTTGATCTTCGACTGAGTCGTGGACTACGTCACTCTCTTGAATACGTTTCGACGATCTGCTGTATAGTGCAAAAATGTTCGGATCAATCGCTGCCGCCTCTAACTCAAGCATGGTTTACCTCCTCACAAAAAAGCATCATTGAGTGCCTAAAGGGTCGAACTTAGCTTCAAAGAATCAAGTATAAATACTTGATTCTTTCATATAATCCTACATGGGACTATTCACGTATAGGAGCTACTCATTCACACTTAGTCAATTTTTTTAATAATTCACTATTTAAAACATTTCCAACAAGTAGGAATAAGCAATATGTATGTACTACAAAAATACATTCTTTAAATATTAACTAAACCCAAAGTATATATTTGATTTTCAAATAAACCCAAAGTCCAGACATGCTCATTGCATGCAGATTTTATGCAGTATAACATTGCTATGGACTTTAAACTTTCATATTATGGAATAAGATATAAAATAGCAAAAGCCGAACCAAATGCAATTCAGTTTAAAGCAAACAAATTGAAGCACCGTAAATTTTTGAACTACTGTTTGTCAATCACATGTAGTAACTTGTTGTAGTCTTTGTAGGCAATATTTACTGGCCGATAATCGCATGTAAAATCATAACCAGGCATCAAATAATTACCAAATTGGCTCAAATAATTGGCAGTATAAAGAGTACAAAATATAGTACCGAAATTAATAGTGCGCTGATAGATTATATGGCAACCTAGGAAATAACGGTCAAGAGCAATTCCGTAGCTTAGCAGCTATTTCTCCTTTCACATACAAAAACAAAACAATAAAACCACCCGTATCATACTTTTGCTTTGTTTCCTATACTGTAAATTTGTCACGACTTGTTTAATATAGGAAGAAACTAAGTTCCTTGTCCTTTGCATAAACTACGTATTAATAAATGCATGCTATTGCATTGAATTATCGTGAATGTAAGTTGTAATGCATCCGTGTATATATGAAAAAAAAAAAAAAAAAAATTTAAGACATGTTACAAAAGTTGCAATCATAGAATGGTAATTCAAGTTAGACATTGGGCAACTTCCAATATAAAACCATGTGATTATATACCCCACGCTACTATAGAAAGAATCTCGGCTGTTGATTACGTAGTGAATGACTGTGATTAGTAAAAACAAAACTGGAGAATATCATTCAACTCTTCTCAACTGGTATTTCTCTTTCATTAGCTCTCATACCATTATAGTAAATTCCAGTTTATTGGGAGAGCTGTAGATAGAAATCTTTGCAACAAATCAACACCTAACACGTTTATATCAAATGGATGGGTACAAAGAATGAAGAACAAGTTGATAGCAGGTTAAATCCACGAGAAAAAAAAAATGATTACGATAGATCAGGGCAAGAATTTAGCTATATGTATCAAAGTAATAGAGCATCTTTAACACAACATTAATTTTGATTTAATGTCAAGCCACATCAGCAATTAAAATATATCTTTTGTAATACTTTATCCAATGCTACTGTAATATATAATTTTAAAATGACACTGTGAAGTGCAATTTCTAATTTTAAACATTGCACATCGCAATATGAAGTATTAGACGTAATTAAGTAATTATTAATAAATTAATTTAATCGTCTGTGAATAATAGAACTACACATTCAAAAAATGATTACTTTTGACAGTTGCATCGGAAAGAAATTGTAAATGTTATTGGCATGTATGTAAACATCGAATTAATATCGTCTTAAATTTTATATTACATTATTTGTGAAATGGGTTCAATGTGTTTTTAGGATCAATAAGTAAAATAAAACTACTAAAAGTTGAAAGGAATTTAATCACGTGTTCCGTTTTATGTGCCGACCGAAGACGATGCATACCCTCAGCACACCCTATACTGAAAACAAACTGAAAAAATCATGTGCCGCTATCATTGTTGAGTTTATTACTCCAGATTCAGATTTGTAATAGTTAATATATTGCTCAAATTTTATTAGTTTTTGAATACACAAATAATTCCAAACACCGTTCATAAAATTCTAAAGAATATGCAGGGACATGCTTCAAGTAATTCAAAGGGTTGTATTGTCGATGTTGGGATTCAACTCTTACATATCTCGTTCTTATCACGATGTTTGGTCGGATGCTCGTGTACTTTGGTTCTATAACTATAAATTCCAAACATTTTGACGTAATATATCAGTATTAAACAAATTATTCATCAGAAACAAATAACCAAATACTCGATTTCGATAGTAATAAGTTATTAACCAAAAAAAATAAAATAATAGGCCTCACTTTTGAATACTGACAGATATATACACCTTGTTATCACAAGGCGAACAGCAAAAAAAACCTAACCTAGTTTATCCAGTGAAATCTGCATTTATTTTCTCTTTAGTAAATGGAAGTTAAATGAATGTACACCATTACATGTATGCATTTACATACTCCGTACAGCCATAACACGTAGTTGTTTCTTCATTAAGAGATACCTAAGTTACAAAAAGGTCAAAATGGCATGATTAATCACACTTAAAATTTTGAATATAGATCTAAACGCATGATTCATGACTCATGAGCAATGCAATAAAATGGCAATGGAACCGCACGCAAGCACACAAGTATTTTGTGTGTTGACACACCGTTACAACTGTCCAAAGCAGCCACTTCACTATCATTGCTGCTTATGGACCCAAAATAAATGTAAGAACCTAAAAGGCTAACAAGTCAGGCATTATAATTATATAATATATACATATATACATATACCCGAAAACCAACTAGTTTGAAACTTCGAATAACCTTCATTTTTTATTTTACACAATGACTTGGCATACCATCATTGGTCAATCAACCAACAAGTGAAATAATTGGATATTCAGATGATAAGCAACATGGAAAAGAAAATCCAAGAGTTATCGACACATCAAAATACTCTGAGCATTTTTATCCATTTTCTCATATAAAGAAATCTTTATTCTTCTGCTAAGTGCTAAGTGCTAACTGTCAATGTGACGAATCAAATGTACCCGGTAGCTCATGGTTTTCTACTATAGTACAAATTTGAAAAGATAATAGGAAACAGAAACACCTTAGATATTATTCTTTCTTTCTTTCCTTATCTTCAATTGTTTTATATACCATATTCTTCTCCTTTTAGTTGTTAGCCAGCTTCATCTGCAATCACGAAATCTCTAATACGTACGACCACATGCCTGGATAGAAAGAGATATAGGTTACTGAAAATAATGAATGGATATGAGCTAAGTTCTTCTATGATTATTCCTTTTTCATGAAGAGATTGATCACCGTGTTCGTCATGAGTTGGTATATTTTCGAGTCGTGCACCTTTTTCCAAATGTATATAGCACAAACAAAGACAAAATAATTATTAGGACCCCAGTCTACATAGTTGTGCACTCCGGTTGGTCCCAAAATGTACCGATTCAAGTTAGCTAATAAAACGTGCTTATGTATGAGAGTAACATGCAGTTAGAAACTTATAGTTTCATAATATCTTGCAAAACGTGTAAAATAGAATAGCCATCCCTTTTCTTTTTTGTGACAGTTTAATAGATCGAGAAAAACACAGACACACACACACACACAAAAGGATCTACAGCATTGAGCTTACTTAACTGAAACGATAAATATTATTATATGTGTTCATTTGTGCATTTTTGAAATAAAAAATGCACTGTATTAATCAGTGATGTTAAATTCTATGAACAGGCTAACTTTTGATAAGTGCTTTAAGATATACATATTACATGATCTGTTGCTTTCTTGTTCTTGAGATAATAAAAGTGCTAAATCCGCACATGTGAAACACACTTCCAACTCTTTACAAGAGAGAACAAATTTCCACACACTCCTCCGTTCGTATGGTTAGTCACCTAAAGCCGACAGAAAAATACACATGACAAAAAATTATTTGTTACTAAAGAGTTAAACAAATAAAAGAAAATGACATCTGAATTATAACAAGTATTAAGATTTCAGAGTGAATTAGCTAGGGACTGCCAGAAATTACAATGGAAGTATTAAATGATCACCCTAGTTGAAAATGACAATAGAGTAGTGATGAAGTTTAATTATGACTCATTAGAAGAACTAGGCACTGGGATGCTTGTTAACATCACCCTTTTAAGTGACGTGTAACCAAAATTCATTACGATTCAAAGTAGCTAAAATGTCATGGAGTTTTTGAGCCTTCAAAGCAAGTCAAGACAAAAGGTTTAGTGCTATCTAGAGTTAAAATAATGACAGGTCGGATACCAGGGACCCAAAATTTTCTTAATGCGAATAGTGATTACAGTAACATTCAATAAGGTTTACCTTACATTATACCATTACAGAACAGATACGATAACATTTTGATAGCAGCTTCGAACTACATGGAAATCTATTGGAACCATCGGGTTTATAGAGGATAGTGTTCTGTGAGCTTCTAGTTTATGTTGTTTGCAACTGCATCCCTGCATTCAAAAACAAAGCATATACTGGCCCCGGCCCCTACCTCTGAAAAATTTTGAAATTACTTCAGCACACTTCCAAATATTAAGTTATCAATTTGTTCAGGATGTGAACAGTTTTATTGAGATAAGAGAATGTTATAAAGTTTTGTATATCACTAGTAGTGTGAAGTAGTCAATATATATACAAGTAATATATACAGGTACATGAAATGTGCAAGTCTGCAGTATAAGCTAAAGCGTAATATTTCAGCCAACTGCAGAACTAGGGAAAACCTAAACTTTACATGTAGAAAGTGGTAGAATATTTTCAGCTTGTCAGACCATGCATATTTTTTCTAGACCTAGATAGATACTAGTGAGTGATGAGCATGAAATCTAACCAGTTAATAATCTTTACTGAATGCATGTCGGCCAAGTACCCATGTGCAATTAAAAAAAAATGTGTTGATATCAGGGTCGATTATGCTAGAAAATACCGGGCATGTTATAATATCTATGTCGGGTATGCATTCCAAAATGCAACATTCAAAAATATGGATTTGAAAATTTTGTAGAAATTTTAATACGGAGTTATTTGAAGTTAAAAAGGGAATTTTGTAATGGAATGTAATAAATTTTTAAAATAAATAATCATAATTGATTTACAAATTAATATTTTCATTATAGTTTATGTATATAATCTAATGTATGTGATCTATAAATCTTTATAGTTGAATAGAAAATTAATTTTACTATTTTTTTAATATATATATATATATATATATATTAAAAAAATAGTAAAATTAACTAACTATTTACTGATATGATTTAAATAGCTTAAATTTGAAATTTACTAAGTAATTCAAATACATGTATTTAAATATAAAATCAAGAATGGGTTGAGGGGGCGGGGGAGTTGTAAATAATTGTAGAAATGTTAAAATATAGGTATGTGAGCCTATAGGTAGAATTTTATAATGCAATGTATTATAAATTTATTGACATAAATGAGTAGTAAATTAAATTTTTTATTATGTATATTATTTTTGTCATATATGATTTATATCTTTACATGTGAATGAGAAATAAACCAAAATTTACCACTTTTGTTGATACAAATATGGTATACATGTTGAAATTAACATCATATTTTAGGATTTATTAGATGAATTGACGAATATCTGTTAATGAATTTACTTAAATTTAAATTCAAAGCATAATTAATTAAAATATACCGATTTGAATGTATAATATTAGATGATATTGAGGAAGCTTTTCTAAACGACTGTAGATCGATATTCAAAAATGTAGGTACTTGACGTTAGAAAATTTTTTTACAGTGCAATGCATGGTATATTTATTGATATATATAAATGAATTATAAATTAATTTTTTAATTGTTGTTTATGTATACAATTGTGTTAAGTGATTGATGTATTTTTATATTTAAATGAATTTCATATCATTTTTTTTAACATGAGCATAGTATAAATATTGAAATTTTCATATTTCTATGATTTATTATACAAATCAGTGAATAATAGTTTACTAAATTTATACGAATAGTTTTAAGATTAGATGAATTATAATATAAGGAGTTAAATGTGAAATATTAGAATGGATTTTATTGAGATATGTATCGCATATGAAGTTCATTATTAATAACTTCATATAAATATTAGAAATTTCAAAATAAAGGTATATAATGCGAAAAACATAATTTTGTAATGTCCCATATGATGAAATTTTTGACATAAATGAATTATATATTGAATTTGTTATTATCATTTATTTAGTTATTGTATGTTATATGGCTTATGTATGTTACCTTAATGAAAACGCAATTTCACCATTTTTATTAATGTGAATATGGGTACATATTAAAATTTCCATATTTTCGTAATTTAGTAAACAAACTAATGAATATTATTTAATTGTATTTATCTAATTAGTTTAAACTTAAGATTGCATAATTAATTTAAATATATGGATTGAAACGTAAGATATCAGGAGAAAGTGATGGGGGTTTTGTAAATAAATATGATAATTTTAAATGTATGTATTTGAAGTTAAAAGTAGAGTTTTACAATGCAATATACGATAAATTTATTCTGATAAATAAACAATAATTGAAATTTGTATTATTGTTTTATGTGATTATATATCATAATCAAGTAAAATAATAATTTCACCATTTTGATTAGTACAATATTGAGGGGAAAGGATTGAACATGTCAGCTGTTGGAGAAGATGGTGAGCATAATAAGATTGTTTTAGATGATGACACATGGGATAGGATTTATCTTTACTCTTGTGATTCGGTGCACTTTGTGACGAACCTGGCATCGTTATTTTCTGGGTATTTGAATGTTATGGGGCTTGTTTCTACCGTTGAGAGTAGTAGTGATGATGGGGATTGATATCCCTTGTATGTTGGTAGTTTGGGTGCTTCTCTCTAACTCATGTTTTTAGTTCTTCTTTAGTTGATCTGACGCATGTGCCGAAACACCTGTTATAATCGTTTCTTCAATAAAAGTAGACGGTCCACTCCAAAAATAGCTACCCTTACTAAAAAGATTAGTGCAATAGTGGTATACATATTGAAATTGTCATTCTTTTGTATTTATAAGAAATATTAACAAATATTAGTCAACTGACACTACAACAAAAATACCCTATTACAACTGCGTTTTTACAACGGTAAAAAACCTGTTATAATAGAAAACTATTACAACTGTTTTATCTTGCCTATTGTAATAGATGTCACTTTTCAACAACTCCTTTTTTTGCTCGTTGTAATAGATAACTATTACAATGTTTTTCATTTTTCCATTGTAATAGATGTCTATTACAACTAGCTTTTGCCTATTGTAATAGATACAAATTTCATCTATACCTCTTTCCTGATTGCCTGTTGTAATAGATGTCTATTACAACCATTTTAGTTTACCAATTATAATAAATGCCAATTAAGAAGCAATAATTAATAAATAAGAATAAATTTTTAATAATTAATGTTAATAATCAATAATTAAGAATCAATAATTAATATTAATAGTTAAGAAGTAATATTTAATATTTAGTAATTAATTTTTGTTAATTAATAATAAATATTCAATTATAATTAATTTAATGACTAATAATTAATTTTTAATTATACTTAAATAATAGTACTTAATAATTAATAATTAAATAGTTACTAAAAAATTAATAATAAATAATAAATTACTATTAAATAATAATAATTAATAATTTATTTAAAATATTAAATAATTACTATTAATAAATAATATAAATAATAATTAATACAATAATTAATGGTTAATAATAATTATTAAATAATTAACAATTAAGAAATAAGAATTAATTTTTAATAATTAATATTAATAATTACTAATTAATATTAAGAAATAATGATTAATATAAACAATTAAAATGTAATATTTAATATTTAGTAATTAATTTTTGTCAATTAATAATAAATATTAAATTATAATTAATAAGTGGTGACTAATGATTCATTTTTAATTATAATTAAATAATAATACTCAATAATTAATAAATAATTATTAAAAAACTAATATTAAATAATAAATACTATTGGATAATAATAATTAATAATTTATTTGAAATATGAAATAAATACTGTTATCCTTCCTTTTGGCAAAGCCGTAATATCATCGACTCGACCAGGAAAGAATGGTCGACAGCTTGGAGAGTCGGTTACGTACAGTACTATGGACGATAGTCGGACAGAGCCGAACCGGGACCAAATCGAAGTATAGCAAGCATGGAGTAGCTAGCCTAGCCCCGTGGAGTCATATCTCAAGTTCAGAGTTGATTTAAGTTCATACGCACAAGCTACAGATAAGACAATGATTTGCTTGGATCGACTAGAGAACAATCAAGGAAACAATTCAAGCCATCAGAAAACATTCAATATCTTGAGAACCATGAAGCCAATTCATGTGAGACTTTCAGAACATCAACAGAGTGGCAGGGGAGCATACCATAACGATCGCGCGCTACAAAATGGAGGTGGGCGGAAGGCCGATCGATATACACTGATCGTTATTGGAAGGTTCAATGTAACGATCGGTATATTTCAGTGTATGTCCTATCTTCAACCAAGAACGACTCATAACTTGCAATCTGCAACCCAGAATGATCCCATATTTTAGGAGCAGCATCAAGAAGCCTTTGGGATCTGATGTAGCGCGCAAATCCAGAATCACGAAACATAAGTCGCAAACAAGAAGATCCCCTAAATCGTGAAACATACCTGAATTGCGAAGCTCTGATTCGCGAAAGCCTGATAGGTCGTACGCCTTAAGTCGCCAGCGACTTAACTCCAGCGAGTCGCCCCTCCTCCGAGAATCGAGCGAAGCCCTAAGTCACGCGCGCGAAGCTTCAGAAGGTCGCGTTGGTTTCCAACCTAGGTCGCCGCATTCCTTAAATCACGAACGAGCAAATTCCAAGATAGGTCGCGAACGACCTATCTCTAAGTCGCGAAACTCCAGTGACGTGATTCCTATGTCGTAGGTCGCAAATGCGTATGTCGCGAGAAGAGTAGGTCGCGAGCTCCAATTCCAGTAAGTCGTGAATGTCACTCCGCCTTCGTATGTCGCTCCATTTTAAGTCGCAAGCAAATTACTTAAGTCGCTGAAGTTAGGTCGCTCCAGAGAAGGTCGCGTGTGCTGTTCTTTAGGTCGTTGAGTGTTTTGTTTAGGTCGTTGTTGTGAATTTTAGGTCGCGTGTGCTGTTCTTTAGGTCGGTTGGGTGTTTTAAAAATCATTGTACTGTTGAGTTGTAATTTTCTTAAGTCATTTGTGTTGTGTTGTAAACCCTATAAATAGGGATGTAATGTCATTGTAAAGAGTTAGTCAATTTGAATAAAATTTCTTTTGTGTGATCTTGTGCCACCATTAAAATTAGTGGTTGAGTGTTATCTCCTATCTCCACCTTCGGCATTCGAGTGCGCTCGAATCAACGATTGTTGAAGCCGATTCACGGAATCTAGTGCGCTAGATCAACGTTCGAAGAATCGTAGATCTTCTCTCACGGCATCGTGCGCGATCAACGTGTCGAAGATAGCTAAAGTCCGGTATCTCGCGAGATCAACGGATTTGGGCGTTTGGTATCATTAACTCATCGATTCATATTGCTTCATCTAATCGTATTATCGATTAGTTTGACACGAAATCTTCATTTCGTTGTCATCCGTTATTTTCCGCTGCGTCAGGATCCTCCAAAAATGATCACGAGTTGATTGGAGCAAATAAAAAGGATTGGCTATATGTAGGCCGATCGTTATTGATCATCGAATTAATATGGTCGATCGATATGGTGGGCCCTTCTGGACCTAAAGAGCTTTCTTGCGAAGTTTCAACCTGATCCATGCACGTCTTCTGCTATAAATACAACAAGCATAGCTTCAGAAGAGGAGGCTTCTTCTTCTTCCTGCTCTAGAGGCTCTGTCATTTTTATTCCTGGATCTTGTATTAATGGATCCTAGCTGATCCTAATATTCTTGTAATTGTATTCCAGTGAAAGATTAATAAAAGTTTGAAGTGGATGTATGCTAAGATTGTCGAACCACTATAAAAATCTATGTATTCATTTACTTCTTCTGCTTTGTTTTCAATTTCATTCATTGTTTAATCTCCATGAGATTCTACGGGCGTTGATGCCCATTTTTGGCGTCAACATTTTGGTGCTTTCACTGAGAAATAAATTCTCAGGTCGATTAGATCTCATCTTCTACTGGTGAATTTTCATGTTCGCGAGCTAGGTCCAGCTTTTGATCGATAAGTTTCCTATTCTACTTACATTTGAAAGAGATCAAGATGGAAACAATGGTGGAGTGCACGAAAGCCAAGTCTACCTCACTTTCAAAAGAAGGAAATTGTGAGCTTGGTGGCCAGTTAGTTGGATGTTTGATGAAAGTGCATACATGTTTAATTTCTGAAGGATATGTGAACGATGGTCTATCGATCATGACCCAAGCACACTCAACGAACGATTGTTCGTCACGGATTCAGACTCCCTATTATCTTGAACGATTGTTCCCTATGGTGGTTCAAATTGGTTGTTCCAATAGTTTGGATTTGGCCATCTCCTTTTCTGCATGATCGTTTTCACCGATCGTACCTATACGATTGTTTTAGTATGATCGTTCCAATTAGGCCCTTAACTAATTGATTATATACGACCGTTCCAATATGATCGTTTTTGTACGATCGTTCCAATAGCCAACCTAGGACGATCGTTGCACTTTCATCCTTATAACCGATCGTTTTCTGTTAGCCTATCCACTAATTAACGATGGAAGTATTGTCGCTCCTATACGATCGATCTAGTATGATCGTTCCAAGGTCACGAAGCACAGCCGATCGATTTTATTTACGTATCCATCTATAAACTTTTGTCCATAGTCTTGTGCTTGGAGGCCGATCCAGCAACAAGTGGAACTTCTTCCACCTGTCTAAACTGGCAGTTTTATCACCTTCTTGGACAAAATACTTCGAGTTTTTCAAGGCTAGGGATTGTAAGTTTAATCCTTGTGGGGAGGTATGCATGAATGAGTTGGGTGTGAATTTTGACAAGTACAAAGATAAGCGAGATCTTAGAACCCGGGCTCTGACCCGAAGCAGGACCCGGGTAAGACAAAGTTTTTCCCAAAGCAAACTCCAAAGAAACCCAAAGCGCCAATTATCAGGCCTTCGAATTTACTAACCCCAAGCGATCCAATGGCCGACCCCAAGTGATCCAACGATTGACTCCAAGCGATTATTAGATTTCCTCGGGTCTAATCCCAAGTGATTTACCACTACCCATCAATTCCGGTCCATCTCGCTTTGCGCGTATCTTGGACATGCATATGTTATTCGCAAGCATGACAAGTAGTTGTGGCCTAAGAACGTACCAGATCGACGATGATAGAAACATCCAAGCCCTATTAATAAAGAACTCTAATTATCAATTGGACTGTTGACGATCGATATCCTGCTAAAAGGAGCTAGGGGCAAAGTGGAATAGTGAGCACACAATGCTGCTTCACTTATCAATGAGATTTATTTGATCTTCTTTTAATTAATTTATTTTAATTTCAATCCCAATTATGTTGTGAACTACGACCAACTTAAACTAAACTACATGCATACAATGCAGGTAACCAAGTGCCTAGAGTTGGGCGTCGACCAATCTCCACAGATCGCGACAGAACCTATGGAGCTTTTATCTAGACGAGCGTAATTCCACCGTTCATTAGCTACCATATGCCCCTAATTTAGGACACCGAGGCACGAAATGGAAAAACTCGACAAGGTCCGAATCCAATAGAACGTGGACGCGACTTACTGTTCATTCAGCAACCTTCATGTTAGACTTGAAGTAGCCGCGATTGGCTGCCTCCTTATCAACCACAGATTTCAACAAATGGACACAATTGCAGCCTAAAACGGATGTGATTTAACTGTCCGCTCAATAACTCATTACCACCGTTTGGTAGAAAAAATACGAAGCAAATCGTGCAAGATTTGATTATCCAACCCCAGCATGGATGTGATCCAACCGTCCATCACTTACCTCCTTCCTCGGCTTGACTGGAAGAGCTACAATCACCAAGTGGATGAGAATCAACCGTCTGTTTGCCAAGTTTCATCCTGAATGCTGGGGGAAGAATCCCATTCCATGGATGAACATGGTTCGACCGTCCCTTCGACAACTTTTACCTTGACATGGTAAATGAAGTATAAATCAAATGGGCGGAAACACAACTGCCTACGAGAAAAACTCTAAATCCTCGGACTACGGGCTAGAGTATAAACCATTTGGTGGAAAAATGACTGCCACAGGCGGAAACACGACTGCCCACGACAAAACTCTATGTCCTCGGACTGTGGGCTAGAGTATAAACAATTTGGCGGAAAAACATTGCTATGGGTGGAAACACAACTGCCCACGACAAAACTCGTCCCCGGACTACGGGCTAGAGTATAAACCATTTGGTGGAGAAACGCCTACCACGGGCGGGAACACGACTGCCCACGAGAAAAACTCTAAGTCTCTGGATTACGGGCTAGAGTACAAACCATTTGGCGGAAAAACGACTGCCACGGGCGGAAACACGACTGCCCACGACAAAACTCTAAGTCCTCGAACTCCGGGCTAAAGTATAAACCATTTGGCGGAAAAACGACTACCACGGGCGGAAACACGACTGCCCACGACAAAAATCTAAGTCCCCGGACTATGGGCTAGAGTATGAACCATTTGGCGGAAAAATGACTGCCCATGATAAAACTCTAAGTCCCCGAACTGCGGGCTAGAGCATAAACCATTTGGTGGAGAAACGACTGCCACAGGCGGGAACACGACTACCCATGAGAAAAACTCTAAGTCCCCAGACTGCGGGCTAGAGAATAAACCATTTGGCGGAGAAACGACTGCCACGGGTGGAAACACAACTGCACACTACAAAACTCTAAATCCCTGGACTACGGGCTAGAGTATAAACCATTTGGCGGAAAAACAACTGCCACGGGCGAAAACACGGTTGCCCACAACAAAACTCTAAGTCCCCGGACAACGGGCTGGAGTATAAACCATTTGGCGAAAAATGACAAAACTCTAAGTCTGCGGACTGCGGGCTAGAGTATAAACCATTCAGCGGAAAAACGACTACCACAGGCGAAAACACGACTGCCCACAAGAAAATTCTAAGTCCCTAGAGTGCGGACTGGATTCTAAGCAATTCGGCGGGAACGCGATTGCCCACGGGAAACTCTAAGTCCTTGGAGTGCGGACTAAAATATGAGCACAAATCGAGTGCGAACCGACCGCTCACGAAATGACTCTAAGTCCCCAGAGCGCGGACTGGGATGCAAACTCCATGGATATGAGTGGATTTGACCATTTTAAATTCCAGTTATTCCAACCTGAAATCGACAGGAGGAATACAGACTGCTAACCAGAATACGCGCGACCCAGTTTTCTATCCACAAGCCCGATCCCATGATTCGACTGGAAAGAGCATAAAGCTGAAGCAAACATGACCTATCTTCTTACTTATCAATGTACTCCCTAGACTTGGGGGCACAAGATATAAATACAATGAATGTGAATCAACCATTCATTGATCGACTTTAAGTCTTTTAGAGATTATGTCAGAGTATTAGCACTACTGGGACAAGACTCGACCATCCACGCAGTGCATTTATCGACCCGAACCCAAGGGTAGAAATGTGGTCGTCCAATGAATGACTGTGATAGCTTAACACTGCGACTTGTATCCAGTGTTTACAATGACTCAAGGCCACGACCATAGAGAGGCCTCGAGATGGATTAATCAAATCTGTGTTCGATTCAACAAACAGAAAGTTGAAAGTATATAAAATGAGGAATGTTATAGTTCATACATTTAAACAAGTAAATGCAAAAATCATACATACGAACAAAAGAATTTTTATTTACATGAAACCGGTTGTACAAAATACAAGAAAAAACTGGAGGGCTATGCCCAAATGAATACATCCAACAAAAAGAGAAATAATTATTTGGACTATTCACATGTCCGAGGATCACTCTTTTGGTTTTTATCCCTCTTTCGCTTCTTCGGAGTGGTTCCTTCGGAACTACTGCTCGCCACCCTCTTCGATCCTTTGCTGCCTCGGGTTCTCTTCGAAGGAGTTTCTCTAGCTGTATGGACTGAGGCGGTATCGTCTTTGGAAGTAGGAGGGATGGGGGCATCTTCAGCATAGAAGTATGATGAACGTCTCCCGAAGGAATCGTCTCTTCAGGAGGGTTCGTCTGAAGTGGGCAAGGTATGGTTCATTTGGGACCGGTTCAACTGGCTCGCCCATCACCTTTTTTTTTCGAGCCCCTCTCGCTCAATCCTCTCTTCCATGCTGGGCCCACTAGTGGGATCGGAGGAGCCTGTGATCACCATTTCTGTGTCGAAAGGGATTCCATGGTGCGGATCAACCCCCTCCTTGAATAACGCCTCCATAAGTTGGTCGTCAAAGACAAAGGCTGCATCGCGAGCACCCTGAGAGGCGGCCGAAGTTTTAATTGTAACAGACTCTGTTACAGCCGCCTACGACTCCAGCTGAGGCTCTTGGGGAGGAAGAAGAGTGATGCCTGAAGGATCCATAGCTGAGAAAAAATAGGCAAAAAGATTAGAAATATCAATCGATAGAAACCCAACTTTAAGAGAGAAGGGAAAAGTCGATGAAATACCTTCTTCAGTGTGAACTCCAGGTTGAGTTGGAGCGTCTTCAGAACCGCGCTCAAGAATTGGAGATAGGTGTGGCCTGTCCGGATCATACCCAGGAATAGTTGAGGAGCTCGTCGTAGAGCTAGTCATGACTTGAGACACCGAGGGCAATTCAGTTGCAATGCCAAAGTGTGGCGATCTGGATCCCATACCTACCTCATGTGAAGGAGCAACTACGAATTATTTTAGAAGAGAAGTCTGAATGTCATGTAATATTTTGTGTCCATCGCCCAATAGCACTTCACTTTCGATTTTGGTTACATCAACATTCTCTGAGCCGTGAAGTCTTTTCTCCTCTGCGAAGAGAAATTCCCAGGCACGATGAAGCCGGTAGGGGTAGTCTTCGCCAAGCCATGCCAAATTCCTATGTTTAAGAACGTTGGCGTTGTAGAGAATGAGAAGCGAGTCGAGATCATTCATTACATCTTCTCTCACCTTGTCTTTGGTCGTTTCTGTCTCACGTTGAATGAGCATGTCGACATCTTTAGCTTTTTCAATAGCCGCGCATCTCTCAAGCATGACACGAACCAACTCTTCACAAGAATCTTGAGCGATCTTTTGAGCATCGTCTTTTTCTTTAATCGCATCTTCAAGCTTGGCCTTGAGCTCAGTTAATTCCTTGAAGGCCGTAGACTCGCTGTTTCAAGTCACGTCTCGTTCGAGCGCTATTTCCTAGTTCTGATGATGCAGTACTTGAACAATATCGAGATGGCTGGTTCAACCTTCTTTTGAGTTTTTCTATCCTTCTTGATGTTCATTCTCTTATCGATGTGATTTTTCCGTTGTGAAATACGGAAAAGTGGGTTGATGATTTCTTTGATGACTTGATTTTGGAGTAAAGTTATGCTAAATCTCAACTAGATTCAATAAGGAATAATTTCTCTTCAGGTTACATTTTGATATTTTACCATATTATTGGCCTGAAAAAGATTTGAAAACAGAAGTATAGTTCTGTCTTTGACAGAATTTCCTGAGTTTGAATCTGATATTGTTTGAGCTATATCTTGCTCCTTTTTGATCGGAATTCGATGATTTTTAACGTTCCGGAAAGAACAAATCATGTACCACAACTTTCATGTATAGAGTTTTCTGTAATTTTGAGGTTAGGTATGTCAAAATCGAATTTTTTTACTACTATCCCGAGAGCAAAACTAATATTTGCTCTGTGTTTGAAACTGAAACGAAATTGGCCATAAATTTTTCATTTCTTAACTGAATTTGATAATTTTGGATGTTCCGGAAAGCATAGATCATGTGCTACAAGTTTCATTTATTGTGTTTTCTGGAGTTTTGAAGTTTGCTTGGTCGAAATTATGGTTGTATGTTGCTGTCCTGAGAGTAAAATGACAGCAGCAACAATCATTGACCTTAGAATTGTATTAGCTCATTTTTGCTCTCATTCTCTTTCGGTTTTGATGATTTTTTTGAGATATTTTGAGAGCTATGATGCCTATCAGTGGGCTAGCTATATTTGGAGAATTTGAAATTCAAATTTAAATGGAATTTGAATTGATTTTGGATCAAATTTGAATTGAATTCGTATTGAATTCAAGTTATCGGTTTTGGAGATATCCCTCTTAATTTTCATTGCTTTCAAAAATGGTTTAGTGAAAACCGTTCTTGAAAGCAAGTAGAAGAGATAATGATGATAAAGTCATACTTAAGTGGCATAACTGACACTTAAGCAAATGGAACATCGGCGAGCAAAGTTTTAGTGATGGATTTGAGACGTATCTATATTCATACCGATGAGATGAGGTATGAATAAGTATGATGCTTCTTTTATGATTGAGTTTTATATTTCCTTGAATGATCCTTGGGATGTGTCGATGATATGAGGCACATCCATATGCGTTTTATTCTATGTATGAAGGATATGTACCTTTGATGTATTGTTATATTGACAACCACTTCTAAGAAGATAGTTGAATCATTTGAAGTCATTATCCATATTCCTTTATACCGCCGATGATATGAGGCGAAAGCGATGTTTATTGAGTCTTACCTTCATCTCCTCCATAGATTTTAAGGCAGCGTCTTCGGCTTGTTAAGGCGGTTCTAGAGGCCTCCAGTTCATTTGTCAGAGCTTTGATGATTCTCTTGTCCTGGGCCTCTTGTTGTTTTAGTTTCTCGATTTCTGCTGTGCGCTCGAAGGGAACTTTTGACATTTTTTCCGCAGCCTTCATCCATTCTCGATATTGCATGTGGATGTCGGTGATGCAATCAATGGTCATTTTCTGAACGTCATCCGGAACCCTCTTCAGATTAGGAGGAAAGTAGAATCCAACAAAGCATAAGTTCAGGAATTCATCTCGAAGTTGTGCCATACAAACATTTGGATCAATTGGGAGATCTTTAGAAATAGTTTCAACCCAGTACTTTCTTTACCAGACCTGTGAACTGCATTATGTTCTCCATGGCAGCGGTGATTGCTCGGCCGCTAAGACTGAGATGGGATCAAGGATCTTGGAGGCATTGGAACTGTTGAAGGGCCGCGAAGGGGATCAGTGGGCAGGTCCCTACATTCAGATGGTCTTTCAGGACCTCTTTAAGGAGGGGGACCTCGATCTCAATCTATGAATATCCCGAGCAGGCCTATCCCTGTCATCTCTCTTGATAACCCCGATCGCGGTTGGGGCGATAGCTAGAGTCATAATATTCACGACTGCCGCGGTAGGAGCCGGATCGCGATCCAGAAGATTGGTGTTGTACATCCCACAGGGAATCAAACATGCTCCTCTTCCTCACCATTGTTTCTGCAAAGAAAAACAAATATCAATCAACTTTGAATATTATGAAGTACAAGTTAAGTACAGTGCAGTGTTGAACGTGCGAGTGTGTGTAAGTGTCTTAGTGCAACCCCCCGACAGACCAGGTGTAGGAGCTTTGCTCATCGGTGTAACTTCCCCTCCGGAAGTAGGGATCTCTGAACAAATTCTGACGGGAGACTCTGATCCTCCAATGCTCACGTCGGTGAAATGATAAGCGTCGAGATCATGTGGAATTGGTAGATCAGACAGAGTATCTAGTGGTAGATTCGTCGACAACTTAGTGGGGTCGGAAAGACGACTTCTTAGAGGCTTGTGTGTGAATGTTTTCTTTTTCCTTTTAACCGCGACCGGGGATTGAGAAACTTGTGAGGGTCCAACACCGACCTCGGGGTCAAGATTATCATCATCGCGGCCAGGAGCATCTTTACTATGTCCTCTAGCGCCGATATCAGCAGACTCTTGGGTGCTCGTGACTGGGGCACCACGGGGTCAGATTAACTATCTCTTTGACCGGTTGCGGCCCGTGATCTGATCCCAGCTGTCTGCGCAGTTTTGGTGAGCCCCACGCTGAGGCCCTCCTCTGTTAAGCCAAAAGCAACGAGACGTTCGTCCCTGAGAAAAAATTCAATATCTATCTTCGTGTGGAGCATTCTTCAAAATAGAGACTGCCTCTTCATAAACATCGCCGTTGGGCTAGGTAACGACACCTGAAAATGATTAACATCATCAGAATGCAACTTGGATATTATTTTCCTATCCTATTATGAAATTGGTGTAAAACACTTACGCCTCTCTAGCCATAGCCCTGCGAAGCTAGGTGGGCAACGAACGAAGAACCACTCACTCTTAAAGGCACTTAATTTATTCCACGTGTCGGTCAGAATTTGGCATCTCTTTGCCGACTCAAGAAATGTGAACGATAAACTCCCGGTCCGCCGTTTGATAGTGAAAATAAATCAGATATCTTCGATAGTGGGCGGATGGTGCAGAAACACTATGAATACCATATAAGTGCAGTTGAGGAGTGCATAGCCGTTTGGATGGAGTTTTGCGGGAGCAATCCTTAGATAGTGTAAGATCCCCCGGATAAATGAATTAAACAGCAGGGTGCATCCCGCCCAACACATAATTTGTTACATGCTGTGTACCCTTCGGGAGGTCTATGAGCCCTGTCTT
The DNA here is from genome assembly GCA_030737815.1 of Allium fistulosum. Lineage (NCBI taxonomy): Eukaryota > Viridiplantae > Streptophyta > Magnoliopsida > Asparagales > Amaryllidaceae > Allium > Allium fistulosum. The sequence goes on along the minus strand of CM060908.1, from coordinate 299,394,455 downwards.
CTCGTAACGGAACCAACACATCACTAAAAGGAATCTTGTGCCTTGTGCAAATCCTCTGGAGAGCGTCTTCTATAATCTTTGAAGCTACGGAATTAGGAGGATTTTCGAGGATGATCGCATCCTCTAAAGTATCAGGCGTCGGTTCAATAACTTCCGGCGGAAAGACAAGAACAATCTCGGAAAGATCAAGCTGGGAACCGGATCCTTCTGGCTGTTCCGAATTATGACTAAGCAGCAAGCTGTCAGACTCAGTCGCTGAACTAGACTCTATGTCGGAATTAGTCCTATGTGAAGAAGAACCAGCTGGCATGATTCCGAAGTGCCCAAAACATCTAGATTCCCTTGCTATCAAACTTAGTAAAAATCATAATTAGAAAAAGCAACTTGTACCCCCTAGTGCATAGTGCTTGTAAGTGCAGTGTGATAAAGTGATGTTCAATATAATAGTGAGTTATGCAAAACTAAAGACAAGAAGAGGCAATAAGACTTAAAAATTTGTTCAGAGTGACACAGCTTGACTTTCATAGGCCATTGTTAGCCAACAGAAATCTGATTATTATCTAAGTTACAGATGTGTTTTAATATGATAGTTAAAGGTCCTCATTCATTACATTTGTTATAAGGCTATATGCTATCGGTCAGGAGGTTCATATCATATGGAAGTCGTTTACAAGCCCAAATGTTTTGTTCAAGTATGAGAAACTGGAACTCGTTGTTTAGTTCAAGTTAGTCCTTTTTCATTCCATTTTGTGAGAAAAGAGAAGGATAGTTCATATGTGGTGTGGAAGCACCTAAATTAAGTGTAAACCGATCGTTATAGTATTGTGTAGTTCGGTCATTCAAAGTATCCTAAAGGCCGAACGTTTTGGGATCATGTTATATGCCTAACGTTCTGGGATCATGTTGTATGTCGGACGTTCCATGAAGCGGCCTTAGCCGATCGTCCTACCCACCGATTGTTCTTGCTCAAGCTATCATATCCGATCGTTCGCAAACCATTCTCGAACTACTCCATTTTTGAACCAGAACGTCACCGATCATCAACAACTCCTCCATCTCCATACCTCATCTCCTCCATAAAGTGACTGACTTTCCTAACAATTCGATCGAATCCGATCAAAGTGGGCTTTTTCTCCATTCTACACGGTCATAAATAAAGAAAAGGGAAAAGGATCCATGTCGATTGTCATAGGTTTAAAATCGTTCTAAGAGTTATGCGGTAAATTCAAAAGATGTTTTATCTAAGTGAAAGATCTAAAAGGGAAGGATTCAAAGTCAATTCGAAGTCCTAGGTATGGAGGAAGATGATGGTTGTTGTGAGGATCGGCGGAAGAAAAGGGGGAGTGGTTCGTCTCATGTCTTCGTTTCAGAAGGAAGGTAAAGAGTAAAGTGAAGGAAAAGTTTCTAAGTCTCGGGCTTTATATAGAAAACGTGTTTGGCCGATCGTTTTCATTGTGAAGGGTTTGGCCGATCATTTAACACCTAAGGACAATGCCGATCCATCTCTGAGCAGTATGTTCATCGATCCATTTATTAACCATCTGCCAGCCATTCCATCATGCGTCGATCCATCCCAGCCTTTATGCCGATCGATCCTTTTTGTCATGTATTTATACCTTAGAGCGATCGTTTCACTACCTAATCTACGACACTCAATTCCATGGTCGAAAATGGTTTGAAATTTAGATATATGTATAATAAAAAAAGCAAAAAATGATAAAGTGAATGAAAAATGTGGTAAATGAGAAGAGGAATGGTGAATGATCGTAGAAATCGATTACAAACGTGAACATGCAGAATGTCGTAGGAATAGGCAAGACCTGAGGATGTTCGAACATGTCCCAGAGCCAACAACATAAACATGTAAATATAGGAACAGTTTTAAAAGCTTAGCCTTGCGAAATCAATAAAAATTGCAATCAAACATGGAATTTTTTAGTTTGAGACTGGATCAGATAAAAGAGGGCTTACAGGTCCCGCGTGACCGAGCTTGTATAAACAAACAGAATACGACTTTGGATTTATATTACCGATAGATAATAAAGGAATATTAATCAATATGGAAGCTGGATGGACTTCTTTGTAGCAATTCAGACTCTTTTCGATTCAAAGCATGCCATGTTACTCACAAGATGTACTTTGGGGGGCAAATGTTATCCCGCCTTTTGGAAAAGCCGTAATATCATCGATTCGACCAGGAAAGAATGGTAGACAACTTGGAGAGTCAGTTACGTACAGTACTATGGACGATGGTCGGACAGATCCAAACCGGGTTCAAATCAAAGTATAGCAAGTATGGAGTAGCTAGCCTGGCCCCGTGGAGTCATATCTCAAGTTCGGAGTTGATTGAAGTTCATATGCACAAGCTACGGCTGTGACAATGATTTGCTTAGATCGACCAGAGAACGATCAAGGAAACAGTTCAAGCCATCAGAAAACATTCAATATCTTGAGAACCATGAAGCCAATTGTAACAACCCGCATATTTATCGATTTTATATTTAGATATTTTATTTAAATATTTCATCGTTCGTCGGATTTTGGTCCGAAAAGCTACTTTTTGCAAACAGTCGAATTGGGACTCGAGACCACCTCCATTGAGTTCAAAATGTCGTTTGCGATCTTTTTGAGTGTAAGCTTCGATATGTTTGGAGCTAGTCAAAATTTGACCATTTTCACTTTGGGTTTGGTTTTGGGTTCAGCCCCTTTGCCAACTTAAACCCCAAACTGAACCATCCCTCCCCATTCACTCTCACTTCCTCCTCTTGCTCAGTTCTAAAGCAAAAATGGTGGGAGAGATGGGAAATTAGAAATTCCAAACCCTAGTTCCTCTTGCAAACTCAAGTCCTTGCTCCAAATTCGAAGAGAACCCATTGGTAAGCATCTCCTTCTTCTTCTCCTCTTCAATTTCAGTTTATTCCTAAACCTAACTTTGGGAATGTTCTTCTTTTAAGCTTTGATTCAAGCTTGTTGTGTTGGAATTGAAGAGTGATTGCCATTGCCATTGCTTTCAAGCTTCTTCTTCATTGATTTGGGTTCAAAGGTGAGATTTTTATCTCACATCTTAATCTATATTTATCTTCGATTGTTAGGTATGAATTCCTAACACTTATTCTTGTGCAATTGCTTTTGGTTTGGATTGATTTGGTGAATATTCCAATTTTTAGTGTTTTGAGTTCAATTCTTTGAAAATCCTAACTTTGATGTTTTGATCATGTTTTTGGTGATGAAACGAAGAGCGTATATGGCCGGGTAGTCGATTGGCGTAAACCCTTAGCGCCGTTGCTCGACCGATTGCATTTCGGAAGGAATTGGTATTCATTTGATTGGCATGGGAGTGCTGGAAACAGGATCCGGTCGACCGACCTCAGAGTCCGGTCGACCGACCTGCTACTCTAGCATCTCCCTGCCTCTGTTTGGAAGTGCAGATTACAGGTTTCGGCCGACCGACCTCAGGGTCCGGTCGACCGACCTGCTACCCGAGCACTTCTGTCTCTGGTTCGGTCAACCGACTCAGGGAGTCCGGTTGACCGACCTGCTCCTATTTGCCAGTTTTTCCTATATTGCCTATTGGTTTGAATTTCCAACTTTAATCGATTCGTGTTGTCTCCTATTTGTTGTTATCATCTCTAAGACTTTGATGACTCCTCTTTCGGGATGGTACCTCGTTAGGTCGCTCGACCCTACCTCCCTTAGGTCGTTAGACCTCATTTTGTCCTCTCTAGGTTGTACCGTTTAGACGGGGCGCTGCCCCGCACCCCGCCGTGGGCGCTACCCCCTGAACCCCCGCGACCTGACCGGGCAGGTTGAACCCCGTACAACTCTGCGTAAGCGATCTTATCCGAAAAACATTTAACAGAACTTCTTACCTTGATGGTTTTGGGAATTGATTTCTTTGGATTTTATTCATGTCTTCGAATGTGAACTTTTATAATTGATTGTTTCTACAATCACTTCTATGACTTGTCACTTTAAAAATATAAAGGTTTCAATACTAGTAGTAAATATCAAAACTCTTTCATCAAAACGATTTCAACTCTATTTTCAATATCAAACTCATTTATAAAACTGTTTTCCAATCTACTAGTATATACAAACCTTTACCTCATTCGTATGAGAAAATATAATTAAACGGCTTAGCAAAACAAGTGGTATGAAACGCTTGCGTTTACTTCGTCGGTTAATTTATGGACTTGTTCGATTGAATCTCTTATGACAATTTTCTAGTGGAGATCTACAGTTTGTTCGTAAATATTTGAGTTAAGCAAGTGGTTATGGGACATGAAGCTAAACTCTTATATTTACTAGCTTAGTGTAATTGACACTTCCTTATGATCATGACGATCATTCTTGTGATTTAGACTAGCAATGTGCGATGTCTCTTTGATTCGGTCTATCGGACGTTACGCTGTACGGCGTCGTTGTTCCGTTTTATCGTGATTTGGTTCATCGGACGTTACGCTGTACGACGTCGTTGTTCCATTTTACTACGTGTTGGTTCATCGGACGTTACGCTGTACGACGTCGTTGTTCCATTTTCCTATGTGTTGGTTCATCGGATGTTACGCTGTACGACATCGTTGTTCCTTTTTATTTTTCTTCGGTTCATCGGACGTTACGCTGTACGACGTCGTTGTTCCATTTTCCTATGTGTTGGTTCATCGGATGTTACGCTGTACGACATCGTTGTTCCTTTTTATTTTGCTTCGGTTCATCGGACGTTACGCTGTACGACGTCGTTGTTCCATTTTCCTATGTGTTGGTTCATCGGATGTTACGTTGTACGACATCGTTGTTCCTTTTTATTGTGCTTTGGTTCATCGGACGTTACGCTGTACGACGTCGTTGTTCCTATTTATTTTGTCTCTGGATCATCGGACGTTACGCTGTACGACGTCGTTGCTTCGGATTATTTGATTTCTGGATATTGATTTCTGGAATTTATGCTTCACCAGCATTTACAATGGGCATTGATATGTATGTCATTTATTGTGGCTTGGTGAATTAAATAGAGAATATGACATTCTTTTTAATCTTTGAGAAGATTCTTGTGATATTGATTAATCTTTTGTTGATTTTCAATCACGTACTTATCACAGTATGGTATTATGGTTATGATACGTTTTTGTCATACCTCTTATTCTATATCACTTTATCTGATATTTATAGCTAGACTGATCCGTTTATTATTTTCTTCTTAAATAATACTCGGGTCAGACTGAGATTTACAGGTGCTTCCTCATGACTTCTTATCTGGAGCCATCTTCTGACTTTTGGCTAACTACTCTAGTTTAGTAGTTTTTGTTTGTATACATTTGAGATTAGACTCCTTGATGTATACATATTCTTTTGGTTAGCACTTGTATCTATTCTTTTGTGTTATTGTGGATCTTATTTGACCACTACTCTGATGTACACTTTCATGTGTTATATTCATATCTATTTCCGCCTTTGTGATATGAATTGTCTGTGACTGATTTATGTTACGTTTATTTCTATATTTGTTTCCGAAGATTATATATAGCCACCGTGTGATAGCTTTGTGTTTGTATCGGTATGTCGGATTTCCTCCTTAAAAGATATGCATTCTATTCTATCTGACATATCGGTGCTCGCACAAAGAAGTTACATGGATGGTCGCTCCTCAACAGCCTTATTCTCCGTGCTAATTGACAGCACTACACCGTAGTGTTCTTGGTTAGCGTGGGTATAGAGGTGGGGCGTCACACCAATCCATGTGAGACTTTCAGAACATCAACAGAGTAGCAGGAGGAGCACACCACAACGATCGCGCGCCACAAAATGGAGGTGGGCGGAAGGCCGATCGATATACACCGATCGTTATTGGAAGGTTCAATGTAACGATCGGTGTATTTTAGTGTATGTCCCATCTTCGACCAAGAACGACTCATAACTTGAAATCTGCAACCCAGAGTAATCCCATATTTTAGGAGCAGCATCAAGAAGCCTTTGGGATCCTCCAAAAATGATCACGAGTTTTTTGGAGCAAATAAAAAGGATCGGCTATATGTAGGCCGATCATTATTGATCATCGAATTAACGTGGCCGATCGATATGGTGGGCCCTTCTAGACCTAGAGAGCTTTCTTGCGAAGTTCCAACCCAATCCATGCACGTCTTCTGCTATAAATACAGCAAGCATAGCTTTAGAAGAGGGGGCTTCTTCTTCTTCCTACTCTGGAGGCTCTGCCATTTTTATTCCTGAATCTTGTATTAATGGACCCTAGCCGATCCAAATATTCTTGTAATTGTAATCTAGTGAAAGATTAATAAAAGTGTGAAGTGGACATATGCCAAAATTGACGAACCACTATAAAAATCTATGTTCATTTACTTCTTCTGCTTTGTTTTCAATTTCATTCATTGTTTAATCTTCGTAAGATTCTACGGGTGTTGATGCCCATTTTTAGCGTCAACAAATACTATTAATATTAATATTAATAAATACTATTTAATAATTAATAATAATTAATTAATAATTATTATTAAATAATTAATAATTAACATTAATAATTAATAATTAAGGAGTAATAATTAATATTAATAATTAAGAAGTAATATTTAATATTTAGTAATTAATTTTTGTAAATTAATAATAAATATTAAATTATAATTAATAAGTTATGACTAATAATTAATTTTTAACTATAATTAAATAATAATACTTAATAATCAATAATCAAAAAATTAATAAAAAAATAATAATAAATAATAATTACTATTAAATAATAATAATTAATAATTTATTTGAAATGTGAAATAATTACTATTAACAATAACTATTCAATAATTAATAATTGATATAATAATTATTAAATAAAAATTAATTTTTAGTAGTTAATAACTAACATAAATAATTAATAATTAATAATTTATATTAATAATTAAGGAGTAATATTTAATATTTAGTAATTTATTTTTATTAATTAGTAATAAATATTCAATTATAATTAATAAGTAATGACTAATAATTAAAAATTAATTTTTAACAATTAATAATTAATAAGTAATATTTAATAATTAAGAAGTATTATTTATAATTTAGTAATTATATTGAATAAAATTTAAATTTTGAAGATTTCTAAAATAAATTTAGAATTGCCTTGCCAAAAAATAAATTTAGAATTATTCATAAATTTTAACAAAATTTTAAAATTTTTCATAAAAATGAAATATAAAAATAAAATAAAATAAAATTTAATATTTTGAAAAATTAGAAAATCTTAAAAAGTATTAACTTGTGTATAGTACAAAGTATTGCAACTTGTGTAAGAATCATAAAATATTACTTTCATATATATATATCTAGAGATTCTTTTTCGTAACTTTTTCTTTAAAACATAAAGGTTTATATTTTGGTTCCAAAACGAAATTATTGGCTCCAAAGTTCAAATTTTGGTCCATACCAATTTTTAGTTAATTATTTTGGTCCCATTCTTATTAGAAATGCAGCTGAGATCAAACACAAGGCCATCTTCCCAATCATCTTATCCTTCAAGCACTGCTTGTCTTAATGTAGACACCACTTCAACAAATCAATTCCTAACGAACGTCACAACTACTTCAAATCAATTCCAAGTCTCCTCATCAGAAAAGTCTCTATTTTTTACTCTTTCTTGGATGACTAATTTATTCCTCTATTCAATTTCACACTAATCAAATATTTTAAATATGTGATCGGAAAAATTTCACCTTCGAGTTCTGGTGAATTAAGGGAAGCCTGCAGCTGAGTTGGCGGGTCTATGCTTATGTGGGAAAGCGTACATAGATGCCCTCACAGGATCAAGAGTTTCTAATGATCACCGCCATCACTGCCATTGCGGTTTACTTGTACGCTCGAAGGAGATGGAGGATTTCTGTTGAGAGGGCGGCTGAGGTTAAGTGGCTGGCGCGGCTGGCGCTTTATTAGGTTGCTCCATTGGTTAATACGGTGGTTATTCCATCTTCTTTTATAGAGGATGACGTTAAAGTTAACGGCGGCGGAGAGTTGCAATGTGTTGTTTGTTTAAGGCATACTAGGACGAGGTGTTCCAGATGAAAGGCTTCAGATATTGGTAAGCTTTGTTTATGGAACTAATCGTGCTTTAGTATAAAATGTTTATGCTTTATGATTCGTCAGGCTCTCTTTGTAATGATTTGGGATTAAAAATATTATTCTCAGTTCGAGACCTAACACTATTTATATTACAATTTATAATTTATATTATTCTCAGTTTATATTAAAAATATAAAGTGATGCAAAATATATCTTTCAATGATAGTGAGGTTCCATGGCATTAGTAGTTACTCCTAACATCACCAAACACTATTTAAGTATGAATCTTAATTCGATACCTTATTCTTAACCCATTGGGTAGATTTATGGACATCTATCAAGTATGTTGCTCAACATAACTTGCATGCTATTGCTTTTTTGGTATATGTATGATGTTTCAAACATTTCTTATTAAGAATTAAAAATAGTAAACAATAGTTTGTGTGAGTTCGTTATTTCAGAACAACAAGATGTACCTTTCAAGATGGAGATTTCAGATTGAATCAGAAGGGGCTCAAAATGACTGGTGAAGAAACTGATAGTCGAGTGAGTTCTCATTTTACTCTTTGAAATTTGTCAAACCTTGATTCTGATTTGTTGTATGATGAGATGAGAACGTGTTTTATAACTAGTTTTGGATGTGTTAATGGTGACTGGTTTGTTGCATGATATAGTATTTAAAGTAGTTGTAGGATTGTGTGAACTAATAATGCATACATGTATGATATTATCTTTATTTATTTATAAATGCACCAAGGGGAGGGTTTCCACAACTTATTCTATGCTTGAAATTGATGAAAAGGTTTAGAAGTTTAATAGTCGGGTGACAAATAGTAAGGGAGGTTGTTCCATTGCAGAAAAGTCACCAGTTCTTACATCTGAAATGCAACACATGCTTCCTTCCACTTGTCAAACTACTCATTTTTTTATATTTAATTGATACTTTGCATTGAAATTACAAGAAAATGAAACATATAAATAACTAATTAACACCTTAAGCCGGAAATTATAAATTACAAATTATTAATTATAATGGTTCTCATGTATCACCTTCGGCCAAATAGCTGAAATTGTTGATAAAAGACTACTTTTGGAGATATGCATGTTGATAGATTCACTTACAATGCTAATGTATGCATACACTTATTTTGTTTTTGTGTTTTATTTAGTATAAACATAAATGGATGAACTTGAAAATTTGATTTTGTAGGCGACTGAGAGGGATATGGTTGAGTCATTTTTGAAGCCAATTTGAAATGTGCATGAAGGACGAAGATATTGGTAGTGTAATATGCTCATATAACAAGGTCAATGGCTTACCTACTTGTGTTAATAGGAAGCTATTGAGGGAAACTATAAGAGGAGGCTGGAATCTTCATAGGTAAATTTAATTTCAACTATATATTTCTATTACTTTTATTTATTAACTTTTTCATTTTTTAGCAATCATCACAGAAATATATGATAGTTACATTGTCTTGGATTGCGACCCAATCAAAACTATGGTCGAAAAGTAGCACTTTAAGCAATAAAGTGACATGCCAGCATGCCTGCTCATCAAGCAGAGCATCAATATAAAATATAGGTTGTGCAAAGTCTAAATTCTAGCATTTAAAATAGGCCTTTGATCAATTGCACATTAAATGTCAAGGGTGTTGGGGTTTCTTTGCACATTCTTCTAAAGAAGAATTTGCGCGATTCAAAAGAATGAAAGGAAAAATATACGAATTTCTTCAGTTAATACTCACTAAATAAGTCTTAGGCATAATACTCTACTTATAATTGAAAGTTGGAATAGGTTTACGTGGTCCATCAAAACTCTCTAGAACCTCTATCTTTGCACCATCACTGCTCTTGGTTTGTTCTTTCTTCACCGTAAATTATGGGTCCCCAAACTCCACTGTACATTTGCGAATTTACTTCTACATTTTTTATAGATGGAGAACTTTTTTCAAGCTACGTTACAAACCATGAAAGTAAATTATAAATCTACCCCTGACATGTAAATTGAATTTTTTTCTGTAATGCAATATCCAACAAAGAAGGCAGTAGATTCCATTTTATTTACTTTTTCACCCATTACTTTTTAACATGCCACTACAAACCCCGCATATGCCTCGTTTCTCCTTCACATGCAGATTACTCAAACGTTTGTCATGGATCAACTTACAAATAAAATCTGGTAGAACTCTAGGAATATTTTTGGACAATTCGAATGTATGTTCAGGTCAGGATTTGGACTATGGTGGCTACTACTCGAGATTTCTGGAGCAAGCAGGGAAGAAAGGGCTGATAAAGGACAGTGAACTCGATGAGAAACTGTTCAATAGCTACATGGTTCAATTCAGGCTTGATATGTGTTAGTACTCTATTCTAGAACTCTATTTGGTATGTGTATTTTGATTTTATGGGTTATGCGTTAGTACTCTATTTTAGAATTTGATATTTGTTTTGGAACTGTTTAGCTTTTTGGAACTGTTTGTTGTGTATATATTTATGGATTATGTGTTGTATGTTAGAGCTTTGTGAATGTAACATTATCTATCTTTTTGCAATGTGTTGGTGTGAATGTAGCTTTATTTAGTCTTTTTTGTATGTTTGATTTTGGTTGTTTTATGATAATATTTATTAGTCATTAAATTATTAAATATTGGTATATGTGTATTGTATAGAAGCAGCTGCTCATTGTATTTTTTATTTTGCATTTATTTTACAACAGTCTAAGACAGTTGCAGATGATAAAAGGACAACGATCAATGCCTGTTGTGGTTGGAGCTTATTGTAACAGTTTACGTCTGTTGTAGTTAAGGCCTATTACAACGAGCTGGGCCTGTTGTATTATAATCTACTACAATAGTCAGCACATGTTGCAATATCATGTTTTTAGAGAAATGTTACATATTTACAACAGGCAGTAATCGTTGTAAAAAATTCTAATGCAACAGCTTTGGACCGTTGTAAAAATGTTTATCAAAAAGGGCTTTTACAACGATTTTAAATCGTTGTAAAATTTTTTGGACCTATTACAACATCGCATAATAAGACAGATGCCGGTCTGTTGCGAAACCCTATTACAATGGGTTTTGCCCGTTGTAAAAGGATATTTTGTTGGAGCGTGAATTTATTTAAATAGTTTAAATTTTGGATTATGTAATTAACCTAAATATACGGACTTGAATATAAAATATTATGAGATAATTGATGAATTATTTGAAAATAATTGTATAAACTTTCAAATATATGTAGTATAATGTAAAATGATAAGAGATACGGTGAAATAAGTGTAAACTGATAAATTAAAAGATTTTAAAAAATATATCAGAAGAGAATCAAGGAGAATAGAGGATGCTTCTAGAATCAATAAGAGAGCTAGAATTTCTCCTGCTTTACTATTATTTAATAGATTACTCAACTGGTGTCAGTGAAGTTAGACAAAACAAAGTTTCTAATCTGGAAGAGGCACAAGTTATCCCAATTCTCCGAACGCATGATGCTTTATATTATGTCAATGGTACATCTCTTCCTCCCACCTGAGATAACTACAAAGATAAATAATGAATCGGGAAAAACAAGTAAAGTCCCTAATCCAACCAATCAAGCTTGGGTAAAACTGGATCAACTGATTCTTTACTGGTTAAAAACTACCATTAGCAAAAATTTGCTAGCTTATTTCATTCATTGCACTTCAGCTCGACAACTTTGGTAAGAGCTTGGAAAAAAAATTGGTTGAAAATCGTATGTTAGCATCTAACATTCTAACACAGCTGCAAAACTTTGTAAACCTACATCACAACCCGTTATCGTATATTTGGATAACATAAAAGATCTGGGTAAGAAGCTCGTAATGGCTGGTAAACCAGCTACTAAATCTCAACTTGTTAATTATGCAACCAAAGGTTTAGGCCTCGAGTATGATTCTTTTGTCATCTCATTTAATCTCTTTGCAAAGAATTCTAATATTCGTCTTTGCCAAATCACCGTGATTCTTGTTCAAAAAGAAGTTCGTTTGAAGTGTGTCTCAGAGTTCCCCTCCACCCCAGCATTTTTTGCTGGGAATAATTGTTGGAACTAGACTGGCCCGTAGCAGAAGTTATGGATGAATTTCAAAAAAAAATCCTTATTGGATCTTCATTGCGCCTATGAAGTCTAATTTATTTAGAACATTTCTAAATTTTATTTAAATAAAATTTCTATTTATTTTTATTTATAAAATGATATTGTATTATTTAATTTTATATTATATTAAATATATGTGTGCATCCATATGCATATATAAGTGTGTGCATGTGTAACATATCAATCCATGCAAGGTATAACATGCCCGTATATAGATGATGATTTACATCATGACGGACATGTTAGCTCATCCAATATGTAAATGTATTGTCCAATGTATGTATGTATATATACCTTTGCTGTTATAATAATAATATATATATATATATATATAATTATTTATTTATAATTTTGTGTAAACCTATGAATATTTATATAAATAAATAGTATTAAAAATATGTATATATATTAATTACTATATAAATATGTTTATGTTATTTAAATTATAAGAAATATTTTTTTTCTGTAATGTAAAAAATAATACTTCTACAAATACATAATTTTTTTACATTTATATACATATGAAACAATATGTTAAATACTTGTATATAGATATGTATAATAAAATATATACATATATATATATATATATCTGTGTGTGTGTTAACATAAATAAAATTATACCGTCTTCTTCTTCATGGCTTCCACATCCAGCAAGTGCTTGCCTTCTCGCCAGCCTCGTGAGAATCCTTCCCCTTCCAGATCTGGTCGTGCATCCAACGTTGCTTCTAGTTCGACCAATCTTGCCTCATCTCCGCCCGTGTGTGTGGCCACTATCGATGATTTTCCACCATTGTCAACGAATGTTGCTCGCCTTCATTCGGTTCTGACAGTTTCTCCAGTGCCTCCACTGGTTTTCGCTAATCCCTTTAGTGTGCTAAAATCATCTTTTAAGTGCATTGATCCCTCTTGCAATCCAGTTTCAGGTGTGCCTGCTTCTGCAATCGACTAAGGTAATATCTCACCTATCTTTCCTCTATTGGCTCGTGGAAATGTTGATGGACAGTGGGTGAATACTGTATTGTGTGATGTTAGTAGAATTGAAGGTATTATGTTGGATTTGATGGCTGCTTGTGTCGAAGGAGGACTCAATGCTATGTGTTGCTCTGATCGCACAATGCTTGTTCGTGGAAATGATAATTCCAATTTTTCAAAATCTCAAACTGCTGTGAATCTAGTTCCTTGCATCAGCCTTCAATTTGCAACCCCTAAGCCTAGTAGCATGTGGTCTTCTCTTTTTCCTACATTGCCAAAGAATGCGGGCGAATATGTTCCTCGATCGTTTGGCATTATGGAGGTTGATGGAGCTATGGTTCCTCTAGTTGAAAAACTAAAAGCGGGGGCAGATTTTTGGGCTGAGTATTTAATGGACTTCTTCTTTGATTCTAATACCCCTTATCAAGTTGTTCGTGACCATTGCTGACAACTTTGGAATATTAAGGGTAGGCTTCAAGTCCACTTTGACAATTCTATGTTCTTCTTCAAGTTTTCTAGAAAAGAAGAAAGACTTCGGGTCCTTCAGGCAGATCCCTCGATTATTGTCGGTCAACCATTTATTATCACCCCTTGAAATACGACGGTGGATAAAGCTGAGGAACAAATTCTGTCTATTCCAGTTTGGGCTCATTTCTTTCATATCCCTTTGATGTTGCAGCATATGATTGGGCTAAATTGGCTTGCAAATGTTATTGGCAAGCTTAAATGTTTTGGCGCTAGTACTACCTGACTAGCAATAATCTATATAAAGCAAATATAGAACATACCCTCATAGCAGATCAAGATAAGTATCTCTAATCATGTTTTCTATCTCCCAAGTACATTCCTTCTCGTTATCGCTTTACTGAACTTTCACCAACTTGACTGTCTTGTTTCTTAACCTCTTCTCATCTCTCGCCACAACCCGAACTGGTTGTCTAACAAAAGTCAAATTCGGCTCTACTATCCAATCTTCCAACTATGTCGGAGGAATAGTAGTTTCTAGATCATGCACATACTTACGAAGATGAGATACATGAAACACAATATGGACACCTGTCATACTGCTCGGCAACTCTACTCTGTATGCGAGCTTCCCGATCCTCTCTATAATTGGGAACAATCCAACATATCTTTGTGCCAGTTTCTCTGACTTTCCAAATCGTACCACACCCTTCATTGGTGATACCTTAATGAAAACTCTATCTTCAACTGAGAATTCTAGATCCTTACGTCTCTTATCTTTGTAACTCTTCTGTCTAGACTGAGTTTCTTTCATCCTTTATCGGATCAACTCGATCTTCTATGTCGCCTCTCTAACCAAATCTGGACCCAAGACCAATCTGTCTCCAGTTTCCAACCAACATACTGGTGATTTTGCATGGCCTTCCATACAAAGCTTCAAAAGGCGCCATTCCTATACTAGTCTGATGACTGTTATTATAGGAAAACTCAACCAAGTGTAGGTGATCTTCCTAAGATCCACCAAAGTCCAATACACAAGCTCTTAACAAATCCTCGAGTACCTTATTGGCTCTCTCTGTCTATCCATCTGTCTGAGGGTGATACGCGGTACTCATCTTGAGCTTGGTACCTAACACCTCCTATAAACACTTCCAAGATTCACTAGTAAACAATGCATCTCTGTCACTGACTATACTACTAGGAATTCCATACAGTCTAACTATGTTCTTCATGAACAACTTAGCTAACATAGGTGCCGTCCTGGTTGACTTAACTGGAATGAAATGGGCACTCTTGGTCAACCTGTCTACTATGACCCATATACTTTCATTTCCTCTATTCAACCTTGGCAACTCGTCAACAAAATCCATGGATATCGAATCTCATTTCCAAACTGGAATCTCTAAAGGCTGAAGCAATCCACTCGGCTTCTAATGTTCGACCTTCACTTGTTTACAGTTCGCACACTGCCTAACCCATACGCCAACAACTTTCTTCATACCTTCCCAGTAGAAGCTCCTCTTCATATCTTGATACATCTTGGTTCCTCCAGGATGAATCGTGAATTTGGATCGATGACATTTCCTAAGAACTTCTTTCCTTAAGTCCTCAACGTTCGGGACACACAACGTTCCTTCTTTCTCAACCATCCCCTTTGGTCAAGGCTAAAGTCCTTTAGATCATGGATCTCCGATCTGACCTCAAGCCTTCTAGTCTTCTCGACTATTAATGGATTCTCTTTCTTCTTAGAAGCAACCTTTTCGATCAATACTGGCCGAACTTCCAAACAAGACCACATGGCGGTGCTCTGACTAGAACTAGCAGTCGATCTTAACTGCACACTACAAGTAGTCAAAGCTTCTAAATCTTTCCCTTCTGCCAACATAGCTAACACAACATTCCTATGTTTTCTACTAAGAGCATCTGCTACTTTGTTTCCTTTCCCAAGCGTATATTCTATACCAAAATCATAAGCTGCTAAAAACTCCAGCCACCACTGCCGTCTCATATTCAACTCCTTATGAGAGAATAAATATATTAAGGACTTATGATCTGTATATAGCTCAAATCTCTCCCCTAAGAGATAATGTCTCCATATCTTCAATGCGAAGATCACCGCAACCAACTCCAAATCATAAGTAGGATATCTCACCTTATGCGGTCTAAGATGTCGTGAAGCATATGCAATAACTTTACCCTTCTACATCAACAGAGCTCCTAATCTAGTTCCACATTCATTGGTATACACCACCAACCCTTGGTTTCCGTCTGGAACCACTAACACAGGCACATTGGTCAACAAATGCTTTAACTTAAGGAAAGCTTCCTCACATTTGTCGAACCAAATAAACTTGACATCCTTCCTGGTTAACTTAGTCAAATGCGCTGCTATCCGCGAGCAATCCTTAATGAATCTCCGGTAATAGCCAGCAAGTTCAAGAAAACTTTTAATCTCAGTCACCATCTCTGGTCTCTTCCAGTTATTAACGGCTTTGATCTTATCAGGATCTACTGACAAACCCTTCTTTGAAACCACGGGACCAAGAAACTTAACCTCTTTTTTTCGAAAATGACACTTGGAAAACTTCGCTTTAAATAGCTGATGCTGCCTCGGCGTCTCAAGCACTGCTCTAAGATGATCTTCATGCTCTCTTTCATCTTTAGAGTATACTAAAATGTCATCTATAGAGACCAATACGAACCTATCCAAGTACTCTTGGAAAACTCGATTCATCAAGTCTATGAAGATAGCGGGTGCATTTGATAACTCAAATGGTATTACTAACCACTCGTACGAACCATACCTAGTCCGAAAGGCTGTTAACTTACGAAGGTTAGCGTCGAAACACCTTTCGAAGCCATAGCCTTCGAAACCTTTAGTATAAGTGGCTACTGGAGCCCTTTCAAAAGCATTGATTTAAAATCAAGGCAATTGAAAGCTACCCTTTAAGAAAAAAAGAGGCAACCTCTTCGAAAGCTATGTTAAACCCTTTTGAAAATTCCTTTTAAAAGCAAGGCAAGTGGCATTTCTTTAGGAAGAAAAATGAAGGTCTCGACCCCTTCGAAAGCATGGTTTCGACTCCATACCTGCCGCCTTTCTCCAATCCACAACATGCCAAAGCCTTGATAACTTGTGTATTGGTTTCGATTTGGTTGAGGCGGGAGTATAGGGTCGAAAGGTAGCTACTGGAAGTGGCGCAACAATAAACTTATGCAAAACTGTTTTATTGCCTTTTAAAGTAATACTTTTCAACTAACTTGCCTATTTGTAAAAATATGATTGGTTGTCATAAACTTTATCAAAATATTTTCTAAAAGACTACCGAATTTGTTTAGAAATTAATTAAAGATAATTAACAATATAGCCCTTCCCTCTTATAAAACAATTAAGACATTTAAGTCCTCCATCTTAAATAATTTACATAGTAAATTACTTATGAAAAATTCCTAAAAATCATCATAACTCACTTTTTAATATATTATCTGACATATATTAATTTCGGACACAAAATCCTTTATATAATAACCGCAATAAATTTTAAAACCAAATCATATATTTCTTCCTTCAAAAATTCAAAATAATTTATCCATAACTTGGATAACTACCAAAATTTAAACCCATCTCAAAAGTAATGTTTTACATAACATATTAAATCCTCATGGCATTCGAAACCCAATATAAACAATTTTAGCCTTAAAATCGAAATAAACATTTATCAAACATTCTTGTTTGAATGAACATATCATATGTTCCAAGCATATCATCATTAAAATCATCATAAAGGATTTAAACTTAAACCCGAATTCAAAAAAACAAAAATAAGATGATTTTGATTATTATTCACCTTGATTTGGATAAGGACTTGAGATTTGATCCTGTTTAATTCTCCTTGCTTGATTCCTTAGCTTTTACTTGAATTTTCCGCTTCTTCTCCTCTAGGTAATGGTCGGCTTGCTCCTTAGTTTATGTTTTAGGATTTTGAACTTATGAAATGAAAATAAGAATAAAGATTTAGGGGTTAAGGGTTATGGTGGACGACTATTCCCCATAATACTCTTTCCTTATTCTCTTATTAGTTAACTTATAAAACCATTTCCATAAACTCATTCTTTTAAATTTTTATTTAGTCAAGCACGACCTCTAATAAATTTTCAAATCTCAATCCCCTTATCACTCTAATCTTTACGTTATTCTATTTAATTTATCTAATTAAATCTCTTGAATAATGTTATATCAAATTAGGGGTGTTACAGATGTCTTCTGGGTGATCTTTGTGATAGTAACAAGTCTGTGTTGGCAGATGACACTTGCGATAGGAAGTATTTATATGAAACTGATTCGGTGGACTTTGTTCCTTCTTTAGTTTCTCTTTTTTTAGATATATGCATGGCATTGGCCCTGCCTATTTCGAGGATGGGAGTGATGCCTCCTCTACTAAGGGGGACTAGCGTGGTTTGTTTAGTAGTATGGGTATTCTGACCATCTCCTAGGTTAGTATTTGTTAAGTTGTTTCAGCGCATGTACCGAACACTTATTCCTAAATTCATTTATAAAAGCAGACAACCCATTTTAAAGCCGGCTAGCTTTGCTAATAAAAATTCTAAAATGTTTTTTTATTTAAATATTTTTGTTGAACCGGGCTTGCACATAGACCATTTTTTAATACATACATACATACATACATATATATATATATATATATTAATAAAACCATATAAAATTCAATTTAGGAATGTTTTGAGTTCGGTAGTGGTATGTGTTGTTTGTCGGACTGGAGTTACTTTGTTTTTACCTTTGTATATGCTTTGGGCCGCATAGCCCATTTTAATCAATTAACCCATTTTCAAAAAAAAAACCGTATAAAATTATTTAAATAAATAAAAAAATATTATTTTTTCTTAACTAAATTTAAGTTTAAATTTTCCAGCAAATTTTACATGAATTATTTTATAATAAAATTTAATATATAATTTTATAATTTAAAATAATTTTAAAATTTAATTTTGAATTATCGATTTTTAATTTAAATATTTAAAAATAAAAAAATGTCTTTTTTTAACTTTCTGTCCTAAGCTTAATATGCATTGATAAAATTTTATAAAATATGAAATATATTTTATAATAGATATATGAATTTATATAATTACTTATATGATAAATTGATTTAAATATTATTTGAAAATAAGATATAAATAAAAAATATTTTATTTCTGCTGAAAGTATTATATTTATTAAACTTCATATGTGAAATTTTATTTTCACATTATACACATGTATATTATAGTATTTAAATTATAAACTATACAATATATGTATATATTATATATTAATTAATTAAATAATAAAAAATGTTTTTTTTATTTTGGAGCCACACTATACATATATGAATAACCAATTTTTTATATATTCATATATATATATATATACAATATACATACAACTAACTAAATTTATGACAATATATCTACATATTCGAATCATCACCTAACTAACAATATTATATACAGATAAATGAATATTATAATTATAAATTAATGTTTGTAATTAAACAAGAAATGTACCTTGCAGCCAAAGCCCTTACGCACTCCTTGAAACTATTTTATATGCTCCTAGAAATGATTTCTGATCCAACAGAGTGCTAGTCCTTGAACCGTCGACCACCAGCTATCAGATAGCAGCTAAATTGATTTGATTTGAACTTGGAAGAATAGAGAGATGGAGGATGAAAGTTGACCAGCAAAGGAATGAGGTGAAGGTGCAAAAATATCCAAATCATATGAGGGTAGAGATGCTTACATAGTGGATGGAAATGAGAGAAGTATGGATCTCATCTCTTACCCATTCTCCTTCAATCTCAGCCATCCAAAATTAAGCCTCTCCTACCCAAATTTGAGTCGCCTCTAGCCAATGTTGCTGCCAAAATTACCAACTCCTACAATGGGCCTTAAACCCATTTAAGCCCAAATAAAAATATTATGTAATTAAATCTAATATAATGTTTATCGATATCGTATATCGATTGATATATTTATGACTATTATAAATATATTTAATAATATTTATTCATCAAATCATAATCAAAATTTATAAATAATATTTCATAAATATTGTTTAATTTAATCAATTTATAACTATTATAAATTAATTAAATCATTCGTTCAAAGGAGAATTCATCGTTTTCGGTTGTGTGAATCGTAAGGCGTAAATTTGATCAATGATTAATATCAAAATATTTGAATATTAACATTCACACGTCACTTAGCAAGTGGTGTGACATTTTGGCCAAATTAGCGCTCACTTTCAATACTTCCACTCGACCCAACTATAGTTAATCAATGGACGTTGTGCCATGATTTGATTATGATCAAAGCGGAGCTTTCGTATTGAAGATCGACAGTATTCTCAAGTCGAGAGAACTATGTAAATTAGTCACATCGATATTTTTAGCTTGACCTTAGTTGTATTAACCAACAAAAAACTACCGAGTGAGTTTTCCATATTTATCCAATAACTATCAGTACATAACCCCTTAGTGCCCCCAATAACCATGAGTAATACACTGCTCAACATTTGAAGTGCGTTATGTACTCTAATCTTAACGGATGTATCGATATCCAATCTCGATACATCTTGACTAGGAATATTTAAAATGGTATAGTTATTTTCATTTTGATAAATTACTCAAAGTTACAACACTTTGTACCTACTATCACAAAACATACCATTTTTGGATTTTCTATTAAATATACTTTTAATTAAATTAATTAATTAATATAACACATTATATCAAGTATACAATAGAAAGAAAACACCTTTTATTTCGAACAAGATTGGTTATTGAGTTAGATATATGTAACAAATTACATGATTACATCTAGGGCATGCCCCTAACTCTATCAATAATAACAACTAGGATCTCAAAATAGTGGTCATGATAATATAAGATGTTTCGATTGGAATAACAACACTTATCGGAGAAGTTGCTCTAATGGTGGCTCAAGCATGGATGTTGATTGTAATAATAGCTGGAATGGAATAGACTAATAGTGGGTATAGCTACGGCTTTACAATCACCGCAAAAGGCGAGGCAATAAATCCGAAAGCAATGCGAGAGGTGGTGGACGCTTCAATCAGTATAACAACTGGCAGGATAGTTCAAATATATTTAATGGTGGGTCAAATGAACATGTCATAGGTCAGCTATGTAGAGGTGACCATACAACTAAAACTTATCATCTTTACCGTTGATTGAATTAAAACTTTGTAGTGGATGTTAATGATGGAATCAGGCTAGCCCGTAGCGAAGGAATTGAGTAAATTTCAAAAAATTCCCCTATTGGATCTTTAATGGGTCTATGTAGTCTAAATCCATTCAGAACTTTTCTAGTGTTGTTTTAGATAAAATCAATATTTTATTTAAATTTAAAATAATGTTTTCTGTTTGATAACATGAGTGACACATTATTCAAGCTGAGCACACTTTTTGATGTCTTAGGGGCTCGAATCTATGACCTATATAACCTCTGTCTAAAGCATCATACGTCTAACCACTTGAGCTTGAGGTCCTTAACATATGTACCTATATGTGTATCGTATACACATGTGTGTGTACGTGAACATGCAACAAGATAATGTGTACATGGTTTAATAGGCCCGAATATAAATGCTAAGATTTACACCACAACAAATATGTTACGCCCTTTGTATAAATGTGTTGTCTAAATATACATATATGTGCATCAAATTATTGTATAAATTAATATATATTTATATATAAATTTATATATAAGTATTATAAAATATTAGTTATAAATTATTTGTATAAGCATTTATGAAATATATATATATATATAATTAAATTACAAAATTATTTCAAATATTAATTTGTAAAAATTATTTAGAATATTTATCATACAATATGACATCTAATATATATATATATTATAATTTTTTACTAAAAATAAATTTGTTATTGCTCTCGGACAGAAACAATTTTTTTAATTTTGTTTTTCGATTTAATAATATACTTACTAAATAACTAAAAAAACATACAGATTAAATAAAATAATGAACAAAAAATTATTTTGAATTCATAATGTATATTTTATTTTATATAAGTTTCCGGAATTTTATAATATTCATAAATGTGTATCAATGAATTTTATTTATTTAACTTATTTTAAATAAGACAAATAATCAAAGTATTAATATATATATATATATAATAAATAAATTTCTTTTTACTGGCGAAAACTTTTGAAGTATACACAAAAAAAATTAAAATTTCAAAATATATATCAGGATTTAATATTTTATATTTAGATTTAATCGATAAAATCATATAAAATATTTTTTTAATCAAAATATTTTTTTAATCAGGCCGTGAGCATGTATACTAAATAATAATAATATTTTTTCATTTTTATTATGCACATATAAGTATAACCATCAAATGTAACAACACAGTTATACACTGATTCGTTATATCAATAACTATTTAAACGAACATATAATATGATGATATATTAAGCATTAATATATGATAATAAGTAAAGAATGATACATTTCACCAATGCCTAGAGTTGCATGTTGAAATGAAGAATAAAGCTCCTTGAATCAAATTTGAATTCAGAAGTTGCCAGCTCCCGGACTAGTGCTACCACTTCCAATCGAATTGGATTGAATTTGATGTGTTTTGTGTTTGGATTTTTGTGGGTTGAATGGGGTGATTTTGTTGGAACTAAGCCAGCCTACAGCTGAAGTAATGGGTGAATTTCAATTTTTTTTTACCATTTTTGATCTTTATTGGGCCTATGAAGTCTAATCTATTTAGAACATTTCTAAATTTCCTTTTAATAAAATCCTTATTGTATTTAAATTTATAAAATGATATTATATTATTTATTTATGTTGTAATATATATATACGTGTATTATATACACATATATATGTGTGTGCATGTGTAACATATCAATCCGTGTAAGGTATAACATGCTCGTGTATATGTGTTAGGATTTAAACCGCAATAGACACGTTAGCTCATCTATTATGCAAATATATTGTCCAAATGTATGTTTATATATATATATATTTGTATATATGTATATATTTAAAATGTTACAGTTACAAATATATATATATAAGCTATATTTTTATTTAGTTAATTTTGTGTGTGTATATAAGAATGAAACATTAACATTATATATATGTATATATGAATAAATTTAAATCAGTTATAAATTATATTAAATTAAATTGTTTTGCTGCAAAACCGAAACACTATCTATATAAATATAATTTTTTTTTAAAACAAATATATATATATATAGTAAATATTTATGTATGAGTATAAATAATATAATAATAAATATATATGTATATATTAATGTTGTAAAATACACAATTTTTTTTTTAAATATTCATGCTTACTAGGTCATGCACACGGCACACACACGCGCGCGCGCACACACACAGATATATATATATACACACATATATATATATACATATATATATATATGAAATACATTTTAAAATAAATATCTGTATGGATATTACTTAAAATTAAAAAAATAATTATTTTCGAAACCAAATTTTAAATTTTAGTAAAATTCTAAATGATGTTTTGTAATTCTAAATGTTTAATATTAATTTTATAATTTAATACTAATTCTAAGCTATTTTTACTTTGGGCTATTAATTAAATATTTTAAATTATGAATTTTTTTTTGCCGAGAGCTAATTAAGTGTTAATTTAATTTTATAAAATATGAAACATAATCTGTATGATATATGCACATCATTATAATTAATTTACATAATTAATTGATTTAAATAATAATATATATAAATATTTTTGGCCAAAATTATTATATCTATGAAACTTTATACATAAAATTTTATAACTACATATTGTGTAAATATGATGTAGTATTAAAATTATAAACTTACATATATTTAAATATTGAATATCAAAATATCATCATATAATGTTTACATATTCTTAATCCTAAAATTATAAACTATACATATATTTGAGATGGAGGGCTAAGATAGAAGAGAATTGGTAAGAGACGATGCGGGATCTTGATCCTAGAATATCTCTAAATTATCCTCTATATAAGCATCTCTACCCATACTTGTTTAAAAGCTTTTGGAGCCTCTATCTTACCCTATTTGTGGCCAAACCATAACGCTCTTCTTTATCAATTCAAGTTCAAAAAAAATCAAATACAGTTCTATTCGATAGCTGGTGATCATCTATTTAGAGACTAGCAATCTACTGGATTGAAAATCAGTTCAAGAAGCAAATCTTATCATTTCAAGGTGTACTACAGGCATTGGACATACGGTACATTCCTAATCTATTTCTAAATGTTAATATTATCATATAATTTTTATATAATTTATATATTATTGTTAGTTAGGGGACGATTCCAGTATATAAATATATTATCACAATCAGATTGGTTGTATGTTTATATATTATTTTATATTTAAAAAAATTATATTTTCATGTATATACTTATAGCCAGCATGGCATAAAATAAAAAATTTATGTTTAAATATTTTAATATTCAATATTTAAATATATGTATAATTTAAAATTTTAATACTACATCATATTTACACAATATATAGTTATAAAATATTACTTATAAAATTTCATAAATATCATAATTAAACATTTATAACATATTATAACAATTATATAACATAAAGAAAACACTTTTTATTATGAACAAAAATTGACTACAGAGTTAATAATTTACAATAAATTAGAGAATTGCGCTAGGGCGTACCCCTAACTCTATCAATCTCTCACTTGCACTTGGAGCCAACTATGGAATCTCAATCCCATCCCTTTGATTAGCTTCTCCAGAACTGAACAAGTTGGACCCTTCATGAATGGATCTGCTATGTTATCCTTGGCATCTACCTTATGAATCAAGACATTTTCTTCTTAACAAATTCTCTAATTATATGGTATTTTCTAAGAATATGTCATAATTTACAGTGTAATCCGGGGTCATTTGCGATCTGCATTACAACATTGTTGCCATAAAACTGTGCTATTAGATTTTCCATGTCGGGAATCACTCTAAGCTCACTTAGAACTCATACATTCCATATCAAAACATTTCCAGTTCATTACATAATCCCACATTCGCAAATCACGTTTAGAGAAAATATATTTATTACAACATACGCCAGAGCGATATATGAAGATGCCCCTTGGGATGATCAGAGTATATATAGGTAATATAACAACTTTTCCATTACAAACAACACAGCGGAATCAAAAGAGAGAACTCTAAATATCTATCATGCCTTCTACACGCCTTTGGAAGCTTATTCATCTTGGAGGTACCTGAAAACCTCAACTCTCAAACTACTCAAAATCAATTGAGTACCCAAGAGTTTAAAGGGAAAACATAAACTTCGAGTTAAACATAAAGCCTGGTATGAATATTAATCTACCATCTCAAATCATTTAGATATCTAGTGAGACCACGCCACTTAGCGGAGCGGCTTTCCCCTCACTGGTATCTCAAAACCTTTACAAAACCATATACTGTGCTCCTGCATCCACAATGGTTAAAACAATTCAAAATAGTATAATATGATGATATGCAAAACAATCGAATAAATTTTAGATTACCCATCCCCATTCAATTTTAGACTATTTGTCTCAGTTATAGTTTCTAGGATTACCACTAACCTATTAGTTTTCATGGGCTGACTAACAACCGGTTAAACATTTAAGGACTCCTTGTCCAATTACATAGTTTTCATGGTATCACTATGAACCTATTGGTAACTCCAATATTACATTTATCCAAGTTTTCATGGGTTGACTAGGAACCTATTAGTAACCCAAATATCCTTTCTTCTTACCCTAGTTTTCATGGGCTAACTAGGAACCTATTGACATCTGCCAATATTTCATCCGGATATATTTTTCTTAGGCTAATTACAAACCCACTGGCCCTGCCAGTATCTAATCATAGTTTTCATGGGCTTACTATGAACCTGTCTATCTGACATCTTCCTTTTCACATAGTTTTCATGGGCTAACTATGAACCTGTCTATCTGACATTTTCTCTTATACATAGTTTTCATGGCTAACTATGAACCTATCGGCCCCTGCCAATATCATACAGTTTTCATGGGCTTATTTTGAACCTATTGGCCCCTGCTAATATCTTTCCTTTATATTTTAGCATACTATATCCTGGTCTACCTGACCTCCTGGATGCAATTCTACTCATTCAGGCATTTGTTCAATTTATATTCACTACTGGATTAACCTAACTGGTTCTTCTACCCTTTTTATCCCCAGAATGTAGTTATGGGTCCATTATAAAGTGAATATATTCATATTAGAAGAAGCAATATACCAACATAGTAATACCACTACTGTGGGTTTAAAATAAACATGCTTAATCCCTTTAACCATTTTCTTTATCAAAGATAGCTTCTTCTTAAAATCATTATAAAACTCCTTTAATATTGCCATAGGTTTTTCTTTAAAAATAGAGTTTGGGTCATAAAACCTTTTGATACCTTCGAAACCTAGCTTTCAACTTCGTAGGATGATAGGCTCCTGCCTTATAATACTTTAAAAGCTACCTTTCGAAACCTTTTGAATACATTAAAGTATTATCTTTTATCTTTAGAAGCTTAGCTTCGAAACCAGTTGAAAGTACCCTTTTCGACACTATTGGAAGTAACCCTTCTGAAATCATTGAAAGTACTCCTTTCGAAAACATTGGGTTTATACTTAAAACATTATTTGGGTCAAAGTGAATATAGTCGAAAGCATTTGTTTCGAAACCACCCTTTACCATTTATAGAACATTGGGGAACCATGATGGTGTCGGCACCATCTCTTTCGAAAGCATAAAACATATGGGTAAAACATTGGAAGGTTGGAGTCGAAACCCCTTTTGAAACCATGACCTTCGAAACCCCTAACCCCTTTCGAAAGCTTTAGGAAGTGGCATAAACTTTATAAAACAACACCTTTCGACAGCATTGATATCTTCAATACCATCGAAAGGTTATAAAACGGCAGTAGGATATCGACTAGGTCGAAACCCCTTCTTTCAAAACATTTTGTTAAGAACCCAGTTGAAAGAAATTATAAGTTAATGGAAACCCATTCGAAACCTCTTTAAAACCTCTTTCGAAACCTTGTGCTTCGACCCTGTCGAAGGTTTAAAATAAAACATAGGCAAACGCTTTTCTTTTAAAAACAAACCAAGGTTTCAACCCCTTCGGAAGCTTTGCTTTCGACACTCTACCTTCTGCCTATCTCTAATCCATTGCGTACCATCATAGTGATACCTTGTGTACTGATTTCGGCATAAGGATAGAGCTGGAAGCTACTGTGTCGAAAGGCACTTTCCTAAGTAGGCGGAACCGCTTTTTTGAGCAAACCAGATTTAATTCTTGTTTAAGCAAACTTTTCTCTAACTAACCTGCCACGTGTCAACACCAGATTGGTTGCCTTAACTTTTCAAATTATTTTCAAAAATTAGCTGCCGCTAATCAGATTTAAACCATGGTTAAGTTAATCAAATAAGCCCTTCCAATTTTTGCAAAGAAGTCCCACTTCTAAAACAATTTATTTTGCATGGCAAATCACTTTGGAAAAATCCCCAAAAATCCCAGAAATTCACTTAATCATGTTATCTAACATATCAAAATTCCAGACTCAAATTCTTAATATATTTTCCAAAATAAATTATAAACCCAAATAACCATATTTTCCTTTGGAAATTCATAATAATCTTTCCATAGCTTGGAAAATTCTCAAAATTGAAACCCAACTCCAAAATCATATTTCTCAAAACATAAAATTTTCCCATGGCCTTTAAACATCATTAGATTTCGGTTTTGATCTGAAACCGTGCTAAATCACTTTTAAACAATATCGTTTAAATCAAATAAATCATGAATTAAGCATATCATCATCCAATATATCATGAAAACGAATTTATCCCTTAAATTCAAAAATTTATTATTTAAACAAAATAGAGATGGAATTATTATTCACCTTGCTCTAGATAAAGAGATTGGATTGAGATAAATTTCCCCTAAGCTTAATTTTTAAGCTTTAATTTGGATTCCTCTTGATCTCTTAATGGTCGGCCCTTTATATTTTGTTTGCGTTTTAAAATGACGTGAATGGGAAGTAAGAAAGTGGGAATGAAATATATATAAGGGTGGAAGCTAGGGGCGGCAATTCCTAAAATACCCTTATGTGACTTAATTAACCAAAACCCACACTTAAGCCCATTTGTTAGTTCATTAGGCACGACCCTTATTTAATTAATTCAAGTCCTAATCCCCTTATCACTTACAATTACATTATTCTATTTAGTTTATCTAATTAAATCTCCTGAATAATGTTATCAAAAATTAGGGGTGTTAAAGGCTCCCCTCCTTAAAGAATTTCGTCCTCAAAATTCAGTAAGGACTAAAATTCAAACATAGAAATCATCTGTAACGACTCTTAACAACCATATTAGTCTATCTGACTAGGAAATATCTATATAAATCTAATATAGACATACCCTCAAAAAAATCAGGATAAGTATCTCGAATCCTGTCCTCTGTCTCCCAAGTACAGTCCTTCTCGTTTTCGCTCCACTGAACTTTCACCAACTTGACTGTCTTGTTCCTTAATATTTTCTCTTCTATCGCAATAACCCAAACTGGTTGTCTAACAAAAGTCAAAGCAGGCTCTACTACCAAATCTTCTAACTTTGTTTGAGGAATGGTAGCCTCTGGATCATGCACATACTTGCGAAGATGAGACACAAGGAATTCATTATGGAAACCTGCCATATTGCTCGGCAACTCAACTCTGTACGCGAGCTTTCCAATCCTCTCTATAATCTGGAATGGACCAACATATCTTGGGACCAACTTTCCTGACTTTTCAAACCGTACCATACCCTTCATAGGTGATACCATAATGAAAACCCTGTCTCCCACTAAGAACTCTAGATCTTTACGCCTCTTATCAGCGTAACTCTTCTGTCTGGATTGAGCTTCCTTCATCCGTTCTTGGATTGACTCAATCTTCTCTGATGCCTCCCTTACCAAATCTGGACCCAAGACCAATCTGTGTCCAGTTTCCAACCAACATGCAGCGGATTTGCATGGTCTTCCATACAAAGCTTCAAAAGGCGCCATTCCTATAGTAGTCTGATAACTATTATTATAGGAAACCTCAATCAAATGTAAGAAATCCTCCCAAGATCCACCAAATTCTAACACACAAGCTCTCAACAAATCCTTGAGCACCTTATTGACTCTCTCTGTCTTCCCATCCGTCTGTCGCTGATACACGGTACTCATCTTGAGCTTAGTGTCTAACACATCCTGTAGACTCTTCCAGAATTCACTAGTGAATAAAGCATCTCTGTCACTGACTATGCTACTAGGAACTCCATGAAGCCTAACTATGTTCTTCATGAACAACTTTGCAAAAACTGGTGTCGTCCTAGTCGACTTTACTGGAATGAAATGGGCACTCTTGGTCAACCTATCCACTATAACCCATATACTTTTATTTCCTCTCCTTGACGTTGGCAAACCATTAATAAAATCCATGGATATCGAATCCCATTTTCAAACTGGAATATCTAAAGGCTGAAGTAACCCACCCGGCTTCTGAAGTTCGGCTTTCACTTGTTGACAGTTTACACACTGCCTAACTCACAAGCCAACATCCCTCTTCATGCCTTCCCAATAGAAGCTCCTATTTATATCTTGATAAATCTTGGTCCCTCTAGGATGAATCGTAAACTTGGATCGATGACACTCCTCAAGAACTTCTTTCCTCAAGTTCTCAGCGTTTGGAACACATAACCGTCCATTCTTTCTTAACCATCCTTTCTGGTCAAGACAAAAATCTTTCAAATCATCGACCTCATTTCCAACCTCAAGCCTTCTGATCCTCTCAGCTAATAATGGATCCTCCTTCTATTTAGAAGCAATTTTTTCGATCAACACTGGACGAACTTCTAAACAGGACAACATGGCAGTACTCTGAATAGAACTAGCAGTCGATCCTAACTGCACACCACAACTGGCCAAAGCTTCTAGATCTTTCCACTCTGCCAACATAGCCAACACCACATTCTGATGTCTTCTGCTGAGAGTATCTGTTACTTTATTACCTTTCCCTGAGGTATACTCCATATGAAAATCACAAGCACCCAAAAATTCTAGCCACTTCTGCTGTCGCATATTCAGCTCTTTCTGAAAGAATAAGTATCTTAAAGACTTATGATCGGTATATAACTCAAATCTCTCCCCCAAGAGATAATGCCTCCAAATCTTCAAGGAAAAAATCACCGATGCCAACTCCAAATCGTGAGTAGGATATCTTACTTCATGCGGTCTAAGCTACCGAGATGCGTAAGCAATGACTTTGCCCTTCTGCATCAACACTGCTCCCAATCCAGTCCCACATGCATCTGTAATATTACCAACCCTTGGTTACCATCTGGAACTACTAGCATTGGAGCATTAGTCAACAAATGCTTTAACTTAAGGAATTCTTGCTTACATTTGTCGGACCGAACAAACTTCACTTCCTTCGTGGTAAGCTTAGTCAAAGGCGCTGCTGTCCGCGAGAAATCATTGATTAGTCTTCGGTAATAGCCAGCAAGTCCAAGAAAACTTCTAGTCTCGGTCACCGTCTCTGGTCTCATCCAATTGTTCACAGCTTCGATCTTATCTGGATCGACTGACAATTCCTTCTCTAAAACCACAAGACCAAGAAACTTAACAACTTTCTTCTAAAAATGACACTTGGAAAATTTCGCCTTTAGCTGCTTCTACCTCAGCGTCTCTAACACGACTCTAAGATGATCTTCATGCTCTCTCTCATCCTTAAAGTATACCAAAATGTCATCTATAAACACCAACACGAATCTACCCAAATACTCTCGGAAGACTCGATTCATCAAATCCACAAAGAAAGTAGGTGCATTCGTCAACCCGAATGGCATCACTAACCACTCACACGAACCATATCTAGTTCGAAATGCAGTCAAAGGAATACTATCCTCTGCCACTCTCAACTAATGGAACCCCATCGCCAAATCCAGCAGGGATAACACTCTAGCTCCACTCAACTGATCAAACAGTTCATCAATTCTCGGAAAAGGATACTTATTCTTTATCGTCCTCTCATTTAGCTTACAGTAGTCGATACACATCCTCAACGACCCATTTGGTTTCTTCACGAATACCATGGCCGCTCCCCAAGGTGAATTGGTTGGTCTAATAAAATTCCTTCCTTCAAGATCCACTAATTTCACCTTCATTTCACTCATCTCTGTCGGTGTCATCCTGCTAGGTGGTCTACTTACAGGTTTAGCTCCTGGCATAAGATCTATCTGAAACTCAACAGCTCGTTTCGGTGGTAGCCCTATGACTGACTCAAACACATATGCAAACTCTCTTGCAATCCGAACCTGATTTAACTCTTCACCCACTTTCATTGCACTTAACAAAGCATAACTACTCTGGTCGAAATTCTCTACTGAGAATATAATTCGATTATGACTACCAGGGTGTCTCAAAGATATCTCCCCATCCTGGCAGAATATCCTGGCCTCATACCTCCTTAACCAATCCATACCCAAAATGATTCCGAAGTCTACAAAATTGTAAACATACAAACTACATGCAAACTTATGACCTAACAAATCAAGTTCTGACTAGTCACATCTTATCCCCAGAGTTGCATAACCTCCTATTAGATTCGCAACCCTTAAGGAAGTAACAAGGTATGTAGGCTCTAAGCATAACCTATCCACCAAACACTGGGATATAAATGAATGTGATGCACCGGTATTAAAAAGTATCCTAACTGGTATACTCTATATCAAAAACGTACCTTTCATCATAGTTTTCCCTTTATCAACTACAGTGGGCTTAGTTGATGATCCAACAGCAAAAAAAATTCCCTTGTCCGCCCTAGCTTGCTATGGACATTGGTTCTTGTAATGCCCTACTTGATCAGGGTTAAAGCACTTTACATTCTTCTTGTCTACAGCCTTCTTTCCCTTGCCTGGCCGGCAATCATTAGCATAATGACCCTTCTTGTCACATTTGCAGCACACTAAATTAGCCTTTACCTTCTTGGCAGCATCCCCTTTCCGGGCTCCCTTCTTCTTAAAGAATTTCCTCTTCTTTCCCTGAGGACCCTGAGATTCAACGAGCTTCTCTCTAGCTGAAATAGCAAGCATCTCTTCATGGAAAATGGCCATCTCCACCACCACATTAGAAGGATCTCGGATATGGGTCATGGTCATTCTAGCAAGCTTAGGTCTCAATCCTCAAATGAACCTTTCATTCCACCTGACATCAGTGTCAACCAAAGCATATCCATATCGAAACAGCTCATCAAACTTAGCAACATACTCGACCACTGACATCTCTCCCTGAACCAGATCCATAAACTTTCTCATCAATGCAGACTTAGCAACTTCAAACAAAAACCTCTGCTCAAACCTTCTCCTGAAATCAGCCCATGTCAGCTCTTCCTCTGGAACTCCGGTAGTAACACTATTCCACCAGTGAAGCGCTGCCCCTTGCAACTGTCTAGAGGCTAGCCTTCTCTTTTGCCCATCATCCAAACCTAAATCAGTACGGATCCTTCCACAACTCAGTAGCCAATTCTCAACTTCAACAGCATCCTCCGTTCCAACAAACGGCTTTCCACCCAAACTGGTGTAGTCTCTGCTTAGCTTAGCATAGTTATTCCCAATCGAAGTCACATGATTAGCTCCTCCAACATTACCAGCAACTCCAGCTTGCAAAAGATTGGCCAACAACTGATATACCATCCCCGCATCTACTGGCGAATTTCCATCACCTACATTGGCTTCAGCATTTGGATTAGTATTAGCATGTCGACTTTGGTTCCTCTTGGTATTAGGTCGAGCATTTCCATTGGTTGTGGTGCTTCCTCAACCTAGATTTCCTCTGCTGTTTCCTGCTTCCATATCTTCTTTCTCGTAAATCTGCATACGAGCCTTAGTAAGATACAGAAAACGGTCTAGGAGAGAGGGGAACACATACTTATATATATATATCAAATACAAGTACATTACTATAGTGTTAACCCAAACCCTGATTATATTTTCAAATTCATTGGATCGTGTTTGAAAATCTTTTAGGTTTAACTTTCTTTTAAAGTTTCATAAACCTATGCTCTAATACCAACTTGTAACATCTCCCTACTTGAAGGCCCATAACTAATGGCTACGGATGCTACAGTCATCCGTAGTTATTAATCCTCAGCGACCAAATACGGCGGTGTTAGATTCATTGATACATAGAAACACATGAATATGGAAAATTTTAAACTTCAACAAATCACATTCCATATCAAAACATTTCCAGTACATTACATAATCCCACATTCGCAAATCATGTTCAGAGAAAATATATTTATTACAACATATGCCCAAAGCGACATATGATGATGCCCCTTGGATGATCAGAGTATATAGGTAATATAACAACTTTTCCATTACAAACAACACGGCGGAATCAAAAGAAAGAGAACTCTAAATATCTATCATGCCTCCTGCACATCTTCGAAAGCTTATTCCTCTTAGAGGTACCAGAAAACCTCAACTCTCAAACTACTCAAAATCAACCGAATACCCAAAAGTTTAAGGGGAAAACATAAACTTCGAGTCAGACATAAAGCCTGGTATAAATAATAATTACCATCTCAAATCATTTAGATATCTAGTGAGACCACGCCGCTTAGCGGAGCGGGTTTCCCCTCACTAGTATCTCAAAACCTTTACAAAACCATATACTGTGCTCCTGCATCCAAAATGGTTAAAACAATTCAAAATAGTATAATAGATGATATGCAAAACAATTGAATAAATTCTGGATTACCCATCCCTATTCAATTTTAGACTATTTGTCTCAGTTACAGTTTTAGGATTACCATTAACTTATTAGTTTTCATGGGCTGACTAATAACCGGTTAAACATTTAAGGACTCTTGTCCAATTACATAGTTTTCATGGGATCACTATGAACCTATTGGTAACTCCAATATTACTTTTATCCTAGTTTTCATGGGTTGACTAAGAACCTATTGGTAACCCAATATCCTTTCTTCTTACCCTAGTTTTCATGGGTAGACTAGGAACCTATTGACATCTGTCAATATTTCATCCGGATATAGTTTTTATGGGCTAACTACAAACCTACTGGCCCTGCCAGTATCCAATCATAGTTTTCATGGGCTTACCATGAACTTGTCTATCTAACATCTTTCTTTTCACATAGTTTTCATGGGCTAACTATGAACATGTCTATCTGACATCTTCTCTTATACATAGTTTCCATAGGCTAATATGAACCTATCGGCCCCTACCAATATCATACAGTTTTCATGGGCTTACCGTGAACCTATTGGCCTCTACCAATATCTTTCCTTTATATTTTAGCATCCTATATCCTAGTCTACCTGACCTCCTAGATGCAAATCTACTCATTCATGAGTTTATTCAATTTATATTCACTACTGGATTAACCTAACTGGTTCTCTTACCCTTTTCAACCCCAGAATGCAGTTATGGGTCCATTATAAAATGAATATATTCATATTAGAAGAAGTAATATATCAATATAGCAATACCACTCCCGTAGGTTTAAAATAAACAGGGTTATTCCCTTTAACCGTTTTCTTTATCAAAGATAGCTTCTTTTTAAAATCATTATCAAACTCCTTTAATATTGCCATGGGTTTTTCCTTTAAAAATAGAGTTTGGGTCATAAAACCTTTCGATACCTTCGAAACCTAGCTTTCGACTTCATAGGATAACCTCCTTAGAAAGCTCTTAAAAGCATTAGGCTCCTGCCTTATAATACTTTAAAAGATACCTTTCGAATACATTAAAGTATTCTCTTTTATCTTTAGAAGCTTAGCTTCGAAACCAGTTGAAAGTACCCCTTTCAACACTACTGGAAGTAACCCTTCCGAAATCATTTAAAGTACCCCTTTCGAAAACATTCGGTTTATACTTAAAACATTACTTGGGTCAAAGTGAATATAGTCGAAAGCATCTGTTTCGAAACCATCCTTTATCATTTATAAAACATTGGGGAACCATGATGGTGTCAGCACCATCTCTTTCGAAAGCATAAAACATCTGGGTAAAACATTGGAAGGTAGGAGTCGAAACCCCTTTCGAAACCATCACCTTCGAAACCCCTAACCCCTTTCGAAAGCTTTAGGAAGTGGCATAAACGTTATAAAACAAACAGCTTTTGACAGCATTGATTTCTTTAATACCATCGGAAGGTTATAAAACGGCAGCATGATATTGACTAGGTCGGAACCCCTTCTTTCAAAATATTCTGTTAAGAACCCAGTCGCAAGCAATTATAAGTTAATGGCAACCCTTTTGAAACCCCTTTAAAACCTCTTTCGAAACATTGTGCTTCGACCCTACCGAAGGCTTAAAACAAAACATAGGCAGCCGCTTTTCTTTTAAAAACAAATCAAGGTTTCGACCCCTTCGGAAGCTTTGCTTTCGACACTCTACCTTCCGCCTATCTCCAATCCACTTCGTACCATCATAGTGATACCTTGTGTATTGGTTTTAGCATAAGGATGGAGGCGGAAGCTACTGTGTCGAAAGGCACTTTCCTAAGTAGGCGGAACCGCTTTTCTGAGCAAACTAGATTTAATTCTTGTTCAAGCAAACTTTTCTCTAACTGACCTGCCACGTGTCAACACCAGATTGGTTGCCTTAACTTTTCAAATTCTTTTCAAAAATTAGCTGCCGCTAATCAGATCTAAACCGTGGTTAAGTTAATCAAATAAGCCCAATTATTGCAAAGAAGTCTCTCTTCTAAAACAATTTATTTTGCATAGCAAATCACTTTGGAAAAATCCCTAAAAATTCTAGACATTCACTTTAATCATGTTATCTAACATATCAAAATTCCAGACCCAAATTCTTAATATATTTTCCAAAATAAATTATAAACCCAAATAACCATATTTTTCTTTGGAAATTCATAATCATCTTTCCATAGCTTGGAAAACTCTCAAAATTGAAACTCAACTCCAAAATCATATTTCTCATAACATAAAATTTTCCCATGACCTTTAAACATTATTAGATCTCGGTTTTGATCTAAACCATGCTAAAACAATTTTAAACAATATCGTTTAAATCAAATAAATCATAAATCAAGCATATCATCATCCAATATATCATAAAAACGAATTTATCCCTTAAATTCGAAAATATACGATTTTCAAAGAAAATAGAGATGGAATTATTATTCACCATGCTCTAGATAAGGAGATTGGATGGAGATATATTTCCCCTAAGCTTGATTTTCTAGCTTTAATTTGGATTCCTCTTGATCTCTTAATGGCCGACCGTTCCTCTATATTTTGTTTGCGTTTTAAAGTGACTTGAATGGGAAGTAAGAAGGTGGGAACTAAATATATATAAGGGTGGAAGCTAGGGATGGCAATTCCTAATATACCCGTATGTGACTTAATTAACCAAAACCCATTCTTAAGCCCATTTGTTCGTTCCTTAGGCACGACCCTTATCTAAATAATTCAAGTCTCAATCCTCTTATCACTTACATTTACATTATTCTATTTAATTTATCTAATTAAATCTCCTGAATAATGCTATCAAAAATTAAGGGTGTTACAAACGTCGTGCCATGATTTGAATATAAGCGGAGCTTTCATATTGAAGATCGACATTATTCTCAAGTCGAGAGAACTATGTAAATCAGTCACATCGATATTTTCTGTTTGACATTAGTTATATTAACCAACAGAAAACTATCGAATGAGTCATTCCATAGTTATCCAATAACTATCTAAACGTAACCCCTAGGTGCCCCTGTAGTCATAAGTAATACACTGTCCAACATTTGGAGAGCGTTACATGCTCTAGTCTCAACGGATACACCGATATCCAATGTCGATGCATCTTGACTAGGAACATTTAAAATGACGTGTTTTATAATATTATGATACAATACTCATGATTATAACTATTTTTGATTGCTATCACAAACACACTATTTATGGATTTTCTATTAAATATATTTTTAATTAAATTAATTATTTAAGGTAACACATTATATCAAATATATAATAGAAACAAAACACTTTTTATTTTGAACAAGATTGGCTATCGTATTAGATATATGTGACAAATTACATAATTGCCCCTAGAGCATACCCCTAACTCTATCAATCTCCCACTTGCACTTGAGGTCAATTATGGAATCTTATTCCAACTTCTCCAATTGGTTTTCTCAAAAACCAATTAGGTCAGTCCCTCGGTGAATGGGTATGCTATTATGCTTCAATTTCCTACTTTGTCAATCAACTCCCTTTGACGTTGATAAACTGTTTTATCATGTGGAACAATTCAGAGTATGTCTAAATCTTAATTTAGAACTTTCCGCTTCAACAAATATATACCAAAACATAAAGTCATAGCGATAATTTTGTGAGTCAGATCCGAACCAACTTGAGCACATCGAATGGTGAATTTGTTATATTAATTTCAACAACTGAAATTCACGGTATTATTCTTATCAATGTGGTTCACTATATTCCAACTACATTTGTTTCTCTCTTAAAGACACATACATGGTCAATGAATCATATCATTTTGGGTACAACTATCAAAATCATATTTTGATAATGTACTTGGAATCTATTTTGGATTTGCGCATCGTACCATATCATAGAGTCAATACTGTTAATAGTTAAATTAAACAATCCAAGATTATTTATTCTTAACATTGACAGGAAACTCATTGTTTCTCTTTAATGTACAAAAATACTCATTAAACGTTCTTATGTATGTGTTCATTTAGGTTCGGTCAATTTCATTTCATCCCTTGTAATCAGCTTTATCATTGGATCATATCCAAATTCATTTTATACCAATAATTTCTTAAAGAAATTTCTTCACTACGAAGTTGGTATTTCTTGAAATAATAGTTGTTTCTTAGTGTAATGGAACAAGCATTCATATGCATTTTATGAATTGCCTTATATAAAACTGATTTTGAATTAGTTCATAATATATTTACGTTCACAACATAAATTAATCATCTAATGACTATCGTTCCTAAAGTTCCCTTGGGACGATTCATACAAGATCCCTTACGTATAATTATAACGTGCAGTATTTCGACTCGCACAACCTACCAACTCCTTGGCCTAGGATAGGTAGGGGTTTCTTATAAAACCTTATCTAGTATGGTTTTGTAAACTATTCTCTGGATGATATTAATTTTATCCATGTGTACTACTCTTAAATACACGCCTTATCATTAACTCAACTTCACTCATCATTAATCGTGCATTGTCCAACAAAGTTTGATCATTTCTTATCAATACATCATTATGTATTATAGGGAGGAGTGACCTTTGGGACTGAATCTTTGTTCATGTTAGGTACATACAGAACTATTTCCAATAAACTCACCCATTCAATCAAATCAAATCATTTATGTTGCATGCTATATTATTTACTTCCATTTTATATTCTATGAGCTAATCATATACTTATACATGCATATAAAATACACATGTTCATGTCTTTGATAACTCATCAGTGAATATGACGAAGTACATGAAACCGTTTTGGTATTAATAGACTTACGATTGCATACATCTATATGTATCAATTTGAAGAGTTCATTAATTCTTATGACGCTCCACTAAATGGTTGCATAGCTCTTAATTGTTTGAGATATAATTAACTAGTACCATACGATGCATAATCATATAATAAAAATTATTTCTCAAAACTATGGCTTAGTTTATAATTCCAAAATAATTATAAACAATTTTAGATACTTCAGTATTTTCAATTGCATCACTTTTGTTGTGAAAACAAATACCATAATATAGTTTTATTTGAAAAGGAATATTCATAATATTCACACTAAAATATAACTATGTCTATTTTTTATTTGACATTAAAAAAATAGTCATTATTTCATAAATAACTTTTGGTATATTTTACAAAAACAATTTGCATACTTTGATGCAATCAATAAGTGCTATATGGCATGCTCCCACTATTTCCGTCATTACTATAGTAGACCAAATTCGGAGGTCCATCATTCACTTAACATAGATTATTTATTTCATATACTGCAACTAGTTTACAGTGAAGAGTTCTTTGATCAACTATCTTGAACTCAAAGAAATAAATCTCATAGAAAAAATTTCCATATGAAAACACATTTCGGAATAGAGATCGGTTTTCTTATTCCAATGTTAAGTATTGATTATTATTATTATAATTCTCATTTTCGATGGTTCTTTATGAAGCAGAAGTGACTATTCACTCTCTTAATCCCAACTTTCCCTTAGATCACATCAACTCTTGTACATTCATTATCCTTTCTAAATGGTCAAACCATTCAAAAGAAATTTCCTACTACAATATCGAACAAACTCTTTACAAGAATGTGTTCGATTATTCTTAACATTTAAGGACATCAAATATGATGTACCTTACGTAAATTGATCAAACTGACATTTCAGCGATCGATTTCTTAGATATATATTGTAGTTTTGGTCTTCAGTTACGTTTTATAGAATATGATCTTTTATTGTAATCAATCAAATTAATACTTGATCTCGCACTATGGTTTATTTGCTTATTTTGGATAAACTAATTTCATCGAAATATTGTACATTACGAAGTGCGACCGTTCATCATATAAAATTTATATGTGTTTGTATATGGATCAAATATCCATAGTATTGTATTGCTTTTGAGTTCGGAACTCATAAAATGCAATACATAGTCTCGACCAAATAAACATGTAAGTGACCAAATTACGAACTTTTTTTAATAGTTATAGAATCAGGCGCTTGCATGGGTATTGAAACATTAACATGCAATAAGCATTTATTAATAAGTATATGTTATGTTTCTATTTCTCAATCTTCAATTCAATTCAATTCATTTCTATATCTT
Organism: Allium fistulosum; assembly: GCA_030737815.1. Taxonomy (NCBI): domain Eukaryota; kingdom Viridiplantae; phylum Streptophyta; class Magnoliopsida; order Asparagales; family Amaryllidaceae; genus Allium; species Allium fistulosum. The sequence goes on along the minus strand of CM060908.1, from coordinate 299,354,782 downwards.
AATTGATAAACGTTTTATCAATCATATTAAATGCATAAATTTATCAATGTAGATTATTGTAACATTATATAGCATATGTTCTTACAATATTAGAAAAGTTAAATGTTATCATTTCTTTTTTCTAATTTGCCACCCACTAGTCTTTTATATTTCTCCAAACCATAAGGCGAAACATAGAAGTCTTTCGACTTCACTAGTGGGTGCTAGAACTCGTCTGTCTTGTGATTCTGACCTTGATTTTGCTCAACAGGTCATAGCCTCCACAAACGAGGGATAAGTCCTTATCAGTTGTATCATATACAATTCCTAACCTATGGTTACTTGTCCTAATCTCATTTTGACCTTGAGTTTGCTCAACAAACCGAAACGAAATTATTCACTCGTACCTACCATATAGCGACGACTTAAGTATAGTATATGTACCTTCAGTTTGCTCAACAAATACATATAGTTATCTTACCTCATCTATTTAATATATTATAATACTATACATAACATCCCTAGCTTGAGTTTGCTCAACAACTAAAGAGCATGCAAGTAATCTATTAATAGATAAATGATAGGGGACAACATTATATTGATACATAATCTTTAATATATTATATCGAGTGATATTGACTTATGGAATAATATATTTCTTATGAAATACCCTCGCGATTCAAGTATTGGAAACGTTTGAAATCACGGTATACGTACAATGTGTATGTATTTATCCTTTAAGTCTATTTGGGTTTCTTTGATGTTCCACCTTTAGTGTATACATTCATATTATATAAGTTTTATTATTATATAACTTTTATATTTTATATTACTTATATAATAGTCTTATGTATATTACATTAATTAAATCTTATTTAATTACTTTTAATTAATTAACATTTTATTTAATTTTACATTACTTTAATATAACATTTATATGTAATAATCATTATATACTATAACCTTTATAGTATAACACGTATATCTCATATATGTGTATTTTTATTTAATTAATTAACCTTTAATTAATTAATTTAATTAATTAACCTTTAATTAATTAATTTAATTAAGTAACCTTTTATTTATTTATTTAACCTATACTTAATTTACTTAATTAAACAATTTTAATTAAATTATATTAACTTTGAATGGGAATTTTCTATTAAGGACAACCTTTTGGGCTTACATGTTTGTTCGGGCCAAGCTGGTAGCCAGGTAGGGTAAAGTATTACCCAAACCCAATCCTTCGACACTACCTTTCTAGACACCGTACCATCTGGACTGTGAGCTTAATTAGTTAGCCTTAACATGACTAATTTAGACTGCATAGGCAATTGAGCTCCAATATCATTGTTGGAACTGGGTCAGCTTATAGCGGAAATTATGGGTGAATTTTAAATTTTTACCATATTGGATCTTTATTGGGCCTATGAAGTCTAGTTCTTTAGAACATTTCTAAATTTTATTTAAATAAAATCTTTCTTTTTACTTAAATTTACAAAATGATATTGTATTATTTAATTATACTATATTAAATATATACGTTTATCATATACATATATATAAGTGTGTGCATGTGTAACATATCAATCCATGCAAGGTATAACATATCCGTGTATAGATGCTATGATTTACATCGCAACGAACACGTTAGCTCATCCAATATGCAAGTACATTGTCCAAATGTATGTTTATATATATACTTTTGTATTCATAATAAAATATTATAATAATATACATAGATTTGTGTGTGTAAACTAAAATTTTATTTATATACAATTTTTTATAAACATACAAATATTTATATATAAACATATATATAAAGTATTAACAATAGGTATATATTTATAACTATATAAATATGTTTAAATCATTTATAAAAGATATTAAATAATTTTTTTGGTGTAATGGTAGAAATAGTAAATGTGTATATATAATATTTATATATATACATTTATATGTGTGTAATTGTATATATTAAATACTTATACATATGTATAATAACAAATGTTTATTAATAAAACAAAATCATAAAATTAATTTACATTTAAATATATAATGACCTGGTCTTGCGCATGGCTCAAGATGTTTTTAAATTTTTTTATTTTAATATATTTATTTATATATATATTAATAAAACCATATGAAAAATTATTTAAAAATTAATAAAAATATTTTTTTGAAATTAAATTTTAATTTTAAATCTCTAGTGAAATTTTATAATTTGAAAATTTATTATATATTTTATAATTTAAAACTATTTAAAAATCTATTTCTAATTTTTGGTTTATATTTAAATATTTTAAAATTATAAAATAATTGTTCTTTTATTTTTAGCCAAGAGTACGATATGTATTAAGCAAATTATAAAATATAAAACATATTTTATAATACGTATGAATTTATATAATTATTTATATGATTAATTGATAAATATTATTTAAAATAATATATAAATATAAAAAGTATTTTCTTCCCGCTGAAAATATTATGCTTATTAAACAGTATATATAAAATTGTATTTTCATATTTTACATAAATATAATGTAGTATTTAAATTATAAACCATGTGTGTCTATGTATATATTATTTAAATAATAAAAAATGTTTTTTTATTTTAGTATTGAATCGTGCTGCACATGGATGTATTATATAAAAAAAATCCTTTTTTAACATATATACATACAACCAATCAAAATTATGACAATATATTTACATGTTGGAATCATCACTTAACTAATAATATAATGCATATAAAATAAACATTATAAATATGGACTAATATTTGTATGCATATTAGGAATATACCTTATAGCCAAAGCCTATAAGAAAACCTTGAAATAATGATGTATGATCCATTAACTGATTCCAATCCAGCAGATTGCTAGTCTCTGAACCGTTGACCACCAACTATCGATTAGCAATGAATTTGATTTGATTCGATCTTGATATAAAAGAGGGATGGAAGGGAGAGGTCGGCCTAAAATAGAGAGGATATGGAGGCTTCAAAAGTTTTTCAAAAGATATGGGTAGAGATCTTTATATAGAGGAAGAGAAGGAGAAAAGTTTGGATTTAATCTTTTACTCATTCTCCTTCCATCTTATCTGTCTGTTTCAAAGTTCTCACCTATTACCCTTTGTTTGAGCTGGTCCTCTTCATGTGATTTAAAACCATTTAGAACACAAACAAAGTATTATGCAATTAAATCCAATTGATCACTTATCGATATCATATATCGATTAGTATATTTATAAGTATTATAAATATATTTAATAATATTTGTTCATCAAATCAAAATCAAATTTTTATGATTAATGTTTCATAAATATTAATTAATTTAATTAATTTATGATAATTACAAATTAATTAAATCATTTGGTCAAAAGAATATTCATTGTTTCTGTTGTGTGACTCGTTAGGTGTAAATTTGAACAGCAATTAATATCGAACTACTTGAATATTAATGTTCACACATCACTTATCAAGTGGTGTGACATTTTGGCCAAATTTATCGCTTACTTGGTTTTGGTAAAATCCAATTTTACTTTGTTAAGTGTTATCCGGTTATGACATTTATTTACACCAATTCTCTTCGTCAAAACTATATCACTTTGGACTTATGGAATTTGGTAATGGTCAAAATTCAAATATTATCCATATTCAACTCTATAGTCAAAACAAAAAGTCCTTGGTTCAATAATAACAATTATTATTATCCGAAATGTTCTCGCCAAAGACTTTGACCTTGAGATGACTTTAGTTGACCGTGATACCAACCTCATATAACCGAGGAGTCAAATCCACACTCGAATGGTGTTTCACTTCCAATACTTCCACTTGACCCAACTATAGTCACTCGATGGTCGCGGTGCCATGATTTGACTATAATTAAAGTGGAGCTTTCATATTGAAGATTGATAGTATTCTCAAATCAAGAGAACTATGTAAATCAGTCGCATCGATATTTTTTGTTTGACCTTAGTTATATTTACCGACAGAAAACTATCAAATGATTCACTCGATGGTTATCCATTAACTATCAGAATGTAACCCCTAGGTGCCCCGGCAGTCATGAGTAATACACTGCCCAACATTTGAAGAGCGTTATGTACTCTAGTCTCAACGAATACAACGATATCCGATCTCGATGCATCTTGACTAGGAACATTTAAAATGATGTATTTTATATTGTGATATAATACTCATGATTACAACTATTTGTAATTGCTATCACAAACACACTATTTATGGATTTTCTATTAAATATACTTTTAATTAAATTAATTAATTAACATAACATTATATCAAGTATATAATAGAAAGAAAACACCTTTTTATTTTGAACAAGATTGGTTATCTAGTTAGATATATGTAACAAATTACATAATTGCCCATAAGGCATACCCCTAACTCTATCAAATGTTACTTTAAAAGCTAGAGTCGGTATACCCTTTCATAAGGAGGTCTTCATTCTCATATATTAGGAACAAGTACCGAGTATTTCTTAAATACTTTAGTATACATTTTACAACCGTCTAATGCTACTCTCCAGGATTAGATTGGTATCGGCTTGAGTATCCTAATGCATATAAAACATCCAAACCAGTACATAGCATATCATACGTTATGGATCATATGATTGAAGCATAGGGAATCCTTTTCTTACGCTCCTTCTTCTCATCTATATGAGGAGCGTCCTTCTTAGAAATGATGATTCAAGATTGCATTGGAACCTTTCTATACTTGGAATTTTCTATACTGAACATTTTTAATGCTATCTATGTATAGGGATTGGGACAATCCCAACAGCTTATTAAATATATCTCTATAGACCTTTATGCCCAGTATATAGGTTGCTTCTCTTATATCCTTCATGGAGAAGTTCTTGGAAAGCCAAGCTTTCACTAATTGCAATAATGGAGTGTCATTGTCAACCAATAGAAGATTATCGAGGTATAGCACTAAGGATACAATAACATTTCCATGTTCCCTTCTATATACGCACGCTTCCTTTGTGTACTGATAAAATCCAAATTGTTTGATTACCTTATCAAAACACTTGTTCCAACTCCTTGAAGCTTGTTTAATTCCATAAATGGACTTTAACAACTTGCAAGCCTTGCCCTCACTCCCACTAACTACAAGACCCTCGGTCTGCGACATATAGATGGTCTCTTCTAAATCACCATATAGAAATTCTGTTTTACACCCATTTTCCATATTTCGTAGTCATAGAATGTAGTGACGACCAGCATAATCCAAATGGACTTAAGCAAGGCTACATGTGAAAAGGTCTCATCATACCCAACACATTGAATTTGATGAAATCCTCGTAACTAGCCTAGCCTTGTAAGTCTCTACTTCCCCATTTGAATTTAACTTTTTATTAAAAATCCATTTACAGTCAATGGGTTTTATCCCTTTGGGTATGTCCGATAAAGTCCATACTTTGTTGTCATACATTGAATCCATTTCAGATTTTATCGCTTCAACCTAGAGTGCAGAGTCTTTACTCTATAGTGCTTGTTCGAAAGGCAGAGGAGTGTCGTCATCTAATACACAGTCCTCCTTCTCGCCATCCATGAGAAAACCGTAGTATCTTTCTAGTGTGCGAGATTCCCCACTGGACCTTTTAATAGGTTGCGTGTTTTTGTGTACGGATGAACTCGGTTCTCTCACTGGTTCGGACTCAGTGTGAACTTCTCGGATCTCATTCAAGTCTATAACCTCACTATTAATTTCTTTTAATAGAAATTCCTTTTCCAAAAAGACAGCGGACTCTAATTTATTTGGACCAACATTCTTAATGTAGGCCGGACAAACTCACACTTTCAAATATTTGAGTTGGGGTTTCTTTACACACCACATCTCATACTGTGTTTTTGGCATAGATTCAATGGTAACAAGTTCAATATATGCACTGCAGTTTCAAACGCATATCCCCTATATTACAGAAGTAACTCAGCCTTACTCATCATGGAACGAACCATACCTAATTGGGTATGGTTTCTTCATTCCAACACACCATTAAGTTGCGGAGTATAGGGTGGAGTAACCTGAGAGATAATTCCATTATTTTTTATGCACTGTTGGAATTCTTGTCTAATGTACCTGCCTCCTTGATCGGTCAAAGAATTTTTATCTTTCAATCCATCTGGTTTTCAACTATGTTCTTATACTCAATAAATTTCTCAAAGATATAGAATTTGTTTTTCATAAGATACACATATCCTAGTCTTGAGAAATCATCAGTGAGGGTAACAAAGTAAGTACTATTATCTCTGGTGATTACAAGCATCGAGCTACATACATCACTATGTACTAACCCTAAGAGTTCATCAACTCTTTCATTACTCCCACCGAAGGGGTGCTTGGTCATTTTACCTTTGAGACATGACTCACAAGCGGCAAATGATTCAGAATCAACCGACGGTAGAAATTTTTTGGTTTTTAATTTGTGCAGTCGTTTCTCACTAGTATAACCGAGCCTACAATTCCAAAGATAGTTATCAAATATATTGCTATTAGAACTACTCACAGAACACACATAATTCATATTGATCACATAAATGTCATTTTAAAGAACATATTCACAGACTTTATTTTAATTTTAATCAATGTTCCTAACATTATTTGCACATCGAAACACATATCCATTCTCAAATAGTCTATAAATAGATACAATCCTATAAACAAAGTCTTTTAGAAAATAGCAGTTACTCAATATCAAAACAAAACCACTTGGCAAACATAAATGAAATTCTCTTACTACCGTTGCATCTACAATAGATCCATTAGCAACCTAGAGCCTCATTTCGCTCTTTGCCATGCGGCCCCAATTCCTAATTCCCTGTAAAGAATTAAGAATATGAGTTCCAAATCCAGTATCCAAAACCCAAGATATTTTATTGATTGTAAAACAATTATGAGTTCTAAATGTAACTGACAGAGTTGTAGGACCATTGTTCTTTCTTTCCTTACAGGTATTCAAGACAATTCCTCTTCCAATGAACTTTCTTATGACAATAGTGACATTCAACCTTATCATCAATAGATTTCTTACTCTTTTTATTCTTCTTGCCATCTCTCTTCCGCTTCTTCAAACTCTTCGAAGAGGACGACCCACCCTTAACCTCAAGCACGATCCTTTGATCCTTCGATTTGGGACTCAACCGACATTAACATATTGAGGAGCTCTATGAGATTCACATTCAGTTGGTTCATATTACAATTCAGTATGAATGGTTCATACTAAAGGGTAAGTGAACAGAGGATCAAGTCTACCTGTAACTCGTTGCTTATTGCCACGTCCAATTGTGAAAGCCTATCAGTATAGCCCTTCATCATTAGGACATAATCATCCATGTTATGTTCCTTCTGCATTTTGGTGTTGAACAATTTCTTAATAATCTTGTACCTCGTGGAACGAGATTGCTCACCAAACAGTGCCTTCATACTATCGAATATCTGATGGACAGACAAGGTATGCAACGGCTTTTCTAATGTAGGTAGAACGAAAACCAGGGTGATTTCTAGGTCAGCAACTCACTTATTATAAGCAACATGTAGTTTCAGGTAAGAGATATTAGTAGATCTTGTCATAGGAGTACAAGTAACAAACGACCAAAGACGCTTGTATGTAAACCCCTTCTTTATAGCTCTTAGCCAATCGACATAGTTATTTGGTCCAGTTAGTTTATAATTTTTACTAAATAGTCTTGAAGTTGACATTTTCTACAAGTTTTAATTGGTAGATTATTAGGACAAAATCATAGTAGATGTTCTTAATATATTAGTGAGGTTAAACTTTATATTTCATTTTACTAATACGTACTCACTAACTTTTTATGTTTCTCCAAACCCTAAGTCGAAACATAGAAGTCTTTCGACTTCGATAATAGGTGTTAGGACTTGTCTATCTTGAAATTCTGACCTTGAATTTGCTCAATAAGTCATAGGACCATAAGCGATGGATAACTCCTTATCGGTTGTATCGTATACAACTCCTAACCCTTGGCACATTATCCTAATTTCACTTTGACCTTGAGTTTCCTCAACAAATCGAAATGAAATTATTCACTCGTACCTACCATATTGCAATGGCCTAAGCATAGTATATGTACCTTGAGTTTGCTCAACAAATACATATCATTATCTTACTTCAACTATTCAAAATATTAATAACTACACATAATATCCCTAGCTTGAGTTTGCTCAATCACTAAGGAGTATGAAATAATTTATTAATATATATATATATATATATATATATATATGTGTGTGTGTGTGTGTGTGTGTATTGTAGAGGACAACATTATATTGAAGATCATAATCTTCAATATATTACATTGAGTGATATCTACTTATGGAAATGTATTTCTTATGAATTACTCTCGTAATTCAAGTGTCGGACAAATCGAAAATGATGGTATACGTACATTTACAGATGTATTTGTTTCTTAAGTCTAGTTAGGGTTTCTTAATGTTCTACCTTTAATTGTACATTCATAGTATATACGTTTTATTGTTATATAACCTTTATATTTCATATTACTTGTATAATAGTTTTATGTACAATATTATATTAATTAAATCTTATTTAATTAATTTTAATTAATTAATATTTTGATTAATTTTGTATTTCTTAATATAACATTAGTATTAAATATTTATTATATACTATAACATATATATCATATACATGTGTATATAATTTAATTAATTAACTTTAAATTATTTAATTAAACAATTTTAATTGAATTACATTAATTTCAGAATTCATTTCATATACATACATGTATACTTATGTTATTTTAAAATTTTAAAAACAACATAACATATGTCATAATATATAATACATGTATACATATGTCATAAGGCTCCACTAGTGTTTTATGTTTCACCAAACCCTAAGTCAAAACATAGAAGTCTTTCGACTTCACTAGTGGCTGTTAGGATTCGTCCGTCTTGGAATCCTGACCTTGAGTTTGCTCAATAAGTAATAGTTCCATGGATGATGGATAACTCCTTATTAGTTGTATCGTATACAACTCCTAACCCTTGGCACCTTGTCCTAATTTCACTTTGACCTTGAGTTTGCTCAACAAATCAAAATGAAAATATCCACTCGTACATACCATATCATGATTACCTAAGTATAATATATGTACATTGAGTTTGCTTAACAAATACATATAGTTATCTTACTTCTTTTATTTGGTATATTAATAATACTACACATAACATCCCTAGCTTGAGTTTGTTCAACAGTTAAGGAGTAAGTAATTTATTAATATAAATATGGTAGAGGACAACATTATATTAAAGATTCATAATCTTTGTTATATTATATTGAGTGATATCGACTTATGGAATAAGGCATTTTTTATGAAATACCCTTGTGATTCAAGTGTCGGACACATCTGGAGTCACAGTTTATGTACATTTACGTATGTATTTATTCCTTAAGTCTGTTTTGGGTTTCTATTATATTCCACCTTTAGTTTATATATTCACATTATGTAAATTTTATTATTACATAACTTTAATATTTTGATTAACTTATATAATATTCTTATTTATAACATTATATTAATTAAATTTTATTTAATTGGTTTTAATTACATAACTCTTTAATTAGTTTTATAATATTCCAATATAACATTTATATTGAATATTTATATATACTATAACCTTTATAATATAACACACATATTTTGTACATGTGTATTTTAGTTAAACTAATTAACCTTTAATTTATTTATTCATTTAAACAATTTTAATTGATTATATTAATTTCAAAAATTATTTTATATATGTACTTGTATACTTATGTTATCTTAAACACTTAAAATAACATAACATGCATCAATATATATATAAATCAACCATTCTTATTAATTTATTTTATAAATCATATTAATAAATTTGAAATTTGAAATTAATATTTAAATATTTTCAAACATTTTGAAAATTTATGTTATATTATAACTTTTATAATAAACATGTTTTAATTTAAATTTAACTTTTAAATTAAAAACCTTTATTTAATTTTCAAACCAATTTTGAAAATTAGCCCAAGGCTCAATTCAAATTGGGTCTTTTCTATCACGGGCAACCTTTGGGCTCACTTCATCTTTCAAGCCAAACCGGTAACCAAGTAGGACTTGGTACTTGATTACCCAATTCAAATCCTAAACATTACCTTTCTAAACACCGTACTAAGTGGGCAAGCTTAATTAGTTAGCTCTAACACGACAAGTTTAGACCGTATAGGCTATTGAGCTCTTATTGAAGGAATTAGGCCAGAGGAATTGAGTAAATTTTAGAAAAACGTCATTTATTGGATCTTTAATGGGCCTATATAGTCTAAATCCATTTGGATCTTTTCTAGTTTTGTTTTAAATAAAATCAATATTTTATTTAAATCTAAAATAATGTTTTGTTTTATATTATTTGAGTTATATGTGTATCATATACAGATGTGTGTGTAAAGATAATGTGTACATGGTTTAACATGTCCGTGTACTAATGTTAGGATTTACAGCACAACGGACATGTTACGCCCTTTGTGTATAAATACATTGTATAAATATACATATATTGCATCAACTTATTAAATATATATATATATATATATATATATATTTGTGTGTGTGTGTGTGTACAAATTTAATATATAATTATTATAAAATATTAGTTATAAATTATTTGTGTAAGCATTTATGAAATATATATATATAATTAAATTACAAAATTATTTCATATATTAATTTGCAATATTAACTTTGAGTATTTATCATGTAATACGACATCCAATTATATGTATACATACATATACATATACATATACATATACATATACATATACATATACATATACATATACATATACATATACATATACATATACATATACATATATATTATATAAACATGTAACTAATTATAAATTAATATATATTCCTTTTTGAATAACCTTCAGCAAGCCGGCGTTTTTCTTGCTTTCTCGAAGCGCCGCATCTTTTTCCTCTTCCAGCTATTTGATTCTGGCGTCGTGTTCAACCAACGCTCCTTCAAAATTGTCTTTCTGCAACTCGAAGGAGAGGATTTCCTGATAGTTGTTGCGGTCCGTGTCCGCCAACTGTTTGCATAATTTTTCCCACCCTACTGTCTATTCTAAATCATTCTGGATTTCCTGGAGGTGAGGCATATATGCATCTCTATGAACCAGATGAACATCACGGTCAAACTTAACCCTCCTTAAGAACCACCCGGGGAGTGCTGCCTCAAGCCTGGGAGGAATAGATGGAAGGACATAGGCAGGTCTCCGGTGGGGGTGTGAAGAACCAGGGGCAAGAGCCATGTGAGACGATGGAGCTTGAGCTGAAGATGGAATATGTACAGAAGAAGCTGGGATTTCAGAACCAATCGAGGCGGGGGCCGGAGCGAAGGCTTGTTATTCTGAAGAATGGGGACCGCGATCGAATTTCGACTTTTTCGACGGCTCCTCTCTCTGATCAAAAGTCTTCCTTTTTTCGTATATACCTTTATATACTCGGCCATGTTCCCTCTCGTCTCGATGGCAAGCCTCGACCTCTAAATCCTTTCTTTTCCGATATTCCTCTTCCATTTCGTGGGGTTGGTGACGACTCGAAGACCGCTTTAACCAGCGCTGAGAGTTGGTGAATTCTTCGAAATCATCATAGAGACCGCGTCCTCTCATGGTACCTGACATGGAAGATAGATAAAAAGTCTTAGAAACGGAGAATAGACATGAAAAATATATGTGTAAGTGAGTGCAACCCTAGGAAAACTTGTAATGTGTTTGCAAGGAGAGCCTAAAACAACGTCACAAACCGGATCGGGCAGGCATCGTGGAAGGAATTAGGCTAATCTAGGGCGCAATATGGCTCGGACGAGGAGACATCTCTTAGAATTTGAAGTCTCCCCCCATGAGCGCATCAAAATCGACGTACACATTGCCCAAATCTTCGAAATCTACGCCAACGTCTTTGATCGGGGAATCCCGACGTCGTCCGGCTCCTGGAGCGTTAACTTTTTCGCTTATCTTTGGGGGAGGAGAATTCGGGACAACAAGGCTCATCCCCGGGGTCTCATCACACGATTAAGAATCCCCATCATTAGATTCTACATAGAAATCATCACTGGAAGTGGACTCATCCCTACAACTCCCAATCTCTCCCTCCTCTTTTTCTATGCCCATCGCAGCCTTGCCTTCCCTTTGATTAAATAGCTCTTCCTCTTCTTCTGGAATTGGCAGCAACTTAGTCAGACTACTAGCCTCGGTCGCGGTGTCTTTTCCCTCACGATCCTCTTCAACCCACTCTCCGGATGGGCCTTCCCGTTCTTGAAAAGCTCCCTCTTCGAAACCGTAAGATGAGGAGGTCGATCGTGTGTGTACCCTAGATCGAGAAGGGGACGGGACCTCAGTTGGAACTGCGGATCTCCCCGGATGCAGCAGCTCGTATCAAAGAAAGTGTTCGTCTATCAACAAGACTTTAACAAATCTTTCTTCGGCATTAATAGCCTTTAGGGTTTGGAAAATTCCGTCGAGAGACAAGTCCTGTTCGACCTCGAAATAACTGTAAGAAGTATTTGACCTGTTAGAAATCTCACAATGACACATCGGAACTCAATGAGAAAGAAAGGGAACTAACCCCCAGTTGTCCAAAGACGTTAAGCCCTTCGGGACATATGACTAAGAAGTATTGAGTCTTGAATTGGGACAAGTTGCTCTGCAGTCGCAATACAATTTTATGATTCCTCTGGGCCTCGATTATGACCAAGGAAGGACACTCATCTCTTCTTTTGAATGAAAGAAAGTATCTCAACTCATCAAAAGTCGAGGAACGGTTGAATGTTTGCATGAAAAGGACGTGTAGACAAGTTAAGATGGCGTATCCGTTGGGGTGAATTTGAAATGAAGCAATCCCTAAGTTCGAGAGGGTCTCTCTCAAGAAATCGTTAAAAGGGGGCACAGCTCCGTACAAGCACATATACCGATGACAAGCGGTATATCCCGAGGGCGGCATATGAGCGAACTCATCCTTCTCTGGAAGGCGCACATCTTCCTCCGGGATGCCATGCTGCACGCAAATATTGTGCAAGACTTTGGCAGAGATCATTAAAGATGTTATCTCCAGTGGATTTAGAAGGACTCTGAAATTAGGAGTCTGATCCATGACCGGACCAACCGGAACTAGCTGGCCATATTCAGCCTGTGAAGCAGAAGAAGGAGGGGCAATGGATGATGACTCGGCCTCCGAAAGTCCAGGACTTCCTCCGCTAGACTTGCGACGAGAGGACGGGTGCTTCATTCTAAATAATAGAACTTACATCCAAAACAGTCAGGTAATTCAATCCTAAAATAAAAACTCCCCGTACCACACTTGAATTCCGAAGAAATATCGGCTTGCACTGATGTGTCAGGCTTCAAGTATGTACCTAGGCAAGTGCGATGTGTTATCTATCAGTGGTGGGCTCGGTGTCCTGAACACTACAAATTCTCTACCCTGTATACATAGTACGCTCGCAGCCGAGAGGTAAAAGGACTTCCCGTATCACTTTCTTTTTGAAATTACTCCTCCTACACTTACCCGATATTGATCAGCGATCGATAACGGATCCGTTGTCCGAAACGACACAGAAAGTCCTTTCAGTACAGGTACATCGTGCGTGCAAAAGAAAGCAAAATCAATCTGAATCCTCCGAAAGGACGAAACCAATTCATAATCTGTTGTGCGGTATTGGCTATGGGAACTAACACAAGTCAATTCTGGCTCAATGGACGAAGGCAGCAAAGCATGTCAAACACCAGGGCAAGGCCCGAATGTCATTCCGTGAAGAACTCAAGAGTTGATTTACTATCTTCCTCCATTAAGTCGTAATCGACTCGGACTCTTCACGACCAACACCGCAAATGCAACTTCGCCGTCGGAACGACCAACCAACATCTTAATCAGCAAAACCCACCTTGGATTAGCGATCTATACACAAAGTTGGTCAAAGCTTTGAAGACAGCGAGCTAGAGAATGGAACGGCGTCGATCTAAGGCAGCAGGATAGATTAGGGTTTGGTTGGCAGCGATAAAGGCGACCTAGAAGCAATGGCGAAGAGGCGATGGCGAAACTCTAGGGTCAGCGGCGAAGCTAGAACGGCGACGTCGAAGGAATCACGGTGGAAATCTGGGTCGGTTCGTTGGAGATGATGGATCGATTCACTAAAGGAAGTTGACCTGGATCGTAGAAGAAAGTGTAGGCTCGGGTCATGAAATAGTGATGGGTAGGTCAGCTCTAAAGTTTAAATAGGAGAAGGAAACGCGTAAAAAAAACTGCTAAGTATTCAGGTCACTCGCGATCCATCAGCTATAGGTCGCCAGCGACCCATAAGGTTGCACACCTTCGACCTCAAATTTGCATAGCGACATCTACATATCATTTCAAGACAAATCGAGAAGCTATAGAGAAAATTTTGATCTGTTATGAACAGCAATTGCGGTCGATATTAAAACTTAGCAAGCGAAAGACTAGTCTGATTCAAATTCGTATGGTCCTAACACAACAACTTGGAATCCAACGAATGAGAACTGAAAAGCGATAACCTCCAGAGCACGCCTTGTTTTCAACAAAGACATATTCTGGAGGACAAATGTTATCCGGGTTTTTAACACAAGCGGATCCAACAGAAGTCAGAATGACTTGGTCGAGTCAGAATAACCCCAGAAGTCAACCATTTGGACTAGAGTAACAAGCCAAAGGAAGCCAGGAAAAAAGAACAAGAAAACCCACCAAGGACATGGATCGCTAGCGATCTTTGGCCTATGGATCGCTAGCGATCCATGGGGTTAGCTCAAGGTTCAGCCATTTCTCTTGCATCACGATCCATACACATTCGAGAAGCGATGACTGAGTTTGATGAGATTCGGAGTCAGTTAGATCAGGAGACAAGCATTTGTTCAGTCCAATCAACAGCTAAATACTACTATCAAGTAAATCGTCATCAAAATAAAGCGACGTGCAACAAGACTACACGAACAACATCAACACAAGACGACAAAGGCAATCTAGAGACCAAAGTACAAAGAAAATCTAAGTGTATGGATCGCCAGCGATCCATACACCATGGATCGCCAGCGATCCATACACCACCACAGGGTCGCTGCACTCCATGAAAAACAAAGCAGAGAGTAAGGCTAAGGAATTGGCTCGCGTTCGAGCCAAATACTATGGATCGCTAGCGATCCATGCATTTAGCTCGGGTCACGAAGCAAGTTTCAATGGTTCCTTCCTGAGTTCATCTTTAAGCAGTTGGCGAACAGGCATGGCCCAGAAGCTCTCCGATCTCTATAAATATCATTCTTTATAATCAAATACATCATGTAACATCAATCAGTCTATAATAAAAACTATAAAATGGACGTAGGATTCGTTAACAGCCGAACCACTATAAAAATCTTCTTGTCTTCTTTCTCTTATTGCTTTTTTCTATATCTATTATCTACATAACTGCTGTGTGAGAACAAGGCCGGTGCTTTCATGCTCAAACCAGGTGTTGATACATTTTTTGGGTTAACAATATGCATTTCCAACATCCTCTATAAATAAAGCTGGATATTCATCATTTTTAGGAGTTCGTGCATCTTCAAAACTTTGGCTTCTTCATTTAGGTCACCCATTTACAACAATTGTTTCTCATTTCATTGCAAATACAAGTGTAATAAGGGAGAAATTATCCTTTAATTACCTTTTTATAATTCAAATTTCAATGTTTCAGACACTCTTTATCTTTTTCATTGTGATGTATGAGGTCTTGCCCGTTATCCATCTAATAAAGGTCACCCATTTGAGCGCTGCCTTGCACACATTCATAAAAAATAGTATTCGAGGGTTATAGGTGTCATGAGTTGAAGCGGACAGACACAACTTAATTTCCTTCAGAAGTTTACCAGTTCGTCGGATTCTTCTGGGTATATTAAAAAAAAAGTTTGATGCGTTGACTACATTTACTAAATTTAAAAATCAAGTTGAAATTTTTACTCTAAGAGGATTAAAATGTTACAAACTGATGGTGGAGATGAGTTCACTAGCACTGCATTTAAAATCTTTTTGTCTTAATGCATTTCTCAGTGTTATATTGTATTGATCGTCTTCCATCGATTGTTTTACATAAAAGACTACTTCTAGAATAATTTAATTATACGATTCTTGAAGTATTTAGTTGTGCGTGTTTTCCTTTTTCAGTTCCCTATAACACTCACAAAATTACTTTTAAATTAGTTTCATGCATATTTTTAGGGTATGCTCCAAATTATAAAGGATACAATTTTTTGAACCAAATTCAGGAAAGACCTATATTTCAGGACATGTCAAGTTTGATGAAGTACAATTTCCAGCACAATCTATAGTATATTTCCATTAGGTACCCAATCATCAAATATGACCGGTATTCTTGGCCCTCATCCTGACATTTTCTTTCCAGTGAGGTTTAGTGGCTCATTCGTACCTCCCAACAATTAAGAAACCATCGTAATGCTTCCAACCATTCAGGAAATGCCACAATCTTCTTCTGCAAATATGAACAATGTTATGAATCCAGACAATAGCGTTCATTCAGAGGTTTCAACACGATCCACAGAAACTCCTACATATATTGCATCTTTACAACTTCCATGGTTGACACATCGTATTCATTCACCCTCAACAACAGCTTCAGCAATTATAAAATTTTATTTGTTACTAAAGAGGTTAACATTTAAAAGAAATTGACATCTGAATTATAACAAGGATTAAGACTGAATTAGGGACCAGCATAAATAAAAGTGAACACCCTAGTTGAAAATGACACTAGAGTAATGAATTTATGACTAATTAGAGAGAACTAGGGACTTGGAGCTTGTTAACATCACTCTTTTAAGAGATTTGTAACCAAAATTCATAATGATTCGAAGTAACTAAAATGTCACGGAATTTTTGTACCTTCAAAAGTCAAGACCGATAGTTTAGTGCTAAATGATAGGTTGGATAACACGGTGTGGTATTCCTCTGTCTTCAAATTCATGTGTCTCATATCCTCAATCAATCCAATTCATTTGTTTTGAAGATGGGTTTCACAACTTTTTTACTAGTACAACCGCACAACGGTGGAAAAACCGACCGTTTGAATATATCATTTGAAATAATATTTATATTTGTTGCACTTTAAATTTAATTACACCATCAACAACATATTCGGAAAAAAAAGAATTTTTTAAATAAACGTTCAAATGATGGAAATAATATAGTAATAAATTACTTTGTAGATTAAATGTCTAACTTAATACTCAACCAATATGTAGAAAATGATTCTTACTCACTAAACACATTGAACGCAATTAAAATAATAAATTAATATAATATATAAAACAGCTTAAGTTGTCAGTATAAGGTAAATAATGCATATAAGAGTTCCTACTTTAAAATGATTCACTAGTTGCATGTAAGTGTAGCTTATTAACAATGAAATAAAAAGAAATGGAAGATTCAACTTTGGAACGTACAACATCATAGCAAAAGTCCATCTGTTACTTACAAGCTCCTTTCTGTATTAGTATTGCTAAGTTCTTCTCTTGTAATTGACCTATGCTGAGCAAGTTATTTTTCAACTCAGGAATAAAATATACATCATTAATTACCTGAGTTAAACCATCAACTTCCATCTTGATGTTTCCCTTCCCTGTCACTATCAATCTTGTGTTGTTGTCGAGTTTGACCGAATGTCGAAAGTTCTCATCGAAAGAGGCAAACCATTTCTTCTGTCCAGTCATATGATTGCTACATCCACTATCTAGAAACCATACGTCCTCTCGACTCGCATTATTCATTTCCACATGAGCCATTAGCAGAAGTTCCTCATCTTCATTGAGCTCCACATAATTTGCACTCTTTTCTCTATTAGGGCATTCATATTGATAGTGCCCTAGTTTGTGGCAATTGTAGCATTTAACTAAGGCTTTATTGAAACCTAACATTCCTCTTCCTCTTCCTCTGCCGCGCCCTCGAAAGCTTCCACGACCTCTTACTCTGTTCATAGAAGTATCACCGCTTCTTACTGCTAATTTGTCCTCAAAAGCCACCTGTAACACCTCTTCATCTGCTCTTCCAACTTCATGTGCAAGCATTCGTTGTTCGTGCACCAAGAGACTGCTTTGTAGTTCATCAATAGTCATTGTTGTGATATTGTTGGATTCTTCAATCGAGCATACAACATAGTCAAACTTAGATGTCATCGATCTTAATATCTTCTCAACTATCACCAACTGTTCCATTTTCTCACCATGTACCTTCAATTTATTAGCAATGGCGAGCGTGCGAGCAAAATATTCATTCACCTTCTCACCCTCTTTCATTCCAAGAATCTCAAATTCTCTTCTAAGTGCTTGCAACTGTGCTCGTTTGACTTTCGTGGATCCTTGATATTTCTGCTTCATGGAATCCCATATTCCTTTTGCAGTCTCCTTGTCCAAAATCGTCTCCATAATAGTTCTGTCAATAGCTTGGAACAAGTAGTTTTTGACTTTTAAATCCTTCATTTTGGCAGCCTCTCTCACTTTTCGTTGAGCCTCGGTTTCTTCAACTCCAACTGCTGCTGCTGCAGGGATTCCTACTTCAATCATGGACCAGTAATCTTTTGAGCGAAGAAGATTCTCCATAAGCATAGCCCAATGATCGTAAAAACCATCAAACTTGGGAATGGCTGGTTGAAGAAAATTATTCTCTGCCATTATGCTCTGATACCAGATTTGTTAACAGTAGGAATATATAAAATTGAGAGAAACTGAGAATGCAAACTTTATTACTTGCAGGAAGTGGCATATATATAGCCATACAAAAGGAAAACTGAAAAGCAACCACGTAGTACGTGGTACACGATAACAGGAAGCAGTAAAAACACATGGTCCTAAAGACCAGGGATTATTTGAACAAGTAAAGTACCAGAACTAGTCACAACATATCCTTCCCTAAACTGATTGCTGTAAATAATCAGTTTAAACTAGGAACAACACAGACCCCAAGCTTCTCTCTTAGCTTAACAAACACATCCAACTTTAGTGGTTTAGTCATAATGTCTGCCACCTGATCCTTAGTGCCACAATAAACCAACTCCACTTTTCCATCCTTAGTGATTTCACGCAAGAAATGATAACGAACATCAATATGTTTGCTACGACCATGTAAGACTGGATTTCTCGAAAGCTTGATTATAGAACTATTATCACATAAGATGGTAATGCAATTATTTTGACAGAGACCAAGCTTATCAAGCACTCTTTTCAACCATATTCCTTGAGTGGCACAAGACACAGCAGCTATATATTCAGCCTCGGTAGTTGACAAGGACACCACAGGTTGCTTCTTAGAAGCCCAAGACACTGCACCACCACTCAGCGAAAAGATATAACCAGATGTGCTTTTCCGATCGTTCAAATCCCCCGCATAATCGCTGTTTGTATAGGCTGTCAGCTTTGCATCACCATTTCTCTTGTAAAATATGCCACACTCAGTGGTACTCTTCAAGTATCGAAGCACCCTCTTAACAACCTGTGAATGCATCTCAGTTGGAGCTGCCATAAACCTGCTAGCAAGACATACAACATACATTAGATCCGGCCTCGTCACTGTCAAATACATTAGGCTTCCCACCATTTGCTTGTATGCACTGGAATCAACTTTATTTCCTTCCTCATTCTTAGTTATCTTGACACCAAGAACTATTGGATTACTCACACCATTACTTCTAGCCATCCCAAACTACTTCAATACTTCTTTTGCAAATTTTCTCTGGCATATGTAAATTCCTTCTGCAGATTGTATCACCTCTACTCCTAGAAAATATCGCATCTTCCCCAAATCCGTCATATCGAATTCATGTTTCATAGAGTTTTTGAATTTGACAAACATACTTTCGCAGTTTCCAGTGAAAATTAAATCGTCCACATATAGACTAACAATCAATATTTTACCTCCTTCCCGCTTAATGAAAAGTGTATGTTCAAAGTCACATTTTTCGAATCCCTCCTTGATGAAATAAGCTTCAATTTTGCTAAACTATGCCCTTGGAGCCTGTTTAAGACCATACAAAGCCTTCTTGAGCTTGTAGACTTTTCCTTCTTCTCCTTTTTTCACAAATCCCTGAGGCTGCTTGATGTAAACTGCTTCAGAGAGATCTCCATGCAAAAAAGCACTTTTTACATCTTGTTGATAAATACACCACCCCTTCTGCGCAGCTAAAGCCACAATCATTCTAATGGTGTCCCAACGAGCTACAGGAGCATACACCTCTGTATAATCTATGCCAAATTCTTGAGCATATCCCTTTGCCACCAAACGAGTCTTACACTTCTCCATTTCTCCAAATTCATTGTATTTCGTTTTAAAGATCCATTTGACTCCAACTGCGTTCACTCCTTCAGGCAAGACTGTAAGCTCCCAAGTATTGTTTCTTTCGATGGCACTGATTTCCGACTTCATTGCATCTCTCCACCTTGCGTACTTGACTGCTTCATCATATGTAACAGGATCTTCATTCGCATAGAATGCAACGGCACTATGCAATTCTCCTTCTTCATCGGACAGCCCTAGACCTTCTCCAGGCACATATTCTTGTAAGTAGGCAGGTTGTCTTCTATCTCTTTTTGACCTTTTCTCAACATCTAAAGCTGATGAAGTATTTTGATCGGAAGGGTTTGTTGATGAATTGGACAGCGCATGCTCTATGTTTCCTTGTGCACTACCATCATCATCATCCCCACCGTCTCCTTCACTGTCATCATTATGCTCGTCTTTATCATCTTCCTCACTATCTTTACTCGTCAGCACATCTAATTTTACTTCCTCCATGCTCCTCCCCCAGTTCCAGCTCTCGTTCTCTTCAAATACAACATCTCTACTTACAATAATCTTTCCTGAAGTTGGATTGTACATTTTGTATGCTTTTGATTCTTCACTAACACCAAGGAAAATGCATTTGCAACTTCGATCATCCAATTTTGTTCGTTTAGCAGCAGGAACATGTACATGACCAATACAACCAAAAACTCTGAAATAATCAACATTTGGTTTAACTTTGCTCCAGGCCTCTTCGGGAGTTGTCTCCTGCATCACTTGTGTTGGACTTCTATTGAGAACATGTGTGATCCAATTCACCGCCTCTGCCCAAAAGCACTTAGGAATCTTCTTCTCGGATAAAATGCTTCGCACCAAATTCATGACTGTTCTATTTCTTCGCTCAGCAACTCCATTTTGCTGGGGAGTGTATGCAGTTGTTAGTTGTCTTTTTATTCCATGAGATCTGCAAAATTCATTGAACTCGAAAGAGGTGAACTCTCCTCCTCTATCAGTTCTGACACAGCAAATGGAGCAACCTGCTTCTTTTTCAACTAGAACCTTGTAGTATTTAAACATAGTGAAAGCTTCTGACTTCTCATTAAGAAAATAAGTCCACATTTTCCTACTGTAATCATCAATAAAAGTAAGGATGTACCTTTTATTGCCATTCGAAATAGGTGTAATTGGCCCGCAAATATCAGCATGTACTAATTGCAGCTTGTGTGTGGCTTTCCATGTGCTCTTATTTGGAAACGACTCTCTTTTTTGCTTTCCCACCAAGCAGTCTTCACACGTTTTTGCAGGAGATTGAATTTCTGGAAGTCCCTTCACCATCCTTTTATAATGCAAGGTTCTAAGACCATTGTAACTTAAATGGCCATATCGACGATGCCATAGATACGCAATGTCATCTGCAGTCGCTTGTAAGAAGATGGAGGAATTACTAAACACCATGTTTGCAAAAAGAACAAACATCTGGTTTGCAGTCATCAAAGTTTGCATAATGAGTCCTTTGCTTGGATGATAGACCTTACAAGCTCCTTTCTGTATTAGTATTGCTAAGTTCTTCTCTTGTAATTGACCTATGCTGAGCAAGTTATTTTTCAACTCAGGAATAAAATATACATCATTAATTACCTGAGTTAAACCATCAACTTCCATCTTGATGTTTCCCTTCCCTGTCACTATCAATCTTGTGTTGTTGTCGAGTTTGACCGAATGTCGAAAGTTCTCATCGAAAGAGGCAAACCATTTCTTCTGTCCAGTCATATGATTGCTACATCCACTATCTAGAAACCATACGTCCTCTCGACTCGCATTATTCATTTCCACATGAGCCATTAGCAGAAGTTCCTCATCTTCATTGAGCTCCACATAATTTGCACTCTTTTCTCTATTAGGGCATTCATATTGATAGTGCCCTAGTTTGTGGCAATTGTAGCATTTAACTAAGGCTTTATTGAAACCTAACATTCCTCTTCCTCTTCCTCTGCCGCGCCCTCGAAAGCTTCCACGACCTCTTACTCTGTTCATAGAAGTATCACCGCTTCTTACTGCTAATTTGTCCTCAAAAGCCACCTGTAACACCTCTTCATCTGCTCTTCCAACTTCATGTGCAAGCATTCGCTGTTCGTGCACCAAGAGATTGCTTTGTAGTTCATCAATAGTCATTGTTGTGATATTGTTGGATTCTTCAATCGAGCATACAACATAGTCAAACTTAGATGTCATCGATCTTAATATCTTCTCAACTATCACCAACTGTTCCATTTTCTCACCATGTGCCTTCATTTTATTAGCAATGGCGAGCGTGCGAGCAAAATATTCATTCACCTTCTCACCCTCTTTCATTCCAAGAATCTCAAATTCTCTTCTAAGTGCTTGCAACTGTGCTCGTTTGACTTTCGTGGATCCTTGATATTTCTGCTTCATGGAATCCCATATTCCTTTTGCAGTCTCCTTGTCCAAAATCGTCTCCATAATAGTTCTGTCAATAGCTTGGAACAAGTAGTTTTTGACTTTTAAATCCTTCATTTTGGCATCCTCTCTCACTTTTCGTTGAGCCTCGGTTTCTTCAACTCCAACTGCTGCTGCTGCAGGGATTCCTACTTCAATCATGGACCAGTAATCTTTTGAGCGAAGAAGATTCTCCATAAGCATAGCCCAATGATCGTAAAAACCATCAAACTTGGGAATGGCTGGTTGAAGAAAATTATTCTCTGCAACAGTAGGAATATATAAAATTGAGAGAAACTGAGAATGCAAACTTTATTACTTGCAGGAAGTGGCATATATATAGCCATACAAAAGGAAAACTGAAAAGCAACCACGTAGTACGTGGTACACGATAACAGGAAGTAGTAAAAACACATGGTCCTAAAGACCAGGGATTATTTGAACAAGTAAAGTACCAGAACTAGTCACAACACTATCTGAAGTATCAATTAAGAGCGGCGGGCATTGGAGCCATGCTCAATTAACTTAGCAGCGCTGTCCTTTTCGAAAGATCGAACGATGAGGAATTCGTGCGCAGATGGAAAGTTGGTTGTGAAGGTAATATCGCTCATGTCGTTGAAATGCCAAACGTTACTGTTGATTAATTGGATAGTTTTCTAGCTGATTTGACTGAGAAAGGATCGAGCTGGTTCGCTGATGATGAAGCTCCTTGCCTTGCTGTTGATCTTGGAGAGATAAAGAAGAATGTATTTCTTATCTTTTCCTCTAACCATTGACATACCCTTTCTTTAAAGTTTAAAAACCAGCTATTTGTTGTTGGAACGATAGAAAGAAGAGCTAAAAGGTAAAGTGAAGTTGAGTCTTGTAAGCATATGTCAACAGGAACACAACTCAGAACAACACATTGATTAGTTTTTAGCATATGGCTATACCTATTGCAGGAAATGGTACTTAATTTTCGGATATACTCTGCAGCATGAAAAAGAATACTTCAAATTGCATGTAAAAAATATGACTTGTAGTGGAGTTTAAGAACCTTAAGCTGATAATATAATGTCTCAGTCTATCCGGCAACTTCTTGTCATTCATCTTTCTATATCAATTATTATCCGTTTCTTCAAATTCTTACTTTAGCAGTTTAACAAACCAATACACAGTCAATCATTTCACCACAGGTCCAGTATATGACAAAATCATCATCCATATTTCATGCATGCTTGAATGATTAGAGTTTTGTTTGGCTGTAACACGTTCCAAGTGCTCCATATCTTTGTAACATAACATGCAAACTTAGTTTAGGCTAATGACTTTTGCAATTTTTTTAGTTCATTTTGTTCTTTGTTTGTTTTCAGTTTTGATTTTGTGTTAATTTTTCATTAAAAAAAGCACACAGACATTGCACTGTTTTTTCACTTTTACAAACAAATTGTTGCGCTGATACACAAATTTGTTTTACATTTGCAAACCGTTCTCTGTTTGCATTTCATTTGTGTGCATTTCATTTGTGTGCATTTCATTGCTACATTTCCGTTCATATAAATGTTACTCAAAAACTGCAAATTTGCCAACCAGATACTTACTCTCTTTTCACTGTTTACATTACAATTTTCAACTCTGTTCACTGTTTACATTTTTCTGTTTACATTCACTTCTATACACAGTTCTCTGTTGCACTTCTTCTCATCACCACAGTGCACCTCTTCAACCTCACAACATTATTTCAACCTGCATACTCGAACAAACAGCATGACCTTCCATCTTGTTACTACAAACAAACCACCACAAGCTGTTACACCAAAACTGTCGATACAGTTGCATCCTCCTGCAACCTGCCTGCAAATCTTGTACATCAACCGCCACCATCAAACACCCCACTACGCAACTGCTACAACCTACGAACCAATCTCTTGTGCAGATTCGGAGTCCACACTAGCCTTGGCCGCTTCATTGCCTGAGAAGAGCTGTCCAGATCTTCTGGAATTGCATACAGTTTTGGGTTAGAATATGTAATATTACAGCGATTTTCAGATGAATTGATTTATCAAATCAATACAAATCAATTTCCCAATCAATTCTTTAATTGATCAGCAAATAGATTTATTGGTTAGTACCTGATTTAGTGATTTCTGGAATTGCGTTATGCTCTTCTTCTCTCTGTAGTAAGACTTGAGAATATTAGAGGGATTTTAATCAAATGAGATCATAATATGAAGAAGAATTAGCAAATGAAGCGAAAAGATAGGGGAAATTGTCAAATGGAGAATAATGGGGATACTTGATTTGTTTAGCAAGGATAGAGGAGAATACGTTTTTCGGTTGAACCGCGATTATGGTCAAAAGGAGAAGAATGGGGAGGAGAAGGAGGAGGAGGATACGGGAAACAAAAAAAAGAAACAAAAGCCACGTTATTTGGGCTTCAGAGTTATTTATTTTGGGTAGTAGAAGTAAGCAAACCTCCCTACGGTCGGTTTGATTATTAAAAAATAGTGGATGAACATGATTTAAGCTGACATATGGGAACACACAAGAGGGGGACAGATGAATTCATGCGGATACTAGAATCAAAAATTTAGTGGATAACCTTACAATATATTTACCATTACAGAACAGATATGGCAACATTTTAAGATAGCAGCTTCGAGCTACATAGAAATCTACTGGAACCATCGGGTTTATGGAGGATAGTGTTCTATGAGCTTCTAGTTATGTTGTTTGAATCTGCATCCCCTGCATTCACAAACAGCTTTTAACAAAGCATATACTGACCCAGGCCCCTACCTCTGAGAAATTTTGAAATTACTTCAGCACACTTCCAAATATTAAGGTACCAATTTGTTCAGGTTATGAACAGTTTTATTGAGAAAAGGAAATTTTATAAAGTTTTGTATATCACTAGTAGTGTGAAGTAGTCAATATATACACAAGTAATATATACAGGTATATGAAATATGCAAGTATGCAGTATAAGCTAAAGCGTAATATTTCAGCCAACAGCAGAACTAGGGAAAACCTAAATTTTACCTTTAGAAAGAGGTAAAATATTTTCTGCCTGTCAGACCATGCATATTTTTTCTAGACCTGGATAGATAGTGATGAGCATGAAATCTAACTAGTTAATATATCTTTACTGAATGCATATCGGCCATGTATCCATGTGCGATTTAAAAAAAAAAAATTGTGTTGATATCAGGATCGATTATGTTAGAAAATACCGGGCATGTTATAATATCTATGTCGGGTATGCATACCAAAATGCAACAATCAAAAATATCAGTCCAATGCATGTTTTTAAGACAAACAAATCATGAATAGTGCTTTTAGCTCCATATTAGTACAATAATCTGAATATAATTAAATAGTTGTCTCAGTTTGAGACATAATGTCACAATTAGACATTCAATGGTACCAATTTCGAAATCCAGCCCATGAATTTAGTATACAAGAAGCTTCGATTTAATTATTTGTGTAAAATTGAAACTGAAAAGGGTAGGAATTTTTTTTATTGATATAAGAGGATTATAGTAGGTCTAAGTATTTTGAAGCCTGAACAAAGAAAATAAATTAGGATTACAGAAATCAAGCATTTTTTATGATGGGTCATTCATCATTCGTTAATTGAAATGCGAAAAGTTCAATCTGACAGTACCAGTATTTTTCATCATTGTATACGGTGAAAAAACAATTGGTATTTCGCTGACTTTTCACGGAAAATGAAGCAGGATACCAAGATAAAGTATCGGCCAATTTCCACTGATATTTCTCTAGTAATATTATAACCAAACTTATGAAAATAAATTGCTCAAACGTCCAATGTTCAGCTTTTTGCCACTTCCTGAATTTTACTGCATAACATGAAATTAGCCGATTGTGGCCCATTTTCTGATTGTATTAAGCCCATATGTGCTTGTTTGGATATTCAACACTTAACATTTTTGAGATTATATTTTCATATACATGCACTAGTTAGGATTTGACTAAAAAATTTGTGATAACAAGGTCGTACTTTATTTTAGTAGATCACTTATTTTAAATAACAAGATTTGACTAAAATTTTGATTTTGGGAAAGGACGCATTAACTAAGAATTTGTTCTAACAACCTCAAAAGGACGATGTAGAATATATGATTAGGAGTGTAATAGTTGATTGCTATTTAATAGTGAATTCCGCCTCTAATTTAAGTTGTTACCAAGTTTAAACAAATAGCCCTAACAAATTCAAGAAATATAAAGACAAAATACAAAAGAAAGCAATAACTAGACGCACTGATTTATAGTGATTTGCCACTTATCTACGTCCACTCTAATTCAAGTTTATTCTTGTTTTTCATTCTATTCCAGAGAGCGGTACAATCAAAATTTCGAAATCTAAGCCTGATTCAAGATACAAAAAGAAGACAGAACCTCCCCATAGTGAAAGGATAATTTGATCCCTTTCATTGTTGATATCCCTCTACAATTATAGGCGTGAGGCGATGAGTTAGGATTCTGAAATCGAGATCTCTCAACAAAAAAGTCTGCTACAAAAATATTTTTTCATATCCACAAAATTGGGAGAAGTATTAGGGATATCTTTGTTTCAGCAGTATCGATCAGTACCGATCAATGACCTATCGGTCGATAACACTCGATGTATTTCGTGTTTTATCTTGCTGTACTTGTACTGCATTAGTACGTATATCGATCGTTGCTTCTTCCTTTAGCTTTTAACCATGTTCCAAGATCAGAACACATCAAAACTTCACTAGGAATTAGGAATTCTATGGATCGGCATCGATCCATGTCATCGACTAGCACTAGTCGATGATACTTATATGGTGTATTCCATCTTTTTCTCATGTCATCCTACACTCAATCGTCCGTGAGATTTGTATCCATTTCTTCATCCTTTTGGAATCCATTATCATTGAATAATCATCTGTGAAAATCATGGATATATAACACTTACCTTCCTAAAATAAGCTTCTATGAATACAAAGTGTGCTTTGTTCACTGATAAGCAATCAAATACTAAATCGATTAAACACTTATGTCACTTTATCCGTTTCCATGGAGAGTTGTTTCTTTCAAAGAACACTTTAACTCCATACGATCACCGTCTTTACAATCGATATACTACCAAATTTTCATTGTCTGAAGAATTAAGCTTTTCCACTTAGAACTCCATTTATTCATAGGTAGACTAGCATCCATAGTCAACCATAATCCAATTGTAAACACTACTATACAAAATTGCTTGGAGGAAATGGCAAGGTCATCAATTTTGGCCAGTCGGTGAGAGAGTTAAGGATATGCCCTAAGGGCAATTCTGAAATTGATTATAAATTATTAATTCTGCAATAAAATCTTGTTCGAAATAAATTTATTTTCTACTTTTTATACTTGTTATATTGTAACATATTAACTAAGTAATTAATTTAAGTATATTAAAGTAGAGAATCCTAAAATGATATGTTATGCAATAATAATTACAAGGTGTTGTAATCATGAAAAAATTATCAGAATATAAAATAACATATTATTTTATATATTCCTAATAAAGATGTTCTGAGAAAGATATCAATATGTTCACTGAGAACTAAGCGCGACACGCTGTTTAAATTTTGAGTATTGTATTATTTATGATTATTGGGGCACCAAGAGTTACGTATTCGTAGTTATTAGGTAACTACGGAATGACTCATTCGAGAGTTTTATATTAGTTAATAAAAACTAGGTCAAACATGAAATCTCATAGTGACGATATTACACTATTCCCTCAACCCGAGAACCGTAGAACTTCAATTTGAATACTACAGTTTAATTATAATTAAATCACGATTTGGAGATCCATCGAGCGACTATAGTTGGATTCGAGTTGATGCATTGAAAGTTAAGCGTTGTTAAACGGAGAATTCGACCCATTAATAAATAATTGTAAGTGAAAAGAAATACTGTTTATAACCAGAATTCATTTGAAATTAGTATTGAAATTAATTGGCAGTAGATTTATTGAAATGTTTCAATTAGAAAGGGAAAAAGGAATTAAATTTGTAATGATTGAGTTTAATATAAGAACTTTCATTTGTGTCAAAATGGAAAGGACACTTTAAATAAATATAAATGCATGTTTTAAGATAAATAAAATAAACTTCTCATTTTTGAATATATGTATGATTTTATAAATAGGGAGTTTGTTTTGTTACAAAAGAGGAAAAAAAGTATAACAGTGTATTTAAAAAGAAGACATCCACTTTTATAAATTTAGATGATAATGTTCAAATGAGATGGGTTATTGTAAATGAGAGAAAATGTAACCATATATTTATAAAAAGAAGGCATTTAATAAAATAAACGTTATATTTTGAAAAGAAAAGGCAAGAATGTATTATGGAAGGATTGCATTTCTTACAGTAAATATAAGGTATGTTATTTCTTTGTTAGTAAATAATAAGGGTCAGTTTGATTTTTAAACATAAAAACATTAATACCAATCAATTAATGTATTTGATTGCTCAATTTAAAGGTAAAGAATTAGGTTACTAATTAATGCACAACATATATACACGTTTGTGAACATATGTTATTTATCTAATTACAACAGATGTGAATATGGAAAAAATGTAGACATAACAATTCACATGTTATTTAATGAATTCAGATTTGAATATATAGAATATTAACATAACAATTCCCATGTTATTCATCCAATTAATTCAAACGTGAAAATGTATAATACTGGCATAAGAATTTCTAGTTATTTATTAATTTATTTTAGACATAAACATGGAGAAATATTGACTTGTTAATTTACTTATTTCAAATGTAAATGTGGAAAGATATTGATATGTTATTTATTTATTTTAGACGTAAACATGTAAATTAAATGGGATGTTGAAAACTAAAATGAAACATGCGAATAAAGAGAGACGCATGGAAATTTAATATGAAATAAAATGTCACAAATGAGAAATTAATTGAGGAGAAGAAAACGTTATTTATAGTTTGTATATAATT
Organism: Allium fistulosum; assembly: GCA_030737815.1. Taxonomy (NCBI): domain Eukaryota; kingdom Viridiplantae; phylum Streptophyta; class Magnoliopsida; order Asparagales; family Amaryllidaceae; genus Allium; species Allium fistulosum. The sequence goes on along the minus strand of CM060908.1, from coordinate 299,324,968 downwards.
GAGGGTGTAATTAATTAAATTAAATATAAGATAAGGCGCTGACAAGGCGCGTTGTAAGATTTGACACAGCAATGAGTCAACAGAAGTTTTTAGAGATTCTAATCTACGGTTGAAAGCACACCTAAAACACTATAATAGGACCTAAACTAACATAGGTTTTCACTCTAAAATCAAAACCTAGCTGTTAGCGCCAAAATTGGTCACTAACATCCAAATCCAGATGAAAGCACCAACCAACAGTCACAGATAACAGATAGAATGTATGTAGAGAGTATAAATATGAAGAACGGTAAAAATTAAAAGGAAAGCAATAATAACAGAAGATTTATAGCGGTTCGACTGACTCCGGCCTACGTCCACTCCAGAAATTTCTTTTTTATTGATGTCAGAATCAATTACAGTTACAATCTAGAGTTTTTAGAGCAACAGTGGCAGAGAAGCCTTAGTATAGAAGATGAAGGGAAACAGAATGAAGGTCCTTTTTCTAAAGCCCCGCCTGTTGTATTTATAGGCAAAACCCGAGTTACTGGGCTTCTTGAGTAGTCCGTGCCCACCAAGACCACTGCCGACCCAAACCTCGAACACCACAACCGACCTCGAGTTCATAATACGCCGACCCGATATCCCCCGGGCATGACTCGAAGCAGGTCTATCCAAGACTCGGAGTAAACTAGGCTAGAACTCGGAGCATAATGAAGCCGATCCTATCCACTCATGCCGACCCGAAGACTGGAAGATGCCGACCCGAGGTAAGTGAGAAACGACTCGAAGCTACTAACCCCATTCAATATGTCGGTCCCCTTCCTCACCGATCCAAAACCAAACAGCCAATCGCGTCTCCAAACGCTTGCCGAACCCAAAACGAAATGCCGACCTACACACACCGATGGACTTATGCCGAACTGCCTTGACCGAACCATATCCATACTCCAACACCGAGCCACTCCCGACTCTGATACTTCCTAAGCATGCCGATCCACTGCCAAACATACCGAACCATATATGTATACCGATCTACTCGTCATGATCGAACCACCTCCATCGTCGAACCACTTCAATGCCGACCCACTCCACATCGTCTCCTAGCCTTCCTACCGACCCACTCTAACACGACCGATCCAGAAATGATGGCCCAGATCACCACCGAGCTACATCTGCCGACCCACTCAGGCCGAGCCACTCGTGACTTTCCACCCTTGACCGAGCCATACCGGCCTTCATACCTCAAATCCTTTCCTAACTCAACACTCGTTCGAGCCTAATCATATCTTCCACAACTATCATCTTGTAACCGGGTAACACTGTTGATTTTAGTTAAATCCGTCTGTTTACGGCCTTGCCAAAAGGCGGGTTAACATTTTCCCCTCAAAACATGCCTTGCTATTGGAAGGTGTGTTTTAAATAGCCTCAAATCTGATATCCGAAGTCCATATGTTATCCATAGTCATACCTTCCGATTCATAATCCAATCCATTTTATCCAAGTGCCATTGCCGTATCCTTATCCAAATCTACGACTGCTCCGAGTCGATATTCGATTCCTATCCAGTAACCAAATCCTTAACCAATTCCATATCCATCCAAACCCAACAACCGAGTTCTAATCCATCCATATTCAATAACCAATAACTGAATCCAGGACCTCTCCGGGTCGGTATCCAAATCCGGTACCGCTCCGGGTCCATGCCTAAACCCTTAGCTGTTCATAGCCAATATCCAAATTCATAACCTCTCCGGGTTCTTACCAAGCGCAACCTGCACCTGAAGACCTATGTCAAGTAATGCCACGGTGTTTCTGGTTCAGTGTCCCTGAACGTTGAGTAATGCCATGGCTTAAGTCCTAAGTCGAATCCTGGTCGCTTCGGACCCTTGCCGAGCATAGTCCATACTCGACGACCTGAAATAGTAACCGATAGATATTATGGGGCCTAAGTCCTAGGCCGAATCCTGGTCTCTCCAGACCCTTGTCGAGCATAGTCCATGCTCGATGACCTTTTAGCCAAAAACCAGAGGAAAATCCAATCCGAAATCCAAATCAAACCGAAAAACCAAAAATCCATATCAAAAGTTCAAACCAAAATCCAAACCAAAAATCAAGCATTCAAACCGAAATCCAAACCAGAAAACCAACAAAACCGGGAGTTCAAATCGAACTCCAAAATCAAAGCAGAAAAAGCAAGTGTCCAAGCCAAAAAGCAAAAACTGATTTCACAAACCAAAGCGTCACGGTTCATGGTCATCTCAGAGCATGCCTAGGGGTTGTCTCCGTCCCCGTACATGAGTAAGTGACTTAGCCCTCTGCCCATAGTTTGCTACTTATTACAAACCATCATGATTAGTTGATGACCAACCGACCATCATTCCTGGGCCTTGCGCTATCGTCGTTCAAGGTAGGCGGTGGCTACTCCTGTTCCACCGCTGCATTCCGAGTTTTGACATATTGTCGCAACTGACCATTCCTTACATGCTCCTCGATTATATCCTTTAGATGTCGACAGCTGTTAGTATCATGCCCGTCTAGGTCATGAAAGAGACAGTGCCTTCCTGATGCCCTTTCGCATTCTGAGGGTTCCCTCCTTGCCAGCCTTCGATAAGGAAGGTGATCCCGAGTATCCAAGAATATCCGCTCCAATGTTGCATTCAATCTTGTGTAAGTGGAGAATTTTGGTTCTCCCTAGCGCATCCTCTTCCCTTTATCCTTGTCCTTACCCGAGCTTTCACCGGGCGGTCCTCCATCCTTAACCATGTTTACTTCCTTTGACTTCATATCCAAACATGCATCCTCTTGTCGAAGAAATCTCTTAGCTTCATGGAAGAATTCCCCGAGATCCATTGGTGGGTCCTGTATCAATGATACTTTGAAATCCGAATTATCCCTGACTCCTAATACTGCAGCCATCAGAACCATTGATGGATCCGGCCGATCCACCGAAGCAACTGCTGCATTAAACCAAGTTAAGAAAGTCCTGAGCGATTCATCTTCCCTCTGTTTAACTGACGTCTGTGTCATCACATTCTTCGGCCTTTTGATGTGAACTCAAAACTGTTTCAAAAACCTATCCACTAGTTCTGTCCATGTTCCAATTGATCCATCTTACAGCTGTCTGAACCATATAGCAGCTATATCGGTCAAGTACAAGGGAAAACACCGGGCCATAACCTCCTCTGTTGCCCCTTCACTTCCATATGCCTTGTGTACCTCATCAAGTGCTCAGTGGGATCCGTCTTACAATTGTATATTTCCAGAGTGGGCAGCTTGAAATCGGGCGGATTCATAGCTATCCTGACGTTACGGGTAAACAGACTTTTGTTGACTCCCTCCAAATCTCTATTTGTCAGACCTCCGCGAATGGTTCGCCTGATGATGCCAGCCAATCCAGTGTTACATGCCAAGGGTTGCCCCCATCTACATTTCCTAACTGCCTTCCAAATCCACAAGGGAATTCTGGCACATACTCCTCGTCACATACTCCTGTATTCCTGTTGGCGTCGGGCTGCGCAGCGTCATATGGTATCCCTCCATGGATTGGTCCAGCATTACTCGGTGGTGTGCCCCCGAGTCTAGGTCCATCCAGATTGATAGTTGTTTGCTGATTGGGGGCTGCCCCTGCTGAACTACTCCATCTGCTTTCCTGTTGAGTCCTTCTGATCCAACTCCATGGATTCGAGCTTCTACAGCTCCTGTTGTTCCTGTCTGTCCAAATTGCCTAAGAAGGGTCTGCATCATTTCTTCTTGCCTTTTCATCAACTGCTCCTGCATAGAATCCATCATAATCTGCATCTCGTCCCTAGTGATGTAGATGGACGCCTGATCTGATCTAGCCCCAGAAGAGGCCTCTTTACTTCCCTCTTGATTGCTCTTTTCTGTCACTTGTCTCCTTGTTGATGGCCTAACATTGTTCCTCCCAGAATCCGAGTTCCTAAGCCTTTAAATCCAAAATCCAAGCTCCAGAATCCCTGAGTGCTAGCGTTCTCAGTGAAAGCACCAAAATGTTAGCGCCAAAATTGGTCACTAACACCAAAATCCAGATGAAAGCACCAACCAATAGTCACATATAACAGATAGAATGTATGTAGAGAGTATAAATATGAAGAATAGTAAAAATTAAAAGGAAAGAAATAATAACAGAAGATTTATAGTGGTTCGGCTGACTCCGGCTTACGTCCACTCCAGATATTTCCTTTTTATTGATGTCAGAATCAATTACAGTTACAATCTAGAGTTTTTAGAGCAACAGTGGCAGAGCAGCCTTAGTATAAAAGATGAAGGGAAACAGAATGAAGATCCTTTTTATGAAGCCCCGCCTGCTGTATTTATAGGCAAAACCCAAGTTACTGGGCTTCCTGAGTAGTTCGGGCCCACCAAGACCACTGCCGACTCAAACCTCGAACACCACGACCGACCCCGAGTTCATAATACGCCGACCCGATATCCCCCGGGCATGACTCGAAGCAGGCCTATCCAAGACTCAGAGTAAACTAGGCTAGAACTCGGAGCATAATGAAGCCGATCCTATCCACTCATGTCGACCCGAAGACTGGAGGATGCCGACCCGAGGTAAGTGAGCAACGACTCGAAGCTACCGACCCCATTCAATATGCCGGTCCCCTTCCTTACCGATCCAAAACCAAACTGCCAATCGTGTCTCCAAACGCTTGTCGAACCCAAAACGAAATGCCGACCTACACACGCCGATGGACTTATGCCGACCTGCCTTGACCGAACCATATCCATACTCCAACACCGAGCCACTCCCGACTCTGATACTTCCTAAGCATGCCGATCCACTGCCAAATATACCAAACCACATATGTATACCGATCCACTCGTCATGACCGAACCACCTCCATCGCCGAACCACTTCAATGCCGACCCACTCCACGTCGTCTCCTAGCCTTCCTACCGACCCACTCTAACACAACCGATCCAGAAATGACGGCCCAGATCACCACTGAGCCACATCTGCCGACCCATTCAAGCCGAGCCACTCGTGACTTTCCACCCTTGACCGAACCATACCAGCCTTCATACCTCCAATCCTTTCCTAACTCGACACTCGTTCGAGCCCAATCATATCATCCGCAACTATCGTCTTGTAACCGGGTAACACTGTTGATTTTAGTTAAATCCGCCTGTTTACGGCCTTGCCAAAAGGCGCGTCAACACTAGCCTTCATTTCTTTCTCTTAAATATTTACCTACATTCTTCATTTATAAAATAAAATTATATTATATATATACATTCAAATAAAAGATGGAGATTGTACAAATAAGAGGAGATTTCTAGAGAATTTTTGTTGCTGTAAAAAAAAGGGGTTCTAGCTTTTGTCTCAGGTGAGTGATTGCAATTATTTAGATTTTTAAGTAATTTAAAATAATAGGGTTTCCAATAGTTGTAGTTTTACTACGATTTTTGGAATAACATTTTTAGTAGTTTATTTAGAATTTTTAGAATTATTTTCAATCTATTTCTTTTAGCTATTCTTTTCAGTTAATTTTAGTTTATTTCTGTTAATTATAGCTTTTCATTTATTTATAGTTTATTTACAGTATTTTAATTTATTTACTGTTATTTATGCGTTATTTACATCTTTTTTCCTACGCTTTGGATTTTCTTCTATTTTCGGTTTTCCTTTATTTCTCCTTCTTCTTCGCGTATGGATTAGAATAGATTAAATGCGAATATGGATTAAAATTACAAGAATACTGAAATAACGGAAGATAAGATATAAATTGTAAAAACTGTAATAAAATGGAATTGAGACTGAAATTGAGTCTAATTATGATAATAATGTTAGAATCGGACTAAATTAAAGAAATTGGCCTAGTTATAACTTAGAATTATAACTAAAAAGAGTAAAAGATGAAAGAAGCTTATTTTCATACTTAGACCTCAGGTTAAGTAATAAGCATGATTATAACATAGGTTATAATAAGAAAACAGAACAGAATGAGGGTTATTTTAAGACTTAGGATAAGTTAATAAGCACAGATAGTAAGAACAATAATAAAGGCTTATTTGAATAATTTATCTAAGTTAATAAGCAAAGAAGTAAAGTAGGACCTGTACCAAATAGCATTCCCCTATTATTTCTATAGACATGGTGTTTCACATAATGTTGAAGTGAGACGAGGGGCACACTTATGCTAATAATGGTAGTAATTGGTCAATAAGTAGAAGTCCAATCATGGAGATTTGGGCAAAGGGGCACAACTAGATATTGTTTGGATGACGGGCCAGTACCAACAGCACTTCCCCTATTATTTCTATGGACACGGTGTTTCACATAATCCTGAAGTGAGACGAGGGGCACGCTTATGCTGTAGCTCGAGGTAATAAGAAGACCCAATAGGTGGAATAACAGGTAACGCGAGCTTAGTGGCGGTCACGCGTGCGACTTCCAGTGATGGCTCATAAATCGTTATGAGTTCCAAGCGCTTAAGTATGTTTTCCTTTCGTAGGCACCATTGCCTTATGTGTAGGGAGCTATATAACATCTAGTCCACAATAAATACTTAATGCGTCTTTCGTAAACAACATTGTACTTTATGCGTCTTTCATAGATGCCATTACCTTATGTGTAGAGAGTTATATAGCGTCCAGTCCGCAGTAAGGTCTATGGAGTAGCAGGCCGATCAAAGGGTAAAATTAGGATTTCAGTCTAATTATAGGGTTAGGAATTCAGCCTAATCGAAGCGCTAACAAAGACAAGTGCAAACAATCAATGTTAATCAGTTGCGCTAATTTAGTAATTCGTATTTACTTCCAGGTTATTCCTTTTTCTTCCTATTCTCTTTGTTTCCTTTATATATACTAGAACAGTTGTAAGGTATATTACTTTTACTTTACTTAAAGATTCTAGTAATTACTATCATTCACCAGACCTTTAGTCTGACCCACTTCTCTATTTTCCCCTTTTCCCCCCATAGGCTAGCAAGAGCAAGGACGATAGATTGCAGACACTTGGAGACTTCTTTGGCAGAGATTTCTTACGTATTTCTCTTCTTTATTTTCTTTTTTTTAGCTTATTCCATGTATTGGCACTTTGTGAGGGATAGTTTGTACTCTGATATTTATGAGGTTGAGGTTTTGATTTCATGAGACATATATTGGTATTTTGAGACATATGATGTATTTGGTTTTATAATTCTATATTATGAAGTTTGATTTTAGCAAATTATTATTTTAATTGTTTCCGTTGTTTTTATCTATTTTGTCTTGTGAATCTTAGTCTCTGCTAGTTTTAGTTATACCTACAACGCACCACATCTTTTAGTATGTCCTTTTGGGTATACTAAGGGGTGTGGGGTGTTACACTTGGTATTAGAGCCTAAGGTTACAAGATTCCTAAATTTTTTTAAAAAAATGTAAAGTATTTTTCAAAATAACTAGTTTTAATAGTATTTTTCAAAAAAGAAGCTCTTTAATTTAGAATTAGTTTTCAAATAATAAAGAGTTTTTCTTAAAAATCCCCTCAAAGTCCAGTTCAAACTCCTTTCGATTTTGGAATATCATACTCTTCCATCTCTAGTTCTTTGGTAGGTTGTTTGCACTTAGACATCTCTTTAGTAGTAGACCCCATTGTTGTTTCAAACCCCATAGGAGGATCAACACACTTGTTTATGATTTGTAGAGGTTTTAAAATTTTCATACTAGGCGTAGAGTTTGATTGTGATGCCTATGTACTGGGACTTTCGAGGTATGGGATGGTTTTGGAGATGGATTGGTTATCAATTTATGGTGCGATATTAGACTGCGAGAAGGGAGTTGTTAGATTAGGGACATGTAGCGGACGGACTCTCGAAGTTTCTTACGACCCATAGGGGTCAGTCATGTTGAGCTTCCTTTATTCCCTTGATTCATCACTATGAGAGCAAGATTCTGTTCCAGTCGTTAAAAGTTTCCCAGACATTTTGAGGAGGTTCTTTGTGCACTTCGCATTCATCGGTTGAAGGCAAAATTCTTCAAGTGTTGCTTTTGGAGTAAGGAAGTGCATTTTTTAGGGCATATAGAAGGTCAACTCGTAGAAAGAGTTTGAGAAACTGTTTTGTACATTTAGGTTTAGATAAATGGATTTAATGGTAGTGCATTGGAATAAATATGAGCATAAAAGAGGAATAGGAGTAAAAGACTTTAGTAAGGAAATGAGATTTCCAAGATTTAGGAATGGTACTCCTAGGGTAGTAAGAAGAAAATCCACTTTGTGCCTAGCCCAATAAAATGAAATAGTTAGAATTGAAAAATATAATTGTCAATATTTTTGAAGCAGTAAATATTGGGTTTTTGAAAAAAAAGTGGTATGAAATTTAAATTGGTTTTTATATGATGTAAATTTTGTTAAAAGTGAAATTGAAGAATTATAGAGCTTATATAGCTCGCTGGTTTCTTTATAGGTAAACAAAGATTTTAAATATAAAACCTAGAGTTTATTAAGTATTGAAAGCATAGGTTTTCAACATTTATTGTTGTAATAGATGCTTTCATGGAAAATAAAGGGAGCATAGGCTATAACACTATTGTTATAGCAGGTGACTCTGAAAGGAAATGTTTTTACATAGTATATGAGGTTTATTAGTATTTATTTTTAATTAAATTCATACACTAGAATTTTTGGGTTGTAGTAACGGTGTTTTACGCAACATCTGTTTTAAACCCAAATAAAAATGAATTTTAAAAAGATAATTTCTAAGAGTAAGAATAAAAGTGATTTGTAAAATACACTTATTATAAGGAATTAATGTTTTTGGTTATGGATATATTAAAGCAGTTTTGGAGGTGAGTTTTTCTGAAAAGAAAAGAGTAAGTTAGATATTAGAAGATGTCTATCATAAGAGAATATAAATTAAACATACTTTAATCAATTGGAATAAAACAAGTAATGGTATAATTTTCTATGAAACCAATAAAAATGTTTTGTGCAAGTTATAAGGAACACATGAAAGAGATGTACAAGGTATGAGAAGTAACATATTTTGTATAGCCTATTTCGAAAAATATAAAATAAGTTCCTTGTAGTTTCACCTAAACATGAAGTCCTCTTTTAAAAAGGTTCATAGAAGATTTTAGCGTTGATAATTTCTCATAGGAGAAAGTAGTTCCAATACATTAAGGTACGTGACTGTTAGGTATAATAAGAAGATGTTTTGAAAACACATAAGGATATTTTAAAGATATTCTAAAAGAAAATAGTTTGGTGAAAAAGTAAATAAGTGTTTGGAAAACTTAATAAAAGTAAAATTTGAAAATTCAATTTTTTATAGAAAAGTAAAAAGGTCTTTAAAAGAAAACGAGGAATAAGTTTTTGACTTAAAATTTGTTCCCTCTAGGTTTGGGAAATAATGTAAATTCAAAAAGCCATGAAGATGTAAGTCTGGAAAGATAAGATTTTAAGTTACCTAGTATTTTTGAATTTAATAGAAACTTAAAGATAACACTTTTAAAGGCAAAGGTTTTGGTATTTGATGTTTTAAAAATGTAGAAACCTTAATTTTTAAAATGGAACTATAAACACCGAACCAAACTCCTAAATATGAAGTAGATAGGAATCATTTTCTAGGTGTAACGGAAAAGGTGTAAGGCTACAAAGGAGACAACATTAATTACTTTTGGAAGTAATAATAGAGTTTCTGTAGAGTGTATAGAACCCTAGTGAGAATCTAGGAATGTTGATTCATGTGAGCAGACTAAAGAAGAACAGTAAAATGGAGTTAGTAAAATTGTAAGACAAGCATGGTTGAGAATGAATATTCTTGATTTTGGAAGAACTTGGGAAAAGCATATTTCTTTAGTAGAATTCACATAAGATAGTAGTTCTCAAGCTAGCATTGGAATGGCACCTTTCAAAGCTCTTTATGGATTCACATAAGATTTGATGTTTTAATGTAATTGATTTCTCAATTTAAAGGTAAAGAATTAGGTTAATAATTAATACACAACATATATACACGTTTGTGGACATATGTTATTTATCTAATTACAATAGATGTGAATATGGAAAAAAAATGTAGACATAACAATTCACATGTTATTTAATGAATTCAGATTTGAATATATAGAATATGACATAACAATTCACATGTTATTCATCCAATTAATTCAAACATGAATATGTACAATACTGGCATAAGAATTTCTAGTTATTTATTAATTTATTTTAGACATAAACATGGAGAAATATTGCCATGTTAATTTACTTATTTCAGATGTAAATGTGGAAAGATATTGATATGTTGTTTATTTATTTATTTCAGACGTAAACATGTAAATTAAATGGGATGTTGAAAACTAAAATGAAACATGCGAATAAAGAGAGACGCATGGAAATTTAATATGAAATAAAATGTCACAAATTAGAAATTAATTGAGGAGAAGAAAACGTTATTTATTGTTTGTATATTATTAAGGGTGCAATTAATCAAATTAAATATAAGATAAGGCGCTGACAAGGCGCATTGTAAGATTTGACATAGCAACGAGTCAATAGAACTTCCTAGAGATTCTAATCTACGGTTGAAAGCACACCTAAAACATTATAAATAGGACCTAAACTAACCTAGGTTTTCACTTTAAAATCAAAACCTAGCCTCCATTTCTCTCTCTCAAATATTTACCTACATTCTTCATTTATAAAATAAAATTATATTATATATATACATTCAAATAATAGATGGAGATTGTACAAATTAGAGGAGATTTCTAGAGAATTTTGGTTGTTGTAAAAAAAAAGATTCTAGCTTTTGTCTCAGGTGAGTGATTTTTATTATTTAGATTTTTAAGTAATTTAAAATAATAGGGTTTTCAATAGTTGATGTTTTACTATGATTTTTGGAATTACCTTTTTAGTAGTTTATTTACAATTTTTAGAATTATTTTCAGTCTATTTCTTTTAGCTATTCTTTTGAGTTAATTTTAGTTTATTTCTGTTAATTATAAATTTTCATTTATTTACAGTTTATTTACAATATTTTAATTTATTTACTGTTATTTATACATTATTCATATCCTTTTTCCTATGCTTTGGATTTTCTTCTATTTTTGGTTTTCTTTTATTTATCCTTCTTCGCGTATGGATTAGAATAGATTAAATGCGAATATGGATTAAAATTATAAGAATACTGAAATAACGGAAGATAAGATGTAAATTGTAAAGACTGTAATAAAATAAAATTAAGACTAAAATTGAGCCTAATTATGATATTAACGTTAGAATAGGACTAAGTTAAAGAAATTGGCCTAATTATAGCTTAGAATTATAAATAAAAAGAGTAAAAGATGAAAGAAGCTTATTTTCATACTTAGACCTTGGGTTAAGAAATAAGCATGATTATAACATAGGTTATAATAAGAAAACAGAACATAATGAGGCTTATTTTAAGACTTAGGATAAATTAATAAGCACAGACAGTAAGAACAATAATAAAGGCTTATTTGAATAATTTATCTAAGTTAATAAGCAAAGAAGTAAAGTAGGACCCGTACCAAATAACATTCCCCTATTATTTCTATAGACACGGTGTCTCACATAATCCTGAAGTGAGACGAGGGGCACGCTTATGCTAATAATGGTGGTAATTGGTCAATAAGTAGAAATCCAAATCATGGGGATTTGGGCAAAGGGGTGCAACTAGATATTGTTTGGATGACGGGCCAGTACCAACTACACTTCCCTTATTATTTCTATAGACACGGTGTTTCACATAATCCTAAAGTGAGACGAGGGGCACGCTCATGCTAGAGCTTGAGGTAATAAGAAGACCCAATAGGTGGAACAACATGTAATGCGAGCTTAGTGGTGGTCACGCATGCGACACTTCCAGTGATGGCTCATAAATCGTTATGAGTTCGAAGCGCTTAAGTATGTGTGCCTTTCGTAGGCACCATTGCCTTTTGTGTAGGCAGCTATATAACGTCTAGTCCATAATAAATACTTTGTGCATCTTTCGTAGACACCATTGTACTTTGTGCGTCTTTCGTAGATTCCATTACCTTATGTGTAGGGAGTTTTATAGCGTCTAGTCCATAGTAAGGTCTATGGATAGCAGGCCGATCAAAGGGTAGAATTAGGATTTTAGCCTAATTATAGGATTAGGAATTCAGCCTAATCAAAGCAGCTTACAAAGACAAGTGCAAACAATCAAAGTTAATCAATTGCGTTAATTTAGTGATTCGTATTTACATCCAGCTTATTCCTTTTTCTTCCTATTCTCTTTGTTTCCTTTATATATACTAGAACTGTTGTAAGGTCTATTACTTTTACTTTGCTTAAAGATTCTAGTAATTACTATCATTCACCAGACTTTTAGTCAGACCCACTCCTCTATTTTCCTCTTTTCTCCCCATAGGCTAGCAAGAGCAAGGACGATAGATTGCAGACACTTGGAGACTTCTTTGGCAGAGATTTCTTATGTATTTCTCTTCTTTATTTTCAGTTTTTAGCTTATTCCATGTACTGGCACTTTGTGAGGGATAGTTTGTACTTTGATATTTATGAGACTGAGGTTTTGATTTCGTGAGACATATATTGGTATTTTGAGACATATGGTGTATTTGGTTTTATAATTCTATATTATGAAGTTTGACTTTTAGCAAATTATTATTTTAACTGTTTCCGCTATTTTTATCTATTTTGTCTTGTGAATCTTAGTCTCTGTTGGTTTTAATTATACCTACAACGCACCACATCTTTTAGTGTGTCCTTTTGGGTACACTAATGGGTATGGAGTGTTACATGGGCACTGTTGAGGAGGTAGGAAGTTTCCTTTAGATTTAGATCGATTCCTTTTAGACATTCCAGAAGATTATTCAAAGCAGGAGTAGAGACTCGTTCAAGAATATCTCTTAGAATACCAAAAGAATATTACTTGCTTGGGTACAGAATGCCTCGGTGTAATAAAGGCATCAGATAAGGAAGCTTATGGTCAGATAACTAATAGCGGTTGAAGCCTTGAGGGACAACCAACGAAGGATTATTTTCCCTTGAAGCAGCTCCTTTTGGTAACCTTGCAGTGGGTGAACGCTTCGACTATTAGTAGTGGGGGGGTCACTTGCCTCCTCTCGAAGTTAAGCTGATAGGAAAGCTCTTTAAAGGTGGGGTGATCAACCAAAATGCTTCCTGAAGATGACGCAAAGAGAATTCATGAGGCCGTAGCCATTTGGATGTACTCGAGTTAGAGCAAGCCCTAACGATTAAAGAACAAAAGTGAGGAACTCATTAAACGAGGGCTTGACTCCAGATAGACATATACAGTGTATTTGGCTGGAGGAAGGTGAGGCCTTTGGTGGAGTTCTGGAAGAAGGACTTCATCTTCAAGGATTCCATGATTTAAGTATATCAACTTCAGTTCCTTGGAGGTCAGCCTAGAGGCAATAGCATCAAGGGGGTTGTCCAAAATCATAAACGGGTCAATCGTTTCCTAGGATGGTGGGACCAAGAGGTTCGACTATCAGGGCGGCTTAAAGATGAAGTTCTTGTGTAATTGAATGCTTTACTCTAGATGACGTAGATGTAGATGCCAGGGCAGAAGACGAACCTACTTCCAACGGCATGGAAGGGTCGGCGCTGTCAAGACCCGCAAATCTGTACCTCTTGATTAACCACTAATCTCCATTGATTAACTCAAAATGCATGGAAATACGAACCCTGAGGGGTTTTAAGAAAAAGAAAAAGTAGAAGAAGAAGAAAAGAGTAGAAGAAGAAGAGAAAGAAAGAGAATAGAGAAGAACAACAGAACAACATCAGAAGCAGAAACAATATCAGAATCTTACACATCGCAGCGGAACAATATATAATAGATAATTGAATAATCTTTAAATCAAAGAACTATATCATTTTATACATACATCAATCAGAGTCAATATACGACTCAATACAACAATGGACAGTTATATAACTTGTCCTCATACAGAATACACAGCGGAATAAATAATATCAGATACAAATACTACGTCTCGTCCTACAACTTATCTCCAAAGCTCCAGAATATCCTGATAATATAACTCTAGGCTGCCCGTGTGGAAATTGGTGGGCACCCAGAGTTTAGAAGGGAAACAATAAACTCCGAGTCAGTCATGGAGACTGATGTGAGATCGTAAAACAGTTATTCTTTATAACAACAAAATAATTTTTTAAAGTCAATTCGCAATGCTTTTGGAAAATGAAACTACCATAAGACCTCCCGCCACACACACAATGCAAACGCAGACTTGGAGGAGATTTCTTCTTATGATAGTCAAAGATGCTTACTACGCAAAAATCAAATTCTTTTTGATATTATTATTAGTGCATAGTGTAGAAAACATTTCGAAAGTAGAATATTAATCTTAGCCGACATAGGTACCATTATAGTATGCCTACTATAGCTACCATATTAAATGGCAGGTTTTACAACTAAAACCGTACAAGGCTCGTATTGTTTCTTTGGATTTCCAACAAATGGTCAGGCCAAGGAACTTCCTATGCCACGATGGGTACATCCCTGGAATAGACGACCCGAGTACCTAACGTTACGGTTAGATCTCTGCCAACACAAGGCCGGGTTACCTCTGCAAAAATAGGTAACTACTGACACGCGTAAGCCATCCCCCGATCGTCACCGATCTTCCCGAGGATCCCCGATTCGCAACAACCATAAAGTAATAAATTTGCAGCAACCACAGAGGTTAAGTATCTGGGCTCCATACCATGATACCACCTTTATCCAGAAGGAATGACATACACTAAGGGGCGCTACTCCCTAGAACCTTGCTGCATCCTTCCTGTTTTGACCATTTCCGGGGTGTGAGGCTCGACGAATTCTCGTCCATAAAGCTACGCTTTCTACAAAGCCATGCTTCGGGTCAAACAAAATGATCAACCTATGATCACAAAGATATAAGATCAAACAAATGATCATATCGCAAATGATCAAACACTGATCATTTCACAGCAACACTCAGTATGCCACGTTACCAAATTGGGATATATCGCTGATAAATTTCAACTACATAACCTCTGAGCTCGTACGTCTCAGAGAAGGGTGTTAAGCTAAGAGAATAAATTCTCCGCCACCAACAGAAATGTATTTGAAAGAAATCAGCTTTATATCTCAAATTGTAACGTCAGACACACAATCCATACAAGTCTGTTCCGGGATCGAACAGAACCGAAGGCACTTCTCACGAAGCCCTTGCACATCCGGATAATTTTCTAATCACGTCCGGACTTCCCGTCACTAAGGGTGATAAAACCTCTAAATCGGAGATCAGCCGATGTAGAGTAACTCGACGGTAATCCTTCCGTTTTCAAAAATATCTGGTCTTCAACACCGGTCTTCAAATGCAATTCATAACGACGTATCACATATTCGGAATGGGTTATACGACCCCATGGTCCTTTCCCGGCTAACCCGAATAGTGAGCGTTTATTCAAAAATAAGTGTGGCATTCAAATTCATCCAATTCACAACAAATACCAATTCAAGGTAATTATTGATAGTCGGTTATTTAATTATCAATAAAGATGCGCAACATCATCAGATTCCAAATAATTTTCCGATTTATTTATTTTCAAAAATATCTTTACTAGATATAGAATTTCCACACTTCAAAAATAAATCAATATTTATTTTTAAACAACTTCCCTTTCTTTTATAAATTCCATAGTGAATTTATATTTTCAAAATATCTACTGATATTCGATTTTCAATTGATTTCAAAAATTCATTTTCGATTTATCTTCAAGAAGATAAATTCTCAAAACGTTTCGTTTCATTTGGAAAAACATTTCCATACTTATTTAAAATAAGTGTTTCACAAATCATTTATTTTCAACATTTGGAAAATATTCGATATACTTAAATCAAATTAAGTATATATTTCATTCTTTTAAGGAAACCGTTTACTATAACAACATTTATTTGAGTCAAAACAAATGTTACGTAAAACATCGTTACGACGACTCAAAATCACTAGTATAGGGATTCGGATTTTGATAGATATATAAATCCCAATACTACATCAAAACATTTCCTTTCGGAAATCATTTACTATAACAACAGTGTTATAGTCCATCATTTCCTTATTCCTCGAAAACGTCTATTTCAACAATGAACGTTGAAATCTATGATTTCGATATTCAATATGTTTGAAAACATCTTTAAAACAATTAACTTCATTTCAAATATCACTTTCCCAAAACCATATCCATTTTACTTAAAAATATATTCACTGTCCAAAATCGTGAATATACTTCACTAACCAATTTCAATATTTTCTACACATTTATATTACAAGAATTTTCCACTATCCAAAATCGCGAATATATCTTCTTTAATAACCTTCTATATTTAATTTATCAAATTCAATTGATCTCGAATTTATAAAACAACGTTTATAAATTCTATTTCTATTTTCTAACAACTTCAATTTAATAAATCTCCTTTATTAACAATTCAATTCATAACTCAAATCTTATACCAACAATCCATAATTATAAGTTAAATACTTATAATTCCTTTATTTTACAAAATCATTTCCATTTATAAGTTCACAATTTATAAATTTCATTTATTTATAAATTCTTAAAAATTCGTTTTAACGCTTATAAAAGCTCGTTTTATAATACCAACATTTTAAAGTTATAAATATCAATCTTGTACATCTTTTACATACATCGTTTTTAATAATTCAAAATTTTCAATTAAAACCATTTTATAAATTTCTTAACTATTTATTTCAAAAGAAATTACCTTTTGGTTATAATCCACAAATCTTAACTTTTATAACTTTAAAGTTTGAACGTTTATTTATTAATTCAAAATTAAATAAAACGTCTACTTCCAAAAATTACTTTAAAATCCTTTTAAAGTAAAAGTCGTTATTTTTAAACTTCAAAACTGAATCCGACGATGCAACAGCACCAATTAGTCAATCACAACAACAAACATCATATATCAATATGATAACAGAATATACATCAATATCTGTAAATAAATAAATACTGGTGAGGAATCCAGTTGGATCCCTCCAACCTGTTTCCCTGCATCCAAAGATGTTAGCACAATACCAATTCCACTTCGAGGTGGAATATCGCGGTATATGGGTTTTATAAAAATATCCGCTTACTAACGGCGCAATAGGGTCTCATCCGCTATACGAGGCGGGAAATCAATCAATCCAATATATACATATGCCAATATGTATATATTGCTATATATATAGATATAATCCTACTATATCTAATATCATAAATCCAAACAAATCAGACAATCAATAACTGCAAACATCAATTTTACATTTGAGTGAGAAGATCTCACCTTAGCTATTTATTTTGCTTTCCAATTCAAACCGGCTTATTTTTTTTGGTTCCAGTTTGTTTTCTCCAAGTTTTGACCTTGTACAACAATGTATAAAATTTATTAATATTCGAATTTAATCGAATCAACAATTTTCGTTTTGATAGTTTTAATCAGTTAATGGTTTTATTTCAAACCGGTTTCATTTAATAAAATTCGCTAAACTAGAAATTTACTTTAAAACTAAATTCCCCTTTAAAAATTTCTAAGTAAAAATAAAAATAAGTTAAACACCCTAAATGAATTATTTATCAACCCAGTAAAGCAAATCCTATATATTTTTTCTCTTTTTATCTTCGGTAACATATAAACTGCATTTAAATACAAATAAAATAACCTATGCAGATTTTAAATTTATTTTTATAAAATTCTTCAATCCTTTTATTATATTTTTTTCAACTACTATAATTATTTATCTGTTTTCATAAAAAATCACAGTATGTCAATTTTTCAAAAATACAAATATTTAAAACTCATTTTCAAATTTAAATCGAATTAACATTTTAATTAAAATAACTGTATATACCTTACTGTGCTAAAATCAAAGAGGACTGGATATCATCACAAGTCGTGACCACGCTGCCGTCTCGAAATCTGCTCCCCCTGACAATCGATCGACATCGTCGCTATGAACGCGAGCCCAGGCCCACGCCTTCTTCGTCGCGAACTTCACGATACCCCACACAAGTCGCCTCATCGACCCCCTGCTCTGCCGACACTTCGAATTGAACTCGCGACTTCCACCATTTATCGCCATCGTGACCAAGTCGCGACCACCATTTCATCGCAACCCGCCCAGTCGTCGATGCCATCACGCGAGCTCGCGCCTGCCTCGATTACGCTCCCCCACCAGCAATCGCCATCGCGAGCTTACGAACGCCTCGCCTCGACCACGAATACGAATGCGCGCCTCGCGACCACGAGCCCTAAATCGCCGCTGCACCCAAATCATTCGCGAGTCGCCATTGTTTTCTTTGATTGGGTCGTGAAGAAAGAATGAGTACGCGATTTTATTTATTTTCGTTTTGGTCGAGATGGGGGAAAAGGAACGAAATTATTTACAGAGGCCATTTTTATTTTAATTTCGTGAACGAGATTTTGAAGAGGGAGAACGAGATTGTCATTTAAAATGGAACGAAGCATGCCTCCACGATTTCGTTCGTGATTCCTGGCAAAAATTTAGGCGTGGTTTAAGGGAGAAAACGTGTATTGATATTGACTAATTAAAATTTTAAATTCAAATTGAACTCGATTTAATTTCAGAGCGTTTACTTACCGTGTGCTCACATAACAACTCCGATTAACACGAAAATTGAAATCCGATAATAATAAACTATTACGGACCCAATGGAACTGGTTTCGTCGAATTCCGAGACTGTGCCTCGGACGGCTATTTTTAAATATCGATTTAAACGATTAAATTTCAAAACTGAACGAAACACTTTGAAATACAATTCTGAAGCTTCTATTATCTTCAGTATTATCATTACGAACTTTAAAAGCTTTTGAAATATTTTTCTTCAACTTTAAATTGAATATTCAATTTTTTATTCAACTTCAATCGATTAAATTTTAATATTTAATCGCCAAATTCAAAGTTATTTCGGGGATTCAAATTAAATCATCGTTCAAATATTTAAAATTAATTAAATATTCTCAATTTAATTTGTTCAAAATTCTGGGTCGTTACAGACTTCCCTCCTTAAAAGAATTTCGTCCTCGAAATTACAAGTTAGGAAAAATGGTTCTTAACTCGTCTACTATTTTTCACATCTAAATAGTTTTATCAAATTTTCAAAACAAATCTTCCTACTAAAGATTTGTTATCGTTCAACTCGTTTTCCAACTTCAATTATAAGTTTCAAACAACATTGTTTAACTTCTCAATTCAAATTTTAAACTTTCAAATTTTCTCAAAATTTTTCTAACACTCGAAATTTCGAAAAAATTCGCTAGTGTCTCCTTTGCGCGGCTAATACGGCACGACTACAAAACGTCCCTACGGACTCTCAGATTTCAAAAAGAAAAAGAAAAAGCCAAGCGGCTAGACAAGAAATCAGCAAAAACTCATATTTTGAAATTCAAATACTTACCTTTTGTCGAGCAATTCACTTTATCTTTGAAATCAAAACTTCCAATTCCTTTATAACACCTGTATATCCTACTAGCCATAATATCTAGTTACATATATTCAAACCATTTTGCACATTTTATTATACAATTTTCAAGATAACTGCTTATATCATCTTTAAGTTCATTATTGAAGTTATATATCCATTATGATTCAATTTTGCATTTCAAAATTTCATTTGAATTCAATTCACAATTCCAATCTAATTTGGATTTAGTTTACAATTTCAATTCTATTTGAATTCAATTTTATCTTCTATTCTGAATATTGAATTTTTTTATCGATTATCTTTAGTTCACTTCATTTGCAATTGATTCCATTCAATTTATTCATTCACTAATTCTTTCATTTCCAATTCGAATCTGATTTCCAAATCAAATTTCAAATATTCTATAAGTCTTCGACTTACTTACATTTCGATTTATAAGATCATTGATACATTCACCTTACTAATTTCATTCCATTAGAATTCTATTTTCAATTATAAATTCATATTCACAATTTGAATTTCATTCCAATCAGATCTCAATATTTTATAAGTTATCAATTTCATAATATTTCATAAATACTTTTATATAGTATTCCAGAGTCTTACCAACATTTCAAAATCATTTTGAAAACAATTCAAATTATCCTGGAATTTCCAAACAAAACCCAAATTTTTCAAACAACTTCCATTTAAAACAATTTGGCAGCAATTCCTCTTCTGGAAACCCGAAAATGAACACCGGTGATGCCATGGTCATCATCGGAATTATTTTCCAGCGACCGAAAAGAGTTTAGAGCTTTTATCTCTCCAAAATACTTTTCAAAACCTTTGAAATTCATTTTCAAATCAAAAAGATTTAAACTTTCCAAATCTCCAAAATTTTCAAATTCTTTTCAAACATTTCCAAAAACTTTTCTGGAATTCCGTTTTAAATTACAAATCACATTTATAATTTATATTCTTTAAATTTCATTAGTATATGGATTTATCTCCTGGTCTTTTGTTTTAATTCCAATTTCATATACAATTTCCACATATATATTAATGAGGATAATTAACATCATTACTTCCAAACAACCATGCATCCATATATCCTAATAATTTACAGAAAATTATTTCTTTTCTATACAAAAATAGTTTTGGGCAAAATTATCTCATTTACCCTATTTAAAACAATACTGTGTCGGTTTATCTTGTTTAAGAGTTTAGAAACCCCTATCGATTACAGTTAGCTAGACTGCACCGACCAGAATCCATAAACAATCAACCGATAAGTCAACACAATACAAAACAATTTCATATTCACTAACAAATACGCACTCGTATATATTATTACACTCAAACTCATTCTAGAGTACTGCTGACTCTATCTCTAATGAGTAACACCCAACAGAGAAGGGTTGTCGCTTAACCATATGCTCTGATACCAACTGTCAAGACCCGCAAATCTGTACCTCTTGATTAACCACTAATCTCCATTGATTAACTCAAAATGCAGGGAAATACGAACCCTGGGGGGTTTTAAGAAAAAGAAAAAGTAGTAGAAGAAGAAAAGAGTAGAAGAAGAAGAGAAAGAAAGAGAATAGAGAAGAACAACAGAACAACATCAGAAGCAGAAACAATATCAGAATCTTACACATCGCAGCGGAACAATATATAATAGATAATTGAATAATCTTTAAATCAAAGAACTATATCATTTTATACATACATCAATCAGAGTCAATATACGACTCAATACAACAATGGACAGTTATATAACTTGTCCTCATACAGAATACACAGCGGAATAAATAATATCAGATACAAATACTACATCTCGTCCTCCAGCTTATCTCCAAAGCTCCAGAATATCCTGATAATATAACTCTAGGCTGCCCGTGTGGAAATTGGTGGGCACCCAGAGTTTAGAAGGGAAACAATAAACTCCGAGTCAGTCATGGAGACTGGTGTGAGATCGTAAAACAGTTATTCTTTATAACAACAAAATAATTTTTTAAAGTCAATTCGCAATGCTTTTGGAAAATGAAACTACCATAAGACCTCCCGCCACACACACAATGCAAACGCAGACTTGGAGGAGATTTCTTCTTATGATAGTCAAAGATGCTTACTACGCAAAAATCAAATTCTTTTCGATATTATTATTAGTGCATAGTGTAGAAAACATTTCGAAAGTAGAATATTAATCTTAGCCGACATAGGTACCATTATAGTATGCCTACTATAGCTACCATATTAAATGGCAGGTTCTACAACTAAAACCGTACAAGGCTCGTATTGTTTCTTTGGATTTCCAACAAATGGTCAGGCCAAGGAACTTCCTATGCCACGATGGGTACGTCCCTGGAATAGACGACCCGAGAACCTAACGTTACGGTTAGATCTCTGCCAACACAAGGCCGGGTTACCTCTGCAAAAATAGGTAACTACTGACACGCGTATGCCATCCCCCGATCGTCACCGATCTTCCCGAGGATCCCCGATTCGCAACAACCACAAAGTAATAAATTTGCAGCAACCATAGAGGTTAAGTATCTGGGCTCCATACCATGATACCACCTTTATCCAGAAGGAATGACATACACTAAGGGGCGCTACTCCCTAGAACCTTGCTGCATCCTTCCTGTTTTGACCATTTCCGGGGTGTGAGGCTCGACGAAGTCTCGTCCACAAAGCTACGCTTTCTACAAAGCCATGCTTCGGGTCAAACAAAATGATCAACCTATGATCACAAAGATATAAGATCAAACAAATGATCATATCGCAAATGATCAAACACTGATCATTTCACAGCAACACTCAGTATGCCACGTTACCAAATTGGGATATATTGCTGATAAATTTCAACTACATAACCTCTGAGCTCGTACGTCTCAGAGAAGGGTGTTAAGCTAAGAGAATAAATTCTCCGCCACCAACAGAAATGTATTTGAAAGAAATCAGCTTTATATCTCAAATTGTAACGTCAGACACACAATCCATACAAGTCTGTTCCGGGATCGAACAGAACCGAAGGCACTTCTCACGAAGCCCTTGCACATCCGGATAATTTTCTAATCACGTCCGGACTTCCCGTCACTAAGGGTGATTAAACCTCTAAATCGGAGATCAGCCGATGTAGAGTAACTCGACGGTAATCCTTCCGTTTTCAAAAATATCCGGTCTTCAACACCGGTCTTCAAATGCAATTCATAACGACGTATCACATATTCGGAATGGGTTATACGACCCCATGGTCCTTTCCCGGCTAACCCGAATAGTGAGCGTTTATTCAAAAATAAGTGTGGCATTCAAATTCATCCAATTCACAACAAATACCAATTCAAGGTAATTATTGATAGTCGGTTATTTAACTATCAATAAAGATGTGCAACAACATCAGATTCCAAATAATTTTCCGAATTATTTATTTTCAAAAATATCTTTACTAGATATAGAATTTCCACACTTCAAAAATAAATCAATATTTATTTTTAAACAACTTCCCTTTCTTTTATAAATTCCATAGTGAATTTATATTTTCAAAATATCTACTGATATTCGATTTTCAATTGATTTCAAAAATTCATTTTCGATTTATCTTCAAGAAGATAAATTCTCAAAACGTTTCGTTTCATTTGGAAAAACATTTCCATACTTATTTAAAATAAGTGTTTCACAAATCATTTATTTTCAACATTTGGAAAATATTTGATATACTTAAATCAAACTAAGTATATATTTCATTCTTTTAAGGAAACCGTTTACTATAACAACATTTATTTGAGTCAAAACGAATGTTACGTAAAACATCGTTACGACGACTCAAAATCACTAGTATAGGGATTCGGATTTTGATAGATATATAAATCCCAATACTACATCAAAACATTTCCTTTCGGAAATCATTTACTATAACAACAGTGTTATAGTCCATCATTTCCTTATTCCTCGAAAACGTCTATTTCAACAATGAATGTTGAAATCTATGATTTCGATATTCAATATATTTGAAAACATCTTTAAAACAATTAACTTCATTTCAAATATCACTTTCCCAAAACCATATCCATTTTACTTAAAAATATATTCACCGTCCAAAATCGTGAATATACTTCACTAACCAATTTCAATATTTTCTACACATTTATATTACAAGAATTTTCCACTATCCAAAATCGCGAATATATCTTCTTTAATAACCTTCTATATTTAATTTATCAAATTCAATTGATCTCGAATTTATAAAACAACGTTTATAAATTCTATTTCTATTTTCTAACAACTTCAATTTAATAAATCTCCTTTATTAACAATTCAATTCATAACTCAAATCTTATACCAACAATCCATAATTATAAGTTAAATACTTATAATTCCTTTATTTTACAAAATCATTTCCATTTATAAGTTCACAATTTATAAATTTCATTTATTTATAAATTCTTAAAAATTCGTTTTAACGCTTATAAAAGCTCGTTTTATAATACCAACATTTTAAAGTTATAAATATCAATCTTGTACATCTTTTACATACATCGTTTTTAATAATTCAAAAATTTCAATTAAAACCATTTTATAAATTTCTTAACTATTTATTTCAAAAGAAATTACCTTTTGGTTATAATCCACAAATCTTAACTTTTATAACTTTAAAGTTTGAACGTTTATTTATTAATTCAAAAATTAAATAAAACGTCTACTTCCAAAAATCACTTTAAAATCCTTTTAAAGTAAAAGTCGTTATTTTTAAACTTCAAAACTGAATCCGATGATGCAACAGCACCAATTAGTCAATCACAACAACAAACATCATATATCAATATGATAACAGAATATACATCAATATCTGTAAATAAATAAATACTGGTGAGGAATCCAGTTGGATCCCTCCAACCTGTTTCCCTGCATCCAAAGATGTTAGCACAATACCAATTCCACTTCGAGGTGGAATATCGCGGTATATGGGTTTTATAAAAATATCCGCTTACTAACGGCGCAATAGGGTCTCATCCGCTATACGAGGCGGGAAATCAATCAATCCAATATATACATATGCCAATATGTATATATTGCTATATATATAGATATAATCCTACTATATCTAATATCATAAATCCAAACAAATCAGACAATCAATAACTGCAAACATCAATTTTACATTTGAGTGAGAAGATCTCACCTTAGCTATTTATTTTGCTTTCCAATTCAAACCGGCTTATTTTTTTTGGTTCCAGTTTGTTTTCTCCAAGTTTTGACCTTGTACAACAATGTATAAAATTTATTAATATTCGAATTTAATCGAATCAACAATTTTCGTTTTGATAGTTTTAATCAGTTAATGGTTTTATTTCAAACCGGTTTCATTTAATAAAATTCGCTAAACTAGAAATTTACTTTAAAACTAAATTCCCCTTTAAAAATTTCTAAGTAAAAATAAAAATAAGTTAAACACCCTAAATGAATTATTTATCAACCCAGTAAAGCAAATCCTATATATTTTTTCTCTTTTTATCTTCGGTAACATATAAACTGCATTTAAATACAAATAAAATAACCTATGCAGATTTTAAATTTATTTTTATAAAATTCTTCAATCCTTTTATTATATTTTTTTCAACTACTATAATTATTTATCTGTTTTCATAAAAAATCACAGTATGTCAATTTTTCAAAAATACAAATATTTAAAACTCATTTTCAAATTTAAATCGAATTAACATTTTAATTAAAATAACTGTATATACCTTACTTTGCTAAAATCAAAGAGGACTGGATATCATCACAAGTCGTGACCACGCTGCCGTCTCGAAATCTGCTCCCCCTGACAATCGATCGACATCGCCGCTATGAACGCGAGCCCAGGCCCACGCCTCCTTCGTCGCGAACTTCACGATACCCCACACGAGTCGCCTCATCGACCCCCTGCTCTGCCGACACTTCGAATTGAACTCGCGACTTCCACCATTTATCGCCATCGCGACCAAGTCGCGACCACCATTTCATCGCAACCCGCCCAGTCGCCGATGCCATCACGCGAGCTCGCGCCTACCTCGATTACGCTCCCCCACCAGCAATCGCCATCGCGAGCTTACGAACGCCTCGCCTCGACCACGAATACGAATGCGCGCCTCGTGACCACGAGCCCTAAATCGCCGCTGCACCCAAATCATTCGCGAGTCGCCATTGTTTTCTTTGATTGGGTCGTGAAGAAAGAATGAGTACGCGATTTTATTTATTTTCGTTTTGGTCGAGATGGGGGAAAAGGAACAAAATTATTTACAGAGGCCATTTTTATTTTAATTTCGTGAACGAGATTTTGAAGAGGGAGAACGAGATTGTCATTTAAAATGGAACGAAGCATGCCTCCACGATTTCGTTCGTGATTCCTGGCAAAAATTTAGGCGTGGTTTAAGGGAGAAAACGTGTATTGATATTGACTAATTAAATTTTTAAATTCAAATTGAACTCGATTTAATTTCAGAGCGTTTACTTACCGTGTGCTCACATAACAACTCCAATTAACACGAAAATTGAAATCCGATAATAATAAACTATTACGGACCCAATGGAACCGGTTTCGTCGAATTCCGAGACTGTGCCTCGGACGGCTATTTTTAAATATCGATTTAAACGATTAAATTTCAAAACTGAACGAAACACTTTGAAATACAATTCTGAAGCTTCTATTATCTTCAGTATTATCATTACAAATTTTAAAAGCTTTTGAAATATTTTTCTTCAACTTTAAATTGAATATTCAAATTTTTATTCAACTTCAATCGATTAAATTTTAATATTTAATCGCCAAATTCAAAGTTATTTCGGGGATTCAAATTAAATCATCGTTCAAATATTTAAAATTAATTAAATATTCTCAATTTAATTTGTTCAAAATTCTGGGTCGTTACAGGCGCCAATTTGAAGATGAGGAGATCATCTAAGGTCGGTCATTTTATACCGAAAGAACTTGATAACGAGTGTGGTCGGGTATGATTTATCTTAACGCTTTACTTTGCTTAAAACCTATGTAGCCGATGTATAGAGCCTAATGAATATCGAGGTATGTTGACCAATCAAACTATGTACATCGATCGAGGTAGTGCGATGTGTTAATTTTTGTAGTGCGTGTCTATGTCCATAGCGCAATGTATGTGAACACTCTATGTAGATAGCCGCTCGTGCTAGCTTCATCATGCTATGGAACTGAATGTCATATTTTATCTGTTACCGTAGAATACATGATAATGAACCATTGTCCGAAGTGACATAGATTTTACTTTACAAGATCGCAAGATTGTGTTGTTTGACTCGAATTGTCGACACATGATTTTGTTAGACGCTAAAATGCATTAGATGTGATCATTTCTTGAAATCATCCCATCGAAATTGAATTGCCAATCCATATTCACCCGAAGCCCAATGAAAATTGATCTCTGCCCTTCTTATTTAACAGTCCCACTCAAAGACTCATTGAACCTAAAGTCGATTATGTAAGAACTCGAAGTTCGCTCTAAGAAACACAGAGCCAACCTCAGAAAAACTTGAAGTCGAGTCCAAGAGTTTCGAAATTGGCTCCAAGAAGCTATAGTCATTCTTGGGCTTTTAAAACAAGTTGGAAATGGAAAAGGAGAGGGCACTAATTCAAATCCGAGCATGAATTGGCGACGACGGATAGACATCAGCGATGATGATGAGGAGATAGCCAAGGCGTAGAAAGCAACCACCCAACCTCAAGTTGGAAATTGGATAGAGGATAGTCGAGATCGGGTGGGGCTCATGCTAAGTAAGTCGCTGACGACTTGTTGGAGTAGCCCAAAAAATGGCAGCGTTGGAGTTGATGGCAAACTTAGTTGTGGTAGCAAAGTCATGCTGGGTTAAGGTGTGGGTGGAGTTCAAATTCGCAATGTAGAAAACTGGTAGGCTATTTGAAGTGAAGTGGGGACTTAGAAAATTTATATATGTTATACTTATATCGCACTTGAAAATCATGTCCGTAATCCGACACGTTTTAAATCCCATATTTTTGGAAAAAAGAAGAAGATGAGAATAGCTAGAAAAGAAAATTAAGGATATAATGGTCAAGAGGCAGCATAGCTTCCAAAAAATCAAAGGCTCCAACTCTTCTACAGAAAGAGGTGACTGGACGACTATATGAAGCAATGAATCGATGTTCTTGAAATAGACATGATGCTTCAAGACGATAGTTGTTCAGTCGACAACTTCTTTGCAGATAGTATCTAACCGCTTGGCTTGATCCAAATCATGTTTTGTTTTCACACTTAAACCAAGCGACATCTCGATGGATCTGGACTTCAAGATAATGAAGAAATGGATTAAGTAACTTAAGTGAAGTCTGGAATAATGAAAAGGTGAAGAATAAAAGGTTTGGACAAGATTTGCACAACGCAAATCATGTCGGCACCAACATGATTGATCTTGTCAGTACTGAGCTATTTGATGAAATGAGTGCCACATTGAACTATAAATAATTTTGTAGTGTACTTTGAAGAAAAAGACAAATACTCGAATATGATAAATCTCGATATCATCATGATTTGAAAGGCAATTTTGTCAACATGGTTTGGAAGCTTGCTTACTTGAATAGATATGAAGAAGGGCCAAAGACGCAAGTTCAAATTATATTGGCACCGACATGATCATGTCGGCACTGACCTATTATGGATGCCTAAATTTACTTATTCTCCATGATTGGAAGCATGAATCTGATTCTCTACCTGCTCTTTCATGATCTATCGACACTATAGGATGAATATGACTCTAAATATTTATCCTTTGGTAACAAAATAAGAACTGTTGGACTTTCCATCTCTTTAAATCCTTATACCGAATTGTTGACATTTTTTATTATTAAATAGTGTTATTATACTTGTTATTTTATAAAAATTGTTGTAATTGCAAGGATTATCCGAATAAACTAATAGTGGGCATAGGTAATCGATTTGGGGCAGAACCACTCTAATAATTTTGTGTTCCACATTTTAATTTCATTCCTTATTTGAACCATCTTGTTTTTACTTGATTTGGGGTTTTGTGTCTGTAACACCCCGTAAAAACTGATAAGAAGCAAATAAAATAAAATAAAATAAAATAAGAAAAATTAATTAAATAAGATAATGTTAAAAATGAATTTTTTTCAAATGTCAGAATTTGACCTTGAAAGTTATGACGTTGTGTTCATGGCGAAATTATGATCAATTTCCACATATAATATGTTGAAAATGAAGCTCAAACAGAGAAGTTATGAACATTATAAGTTTTCATATTCAAAATAATTTAAATAGAATTCAAATTCAAATAAGTAGATAATTATTAAATTTGAAATTCGAAAGTTAACAGTAACTTGACTTGGGCATAAGCAATCATTAAAATTAACGTTTACATTAATTATCAATTAAGAAATAAAATAAATATACAACGACAATTAATAAACGATCCCAAAATAAGAGAATCAATCGACCACTACCCTAGGACCGGTCGACCACTAGTGTTCGACCGATAGTAGCGAAGGTCGACCGGTGAAGATGAACGTCAGCTAGTTTTGTGCATTTTGAACGTATCAGATTATATTATTTTAAAGCAACTTAAATCCAACAGTTTTGGAGCATTCCCACCACTATAAATAGGAGCCTAGCCTTTTCACTTTTATTCATAAATTATTTTGGAAACCTAATGAAGCTCTGGCAGTTCAACTCTTCTAAGATTTAGAAAAACTTCATTAGGGTTTCATGTAAGAAATCCTATATATCTATTTTGTTTTCTATTTATTTTCCCAACCTATTCTTCTCTAATTTTCTTAATCTAACGTATATATACAAATCATTTGTTTTTTGTATGTGTGTGTATGAAAAAGAAGAGATTTGGTAGAGATTGTTAAAGACGTGTCAAATCCAAAGGAGGCAAAGCTAAGGATATACTATGAGTGAAAATTTTAGCTTTTCTATTTTAGTAGTTGATTAGTATAGTTTGATTTTGAGTATTCCTTGAGGAGTTTTGATTTGCAAAAACATCATATTATAGACTTCCAAAACTCCTCCAATGCGAAACATCAATTCTAGGTTGAAATCTTAATTGTTTATGTCAAAACAATGAAAATAGTGTAGATTTGCAGTTTTGATAATTTTAACTTCTATTTTACTTATTACGGTTTCTATTTTAAAGGGTTTGATTTGGGAATAGAGCGTAAAGTATGAATTTTATTCTAGTTTGCACTGCTTATTTATATGAATTAAATAGAAATTCTCTTGTTTATTTTTACGTGAAAAAGGAGTTGAATAGAGCATAAAATTGAAATTGTAAGTTTTCAATATCAATATATTCCATTATTTTGATGTAATAAGTTGAGTTCAAACTTTTACTGCATACAAGGCTATTGATTTGAATTTTTGGATATGAATATTGGAATTTTGACATTGTTGATAATATGGAATGAAAATTGTATAATTGTTGAAAGAGTTGACATTTAAACACTAGTTTAGGACGTAAATTCCACATTCTTATAAATTGCTAAGCGCATGAATGTATGTATGTGTGTATATATGTGTGTGTGTGTCCATATATATATTAGTGTAATTAACGTATAATTATAATGTAAATGACGTAGGAAAATAGGTTATTAATTTTATTAAATCCCCTTTAGGAAAGTATTTAATGTTAAAAGTGAAATAAGAAAGATTTCTTATAAGGCCTTAATTATGGAAACGGTGAGATGTATGATAATATACGTAGAGTGTGATATAAATTATGACTAAGTTATAGGAATGCTAGGTCATTCAAAAGCACGCGGAAGTCTATCCGGCTAATATGGCTACCAGCAGTGTGACTTTAGGGCTGATGTGAGACATCGTCTATAATAAGTAACTATGATGACGCGATGTTAGTCCAAACTTTTGTAGGATAAGTCTGCCCAGCTAATCTAGCTGTCAGTACCTACGAATAGTCGCACCGTAGGATATAGGTCATAATATGAAGGACCCGCTTCAAAGATTGAAGGTATTAAGTGGTTGTGTGAAGGTCCGCCTCTTCTCTATGTAGGAAGTAGTAAATGGTCGGGATTATGGGTTAGGCATGATAGAGGTATCTCAGGAAAGAACCTGCTTCAATAGGAAGTATTAAGTGGCTGAAGAGATTCCATGCAATGTTAGCGAGATAGTTACTAGTAAGGAGTCCGCCTTGGAATATGTAGTAAATGACGTGGACCTGCCTTAAAATAAGGTATTAAATGGTCGAAGTCTCATAATTCCCCTTAAAAGGTATTAAGTGACTTAAGTACTATTTCTTACATTGATAGGACATAATAGACAATAGATATGGGTTATTGGGTTGATAGCAAGTTGGCTATGGGTTTATATTTGGAAAAGCCTTTTTTATTTATGAGTAAAGCCTTTAGGCTTATATTTAAAAAGAGTTATGATGTAGGTAGAACACATAAGACATATTCCTTTTTAAATTATACTGCCCAAGTACTAATATAGTAAGGTTCAAGATTTTTAATCGCCAAACATATATTGTTTTGACTCCCTCCTCATTAAAATACGGTTAGGAAGGACGATGCTGAAGGTGGAGATGTTGATGAGACTTATGGTAGTAGTCTATTTATTTACTTGTTATTTTATGTAGTTTCTGATGTACCCATGAAATAAAAATGATGTTGTAATTTTGAAATATTGTACCATGGATATGCAACGGTGATCATGGATATTTTGTTATGGTTTTCAATGACATTAAAATTTGAATAAAATGGGTACTATTGTCATTATTTCATTTTATCCTTTCGATGTGAGATTCTGAATGAGTAGATAAATAACTCTATATTGTTCTTTTCACAAACCAATAGCCCACTTTGACACGGGTCTAAGTTTCAATGGGCCTTTTCTAGGTTGAAATTTAAGTCTCTTTCGAGGCGGGTTGTTACATTTGGTATCAGACCTTAGGTTACCCGATCAAAAAGGGTAAGCATACGTATGAAAGTTGTACTTGTTATTTTTGAAAATGCTTTTCAAAAATTCTACTATGTATGTATATATATATATATACTTATTTTAAACGTATGCAAAAAAACTTGGTAAATCTTTACTTCAACATATAATACTATCTTATAAAATGTAGTAGGAAGAGATTGTAACTCCAAAGTTAATAAGGCAACAAATGTGTAATAAATATGGAGTTACCAAATTTTAATATGGATATAAATAGACCAATTAAAGAGATTATTAGGGTAATTATGGAGGGATAAGAAAGGCATAATAGAAAAAAAAAATTAGAATGGATAAATAAATGACGTTAAAAATTGTTTGTTAGAATAATAATCATTTATTACGGACAATTGACAGTTATAGATATAGAAAATAAACATGTTAGGTGGTAATTAAATATTATAAGGCAGTATAATTGTCATTAGGTTAAACTATATAGCCTTAATTAGGTTAGTGGGCCTAGTCCAACATATAAAAATGGATGGGAGATAAGAATCTATGTGTTGTAAACAACTGGAAGTATGGAATGAAGAAAGATGTGAAGGAGTGGAGCAAATTCCTATACAGTATGGTGTATATTAATCAAAACAAGTAGATAATCGGATTTTTATAAAGATGGAGTAGGAAAGAAGAAAGTTTAAAAGAAAGGACAATTAAAGTCAATTTCTAAATCCACCCCATGGGAAAGAATCTGATAAAAGAGTTTGTAAATTTTCCTTGAACTGTTTTGAATAAGTATTTCAGAGGATTTTTTGGAAAATTTTTATTTTTAAAAAGCAAGGAAATTCATATTTTAAAATTTTGTTGAGTAAAAAAGTTTCTGATTAAAAGCGTTTTTTGTAAAAAAAGATTTTTAGGTTTTGAAATACTAATTTAAAATTGGTTGAGTTAAAAAATTTTGATTTTTGGAGAGAGGAAAACTTGGTTTTTAAAATAAATATAAAATAGAGCGTAAGTTGGACTTGATGATTTTTCTTCCATTTGGAGGTTTCTTTTTTTTAAAGTTCCTTCTATAAAAGAGAATAAATGAAAATGGAACTTAATTAAATTAAGGAATGGAGAATAGAAGAATAAGAATAACTAGGATAGTAGGAACGTTTCTGTATAAGTAAAATATGAAAAATAACAACAGGACTAGGAGCCAATTAGTAAAGGCAATAATGGGAGAATTGAATAGAAATAGTAGTATGAATTTATATAAAACAGGATCAGTAATCTAGTTAGAAATTAATAGGATAAAATTTATTCTTATATACTCCACTTTTCATTGTTTAAAGTTATAGAAGATGATTTAAAAAAATATTAACAATTTAATGGAATTAAAAGATGATAATTAATAAATGAATTGGGATAATTTTTTGAATGTTATATGGAAAAGCATTTATGTAGAGACGAGAATTTTAATTATTCATTCTTCTAGAATTTATTTGAATAAGAATAAAATATTATTGAATTTAAAATGGTAATGAAAGAGAAATAAATTGGGATTGATAAGAAAAGAACTACGAAAGATTATAGGAGTTTAAAATAAGATTAAGACAAATTTATAAAAAGTAATTATTTAAGTGACAATATATTTTGATTAACAAAACAATAGATGTTAATGTATATCTTTGGGATATTATAACAATTTGAAATTAGAAATTTGGCATCATATGGTCTACTAAGATAATTGTCTTGCAACTAGAAATATCTTTAAAATCATGAATGTCAAATAAAGTAAAACATGTTATTTTGAAATGCTATTGAAGTTATAACATTTGTAATAGATTTAAATGGAGCTAAATTTGGAAAATATAATCATATATCCTTAATATGGTAAAAAAATGAAATTTTTATAAGTATAGACCATAATTTCAAGGAGTAATAAGTGCTTATTTTTAATTTAATAAGTTTATTTGTTTGAAAATAATTTATTGAAAATTTATTTCATATGCTGTAGAAGGTTTTTGAGAAAGGAAATTACTTTGCTCCTTTATTTAATTAAGAAATTTTTGAATTTCTAATTTAATTATAGTATGGTTTAATAATTGAGTTTTAAATGTTTTGAATTAAAAGTCCAACTTTTAAAGAAATAAATCTCTATTGTAGAAAGTCCTTAAAAATGAAAAGTTTGTAAGTATAGTGGATCGTATAATATGGCTCCTGTATTAGTATGTGAGTATATACTACTACATGTACTAAATAAGCAATATAACATAATATAATAAAAGTAAAAAAGAAACAAGCTCATCAGAGTTTTTATACTGGTTCGGACTTCCATCTTACGTCCAGTCCCGAAGCTCTGCTTCGGTATTTCACTAACTAATAACCCTCGCTCCACCTAGAGGAATAGGCTTATACAAAAGAGTTTCTTTGACAAGCTTGTGTTCTGAATAGCAGAGATATTGACTGCTAGTATTATTCTTCCTATAATCTCCTTGATGAATTGAAACTGTGTAATTCGTGATTATAGAATTTGTTTGAATGATTTTTGAATATAGAATAGCAATGAACTCTTGAGATCAAAAAGTAGTAAGATAGTAAGTAAGCAAGTTGAAATGATTTTTGATCTTGATTTATATTTATAGAAATCAAAGAGTTGTGATAAAAGGTTGCAATCATTCATTTATGATCACTTCTGTTCAAAGAAATAAGTATAAAAGGCTGCAACTCTTCGAAGTGACCTTTCAGAAAAATAGCCATTATGCGGTGATCAGTTGACCGAGTATAAAAGTCAATCTTTTGAATAAGAACTAGAAAATACATGCGAGATTTAAAAAAAAATAGTCTCACTAAATATTAAGGTTCATTCGATTGAGCACTTTTCTTGGTCGACTACCCTCGGTGACTGAGAAAAGGGTTCAGTCGACTGAATTGGAAAAGTTAGTGCACTGTAGTATTTTTGTTTTAAAAACAAATTTTGAATATCTTTAAAAGCTAAAACTTTTTGTATGCAAGTGTGTATATGCGTGCACATGAAATACCAAGGAGACTTTACAAATAATTCTAAGACCATTGACATACTCGTAGTTTGAAGATCTTGTGATTTGTTGAAGTGCTTGAGTGTAGTTGATCTATCTTAATTGTATAGTCATTCCTATATTATTATAGCTCCTTCCCCTTCACTGTAGATGAGTACTAGATATATATATGACGATATAGTTTTCATCATTAAATTACTAGAAACGGAGATTTAACAATCTCCCTTTTTTTATGATGACAATTGTATATGTAAGTAAGTAAAAATCATGTGTTATCTCCTCCTTAGTGTATGCTCCCTCTATGAAAAATCTCTTCCCTTTGTCATCAAAAAAGAAAGATACCATAATAAAATATTAATAGGGGAATTCTTGAGAAGAGAAATATAATAATAGGAGAGATCATAATAAAACAGACATGAAACTTGAGAACACTATAAAATAACAATAGAAGTTCAATACAACATAACTCCAACACAACTAAAAACATAATAATTTGAACATAAACACATACCAAATAAGATGTTTACAAAACATTGACAAGTAGAAACAAAAGACAATCTAAGATACCATGACATATAACAAACATACATGCAATCAGATAGGCTTACCAATGGCAAACCATCTAAGGTTCTGGATTCGAATCCGATGGTGATGATAAATGAGAGCATGATGCAAGTTTGTTCCAAATTTTCTCTAAATAGCTAAGAGTTGTCTTCTCAAATGTATTTTGTTGCTTAAGCAATTTCTGTTGTTGGTTGAAGATAAATTCTTGATTTTGAGTATTGCATTAGAAGAAGACACATTCTTAGAAAGCTTGAACAACAAAATTCCTTGTTCACTATCTATACTCCAATGAACTTCTTCTAGATTCTCTTGTTGAATATTCTCTTGTTGCACTTTTTGAGATGAAGATTGATCAATAGTATCATGAACAATGCGAGATAAATACCCGTGGTAAGAAGAAAGAATCTCCATCTTAGAAGGAATTTTCATTAGAGAGATTGATTTTTGATTCATTATTTTGGGGATAAGAAGATCTTGCAAGTTGTCAACATTAATACCATAGTGAACAAAAAATTTTGTTAAGTAGAAACCAAAGACTATTGCGTGACAGATATGGGCATGAAAGCTCTTAATTTCATTATGAATAATTCGATACCAATTCAACTTTTGATTGGAATAGAGAGCATATAAAACTTTGTAATTTTCATACATTTTCTCATAGCTTACGGTTCGTGGCAAAATAGTATGAAGGATCATTTTATTAATAATCCGAGCTTGGGGCCTTAAATTTACGTAGATGTTTTCTTTATTCTCGGTCCGAAAAAGATAGCTAGCGAAATCCTAAACAAAATTATTATCATTTATGTCATCTAATTCAAGACCGGCATTATTACAATCCAATACAATGTCCAAATCATGAACATTTAAGACCATATCAACTCCTAAAACCCTACTCCATAGAATTCCATCATCATCATTAGTCGAAGGTTTGTAGAGATCTCATTGAAGGTTCGTATAAAACATTCGAACAAGGAAGGGATAATGTTTTCCTTATTTTCTTTGGCATCAATCAAAGAGAGAAATCCATGTTCCCGAGCGAATTGTTCAATCCGAAATTCAGTGAAATCGGACATCTTGTTGAAGGTTTCCTAAAAAATCTGCTTTTCATTGAGATCATTGAAGTATTTAAGTGATTTCTTGCTACCATTTAGCCATTGAAGCAATTGTTCAACAGCACCAAATTCTGGATGTGATGGTCCAACAAGTTCCTTTCCCTTGTGAGGTCTTTTCTTTGAAATAGGTTGTTTTGTGCGTGGAGATAATGATTTTCGACAAAGAAAGATCTAGGGTTTTGAAGGTTTTGAAGTTGAAAGGAAGAAAGTTATAAAACGGTAAAGGGGTATGTCGCTTGCCTCTTTAAAACAAAATCTGGGCCGTTCAATCGACTGAAAGTGGCAATTTTAAAGACAGTGAGTAAGGGTCGATTCAGTAGACTCGGAATTAATTTTAGTAGGTAATAGCTAGGTTCAGTCAGTCGACTGAAAGTGGCTATTTTGAAGACAGTAAAGAAAGTTTGATTTAGTTGACCAGCACATAAGTCTCAGTAGGCTAATAGATGGTTTCAGTCGACTGAATTCAAGGTGCAGTGGACTGAAAGTGGTTATTTTGTGGATACAGTTTCTTAAGGTGGTTTTAGCTGACTGGTGGTTTAGATTGCTCAGTTGACTGAGCTGAAGCAATAGGTTCTATATTGTTTATTTCAGTTATTCTCTTATATTATATATATATATATATATATATATTTCACTATTAGTTTAATATATCTAGTAAATTTATTAGAATATTTTAAAGACACTAATATATATTTTATTCAATGTTTAGCAAACAGTTACAATATATATATAAGAGAAAGAAAAGTATAAACTTATTTCTCCTTCGATGAATATGGGTTGTGCTCAGTACAATCCAATGAATTTGTCTTATTTTTAGTTTGCTTATCTCGGAGCTTTAGTGGAGTCCAAGTAGGACGAGCCAGAGTATCATTCTAATCTTGGTTTGATGCCCTACCTTCCAAAATTTTCTTCGAGTAATGTTGCAGGTTTTTACAGGAATCTCTATTAAACGAGGAGATTTTTCATGTAAACAATTTTTTATTGGTGAATGACCACAAATTGCTAGAATATATTTTTTGAGAAAGTTAAGATGAGATCCTTGACGTTGTTCCTCATAATATATTTCTCGTTGAACTCCCATCATTTGTTGTTGATGGTGATATATTGTTTCCACTTTAGTTTTGAGAGATGTTGATTCAAGATCAATCGCTCGTTTAACTTTCTTTTCCTTTAGAAAGCAGCCGATATGATATATAGATGATGCCATAATATTAAGTGAGGCTGGTCAATTTGACGGAGGAGTGGTTTTTGTTGGTGATACGTAGGTGCTATTTAATGAAGGTGAGCTAGAGTCGATAGTTGAGTAAGTGGAGTCATGATTAGAAGACATGTTTAGTTTTTTTAAAATAAATATTTATGTATTTTTTAACCAAGTGTTTATGTATAAATAGAATGTACAGTCTATTTATAGTAAGAGCTTTGTATGTATAGAACCGGTTTAACCATAAATTTGCTAACGGTTTTTGTTATGGTTGTTAAAAGATTGACTAACAATAATTCTAGTTAAAATCTTATATAGAAAAATAGAATTCAAAATTTTATAATAATAAATAATTGTGATATACACTAATTAATTAATTCATTAAATGAACATATACTAAGGTCTCATCATAGCTTTATAAAAGTTGATTCATACAATGGTTTAATGAAAATATCGGCAATTTGATTTTCTGTGTTAACAAATTCAAAAGAAATGATTCCTTTTTCTACATTATCACTTAAAAATAGTGATGAATATCGATATGTTTTG
This sequence comes from Allium fistulosum, assembly GCA_030737815.1. Taxonomy (NCBI): domain Eukaryota; kingdom Viridiplantae; phylum Streptophyta; class Magnoliopsida; order Asparagales; family Amaryllidaceae; genus Allium; species Allium fistulosum. The sequence continues at coordinate 299,287,151 of CM060908.1, read as the reverse complement.
TACCAGAATGATTAATTAGATTCTTAGATAAATTTATAGCACTAGTATTATCACAGTATATAGGAGAATTAGTTATAATTTTACCAAAATCTTGAAACGTTTCTTGCATATAAATTACTTGTGCATAAGCTAAGACTGCCGAGATATACTCGGCTTCACGTGTCGAGAGAGAAACACAATTTTGCTTTTTACTGAACCACGAAACTAGAGGTTGACCAACAAAATGACATGTGCCACTTGTAAGTTTTCTATCTGTCTTGCAACCACCGAAATTTGCATTGCTATATGATACAACTTCGAAAGAGCTGCCTTTTGGGTAGGAAAGTCTATAATCTTTGATGTTGGTTAAGTATTGCAAATTCTTTTAATCGTTCGATAATGTGACTCCTTAGGTTGTGCTTGAAATCTTGCAAATAGACAAACGCCACAAAGGCAAACATTCATCATAATATCCGGTCTATTAGCTGTTAAGTATACCAGAGATCCTATCATACTTTGGTATAATTTTTGATCGAAATCCTTTCCATTTTCATCTTTACCTAAATGTAAACTCATGCTTATTGGAGTTGGTTTGCTTGAAGTACTATCTATTTAAAATCGTTTTAATAATTCCCTACAATATTTTTCTCGATTTATAAAAATTCCATTTTCTAGTTGTTCTATTTGTAAACCAAAAAAGAAATTTAATTCTCCCATATGCAACATTTTGAATTTATTTTTCATTATGTTAGAGAAATCGTTACATAGTTTCTCGTTAGTTGATCCAAATATGATATCATTAACATATTTTGTACAACTAGTATATTATTATCTTCTCTTTTTTATAAATAATGTAGAATCAACTTCCCCAATTTGAAAATCAAAATTTAGTGAATGTGTTTCTAGTCTCTCATACCAAGCACAGGGTGGTTGTTTTAATCCGTATAATGCGTTTTTAAGTTTAAAAACATGGTTTGGATATTTTTCATGAACAAATAAAGATGGTTGTTCAACATTTACTTTTTCTTTTATGAAACCATTTAAAAATACACTTTTAACATCCATTTGAAATAATTTAAGATTATGATGACATGCAAAAGCAAGTAATGTTTGTATTGCTTCAAGACATGCTATGGGAGCGAATGTTTCTATAACCGATTCTTTCTTCTTAGTTGTATCCTTGAGCAACTAATATTGCTTTATTACGAACAATGTTTCCATTTTCATCGGCTTTATTTTTAAAAACCATTTTGTTTCTGTTATGGATTGATCATTTGGTCTTGGTACGAGTTCCCATACATCATTTCTTTCAAATTGATTAAGTTCTTCTTGCATGGCGATAATCCAAAAATCATCTTTTGTCGCTTCTTTATAATTTTTAGGTTCAAAATTAGATATAAATGCGACATGACTTATTTATATTTAATTGATTTCTAGTTAAAACTCTCATGTTTAAATCACCAATTGCATTATTAATTGGATGATCTTTTAAGATTCGAGGTGGTGATTTTTTTCATTATTATTTATGGTATTATTTTTTTCAGTTACAGAAGTATTATTAATATTATTATTATTTAGAACTTCATCGTTGTCATCATTTTTATTAAAATTTTCGTCAAAAGAAACATGAAAAATTTCTTCTATGGTGTTAGTTTGTTTATTAAAAAATTTAGATACTTTGCTACGATCCGAATATCCAATAAAAATTCTTTCAATGGCTTTTGGATTGTATTTTCCAAGATTATCTTTAGTATTCAAAATAAAGCATTTAGAACCAAAAATATGATACTTTAGGTTTCTTTCTGAAAAATATTTTGTATTTGTATTCTTAGTCCTAGGTCGATTTAATACATAACATGCCATAGCAATAGCTTCGTCCCAAAAAATCCTTAGTAAACAACTGCTACTAAGTAATATTCGTGCACATTCTTGTAGTGTTTGATTTTTCCTTTCTACTATGCCATTTTATTGTGGTGTTCATGCAAACGAAAAATTATGACGAATTTCCTTTCAAAAACATCATTTTCAAATTCTCCGCCATGATCACTTCTTATTCTTTTAATTTTTAAGTTCATTAAATTTTTAGTTCTTTTAGCACAGATTTTAAACATTTCAAACGTATCACTTTTATGTTTTAAAAATAATGTCCAAGTGTATCGTGAAAAATCATCAACAATAACAAATATATATTCGTTATGATTTATTGATTGTACTTGAGTTGGGCCAAATAAATCTAGATGATGTAATTCAAGTGGTTGTTTGGTAGTAATTTCTTTTTTAGATTTAAAAGAACTTTTCTTTAATTTTCCAAGTAGACAAGCATCACATAGATTTTTAACTTTATAATTAATTTTGGGCAATCCTCTTACTAAATCATTCTTTGCTAATTTATATATTTAGAATTTATGTAACAAAAGCATTTGTGCGATATCCTTGGGTCATTATGATTTGCGGTTAGGCATAAATCACTATTGTTTTTAATATTCATATCTAAAACATAAATATTTCATTTTCTTAATTCTTCAAAAATTAAAATTTTATTTTGATCAAATGTACTACATTTATCTTTTTTGAAATTGATTCTAAATCCTTTATCACATAATTGACTTATACATAATAAGTTATGTTTTAAATTTTCTAATAAACCAAACATTAGAAAGAAGGGGAGAAGTGGATATACTGACATTGATGATGTCCCTAATGCCGATGACAAATCCTTTTGAGTTATCTCCAAATGCAACGATGCCGCCATCGATATTTGTTATATTTGATAACGTGTGTGCATTTCCCGTCATATGCTTAGAGCATCCACTATCGAGTATCAATTTCTCCTTGCTTTTAACTTTATTTTTAGGTACCTGCAAAATAGTAAAGGTTTAATTGGTACCCACTTCCACTATTAGGGTCCTATGTGTTAGTGGGTGAAGTTAGCCTTATCCAAATGAGTTTGGGACCTTTAAAAACATAATTATTATTATAAATAATATTTTTCAAGTATTCATCTATATGTTTTTGCCTAATAAATTTGTTATTTGATTTAGGAATCCATATTTTGACACTACTTGTTTTAGGAATACTAATCTTAATTTTAGAGGTAGGTTTCTTGAACTTAGTATATAGTGTACTATGATTTCTATGCTTTTGCTTAGCTTTAAATCCTAATCCATTTTGATTTCCTAATGGTCATGATATTTTGATCAAATTTCCTAATTTTTGTTTTTCTTTATTAAATTTCGATACATTATTAGTTATTTTATCTAACTTGCTCTTAAGATGAAAAATCTGAATGTCACTAGAATCTAAACTTGCCTTTAGTTCTAATTTTTCTTTTTCAAGTTTGGTACTTTCTAATTTACTATTTTCTAAATCATGTAATAGAGTAGTATTTTGATAAGATAACTTTTTACATTTTTTTGAGCCATTTCTAATTCTTCTTCTAATATTGTTTTTTTATATCTTTTAATAAACCAATTTCTAGCTATGCTCTATTTAACTTTCCTATAAATTCCTCGTTTAGTTTCTTAGATTCTTTATATTTATCATCTAATTATATGCCAATTTCCAAAATTTCACCATGTGTTAATTCAGGGTGTACCTTATCTGTGCTAGCCATAAAGCAGACATTTGACTGTTTTGAATCACTCTCACTATCAGATGAGGATGACGAGTCAGAATCATCCCAAGTTACTTGAAAGGCTCTTCACTTTTCCTTGAAGTGTTTTTCTTTTTGTCGTTATCCAGCTATGGGCATTCTTCTTTTGTATGGCCGAATTTGCCACATCTATAACATTTGATTGCTTTTGATTTGAATTTCCACCATTTTGAAATTTCTTCGTCTTCTTGAATTTTTTAAATTTTTTATAGTTCTTAGCAATAAATACAACTTCATTTTCTTCTAAGTCAGAATAGTCATCATTAGCTTGAAAAGCAATATTCTTCTTTTCTTGGTTTTACTCCTTTCTTGCCTATAGTTAGCTTCGTATAATCCTATTAACTCCTCGACTATGAGTTGAGAGAGATCGTTTGCCTCTTCAATAGCTAAAACTTTTCTTTCTCCTTCACTAGTCAAGGAGTTAAAATTTGTGTGACTAAATGTGACGACCGCCCATGACCCCTGCACTGAACATAGAAATAGTGCGCTGTAAAGTGTGCCAGGCAGCCATGGACGATTGCCAAGGTTAAGTTAAAACAGCAGAATCTATCGTATAACTCACAGCGCATGGATAAAAATACAATAGAAAGTATATATAGTGAAGCTTTACAGAACAGAATCTCTATTAAACCTCATAATAGTTTGGTACAACATCTGAATGGTCAATACATCAAGCCTCACTACATATCACTCAGAGAATATACAAGCAGCGGAACATCCAGTACATATAGTAAGAAACTAATACGCAAGCCTCCAGCTCGTCTTCGTCATCAGCATCGTCGGTCACTAAGAACAGCACCTGTCACCTGCTACCTAGTCTGCCCATCCCAAAATGGATGAACAGCCCAAGGTAATAAGAGTGGAACATAAAACCTTGAGTCAGACAACAGTCTTAGTGAGCGGTAAATTAACTAACAACATACCAAAAGAGCATAAAGGTAAAAGGAATAGGAATCCAACCCTCCCACTCCACCTCTTTCTACAGTGATAGCCCCCAGACACACTAAGCAGAAATAAACATAGCAAAGCAGACATTTAAAGTAAAGCAATTATCACTCGAGTCAAGGTCGGTGTTTTCCAAGTACAAACCCCCAAGGCCTAAACCAAGATCAGATAAGCACCCAGAAAACATCGCTCTTGAGACCGAATGACGATACAACCAAACATCCATGACTCTGGCTATCACTGTTATCATTGCTTCGATACCACCGTTAATTGAATGACCGGCACATTCTTTCAGCCGTCCGTCAAGGGTTAATGGCAACCCCGGTTCTAGACAGAACTCCGCAGGTCGTCGCAGCCTGAGCCTAGGACTATTGAATCTGCCCAGAGTACTCGACTACAATCATAGTTTTTAGGGACTATCGAATCTGCTCAACGTACTCTTGCTTTGAGCCTGCTAGAACCTTCAACAACGATGAAATCTCAACCTTCTAGTCATCCTCCTCGACGACTATTTCCATACTAGCCCAAGCGCCTCTCGAGCCAACCATTATCCTCAACTCGAACCATTTCACCGAGTTATCAACATGCTTGGAATGATCCCGTCTGGATTAAACCAAGGCTATCTCATACCATGCCTCGCTTCATCTCATCATAGCAAAGCCTTATCTCAACATCAACATCATCACATCTATCCATATGAGCTTCATCATCCGCCACATATGCCACGAGCAGCTTTTCCAATTCAAGAGCCTTTCCCTTAGCTTTTGAATCATCTTCGACTAACTTGTCCAAATCAAATCATCAATCCACTAATTTTCAACAATCAATCAAGTCAAACATTAATCCAAGTAATCAAGCATTCAAACATGATCAAATAAACAATTATAACAATAATGGCAATTTAGTAAATAAAGAGTCCAAATCTAACAAGCATGAATCATGAGAAATATCTCTACAACTTGATGAATGAACTTGCATAGGTTAACTTGTAGTAAAATGGATGTCAAATCATCATGAATAATAGATCTACACTTAAGTTTATGAAAATGCATGGAAATCACTATTTGGACACCAAATCAAGCCAATAATCCAATATACTCCTTTGGATCCGTGTGAGAGATAATCACCACTCACAAAATCACCTAAACACCTCAAAAGCAACACACTTTAGATCTGGACAGCGAAGGATCTAACTCGATCTATCAAAATTCCGCTTCAAACGATGAAATCTCTCTTCGATGGATGTAGATCTTCAACTTTAGCTCTTGGATCTTCAATCTTGGATGGAAGGAAGTACCAAATCAAAGTGGAGAAAAGAAGTGAAGAAGTATAGAACTCGAGCTCTCAAAATGGCAGCACTTCGTCGCTTCAAAATCCGGATCACAAAAAATGAGGAAATGGACGTGTATTTATAGGCTGGAAATCCTTAGGTCGTCCGCTCCCTTAAGTCGTCCACGACCTAACTCTTGCCGACCTACCCATCCACACGACCTATGACCTAACGCATATGCGCTTCCACGACCTAAAAATGTCACGACCTAAGACTCAACACTACTGCGCGACCTACGACCTAACGACTTAGCTGCTTACGCGACTTAACAACAATCGCGACCTAACACTTGCGCGACTTAGCTGGGTTACGACCTAACAGCTCACGACCTAACTATACCCAGCATACTATCATAGGTCGTCTACGACCTAACTAAACATACCATAGCGACTCAACGACTTATCTTAACTCGTCCACGACCTAAGAAAACCCTACGACTTAACTGCCTCCGACCTAAGACTTAACAGAAGTTCTGACCTAACGACTTAACACCTTAGGTCGTCTAATCGACCTAACTACACGCAGGGTCTTCCGACCTAACTCCTAAGTCGTCTGGATGACCTAACTACTCATAACTGCTAAACTTAGGTCGCTCACGACCTAACTAAGCACAACACCCCATAGGTCGCTCACGACCTAACTACAACAACTCCTTAAGTCGCTCAAATGACCCAAACTCCCTAGGTTGTTAACCTGCTTAGTTCCTTAGGTCGTTAACTCGCTAACTACTAGGTCGTTGCCGCTAGTTCTTAAGTCGCTACCCTCCTTAAGTCGCTTACTAACTTAAACCGTTAACTCCTAAGTCGTCTACTCCTTAGGTCGGTCAAATCCTATAGGTCGCTAAACCCCTTAAGTCGTTCACTCGACCTAAGCCACCACACGACCTAACTTCTACATGACTTATCCCATAATCCTCAAGTCGCCAACTTCCTTAGGTCGCCAACTCCCTTAAGTCGCTCCACAGACCTAACTACTATACGACCTAAGCTCTGAATGACCTAACTCAAGATGCTCTAACAACAGTTTTACGATGTTTTGATCCGTAAAAATACGGGTCGTTACATTCTCTCCCCCTTAGGAATTTCGCCCCCGAAATTCCAAACAAACAAGAGCAATCAAAACTATTCTGCATGCCTACCATCCATAGCAATCAAAAAACCATGCATCCAATTCTAGCCTAGCATGCAGAATTCTAAAACTAGAACAAGTTACAATGTCGTGAGATGCCACGACACCTTATGGCCATACCTCGAAGAGTTCAGGATGAGCTGCCTTCATCCTCTCTTCCACCTCCCATGTACAGTCGTTAACATCATCACTCCATTGTATCTTGAGCAACCTAACTACCTTCCTCCTAAGCTGTTTCGTGTCAGTTTCCACAACACGAAGCGGCTTACGAGGTCTCTCAACAACTGGATCTACCTCAAAATCTTCACAGCTATCAGCAGAAACCACCGTATTCGAGTCGTGCACATACTTCCGTAGATACGATACATGAAAAACATTGTGCACACTCGACATCTTTTCTAGTAACTCCAATTTGTAGGCGAGCTTTCCAATTTGCTCGATAATCGGGAATGGTCCAACAAATCTCGGAGTCAATTTTCCTTTCTTCCCGAATCGAATAACATTCTTCAGTGGAGAAATCTTCACAAAAACCATATCACCTATGTCGAACTCCAAATCCTTACGACGCTTATCGGCATAACTTTTCTGACGGTCTTGGGCTGCCTTCATTCGTTGCCGAATGATCTCTATGCAATCTGAAGTCTGTCGAATCATTTCTGGCCCAAGTATCAGCTTTTCTCCTGTTTCTAACCAACATGTCGGAGAGTTACACGGTCTTCCATACAATGCCTCATACGGTGCCATACCAATGCTTGACTGGTAACTGTTATTATACGAAAATTCCACCAAATGAAGATGATCTTCCCATGATCCTCCGAAATCTAAAACACAAGCTCTAAGGAGATCTTCCAAAACTCGATTGACTCTCTCAGTCTGACCATCTGTTTGGGGGTGATAAGCTGTACTCAAACACAACTCGGTTCCCAAAACTTCCTGGAAGCTCTTCCAAAATCCACTAGTGAACAATGGGTCTCGATCGCTCACTATACTCTTCGGAATACCATGGAATCGAACTATCCACTTAACATACAACTCAGCCAACTTTGATGCAGTTCTGGTTGATCGAACAGGAATGAATCTTGCACTCTTAGTCAAACGATCTACGATGACCCAAATCCCTTCATTTCCCGCTCTTGTTCTAGGTAACCCATCGATAAAATCCATCGATATTTGCTCCCACTTCCATGTAGGAACTTCTAATGGTTGAAGCAATCCGCTTGGCTTCTTCTGTTCGGCTTTTACCAACTGGCAGTTCATGCACTTGGAAATAAAATTCCCAACATCCTTCTTCATACCTTCCCAATAATAGGTTCTCTTCATATCCCGATACATCTTATTTCCACCTGGATGAATTGTCAGCTTCGAGTGATGACTTTCCTTCAGAACTTCATTTCTCAATTCATCTATATCGGGAACAACTAGTCGTCCTTGTTTCCGAAGCCAACCCTCTCGATCAACCTCGAATCCTTTATCCTTTTCTGGGTCCAATCCAGATTCCAAATCACGGATAATCTTGACAAGCTTATCGTCTCGCTTTTGGCTCTCGCCAATTCTTTCCACAAGAGTAGGTCTTATCGATAAGTTTGCCAACATCTCAGGTTCCAATTCACATCTAGGCCTGAAGTCAAATCCAGCCAAATACTCGAGACTCTTCCATTCTGAAAACATGGCTCCCAATCCTGCATGTCTTCGACTTAACGCATCTGCCACTGCGTTACCCTTTCCCGGAGTATAGGCTATACCAAAATCATATGATGCTAAAAACTCTAGCCATCGTTGCTGCCGAAGATTCAAATCCTTTTGGGAGAAAAGATACTTCAACGACTTATGATCTGTAAACAACTCGAATCGAACTCCCAATAGATAATGTCTCCACATCTTCAGAGCAAAAACAATCGCCGCTAACTCCAAATCATGAGTTGGATAATTCTTTTCATGCGGCTTCAGTTGTCGACTTGCATACGCAACAACTTTACCCTTCTGCATCAGCACTGCTCCAAGTCCAGTACCACATGCGTCGGTGTAAACCACCATCTCTTCATTTCCACTTGGAATAGTCAAAACAGGAGCACTTGTCAGTCGCTCTTTCAGGATTCCGAAAGCTTGCTCACACTTAGCATCCCATCTGAATACTTGATTCTTTTTCGTCAATCCTGTTAATGGTGCAGCCACCTTGGAAAAGTCTTTGATAAATCGACGATAGTATCCTGCTAATCCAAGAAAACTTCTCACATCAGATGCATTCTTAGGTCTAACCCAATCCTGGATTGCTGCTACCTTAGCGGGATCGACCGCTATACCACTTCCAGAGATAATATGGCCTAAGAACCTCACTTCACTCTTCCAGAAGTGACACTTCGAAAACTTAGCCTTCAGCTGATGTTTCCGTAAGATTTCCCAAATAATACGCAAGTGCGTCTTGTGCTCTTCTTCAGTTCTGGAATAAATCAAAATATCATCCACGAACACTAGTACGAACTTGTTCAACTGATCTCTGAACACTCTATTCATAAGATCCACAAAATATGCTGGTGCATTGGTCAATCCAAACGGCATTACCAGCCACTCAAAGAAACCGGATGGTGTCCTGAAAGCAGTCTGTGACACACTATCCTTAGCCACTCTTAACTGGTGAAATCCCATTGCCAAGTCCATCTGAGAAAACACCTTAGATTCATGAAGCTGATCGAACAAGTCATCTATTCTCGGCAATGGATACTTGTTCTTCTTAGTCACTTTATTCAGCTCACGATAATCCACATACAACCTCAACGATCCATCCGCTTTGGTTACAAACACAACTGGTGCACCCCATTCGGACACACTACGCCGAATGAATCCTTTCTGTAAAAGATCATCAACCTGCACCTTCAACTCCTGCTGTTCCCTAGGCGCCATCCGCCTAAGAGGCATCACAACAAGTCTGGCTCCTTCAACTAGATCGATACGAAACTCGATCTCTCTATGCGGCGGTAACCCTTTGACCTCATCAAAGACATCCTCAAATCCATTAGCGATTGGCACCGATGACAGTCCATCCCGTGGAACAACCAGCGAATACATGAAGCTCATGAAGACGCCTTCCTCATGCTTACATCGTATCACAACTTTTCGCCCCTCCACATTCTCGACTGTCACCTCCAACCTTTCACAATCAACCTTTGCCGCATACTTCCTAAGCCAGTCCATACCCAAAATAATTCCGAACCCCGCAAAGTTCAGAACAAAACAATCACAAACAAAAGAGCAATCATGACTCGATACAATCAGACCACGGCATAGCATACACAGACAAGACGAACCCCCAACTGGATTAGTCACAACCAATGGCCTATCAACGATATCCGGTTCTAAACCCAAACGGCCTACAAGTTCATTACAAACAAAAGAATGCGACGCCCCAGTATCGAATAACACTCTAACTGGAACACCACATATGGAAAGAGTACCTTGAACCACCACACTCTTTCCTTTATCTTCAGCAGTAGGAGCTTTTGAAGATGATGGAACAGCCCCCAAAGCATAAGCTTGCACAATCTGCTTGTCCTTCCACGGTTCCGGACAATTCCTCTTGATATGCCCCGGCTTGTCACAGTTGTGGCACTTCATCGGCACCTTCGGATTCTTGCAATCTTTGGAGAAATGGCCCTTCTGCTGACAATTGTAGCAGGTCACTCCGCACTTCGGCTTCTTTTGGCCATCCTTACCCTTTTGCTGCTACTGCTTCCTCTTCTTGTTTCCACCCTGCTGTGGTTTAGACTCTTCCCTGGTTACAGCAACAACAGATCCTTCTTTAGGAAACAGATTCTCGTGCCTGAGAGCTTTCTCCACAAGCTTCTCAAATGGATCGTCCAGATGATCCACCAACTGCCTCCCAAGATAACTATCCAAGCCTGTCACAAACTTCTCGTTCTTCTGATAAGGAGATTCAATATACGACCGGGCATACTTGGACAAAGCTTCAAACTTAGAAACATACTCAAGAACTGGTCTCCCACCCTGCTTGAGCTCCACAAACTTCTTGAACAGAACAGACTTCTGAGCTGTAGAAATGAACTTAGCTTCAAATCTGGCTTGGAATTGCACCCAAGTAATTTCTTCCTCCGGAGTATCAATGGTGATAGAGTTCCACCGGTCAGAAGCTCTCCCTTGAAGCTATCTTGATGCTAGCTTCCTTTTGGTTGCATCCTCGATACCCAAATCATCAAAGATTCTTCTACAAGCATCTATCCATCTCTAGACTTCAATGGTTGACTCTGTTCCCAAGAAAACCTTCCCTCCAAGAGCAGTATAATCTTTACACAGCTTAGCAAAATCCACCGGTTTTGGAGTTTGAACTTGAACTCCAACATCTACTGATGGCCCCGGAGCTGGTATCCTTCTCATGATCGAAGTCATCATAGCTTCGAACATAGCAGCATAATCAGCAGCCCCCTCGGTAGCACGGCCTTCCCTAGCAACTGGTCTCCCTCTTCGACTCATTCTTAATATCTATAAAAAGGAATGATCAATACACCTTGAGAACAACCGCATAAAGGACTCACATACTTCTAAGCTACTATATTATATATAGTAATCATCCATCAAAATACAATTACGTCTCTCATACGTAATTACGTCAGCGAGCGTTGGGTAAAATCGATTAACCAATGCTCTGATACCAAATGTGACGACCGCCCATGACCCATGCACTGAACATAGAAATAGTGCGCTGTAAAGTGTGCCAGGCAGCCATGGACGATTGCCAAGGTTAAGTTAAAACAGCAGAATCTATCGTATAACTCACAACGCATGGATAAAAATACAATAGAAAGTATATATAGTGAAGCTTTACAGAACAGAATCTCTATTAAACCTCATAATAGTTTGGTACAACATCTGAATGGTCAATACATCAAGCCTCACTACATATCACTAAGAGAATATACAAGCAGCGGAACATCCAGTACATATAGTAAGAAACTAATACGCAAGCCTCCAGCTCGTCTTCGTCATCAGCATCGTCGGTCACTAAGAACAGCACCTGTCACCTACTACCTAGTCTGCCCATCCCAAAATGGATGAACAGCCCAAGGTAATAAGAGTGGAACATAAAACCTTGAGTCAGACAACAGTCTTAGTGAGCGGTAAATTAACTAACAACATACCAAAAGAGCATAAAGGTAAAAGGAATAGGAATCCAACCCTCCCACTCCACCTCTTTCTACAGTGATAGCCCCCAGACACACTAAGCAGAATAAACATAGCAAAGCAGACATTTAAAGTAAAACAATTATCACTCGAGTCAAGGTCGGTGTTTTCCAAGTACAAACCCCCAAGGCCTAAACCAAGATCAGATAAGCACCCAGAAAACATCGCTCTTGAGACCGAATGACGATACAACCAAACATCCATGACTCTGGCTATCACTGTTATCATTGCTTCGATACCACCGTTAATTGAATGACCGGCACATTCTTTCAGCCGTCCGTCAAGGGTTAATGGCAACCCCGGTTCTAAACAGAACTTCGCACGTCGTCGCAGCCCGTGCCTAGGACTATCGAATCTGCCCAAAGTACTCGACTACAATCATAGTCTTTAGGGACTATCGAATCTGCCCAACGTACTCTTACTTTGAGCCTGCTAGAACCTTCAACAACTATGAAATCTCAGCCTTCTAGTCATCCTCCTCGACGACTATTTCCATACTAGCCCAAGCGCCTCTCGAGCCAACCATTATCCTCAACTCGAACCATTTCACCGAGTTATCAACATGCTTGGAATGATCCCGTCTGGATTAAACCAAGGCTATCTCATACCATGCCTTGCTTCATCTCATCATAGCAAAGCCTCATCTCAACATCAACATCATCACATCTATCCATATTTGCTTCATCATCCGCCACATATGCCACGAGCAGCTTTTCCAATTCAAGAGCCTTTCCCTTAGCTTTTGAATCATCTTCGACTAACTTGTCCAAATCAAATCATCAATCAACTAATTTTAAACAATCAATCAAGTCAAACATTAATCCAAGTAATCAAGCATTCAAACATGATCAAATAAACAATTATAACAATAATAGCAATTTAGTAAATAAAGAGTCTAAATCTAACAAGCATGAATCATGAGAAATATCTTTACAACTTGATGAATGAACTTGCATAGGTTAACATGTAGTAAAATGGATGTCAAATCATCATGAATAATAGATCTACACTTAAGTTTATGAAAATGCATGGAAATCATTATTTGGACACCAAATCAAGCCAATAATCCGATATACTCCTTTGGATCCATGTGAGAGATAATCACCACTCACCAAATCACCTAAACACCTCAAAATCAACACACTTCAGATCTGGACAGCGAAGGATCTAACTCGATCTATCAAAATTCCACTTCAAACGATGAAATCTCTCTTCGATGGATGTAGATCTTCAACTTTAGCCCTTGGATCTTCAATCTTGGATGGAAGGAAGTACCAAATCAAAGTGGAGAAAAGAAGTGAAGAAGTATAGAACTCGAGCTCTCAAAATGGCAGCACTTCGTCGCTTCAAAATCCGGATCCCAAAAAGTGAGGAAATGGACGTGTATTTATAGGCTGGAAATCCTTAGGTCGTCCACCCCCTTAAGTCGTCCACGACCTAACTCTTGCCGACCTACCCATCCACACGACCTACGACCAAACGCATATGCGCTTCCACGACCTAAAAATGTCACGACCTAAGACTCAACACTACTGCGCGACCTACGACCTAACGACTTAACTGCTTACGCGACTTAACAACAATCGCGACCTAACACTTGCGCGACTTAGCTGGGTTACGACCTAACAGCTCACGACCTAACTATACCCAGCATACTATCATAGGTCGTCTACGACCTAACTAAACATACCATAGCGACTCAACGACTTATCTTAAATCGTCCACGACCTAAGAAAACCCTACGACTTAACTGCCTCCGACCTAAGACTTAACAGAAGTTCTGACCTAACGACTTAACACCTTAGGTCGTCTAATCGACCTAACTACACGCAGGGTCTTCCGACCTAACTTCTAAGTCGTCTGGACGACCTAACTACTCATAACTGCTAAACTTAGGTCGCTCACGACCTAACTAAGCACAACACCCCATAGGTCGCTCACGACCTAACTACAACAACTCCTTAAGTCGCTCGAACGACCCAAACTCCCTAGGTTGTTAACCCGCTTAGTTCCTTAGGTCGTTAACTCGCTAACTACTACGTCGTTGCCGCTAGTTCTTAAGTCGCTACCCTCCTTAAGTCTCTTACTAACTTAAACCGTTAACTCCTAAGTCATTTACTCCTTAGGTCGGTCAAATCCTATAGGTCGCTAAACCCCTTAAGTCGTTCACTCGACCTAAGCCACCACACGACCTAACTTCTACACGACTTATCCCATAATCCTCAAGTCGCCAACTTCCTTAGGCCTCCAACTCCCTTAAGTCGCTCCACCGACCTAACTACTATACGACCTAAGCTCCGAACGACCTAACTCAAGACGCTCTAACAACAGTTTTACGATGTTTCGATCTGTAAAAATACGGGTCGTTACACTAAATCTAAATCAGTAAATTTGACCCCAAGTGCCATGAGATTATGTTGCATAGTTTGGAATCTAGCATACACATCAACAATAGATTCATTTACCTTCTTTTTAAAAGATGAAAATTGGTTTTGCATAATAGAAATTTTTTTTTGCTGAAACTTTGTCATGCCTTTGTGAGTAATTTGTAAAGCACGCCATATATCATATGCAGTGGTGAAAAGCATGATTCATGAAAATTCATTTTTATCAAGTGAACAAAATAATACATTCATAGTTTTGGCATTATTAGATGCTCGGCCTTTGTGCATCGGTCCAAGTGCTAATGTCAGTAGTAGGTGCTTCATATTTAGTTTGAGTAGCTAACCAAATTTCTAAACCATTAGCTTTCATAAAATTCTCATACATGTTGACCAGTAAGCATAACTAGAGACAGTAAATAGTGGTGGACGAGCAGTTGATTGACCTTCTTAAAATGTACTTAACATATTAAAATTTCCAATCACGTATTACTGTAAATTGAAATAAGCATGCTTTGATGCCAAATGTAAGTACAGTGGATCATATAATATGTCATGCATATTAATATGTGAGTATATAGTACTATATATACTAAGTAAGCAATATAATAGAATATAATAAAAGTAAAAAGAAACAAGCATATCAGATTTTTTATACTGGTAGGGACCTCCCATCCTACGTCCAGTCCTGAAGCCCCCTTCGGTATTTTACTAACAAATAACCCTCGCTTCGCTAGCAGGAATAGGCTTGTACAAAATAGTTTCTTTGACAAGCTTGTGTTCTAAATAACACGGATATTGACTGCTAGTACAATTATTCCTATAGCCTCTTTAATGAATTGAAAATGTGTAATTCATCATTATGGAATTGGTTTGAATGATTTTTGAATGTAGAATAGCAATGAACTCTTGAGATCAAAGAGTAGTAAGATAGTAAGTAAGCATGTTGAAAATGATTTCTGATCTTGATGTATATTTGGATAAATCAAAGAGTTGTGATAAAAGGTTGCAATCATTCATTTATGATCACTTTTATTCAAAGAGATAAGTATAAGAGGTTGCAACTCTTTGAAATGACCTTTCAAAAAAATATTCGTTATGCAGTGATCAGTCGACTAAGTATGAAAGTCAGTATTCTGAATAAGTACTAGAAAATACACATGAGATTTTTAAAACAAAATAGGTTGACTAAATATTAAGGTTCAGTCAACCGAGCACTTTTCTTACTCGACTACCCTCAGTTGACTGAGAAAAGAGTTCATTTGACTGAAATAGAAAAGTTAGAGCATTGTAGTATTTTTTTTAAAAAAACAATTTTTGAATATCTTTGATAGCTAAAACATTTTGTATGCAGGTGTGTATATGCACGCACACGAAATAACAAGGAGACTTTACAAATAATTCTAAGACCATAAACATACTCGTAGTTTGAAGATCTTGTGATTTGTTGAAGTGCTTGAGTGTAGTTGATCTATGTTAATTGTGTATTCATTCCTATATTATTGTAGCTCCTTCTCCTGCACTGTAGATAAGTACTAGATATATATAACGATATAGTTGTCATCATTAAAATACTAGAAACAAGGATTTAACAAAAAGTTGGTTTATAAAAGGAAAAATCTTCATGGCTCATTTTGGGAACTATGCAATTTTTGAAAATTAGCAAAAAGAGTTTCTAAGTTTATATTTTTAAAATGTAAAGGTTTCGGATAAGGTACTTTATAATTATGAAATTTTAGTTTTAAGAATGGTGAGAACTAAACAAATTTTTATATGGAGTACATATGGATCACTACCTAAATAGGGAAGTGTAAACGTTTTAAGATATGAATAAAGTAGGAATAGTATGTACAACCTGATCTGAAAATTTGAAATCAGTCCTAGATATTTAATTATGGAATATTTGTAAAGTTTTGAAGATATTGTAGATTTATAATTGGGTTGTTGGTTAGGTATCCCTAGTTGACTTGGAATGTGAATTTTTATATTTCGATTTATTTGAAGCGAGTATCGTGTAAATTTCATAAATTATCCAACTCCTAAATATGTATAAAAGCATGTCATCTGGATTAACAAGGGATATACCAGAAAGAAAAGAGATGTGTAAGATGTGGATATTCTTTTTCATAGTTTACACTGTCTATTTCGTTGAAAAGAAAAGAAATAATTCCTTATAGTTTCAAACGAAACAAAGATCTTCATTTGGCTAATTTATGAAAATATTATAACGGTGATCCTTTTTAGAAGGATAGCTTTGATAAATTAAAATGTGAAAATGAATGTTCTAATTTAGAAATTAACATATAGACACACGTATAACCGCGCTTGACGTAAAAAAACTTAAATATATAAATAGCATAATTTACAACTATATGCGTATTAGTTAGTAATTAAAGATTAGGATTTATGGACATTAATTACAAATTTAACCGGCAAAAAATTTGTAATTAATGAAAGAAGTTAGATGAGGATTGATTATGAAATTTAATATGGAATTTATGGAGGAACGGAATCGATATAATAGAGGAATTTCGAAACTGGTAAAAAGAAAGGGGATTAAATGACGATTTATTAAAGATGGTCCAATTTTGACAATAATGATCAACTATTAAGGGTATATTAACTGAAGTAATGAATGGACCACATTTATTAGAAACCAAAAAGAAGAACTAAGGAAGATGGGGAATTAGTGAAATGACAAGCTAGGAATGTCCATCTTAATTTAATAAGGAGTATTAAGGCCCCAACCCTATTAACACCAGTTAATGATAAATGGCAACTTCCAGAAAAATTTCCTTTTAGAGTTTTTGAGATTGTTATCACTGGTTGTCTCCCTGTTTACGTTTTATCATTGAGTTGATTTCATAGAAATGGGATTAGACCGCTAGATAAATATACATATTGAAAAACAGCGTAAGTAAGGAAATTTCATAAGGACACTTAACTAGCAATGAACTTTAGATGAGACTGGAAGTTAACGAGGAAATTAGGTTAGTAACTATGAATAAAGGATGCATTAATCCCAAAAAAATAGGATTTTTGGAAAAATAAATTTTAGCTTATAGAGAGACACCATTCAAGGACGACCATTCACCCAAGGGAGATAAGATGAATAGAGATATAAAGAGAATTTTTTATTGGACATGGATGAAGAAGAAGGTGGCAGAATTTACCACTGGATGTTTGGCGTGCCAAAAAGAAAAAAGTAGAATTTATTGGGCAGCGAATGAAGGCTGCACGAAATCACCAGAAATCCTATGCAGACAAGTGAAGAAAAGACTTAGAATTAGAAGTAGATGATATGGTGTTTATCAAAGTTTCCCCTTTTAGAAAGATGATGAGATTTGGAAAGTCAAGAAAGTGGCGCTAAAATTTGTTGGGCCTTTCCCAATTTTAGAAAAAATAATGGGAAGACTTACTTATCATGTGGAGCTATCGGATAAATTGGTAGGAGTCCATGATATTTTTCACATTTCACACTTGATTAAATGCCTTAATGGCATAGCTACTACGGTAGAGCCTGATATATTGGGGGATATTGAGATGGAGCCAATAGCATCTCATGCCACTACAAGTATTATGGAGTACGGAACTAGAAGGTTCCGCAACAAAGAAATTAGACTAGTTCGAGTACAATGGAGGGAGAATTGGGCGGAAAGCATAAGGACTTCTCATCCTAAGCTTTTCAATGGTAAACTTTTCTCTTCAAAATTAGGTTTTGGTGGCATCATGGTTGTTAGATTGGATGGTAGGAAATGGTTGCTACACTTTTACTAGCACTTTTGCACTCATATAGAACACTTTGTGCATGTTTATAATGTTTGCATATATGCTTATATATCATGACACTTGCATTCACACTAGAATTGAGCTCACTTATAGTATGTCTACACATATAATCACATTGCATTTTGGTAGAGTGGATGGATATGTGGATGACTTAGCTGTATGACATGGAAGTTTATTTTGTGTTATGCT
This sequence comes from Allium fistulosum, assembly GCA_030737815.1. NCBI lineage: Eukaryota > Viridiplantae > Streptophyta > Magnoliopsida > Asparagales > Amaryllidaceae > Allium > Allium fistulosum. The sequence goes on along the minus strand of CM060908.1, from coordinate 299,268,568 downwards.
ATTCACCGCTTGAAAAGATTTCGGGGACAAAATCCTGTTAGAGGGGAGAATGTAACACCCTGTAAAAATTGATAAGAAGTAAATAAAATAATTAAATAAGATAAGATTAAAAATGAAAAGTTTGCAAAAGTCAAAATCTGATTACTAAAGTTATGTCGTTATGTTCGTGATGAAATTCTGATCAATTTTCAAATACAATGCGTTGAAAACGGAGCTTAAATTAAAAAGTTATGGATGTTTGAAGTTTTCGGATTCAAAATAATTTAAATAGAATTCAAATTCAAATAATTAAATAATTCTTAAATTTGAAATTTGAAAGTTAACAGTAATTAGATTTGTGGTTTAAATAATCGTTAAAATTAACGTTAACAATAATTGTCAATTAAGGAATAAAATAAATATACAGCGGCAATTAATAAACGGTCCCAAAATAAGAGAACCGGTCGACCGCTCCCCTAGGACCAACCGACAGCTAGCGGTCGACCGATAGGTAGCGGCGGTCGACCGGTGGGTATCGACGGTCGACTGGTGAAGGTGAACATGGTCTAGGGTTTTGTGCATTTTGAACTTACCGGATTATATTATTTTAAGCTAACTTAAATCCGACGGTTCTGGAGCATTTCAACCACTATACTTAAGAGCCTAGCCCCCTCACTTTTATTCACAAATTATTTTGGGAACCTAGCGAGGCACTGGTAGTTCATCTCTTTTAATATTCAAAAAAAACTCCACTGAGGTTTCAGGTAAGAAATCATATATATCTATTTTGTTTTCTATTTATTTTTCCAACCTATTCTTTTTCAATTTTTTGAATCTAACGTAAATATAAAAATCGCTTGTTGTACAATATATATATATATCAAAATGAAGAGATCTGATAGAGATTGTTAAAGGCAAGTCAAATCCAAAGGAGGCAAAGCTAAGTATGTACTGTGAGTGCAATTCCTAGCTTTTCTATTTTAGTAATTGATTAGTATAGTTTGGGTTTGAATATACCTTAGGGAGTTTTGGTTTGTGAAAACATCATATTATAAACCTCAAGACTCTTAGGTTGAAATCTCAATTGTTTATGTCAAAATAATGAGAATCGTTTAGGTTTGCAGTTTTGATAATTTTACCTTTTATTCCACTTCTTATTCCTTCTCTTTTAAAGGGTTTGATTTGGAAATAGTGTGTAAGGTACGAATTTTACTCATATTTTGTATCACTTATTTTCATGAATTAAATGGAAATTCTCTTATTTATTTTTACGTGAAAAAGGAGTTGAACAGAGCGTAAACTAAAATTGTAAGTTTCTATTATCAATATATTATATTATTTTAATGAAATAAGTTGAGTTTAAATTTTTATTGTATACAAGTCTATTGATTGGATTTGGATATGAATATTGGAATTTGGCATTATTGATCATATAGAATGAAACTTGTATAATTGTTGAAAGAGTTGACATTTAAACGCTAGTTTAGGATGTAAATTCTGCACGCTTAGAAATTGATGGGCGTGTGTGTGTATATAGCGTAATAACGTATAATGACATAGTTAAAAGGTTATTAATTTTATTAAATCTTCCTTTAGAAAGTAATTAGGCAAAATAAGCAAAAAAAATTATAAGGCCTTAATTATGGAAACAGTGAGATGTGTGATAATATATGTAGAGTGTGACATAAATTATAACAAAATTATAGATATGAAAGGTCAGTCAAAAGCATACAAAAATCTGCCCAGCTAATCTTCCTACTAGCAGTATGACTTTAGGGCTGATGTGAGACATTAACTGTAATAAGTAACTCTGATGACGCGAGGTTAGTCCCAAATTATATAGGGTAAATCTGTCCAGCTAATCTGGCTATCGGTACCTACGAATAGTCGGATTAATGTGAGACGTCGGCGTGGGATATGGATCATAATACGAATGACCTGCTTCAGAGGTTAAAGGTATTAAATGGTTGTGTGAGGGCCCGCTTCTTCTCTATGTAGGAAGTAGTAAATGGTCGGGATTATAGCTTAGGCATGGTAGAGGATATCTTGCAAAAAGACATGCTTCAATAGGAAGTATTAAGTGACCGAAGAGATTTCATGCAATGTTAGCTAGATAGTTACTAGTGAGGAGTCTGTTTTGGAATATGTAGTAAATGATGCGGACCTGCCTTAAAATAACGTATTAAATGGTAGGAATCTGCCTAATTTCCAATAGAAGGTATTAAGTGACTTGAGTACTATCTCTTACATTGATAGGACATTACGGGCGATACATATAGGTTATTGTGTTGGTAGCATGTTGGCTATTGGTTTATATTTGGAAAAGCCTTTTTATTTATAGGAAAAGATTTTGGGCTTATATTTGAAAAGACTCATGATGTATGTAGAATACGTAAGACATACGTCTATTTAAATTATACTGCCCAAGTACTAATATAGTTAGGCTTAAGACTTTTATTCACCAGACATATATTTTTCTGACTCTCTCCTCATTACAACACAGATTAGGAAGGACGATGTTGAAGGAAGAGACGTCGATGAGACTTGTGGCAGTAGTATATTTATTTACTTTTTATTTTCTATAGTTTCTGATGTACCCATGAAATAAAAATGATGTTGTAATTTTGGAGTATTATACCATGGACATGTAATGGCGATTATGGATATTTTGTTATGGTTTTCAATGACATTTTGAAGTTTGAATAAAATAGGTACTGTTGTTATTATTATATTTTATCATTTCGTTGTGAGATTCTGAACGCATGGCTCTGTACGTTCTTTTCATCAACCAACAGCCAGCTTTGAGATGAGTCTAAGTTACGATAGGTTTTTTCTAAGTTGGAATTTAGGTCTATTTCGAGGTGGGTTGTTGCAGTGTCAATTTTTGATGTAACATTTTTTTTAAGAGTTGGGATACTATATTTTGTTTTTCTCTAGTGCTTGAAGTGCGCTTTAATATCAACTCATCAATGTTTATACTCACATGTTCTATCATGGCAGCACCAAGAATAATGCATGTGTTGGTCGATCTTGCTCATGAAGAAGAATGTGAAAATATTTATGACCTCTATTGTAAAAATTCTACTAAGCCTCCGCCTAGACATTAAGCCAGCCTTACCATATGACCATCCACCAAGACCCACCTAGGCAAAGCTTAACATTTCATCTAAGAATCTAAACATGTATTTAGGCCATAGTTAGACATTACTTGTAGCTCGATGCCACATATAAGCACGTGCTAGTTTGGTGGTCTTACCTCCTTAGTTGCTCCGAAAGCTATTCAAAACCCCAAAATTTCAATTTAGATCAATTAATACTAAACTAGTTGCGAATGTTTTATCAAACATACATGGGTTCTCTTAAATTCATAGCTCCGGTTAATGCTAGATTAATCCCCACTTAAAAAATTAATCCTTAGTCCATACTTGCAGCCTAACTTCTGTCTGGCAGTTTTTACAACCTTGGCTTTATCCATGCATGAGAAGCTTTGTTTGTAGTTGAAGCACAAAATTCATATAAAGTACAAGACGTACAAGACATATTGGCTTATTTGAGTCCTGTTAGAAAATTGAAGCATTAAACCTTTTAAGTAACAAAGAGAAATACGTCTTTAGTAATTCATTTGTATTTAAACAGCAATGTAGGATTGGTAAAGATTTTGTATTTGGCTTACACTACCTCATTATTATTTATGAAATTTATTCTTGTTTTGTATTGGTTTAAATATTAATTATTTAATTCAATGATCACCTTCAATATTTAATTATGATATCATATGTTGCCATTCTTTTGAATAGGCCTATAAACGTTCGGATATAGATTCGGATAATGTCATATTTGTATCTGTATTCGAAATCATTTTCAGTTATCGGATATCTGTATCTGCGGATGCAAACGGATGTTGGATATTTTTCGACCAATTCACGATTAATAAATCTAAAAAAATAAATAAATTTTGGTTCATTATAAATCCACTTCGGTACTCAAAATATAAAAAATAATAAATATGACAAGAAAAATAATTTTAAGCAACAAATAATGATTTTTATATACATTAAATATTTTTACTTAGATAAAACAGTAAATGACAATCATTTTATATACTAAAATACACAAAAAATAACTATAATCTTGATAAAAATCAGACGGATAATTATCGGATGCGGATACGGTCATATCCGCATCCGTATCTATTTTCGAATATCAGATAATTTTTCACATTTTGAATACGGATACGGACATATTTCGGAATTTTTAAGTACTAATTGACAGCCCTAGTTTTGATGGATTGGAGGCATATATCATATTTTTTATTGAACTGTGTATTATAGGTAATAAAAAGTTCGGATGTGCCCCAAGTAGCATTAGAAGCACTCGTTTTTAAAGGAAAATGCTAATGCGCTCTCATAATAATTGGGGTATTTGTTGAGTATTTTTTGCCCCTATTTTCAACGTATGCCTCTCATAATATTTGGAGCATTTGTTGAGTATCTTTTGCCCCTAGCAAATCAGTAATTCTAAAACTTTTGAAATTAAAATTTAGGGTTTCCACTCAGCCATGGTGGAAAATCAAAATAGTCACAAAAATTTCTCAAAATTCTCTGAATTAAGTTCTCAAATCAGACCACTTGAGGTTTCTCACATCAGAAAGCCATTACGGGGAGTCGTCATTAATAATGATGGGTTCCAATTGGTCCAATCCACGTTGCAAAGAAGAAGAGAGGCCAAGAAAGGTCAGAAGTTGCCACCGACTCCCAATAAAGACATTATAAAGGGTAAAGATGGTCAGAAAACCACCATTCCACAGTTTAAAAAGGGAAATCCGATGTCACAACAAAGGAAGCCGGCAGCCTTCTCACGGAACAAGAAGCAAGGTCGAAAAACATGGGCAGATATAATAGTAGAACAACCTCAAGAACCAATGAAGGATGAGTGCAATCTTGAGCATATAGCACCAATCAAGATTTATAACAAGAATCATGGCCTGGTTAAAGAAGCAGTGTGTAAAAGAATAACTGAATGTTGGAATAATTTAGTTCTTGTATATGTGGTGGGTACCAAACCATACTACTTGTATTTCAAATCTTATATTCAGCGAGTATGGAAACAAGAGGGTGAATATGAAATTACACAAGAGAGAACGGTTTCTTCCTCGTGAAATTCAAAGAAACTCAAGAATGCAACTCTGTTTTGAAAAATGGTTCATTTTTCTACAATGGCAAACTCATCATAATGAGAAGATGATCTGAATCTTTAAAAATGGACAGAGATCTGTTAATAACAATGCCGATTTGGGTGAGATTAACCAATGTAAATCTAAAACTTTAGGACCATGAGACGTTTAGTGTTATGGCTAGTATCACTGGGAGACCCATTAAAATGGATGCAGCCACAACTATGAAGACAAGATTGAATTATGCTCGTTTCCTTGTTGAAGTGTCTGCAAATGATGAACTTCCAGAAGAAATTAATCTTTCTTTGTACAATGGTGAAAATATAATTCAAAATGTTGAATACGAATGGGTTCCACCGAAATGCAATGTATGCATGTGCTTCGGTCACACCGGAGATTAGTGCAATCCAAAACGAGCATGGATTCCCAAAATTTGTAATCAAGAAAGTCAAGAAAGTGAATACGAAAGACAATCTACAGATCCAAAAAATTCTGAAGAGTTACATAAATAGATAATCTCATCTGGAGAAAGTAATCAAATCAACCGAGAAAGTATCATTTTCGATCAAAGGGAAAATCTTACAAAGCTCACAGTCAAGATGATTAGATCTTTACCGAGGAATTTCATCTTTTGAAAGAAAAAAATCAAAAGAAAACATTCAGAGCAGTTCAGAGGAGGGACAAAAAATACTATGGTCTTTGAGTTTGAAACCCCTCTTGTTTCAAACCAATGTTTAGTTACAGACAATATTGATACAATAATTAATAAAGCCCCTCGGCAGTGCAAAAATTAGGATCTGAATTGGATCATAGAGAAAGTCCCTCCACTAGAGCATGCTGCAGTAGCTGAGAATTGCATTGACTCGCCTCTACCTCGCATTGCTGGGCAGTTTGATATCTCAAAGATTCAAGTTCCAGAAGTAGAGAATAATGTTGGAACTAAATCAGAAATGGTGGATGCTGATAATTAATTTGATATTTCAGAGCTGCACATCCCAAAAGTAAAGGCGGTTGGTAAGAATAAGGGTAATAAAGAGAAAAAAGCTTTCAAACAAAAGTACATTTCAATTAATCTAGATTGGGATGAAATGACTACTGGACTTAAAGCTAAAAGTGTTGAAAACAAAAGAAGAGGTAAGGGCTCTACTATGTCAGGTACAATTTAAATCTTCTTTTCCTTTGGTTTTATAATATAATGTCTATTCTTGCTTGGAATGTGATAGGAATGAATTCTCTACAAAACAAACTGATATTTTATATTTGTTAAGTTTTTATAAGCCATCTAGTGTAGCCCTTATTAAAAACAAATTGAATGATGAAAATTTTGAAAAGTTTTGTTTGAAACTGTCTAGTAATTGGAAATCTATCAATAATAATGATTGTGGCTGTAAAGGTAGAATATTAATTATCTAGGATTCTAATGTTTGGACAAATATGAATATTAGCAAAGATAAACAGTATATAGACTGTCGGTTTAAAAATATTAGGGATTTCTTTATGCAAATCACTAGTGTTAATGATAGTAATTTTGAAAGTGAGAGAAATGGTTTGTGGTGTAGACTTAAGGCTTTGAATCTAATTTATAATTTTCCTTGGCTTATTATGTGTGATTTTAACACAGTTTTGCATGCCTCTGAAAAATTTGGGGGTAATAATATTCCTCAAAGCAAATTAGATAGGTTAAATAAATTTTTACTTGAGATTGGTCTGTTCGAACCTAATATAAGTGGAAATAAATTCACCTGGAAATTTGGTTTGGTAAAAAAATATTCATTGTAAACTGGATAGGATTTTGATTAATAAAGATTTTTCTAACATTTTTCCTAATTTTACCTGCAGCACACTTGAACAGAATACTAGTGATCATACTCCTTTACTTATCATTCCTTTTCAAAATGTAGATTTTGGAAAAGAAGTTACTCCTTTTAGATTTAAAAATGGTTGGGTTTTAGATAAAGATTATAAATTACTTGTGGAAGATTGGTTTAATTTTTCTTGTAATGGTACTAAGCAGTACCAATTTAGTATGCTTTTAAAAAATACAAAAGATAAAAGTAAATACTGGAATAAAACTAATAGTCATAATAAAAACACAAGTTGGAGTTGCTGTGAAATGATGGGAAGATGTTACAAGACCTTGCTGATAAAAATCCAGAGGATGTTAAAATTATTAAAAAAAAATTACTAATCAGGAAAACCTTTCTACCGAGTTATATATAAATACAGTTAATTCTACACAAAAGGCTAAGGTAGATTGGCTTACTCTAGGTGATGACTGTACTAAAAAATTTCATGCTAAAATGAGCAGCAGAAAACATATTAACAACATAGGCAATGTTATTGACAATGTTGGAAATCTTTCCAATGCATATGATAAAGTTGCTAAAGATGCTGTTGATTTCTATGAAAAGCTATATTTTATCGAATTCAATGAAACTAATTTTCCTCAAATTGTTTGCAAAAATATTTTGAATAAGAATGCTTTAGAAATATTACTTGCTCCTGTCACTGCTGAGGAAATTAAATATATTATTTTTAATGCTGGGATAATAAAAGCCCTGGCCCTGATGGGTTTAATGCAAAATTTTATAAGAGTCACTACGAAAAATTAAAGGGTTAGGTTTTTGAAGTTATTAATGAATTCATGGAGAAGGGAAAAAATCTTAAAATCCTTAACCATACTTTTATTACTTTAATACCCAAAAATAAAAACCCCACTTGTATTGGTGACTATAGACCTATTTCTTGTTGCAATTTTATTTACAAAATTATTGCTGCTATTTTAAGTAATAGAATAAAGGTGTTTTTGCCTTTTGTCATTTCATAGAATCAGAGTGCTTTTGTGCCAGGTAAACTTATTTATGAGAATTCTCTTTTAGCACATGAAATGGTAAGAAAATTTAATATTAAAAATTGAAACAATGTTTGTATTAAAGTAGATTTACAAAAATCTTATGACAAAATAAACAGATTTTTCATCTATCATAACATGAGATGTATGAGTTTCCCTATTATTGTGATTTGATTTTTGAATGTATTAATACTCCTACTTTTTTTATTCTCATTCAAGGAAAATCTGTGGGATTTATCAAAAGTAATAGGGGTATCAGGCAAGGCGATCCACCATCACCTTATCCGTTTATTATGGTTATGGAGTATTTTTCAATATAAATGGAAATTGAGGCTATTAAGGGTAATATTACCCCTATAAATAGGTGTTGGAAATGTTTTTGTTTATGAAGTGAATTTATTAAAAAAAATTAAATTAAAAAATAGGTTAATGGTAATTTATTTATGAATCATTATTATAATTGAGCCGTTGCAAATTTTATAACGGTAATATATTTATGAATCATTATTATAATTGAGCCGTTACACTTGCACAACGGTAATATATTTATGTGACATTATTATTGAGCCATTACAAAAGCTAATGGTATCACAATATTGTTTTAAATGAGAATAAATTAAAATCCATTAACATTCCATCACCTTAGTAACGTATACAATTTCCATTCTGCCCATTTAAATGATAGATAGACAGAAGAGAAATAGTAAGAATAACAGACATTTTACTTTTTCTTCTTCCTTCAATAAAACTAAACACCTTGAGCAGTATTTCAGAGTGCAAATCAGAATCGACTTTGTCAGTGCAAACGGGTTGATATTTTCCAGATTAGATAGGTTGTTTTATCCTAGAGGCGGTGGCATTTGTTTTTTCAAAACTGCTTTGCACCTTCGAGTAGAACACCGAAACATCTTCAAGAGAGTGACAATGTACACGACTCAACTGAAGTTCATTGTTCCCAACAATTTGGAGACGTTCCAAACAACAATGACTTCTGCTGCAACTATTGATAATGTTGCACCAACCTCAATGTTTCATGTCCCCATGGTCGCTTCTATGCCCTTCAGATTCGAGGGCCTCCATTTCAAGCGCTAGAGGCAAAAGATAGAATTTTTCTAACAATGAGAAAGGTGGTTGGTGTGCTCACTGCAGAAAAGCCGACAGTACCAGAGAAGCCCACTGAAACCAATGCACAACAACTGCAGATCTGGCAGGAACAAAACCAAAAATTGTAAGGATTGCCTCTGCAAGAACTTCATACTTAATGGCCTGAGTGACGATCTCTACGACTACTACAATCCGGACAAGACAGACAAGGAAATCTGGGAGGCGCTGCAAAAGAAGTATGATACAGAAGAAGTTGGAGCAAAGAAATATGACATCAGCCGCTACCTCAAATTTAAGATGACGGACGACAGCCTAGTAGAGACGCAGTCTCATGAACTTCAAAAAATAGCTCATGAGATCGTCACCGAAGGTATCGTTATTGCTGAAAAATTCCAAGTTGTTGTTTTAATAGATAAACTACCCCCTAGTTGGAAGGATTTTAAGAATAATCTGAGACATAAAACTAAAGAATTTTCTTTGGAAAGCTTGATAACTCGCCTCCGTATTGAGGAGGAATCACGTAAACAAGATATGAAGGAAGAAGTGCTTGTTGTTACAGGCAACACCAAGAAAGCTGCAGTTCTGAAACCAAATCCTAAAAATTTTAAGAACCAGAACCGCAAAACCACCCCAAAAGAATGACTCTGGACAGTTGTTTCTTTGCTACAACTGTGGAAAACCAGGTCATATGGCACGCAAGTGTAGGAACAGACCAGGCCCTGCACCACAGGCTAACCTGACTAAGGAGCCTCTAACGGCTATGATTACTGATGAGATTCACCTTGTTAGGGGATTAGAGGGTTGGTGGGTAGATATTGGTGCTACACGCCATGTCTGCTATGACCGTGCTATGTTCAAAACATACACGAAGACTAAGAACAAGAAAGTGTTGTTGGAAGACTCTCACACCACTATTATTGCTGGGATTGGAAGCGTGGAGCTGAAGTTTACCTCTAGAAAGACTGTCATTCTGAAGGACCTAATGCACACTCCAGAGATGAGAAAGAATCTTGTTTCAAGTTATCATCTTAATAAGGCTGGTTTTACACAGACTATTGGGGCTGATATGTACACCATCACTATGAATGGTATGTTTGTGGGTAAGGGTTATGCAGCTGATGGTATGTTTAAACTGAATGTTGAATGTAATAAAATGTCTGCTTCTGCTTACATGTTGTGTGATTTTAATATCTGGCACTCTAGATTATGTCATGTGAATAAACATATAATTCACAACATGAGCACCTTCGACCTTATCCCTAAAATGTCACAAACTGATTTTGATAAATGTGAATTCTGTAGTCAAGCAAAAATCACTAAAAATCCACATAAATCAGTTGATAGAGTTTCTAAACCTTTAGATTTGATTCATTCTGATATATATAAGCTTGATGGAACTTTGACTAGACATGGACACCATTACTTTATCACTTTTATTGATGATTGTTCTGATTTTACTTATGTATACCTTATGAAAAATAAAAGTGATGCATTTGATATGTTTAAATCATTTAAAATTGAAATTAAGAATCAATCTAATAAGAAAATTAAGAGACTTCGTAGTGATAGAGGAACAAAATATGAGTCTAGTTTATTTATTGATTTCTATAAATTGCATGGTATAATTCATGAGAGAACTGCACCTTATTCACTTGAAATGAACGGTAAAGCTGAAAGAAAAAATAGAACCTTTACCGAATTAGTTGTAGCTATCTTATTAAATTCGGGTGCAGCAAAACATTGGTGGGGGGATATTTTATTGACTGTATGCTATGTATTGAATAGAATCCCTAAATCAAAAAGTAAAATCTCACCATTTGAAATTTTAAGAAAATTATAAACCAAATGTGTCTTATTTTAACTTGGGGATGTTTGGCATATGTTCATATACCGACCCTAAGAGAATAAAATTAGCAAGTAGAGCATATGAATGTGTATTTATTGGCTATGCTATTAATAGCAAAGCACGTAGATTTTATGACCTGAATATACATAATATAATAGAATCTAATGATGTTGAATTGTATGAATCTAGATTTCCTTTTAAATTGAGGAATAGTGGGGGCACATCAAGTAACACCATGCCTATTAGAACGGAACTTAATGAGTCTTCTGAAAATGAACCTAGAAGAAGTAAAAGAGCAAGAACCGCAAAAGATTTTGGTTCAGATTTTTGTGCGTTTACTATAGAGGAGGATCCCTTAAACCTCCAAGAGGCCTTATCTTCCTTAGATGCCGATTTTTGGCAAGAGGCTATAAATGATGAAATGGATTCTTTGGAATCCAATAAGACTTGCCACTTAGTAGATCTACCACCTAGTTGTAATTCTATAGGCTGTAAATGGGTACTTAAAAAGAAATTAAAACCTGATGGCACAGTTGATAAATATAAAGTCGGTTTAGTAGCTAAAGGATTTAAGCAAAGAGAAAATATAGACTTATTTGACACATTTTCACCTATAACCAGGATTACATCCATTTGAGTACTAATTTTACTTGCATCTATTCATAATTTAATAATACACCAAATAGATGTTAAAACTGCCTTTTTAAATGGTGAATTAGAAGAGGAAATTTATATGGCCAACCTGAAGGATTTGTAGTTCATGGTCAAGAACATAAAGTTTTCAAGTTAGATAAATCATTATATGGCTTAAAACAAGCACCTAAACAATGGCATGAAAAATTTGATAACTTAATGATCTCACATGGTTTCAAAGTTAATGAAAGTGATAAATGTATTTACTATAAATCTGAGAATGACATTTGTACTATCATATGTCTGTATGTAGACGACTACTTATTTTTGGGTTAAACATTCATTCCATAAACTCCGTTAAATCTTTGTTAAGTGCCAATTTCGATATGAAAGATCTAGGTGAAGCAAGTGTAATCCTTGGTATTAAGATTACTAGGCCCGAAAAGGGACTTTCTTTGAATCAATCTCATTATATTGAGAAGATTCTAAAGAAATACAATTACTTTGACTGTAAACCTGCATGTACACCATATGATCCTAGTGTAAAGCTATTTAAGAACACTGGTAAAGGTGTAAGACAGTCTGATTATGAGAGCATCATTGGCAGCCTTCGGTATGCCACTTATTGTACAAGACCCGACATTGCCTATGTCGTGGGATTATTATGCAGGTTTACTAGTAGACCTAGTATAGAGCATTGGCATGCTATTGAGAGGGTCATGAGATACCTAAAACGAACCATGAACCTTGGGTTACATTATGAAAAATTTCCAGCTGTCCTTGAAGGTTACACCAATGCAGACTGGAATATTTTATCTGATGATTCAAAAGCAACCAGTGGCTATATCTTTAGCATTGCTGGAGGAACTGGTTTTTTTGGAAATCCAAGAAACAGACTATTTTGGCTAAGTCTACTATGGAGTCTGAGATGATAGCACTAGCCATAGCTAGTGAAGAAGCAGAGTACTTAAGAAATCTGCTCGTTGAGATTCCTTTATTGGAAAAACCCGATACTAGCTGTGTTGATCAATTGAGATAGTACCGCGGCTATTGCAAAAGTACAGAACCGTTATTACAATATGTAACAACCCGAATTCCAGTGGTCTGTATTTTTCGCAAAAATGCTAAAAACCAAGCCCACTGAAGCCCGATTTGGGTATCTGGTATCATGCAAATAGGCAAACACAAGTATATCAGAGCTCAATAATTTATCTCACAGCGGGATTGACTAAAATATAATAGTAAGTAAATACTCACCAATATAATAACACTCTCTAAACAAGTGTCTTACAGCTGGGAAATCTCTTCCATCTACTTAACCTGTAGGGTGTTATGAGGAGGGGGTCAGAACTAAAGTTCTGGTGGATGGATAAATTATACACTTCTAAGCTTAATTCTACATATACCGTTTTATTTTCATTTACTGTTAAATTAGGTTTACAATACTCTCACCTCTGTTCATGAACCGTGCCCATCTACTCCATAGTAGATTATAACCTAATAACTAATGTATACATATATGTAGCTATATGCCCAATGACCATATTGGTCCTAGGTACCACCCATGGTACCTTCCGTATCCTCCTCGAAAAGGGCTCCATCGTCTTGCTTCGTAGCTATATTTGTAAAGGACTGCTTCGTAAGGCCTATAATACAGATACTCCATCGTCTTGCTCTGCGAGCGTTCCGTAGCTACATCTGTAAAGGACTGCTTCGTAAGGCCAACAATACAGATGCTCCACTACTTACTATGAAAACGTAAATCGCGTCCACACTAGTCTATGCCAGTGCTAGGACATCCACAATGTACCACCCAGTACGTACATTGAGGACTACATAATCATTCTGTCTACTATCTGAATCCCGCCAATAAGGTCTAACTTGTACGGAATTCAGTTGGGGATTTTCTATATCTGTAAAGGACTGCTTCGTTAGGCCTACAATACAGACATTCTAGTTGGTCTGTCTCTTTTCTCGTCGTGGCTATGGCCCCACGCAACCACCCCTCAACTAAATCGAAAGACCTCTAAAGAGTTAAGTGGCTGTGCCCTACTACAAACAATCTAACATCAAATTGGCGGTACCTCCCATCCAATGTCTCGATAGTGAAAGAATCATTGGCCTGTTGGTTTAACTCTAGTCTTTCCTGAAATCGCTCTTGGTCTTGATGCTGGCCGATATCCGCATGCGACTACCCTTAAACTTACTTGCAAGTACTGGACATACGAATACTCTACTTCGAACACCAAGCCCTTCTGACAGCCTACAAAGATCTGCTTCATTAGGCCTAGAATACAAATGTAGTCAAGGCATACTCTCTTGATGGAACACCTATAGACCTTCCTCTGGGGGTGCAGCTTCTTAGGCCTACCCAGAGGGCCATCCTAGAGTATCCTCATGTCCCATTGAAGTCTCGTGCTTCCTTGAAGTCCAAAAATACTAAGTTGGACGTGCTTCTCCATTTCTGAAATTCGTTATGAACTGCTTCATTATGCGCTTCATCCTTTGGGCTGCTCCAAACGCATCTCAATTCTTTTATTAGACCCTAAATCTAATCTTTTAATTTGCGTTTAGTTTACTTTTCTTATTCTGTTGGCTACTTATTTACCCTAATTAGCATATTCTTGCCCTCGTCTCGCTTCTGGCTATTGTGAGACCACCAATGATCTAATAGGGGATGCTATTGGTATTGCCAGTTCTTACTTATTAACTTAATTTAAGTCTTAAGTTTATTAAATAAGCATTTTTGTTCTATTTGCTTATTAATTTAATAGAAATCTAAAATAAGCTTTTACTATTTATCTTTGCTATCATTGCTTATTTATTCTAAGTTTCCAAATAAGCTTTATATTCTTTTACTTAATCATAACTTATGTTATAATTATACTTGTAATTTGTTACTATTATTTCTTTTAAAATCTGTATATAATTACAAGTGTTTCTTTTCTATTCTCGTCTTTCTTCTTTTATTATGATATATAATTCTTTTTAATTCTCTTTTATTATATAATTGACTTATCATAATAACTGTCTTTTTATATATTCTGCGGGGTAAATGCAAACCTAGGTTCGTTTATTGTTCACAGCCTTAATTTCTTATCTAATAATTTATTTGATTCATTTCATACTCTACTTTATTTTCTTTTATTCTAGGAAGTAATTATATTTTATTTGGTTGGTTGTGAAAGCTATACTAAAATCTATTTCCATAATTTAATACTAAATAATACTATAAACAATAATTCGTAACTACAAGATATTTCTTTTATTATTTTGGGCTTGTGTAAAATATAGTGGTCGCTCTAGTTTACACCAGTTCCCTTTTTCTTTCTTTTTATTCTTGCAGTTACGTTTATCGCTATCTTTTAATTATTAAATTATAGAAATGTATTCTAGTTTCTAAACCAACCAATAAATCTATTACTTACTCCCCATATTAAATTATCAGATAAATTTATTATTTCCGTTCAGCGTAATTTATTGCAGAATTCCACTTTTCTTATTTTATTCCAATTTTTCAATTTTCTTATTTTACATCTACTTCTATAAAGTCTAGTATTTTAATCCCTAACCGCGAATTCTCTTTCTAACTATATTATTCGTGTAAAAAGGGAATAAAAGGAACCAGTATTAAGGCTAAATTATGACTATTAAAATAGATGTAAATTTCTTACTTTTAGGCCTACGCCTTTTCTAACTATCAAACCTAATTAAATATAAATAAAATTTACAGTGTTCGCGTAACTAATAGAATTAATTACTGGAATAAATTATCTAATGGAAATTCAACGATAATATATATTATAAACGTAAAAGAATATAATTAAATCAACTCACATGTCGTCCTTAGCTTCAATCTCTATCTCTTTTAATTTGTTACGCTTTTCTCCGCTTTTTCCCCTTTTTAATTCACTGTAAATTCTCTAATTTGTTTGCGCAATTCTATGATTTGTTTGTATGTTTCCTTGCTTAATTTTATTTTTAGTTTGGGGAAAGATTTAATTAACAGAGGAGAAAAGAAGGGGGAAAAGAGAAGAGGAGTTTGCTGTAAACGACGGCAGCTGATTCAGATAAAATAGTGTGGGCTAAGGTTAAGTTACGTTCAATTTATAGGTGCAGTGAACAACTATGAACCATCCGATTAACCCTGAAAACAATCCTCACCGTCATCTATTGATTTGTTTACGTTAGCTTATAACGTATAATTCTCTAATGTTATTCATTTATTCATTTGTCATACGACCCTATTAATTCATGTTTCCTTCTAAATAAGATTCTCCATTAATTACCCAATTAATTAGATCATACACACACACACACACACATACACACACACACACACATATATATATATATATGTATATGTATGTATATCCAATATTAATTGATTCTTATACGTTATAATTTCTTACCTATTTGAACACGTCAATTAATACCTCTATTAATTGAATGCATATAGAAGTTATATTTTTTAATTTATTCTTATTAATTTACCTACATCATAAACCTAATTACTTTGTTTGATTTTTGTATGCGTTCCAAATTTTTTTAACTTGAAAACAAATAATCCTATAACTGGCGTTTTCTTCTAGCTAATTAATTTACATTATTAGCTATTGTAAAGATGGCATATTCTTTGATTAATTGACACCTTTTTAAAACGCTCAACTAATTGCCAATTAATTAATTGATACATTTCCCATTTTAATCGATATCCAAATTAATTCCTATCTGTCACTCAATCACACATTTATTAGCTGTACATATTTAAACCATCAATTCATTATCCAATTAATTGACATATAAGTTTCCCTCTTTTATTAATTGACGCTTACTTAATGTCTTTAATTAATTGATTGTGTCAATTATAAATTAATATACGTATGTTATCATTTAATTTATTCCCCACATACATTTCCCTTTATTAGAAGATCCCTTAATTAATTAATGTTATAAAAGTGACATATTCTCTAACTAATTGACGCCTCTATGTCTCTTAATTAATTACCCTTTTAATTGATTGATGCATCAATTAATCACGCACTCATTGCTTGTATAAATTTATGTAACCTCTTAATTTTTAAATGCATATATTTGACATTTATATTCTGTTTTGCAATTATGCTAATTCAATTGATTTTATTTAATTATATAAAAATGCAGGGTGTTACATTCTCCCAACCTTTAGGAAATTTCGTCCCCGAAATTTGACAAGGGTAAAATTATGTAATTCCTTGCATCAATCACATCCATTTTGTGTACATCCAATTTTTCGACCACCCGTGCTCTTGTGCAAAATGGTTCTTCAATACAAAATATATGCATGTACATAAATTTCTAAGCGGTACCTCCTATATGAATGCTTTGCTTCTTTAAAAATTTATTTTTTAAACATGATGCACACATCCTAAATATACTTGTAATTTCTATATGAATGAAATCTTTTGAAAATTTAAAACACTTTTCATCCCATTTTTCCCACACTCCTATTGAATAGAGGTGTAGTTCAACAAATTTTGCATCCAAACCATACCATACAACTTTAAATATTCGAATTTCAGAAAAATCTAATTTTCCGAATTCGATCTCTTATGTCAGAAAGAAGGTAGAAAACGGAAAAACTTCATATTTCTCCGATTTTCTTTTGCGCACATCTTCCTTCGTACTTGGGATTTAGGCTACTATTCTAAAAAAATTATTTACTTCCCCAAGCACAGTTTACGTAAGAAAATATCTCTTTTTAAATTTTTCTGTTGACGTTTATGACGTTTATGTCGCTTTCTTTAAATTTGTTATTTTCCTTTTAGTTATCTTATTCTGCTTTTACTCTTTTTTATATACAGCAACTAAACACAGCTATCATCTAGGGCAATGAGGTCTAGGACCGTGTCCACTTTGACACAGAAAGGTCCTACTCTAGGAATCCAAGTAACTCATATGCTGTTCCTACCGCCTATTACTTATTATCAACATACGTTGTATTACTCATGACGAATAAGATCTATTCATCTCTTTTATTCCATGCTCAAAAAGGAACAACTAAGTCTCATTTACTGCAATAGATAAGGGTTTCAATATATGAACTCTCTATCTAAAAAGGCAACAAAGCTTGGGGAAATTCTCCCTTTAGCTTTCATCTTTCCCCAACTAAGGTCTATTTATCCCAACCACATGTGTCTTATTATCTTACTAATATCATTTCACTATTCTTCTATAGTCTACACACATGAAGCAACATTTTTAGGTTTTCAGTAGTGTCCTATACACCTTACGGGAACTTTCATTATTACTACTAGGAGTAATTACTGTTATATCCTTATACTATTCCCGTTACACCTAGGAAATGATTCATATCTGCTCCATATTTAAAAGTATGATTTGGTTTGGTATTTATCATTTTACTTCAAAAATTTAAGCTTCTAAATTTTATCTTTTCAAAAACTTATTTATTTCCACCAAACCATTTTTTTAAAACATGTCTTTCTTGTTCTTAAAACATTTTTCTTTTTTCTGGACTTTAAAAAAAATGTCCTCACATATTTTCAAAATATCCTTTTTTTCATAGATTTTCAAATTTACAGAAACTGGAGTAAATAAGAATAATTATTTTATCAAAAATCTCTTAACTTTCCTACTCTTCCAATTACTTAATCTTGAAGGAGTTTCTAACTTACTACACTTAATGGTTTTATACCTTAATTTATTGGAATTACTTTCTCTTATGAGAAACCCTTAACGCTAAAACCTTCTATGAATCCTTTAGAGGAGGATTTCATGTTTATGTGAAATTATAAGGAATTTATTTTATATTTTATCGAAATAGGCTATAAAAAATATGGTGCTTTCCATACCTTGTACAGATCTTTCACGTATTCCTTATAACTTGCACAAAACATCTTTATTTATGGTTCATAGAAAATTATATCATTATTCATTTCATTCCAACAGATTAAAGTATCTTTACCCTATATTCACTTAGATAAGATATTTTCTACTAAATTCATTAATTTATCGTACAATATTTTTTTCAAAAGAACTTATTTTCCAAACCGCTTTATAACTAAAAAATATTTTCATATACTTATTTAAATAATAAGTGTACATACAAACCACTTTAGAAATTATCTCTAAAACTCATTTGGGTCAAAACAGATGTTGCGTAAAACACCGTTACTACAACCCAAAAATACTAGTTTATGGATTCAATTAAAATAAATATTAATAAATCTCATATGCTACGTTAAAAACATTTTCTTTGGGAGTCACCTACTATAACAATAGTGTCATGGTCTATGCTTCCTTTATTTTTACCGAAAACATCTATTACAACAATAAATGTTGTAACCTATGTTTTCGATACTTAACACACTCTAGGTTTTTATATTTAAAATCTTTGTTCACCTACAAGGAAACTAGCATGATATACACGCTGTATAATTCTTCAAAAAGAATTTCACTTTTAACAAAATTTATATCATATAAAAAACAATTTAAATTTCATACCACTTTTTTTTTTCAAAAACCCAATATTTACTTCCTCAAATCAATAACAATTATATTTTTCAACTTTTCAATTCCAAAAGTTTCATTTTATTGAGTTAGACATAAAGTGGATTTTTCTTTTTACTAAAACCTCTTATTCCTTCCAAAATAAAAACACTCTCCCCGCTATCTCTGGGAGACTTCCCTACTTCCTATAACATATGGATACAAATTTCCTCTCAAAACATGGCTTATTTGTATGCTTTAAATCAGTAATAACATAGGTCTCAACAACTTGGATTATCCCAAACCCAACTAGCAAACTAAGCATAAATATACTTCTAAAAACTTTTCATATGTTAAAATCTATAATTGGGGACTATTTGGATTTTAGTACATAATATATTTATATTTTATTCAAAAATACAAATACGTTCACTTACTATCTACCTAAGAATCCTAAACCTAGGCTCTGATACCAAATGTAACAACCTGAATTCCAATTGTCCAGATTTTTTGCAAAAATGCTAAAAACCAAGCCCACTGAAGCCCGAGTTGGGTATCTAGTATCCTGCAAATAGGCAAAAATAAATATATCAGAGCTCAATAATTTATCTCACAGCGGGATTGACTAAAATATAATAGTAAGTAAATACTCACCAATATAATAACACTCTCTAAACAAGTGTCTTACAGCTGGGAAATCTCTTCCATCTACTTAACCTGTAGGGTGTTATGAGGAGGGGGTCAGAACTAAAGTTCTGGTGGATGGATAAATTATACACTTCTAAGCTTAATTCTACATATACCGTTTTATTTCCATTTACTGTTATATTAGGTTTATTAGGTTTACAATACTCTCGCCTCTGTTCGTGAACCGTGCCCATCTACTCCATAGTAGATTAAAACCTAATAACTAATGTATACATATCTGTAGCTATATACCCAATGACCATATTGCTCCTAGGTACCACCCATGGTAGCTTCTGTATCCTCCTCGAAAAAGGCTCCATCATCTTGCTCCGTAGCTATATCTGTAAAGGACTGCTTCGTAAGGCCTACAATATAGATACTCCATCGTCTTGCTCCGCGAGCGTTCCATAGCTACATCTGTAAAGGACTGCTTCGTAAGGCCTACAATATAGATGCTCCACTACTTACTATGAAAATGTAAATTACGTCTGCACTAGTCTATGCCAATGCTCGGACACCCACAATGTACCACCCAGTGTGTACATTGAGGACTACGTAATCGTTCTGTCTACTATCTGAATCCCGCCAACAAGATCTACCTTGTACGGAATTCGGTCGAAGATTTTCTATATCTATAAAGGACTACTTCATTAGGCTTACAATACAGATATTCTAGTTGGTCTGTCTCTTTTCTCGTCGCGACTATGGCCCCACGTAGCCACCCCTCAACTAAATCGAAAGACCTCTAAAGAGTTAAGTGGCCGTGCCCTACTACAAACAATCTAACATCCAATTGGTGGTGCCTCCCCATCCAATGTCTCGATAGTGAAATAATCATTGGCCTATTGGTTTAACTCTAGTCTTTCCCGAAATCGCTCTTGGTCTTGATGCTGGCGGATATCCGCATGCGACTATCCTTAAACTTACTTATATGTACTGGACATACGAATACCCTACTCCAAACATCAAGCCCTTCTGACTGCCTACAAAGGTCTGCTTCGTTAGGCCTACAATGCAAATGCAGTCAAGGCATACTCCCATGATGGAACACCTACAGAACTGCTTACAGTAGTGCAGCTTCGTTAGGCCTACCCCAGAGGGCCATCCTAGAGTATCTACATGTCCCGTTGAAGTCTCGTACTTCCTTGAAGCCCAAAAATACTAAGTTAGACGTGCTTCTCCATTTCTAAAATCCGTGATGAACTGCTTCGTTAAGCGCTTCATCTTTTGGGCTGCTCTAAACGCATCTCAATTCTTTTATTAGACCCTATGTCTATTCTTTTAATTTGCGTTTAGTTTACTTTTCTTATTCTGTTGGCTACTTATTTACCCTAATTAGCATATTCTTGCACTCATCTCGCTTCTGGCTATTGTGAGACCACCATTGATCTAATAGATAATGCTATTGGTATTGCCAGTTCTTGCTTATTAACTTAATTTAAGTCTTAGGTTTATTAAATAAGCATCTTTTGTTTTATTTTCTTATTAATTTAATAGAAATCTAAAATAAGCTTTTACTATTTATTTTTGCTATCATTGCTTATTTATTCTAAGTTCCCAAATAAGCCTTTCTATTCTTTTACTTAATCATAACTTATGTTATAATTATACTTGTAATTGTTACTATTATTACTTTTAAAATCTGTATATAATTACAAGTGTTTCTTTTCTGTTCTAGTCTGTCTTCTTTTATTATGGTATTTAATTCTTTTTTATTCTCTTTTATTATATAATTAACTTATCATAATAACTGTCTTTTTATATATTATGCGCGGTAAATGCAGACCTAGGTTCGTTTATTGTTCACAGCCTTAATTTCTTATCTAATAATTTATTTGTTTCATTTCATACTCTACTTTATTTTCTTTTATTCTAGGAAGTAATTCTATTTTATTTGGTTGGTTGTGAAAGCTATACTATTTCCATAATTTAATACTAAATAATACTACAAACAATAATTCGTAATTGCAAGATATTTCTTTTATTATTTTGGGCTAGTGTAAAATACAGTGGTCCCTCTATTTTACACTAGTTCCCTTTTTATTTCTTTTTATTCTTGCAGTTACGTTTATTGTTATCCTTTAATTATTAAATTATAGAAATGTATTCTAGTTTCTAAACCAACCAATTGATCTATTACTTAATCCCAAATTAAATTATCAGATACATTTATTGTTTCCGTTCAGCGTGATTTATTGCAGAATTCCACTTTTCTAATTTTATTCCAATTTTCTTATTTTACATCTACTTCTATAAAGTCTAGTATTTTAATCCATAATCGCGAATTCTCTTTCTAACTATATTATTCGCATAAAAAGGGAATAAAAGGAACCAGTATTAAGGCTAAATTATGACTTTTAAAATAAATGTAAATTTCTTACTTTTAAGCCTACGCTTTTCTTCGCTTTTCCCCCTTTTGATTCGCTGTAAATTCTCTACTTTGTTTGCGCAATTTTCTGATTTGTTTGTATGTATTTCCTTGCTTAATTTTATTTTTGGTTTGGGGAAAGATTTGATTAACAGAGGAGAAAGGAAGAGGGAGAGGAGAAGAGGAGTTTGGTGTAAACGACGGCAACTGCTTCAGAGAAAATAGTGTGGGCTAGGTTAAGTTACGTTCAATTTATAGGTGCAGTGAACAACTATGAGCCATCCCGATTAACCCTAAAAACAACCCTCACCATCATTTATTGATTTGTTTACGTTAGCTTATAACATATAATTCTTGTTTATTTATTTTTTTGTTATACGACCCTATTAATTCACGTTTCCTTCTAAATAAGATTCTCCCATTAATTACCCAATTAATTAGATCATATATATATATGTATGTATGTATGTATGTATGTATATCCAATATTAATTGATTCTTATACGTTATAATTTCTTACCTGTTTGAACACGTCAATTAATATCTTTATTAATTGAATGCATATAGAAGTTATACTTTTTAATCTATTCTTATTAATTTACCTATATCATAAACCTAATTACTTTGTTTGATTTTTGTACGCGTTCCAATTTTTTTTAACTTGGAAACAAATAATCCTATAACTGGCGTTTTCTTCTTGCTAATTAATTTACATTATTAGCTATTGTAAAGATGGCATATTCCTTAATTAATTGACCTCCTTCTTAAAACGCTCAACTAATTGCCAATTAATTAGTTGACACGTTTTCCCATTTTAATCGATATCCAAATTAATTCCTATGCGTTACTCAATCACACAATTATTAGTTGTACATATTTAAACCGCCAATTCATTACTCAATTAATGGACATATAAGTTTCCCTCTTTTATTAATTGACGCTTACTTAATGTCTTTATTTAATTTCTCAATTAATTGATTGCGTCAATTATAAAGTAATATATGTATGTTATCATTTAATTTATTTCCCACATACATTTATCTTTATTAGAAGATCCCTTAATTAATTAATGTTATAAAAGTGACATATTCTTTGACTAATTGACGCCTCTATGTCTCTTAATTAATTCCCCTTTTAATTGATTGATGTGTCAATTAACCACACACTCATTGCTTGCATAATCTATGTAACCTCTTAATTTTTAAATGCATATATTTGACATTTATATTCTGTTTTTCAATTATGTTAATTCAATTGATTTTATTTAATTATATAAAAATGCGGGGTGTTACACAATGGTAAGAGACGACAAATACGTCGTAAGCACAGTACTGTTAGAGAGCTACTCTCTTCAGGTGTTGTTAAAGTGGATCACATACGCAGTGATGAGAATTTGGCAGATCCTTTGACGAAAGGACTCACCAAAGAGAAAGTCCTTGGAAGTTCTAAAAGAATGGACTATTACCCTAAGAGTGTTGTTTCACACACAATGGCAACCCGACCTAATGACTGGAGATCCCAAAAACGAGGTTCAATGGGTAAGAATAAGTTGTGAAGTGATATTAGTTGAACATGCTATTTTTATATTAAGAAGCATGTATTACTGAAGTGATTAGAGGATGAGTTAATAGAAACTCTTAATGAAATCTATACTCTATTTGGAGTGGAGTACCTACCTTCAAAGTACTCTTGATAGACTCACCTGTGTTAATGTGGAAATGTGGTCGTTTCCTATGGAGTTTTGGGCAAAATTCCTAGAGCATTCACTAAACTGGGATAGACGTGCATGTCCATAAATGCACGGGATTATTTGACTGCACTCTAGAAAGGTTGTGTGTAATCTGATGTCAGGAATAGAGTTCAAAACTACGTGTCACTCTAGTAAAAACTTGTAACAACCCTAGATTTCTGCATATATTTAAATTTGACTTTATTTTATTTCAAATTATTTTAAACTTGTTTTATTTCAAACATTTCATTTCTAAATATAAATTTTGATTGTTGTGTGAATTATAGTTTCAAACTAGTATAAATTGGATATTTCACTGAAAGGTGAATTTCTGTTCAAACTGGTGAAACTTTGACTTTTAACTTTTAAATTTAAATATTCAAATTCTTAAATTTTATCTTTTATTATGAAAATAGATTTAATAACTTGAATACAGCTTTTTGTTTCGTTGGAAACGGAGTTAAATTGTGAAAGTTATGTATATTTCAATATTGAGTGCAATTTGTTTATTCTGCAATTTTGTTATTTTAAATTTGTATAAATTATATTTTCTTTGTCATATTTTATTTTTATGTGTGTTAATATGTTATTTTATGTATCTTTTTATCTTTTAAGAATTTTAAAGTGATAGTATAATTTTTCTAAAGTTTACTTGAATTTATTTCAATTTATGAAACCTAGTTTCCATTTTCTTTGCTATTTTCTTAATTTAATTATATATAATTAAAATTTATTTATTTTATGCATTCACTTTTATTTGCTGTATTTACTTTATTTATATTCATTCTACATGTATTTAAATTAAAATAGATTTTTCCAAAGTGTACTGAAGTTATTTCTAATTTTTAAAGCCTAGTTTGCATTTTTAAGCCATTTTCTTAATTTAAATTCTATTTATTCAAAATTTTATTATTTATTTTATATATTTATTTTTATTTCTGAGTTGTTATCTTTATTTCTCAGTTTTTATGTGTATTTATAAATTACAAATATATATAAAAGAAATTTGAAAAGTTGTGACTCTTGATTTGCTTAAGGCTTTTGGTTTTCCACCTCTTTGTATTCCAAACTCTTACATTCAATTGCTTTGGCCGACCATCAATTCTTTCAGCTGCACATTATTTTCCATCCCATTCACGAAAAAAAAACTTCTCATTACAAAAAAATGGCCGGCTCCATTGCTTGTGAAAATTTTGGTAAAAACTCTTTCTTCTTTTATGTTTTCATCTTGTTTTCATGGTTTTACACTTGCTCTCTTCATCTCTATTTGGCT
Source organism: Allium fistulosum (assembly GCA_030737815.1). Classification (NCBI taxonomy): domain Eukaryota; kingdom Viridiplantae; phylum Streptophyta; class Magnoliopsida; order Asparagales; family Amaryllidaceae; genus Allium; species Allium fistulosum. The sequence continues at coordinate 299,243,437 of CM060908.1, read as the reverse complement.
TGGCCTCTCTCCTCCATCACCATGGCTGCCTCCACCACCACCACAACCAGCCACCACCACCTCCAGCCCAACCCCAAGCCCATGCCATGGACAACTTTGAGATAGATCCACCAAATTATATGCAAACACCACACATACATGACAAGCCGATCACTACCTTGCTTCCATCACCTCCTCCACCACTTTGGCCGACCATACACCACCACCACCAGCAAATTCCTGACCTGAACCCTCTACCACGTCCTCCTCCACCCCACTACAGACCTGACCGTGCTCCTCCTTGCTATGGCCGAGCCCATAGTTGCCATAGAAACATGTTGTTTTCCCTTGTGTAGTTGTGTTCATGCTCATATCTCTACCATACTTTGCTCCATCATTTTTCCCATGCTAGGCCGACCCTATTGAACCCAAAACCAGACCCTAACACACACTTTGGCCATGCTAACCTGACCTATGGCTGAAGCATTAGTGGTAGAAGGCAAGTGCAAGTGGTTTGGAGATGATTTATGCATTCATTTCTAACATTGTTTAATCGTATTTTTGAATTGAAAGCTTATAATTGTTATATTGTTTTGTTTGATTTGTTTTCAAGGAAATTTATCTTGTGGCTCTCTCACTCATATCTTGTCGTGCTATCGTGCTTGTGTGGATCTCTTTTGTGTGCATTCGTTGTTGTGTCTCCAGCTTAAACAAGTGAGTAATTCTCACCAGACGATGTGTACTTATATAACTAGTAAACTGACACCATTTGAATCTGTAAATTATATCATCCTGTTATAACTGTTATATTATGATCATATGATGCTCACCCTTGTTATTACACCTATTATATCATCAGTTACTTTTATATGATGCTATTCTGTTTATTTATATCAGTTTATCACACTGCAAGTTCCCTGTAGATTAGAATCACTATGGGTTGAAATGATACATACCCGAACGGACTTTAGAATAAGGAAAAATCATTATGGGCTGAAATGATAGGCCTGAACGGTTTTTATTTATTTATTATATTACTTGGGATTGCGGGTTCGAAATGATAGAACCCGGTTTTCTTTGTAAACTGCGGATTGAAATGATACATATCCGTATTACTTGACCTAGGCTAGAAAATTATATACAGACCCGTGGTTTATATATTTTTCTAAAAAAATTTTAAAAATGTAAATATTATGATATTTTGATTTAAAATTTATTAAAATGATTTCTATAAAATATTTGTGATTTCTTACAAATTAAATAAGTGAATTAAGTAAATGGTGAAGTAGAATTTGAAATATAAGTTAATTTTGGAATTTATGATTTTGTTTATAAATGGAATTTATGTAAAGTAAGAATATATGACAAATTTGATTTAAAAATGAATTTAATGATTTTATTAAGAAATAATGATTTTATAAAGTGTTAATGATTTTGTATAACTTAAAATATGAAATTAATGAATATTTAAGCTGAATTTGGAAATATAACTTGAATTGAATTTTTGTGGAATTTGTTTAAAAGTGAAATATTAATTAAGTAAAATAAATGGAAATAAGTTATATTTTGGAAATTTAAACTTAGTTGTTAAGTTAAGAATTTAATTAAAGAAATGAAAATTTAATTGTTATTTAATTTGATCTTTGTATGGAAATTTGACTTTATAAAATCATAGAAATAAATGTATTTAAATGATTGTTTTTAAAATGTGAAGATATATGATTTTATAAGTAAAAATGATTTATATTAAAAGTTAATTATGTGTGAAATTGTAAATAAAACTCTAAATTTGATTTGACAACATTCTTGAAATGTAATGTAAAAGATATTACAACATTTTTAAAATGCTGTAGTAGTTTTAAATGAACTAAAAGGCTAATTTGAACTAAAGGTTATTATAGCACTTTGTAAGTGCTATAGTTGTTTAATTTAACTAAAGTTTACTTGAAATTAAAAAAAACCTATTACAGCACTTAAGTGTTGTCTTTTGTTAATGAACTGTTTTTAAACATAACATTTCGTAGCATTTTCTAAGTGCTGCGAAAGTTGAATTTTCTTTGTTTGATAAATTCAAATGAATAAATGATATTTGAAAAAGATTAAATTTTGGGAATTAAATATTTAATTATTAAATATAATGAATTGACTTTAAATGATTTAAATGGAATAGTTGATTTGGGAAATACAGCTATTTTGAAATGTGATTAAATGGTATTTAAATTTAAATTAAATAGATTATATTTTGAAATGATATTTTGATATTTTGAAATGAATTTGAAATGATATTGAATCTTGGAATAAATAATTGAAGTTTATATTAGTATGAAAAATATTTGGTTTACTTGTAATTTGAATCTATTTAAAAGATATTGGACTTATGAAATGTAGGATAATAAAGCTTTGGAATTTATTTTATAATTTGAATAGTTATTTTGTGGATTAAATCTATATTTGAAATTTATAAGATTTGAAATGGTCTATGGAAATTTAATTGAAATAAATGATTGAATTGAATTGAAACTTTGGAAATTTGAATACTTGATTTGAAGTATAATAATTACACTTTTAAATGGTTTAAATGAATTATTTTGATTGAAATATAAACTATTTAAAAGGTGACTTGAAATGATAATAAATGGATTATATCTTTAAATTTAAAAGGCATTTAAAGTTGAATATTTAGATTTGAACTCAAATGATATTTTGATATATTAAAATGATTTGAAATGAAGTTTTGGAAAGATTGATATTTTGATATATTAAGATGATTTGAAATGAAGTTTTGGAAAGATTGATATTTTGATATATTAAAATGATTTGAAATGAAGTTTTGGAAAGATTGATATTTTGATATATTAAAATGATTTGAAATGAAGTTTTGGAAAGATATGATATTTTGATATATTGAAATGATTTGGAACGAAGTTTTGAAATGATATGATATTTTAAATATATTGAAATGGTTTGGAATTGATTTAATCTTTATTTTGATAAAGATTTGGATTTGAAATGATATTCTATTTTGAAGTATAAACTGTTTTTAAATTATAACCACGGGTTATAATAACGATTGGTTGTTAAAGAGACCGGGATCGGATATGGACATACTCTCTGTCGATACCGAAAACCACTTTGACAACTGTGTACGTAGTGGAGTTTCCAGAATGAAGTAGGATGGTGGCGACGATCCTAAGGTATATACGTGGACCCAACTCTCGTGATTTGGCATAAGGTGGCTAAAACAGGAGCGATTGACGGACCAAGGAGGTAGCACCTCTGATCGGACACACTTCTTCGATATCATTCTATTACTTATGATTGATTTGGTGCGCACCCTTGATTTGAGAGTGTTGTTCGAGGTGGGCGGTAGTGGCTGCTATGCGTCACCACCAGTCCGGATGCGTAATTGGTATATCTACCCTGGCATTGCCTTGTGTGCCGTGTCACCTACCATATCGAGCCCACTACGATTTTGGTTTAAAGATCCAACCGCGTTAAGGTTCACCATCCCCTTAACGCTATTTTCTATATGATTATACTTTACTAATTAGACACTACTGTATATAGCGTATATTACTACATAGTAAATAGTTTAACGGATCCTTAAAGAATGGGCGATCCCAAGCATTCTTTAAGTTAGTTGTACCTTTATTACAGTTCACTTGAGTTGGTTTACATTATATAAGTATATATTGTCCTGACTCGAGTGTTTTGTGTTTTGCTTTACGCTCGGGTCAGCCTGAGTTATTCACAGATTTGGATTTCCGCTCTCTTGGAGATTTGAATCGCTGGAGATTATCTGCTTGTCTTGTCCTATCTATTTCAGTTATGTTGTTCTGTTCAGCTTGTACTTGGTTATCATATTGAGACTTCTGTTGTATTTTATTTCTTCTGTTGTATCTTATGTAACTCTGTTATATTTATATAGTAGCTTCATGAACTACTATTTCTTTTACTTCCGCTGCATTATTTTACTCTGTGTCTGTGATCTGTGATTATATTTATTTACTGTATATTCTGAGATTTGCCAAATTTTATTTACAACGTGGTATTTTGAGCAATTCAATTCCGGCATGAGTGTCTACCTATACACTTATAATGGATGCGAATGGTTGAAAATATCGGGTCGTTACAAAACTGAATCTTATCCACTATACAAAGGTTCAAGTCGAAAGACACCTTTGTATATGCACAATCTTATGTTTTCAGAAACTGCTCGAAAAATATTTAAAAAAAAAAGTCAAGTGGGGGATCGTTGGAAATGTTATTGTTTATGAAGTGAATTTATTAAAAAAATTAAATAAAAAAACAGGTTAATGGTAATTTATTTATGAACCATTATTATAATTAAGCCGTTGCAAATTTTATAACGGTAATATATTTATGAATCATTATAATTGAGCTGTTACACTTGCACAATGGTGATATATTTATGTGAAATTATTATTGAGCCGTTACAAAAGCTAATGGTATTACAATATTGTTTTAAATGAGAATAAATTAAAATCCATTAACATTCCATCACTTTAGTGACGTATACAATTTCCATTCTGCCTATTTAAATGATAGATGGACGGAAGAGAAATGGTAAGAATAACAGACATTTTTCTTTTTCTTTTTTCTTCAATAAAACTAACACCTTGAGCAGTATTTCAAAGTGCAATCAGAGTCGACTTTGTCAGTGCAAACAGGTTGATATTTTTCAGATTAGAGAGGCTGTTTTATCCTAGAGTCGGCGACGTTTGTTTTTTCAGGATTGCCTTGCACCTTCGAGCAGAACGTCGAAACATCTTCAAGAGAGTGATCTCTCCATATAAATAATAATTAAATAATCTCAGTATTCCTTATATATAACCCTAAATAAAAAATATTTCTTTAGGTTCATTGCCTGAGGTTGGACCCTAAAAAGAAAACATTTCTAGGGAGAAGATCTTCTCAATAAAAATATTAGACACCTTAGAAGGGGATCCAGGAAGACCATGGAGCCAAGCTAAGCACAAGCAAAGCTAAGGAGGATAGGTGAGTGGATTTAAATTATATATCTTTTACGTTTATAATATATTATCGTTAGTGTAACAACCCGAGTTTTTCTAACACGAAAAACCGGACCATTTGGGTAAAAAGAAGAGGTAGAAGAAGAAAATAAAAGAAAAACAACATCAGAATCTAACCATCGCAGCGGAATAAAATATAATATATCAACAGATCTTTACACAAATCAAAATTATATCTGTTTATACAATACATCAGAATACATCATCAGAGTACATCAACATCCATAACATACAACTAAATACACAGCGGAAAAATAATAACAAGTACGGGAGTACGTATCGACATCCAGCTCGTCTCCTGAGCTCCACAGCATCATATCCTGAACCTGTTTATCTCGGTCTGACCCGAGCATCATATAAAACAATACCCGAGTCAGTCTGGAAAACCAGCATGAGAAAATCACACTCAATTGATTTTCAAAGTTTCAAAAATCCTTTAAAAATAAAAAGCATCTCGTAAGACCACGCCACAAATAAACATGTCGGGTTTTTACCTTACGATAGCTAAAACACTTTTTATAAAATCCTCTGATATTATAATAGTGTCTATTCACAAATACTTATTAAGATAGCTGAAATTGTTACATTATTAAATTCCAGCATACTAGCCACAAAAGTGGGTAATACAAACAAATACCGTACAAGGCACGTAGGAAGAATGGATTTCCAACGAATGACTAGGCACTGGGGTACCACCTATCACAGTACGTGGCCTAGATCACCGTACCGAGGAGTACGCCCGCTCCCCTGCAACACAAGGCCGGAACCATCCCTTACTGGATGATCCCGAATAAAATCACCCCACGGTTGGGATCAGCAACCGCACCACTAAGCCGAAATAAAAAGGGACATCTAGACAGGGATGACCTTACCCTCCAGTGGGAGCTACCCACGAAGCCTTGCTGCATAACCCCTGATTTTCAGTCATTCCCGGTTGATGAGGTTCGAGGCTAAACGATACCTTTTAGAGAACATATCCCTTAGAATGCCCATCGTCCGCTGACGATGTTTCGCAAGCATTCGTCCATACAAGTCCGTCCCGGGTTCGAACGGAACCGAAGGCACTATTCCTACTACATCCATTTTGGAAATATCCTCAGGATTAGTAGCGACTAGCCCTTGCACTTCACAGCTCCAATCTTCGACTCCGAACACGTTACACGAAACGTACAAACCGGATCGAAGTGGTATTCGAGTCTCCAGACCTAGAATCCCGGTATACGGAAACTCGATCCCGGTCTCTTCGAAACGATCAGCGCATTTGGCCAATATTGATAGTCGGTTATTTAACTATCAATTTACATCCACAAACAACCATCACACAAAATAAATAATTTACCACATTATTTATTTGCCCAAATATCTTTCCAAGATATATTTTCAAATTTTCAAAGCTCATTTGAAAACAATTTCAAAACAGTTTCCGCTTACGGAAAACATTTCCCAAATAATTATTTCCACTGAATCACCAAGTACAAAATACTTTTAATTTTAAAATAATTTAAAAACACTTTATTTTAAATATATCTTATAACATTGAAATTTAAACTACTTTAATACTTTATTAAAAATATATACTTTAAAATAAACCACTTTATAAATATAAACTAAATTTCTCCTTTTAAAACATAATAGCAAATCACTTTTATATAATTACTACAATAATATATTTTTGAAAATACTTACTTTAAAAAGTTAACATTTAAAAATAATCAATTTTCTAAAACATGCTTTTTTAAAACATATTAAAACTTTTAACTTATATTTAAAACTACCTTGAAAACGTACTTGGCTATCCAGAGAAATACACTTCTCATTCCCATCCTTTAAAAATAAATCAACATTTATTTTAAACTAATTCATATCCCTTTATAAATTCCCACCTTGAATTTATATTTTCTAATATCCACTGATATTTTATTTTACTTTATAAACCCAGTTTATACCTCCAAAATCTCACTTCTCTTTTAAAATTCCAATTTTAAACAACTAAATCAATTTCCAATTGATTTTCCAATTTACTTTACTTTACTTTGAAATAAATTTCCTTTACTACTTCATTTATTTCAAAATACATTAACTTTTAGATTTATTCCTTTATTTGAGTTAAAACCCTTTTTAACTGAAAATACCAATTTTAAACTTCCAAAATTCCTTCTTTAGCCTTTAATTAAATTTAATCCTTACATTCAAAATAAATCCTTTATTCTTTAAATTTAATATCACTTTAGTTTAAAGTTAATATTTCCCTTGTTATTTCGAAATTCCCTTATTCCAATTCACTTGAATTATTTACTTAAATTTTACTCTTTTATTTCTTTCAAAATTCAATTCAATATATTTTGATAACTCCTTTTATTGAAATATTCAATCCAACCATATCATCCAATATTTCAATCATCAATAAAATCATCACAGGATATCAATATTCATAGAACAGAATATCAAATAATCTAAATAATTTTGAGGAATCCAGTTGGATCCCTCCAACCTGTTTCCCTGCATCCACAAACGTTAGCACAATACCAATTCCACTTCAAGGTGGAATATCGCGGTATATGGGATTTATATAAAATCATCCGCTATTATGCGGCGCATAGGGTCTCATCCGCTATATAAATGCGGGAATATCAACAACTCAAATATATACATATGCCAATATGTATATATTGTTATATACTACTATATATATAATATAGCATATTCAATCAATGCAATCATCCAATCAATTATTTAAATTTAACCATTTAAATTTAAAATAAAATTCAACTGAGTGAGATTAACTCACCTTTGCCTTTGATTTGCTAATCCGATCCAATCCAAACCGACTTGATTTCCATGATTTTGACCTTGTATAAATATTTATACGGTTACTTAATAATTGGACTAATCAAACAAATCCTATTAAATTAAATCTTATTATTATTATTTTTCTCTTCATTTCAACTGCACATGAAAAATAATTCATATAGGTTTTTAAAAAATCAAATCTCCATATATAACTTCCAACATCTTAAATTTCTTTTTATTTATTAATTTTGAACTAACAATTTATATAGTTTACTGTAAAACTTCTGTTAATTGAAATAATAATCATCATCGAGTTTTACAGCTTAGACTTAAGTAAATATTGAATTTAAACATGCCAAAATCAAATTACCTTAATTTGCCTGGTTTAATACACTGTCTAAGGTTGTATAGCAGCCTCTGCCCTAGGACCGCCTCCACCATATCGACGCGTGAGAGAACTCGCGAAACCCTAGCCTACTTCGAGCCTAGACCCATCGACCGTCGAAGTCACGACCTCAAGCGAAAACTCATCACCAGGAATCTCCCATAGTGCTCGAACCCGAGCTCGATTCTTGGTCGCGATGCCAACGTTTTGCCACGACCCACCTCACTGCTCGACTTCCTCCCACGAACCATTGCGTGCCTCTGATCAACCCAGCTTTTCTCATACTGGAAGAAAACCCACGCCCTAGCTTCGAGTTCACGTTGTCGAACGAGTGCCTCACCTCGCGAGTGATCGAATGAATTCGATTCGATCGAGCGAAAAGGGATTTGATTTGAACCAGTAGAAGAAAAAGGAGGTAGCTGGGGAACGAGGCAAATAAATTGAAAACTCGGCCATTTGATGTTTCCTTTTGAACGAGAGGAAAGGTAAAAGAGATGTCGCCATTTTTTTTTTGTTTCGAAAAGAGGAGTTGATTTCCCTTTTTACCTTTACTGTGAAGTGTTCGGTTGAAAACAAAAAGGTGAGGACGCGTGTTCACGAAATCTGACAAGTGGTAAATTTCTGAGGCGTGTTTCAGAAGCTTGCAATATAATTAATCATCTATTTAATTCTATTTTGAAATCGTCCTGATTTACGTAACTTACAGTCTCGATCTCCAATCGAGACGTGCCGCCAGATGTTATAATATTAAACCCCTATTACGAACGCAAAGGAAAAGGTCTCGAGTCCCGATTTGATCGTAAGTAGAAGATAACCTTTTGGATTCAGTTATTAAATTGAATTTTTGATTTAATTTCAGTGCGTTTACATTCCGTACGACCACACGACAACTCCAAACACTACGAAAATTGAAATCCAATAATAATACAATATTACGGATCCAATGGAACTGGTTTCGTCGCATTCCGAGACTGTGCCTCGGACGGCTATTTTTAAATTCAATTTCAACGATATATTTTTAAAACTGAACAAACATCTCTAAATTATATTCTATCACTTTTATTATCTTTCATATTATCAATATAAATTTTACAAGCTTTCAAAAAAAAAAATTTTAACAAGCTCAAAACTCCGGATTCTCTATTTTACCCTATATTCAATTGTCTAATTCAAAAATTAAATTATCCAATAAATACTGTATATTTAAAATTAAAGTTAAAATTTAACCTTCGAATATTTAAAATAAATTAAATATTCACATTTCAAATATACAAAAATTCCGGGTCGTCACATTCCTCCCCCCTTAAAAGAATTTCGTCCCCGAAATTACTAGTTAGGAAGAATGATCCAATACCCATTACTATTTCCCAAGTTCAACAGTTTTAACAATACCCAAACAATCTTTTATTAATGATATACTAATCATCTTTTAACTTCCCAAACTTATTCATAAGTTCAACCCATACCACCTACTTATCCATTCAAATTTAAATTTGAATTCAAATTTTAACTTATCAAAATTTTCCAAAATTTTTCTAACTCCCTAAATTTCCGAAAAATTTCGCCAGCGTCTCCTTTGCGCGGCTAGCTCGGTACTACTACAAAATGGCTCTACGGCCTCCCAATCTCAAAAGGAAAACAAAAAGCCAAGTGGCTGGATCCAAAACCCAATCAAATTTCATATAGAAATTCAAATACATACCTTTTTGTCGGGCCATTAGATTTTATCTTCTAAATCAAAAATCCCAATTTATCCATTGCTTTTATACACCTGTATATCCTACTAAGCAATAATATTCAATCACAATTCCAAAGTCATTTTATACTTTCCTTTACAAATTTCCAATATTTGTTTTACTTAAGCCCGTACGATGCACATATATCATTCGTACGCAATATCACATTCGATCGCTCAATCGATCACACAATTTCACTTCCGAACTAGTATTGTCCACCCGACTTCCTAGTGCGGACTCAGATCTGGTTCCTTGATCAGAAACCGTCATTCTCCTTGCATAGTCACAACTATGATAGAGAATATCCAGAATCAATCAACAATCCATATCCAGGTTCGCCGTCGAAAATCGAGTGAAAAATTCCAACTCGGATCGATATATCTATCCCGAAATTCTGTGTTCGAATCCGGATCAAATAGCTATGCGAATAAATAATATACGTACACCTTACGTATTAATTTCAATTGATTATCAGTTATATCAATTCTCTTTTATTCACATTCATTTTGATTGTTATCCCCTTATTCACAACTATCCCATTTCACAACTTCAGTTTTAGTCTTCATTCAACTATTCACTTAGTATATATTTTTTTTTATTTTCCATTTCAAAATTACTAAGTATATTTCCAATACAAATTTTCTTAAGAATTTCATTCTTTAATTCTTAAGTTCATATAAATTTTCTTATACTTATTTACTACTTCACCACCGAAGTGTATATATTCAAATTGAACTCCCATTTCATATGAATTCCAACTTACTTCAATTTACTACTTCATTTCCAATTTTTTCCTTAAATTCAATTCATCTCCAACTTCCAAAAATTGAATTTTATTTAGCTCGGAAACAATCCAAGTTAATTCATTCAATAACTATTTCTCAACTTATTTAAACCACTCCTCTGTTTGAGTTCAGTTTCCATTTCAACATTTACTTAAGTCAATAGCTTAAGTTTATTTTCCATCTAATCAACCCTTTAAAGTTTTATTTCCATCTTTCATTTGATTCTTATTTAATCAAATTCCATCCATTTATTTATTTAATATAATTGGTTTATTCACTCAATCATTATGAATTTTAATTTCCATACTCAATTCATCTGGAATTATTTTATTAATAACCAGGCCCTTTCCAATTTATTTTCACTTATTTGGATTCATTTGCAATTTAAACCATCACTATGTTAATCCAATTTCATTAACTAATTTATTATCTCATTAGTTCCTTCGCTGGTTAAAATTAAATACTTGCTTTTTAATTCCAAATATCACTTTACTTAATTTTCTTAAGTTCAATATATTTTATAATTCAAGTTTGGATTTATTTAAAAATTAAGATTGCTCATCTTAGTCGTTTCCATTTGATAATTACAATTTCAAATTATAACTCTTAATGGTTCAAAGAAATGAATTCCCATTTATGACTTACAATTTCATTTCTATTCATAAGTTTTAACTTACTTACTTAAGATCTAGGACTATTCATTTAAGTCCATTTTCATCTTTACAATCAAATCTCAAATTATTACACTTAAGAACTTAAGAATATGAATTTCTTTACACAATTATAAGCATTTTACATTACCTTTATATCCAATTCAATTCAACTTCAACTTACTTACATTTAATTCAATTCCAATTCTCAACTTTATTTAACTCATCTTAAGTTAAATTCAAATATATTTTATTCACCTTCATATACTCGAATTAAATTTTAATTCTAGGATACAATTTTATACAAGTTTTATAATTCATTCACCTTCAAGTTCTCTAACTCTTTTATCTACCAGCTTATATTACTCATTGAGTTAATTTCATCTCATAATTATAATCCCAGAATTTAACTTTCATTCCTTTCTTATTTCAATCAACTTCATTCTATACTTTATATTGTTGATTCATTTAAATTTCCACATTTAAATTTTAAATAGAATTTCCAGAATCCAATTGCCCGATTTTATTTCAAAACCATTTTGAATCCATAAATAACTCATACACATCTGGTATATCACATCAAACCCCAATTTCCAAAATAATCTGCTTTTACCAAACAATTTTCCCTTTGAATTTCAAAACCAACCCAGTTCACAATTATTTCCAATTTAAAACAGTTTGGTAGCAATTTCTCTTTGGAAACTCGAAAACAGACATCGATGATGCTGCAGTCATCACCGAAATTATTTTCCAGCGACCAAAAGAGAATTTAATGCTTTTATCACTCTAAACATTTCAAACATTTTTAAATCCCAAATCCCACCAGATTTCAATTCAATTTCAAAAATATTCATGAAATAATATCACCATTATTTCCCAAAACCTTTAAACTATTCTTAAATCCAAAGGAATTTAAACCTTTCCCAAAACTTCAAATTCAAAATCCATTCAATTTTATATCCAAACATTACTTTGGAATGCTATCACATTTTATTTCAAGTTATAAGTCACTTTTACCATTTACATTTACAAATTTCATTTGTTTATGAATTAATCTCATTTGATTATAAATCACATTTGTAATTCACATTTGTATATAAAGTTTATCTCAATTTATAAATTTCATTTATAGTCTATATTTCAAATTCCATTTGTTATATAAATTTATTCTTCAACTTAGGTTATAAGTTTTCAATTTCTACTCAATAATGAGACTAACTCATTATTGTCATTTTCTAACAACCAAGCATCCAAATATATAACTATAATAAATTTCAAATAATTATTTCTTTTATATACAAAATAATTTGGGCAAATTATTTCATTCACCCTATTTAAAACAATATTGTGTCGAACTGTTCTATTCAAGTGTTTAGAAACCCCTTCGATACAGTTGTCCAGACTGTGCCGACGAAGGTTCATATGCCACTCAATAAATCAACCAACACAATATAAAACCATTTTATATTCACTAACAAATACGCGCTCATATCTATTAGTACTCTCAAAATTCCCACCAGAGCCAAGGTTATCGCTAGCCTAAGCTCTGATACCAAGTGTAACAACCCGAGTTTTTCTAACACGAAAAACCGGACCATTTGGGTAAAAAGAAGAGGTAGAAGAAGAAAATAAAAGAAAAACAACATCAGAATCTAACCATCGCAGCGGAATAAAATATAATATATCAACAGATCTTTACACAAATCAAAATTATATCTGTTTATACAATACATCAGAATACATCATCAGAGTACATCAACATCCATAACATACAACTAAATACACAGCGGAAAAATAATAACAAGTACGGGAGTACGTATCGACATCCAGCTCGTCTCCTGAGCTCCACAGCATCATATCCTGAACCTGTTTATCTCGGTCTGACCCGAGCATCATATAAAACAATACCCGAGTCAGTCTGGAAAACCAGCGTGAGAAAATCACACTCAATTGATTTTCAAAGTTTCAAAAATCCTTTAAAAATAAAAAGCATCTCGTAAGACCACGCCACAAATAAACATGTCGGGTTTTTACCTTACGATAGCTAAAACACTTTTTATAAAATCCTCTGATATTATAATAGTGTCTATTCACAAATACTTATTAAGATAGCTGAAATTGTTACATTATTAAATTCCAGCATACTAGCCACAAAAGTGGGTAATACAAACAAATACCGTACAAGGCACGTAGGAAGAATGGATTTCCAACGAATGACTAGGCACTGGGGTACCACCTATCACAGTACGTGGCCTAGATCACCGTACCGAGGAGTACGCCCGCTCCCCTGCAACACAAGGCCGGAACCATCCCTTACTGGATGATCCCAAATAAAATCACCCCACGGTTGGGATCAGCAACCGCACCACTAAGCCGAAATAAAAAGGGACATCTAGACAGGGATGACCTTACCCTCCAGTGGGAGCTACCTACGAAGCCTTGCTGCATAACCCCTGATTTTCAGTCATTCCCGGTTGATGAGGTTCGAGGCTAAACGATACCTTTTAGAGAACATATCCCTTAGAATGCCCATCGTCCGCTGACGATGTTTCGCAAGCATTCGTCCATACAAGTCCGTCCCGGGTTCGAACGGAACCGAAGGCACTATTCCTACTACATCCATTTTGGAAATATCCTCAGGATTAGTAGCGACTAGCCCTTGCACTTCACAGCTCCAATCTTCGACTCCGAACACGTTACACGAAACGTACAAACCGGATCGAAGTGGTATTCGAGTCTCCAGACCTAGAATCCCGGTATACGGAAACTCGATCCCGGTCTCTTCGAAACGATCAGCGCATTTGGCCAATATTGATAGTCGGTTATTTAACTATCAATTTACATCCACAAACAACCATCACACAAAATAAATAATTTACCACATTATTTATTTGCCCAAATATCTTTCCAAGATATATTTTCAAATTTTCAAAGCTCATTTGAAAACAATTTCAAAACAGTTTCCGCTTACGGAAAACATTTCCCAAATAATTATTTCCACTGAATCACCAAGTACAAAATACTTTTAATTTTAAAATAATTTAAAAACACTTTATTTTAAATATATCTTATAACATTGAAATTTAAACTACTTTAATACTTTATTAAAAATATATACTTTAAAATAAACCACTTTATAAATATAAACTAAATTTCTCCTTTTAAAACATAATAGCAAATCACTTTTATATAATTACTACAATAATATATTTTTGAAAATACTTACTTTAAAAAGTTAACATTTAAAAATAATCAATTTTCTAAAACATGCTTTTTTAAAACATATTAAAACTTTTAACTTATATTTAAAACTACCTTGAAAACGTACTTGGCTATCCAGAGAAATACACTTCTCATTCCCATCCTTTAAAAATAAATCAACATTTATTTTAAACTAATTCATATCCCTTTATAAATTCCCACCTTGAATTTATATTTTCTAATATCCACTGATATTTTATTTTACTTTATAAACCCAGTTTATACCTCCAAAATCTCACTTCTCTTTTAAAATTCCAATTTTAAACAACTAAATCAATTTCCAATTGATTTTCCAATTTACTTTACTTTACTTTGAAATAAATTTCCTTTACTACTTCATTTATTTCAAAATACATTAACTTTTAGATTTATTCCTTTATTTGAGTTAAAACCCTTTTTAACTGAAAATACCAATTTTAAACTTCCAAAATTCCTTCTTTAGCCTTTAATTAAATTTAATCCTTACATTCAAAATAAATCCTTTATTCTTTAAATTTAATATCACTTTAGTTTAAAGTTAATATTTCCCTTGTTATTTCGAAATTCCCTTATTCCAATTCACTTGAATTATTTACTTAAATTTTACTCTTTTATTTCTTTCAAAATTCAATTCAATATATTTTGATAACTCCTTTTATTGAAATATTCAATCCAACCATATCATCCAATATTTCAATCATCAATAAAATCATCACAGGATATCAATATTCATAGAACAGAATATCAAATAATCTAAATAATTTTGAGGAATCCAGTTGGATCCCTCCAACCTGTTTCCCTGCATCCACAAACGTTAGCACAATACCAATTCCACTTCAAGGTGGAATATCGCGGTATATGGGATTTATATAAAATCATCCGCTATTATGCGGCGCATAGGGTCTCATCCGCTATATAAATGCGGGAATATCAACAACTCAAATATATACATATGCCAATATGTATATATTGTTATATACTACTATATATATAATATAGCATATTCAATCAATGCAATCATCCAATCAATTATTTAAATTTAACCATTTAAATTTAAAATAAAATTCAACTGAGTGAGATTAACTCACCTTTGCCTTTGATTTGCTAATCCGATCCAATCCAAACCGACTTGATTTCCATGATTTTGACCTTGTATAAATATTTATACGGTTACTTAATAATTGGACTAATCAAACAAATCCTATTAAATTAAATCTTATTATTATTATTTTTCTCTTCATTTCAACTGCACATGAAAAATAATTCATATAGGTTTTTAAAAAATCAAATCTCCATATATAACTTCCAACATCTTAAATTTCTTTTTATTTATTAATTTTGAACTAACAATTTATATAGTTTACTGTAAAACTTCTGTTAATTGAAATAATAATCATCATTGAGTTTTACAGCTTAGACTTAAGTAAATATTGAATTTAAACATGCCAAAATCAAATTACCTTAATTTGCCTGGTTTAATACACTGTCTAAGGTTGTATAGCAGCCTCTGCCCTAGGACCGCCTCCACCATATCGACGCGTGAGAGAACTCGCGAAACCCTAGCCTACTTCGAGCCTAGACCCATCGACCGTCGAAGTCACGACCTCAAGCGAAAACTCATCACCAGGAATCTCCCATAGTGCTCGAACCCGAGCTCGATTCTTGGTCGCGATGCCAACGTTTTGCCATGACCCACCTCACTGCTCGACTTCCTCCCACGAACCATTGCGTGCCTCTGATCAACCCAGCTTTTCTCATACTGGAAGAAAACCCACGCCCTAGCTTCGAGTTCACGTTGTCGAACGAGTGCCTCACCTCGCGAGTGATCGAATGAATTCGATTCGATCGAGCGAAAAGGGATTTGATTTGAACTAGTAGAAGAAAAAGGAGGTAGCTGGGGAACGAGGCAAATAAATTGAAAACTCGGCCATTTGATGTTTCCTTTTGAACGAGAGGAAAGGTAAAAGAGATGTCGCCATTTTTTTTTTGTTTCGAAAAGAGGAGTTGATTTCCCTTTTTACCTTTACTGTGAAGTGTTCGGTTGAAAACAAAAAGGTGAGGACGCGTGTTCACGAAATCTGACAAGTGGTAAATTTCTGAGGCGTGTTTCAGAAGCTTGCAATATAATTAATCATCTATTTAATTCTATTTTGAAATCGTCCTGATTTACGTAACTTACAGTCTCGATCTCCAATCGAGACGTGCCACCAGATGTTATAATATTAAACCCCTATTACGAACGCAAAGGAAAAGGTCTCGAGTCCCGATTTGATCGTAAGTAGAAGATAACCTTTTGGATTCAGTTATTAAATTGAATTTTCGATTTAATTTCAGTGCGTTTACATTCCGTACGACCACACGACAACTCCAAACACTACGAAAATTGAAATCCAATAATAATACAATATTACGGATCCAATGGAACTGGTTTCGTCGCATTCCGAGACTGTGCCTCGGACGGCTATTTTTAAATTCAGTTTCAACGATATATTTTTAAAACTGAACAAACATCTCTAAATTATATTCTATCACTTTTATTATCTTTCATATTATCAATATAAATTTTACAAGCTTTCAAAAAAAAAATTTTAACAAGCTCAAAACTCCGGATTCTCTATTTTACCCTATATTCAATTGTCTAATTCAAAAATTAAATTATCCAATAAATACTGTATATTTAAAATTAAAGTTAAAATTTAACCTTCGAATATTTAAAATAAATTAAATATTCACATTTCAAATATACAAAAATTCCAGGTCGTCACATTCCTCCCCCCTTAAAAGAATTTCGTCCCCGAAATTACTAGTTAGGAAGAATGATCCAATACCCATTACTATTTCCCAAGTTCAACAGTTTTAACAATACCCAAACAATCTTTTATTAATGATATACTAATCATCTTTTAACTTCCCAAACTTATTCATAAGTTCAACCCATACCACCTACTTATCCATTCAAATTTAAATTTGAATTCAAATTTTAACTTATCAAAATTTTCCAAAATTTTTCTAACTCCCTAAATTTCCGAAAAATTTCGCCAGCGTCTCCTTTGCGCGGCTAGCTCGGTACTACTACAAAATGGCTCTACGGCCTCCCAATCTGAAAAGGAAAACAAAAAGCCAAGTGGCTGGATCCAAAACCCAATCAAATTTCATATAGAAATTCAAATACATACCTTTTTGTCGGGCCATTAGATTTTATCTTCTAAATCAAAAATCCCAATTTATCCATTGCTTTTATACACCTGTATATCCTACTAAGCAATAATATTCAATCACAATTCCAAAGTCATTTTATACTTTCCTTTACAAATTTCCAATATTTGTTTTACTTAAGCCCGTACGATGCACATATATCATTCGTACGCAATATCACATTCGATCGCTCAATCGATCACACAATTTCACTTCCAAACTAGTATTGTCCACCCGACTTCCTAGTGCGGACTCAGATCTGGTTCCTTGATCAGAAACCGTCATTCTCCTTGCATAGTCACAACTATGATAGAGAATATCCAGAATCAATCAACAATCCATATCCAGGTTCGCCGTCGAAAATCGAGTGAAAAATTCCAACTCGGATCGATATATCTATCCCGAAATTCTGTGTTCGAATCCGGATCAAATAGCTATGCGAATAAATAATATACGTACACCTTACGTATTAATTTCAATTGATTATCAGTTATATCAATTCTCTTTTATTCACATTCATTTTGATTGTTATCCCCTTATTCACAACTATCCCATTTCACAACTTCAGTTTTAGTCTTCATTCAACTATTCACTTAGTATATATATTTTTTTATTTTCCATTTCAAAATTACTAAGTATATTTCCAATACAAATTTTCTTAAGAATTTCATTCTTCAATTCTTAAGTTCATATAAATTTTCTTATACTTATTTACTACTTCACCACCGAAGTGTATATATTCAAATTGAACTCCCATTTCATATGAATTCCAACTTACTTCAATTTACTACTTCATTTCCAATTTTTTCCTTAAATTCAATTCATCTCCAACTTCCAAAAATTGAATTTTATTTAGCTCGGAAACAATCCAAGTTAATTCATTCAATAACTATTTCTCAACTTATTTAAACCACTCCTCTGTTTGAGTTCAGTTTCCATTTCAACATTTACTTAAGTCAATAGCTTAAGTTTATTTTCCATTTAATCAACCCTTTAAAGTTTTATTTCCATCTTTCATTTGATTCTTATTTAATCAAATTCCATCCATTTATTTATTTAATATAATTGGTTTATTCACTCAATCATTATGAATTTTAATTTCCATACTCAATTCATCTGGAATTATTTTATTAATAACCAGGCCCTTTCCAATTTATTTTCACTTATTTGGATTCATTTGCAATTTAAACCATCACTATGTTAATCCAATTTCATTAACTAATTTATTATCTCATTAGTTCCTTCGCTGGTTAAAATTAAATACTTGCTTTTTAATTCCAAATATCACTTTACTTAATTTTCTTAAGTTCAATATATTTTATAATTCAAGTTTGGATTTATTTAAAAATTAAGATTGCTCATCTTAGTCGTTTCCATTTGATAATTACAATTTCAAATTATAACTCTTAATGGTTCAAAGAAATGAATTCCCATTTATGACTTACAATTTCATTTCTATTCATAAGTTTTAACTTACTTACTTAAGATCTAGGACTATTCATTTAAGTCCATTTTCATCTTTACAATCAAATCTCAAATTATTACACTTAAGAACTTAAGAATATGAATTTCTTTACACAATTATAAGCATTTTACATTACCTTTATATCCAATTCAATTCAACTTCAACTTACTTACATTTAATTCAATTCCAATTCTCAACTTTATTTAACTCATCTTAAGTTAAATTCAAATATATTTTATTCACCTTCATATACTCGAATTAAATTTTAATTCTAGGATACAATTTTATACAAGTTTTATAATTCATTCACCTTCAAGTTCTCTAACTCTTTTATCTACCAGCTTATATTACTCATTGAGTTAATTTCATCTCATAATTATAATCCCAGAATTTAACTTTCATTCCTTTCTTATTTCAATCAACTTCATTCTATACTTTATATTGTTGATTCATTTAAATTTCCACATTTAAATTTTAAATAGAATTTCCAGAATCCAATTGCCCGATTTTATTTCAAAACCATTTTGAATCCATAAATAACTCATACACATCTGGTATATCACATCAAACCCCAATTTCCAAAATAATCTGCTTTTACCAAACAATTTTCCCTTTGAATTTCAAAACCAACCCAGTTCACAATTATTTCCAATTTAAAACAGTTTGGTAGCAATTTCTCTTTGGAAACTCGAAAACAGACATCGATGATGCTGCAGTCATCACCGAAATTATTTTCCAGCGACCAAAAGAGAATTTAATGCTTTTATCACTCTAAACATTTCAAACATTTTTAAATCCCAAATCCCACCAGATTTCAATTCAATTTCAAAAATATTCATGAAATAATATCACCATTATTTCCCAAAACCTTTAAACTATTCTTAAATCCAAAGGAATTTAAACCTTTCCCAAAACTTCAAATTCAAAATCCATTCAATTTTATATCCAAACATTACTTTGGAATGCTATCACATTTTATTTCAAGTTATAAGTCACTTTTACCATTTACATTTACAAATTTCATTTGTTTATGAATTAATCTCATTTGATTATAAATCACATTTGTAATTCACATTTGTATATAAAGTTTATCTCAATTTATAAATTTCATTTATAGTCTATATTTCAAATTCCATTTGTTATATAAATTTATTCTTCAACTTAGGTTATAAGTTTTCAATTTCTACTCAATAATGAGACTAACTCATTATTGTCATTTTCTAACAACCAAGCATCCAAATATATAACTATAATAAATTTCAAATAATTATTTCTTTTATATACAAAATAATTTGGGCAAATTATTTCATTCACCCTATTTAAAACAATATTGTGTCGAACTGTTCTATTCAAGTGTTTAGAAACCCCTTCGATACAGTTGTCCAGACTGTGCCGACGAAGGTTCATATGCCACTCAATAAATCAACCAACACAATATAAAACCATTTTATATTCACTAACAAATACGCGCTCATATCTATTAGTACTCTCAAAATTCCCACCAGAGCCAAGGTTATCGCTAGCCTAAGCTCTGATACCAAGTGTAACAACCCGAGTTTTTCTAACACGAAAAACCGGACCATTTGGGTAAAAAGAAGAGGTAGAAGAAGAAAATAAAAGAAAAACAACATCAGAATCTAACCATCGCAGCGGAATAAAATATAATATATCAACAGATCTTTACACAAATCAAAATTATATCTGTTTATACAATACATCAGAATACATCATCAGAGTACATCAACATCCATAACATACAACTAAATACACAGCGGAAAAATAATAACAAGTACGGGAGTACGTATCGACATCCAGCTCGTCTCCTGAGCTCCACAGCATCATATCCTGAACCTGTTTATCTCGGTCTGACCCGAGCATCATATAAAACAATACCCGAGTCAGTCTGGAAAACCAGCGTGAGAAAATCACACTCAATTGATTTTCAAAGTTTCAAAAATCCTTTAAAAATAAAAAGCATCTCGTAAGACCACGCCACAAATAAACATGTCGGGTTTTTACCTTACGATAGCTAAAACACTTTTTATAAAATCCTCTGATATTATAATAGTGTCTATTCACAAATACTTATTAAGATAGCTGAAATTGTTACATTATTAAATTCCAGCATACTAGCCACAAAAGTGGGTAATACAAACAAATACCGTACAAGGCACGTAGGAAGAATGGATTTCCAACGAATGACTAGGCACTGGGGTACCACCTATCACAGTACGTGGCCTAGATCACCGTACCGAGGAGTACGCCCGCTCCCCTGCAACACAAGGCCGGAACCATCCCTTACTGGATGATCCCGAATAAAATCACCCCACGGTTGGGATCAGCAACCGCACCACTAAGCCGAAATAAAAAGGGACATCTAGACAGGGATGACCTTACCCTCCAGTGGGAGCTACCCACGAAGCCTTGCTGCATAACCCCTGATTTTCAGTCATTCTCGGTTGATGAGGTTCGAGGCTAAACGATACCTTTTAGAGAACATATCCCTTAGAATGCCCATCGTCCGCTGACGATGTTTCGCAAGCATTCGTCCATACAAGTCCGTCCCGGGTTCGAACGGAACCGAAGGCACTATTCCTACTACATCCATTTTGGAAATATCCTCAGGATTAGTAGCGACTAGCCCTTGCACTTCACAGCTCCAATCTTCGACTCCGAACACGTTACACGAAACGTACAAACCGGATCGAAGTGGTATTCGAGTCTCCAGACCTAGAATCCCGGTATACGGAAACTCGATCCCGGTCTCTTCGAAACGATCAGCGCATTTGGCCAATATTGATAGTCGGTTATTTAACTATCAATTTACATCCACAAACAACCATCACACAAAATAAATAATTTACCACATTATTTATTTGCCCAAATATCTTTCCAAGATATATTTTCAAATTTTCAAAGCTCATTTGAAAACAATTTCAAAACAGTTTCCGCTTACGGAAAACATTTCCCAAATAATTATTTCCACTGAATCACCAAGTACAAAATACTTTTAATTTTAAAATAATTTAAAAACACTTTATTTTAAATATATCTTATAACATTGAAATTTAAACTACTTTAATACTTTATTAAAAATATATACTTTAAAATAAACCACTTTATAAATATAAACTAAATTTCTCCTTTTAAAACATAATAGCAAATCACTTTTATATAATTACTACAATAATATATTTTTGAAAATACTTACTTTAAAAAGTTAACATTTAAAAATAATCAATTTTCTAAAACATGCTTTTTTAAAACATATTAAAACTTTTAACTTATATTTAAAACTACCTTGAAAACGTACTTGGCTATCCAGAGAAATACACTTCTCATTCCCATCCTTTAAAAATAAATCAACATTTATTTTAAACTAATTCATATCCCTTTATAAATTCCCACCTTGAATTTATATTTTCTAATATCCACTGATATTTTATTTTACTTTATAAACCCAGTTTATACCTCCAAAATCTCACTTCTCTTTTAAAATTCCAATTTTAAACAACTAAATCAATTTCCAATTGATTTTCCAATTTACTTTACTTTACTTTGAAATAAATTTCCTTTACTACTTCATTTATTTCAAAATACATTAACTTTTAGATTTATTCCTTTATTTGAGTTAAAACCCTTTTTAACTGAAAATACCAATTTTAAACTTCCAAAATTCCTTCTTTAGCCTTTAATTAAATTTAATCCTTACATTCAAAATAAATCCTTTATTCTTTAAATTTAATATCACTTTAGTTTAAAGTTAATATTTCCCTTGTTATTTCGAAATTCCCTTATTCCAATTCACTTGAATTATTTACTTAAATTTTACTCTTTTATTTCTTTCAAAATTCAATTCAATATATTTTGATAACTCCTTTTATTGAAATATTCAATCCAACCATATCATCCAATATTTCAATCATCAATAAAATCATCACAGGATATCAATATTCATAGAACAGAATATCAAATAATCTAAATAATTTTGAGGAATCCAGTTGGATCCCTCCAACCTGTTTCCCTGCATCCACAAACGTTAGCACAATACCAATTCCACTTCAAGGTGGAATATCGCGGTATATGGGATTTATATAAAATCATCCGCTATTATGCGGCGCATAGGGTCTCATCCGCTATATAAATGCGGGAATATCAACAACTCAAATATATACATATGCCAATATGTATATATTGTTATATACTACTATATATATAATATAGCATATTCAATCAATGCAATCATCCAATCAATTATTTAAATTTAACCATTTAAATTTAAAATAAAATTCAACTGAGTGAGATTAACTCACCTTTGCCTTTGATTTGCTAATCCGATCCAATCCAAACCGACTTGATTTCCATGATTTTGACCTTGTATAAATATTTATACGGTTACTTAATAATTGGACTAATCAAACAAATCCTATTAAATTAAATCTTATTATTATTATTTTTCTCTTCATTTCAACTGCACATGAAAAATAATTCATATAGGTTTTTAAAAAATCAAATCTCCATATATAACTTCCAACATCTTAAATTTCTTTTTATTTATTAATTTTGAACTAACAATTTATATAGTTTACTGTAAAACTTCTGTTAATTGAAATAATAATCATCATCGAGTTTTACAGCTTAGACTTAAGTAAATATTGAATTTAAACATGCCAAAATCAAATTACCTTAATTTGCCTGGTTTAATACACTGTCTAAGGTTGTATAGCAGCCTCTGCCCTAGGACCGCCTCCACCATATCGACGCGTGAGAGAACTCGCGAAACCCTAGCCTACTTCGAGCCTAGACCCATCGACCGTCGAAGTCACGACCTCAAGCGAAAACTCATCACCAGGAATCTCCCATAGTGCTCGAACCCGAGCTCGATTCTTGGTCGCGATGCCAACGTTTTGCCACGACCCACCTCACTGCTCGACTTCCTCCCACGAACCATTGCGTGCCTCTGATCAACCCAGCTTTTCTCATACTGGAAGAAAACCCACGCCCTAGCTTCGAGTTCACGTTGTCGAACGAGTGCCTCACCTCGCGAGTGATCGAATGAATTCGATTCGATCGAGCGAAAAGGGATTTGATTTGAACCAGTAGAAGAAAAAGGAGGTAGCTGGGGAACGAGGCAAATAAATTGAAAACTCGGCCATTTGATGTTTCCTTTTGAACGAGAGGAAAGGTAAAAGAGATGTCGCCATTTTTTTTTGTTTCGAAAAGAGGAGTTGATTTCCCTTTTTACCTTTACTGTGAAGTGTTCGGTTGAAAACAAAAAGGTGAGGACGCGTGTTCACGAAATCTGACAAGTGGTAAATTTCTGAGGCGTGTTTCAGAAGCTTGCAATATAATTAATCATCTATTTAATTCTATTTTGAAATCGTCCTGATTTACGTAACTTACAGTCTCGATCTCCAATCGAGACATGCCGCCAGATGTTATAATATTAAACCCCTATTACGAACGCAAAGGAAAAGGTCTCGAGTCCCGATTTGATCGTAAGTAGAAGATAACCTTTTGGATTCAGTTATTAAATTGAATTTTCGATTTAATTTCAGTGCGTTTACATTCCGTACGACCACACGACAACTTCAAACACTACGAAAATTGAAATCCAATAATAATACAATATTACGGATCCAATGGAACTGGTTTCGTCGCATTCCGAGACTGTGCCTCGGACGGCTATTTTTAAATTCAATTTCAACGATATATTTTTAAAACTGAACAAACATCTCTAAATTATATTCTATCACTTTTATTATCTTTCATATTATCAATATAAATTTTACAAGCTTTCAAAAAAAAAAAATTTAACAAGCTCAAAACTCCGGATTCTCTATTTTACCCTATATTCAATTGTCTAATTCAAAAATTAAATTATCCAATAAATACTGTATATTTAAAATTAAAGTTAAAATTTAACCTTCGAATATTTAAAATAAATTAAATATTCACATTTCAAATATACAAAAATTCCGTGTCGTCACAGTTAGATTCCCTTTTTATATTTTAATTCAGCAATTATTTCAGTAATTAGTGTTGAAAACTGTAAATTGTATAAGAAAGCTTATATTTAATTATTATTTATATGGAAATGGAAGATAGTAATTCAATTAAATATGAATAATATTAGGCTTGATAGTTAGAGAAAGGCGTAAGTCTAAAAGTAAGAAATTTGCAGTTATTTACATCTATTTTAAAGTTGAAATTTAGCATGTAAATGTTAGCTTCTTTTTATTCCTTTTTACACGAATAAATTAGTTAAAGAGAAGAATTCAAAAATACAAACTAAAATAGAAAAACACTAGATTTATAGAAATTAGATGTAAGAAGAACTAAAATAAAAGGAGAAAAATAGAAATTTACAGTAAATTATGCTAAAATGGGAGAAATAAATAAAAAGGGAAAATCTAATAACTTGATTGGGAAGTAAGTGGTAGATTAATTGGTTGGTTTAGAAAATAGAATACATTTCTATAGATTAATGTTTAAAAGATAACGATAAACGTAATTGCAAGAATAAAAGCAAGAAAAAAGGGAACTAGTGTAAAATAGAAAAACTACTGTATTCTGCACTATCCAAAAAAGTAAAAAAATAATAAAAGAAATATCTTATAGTTACGGACTATTTTTTATAGTATTATTTAGTATTAAAATATAGAAATGGATTTTTAGCACGGTTTCTGTAACCAACCAAATAGAATAGAACCACTTCCTAGAATAAAAGAAGTTAAAGTGAAGAGTTATAGGAATTAAAGAAGAAATCAAGTTAATTATTAGACAAGACTAGAAGCAATTAACATAAATGTACCTAGATCTGCATTTACTACGCAGATAGTAGAATAAAAGCAGAGTAGTTATTATGATAAGTAAATTTGTGACAATAAACGTAGTCCCAAGCCAAGATGGTTATATAATATTAGAGAATTAAAGAGAATTCAATATCATAATAAAAGAAGATAGACTAGAACAGAAAAGAGACGCTTGTAATTATATTTATAATATATAGATTATAAAAGAGAATAAAAGTGACAATTGTAAGTAAAATTGTAACATATGTTATAATTAAGCAGAAAGAACAGAAAAGGCTTATTTTAAGACTTAGATTAAGTTAATAAGAAAATAGAGCAGAAATAACAGAAGAGGCTTATTTTAAAACTTACACTAAGTTAATAAGCAAATATAGAAACAAGGCTCATACCAACAACATTTCCTTTCAGTCAATAACTGATGGTCTCACAATAGTTAGGTGAGACTGGGACAAGCTTATGCTAATTAGGGTAAATAAGTAGCCAACAGAATAAGAAAAGTAAACTAAACGCAAAATAAAAGATTAGACTTAGGGTCTAATAAAATAGTAAAATGCGTTTGGAGCAGCCCAAAGGATGAAGAGCCTAACGAAGCAGTTCATCATAGGTTCCAGCACAGAAGAAGCACGTCCAACTTAGTTATTTTTGGCTAGAAGGAAGTACGAGACTTTAGCGGGACGCGAGGGTACTCTAGGATGGCCCTTTGGGGTAGGCATAGTGAAGCAGTCCCCCGGAGGCAGGTCTGTAGGTGATCCATCAAGAGAGTATGCCTTGACTGCTTTTGCATGGCAGGACCATTGTAGACAGTCAAAAGGGGTTGATGTTTGGAGTAGGATATTCGTATGACACCGTATTTTACTTGCAAGTAGGTTTTATTGGGCATGACCCAAAAGTATAGTCGCATGTGGATATCGGGCCAGCATCAAACCAAGAAGCGAGTTCGGGAAAGACTAGAGTTAAACCAAAAGGCCAATGATTCTTTCACTATCGAGACATTGGATGAGGGGCGCTGCCAATTGGATGTTTAGATTGTTTGCAATAGGGCACAGCCACTTAGCTCTTTAGAGGTCTTTCGATTAGTTGAGGGGTGGCTGCGTGGAGCCATAGCCACGACGAGAAAAAAGACATACCAAGTAGAATATCTGTAGGCCTAACGAAGCAGTCCTTTACAGATTAGAAAATCCCCGACTGAGTTCCTACAAGGTAGACCTTGTTAAGCGGAATTCAGGGAGTAGACATAACGATTACGTATAGTCCTCAAGGTACGCAATGGGTGGTACATTGTGGATGTCCGAGCATTAGTATAGGCTAGTGCGGACGTGGTTTTACGTTTTCATAGCAGACGACGGAACATCTGTATTGCAGGCCTCATGAAGCTATCCTTTACAGATGTAGTCACAGAACACTCTAGGAGCAAGACGATAGAGTCCTTTTCGAGAAGGATACGGAAGGTACTATGGGTAATACCTAGGACCGATGCGGTCATTGGGTATATAGCTACATATATGTATTAGTTATTAGGTTTTAATCTGCTAGAGAGTAGATGAGTATGATTCACGCACGGAGGCGATAGTAGTATAAACCCAATAAACCTAATATAACAGAAAATGGAAATAAAATGGTATATGTAGAATTAAGCTTAGAAGTGTATAATTTGTCCATTCACCAGAACTTTAGTTCTAACCCCCTCCTCATAACATCCTACAGGTTAGGTAGATGGTAGAGACTTTCCAGCTTTGAGACACTTGTTTAGAAAGTGTTATTATATTGGCAAGTATTTACTTACTATTATATTTTAGTCAGTTCCGTTGTGAGATATTTATCGGAGCTTTGATATATTTATTTTTTCCTATTTGCAGGATACCAGAAACCCAACTTGGGCTTCAGTGGGCTTGGATTTTAGCATTTTTGCGAAAAATCCAGACCCACTGGAATTCGGGCTGTTACAATGTTTGTATAAATATGCAAGGCTACAACTTAATGAATGTAAAAGTAAAGCATACTTCAGTAAGTATAGCAGGTATAAACAGGAAGTTTTATATTGTTTAAATATTTCTGAAGGTAGCCTTTCTATTAAGTATTTGGGTCTGCCTTTATCTGTTAATCGGATTAAAGACTCTGACTGTTCTATGCTCATTGAAAAAATTTAAAAAAGAATGGAAACTTGGTCATGTAAACTACTTTTTATTACAGGCAGACTGTAACTTACTAAAACTATTTTTTTATGCTATTGTTTTGTATTGGATACAAACTTATCATATTCCAGCTGCTTCTATTGGAAATTAGAAAGCAGATGTGCAGACTTTTTATGGAGAGGAAAATATCATAATATTAGCTGGGATAAGGTTTGTATGCTTAAAAAAGAAGCGGGTTTTGGCATTAGAAACATGAATCTCAGTTTAACTTGTCATTTAAAGTTATTTTGGAGATTTATTAGTGCGGACTCACCGTGGACCAACTAGATGAGGTGTAAATATCTCAAGAATGGTAATTTTTGGAATATATTGCCAAAAAACAATCAATCTTATGCATGGAAACAAATTTTAACATGCAAAAAAATTGGCAAATCATTAATAGAAAGAAAATTTAAACTTGATGAGGAAACTAGTTTATGATTTGATCCCTGATTTAAAAATTAATCTTTCATAAATAAAGTAGGGTGAGATAATTAGTCATTTGTGGTGGTTCTAATGCAACAGTGACAATGATCATTAAGGATAATCAGCGACAACCATATTTACATCCAATTACTAACCCACATAAACATGATATTTGCAAAATTCTTCTAGATCTCACTGCTGATAGTGATCATTGGGAATGGACAGTTAGCAACAAAGGGAAGTTCTCTTTTAAAAATACTTTGGAGGTTATTAGAAATAAACTGCCCAATGTTAAGTGGTATGAGTGCATCTTGAATAATGTGAATAGTCGCATTTTGTATCTATTTTGCTATAAATAATAGATTGTCAACTTGGAACAGAATTAATAAATGAAGTAATCAATCAAATTCACTTTATTCCTTATGCAATTTAGTAGATGAAAGCGCTAATCATCTTTTTTTTTAAGTGCAGCTATTCTTATTATATCTGGAACCACATTCAAACTATATTGAGTATCACTAGCAATGGAAATATGGATCTCAAACAAGTTATTCTACATATCAACAAAAAATTTAAGTCAAAATCCATTGAAAGAGATTACACTTGTATTCTAATTACTGCGGCAGTCTTCAATATATGGAAAGAAAGAAATTACCGTACTCGTAACAAAGCTAGCTTAAATAAAGAGCAAAGATGGCTACTTATCGAGTCGGACAGTGGTATTATCCTCTAAAAGTCAAAGAAAAAAGCTAAGGATGAAACCAAGTTTGCATTTTTAGCCGATACTTGGAGCAGAGAAACTGACAGCAAACATATAGAGCATATTTTATCTCACTCGAAAAGCTTCCAGTCTAATCAGCAAGGTGCTGAAGTCAGAATAGCAGATCTCGACGCAAATCTCTACTGCGCTTCTTCTCTAGAGAAGGAATTAGCAGATCTGAGTCGTGATGACCTCAGATCTGCTAATTATCCTCCTATCTCTTACTATTAGAAGAAGTATAAGAATAATGGGAAAATTGATGGCATGAGAAGGTCTTTTGATGTTTGTTTATCGTATTGGGAGAGAGGGAAATGTAGTGGAGTAAAGGTACGAGGTAGAGGATGAAGTAGTAGATTATCGCTTCTTCGTCATTTTTCTTCTTTCGGACTTCGGAGTTTAAGTGGTGTTTTGAGTTGGCGATGTTACCCTGACCATGGTTATGAGATTGTTTGTAATGGTTTCGGGTGGGATACTATCTATCCGTTTTATTTTGTAACTTGGGCTTAGCCCTTTTTACCTCTCTTAAAAAAAAAAAATAGAGACAAATGCTACCATACTGTCAGGTGATTTGATGAGTATTTTTTGCCCTTATTTTAAATATAAGAGGCATTTTTCAAATGCCTCTACTGTTCTAATTTTAGTGTCCTATCAACTTGTATATATTCTGATGTCATGCATTCAGTTTTTACGGATGTGGATCCCTAAGGGAGAGTACAATGAATCTGGTTCATCAACAGTCCTATGAAACTGCTTCTAAGCATGGTTTGATTATCTTTACTCGCAGATTTTCTGAAATATTCGCTCTCTCCATTTGCGGTAATCTCGCTCTTTGTTGCATTATTAGTATATATTGGGTCCATTGGTACTGCTTTTTTATGTCTGAATGTTCCATTTTTCTTTGTTTTCTACTGTTCGTAATGCTTTATCAATTGATGTAGCCTTTCACTATCAAAGCTTTCATGTCCAGATCTGTTACATATGTCTCTTTCTATAACGCATCAATTTTCTTCTTCGGATTTGCATTGTGTTGATTTAATTTTTTATATCGCAATTTTGGAGTAATAATTATGAATTTGCTTAGGAAATTAGCATAAAATTGGTATGCATCTTGTATAAATCAGAATTAAATAATTTATCATATATTCAAGTAGGCCAAAGATAGCTAACGTAAACCAAAAGGCACTCATGATAATTAGATATTATATACAACTTAATAAGACGGTAGTCTAGCAAAAATGTCAAAGGAATTAAATGAGTCAAGCGAAATTAAGTGCCGACATTCTTGATTGCATGCTTTTCTTTGACTAAAATAAAACCAGTCAATATCAGTTTCTTCAAAAAGAAATGAATATAATCTTAAGGCACATTATGCACACTAAAATGCATGTAATTAATTCAACATTAACATTTATGTTGTACAGTTGTGCGAGCCTTTTATAATGCTCACACGCGTTCCTTCCTCACCTAAATTCTCATTGAAAAAAGTTGCATCAAATTGAAAGTTCTACAATGGAGGTTGCTGGTAGAAGAAAAGCAAATGGCACAGAGACGAGGAAGGTTGAAATAGTCTATTATTTATCTAGAAATGGGCATTTGGAACACCCTCATTTCATGGAGATTCATCTTCCTTTGGGTCAAGGACTTTACCTTCGAGGTACTTCAACCATTTGCTTATTCCTTTCTTTCCTTTTTCTATGCATTTAGAACAAACTGAATTCGTGTTTTGCTCTATGGTTTTTCTACTGAGGTAGCATATAGTTTCACCAAAACATCTTCATCTCCTTGAAATTGGAAATTCTCATTATAACTGTTTTTATCACATTCTATGTAAGGTATATTGGTCAGACTTTTTGTATAGACATATAATAGTATTTGCTTACATGTTTCCCTTAAGTTATTACATGTTAACATACATAAATACTCTAAATTTTCAAAGTTTTAAACTACTTTTCATCCACACTGATGCATCATGCAGATGTTGTTAAGAGTCTCGATAATCTAAGAGGCAAAGGAATGCCCAAAATGTACTCTTGGTCTTCAAAGAGGTACGTTTCAAGAAAAAACGATGAATCAACTATTTTATGAGCCCTATATTTGAAGGTAATTAATCTGACGACCAGACCATGCATTACAAATGTTCATCTTATGTATACTAATATAAATCGCACGTACCTGCATCTAATAGCTTTGATGGTCACAACATTTTTATTTTAAAAAGTTATGTTGGTGGTGTCGATTGTAAATTTATAGTGAAATTATGTTTAAGGGCGCTTGGAAGAGGATGGTGGTGGAAGTTGTAAATCGACGGTAATATTCCGTTGGTGGATTGGGCATTTTTGAAATTTCAAAAAAACACAGTTGAAATTCAATTCATCGAATTCTCATTATTAATAGTGGAGATATATGTGATTCACAGGAGCTACAAGAACGGGTATGTATGGCAAGATCTGACCGAAACCGATTTCATATACCCAATTCATGGCAACGAGTACATTCTCAAAGGAACTGAACTTGTCAAACATGCCGTTTCTTCTCCAAACGAAAAAAGAACCACTCTACGCTCCTTCGACTTTAATGAGTATAAAGATTGGAAAACAAAGACATATGTGATTGAAGAAGATACAGAAGAAGAGCAGAACAGCACAGAGATCACTCTAAATGAGATATATCTTCTGCCTCGTTCATCCTCTAGCTCTAATGGGACACACGTGTCGCAGACTGATGCAGAAAATAACAGTGGCCATGGTGGTTCTTTATTGAGCAAGAAGGTCAAGAACCCTGTAGATTTTATGCAATTTATATCGCGCAAATTGAAATTTAGACAGTCACATAACATTTCAAGTGATGAAATTAAATGTGACAAAGAAATTAGTAAGGAAGAATGCTTGAATGATAACAAAAAATGTGAGACCTTCGGTAAAATTCACGGCTTGAGGAAATCTCAGTCTTGCAAAGCAGAAAGGCAATCACAGCATTGAAGATGCCATCAACATTTTGCATAGGATAGTATTGCGATTGTATTTTATTTTTTATGCAGTGCCAACGTTCCTTTTGTTTTCATCGTCGGTATCCGTAATATAAATCGTATCATTGAAAGAAAACAAGATGGCAGGATATTATAGCCAGCTAAATATTATTGAAATATACAAATATTAGATTGTTTGGCAGTTATAAATTATGCTGTAACAATTTGTTGAATGTATAAAACTTACATAGAGACAAATACTCACTTGAAAGGCTATAGTGGAGCAAGCTAGAATGCAGTTGAAAAGAATGAAAAAAAGGTTACAAATTACAAGCACCTGATAACTTACCATCATAGCAACACTAACTGTAAGTAGTAAATTAGTTTGCAAAGTATTTATATTTTCCTTATAATAAAAATTAACCACAGCAAGATGATTTTGCTGCCGCTTGTGCTTCTCCAGCTGCTTGATCTGGTTTGTTAATCTTGATTGTCTTGTCCTGAAATTTAGATAAGAGAGTGATTGACAGTACATGAGAGATTTTTTTTTTTTCCATTTTAAGATAAAAGAAACAGTTCGGAGCTGAGTAAAACTACATAAAATGAAACAATTCACCCTTTTTATTCCAACTGTACCTAGAACTACAGTTTGATAATATATCCTGAAGTTGAAATAACTTGGAAAAAAAATGTTCATAAAATTTAGCTATACTAAGAACTTTGCGACTAACAAAAATGAATTAATATACATCCTGAATTTCAGAAATGTGAATTGAGGCCTCATATAGTATAAAAGTCGTGATAGTTTTAACAAATGAAAGAGCACTAATTAAAGTCTAACTGGGGTTCAACTATAAACAGTTCAGAAAAAAGAGGTATGAATGGGCTGCATATTTATTCTTAGTTCTATAACAGAATTCAGACAAACTTTAATTCATAATGCGCCACTGTTTTTAAGCTACAGCGTACTGGCGAGGTGGGAACACAGTTAACTAAGTACAATCCAATCAGTCTTATCCTTGACCGCAAAAGTGCAAGTTTAATATGCTGAGGGAGCCACAGTTGAAAAGAAATATAAAGTGATAAGAGAACGAGAAGAAATGTTGTACCTCAGCTTTGACATCAGTTTCAGCAAGCCTTTGCTTAATGTCTCTAGCAATTGAAAAGAAAACCTGCTCTACATTAAGGTTTGTTTTGGCACTCTGTAACAGTTGATACCATTGCATTGAAATTAAGTGTTAGAAACAAAATGAAGAAGAATAAACCCAGTAGAAAAGTAAATAAGAGCAAAATCATACAGTCTCAAAAAACTTGATGCCATATTCATCAGCAAGTGCTTGTCCCTTTGCAGTAGGCACGGCCTATAGTATGTCATGTATTGTTAAACATGGGATTTCAGTATAATGCAACTAGGCAACATAATCATTCTCATGGGGATATAAAATATTGTTAGATGCAGTATATGCAAACCAAATTCTTGGTTTAGGTTATAAATGCACTCCCTTTCTCTCATTTTTTGATCTCATACTCACATCTGCTTCGAGATGATTGCAAAAAGGAAGTGTTGAAAATTAAAGGGTTTGTAGTAATACAATCACCTTGCGTTGTTGTTAAACATTATAAATAAATTATACAGAGAGAGAGAGAGAGAGAGAGAGAACTGCCAACAAAAGTTAGTAAATATAATTGTCTTAGCCCAAGAAACTTGAAAACTCAGTAGGTCCAAGATGAACTGTTGCATAAAACCCAGCAAAATACTAAAAAGGAAGTTTAGTTAGCCAATATACCCTCTTGCTTTCATCCATATCAGCCTTATTACCCACAAGGATTTTGTTAACATTGTCAGAAGCATGTTGCTCAATGTTCCTAATCCAGTTCTTTATATCTGCAAGATGCACATAGTAAAGAAAGATGCAGCAGTTTCAATCAGATTTAAAAAGATTCGTAATACTGTGTGGTCGAGGGAAATAATTACTGTTGAATGAAGACTCGTCAGTGACATCATAAACGAGCAAAATACCCATAGCTCCTCGATAATACGCTGAAAAAAGAAATCATCAATGATATACAAACAGTACCACAATAACCTAATATTGACATCATACAAGCATATTTTCCGTAATAGTGGAATTGTTTAAGAAGCAAAGAAAATTTATCGAGTTTATGTACAGCAACTGATTTTAGTGCCCTGCTTAATAATACAAAATTATTTGCAACGAAAAATTGCTCCTTATATCACAGTAGCAAGAATAACCAGAGCAAAAGCAAGCAAGTGCATAATGTGTTGTACCAGTAGTAATGGTTCGAAACCTTTCCTGACCAGCAGTATCCCAGATTTGCAGCTTAATGCGTTTACCGTCCAATTCTATTGTTCTTATCTTAAAGTCAATGCTGCATGATGGTTGCCAGATTAGAAGAGTATAAAATTAAGCATCCTCACGTGCGCGCATACACGGATACACACACACACATATGTATGTATATATACACATATACATATATATGTGTGTATGTGTATATAGCTAGGATCAACGGCACCCTTTATTTAGCACCATTTTGTAGCCCTCAGATATCAACCACAAGTTTCTATTTAAATATTTGTTATCTCTCTCATGTCACATGGACCAAATATTTAAATATAAACTTACGGCTGATATCGGAGACTACAGATGATGCTAAATAAATGGTGTCATTGATCCTTATATATATATATATATATATATATATATATATATATATATATATATATATAATTCAAGTGGGTGACATACTATAGTAACCCAGTAATACTCACCCAATAGTAGTAATGAAACTGGTTGTGAAGGAACCATCTGAGAAACGTAGTAGGAGGCAACTCTTACCAACACCTACATTATAACATGCCAGCAACTGATTGAAAAGCAAGCTTATGTCGCTAATCATATACAATCCAATTTTATGCGCTATGTACAAAGCTTATGTTACACAAACATAAAAACATAGAAAATTACATATATATTACAGCGACACACACAAAATTTAATGAAGTGCATATGATCTTAGCAAGCAGTGACATTTGGTTATTCAAAAAATATACACCAATGTAAACTTAAGTTAGAATTGATAAAAAAAAGTACCCAAATAAAAAAGGGAACTTTTGCAAAACGCATTCAAAATACACAACCGTCCCTCCTCAAAAAAAGGTTTTATAAAACACATGCTTTTAGTTTTAACCAAAATGTAAATATTTGTATATTCAAAAAATTCACATATTTGCAATTTCTTGAACTGCAAATATTTGTACCAAAAAGTGCAAATATTTGCATTAATAAATGCAAATATATGTAGGAACAAATGCAAATATTTCTACATGTGATAGAAACAAGCGATTAAATGGCTGAAATATTTGTTTCAGAGTAGACAACATGAATCTACAAGCAATATGTTTTTGTTCATTGTCTATTATTTGGTTCGAATTTCTTGATTTATGCCATCACAGTTATGGCTTACTTACATATATTGCTTCTTCTAATGAGTTATGTCATGCAAAATGAAGTATCTTTAACCATACCGTCTTGATATGCCTTGTAATATAAGATGATGTAAAAGGTATTGTTTTCATTTAAAAGCTTCCTTTTGTGATGCATTTGTTCAACAACAATGACAAACAAACAAACAATAAATCGGACAACTAATTTTAGTAAAGTTCCGCTTTTTAGTGGCACATTAGTCATATAAACCTGGTATATATTCAACCGAGACAATGATCATTATTATGCACAACATTTTGATGCAAGTTAATTTTGAATTTAAATGATCTATTATCTGTATCAAGTAATCCATAAAGTGGGTGTACAGAGACATTAAGTTATACCATCTTCTCAAGTTAAAAATAACCCATTCATACAACTGAACCCAACATCACTCATTTGTAACAGTATGAGCCATAAAGTATTGTAGGATATTATGTTGCTGTGGGTAGCAGAGCACTAAGTGCCAACCTTTTTCCAATGCAAGGTGACCATGCATGAATCCTAAGCTGAAACATAGCACATTTAGACATTTGGACACTATGCTCAAAGATAAAGCGCTTAGGTGAAGTGTCAGACAACATAGATCAGATAGAAACATGTGAATACAAAAATCCTAACAACCCATCATAACAGCAAGGATGGGTTATGTGCAATTCAGCCAGTTGGTCAACTGGTACTAAATCCGGTATGATGGATGACCCATCAGACTATCTAGGTGCTCAATTGGTACTTAAGCAAGTCCAATGGATGACCTCCAGTAACATATCATAACAAAATGGAAATGAGAATATTCATTAACTAAGCTACACACGTAAATGAACAGAAAATTATCCTACTGAAATTGTTTTAAAATGCAACATGTCCAATGAAAAAGAAAAAATTTCCTATGCAGTCTCATTAATCAAACATCATTTAACTTTATAGATAAGACAAATTTGCATAACCTTGTAACCTTGATGTTGGTCTTGGGTAGAAAGAGTCACTCACTGTACTGACGACTATATACATTGTTTTTTTTTTCAATAAAAGATAATCACCCGAAACATAATGGTTTAATAATTGTGATTAGCCTAATAATGATCATGGGTCTAGTAAGTCTGGACATGTATTTCATATATTCAGATTCATCTCTTCCTCCTTCCATCAACCTGTATCATCTCTAAATCCCTCAAACAACCGCTGTATATCCTATTCCAAAACGCTGCCAGCCTGCCACTACATTCTCAGCAAAGAGTATTCCTTAATTCAAGGACAATTATTCATTTACAAGATGACCTATGTAGTTATATGGACACATGTTCTAGTCTCAAAATAGAAATACGTTGTGTTGTGTACTTAAATTTATGAAAATGTGTAGTTCAAAATAATATTTTGTTCTTCACCTTTATGTGTTGTCTTTGATACTTAATTTATGAGAGTTTGTCCATGCTACAAACATCAAGGGTGTGTTCGCGGACAATATTGATTAGAGGTTAGAGGTTGTGGCGTTCATGGATAAAAAATTGATTTTGAGGTTGGATAGTAAGTAATATGTCATGTATGGTGTTTATTTTTTATTTGCAATACTTATTAATTACTGTATAGTATTGGATAAGAAATACTATTAAATTTTCACAATAAATTCAAAAAAATGGTAATTACGTCCAACTTATCAATTACATCCGACTTAATTGACGTGATTCCTGCTAACCGCTTTTTGGTTAGCGTTTGCGATGAACATGAATGGGGCTCTACTTGTAAAAACTCTTTACACTTCTTTCCATTTGTGGAACAGACTAATTCACACCCGTTTCCCTTAAACCCAACAAAGTTCTATATCTCCAGTACATTTGCGATCACTTTCTGTCTCTAGCTTCTATAGTACAATACTCACTCTTTAAATACCAATCCTATGTAAAATCAATTATAACTCCAACTTATTCCAAACAACGTTTACCCTGAGCTGTAAGACATTTAAAAAAAACAACTGAACAGGAACTGCTCATAATGATGTGTAAAAAGTAGACAAATCCTTTATAATTTAGCCATGTCAATTTCTTAAATCGCTAAATCACAGAAACAACATATAATATCTTCTCCACCAAATTAATGTAAAATTACTAAAAAAACGAAAAACAACCGAATCTACAAAAGGCATACCGCTATCTCCAATCAAAAGTAGCTTAATCAAATAGTCGTAATCAGCACGCGCTCTAGCAGGTGGAGCAGCCATTGATAAATCGAGATCGAAACCAACTCGCAGAGATCTCGAAACCCTAATTTCAATCACCAAACAAGCAGATCAAAATTAAAAGGGATGCAAAAGCGAGGGGCGAGATGTAAAATGCAAAAAGTGTGTTCACAAAGATCGTGGAAAACAACTTGTTTACTCCGGTTTTGCGGTAAGTTTACCGCATGTATCTCCAGTCAAGTTGTTTCGATTTTATAAAGTTTCGGTTGCACTTAAGACAAGCAAGTAATTTGTGCTATTATCCTCCAGATGGCGCCAGTTGGGGGGTGACTGTATCTTTAACAGACTGGTTCTCGGAGACAAAACGACAGCTAGACTTCGATGACAGAATGCAAAACCAGCAGTCTCTCAAATGGAATACGGAGTGCGATTTTATGTTTCGTAATCTTAGCTTCGATAACTGAACAAATCATGCAGGAAATTGGGTTAGCATAGGATTTAAAAAGAGGGAATTAGGCATAAGGACAAACTTTGAAAAAAATGTAGGTTGAAAGACACAAAGTTTCATTTTTGGTCTGAAGGACAAACTTTGAAAGATAATTAGGCTGAAGGAAAATGCTAAATATAGTTAGCATTTTGTCCTTCAACCTAAAAATAAAACTTTTTGTCCTTCAGTCAAAAATTTTATGAAAATTTGTTCTTGTGCCTATTTTCCACATTTAAAAACTTAATTTGGAGAGGATCATCCGTACTTATTTTTGTTCCGTAATTCATATTTATTTTATTTATTAAATAGATTTTTTTTAAAAAAAAAATTATTTAGAAATTACATCAAACCATAGTTTGTTGTTGGGTCGGATTTATGATAAACTTTGGAGCACCCAACCCAATCATCTCAAGTATAAGCCTAAACTAAGACGCCGCCAAGTCTACATTATTCATTATTCTTTATTTCTTCAAACCCTAGAGTTCTACAACTTATTTATTCAGTCATGGCAGTTTGAATCAACATCTCTCGTCTGTCTTCTTTCTTATCTATTTTGACGTAGTTGTAAGAAAAGATTGTTGTGGACAAACCATTGCCTTGAAAGTGAATTCATGCATGACCAAGTTGCAATCGTTGATTGTTGTTCGTTACTCAAGGTTCACACAATAAACTTCAAATGTGTACATTCAAGGTTGAAAATTTTGGAGGATTCTTTCTGTCTTTTTTTTATCCATGTCATAGGAACAACAATAAATGTGTGTGTGTGAAAACCACAGCTTATGATTCAAAATGTGAGAAATTTGAATAGTCAAGGCACTAAGGAGACAATTCTTTTAATACATTCATAAATTTTATTAATCGCAATAATAAGCGGATAAAAATTCATATTTTTAGTTTTAAGAGATGAAAAATATAGAGAAAAAAAGAGGTGGAAGAGTAATGGAGAACCAAGCTCATTCCATTGTAGTGCTAATGTCAAGTGAGCCCATTCGGCCAAGCGCTCGCACGCGTGCATGTGCGAGCTTGTCTGATAATCCATACCTTCCCCGCCTAATTAAAGTAGTAGAAATAATGATATATACAAAGGAGAATAACAAAATATCAGACGATGTAGGACTAAAATTTTATTGTAGTTATCCAATAATCTCTCACTAATTACAAGAAAACTCCAAACATATGAAAGACAAACAACTTAAGTAAAAGAAAAGTTTCATGCATATGCACCAATATCTTTCGATTTGAATTGATGCATAAGAAGCAAAGCTACAACTTTGTCTATGTAGTTAATTTCTCTTGAACCGCAAGATTTGATTGAAACTTCACAACTCGTACTATACTTTTGATATCTCCACTTCTCTGTGACATGTATGCACTTTTCATGGTCGTGCGTTTACCTTGGAAATTCATGGGTGCTTTAGAGAGATCAACAAAAATGTCTCACAGAAGGCTGGCCCCACTTTCACACTTAAGTAGGTGAGTCTATCAAGTGTGTCTCCCTAACACCACCAAATCTGGTTGTGGACTCATTAAGAACATGATGCTCAACCTTAAGTCGATAATAGTATCCATCAAGTGTATTTCAAAGACACCACCAATTCTAGTTATGGATTCTATTATGAATGATTAGAGAAAATAAATAATGTCCATCAAGTGCATCTCAAAAGCACCACCAAGACCGATTATGGAATTAATAGAAAACATGTTAGTAAAATCCATCAAGTGTGTCTCAAAAGCACCACCAAAGCTGGTTATGGTTTTAGTAGGAAAAAAGATTTATAGAATCCATCAAGTATGTCTTAAAAGCAACATCAAAACTATTATGGATTTGACAGGAAAATCGTTTATAAAATCCATCAAGTGTGTCTCAAAAGCACCTCCAAAACAAGTTATGAATTCAACAGGAGTAATAGACTCAACCATAGATAAATAAGAAAAAATTCATCAAGTGCATAACATAAGCACCATCAAAACTGGTTATGAATTTAAAAGGAAATCAATCTCTTAAACATAAAAACAGAAAGAGAAAGAGTAATCATGTGGTCTTGTTTGATTGCTAATGGGTATTCGTTAAATTTTCCTCTAATCTAGGAATGAGGCTCATTCCTTCTGAAGGTTCAAGGACCACATTCCTTGGTAATTCTGTCATGAGTGGATCTGCTAAGTTCTTTTTCGATCTTACATATTCCAATGAAATCACTCATTCATTCAAAAGTTTCTTGACTGCTTTGTGTTTGACACAGATGTACCTTCTTTTTCCATTATACACACTATTCTTTACAATTACAATAACATCTCATGAATCATAGTGTAAAGAAACTGGAATATTTTTTTCCCCAATAGAATTTCTTTCAACTATTCTGCTTCTTGACCTGCCAACTCAAGAGCAATAAACTCAAATTCCATGATAGATCGTGATATGCATGTTTGTATACATGACTTCCATGATATAACACCTCCTCCCAAAGTGAAAACATAGCCACTAGTGGAGCTAACTTCATCATCATCGGTAACCCAATTTGCATCACAAAATCCCTCCAAGATAGTAGGATATTTGTTAAAATGCAAGCACCGATCAGTTGTACCCTTAAGGTACCTCAAAAGACGACGAAGAGCATTTCAATATTCGTTGTTGGGGTTGTGAGTGTACCTACTTAACAGACTCACGGTGTAAGCTATGTCAAGTCTGGTATAATTAATAAGGAAAATTACGCTTCCAATGACTTTGGTATATTCATCTTGTGACACACTGGGTCCTTATTCTTTCTAAGATGCATACTAGGACCATACAGAGATTGAACATGAGTCACATAAAAATAATTAAACCTTTTTAAAAATTCCTCTATGTAGCGAGACTGATTTAGTGAGAAACCAGTTGCGGGCTTTCCCATTTTAATTCATAGTATCACATTAACCTCCCTCAAATCTTTCATCTCAAATTGAAAGGACAATAAAAAATTTGCATCATTTATTACAACCATGTTTGTACCAAATATCAACATGTCATCAACATAAAGGCAAATAATCACATAATTAGGACCAAACACCTTTGAATATACGTAGGAACCAAAGGCATTCACTATATAACCATTATTTATTACGGTCCTATCACATTTTTCATACTACTGTTTAGGATTCTGTTTAGGCTATAAAGAGAATTTCTTAATTTCCAAACCTTATTTTATACCACCTTTTAACCAGGATGTATATCATAAAAGTTGGCTAAATGGCTTCTGTGATCATCAAGACAGGAAGCCCGAAGAGACGGTTATCCGGCTCGGAATTGATTGTATTTAAAACTATGGACAATAGTTGGGAGGATTCAGACCGAGTCCCAATCAAGGTGCAATCAATATGAAGTGACAAGGAAGGTCTTGTGAGGCCACATTTCAAATTTCAAGTTAATTGGAGTTCGTTGCTTGAGTTATGGGCAAAGGAAGAATTTATATGGATCGATCGGGAACGATTCATAAAACAGCGTAAATCGACGAAGATCGATCAGTATCTCAAAATCCACAAAGTTAATGCACTTGAAACTTTCAAAGCATCACTATATTAAAGAGTGGAGCCCACAAAAACGATCGCATGAAAAAACTCCCAAATCTGGGAAAAGACGCCGATCATTAATGGAACAATTGTACAAATCAGCCATAACGATCCATAGTTTTACGGAAAATATGATATCTCACAAACAGTACGTCGGAATTGTACAAAATTTGGAGATCAAGTCTCTTACATCATGGGGCAACCCTATGATCGATCATAGCTCAAAAGTATGAAATCTTGGAAATTAGGTCGATTGTTAATGGAACGTTTATGCAAATCAACATAACGATCCATAATTTTACGAAAAACACGATATCTCACAAATAGTACATCGGAATTGCACGAAATTTAGAGGGTAAGTCTCTTATATCATGGAGCAACCCCAGGATCGATCGCAGCTCAAGAGGATGAAATCTTGGAAATTAGGTCGATCGTTATTGGAACGATCGTACAAATCAGCATAACGATCCATAATTTTACGAAAAACGCGATATCTCACAAATAGTACATCGAAATTGCACGAAATTTGGAGGGCAAGTCTCTTACATTATGGAGCACCCCCATGATCGATCACAGCTCAAAAGGATGAAATCTTGTAAATTAGGCCGATTGTTATTAGAACGATCGTACAAATCAGCATAACGATCATAGTTTTAAGGAAAACGCGCTATCTCACAAACGGTACGTCGGAATTGCACGAAATTTGGAGGGAAAGTCTCTTACATCATGGAGAACCCCCATGGTCGATCGCAACTCAAAATGATGAAATCTTGGAAATTAGGTCGATCGTTATTGGAATGATCATACAAATCAGCATAACGATCCATAGTTTTACGGAAAACACGATATCTCACAAACGGTGCATCGAAATTGCATGAAATTTGGAGAGCAAATAGCTAATATCATGGGGAACCCACATGATCGATCACAACTCAAAAGGATGAAGCATGGAATGATCTTCTATGATCCAATTTCTAGTCAAAACAGCAAAGATCGATCGATATCTCACAAATGGTAAGTCGGAATGGCGCGAAACTTTGGGAGCATGGACTAGAGGCATGAGGGACCTCATAAAAATGATTGTAGCCCCATTGGAGTTAGTATGGAACGATTGGCTAAATTATTTTTTAGTGTCTGATCGATCCCAAATTATGTGGGTCGAGTCATATGGACCTGGAGGTTTTTCTGCCAAAATTTCAGCCCGATCCATGCACGTATTCACCTATAAATATAGCGGACTTGGCTCATTGCAATGGACTTTTTTTCGGCTGGCTCTCCTTCATCACTTATTACCTCTTCCTACACTAATTTTCTAAGGCAAAAACAACTGTACTTGTAACCTTACCATATGAATAAAAGATTATTGAAGTTAACGTAGGCCGGAGTTTGTCGGACCACTATAAAACTTGTGTGTTTCTTTACTTTTTCTGCTATTTATTCTTTGATCTTCGTGCTTATCTATCTATTTGGGTATTGTTTCTGAAAATTAGTGCTTTCACATACAACTGGGTGTTTGTGACCATTTTTGGCGCAAACACTTTGGTGCTTTCACTGAGAAGGACTTGCACCTGTGGATTAGGAAGCTAGGATCTTAGATTTGGAAGCTTGGATACTTGGATCTAGGAAGCAATGGCTAGGCAATCAATAAGGATACCATTAGTAGAAAGGAGTCACCATAGAGGGAGTTACGAGGCTTCTTCTGAAGCTAGAGCAAATCTGACATATATCTACATCACTAGAGACGAGATGGAAATGATGATGGAAGCTATGTAGGAAAGGATGCTAAATAGACAAGAGGAGATAATCTAGAATCTCCTCGGGTAGATGGGATAAGCTGGAGTACAAAACTAAGGAAATGAAGTAGCAGGAACATTTGGAAATTGGAATCCAGGACTTGGAGTGGAAACTAGCATACTTGGATATAGATTGGAGCAACCGACCCTGGCCAAGGAGAATGGATCAGCACTACTCCCCATGGAACTGGGGGCACGGGTTTGGATGGCTTTGTAACCAAAATGGATAGCGGTGAAGGAATAGGAGCAGCCATCATCCGCCATAAATTGGAGCAAGCCCGGCTTAAGGGCACAAGTCATCATCTCTTGATCGGGATGGCATGAAGTAAAAGAAACTCCACATTAAAATGGCTAAGTCACTTACACATATACGGGATC
This sequence comes from Allium fistulosum, assembly GCA_030737815.1. Lineage (NCBI taxonomy): Eukaryota > Viridiplantae > Streptophyta > Magnoliopsida > Asparagales > Amaryllidaceae > Allium > Allium fistulosum. Next base: position 299,199,138 of record CM060908.1, on the reverse strand, counting down.
GAAGTCTGTCCCTCGGCATGCTTTGAGATGGCGATAAACCGCCATAACAAATGATTCTGGAACTCACTTGAATGTGAAAAACAAGTATTTCGCCTCGAACAGCACTCAATCTTGAATGTGAAAAACAAGTATTTCGCCTCGAACAACACTCAATCTTGAACGATCAAATTTTGCCTCGAACAGGCACTCGATCTCCAACGATCACATTACGCCTCGAACAGGCACTCGATTTCGAACCATCACATTTCGCCTCGAAAGGGACTCGATCTCGAACGATCACATTGCTTCTCGAACAGGCCTCGATCTCGAATGATCACATTTCGCCTCAAGCAGGCACTCGATCTGGAACGATCACATTACCCTCGAACAGGCACTCGATCTCGAACAATCACATTTCGCCTTGAATAGGCACTCGATCTTGAACGATCACATTTCGCCTCGAACGACACTCGATCTCGAACGATCACATTATGCCTCGAACAGGCACTCGATCTCGAACGATCGCATTTCGCCTCGAATAGGCACTCGATCTCGAACAATGATCATCGGCTTGGGATGGCTATGAATTTGATTAACGGTCCCGAACGGCTGTTACTAACAATCAGACAAGATCACAGATTTGTTCATAGGTCATTGACGGGTTTTGAACATTGGACTTAAGGCAATTCAAAACACGCCTTCCTACCACAAGGCATGTTTTGGGGGGCAAATGTTATACCGCCTTTCGACCAGGTAGTATATCATAAAATTGGCTAAATGGCTTCTGTGATCATCAAGATAGGAAACCCGGAGAGACGGTTATCGGGCTTGAAAATTGATTATATTTGGAACTATGAATAATAGTTGAGCGGATTCGAAACGGGTCCCAATTAAGGTGCAATCAATATGAATTGACAAGGAAGGCCCTCTGAGGCCACATTTCAAATTTCAAGTCAATCGTAGTTCGTATACTCGAGTTATGGGCAAAGGAAGAATTTATACGGATCGATCGGGAACGATCCATAAAACAGCGTAAATCGATGAAGATCGACCAATATCTCAAAATCTACAAAGTTAACGCACTTAAAACTTTCAAAGCATTACTATATTAAAGAGTGGTGCCCACAAAAATGATCGCATGACAAAATTTCCAAATCTTGGAAAAGAGGCCGATCATTAATGGAACGATCGTACAAATCAGCCATAACGATCCATAGTTTTACGGAAAATGCGATATCTCACAAACGGTACGTCAGAATTGCATGAAATTTGGAGAGCAAGTCTCTTACATCATGGGGTTCCCCCATGATCGATTGCAGCTCAAAAGGATGAAATATTGGAAATTAGGCCGATCGTTATTGGAATGATCGTGCAAATCAGCATAACGATCCATAGTTTTACGGAAAACGCGATATCTCACAAACGGTACGTCAAAATTGCACGAAATTTGGAGGGAAAGTCTCTTACATTATGGAGCACCACCATGATCGATCGCAGCTCAAAAGGATGAAATCTTGTAAATTAGGCCGATCGTTATTGGAACGATCGTACAAATCAGCATAACGATCATAGTTTTAAGGAAAACGCGATATCTCACAAACGGTACGTCGGAATTGCACGAAATTTGGAGAGCAAGTTTCTTACATAATGGAGCACCCCCATGATCTATTGTAGCTCAAAACAATGAAATTTGGGAAATTAGGCCGATCGTTATTGGAACGATCATACAAATCAGCATAACGATCCATAGTTTTACGGAAAACGCAATATCTCACAAACGGTATGTCAGAATTGCACGAAATTTGGAGAGAAAGTAGCTAATATCATAGGGAACCCACATGATCAATTGCAGCTCAAAAGAATAAATCATGGAATGATCTCTTATGATCCAATTTCTAGTCAAAACAGTGAAGATCTATCGATATCTCACAAACTGTAAGTCGGAATGACGCGAAACTTTGAGATCATAGACTAGAGGCATGGGGGACCCCATAAAATGATTGCAGCCCCATTGGAGTTAGTATGGAATGATCGGATAAATTATTTTTTCGTGTCCGATCGATCCTAAATTTTGTGCGTCGGGTTATTTGGGCCTGGAGGTTCTTCTGTCGAAATTTCAGCCCAATCCATACACGTCTTCACCTATAAATACGGCGGACTTAGCTCATTGCAAGGGACTTTTTTTCGGCTGGCTCTTCTTCATCACTTCTTACCTCTTCCTTCATTAATTTTATATGGCAAAAACAACTGTACTTGTAATCTTACAGTATAAATAAAAGATTATTGGAGTGACGTAAGCTGGAGTTTGCCGAACCATTATAAAACTCGTGTGTTCCTTTACTTTTTCTGCTATTTATTCTGTGTTCTGCGTGCTTATCTTTCTATTTGGATATTGTTTTTGAAAATTGGTACTTTCAATACAACTGGGTGTTTGTGATCATTTTTGCCGCAAACACCTTATACTCTTGACCAAGTACCACACAACCAATAGGCTGTTCCATATAAATTTGTTCTTCTAAATCACAACTCAAAAATCAGTTTTCACATTCATTTGGTGTACTAGTAGATTATGAATAGTAGTCAAGGCAACTAAAGTTCTAATAGTACCTATAACACCCTATAAAATTAACAATAATTACTAAATGATCAATAAAGCTCAAAAATTGTATTTGAGCAAACGTTGAAATTTGACCATGAAACTACTCCATTGTGTTCGTGGCGATTTTCTAAGCAACTTCTATATTTGGGGTTTTACGATCGGAGTTCAAAAGAATAAGTTATCAACGTTTGAAGTTTTTAGAACGAAAATAATTAAAAAGTTGTAAATTATATAATTGTGTGGACCTCACCGGTCGACACCACGAACACGACTGATCAACCCCATGCGGTTGACCGCTACCTATGATCTGTCGACCAATCGGGAAGGTGGCGGCTAGGGATGAATCTAGGCTGAATGACTTGAATTTAATTATTTTAATCTAACGGATATGATTGATTCGAACGTCTATAAATACAAGCCTAGTCCTTCACTTTTCTTCTCATATTTTCTTATCAAAGCACGAAGCTTTGTCATTTTCCTTTCTCCACTATTTCAATCAATTATAAAATATTATGCATACATACATACAGACACACACACACACACACACACACACACACACATATATATATATAAAATTAAAGAATGACAGAAAATAAAAGAGAAGAAGAGAAGGAGCGAATTGATAATGCGGAAAAAAGTAAAATTCATAATTATAAATCTATATTTCCCTTAACCCCGAATCTCTTCTTAGATGTGTAATTCTAATAGTATGTATATATATCTTATTATACATATCCTTTTGGATTTAGAATGGAAAAAGGAGTCAAATTAAAGGGATGGATTTAGATATGGGAGATTTGGAAAGCTAGAAAGGTGAGCAGGAAATTATTTGATTTATTTATAACATTGAAATTTATATCGTTGAGTATTATTTAATTATTATACCTATGCAAGTTATGTTGAGTTGTAGGCTTAAGAAGAACATATTCAATTAGAATCTCGCCTACATATTCTGTAAGTTAGATAATTGGAATAAGAATGGTATCTACACCATAATATGGAAATTTGGAAATTAGTCTCAAAATTTGTTAAAGTATAATGTTGATAAGATTGCAAGATTTATTCCAGATTTACAATAATTGGGTTGTAAATTGTTAGTATAGTTCTAGGTTACCCCAATTTGACTTAGAATATGAATTTCTATATTTTAATTTATTGGGAGTGTTATAGGTAGGGCTGTTAATTTCTAGCACAACCCGAAACACGACCCGAAGATTACACGGAAATTAGCAGGTTAACCCGACCCGGTTAAGTTGGCGGGTCATTTTCGGGTCAACCCGAATTTCATCCGTTTATAAGCGGGTGGGTTTCGGTTTGACCCGTGAACCCGAATTTGACCAGTTTATAACCCGTTTATACTTATATGGGTTGACCCGACCCGATTATAACCCAACCCGACCCGTGAACCCGAATTTGACCCGTTTACGACCCGTTTATAACCCATTTATACCTTATACGGGTTGACCCGACCCGTTTACAACCTGGTCGACGACGAATTTTCTATCGAGTTAGAAAACCGTCGAACGAATTTATAAATTAAAATATAACCGCAAGCGCACGGCGTACACTTGTAGTATGTGGCGAATACGGGTCGATCCGTGGGGAATTGATGATTTTAAAAATCTATTCAATCAAATTAAACCAAAGTCGAGGGATAATAAACTAACTAAAAAAGGTAAGAACAAGCTAGAACTAAGGAGAATAAAAATATGAGATTAAAGAGCAATTTAGAGGTAAATCCCCTCTCATGATCACATAAATCAACATAATGAAATTATGATATCTTTTTGGTCATTTGTGCGTTTAGTTGATGCATTTATCATAAGCATGGCCTAATTGTGTTATTAATTAACACACTTAAAACATCAAACTTTAATGCACCTTCTAATCCACTTACTAACTTCAATGAAAATGATATGAAATTAAAAGTAGAATCTATTTTAAGCATGGCTTATTAACTATTGAATTTGAAACATAAACCATCAAATTTTGATTCTAAATCCACTTCCATTACCATGATCATATGTAGATGAAGAGGTAATTAGTGATTCATTTGACTAAGCATAGCCTATTTGTTTTGAACAACATAAGCTATCAAACTCATTATTAAACACAAAATCACACAAACATCCAACTTTCCATTTAGCACAAAAGAGACATAAATGAGAAATTATGTTGCATCTACATGATTCAAGAGAGCATCATTACCCCTAAATTATAGGGATTAGCCTCTCATTTGTGTTATTATGTCAACACAAGTAGAAAGCAACATCTGAATTGAAATTTTTTATTTTGAACGTGCGCAAGGAATAGATTCAGAAAGTCAAATAAAATCTTTGAAATTTTTATTCGATATAATTACAACTGATCCAAATGATCTAATAAAAATTAGAAAAAATTCTATTGGAATGGAAGAAATTAGTAAAAAGGTCTCTAGATGTTATGTATGGCCGTGCCTAAGGGCATATCGGTTGAAGTAGTTTCTTCTTTTAAAAACCTCTTCCCAAACTGTACAAGCTTCTTCCAAAGCGTACGACTTTCTAGATGTATTTGATGATATCTAGACAGATGGATCTTTATCTTATATGAATCGTATAATGAAGTACCACATGAGTGGATATCTCCAAACTTTACCTTCACTAAGCATAACTTTATTTCAATAATTTGGTTCTTTATATTCCGAACTGCGTCTTTTTCTCGTAAGACTTCGTTGAGGGCTAAAAAAATAAGAACAAAAAATCAAATCACACCATCTCTATAATAGGTAAATGCTTTTTTTTCTCCTGAAGTTGTCGGAATTATTCGTAATAAAATATTAGCTATAATTGAGGAAATAAACAAAAGGAAAAAGATAGCAAATGGAAAAGAGAACTAATCTAATTGCATAAAATAAAAGAGATCTACACTACAACATGAAAGTAAATAAACAAGAAAATGAAAAGAACATGTATTAAATTGCATAAAAAGTTACATGAAAAGAAGAAATGGCTAAGTAGCCATGAAAAGAAAGAGAGCTCTCATTTTATTTTCCTAAGAGAAGAGAGCCTAAAAGAGAGACTAAGGAAGAAGAAGGTTACATGAAACATAAGGGGATTTTATACATGTGCTAAACCCTAATTCATATTTTTGGGAAATGCCCAAAATACCCTCTTAGGAAGTGTGGAGGCCAAGTAATCATTAGCTTCAAATAATCCTCATTTAGATGTGCATGAAGCTTTTAAACTCTATTAGCATGTGCATTAGCCTCTAATTTGTACATGAAGGTATGTGGGTAAGTGGGGTCCTCCATTATCATGCCTTTGAATTATTTCCATCTTCATTCCTTTATCTTCACTCTTGTGCATGCATACATCTTCATGAAACATTTATATATGAAGCCAAATTCCTATAAAATAATATAGAAATTTCTAATTAAATTTTCTCAAATTAATATATGCACAAAAATGACCATTTTGCCCTTGGATGAAGATGAATATGTGACGATTTGAATATAATATGAATTTTGGTTTAAATAAGTTAAAATGCCCGATATGATCATTTATTTAATTTAAATAGATTAAATATGGTGGTAAAAATATGCACATTTACGTGCACATCACAACCCGACCTGACTTGACCAAGTTATAATCGGGTTACATAGGTCGAGTCGGGTCAACCCGTTTATAATCTAGTCGGGTTTGGGTTGAGCTATTTCTGACCTGTTTAATAAACGGGTTGACCCGACCCATTTAAAATCAACCCGAACCCGACTTGACCCGACCCAAACCCGACCCAAACCCGACCCGAACCCGACCCGAACCCGACCCGAACCCGACCCGAACCCGACCCGACCCATTGATAGCCCTAGTTATTGGTACAATTTAGTTGTATCTATTTTCCATGTAATTCTCATTAACTATCTAATTAAACTACGTATAAAATGTACGTCGTTGAAATAATAAGGAGTGTACCAAAAAAGGATAGAGATAAAATGTAAAGTACAGACGTTCTCCTTTATATTTTGCACTGTTTATTTCAATAAAAGAAATAGTTTCTTGTAATTTCAAATGGAGGAAAAGTCTCACCTTTGGGTAATTCATGGAAAGTTATAACAATAATTCTTTTTAGGAAGAATGGCTCTAATAAATTAAAATGTGGAAATTGATGTTCTTCACAGAATGTACATATAAATGTATGTTCTGGAATTCCTAAGCATAGGAATTAATATGTTAGGAATATGAACACACACACACACACACACACACACACACACACACACATGTATAGCCGCGCCTACCGATTAAAAATATAAACATATATGTAGCATAATATACGTTAATACTCGTATTTGTTATATTAGGATGTTTAGTTATTAATAGCGCAATAAATTATAGGACAAGGGGGTGTAGATGGAAAAAAGATAGTAACACCAAAATTAGTAGGGCAATAAATGTGCAGTTAATAGAGAGTTACATGAATTAAATGAGAACATAAATGCATTTAATGAGACTGATTAAGGAATTTAATATGACATTTATAAGGAAATGAAATAGACATAATAGGTTGAATTAGAACGAATAAATAAATGTCATTGGTGATTGTCCAATTTAAATAATAATGACCCTTTTTTACAGACAATTGACATTTATGGGACATAATATGGAAATAAAGAATACACATAATAAGCGTATAAGATAGGAATTAAATGCTAGGAGGCAATATAATTTTCATAGTAGGAAATTATACAGCCTTAATAATACGTTAGGACGAGCGTGAATTAGTGGGCCTAGCCCAATATTTAGGCCTACGGTAATTGGTTTGATTTAGTAAAGGTTGGGATGCAAGGTCAGTAGAGTTACACAACACTAGTAACTATCTAGCTGACATTGCACGGAATCTCTTCAGCCACTTAATACTTCTTATTGAAGCGAGCCATTTTCCAATATATCCTCTACCGTGCCTAACTCATAACCTGACCATTTACTACTTCCTACATAAAGAAGAGAAGGGCCCTCAGACTACTACTTAACACCTTCAATCTCTGAAGCAGTCCCTTCGTATTATGACCTGTACCCTATGGTGACGTCGCACGTTAGCCCATCTATTCGTAGGTATTGGTAGCTAGATTAACTGGGCAAATTTACCCTACTTATTATAGTTGATGTCTCATATCAGCTCCAAAGTCACATTGTTGGTAAACAGATTAGCTAAGCAGACTTCCGTATGCTTTTGACTGACCTCGCATCCCTATAAGATAGTCATAATCTACATCACACTCTATATATATTATCATACACCTCTCCATTCCCAAAATCATGGCCATATAAGAAATCTCTCTTATTTCGCCTTTGACATTAATTACCTTCCTAAGAGGGATTTAATAGAATTAATAACCTATTTAACTACGCAATTATACGCTATAATTATATGTTAAAAACGAAAATACACACACACACACATACATACATATATACACACACACACGCGTGCGTGCTTGGTAATTTATAGGCGTGCAGAGCTTACGCCCTAAACTAGTATTTAAATGTCAATCTTTAAACAATCATACAAGTTTCATTCCATATTATCAAAAATACCAAAATTCCAATATTCATATCCAAAAGTTCCCATCAATAGACTTGTATAAAATTAAAATTTAAACTCAACTTATTTCATCAAAATAGTGGAACATTTTGATAGTAGAAACTTATAATTCCAATTTTTACGCTATATTCAACTCCTTTTTCACATAAAAATAAACAAAGAAATTTCTATTTAATTCATGGGAATAAGTTGTGCAAACTACAAATAAAATTCGTACATTACACATTATTCCTTAACCAAAATCCTTTAACCAAGTTCAAAGAAAAAGAATAAGGAGTGGAATAGAATGTAAAATTATAAAAACAGCAAATCTACACAATGTCGATTATTTTGACAATAACAATTTGATATTTCAACATAGAATTGATATTTCGTATTGAAGGAGTTTTGGGGGTTTATAATATGATGTTTCGCAAACCAAAACTCCCTAAGGCATATTCAAATCCAAATTACACTAATCAACTACTAAAATAAAAGGCTAAGATTTCCACTCATGGTATTTATTAGCTTTGCCTCCTTGGATTTGACACACCTTCGATAATCTCTTATCGGATCTCTTTTTTTTTATACGTACATACAGCAAGAGATTTGTATATACGTTAGGTTCAGAAAATTAAAGGCTTTAAGGAAAAGAAGTTGAGAAAATAAATAATAAACATAGATAGATCTATAGGATTTCTAACCTAAAACCATAATGGGGTTTTCTGAACCTTTGAAGAGACGAATTGACAGAGCTTCGCTGAAGTTCCCAAAATATTACGTGAATAAAACTGAGGGGTCCAAGGTCTTATTTATAGTGGTGAGAAAGCAGCAGAACAGTCGGATTTAAATAATTAAATCTGAAACATTCAAAATGCCAAAAACCCTAGCTGCCATAGTCAATAAGCGGTCAACCGCCCCTTAAAAAAACTGGTCGACCGCTGGAGGTCGACCGGTCAAGGTTAAAGGGTCGACTGTTCTATTTATTTTAGGAACGTTAATTTTCAACCATTGTTTAATTTATTATATTCCTTAATTAATTAACGTTAATGTCGATTTTAATGTTTACTTAACCCTAAGTCTAATTACTGTTAACTTTAGCATGGAATGTTCTGACATCTAAAAACTTATGGGCTAGTTAGAGAGATAATAAAATTAAAGTCCTTCCAAAAATAATGGCGTCCTCCCCTTCGTTCTCACCTTCTCTTTCGTTCGCTGGAATCACTTTCGTCCCATCCAAGTACTTGCTTGATCTCCCCCATCCTCCACCCGTGCCATCTTCAGGCCTCAAAGCTCAATCTCTTGCATGTCCCATTGAATCCGAAACTGCTGCTCCTCCTATAAAACCCACCCCGCCTGTCATCTTCACCAATGGGAGATCTTACGCTCAAGTAGCTGCAACCCCTCGCCCCACTCCACCTTCAAATCAACAGCCACTTCTCCCGACCCCCCCCCCCCCAATTTTAACCGACGGCGACCAATCCCGTTATTCGAAACTTACCGCCAAACTTTCGAATTTTTGAAATATAAAAAAAGATGCTTCAAATGCGCAGGATTGGGCCACGTGGCGTCCATCTGTAGAGACCCGAGGATCTGCTATCGCTGTGGTTATTATGGCCATTATTACGCCCGTTGTCCCTCTAAACCTTCTGCATCGGGACCCTTAAAAAACTCTTCGATTTCTCTTAGTAATCATCTCCCTGTTCACAATTCATGAATTCCAAAACACACTTCAGGCGATTCCACTACTAAGCACACACGTGTGCTGCAATCAAATCAACTCACAGCTGGACCCGCACTCAACCCCACTATCTCCAATTCATCCAATCACTTTAATTCCCTCTCTCTTCTCCAAACCAAATCATTTTCTCCTCCCCACCATCCTTCTCTCCCTCCATTCAATTTTCCCATGGCGGATTTCTCACTTTATATCACCGCAACCATTATAGATGGCATGGACCGTAGAGAGCCTTAATACCGTCCTGTCCTCCACCTTCAACCACAGTGAATGGGCGATCTGGTTTCTTGATAACAACCGATTCTTGGTCTGCTGCCCCTCCGATCACATGAAAACCACTGTGCTCAACTCCAAGATCCTTACCAAAGTTGGGGTTTCAATTTATCTCGAGGCATGGCCAAACTATGAGCCGTCGCCATCCATTGAGCTAGAGCCGCCCAGTTGGGCAACCATCAAGGGCTTCCCGGAACTCCTTCGAAACAACCCGGATGCTGTCCGGACTGCCCTAAACCCAATAGGGCGATTCATAGAATTTGACAAATGCGAATGGTCAGAGTTTGATCGCCGTCTGATCTATGTTAAAATGCAGTTTCTGGTGGGAATTGACGCTTCCTCCTCGTACATGGTCCACCTCAACAACGCTGATTACCTCATCACGGTTTCACGATGGGACCATTCTCATCCTCGTTTCAAACCAAAGACCTACCCCCTTGGTATTGACATTGAAAAGAAGCTCAAATGCTTTGAGGACCCGCTTGACTCCGACGACCTAGATTCCGAAGAACACTTCGATGCTATGATTCATGAGTCAGCCTCGTCTCCCCCTCCCTCGAATTTTACCGAGGATGTTAACCTTATGATGGTCCATAATGCTGAACCAGCTCCACCACGGTGGGATCCCGTCCTTGACTATGACCTCTCTGTGCCCTATTTCCTTCAAGTTTCGATTCCTGATCCTACTCCAACACCTGACTATTTTCCAGCCTCCCCCCTCCTTAGGCCCCAGTTCACCCTACCCTGCAAGGCCTCTCTCCAGTGGTAGTCAGACGAAGCTCGAGGACTGCCCGAGCCTCTTCCTTGCCCGGAACTACAGGTAGCTTTTATAAACCTATAGTCTTCTCTTCTGCTAATTCTAGATTAAATAAGAAATTAGCACGTTGCATGGGTGTTTCTATTCTTGATGAACATTATTCTGCCATGCAAACCCTAGAACAAGAGCGTCTTTCCCTTTCCCAATGAAATTTGTCTCCTGGAATATTCGTGGGCTAGGGGACCCCTCAAAAAGGCATTCAGTTTACTTGCCCTTGTCTCCTCAACACATAGATATCCTCCTGCTCCAAGAATCTAAACTTTCTGATCCATCTCCCGCCCATATTCATCAAATTGGTGGTCCACAGCTCTCTGGGTGGGCCCATGCAAACGCTATTGGCTCTAGGGGGGTTTAATAACCATGTGGGATGAATCCGTATGGTCTCTTGGTCAAATCATTCATCAGCCATATGTCCTTCATGTAGCTCTTAGACACATACAGTCCAACACCACCTTCTTCTTTTCAAACATTTATGGTCCTCAAGCTACTCAAGAACGGGCAGACCTCTGATGGAACTACATGGAATTTGCAACACACATATACGGTCCATGGGTGCTTGGCGGGGACTTCAATACAACCAGATATTCGGACGAAAGAAACTCAGGGAATTTCTCGCTTGACTCAAATGCTTTCAATGCTTTCATCAACTCCTGCTCATTGATTGAACCCCCTATCAACAACCGCCTTTTTACCTAGTCTGACAGGCGTCAGGTCCCCGCCTTGGCTAAACTTGTTCGCTTTCTCTTCAACTCTGCATGGGACGATATCCACCCTCTATCTACCTGTCAAGGTCTCACAACCGTCCTCTCTGACCATTGTCCTCTTGTACTTGATTCGGGCTCTCTCTCCAATTACAATCGACCATTCAGATTTGAAAGACTCTGGCTACTTGAACCATCCTTCGAAGAATTTATTAAAATTGCATGGGCTCAGCCCATCAGTTCCAATTCTGCTTCGGCCCGGGTAGTAGGCAAACTTAGATCGCTGAGAAGACTTCTTAAACCTTGGGCCAAATCCATTTGGAGCTCACTCAGAAACCGTATCTCCTCCACCCAAGATGAAATCCTTAAGCTGAATATTCTCGAGGAGTCACATCCACTTGATGATTCTGAGATTTTTAAGCTTAGAAGTCTGGAAGCTGAGCTCGAAAGGCTGATGAAACAGGAGGAGATTGGATGGAAACAACGCTCTAAGGCTAAATGGTTAGCGGACGGTGACAAAAACACGGCTTACTTCCACAGACTTGCTAACGGCCGCCGCAGATCCTTGTTCATTCCCGAAATTATTCACAATGATTCGTCAGTCACTGATCAGATTGAAATTCTACATCTCTTTACCAATTACTACCGCTCCGTCCTTGGCAAATCCTCCCCCTCCCTCCCCCCATTGATTGGAACCTCCTCTACCCCAATCCATCCGCCATCTCAATTGATGCTCTTTTCACCGAAGAAGAAATCCTGGCTGCTCTCAAGAATATGGACGACAACAAATCACCGGGTCCTGATGGCTTTGGCCCTTTTTTCTTTAAACACTTTTGGAAAGTTATCAGGACAGATATCTTAAACTTGTGCTCTGAATTCTATTCCAACCCTATGACCATATCCCGGCTCAACTATGCCAATATCGTCCTTCTCCCGAAATCTGAGGGTGCCAATTCCCTTGCAGCCTTTTGCCCCATTAGTCTCCTCAACACCACTTTCAAGCTTATCACCAAAGTCCTTGCTAACCGTCTTCAATTTCACATGAATCAGATGATAGGCTCAGAGCAATCCGCCTTCATCCAGGGTCGCAACATCCTAGACTGTGTGGCAGCAACACAGGAAGTTATCTCCTTTTGCCACTCAAACAACTTACCAGGTGTCCTCCTCAAATTAGACTTCTCTAAGGCTTTTGACTCTGTTAATTGGAACTTTATCCTTGAGCTTTTGTCACACAAAGGCTTCCCCGTGAAATGGTGTGAATGGATAAAATGCATCCTGATCTCCAGCCTCTCTTCTATCCAGATTAATGGCTCATCGGGGGGTCTTTTCAAATCTTCCCGTGGCCTCAGGCAGGGAGACCCTCTCTCGCCGCTTCTATTTGTGCTGGTGGTGGACGTCTTTAACTGCATGGCTAAGCTGGCAATCTCGAACAACTGTCTTGCCGGTATTGGCCCCCCTAACTCTAACTTAAGTGTATCCAACCTCCAATTCGCTGATGATACCATTCTCTTCGTCTCTCCCTCGCCAGATCATATCCACTGTCTTAAGGTCCTTCTATACGTCTTTGAACTCATTTTGGGTATCTCCATCAATTTTCACAAAAGCTCTATCATCATGCTTGGTAATGCTGATCACCTCGGTCCCTCCATCTCCTCCATCCTCAACTGCAACATTGCTCACTTCCCAATCTCCTACCTTAGTATCCCCTTGCATCCCACCAAACTCCACCGTGCCGATTGGGTTCCCCTTGTCTCTAAAATTGAAGCCAGACTTTTGGGCTGGAAAGCCGATGCACTTTCGGCCGCGGGCCGACTGGTTCTAATTAAATCAGTGCTTTCTTCCATTCCCTTATATTGGCTCTCGTTCCATAAACTACCTATTTGGGTATCCAAGAGAATCGATTCCATTAGAAGAACCTTCCTTTGGAACAGGGGAAAAGCCAAATGCCTTGTCAACTGGAGGATAGCCTGTTTACATCAAGACCATGGTGGCCTTGGTATAGTCAACCTTCGAATCCTCAACCTTGCTCTCTTGGCCAAATGGATTTGGCGTCTTCTTACACCTGGACACTTCATCTGGAAAGACTAGATTCTCGCAGTTCACTATCAAGCTAACCCATTTTGTGTCCTTCATCTTGATCCCCTCAACAAACCCTCCCCCTTCTAGTCTGGCGTCCTGGCTTCCCTTAACCGTATTAAGCCTCTCTTCCAAGTAATCCTAGGTAATGGTTCTAAATGTCTTTTCTGGTTTGATTCCTGGTTCCGCCACTCTCCCCTAAATCGCAGATTCCCTACCCTTTTCTCCTCCGCTTCCAACCAGTTCCTCACGGTAGCTGATGCCGTAGCTATCGGCTCCCCTTCGCTTTGTCCTGCTTCCCTTTTTGGTGATAACCTACTCTGGGAATTCCTTACCGCCGCTAACCTGCTTCAATCCGTTAACTTGTCTCCTTCCTCCCCCGATCATTATTCGTGGTCCTTATCCCCCTCAAAAGGTTTCTCTGTGTCCCAATGTTATTCCTTCCTGAACCATCCTGGCAGACTCTTCTCCTTCGCGCGTTTGTGGAAATGCCACCTCCCTCCCCGAATCCTATTTTTCCAATGGTGTCTGATCCATGGCCGTATTAACACCAAAGACCGTCTTTCCCGCCTCAATATCTTAACTGATCAGACTTGTGCCCTCTGAAACCTTGAAGCCGAATCCATAAATCACCTTTTCTTCGAATGCGACTTTGCCTATTACGTTTGGGTCCCAACAAGTGCTCACATTCTTGGTTCCATTCCATCTGTATCAAACTTCTTCGACTTTTGGCAGTACAACGCTCCAGATCTTTTACTCGATTCTCTTCTAGCCAATTTTTGCTGGGTAATTTGGAAAGAGAGAAACGCCCGCGTTTTTAACAAACCTGCTAGTTCGACGGTATACATCTGCAATAGGATAATTAATATCTTTGCTTTTTGGTCAGACTCCAGCTTCTCCGCACCAATCAGGCTCCGCCTTCCAACACCCAGATCACCCCCTACTGAGTCGGTGGGTAGTGCTTCATTTGCCGCACCGGTTGGTCCTCACACTCATGATTATGGAAACCGTACGTGACAGTTGCATGTATATTTTCATCTATATATATATCTGACATGTATTTATGTATATATTGGGCTAGGGTTGGTATTATGACTCTTAATCTTTTTAGCTGCTGCTGTCGATGTATGTTAGTTCAAAACACTTTTCTGGCCAACGATCAGGCATGTTGATCGTACTATTACTATATTAATATTCAGCATTAATCGGCCGTGTAGTTCCACGCTACACATCCGTCCTTCTCAAAAAATTACTAATAACTTTTAAATTTTAAATTTTAAAATTAATTATTCATTTGAATTTGAGTTTTATTTAAATTATTTTAAACCTGAAAACTTCAAATGTCCTAACTTTTTTGTTTGAGCTCGTTTTCTATATTATATATGGAAATTGATCATAATTTCACCGTGAACGTAACGACATAACTTTCGTGGCCAAATTCCAACTTTTGAAAAATTTCCATTTTTATCCCTAACTTATTTAATTTAATTTATCCAATTTATTTATGGTTGATTTTATGATGTGTTACATTCTTCCCCCTAAAGAATTTAGTCCCCGAAATCTTTTCCAAGTGGCGAACAACATAACGTGCACTAAGCATCCATGTTATACAACCAAGTTATCTACACATTCATCTACTCATCCATAAGCGCAATGTGATTATGTATTGCATATATACTATAAATGAGCTTATCCTAACGTTAGTGTGTGACAGTGACATATAAGTATGTATGCAAAACACCTTAAACATGCATGAAAATTTCTACATGAGTGCAAAGTAACGATGAAAAGTGTAGCAACCATCTCCTACCATCCAATCTAGCAACCACAATGCAACAAAAAAAATCTAAATTTGGAAAGAAAAAAGTTGCCAGCGAAAAGCTCGGGGTGAGAGATCCTCATCATTTCTTCGGTCTCCCATGTTCTCTCTGTTGGGTTATCTCTCCATTGTACTCGGGCCAACCTAATTCCTTTGTTGCGGAGCTTTCTAGTTCCATATTCCACAATGCGTGCGGTGGCACGAGATGCTATTAACTCTATATCAATATCCCCCAATTGATCAGGCTCTGCCATAATAGCTGTGTCATAAAGGTGTTTTCTCAAGTGCGAAACATGAAAAACATTGTGGACTCCTGTTAATCTATCAGGTAGCTCCACGTGGTAAGCCAGTTTTCATATTCTTTCAACAACTCGAAAAGGCCCAATAAATCTTGGTGCCAGCTTTCCTGATTTTCCGAATCTCATGGATTTCCTAAGAGGGGAGACTTTGATAAAACACAATGTCTCCAACCTCAAACTCCAATTCTTTCTTCTCTTATCCGCGTAGGATTTCTGGCGATCTTGAGCTGCCTTCATTCGTTGCATAATCAACTCTACCTTCATCGAAGTTTCGCGAAACAAATCTGGGCCGAGTAAAATTTTATCAGTGGTTCCCTACCAACAGCTAGGGGATTTTCATGGCCTCTGATAAACTGCTTCAAAGGGTTCCATACCAATCGTCAATTGTTAACTATTATTATAAGCGAATTCCACTAAAGGTAGGTG
This sequence comes from Allium fistulosum, assembly GCA_030737815.1. Lineage (NCBI taxonomy): Eukaryota > Viridiplantae > Streptophyta > Magnoliopsida > Asparagales > Amaryllidaceae > Allium > Allium fistulosum. The sequence continues at coordinate 299,182,849 of CM060908.1, read as the reverse complement.
CTTCTCACAATGTCCTCCGAAGTCCATGATGCATGCTCTCAACAAGTCCTCCAAGATCCTATTTACTCTTTCTGTTTGTCCATTTATATGCAGGTAGTAAGCGGTACTTAGGTTCAACAATGTTCCCAAGCTATCTACAAACTCTTCCAAAACTCGCTAGTAAACAAAAGGTCCCTACCACTAACGATGCTGGATGAAATTCCATGAAGTCGAACCACTTCCTGAGTATAAATATGGTTGATAGATGCTATGGTCGTATTTTTCCTAATGGGAATAAAATAGGGGCTTTTAGTGAGTTTATCAACCATGACCCAAATTGCTTCATTACCTCTTTGACTCCTAGGCAATCCATCTATGAAGTCCATTGATATGTGTTCCAATTTCCAAGTTGGTATTTCTAATGGCAATAACAATCTTTCAGGCTTCCCTTACTCGGCTTTAATCTTTTGACATGTCAAATTGTAGGATCGTTTTCACCCTAGAGGTGAGTGAATAGGGTGATACTAATAATAATAAAAATTAATGTAGAAATAAAAACAATCACAGATAATAATGCAGTAGAGATCACACACAAATTTACCCAGCTTTGGAAAAACCCTGCCTACATGCTGCCCCTAAGGTTTCTACTAGAAATTAAGCAGTCAGAGGCTTACACACGTAAACTTGCGACACCCGCTAATGACTAACCTAACTCTACGCTCAAAACCCTGCCACAACGTAGCCATTGAGTTGCGAATTCTCGAACTACACCACCGTAGTTCGTAACCTAGTCACACGACTAGAGAGTTACACAATTTTAAAAGAAAACTACAAAATAAAATAAACTAAACAAAATAAAACCCTATTAAAAATTGTAACTCAATACAAAAAATAAAGCTCGACCCAATTTGTAAATAAATGAAGACTTCCTCTTTAGTTTTCATGGCCGCTCCCTTTTGTCTTCAATTCGTATGCTCTGGCTGCCTTATTTTTTTTTCATTTTGCTATTAGGGTTTTCTATTTGAATCGCCGCTTGGAGATTAGAAGCTCGAATCCTATGATGGTATACTCTCAATTCAATTTGAAGCTTCTTCGATCAATTTAATTCTTTCACGGCTGCTTCAAGTGATGATTCGAATGGATAGAAATTGGTAATTGATTTTTGCCCCTTTTCGATTTTAATTAAGCTCGGCTTGATTGCACTGTCAATTTTCTTGGGCTCGAACTCATGTTTTTGCCGATGATGTAACAGGTTTAATTTATAGGGATAAAATCCCTAAATTTTCGTTTGTATATATTGTTTGAATTCTTCATGATGTTCTGCTCGGCCATTCGATTTTTGATCGTGCGATAAGTATGATTTTTGAGTTGATCTCCGGTTGACTATATTCGAATTTGAATGAGTTCGAATCCGTTCTTCTCTGGTTCCATTCTTTGCTGGCACTATGACTTCGGCATTTGAATTTTGATAGAACTTGACTTCCTGAAATATTGGCATCTCTATTTTGAACTCAATTATGACTTGATTACCGTGTTTCACATGCGAGTTCAATTCTTTGCTGGCTTTGACTTTGACATTTACATTTGTGATAAACTTTACTTGTTTGTCTCTGAAATACTTCACTGCAATTTTTTTACTCCTTGACTGTTCGAACTGCTTCACTGATTTTTGAAACATTTGTGTGTGTCATCTCCATGTATATACATACATATATGTATGTATATACTTGTGTGATCGACTTGCTTGTTGCATCACTGTGTAAAATTATTGTCACTTAATTATTCAGTGCACTTGTTCACTTGCATCTTATAAATAATACCAAACTTGTATATATGAATTCTGTTGTAACTTGGTTGGTCATGTTGAACTATAACTTGATGAAATTGACTTGTCTGAAGCTTTTTGTTTGTACATGTTTTGTTCATGTCTCTGAATACTCTGAGCTGGTCTTGTGTGTGTGTACTGAGTTTGTAGCCTCTGTTGCTTCGAGCCAGTTCATTTGTATTTATGCCATATCTGGTTTTGAACTGCATTAATCTTGGTCTGCACTTTGTGTATGAGCCTGTTGTCATCTTCATGTTGTGTTCTCTGTTGCTCTTGAAGTCGAGTACAATTTTGTTCATTATTGCTTTGAAATGTTACTGGAAGGACTAGAGTCTTGTTGCACTCGAATCATTTTGTAATATGGTTGCATTCCATGTGTTGTTGCAGTTTGGTCTGTGTTCACCTCAGTTTTGTATTGTTCGAGCCATACTTGTTTGCTCTCTTGTATGTACATGTGCACTGGTTCATGTTCATGCTTGTTACTCTTTATACATATATAGTCTGGACTTGTTGTTTCCTCTGGTTCATTGATGATGATGTTGTTGTCTGGATTTGTTTTTGAATGAAGTCTTGTGTGTTCTGTTTTAACTTGAGTCTGGACTGACCATGTGTATATTTGAAGTATTGTATGTTGTTTTGCATGCACCGGAGTTGAATCCAACCTCGGCTTGAGTTTGACCTTGCGCTAACCTGTCCATGCAGTTTTAACAAGTGTATATCGGTGTGCATGACCTTGTGACATGTACAGTGATACACTGTGCATGTTACAAGCTGTTCGTGTAAGATGAACTCAAAAGAAAAATGATGACGAACAACCCAAATAACTGAGGCAAATAACATTTTTAAAAACACACATTTCATCTTCCATCGCAAAATATTTCTTTTTCAATTTTACCGCGTCCGTGTTTATCTTGTAGATAGTTCAGATGCTGGATACATACTGGAACAAAGTTGAAGATCAAATACGAGTGTTGAGTGAATATGTAGTGAGGTGACATTGTAAATTGAAAATGTATTGTGATTGAAATTGTATTATAATTGAAAGTATATAAATGTAGTGAGAGCTCAAATTTGTACTACTTGAATTTGTAATAAAATATTTGTTTGAATAAAATATTTGTTTGAATATGAATTCTGAGTTATTTATTTTATTCAACAAATATTTATTTAATTATGTGACAAAATAAAATAGTACAATAGCAAATACATTTAAATGAATATATATATATATGTTTATTATCATCAAACAAAAATCATAGGCTATTGCATTCTACAATCTTCCCCCTTTAATGATAACAAACATATATTAAGATTTTGACTCTATTAAATATATTTGGTTTTGATGAATTCCATTTGCTCCTCTTATTTGAAAGCTCCCCCTACAACAAAGCTCCCCCTTCACATATGCATGGAAATAAATAAAAAATATGCAAATGAACCTAGATGGGAATATGCAGATAAAAAATACGACTTGACTTATTTGCCAAAATATTGACTTCTCTCTCCCCCTTTTGTTATCAGCAAAAGGATAATAGTGTTAGAAAAATAAAGATAAAGTGATAAACATTAATACAACATTAATACCTAATCGAGTATAAATATTAAATTTCAGTAAAAAAAATCAAACAAAAATCATAAATACTCTGTTAGGTGCATATTCCACTTTAGAGTGATAGGGGTGATGTCGGTATAGAAAAACCATATAGTTGTGTCCATTTGTGCTATATTTGACAGGAATTTGAATACTTACTAACCATGCATATCCGTTAGGACTTTTAAATGAGATTAGTAGTATTCCCAATTTTTATAAAAAATGAATTTCAAGCATCTTCTAATCACGCATAACCGTGAGGACTTTTAAATGGGAATAGAATCAACTTGTCTATTTAATAATCAATTTTGATATGTGTTTCATACATGGATAACCGTGAGGACTTTTGAATGAGCATGAAAGCACTTAATCAAAGATTCCAAGTAGTTCACCCATGCATAACCGTGAGAAATTTTAAATGAGAGTGAATACTTTGGATGTTTTTATAAAATAAAAAAAATGAATAATTTCCCGTTTAAAATACCACATTTTGACATACTATATTGAATTTTGACGAGTGATGGTCGTTAGAAATATGATAGAGACAGAGATGGTCATGGAATTTTAACCAACCAAAGTTATTACAAATTTTGTTTAAATTTTTAATTTTTTTACTAAATATACTGTCTCAAGTCATAATATATGATTAATATCAACACTTATCATATTTTCAATCACTATTTATCTTTTCGATAATCGGTAGGGAGTCATATTAGTTAATGTATTCATTTAAGATTAAATCCAAAAATAAATATAAAATCAAATATCTAAATTGCCTAATCTGAAACGAAGTCAACAAAAACTATTTTTTGGAAGGGGTTTTATGAAAAAAATGTCTGCCAATTGAAAATCAGTTAAAATGAAAATTATGCAGATATTTTCTTTGGAAATGTGATGCAACTAATGAATGTCCCTACATAAAACACATTCCACTAGTAATTTTCTATCAACTAGACTACCAGCATAATCTGCATCTGAATACCCCTTTTAAACTCAAGGTTATCATTAGTAAGATACCATAGACCAAACCGTGGAGTGTGCAACAAATACTTTATAATCCTTTTTATAACTTTTAAATGAGATTCTTTTGGATTTGATTGAAACCATGCACATAAACAAATAGTGAATATAGTGTCAGGTCTAGATAAAGAAATATACCCATGTGTATCTAGAGTAACCATCAACCAACACAAGACAATATCTCGTACCTCCTAAACTTGCAATATCGTTATTCCAAACAAATCTATATGAACTAGTTCAGGGATGAAAAGATGACTGGTCAACATTTTTGCATAAATCAGAATCAAAATCAAAATTCATTTCCTTATCACATAACTGGCTGATTTAAATCAGATTATGGTGCAGATTTTCAACATATAATATATCGTTCAAGATAAATGTAACGTTACCTATTTTAGATTTCCTGATAATATTTCATTTATCGTTGTAGCCCTTTGTGATTCTTCCACCATTATACTTCTCTAGGCTAAGGAAACTTTGAGTTGTCGTTCGTCGTGTGCCTGGAACAGCCAGAATCCAGGTATCACTCTTGTTGTTCCTTAGCCTGCCACCACACCTAAACGAGAAAATATTTTTGTGACCTATAAGTTTTTATAGGTCCATGATTGTTAGTGACAGAATATTTTGAAAAACAAGTTTGTGTAGAACCAAAACAGTCTATATTTGTTCCTTTCGGCACCCAGATTTGTTTAGTTTTAAGGGATTTTATATTAGTGCCTTTTGGAACCCAAATTGGTATGGTTTTTGTGTGTTTGGGTCTATACCAGCAATTGTTGTGATTGTGTCCAATTTTTTTACAAATCGTTCACTTTGAGTTGACAGGATTAGTTTCACTTCTAGCATTTTCAGATTGAGTATACCCAAGTCCTTGTCTAAGAGTATTAACAGTTTGTTTTCCTAATAGCATATTTAGTGATTTTTCTCCTTTAGATAATTTCCCTAAAGTTGTAAACAATTGTTGGACTTGTGTTTTGAAAGATTCATTTTCATTCAATAACAGAGTGCACTTTTTAATAGAATTTTCTCTCCTAGTATTTTCACTTTCTTTCAAATCAGAATTTCATTTTCAAGTGATTTAATTATAATTTCTGATTTTTTAATCTCTTCTTCAAATGATGGACACTTATCACACTTAGGGCTCTTATTTCGATAGTTTTTAACCAATTGATCAAGCTGTTTATTTAGTTCTATCAAACTATGTCTTTGTGATTCAATTTTAGCGTACTTCTTCCTAAGTCGTTAAAAACAACCATTTACTTCGTGAAAATATATAAGTAATTTTGAGTGAGTAAGTTTTGATACCTCGCTTGGCTCGTCATCATCGCTATCACTTATTTCTCCTCGAAGACACAGTTTTGCTTTTTCATTTTCACCGCCAGTGCTTTCATCTTTACCTTCATCACTTTCATCCCAAGTAGCTGCAAAACTTCTCCTTTTTGGTTTCTTTCCTTTGCTGAATTGATTTTGGGGACAATTTCGCTTGATATGACCGGGTTTATTGCAGTTGTGACAAATAATCTCCTACTCTTCTGAATCGTCTAGAACTTTGACTATTCTATTCTTCAGTTGTTGATTCAAGGCAGGATTTCTATATTTGCGGTTCCACCTTTTGAATCTCTTTATTATCAGTGCCAATTCAGCTGCTCCTTCATCATCACCATCATCTTCACTTTCTATTGTACCTTTCAAAGCTATTGATTTCTTTCGTGTATCACCTCGTTCACGTTCTTCCTTGAATTTGATTTCTAGCTCATAAGTGGTGAGATTTCCGATGAGTTCTTCAACTTTAATATGTTTCAAATCCTTTGATTCTTAAATGGCAGTCACTTTTGCTTCAAATTTTCGTGAAATAATTCTAAGGATTTTTCGAACAATTTCCAGCTCTGTATATGGTTTTCCAAGGGATTTTGATTTGTATACGAGATTAGATAGTCGTCCATACATTTCTTTGACACTTTCATCCTTTGTCATTGTGAAGTTTTCGTATTCGCTACTGAGCATAGCAAGGCAAGATTCTTTGACTTGGGTGGTTCCTTCATGAGTCACTTCGAGTGTGTGCCAAATTTTCTATGCAATTAGACAATGTGAGACACAATTAAATTCATTTTGATATAATGAACAAATAATAGAATTCCATGCACCTATCGTTTTCAAAAAAAATTCATTCTATTTTTCCAATAAGCATATTCACCATTGAACAAGGGTGGTCTAACTATGGACCGACCCTCGGCAAAAGCATTATTAAAAGAAGCCATTTAAAAAAAATCAAATTTTTAAAAAGAAAATCAAATTTTTAATAAAAATATGGTTTTTGTTCCTAGCTCTGATACCACTTGTAGGATCATTTTCACCTTAGAGGGGGGGGGTGAATAGGGTGATACTAATAATAATAAAAATTAATGTGGAAATAAAAACAATCACAGATAATAATGCTGTAGAGATCACACACAAATTTACCTAGCTTCGGCAAAACCCTGCCTACGTGCTACCCCCAAGGTTTCTACTAGAAATTAAGTAGTCAGACGCTTACGAACGTAAACTTACGACACCCGCTAATGACTAACCTAACTCTATGCACAAAACCCTAACACAACTCAGCCACGGAGTTGCGAATTCTCGAACTACACCACCGTAGTTCGTAACCTAGTGACACGACTAGAGAGTTACATAATTTTAAAAGAAAACTACAAAATAAAATAAACTAAACAAAATAAAACCCTATTAAAATTGTAACTCAATACAAAAAATAAAGCTCGACCCAATTTGTAAATAAATGAAGACTTCCTCTTTAGTTTTCGTGGCCGCTCCCTTTTGTCTTCAATTCGTATGCTCTGGCCGCCTTATTTCTTTTTCATTTTTCTATTAGGGTTTTCTATTTGAATCGCCGCTTGGAGATTAGAAGCTCGAATCCTCTGATGGTATACTCTCAATTCAATTTGAAGCTTCTTCGATCAATTTAATTCTTTCACGGCTACTTCAAGTGATGAGTTCGAATGGATATAAATTGGTAATTGATTTTTGCCCCTTTTCGATTTTAATTAAGCTCGACTTGATTGCTCTGTCAATTTTCTTGGGCTCGAACTCATGTTTTTGCCGATGATGTAACAGGTTTAATTTATAGGGATAAAATCCCTAAATTTTCGTTCGTATATATTGTTTGAATTCTACATGATGTTCTGCTTGGCCATTCGATTTTTGATCGTGCGAAAAGTATGATTTTTGACTTGATTTCCGGTTGACTATATTCGAATTTGAATGAGTTCGAATCCGTTCTTCTCTGGTTTCATTCTTTGCTGGCACTATGACTTCGACATTTGAATTTTGATCGAACTTGACTTCCTGATATATTAGCATCTATATTTTGAACTGAATTATGACTTGATTATCGTGTTTCACATGCGAGTTCCATTCTTTGCTAGCTTTGACTTTGATATTTACATTTGTGATAAACTTGACTTGTTTTCTTCTGAAAGACTTCACTACAATTTTTTTACTCCTTGACTGTTCGAACCGCTTCACTGATTTTTGAAACAATTGTGATGCAGCGCGAGATAAAGATAAACGACTTACCTTAAGTCGCTTCCCTGATTCGCGATTCCAGTAGGTCGCGAATTCCAGTAGGTCGTTCTAGTTTAACTCGCGAGCTTCCTACGTCACGAAACCCTAGGTCGCGAGGTCGAAGCCGCTCTAGAATGCCCTAGGTCGCTCCAGCCTAAGTCGCGAACGAGCAGACCTTCCAGTAGGTCGCGCTCCAGAGTTTCTTATGTTGCGAAGCCTAGGTCGCTGAAGATTCCTGATGCCTTGTTTCTTAAGGCGCTATGTCGTTATGTCACTATGCCGCATTTCTTATGTCGCTCCCACTATGCCGCAAACTTCTTAAGTCGCATTGTCTTAAGTCGTTAAGTCACTCAAGTGGAAATGGCTGCTTTCTTATGTCGTATGTTGTTAAGTCGTGTGATGTTGTAACTCGTATGTTGTGAAGTCGTATATGTCGCATGTTGTTAAGTCGTTTGTTTGTTAAGTCGTGTTGTAATTGTGTTGAGTTGTGTGGTGTTGTACTTTCCCTATAAATAGGGGTGTGTTGTCATTTGTAAAGGAGTTGATTTTTGAATAAAATTTGTTGAGAGCTTTGTGCCTCTTTTAAAATTGGAAGTTGAGTGTGATCTCCTTTCTCCATCTTCGGATATTCGAGTGCGCTCGAATCAACGATTTTGAAGCCGATTCACGGAATCTCGTGCGCGAGATCAACATCGAAGAATCGTAGATCTTCTAATGCGGTATCGTGCGTGATCAACGTGTTGAAGATAGCTAGAATCTGGTATCTCAAGAGATCAACGGATTTGGGCATTTGGGTATCATCAATTCATCAGTTTATCTTGTTTCATCGATTCATTGTTTCCGCAATTCGTGATCGGATCTGGGATAGATTTGACCGCTGGTTCAGATCTACTTCCGTGCTGCATCATTTTGGTATCAGAGCAAGGTTACGAACTTTTCCAAGTTCATTGGGTGTTCGTGAAATTTCAAACAATTTGATCATACCTCCGAGACGTGCTAACCGCTATCAAAATGTTGAAGATTTGTATAGAAGACAAGAAGCTGAGCAGATGGAGCAGCGTATCAATGAAAAGTTTAATGAGGGTATTGAAAAATTGGAGAAATTGATGTCTGACATGAATCGAAATCAAAGGAGAGTGTCGCCACATTATGATAGAGAAAGGAGAGAACCATCCTTGTCGATAAATCGAGATCGTGGATTTTGAGACAATCATGATGATTGGAATGAAGAAAGAAGAGCTTATCGTGGTTACGAGCATGAGCCATATTGTGATTATGAAAGAAGAAGTAGAGAGGACGTGCATGGTCATAGAAGAGTCAATGTTCAGAATCGACATCAAAGCTCATCTAATTTTGAAGAAGATAGTTATGGTAATAGTGTTCACTTTCGGTATCCAGGTCAAGGGCAATATCGATATAGGAATGTTGAAGAGAATGGTCATACACGGGAGTCAAGGATGGACACAGAAACAGAATTCCGAGGTGGTCTACAAGCAGAGGAATTCTTTGATTGGTTATCAAAGGTTGAAAAGATTTTTAAACTCAACAACGTGTCTGAAGATCGTCAAGTTAAGTTAGTTGCTACAAGACTGAGAGGAAGAGCTATGAATTGGTGGCAACAAACTAAATCAACCAGAGAGAGAATGGGGAAATCCAAAGTTGTCACGTGGGATAAGATGAAAAGGATGATGAAGGCAAATTTCTTACCCTACAATTATCAAGCTCGTATGAACCAACAGTTGCAGAAGTTGAGTCAAGGGAGTCGAGGAAAGGGTGTGGATACAAGCCCCAGCAATCAGAATAAAGGTGTTAATTGCAGTATAAATGTTTCTAAGAGAGTCAACGAACCAGTTGTACATGGAATCACTAAGACAAATGTTGATGACCAAATTAAGCGCTATCATTACCAGGAGTCTGACCATAGAAGTATAGAATGTACGGAGTCCAAGAAGAAAACCTTAGTTGTAGAAGAATGTGAAAACGAGGATGTGGATGATTCTACTGAAAGCGAGCCGGGAAAGGAAGAGAAACCGACTAGTCCATTATCTTTCAGCGAAAGTGTTGAAGAAGCGGAAGGTAGTGCTGAATCATTGGTTAGGTATGAGGCAAGTGAAGAGTTTGAAGAGGTCGGTCCTATGAAATCGTTTGAAGAATTACCACCAAAGTTTGACAACGAAGATGAAGAGGTCGAGTTAGAGAACGATGAATGTAATTTTTTGATGGGATTTTATTCAACGTCAAAGTATGTGGATGTAGAAGTTGATTACTCTTCACCGCCAAAGATTGATGTCGATAGTATGGAAGAAGAAATTGTGTTCGGAGTTGAGGGAAATAACTTGATGATGGAGGATTCTTGCTTAACACTTGAGCTTATGGATGAGAGCCAGCCAAGTGTAAATTCCTTAGTTTCCGAAAAGCCCGAACAAAGTGAAAGTGAAACAGAAGAGAAGGCAGAATCAGATAGTTTATTATCTTTGAAAGAGTTCTTCAATAAAATGAAAGATAGTGATGAATTGTCAATGTTGATTGAATCTGGAGAAAGTTCTGATTTTGAGAATCCTGAAGAGGTTGAAGTAGTTGAAGAGTTTGAAGATGAGATTTCTGAGGAACTGCCTGAAGAAACTAGTCTTGTATTTTTGGAAGAGTCTGTTGAAAAGGTGAAAAATAGTAATGAATTGTTTGTGTTGACCGGGCAAGGAACGAGTAAAGATCTTGAGGTTTTTGAGGAAGTTGGATCAGAATTCGATGAGTCTGAAGTCGAATATCCTGAGGAATTACCCGAAGAGTTACCACCACTACAGGACATTCAGCATCAAACTTAACTAGTACCAGATTCTATTTTACTGCGGGGATCGTATGATCTTGTGAATCTGAAAGAACAGGAAGAGTTGAAAAGACAGGAGGAAGAGAATGATTGTCAGTTGGAGTTGCCTGATCATGTCCGCACTGCTGACGTTGTCAACGTCAACTGCTTGGAACCGTTTCATGAAAATAAACATGTCAAAGAAGAAGCGAGTAGGAATTCATTTCAATCAGGGGAAATTGTTGCAACACATCAAGGGAAGATTCTAAATGATGATGCACCTGAACGAGATAAGGAAAGACAAGAATCTGGGCATGAGTCATCACACTTCTTCAGTCGTAACTTCCTAAGTCGCTCCGCGATTTTAAACTTCCTTATATCATCTCGCATTTTCATCACGTTTTGGTTCTATATCACACCTTCCTATTGGCACAAGCATCATGATGTCATCTCCCTCAGATCACTTCCTTATGCAGCCTGCCTAATGCCACGTCTGCTTTATGCCATGCATTCCTTATGTCGAGCCGCATCTTCAAATGGTCAAGACAAGATCAATCTCAAGAGTGGTTATCACCAGAGCCGCATCAGACCAGATAATGAATGGAAGACAACGTCTCGAAGAAGAAAAAAAAAGTGTGAATTCGGGACGAATTCTTTTCAACCAAGGGAGGATGATGCAGCGCGAGATAAAGATAAACGACTTACCTTAAGTCGCTTCCCTGATTTGCGATTCCAGTAGGTCGCGAATTCCAGTAGGTCATTCCAGTTTAACTCGCGAGCTTCCTATGTCGCGAAACCCTAGGTCGCGAGGTCAAAGCCGCTCCAGAATGCCCTAGGTCGCTCCAGCCTAAGTCGTGAACGAGCAGATCTTCCAGTAGGTCACGAGCTCCAGAGTTTCTTATGTCGCGAAGCCTAGGTCGCTGAAGATTCCTGATGCCTTGTTTCTTAAGGCGCTATGTCGTTATGTCGCTATGCCGCATTTCTTATGTCGCTCCCACTATGCCGCAAACTTCTTAAGTCGCATTGTCTTAAGTCGCTCAAGTGGAAATGGCTGCTTTCTTATGTCGTATGTTGTTAAGTCGTGTGATGTTGTAACTCGTATGTTGTGAAGTCGTATATGTCGCATGTTGTTAAGTCGTTTGTTTGTTAAGTCGTGTTGTAATTGTGTTGAGTTGTGTGGTGTTGTACTTTCCCTATAAATAGGGGTGTGTTGTCATTTGTAAATGAGTTGATTTTTGAATAAAATTTATTGAGAGCTTTGTGCCTCTTTTAAAATTGGAAGTTGAGTGTGATCTCCTTTCTCCATCTTCGGATATTCGAGTGCGCTCGAATCAACGATTTTGAAGCCAATTTACGGAATCTCGTGCGCGAGATCAACGTCGAAGAATCGTAGATCTTCTAACACGGTATCGTGAGCGATCAACGTGTTGAAAATAGCTAGAATCTGGTATCTCAAGAGATCAATGGATTTGGGCATTTGGGTATCATCAATTCATCAGTTTATCTTGTTTCAACGATTCATTGTTTTCGCAATTCGTGATCGGATCCGGGATAGATTTGACCGCTGGTTCAGATCTATTTCCGTGCTGCGTCAAATTGTGTGTGTCATCTCCATGTATATACATATATATATATATATATGTTTGTATGTATGTATGTATGTATGTATATATGTGTGATCGACTTGCTTGTTGCATCTCTGTGTAAAATTATTGTCACTTAATTATTCAGTGCACTTGTTCACTTGCATCCTGTAGATAATACCAAACTTGTATATATGAATTCTTTTGTAACTTGGTTGGTCATGTTGAACTATAATTTGATGAAGTTGACTTGTCTGAAGCTTTTTGTTTGTACATGTTTTGTTCATGTCTCTGAATACTCTGAGCTGGTCTTGTGTGTGTGTGGGCGCACTGAGTTTGTAGCCTCTGTTGCTTCGAGCCAGTTCATTTGTATTTATGCCATATCTGGTTTTGAACTGCATTGATCTTGGTATGCACTTTGTGTATGAGCCTGTTGTCATGTTCATGTTGTGTTCTCTGTTACTCTTGAAGTCGAGTACAATTTTGTTCATTACTGCTTTGAAATGTGACTGGAAGGACTAGAGTCTTGTTGCACTCGAATCATTTTGTAATATGGTTGCATTCCATGTGTTGTTGCAGTTTGGTCTGTGTTCACCTCAGTTTGGTATTGTTCGAGCCATACTTGTTTGCTCTCTTGTGTGTACATGTGCATTGGTTCATGTTGATGCTTGTTGCTCTTTATTCATATGCAGTCTGGACTTGTTGTTTCCTCTGGTTCATTGATGATGATGTTGTCTGGATTTGTTTTTGAATGAAGTCTTGTGTGTTCTGTTTTGACTCGAGTCTTGACTGACCATGTGTATATTTGATGTATTGTATGTTGTTTTGCATGCACCTGAGTTGACTCCAGCCTTGGCTTGGTTTGACCTTGTGCTCACCTGTCCATGCAGTTTTAACAAGTGTATATCGTTGTGCACGGCCTTGTGATATGTACAGTGATACACTGTGCATGTTACAAGATGTTCGTGTAAGATGAACTCAAAAGAAAAATGATGACGAACAACCCAAATAACTGAGGCAAGTAACATTTTTAAAAATACACATTTCATCTTGCACTTCAAAATATTTCTTTTTCAATTTTACTGCATCAATGTTTATTTTGTATATAGTTCAGATGCTGGATACAGACTGGAACAAAGTTGAAGATCAAATACGAGTGTTGAGTGAATATGTAGTGAGGTGACATTGTAAATTGAAAAATGTGTTGTAATTGAAATTGTATTATAATTTAAAGTGTATAAACGTAGTGAGAGCTCAAATTTTTACTATTTGAATTTGTAATAAAATATTTGTTTGAATATGAATTCTGAGTTATTTATTTTATTCAACAAATATTTATTTAATTATGTGACAAAATAAAATAGTATAATAGAAAATACATTTAAACGAATATATATATATATATATTATCGTCGAACAAAAATCATAACCAATTGTATTCTACATAAACACCTAGAAACAAGCTACTTTCTTCTTCATCCTTGACTGATAGAAAATCTGTTTTATATCCCCATACTTCTTATCTTCTCCGGGGTGAATAGTCATTCTTGAATGGTGACATTCGGTAACCACTTCCTCCAATATATTATCAATCCTTGGGACGCAGATGCGTCTATCTCTCCTCAAATATCCCTTCTCGTCAATTGCATATCTATTGATGTGGGAAAAATGTTCTCCTCTCCTTAGCTTATCTGAAATACCGACTATCTCCTCATCCTTATTTTACTCAAGTCTAATACAGTACATCAATACTGGTCTAACCTCCATTGCTACCAAATAGTTTGAGCGGCTTCTATTGGCTATTGGAAGTTGAAATTTGAGAGGAACTCCAACTGTCTCCACCCATATATAGCACCCAAGGTAGCATGCCTCCGGCTAGGGGTGTCGACGACGACATTCCCTTTTCTAGGGGTATACCGTATCCCAAAGTCGTAGGATGTTATAAACTCCATCCACCTCTGCTGCCTAAGATTTAAGTCTTTGTGGGAAAATAGATATTTGAGTGATTTGTGGTCAGTAAACAACTCAAACTTTTCTCCCAAAAGATAGCGCCTCCACATCTTCAAGGTGAAAACAATGGCTGCCAACTCCAAGTCATGCACTGGGTATCTCTTCTCATGGTCCTTTAATTGCCTGCTAGCATAAGTTATCACTCTTCTTTTATGCATAAAAATTGCTCCCAATCCTGTGCTACATGCATCTGTATAAACCGTAAAAGGCTTCGTTCCATCAGGTATGACGAGTACTGGTGCACTTGTTAATAGTTCCTTTTGCTTCCTGAACGCTTCCATGCAGTTCTCATCCCAAGCGAAGACTAAATTCTTCTTGGTCAAATGGGTTGGAGGAATTGCTATCTTTGCAAAATCCTTTATGAATTTCCTATAATAACCTGCTAACCCTAGAAAACTTCTAACCTCCATGGCATTCTTTTGAGTCTTCCAATTTTGAATAGCTTCCACTTTTGCGGGTTCCATAGTTAATCCATGTTCCAAAACAATATGCTCAAGAAATCTCACTTTCTTCTTCCAAAAATGGTATTTTGAGAATTTGGTTTTAAGTTGGTGCCTTCTCAAGTTTCATAATATCTCCCTTAAGTTACTTTCATGCTCCTTTTCACTTTTGGAAAATACCAAGATGCCATCTACAAAAACTACAAAAAATTTGTTTAGCAGTCTCCTAAATACTCTACTCATCAAATCTACAAGGTATGCGGGGGCATTTTCCAATCTAAAAGGCATTACTTCACACTCATAGAGTCCATCTAATGTGTGAAATGCAGTCTTTGGTTTGTTATCCTCTGCGATCCTTAGCTGATGAAATCCAGTTGTCAAGTTCAATTAGGAGAAGACTTTGGATCCCATAAGTTAATCAAAAAATCATCTATCCTAGGTAAAGGATACATATTCTTCTTCGTCAACTTGTTGAGTTCTCTATATTCAACACAGAGCCTCAATGAGCCTTCTTCCTTAATGGTAAAGACAACTGGGGCTCCTCATTCTAATGTACTTCTTCGAATGAATCCTTTCTGTAGTAGCTCCGAGATCTTCTTATCTAATTCTTGCCTTTCCTTGGGGGCCTGTGTCTTAATGGCAGAGCAACTAGTCTAGCATCCTTCTCTAGATCAATCCTAAACTCTATCTCTCTTTGGTGTGGAAGCCCCGAAACTTGTTCAAAGACATGGGTATGGATGAAAGTTCATTTTGCGATAGGTTCATCGAGTATAGATAACTTAACTCGAATGAATTTTAGGGTGTACAACGAACGTCTAGGGCTCGTCCTATACAACTCTTAAGCCATATTACCCTCTTATCGCAGTCTAAGACTACCCTATAGAGCGACAACCAATCCATACCTAAAATAAGTCCATACACCTTGAAATTTAGGACGCACGCATTGCATATGAAATCAACGTCACATATATCTAGCACTACGTCTTTGCAAATTGAGAAAAGATGTGTTGTCCCCCCAATAGGATTTGAAACCACTATCGGGTGGGTGATAGTTTGAGTTTGAAGGTTTAAGGAGTTAATCACATTCCCAACTACGAATGAATGTGATGCTCCGAAGTCAAATAGAGTAAGAATTTTATTTCCTAAAATAAGAGTTATACCTTCCATAGCTGTCTTCCCTTAGTCTCTAGAGGGTAGTCTACTCGAAATGGGAGCAGCTCTAATGGCTTGCCCACTCTGCCCTTCCTTCACCGTCTTCGAACACTAATTTTTGAAATTCCTTTCCTCATAGCAGTGGTAACACTTCCCTTTAAAAGCATCCTTCAACAAATTCACTCTATAATCCTTTGTAAGGTGTCCTTTCTTTTGGCATCTATTACACACTTTACCTTCATTCTTAAATTTTCCTTTTGACTTCATATTTTCCCACAAATTTTCTTTCTTGGCCCTTCCTTGATTCTATGCGATTCCTGCCTTCTCCTTCCCAATTTCTTTCTCTTCATCATTCATCGTCTATAGTAAAGTCATCTCAACAAGCATCTTGTAGGTAGTCCGGTGGGTATCTAAGTCAACAACCATTCCCTAAGCGGGGAGTTCGAGCCTTTGACAAACTTTGTAGCTTTCCTCATGGGTGTGTCAATCAAACTCATTTCGAACTTAGCTAATTTTGTAGATTTACTAATGAACAATTTTAGAGTGGAGTCTCCTTGCCTAGGATGTATAAATTTCTCTAATTGCAGGCTTACTTCTGCTCTTGACATAAACCTAGCCTCAAATCGGTTCTTGAACTCATCCCAATTGATGACCCGACCAACGTCCTCCCTAGCCACCATATTCCACCAATCTAAGGTTTCTCCTTTAAGGTGCCAAGCTGCCATTCTCTACTTCACTTAATCTTCCCAACCAATCTCCTGAAATGTCCTCTTAGTCATTTATCTATGCCTTAGTCTCCACGAAACTTTCATTTACATAATATACTCGTCCTCCCATACTCATAAAATCCTTAAATATTCTGGGAAAATCAATACGACGAGGTGCTACCTCAGTAGACAGAACAACAGGTGACGCTGGTGTAGTCTGCTAGTGTTTGCACAAAAAATGGACAAACACCTCAAAGTCGTATGATTTAGTAGATCTTATGTGGTTCTTAGCGATTTGGGTGATTTATGCAAATATATAAAAAGCAGGGGCTAAACTGTAAAAAGACACGCAGATTTATAGTGGTTCAGCCAGAATGTGCCTACGTCCACTTCATATGTTATTTCTCTTCTCTTGTTTAGATTACAAGTACAAAGCTTTGATACAAGTAAAAGAAAGTTGTTTGAAAGTTCTCTCCATGCTTGAGCTCTCAAACTTGTCCCCCATTGTCGTACCCCTGCCCCTCTATTTATAGAGTGAGGCTGGGGGTAGGGGTCTTGGATGTATATAGCTGCTGGTGGGCCTGGGCTGATGAGATCTGGCCTGGCAGTGTTGATCCGGTACGCCTTGGTCCGGTTGTGAGTGGATGGAGTTGGTTTGGTGGGAGGAGTGGAAGGAGTTGGTTTGGTGGATGGCTGGTCCGGTGAGGCCTGAGGGAGGCTGGTTCGGCTGCTTTGGTTCGGTAGCTCTGGACCGGTAGAGGGCTGGTTCGGCATCCTTGGTCTTAGGGGTTGGTCCGGTAGAGGCACCTTGTAGTTGGTTTGGTAGGCAGTGAAGCAGAGGCTGGTTCGGTTATGCCTAGGAAGGGGTTTGGTTCGGCCATGCATAAGAGGGGAGTTTGGTCCGGTAGTAGGCGAAAACACTCCCAACATTTGCCCCCCAAAGTGGGGCATATGCTTGCGTATGGCGCGCTTTGTTTATCTGGATGCCCCCATCCGGTTTTGAATGCCGAATTATCTGGTCCGGCTATTTGGTGCTTGCCTATAAGTATGGGCTTGAGGCTTTCGTTGTCCCTTACCTTTTGAAATAGCCGAACCAAATTATTGACTGCCGAATCGATTATAGTGGCGAACCGGTTTCTGATTGCCGAACTAGGTGAGACATTCTTTGCCGAATGAACTTCGTGCTTGAAATGCCGAATGACCATGAGGAGTATGATTGCCGAATGAGATTGATGGTTTGAATACCGAATGACCTTTCAGTCTTGGACTACCGAATGAATTCGAGTGCCGAATGGGTCCCTTGTTGGATATGCCGAACGAGATAGGGGAGTTCGAATACCGAATGACCTTTCGGCCTTGAACTACCGAATGCACTTTTATGACTTGAATTATGAGTGAAATTACAGACTGCACACACTCGCTTGTTTACTTCCTTTATTCTAACGACGCACTTCTTTGTGTTTGCAGATAAATGTCTTGTAAAGTTGAAACCCAATCAGAAAAGAGGAAATCCCAGGATAGAGACGATCCTTCCGCAGTGCCCCCAGCTCAGTCAGAACCGAGACGTCATGGGCCTACCCCGAGGTCACTAGTGGATGGGTATGGCCCTCAGGAGCTTCCGGACTCACCTCCCGACCGTTTCCCAAGCTTTCTCAAAGGCGAGCAGCTTGATGTTATCTCCCGCTCCTTTGGGATTGATAGAGCGCGCATGCTGTTGCCGGGGGAGGCAGGTGTACAAGTAGAGGATGATGACCAGGATGGTCAAGAAGCAGGTGCTGGTAAGTCTTCCTTTCTGGTCTTTCCGTTAACTTGGTTGCTTATCACTAATGAATTCTTTCTTTGACCGGACAGGTGGGCAACAGGGCAAGGATAAAACTCCAACGCGGTCGGCTCCTTGATTGGACCTGGATATCTTTTGGTGGGCTTGACATTGTTGTATACGTTAGTCTCAAAACAGTAACGTAACTCTTAGGTTGTAATTATGCTACTTGTAATAAACAACACTATTCTTGACGTGTAATTTTTTAACTTAAGCTGATTCCATCGTTTTTTGAATGCTTTTGTTATTTTCACATGTTGTATGAGAAATATAGCTATGCATATGCTTGTAATTCTGTTGTGTTTAATGCCAAGTTCTTGCTTAAAGCATAATTTCATGCCTTATAATGCTAGTGTGATGTATGAATAAATTATAGTCAGGAATTTGTATAAAAGAAGAAAATACCGCCTTTCATGATCTAATTGTAGATGGCAGTTTTGAATATTTTTGTACGACCGAGGATGGAGCTCAGTTGAATGTCCTGCTATCCAACCGTGAATTCCCATTCCCGCTGGTGAGTATCTTCTACTCTGTGTCCTGTACTTCAGGGATTGTTATAGAGGATAGGAGAAAAGTTCTTTAAATAGAATTGAAATATGTGAAATAGTAAAACTTCCAATCACGGAAGGCCTTCGATGTGCTTAAGTTCATGGCAAACGGGCTTTGTAGTCACTTTCCCTAGCTGTGGGTCTTGGAGACATTTATCACCCATCTTACGCCTCCGCGGGGAGTTAATTCTTTTTTATCACAACCGCACTTAAGACACATCAGAGCCGAGATCGCGCATAGTAACTACCCGGGCCATTATGGCCCGTAATTGTGGGTATTATTCGATTTACTGTGGCCGGCTAGCGTGGGTGCCGATCGTCAACCGTGAACTACCCCTGGCTGGCCACACCTTATGTTGGGGTTTATAATCGGTTCACAGTTGCCGGCGAGCCGAACGCCGTAATGAGCTGCCTCGGCTATAGTCGGCCTTCTCGGTGGCTTATAATCGGCTCATTACAGTTGGCTTTGAGGGCCATCGCGAGCAATGAGTTAACCCGCAGCAGAGGGATGCCAGAGCAAAAGTGTCTCATTGGCGAGGGCATAGATTCGTATAGTACCTGTTAGGTCTTGTCCAGGAGAAGTCGCGCTGTGGAGCGCCTTGAATGAAAATGCTATTTGCACAGGATTTTGTTCAACAGAAAAGGATAAAGTTAACAAGCAGCCAAGATATGAAGGAACAAGTTAAAAAGAGACAAGTTTTTTTAAAGTGGTTCGGCACGAAAATGCCTACGTCCACTGATTCTCTTTGTTAATTCACTTCATATGGGTAGTACAAGTTAAGTAAAGTATCGACGAAGGTGTTGGATGTTCCATGCCCTCTGGAACACCTCCCCATCCACTGTTGACAAAATATAAGCTCCATTGTGGAGATCTTTATGAATTACACCATCCCAGATTGGATCTAGTGCTCCGGGGCGAGGGAAGATTCGCTTGAGGACAAGATCCCCTTCTCGTAAGGTACGATGCTTGACTTTGGAATTGTATTGTGCTGCCACTTTTTGCTTGTGGGCTGCTGCTTTGAGGGCTGCATCATTTCTTCTCTCCTCAATTAGATCCAAAGACATGTAAAGGAGTTCTTCATTCTCTTCTGGGTTATAGTGGATCCTACGGTGGGAAGGAACGATGGTTTCAACTGGGAGCATAGCCTCCGATCCGTATGCCAAAGAGAAAGGAGTATGCCCTGTTGATGTTCTGAAAGATGTGCGATAGGCCCACAGTGCCGTAGGAAGTTCATCCACCCAAGCGCCTTTTGACTTTTCGAGTTTCTTTTTTATTAGAGTTTTGAGAACTTTGTTGACGGCTTCGACTTGTCCGTTTGCCTGGGGATAAGCTACGGATGAGAAGCTTTTGTGAATTCCGTGCCCTTGGCACCAGTTGGCGAACTCCTCGCTGTCAAACTAAAGTCCATTGTCCGATATGATTTTGAATGGGACTCCGTACCTGCATAGAACATTTTTGATCAAGAAGTTAATAACTTTTGCTGGAGATACCTTATTTAGGGGTTCTGCTTCCACCCATTTGGTGAAATAGTCGACTGCTACTATAGCATATTTGGCCTCGCCTCGGCCCATTGGCAGTTCGCCAATCAAGTCAATTCCCCGTACTGCAAAGGGCCAAGGGCTGTTCATTTGAGTAATCTCAGTTGTTTGTAACCGTGGAATCTTAGCAAACTTCTGACATCTGTCACATTTTCTGACGAAATCTATGGCGTCCTTGCTTAAGGTGGGCCAGAAATATCCATATCGGAGTATCTTTCTTGCCAAAGTCTGCCCTCCAGTGTGATCTCCGCAGCTTCCTTGATGGATGTTGGATAAGATTTCCTTGGCTTCCCTTCCAGCGACACACCTTAATAAGGGGTTAGAGAAGCCGTGCCGATAGAGGGTGCCCTCTTGTATTGTGTAGCGGGAAGCTTTCCTCAAGACTTTCTTGACTCCGTTACGCCCATCGGGTAGTGTGCCACTTTGTATGTATTCTTGGATGAGAGTTATCCAAGTTTCTTCTTCGGTTGCAGCTATCAGATTCACTTGCTCAAAACTCGTGGTTAGTTGCCTTGAGACAGTTACTGTTCCTGAAATGGCGCCGTCTTTCATGCTAGCTTGTTTTGCCGATTCGTCGACCTCTTGGTTTTCTTCTCGAGGAATGTGTTCGATCAAATAGTAATCCAATTGATCGAGGAGCCGCTTGGTCTTCTTTAGATATGTTGTGAGTCGTTCTCCTCGAGTATGAAATTCACCTAGTATCTGATTTACCACAAGTTGAGAATCACTATGAAGACATAAAGAACTGACTCCAATCTCTAAGGCAAGTTCTAATCCTGCTATTGCTGCTTCATATTCTGCCCCCGAGCCTTGTTCGTTTGACGCACCATCCACGAAGAGATTCCACTTGATGTCTTCTGCTATTTCCGATTGCTCCTTACCTTCATTGGTAGTGAATTCTGCAATGAAATCGGCCATGGTTTGTCCCTTGATGGCGGTGCGAGGGTGGTAGGTGATATCATATTGACTTAGTTCAATGCACCATTTAAGTAGTTGCCCAGAAGTGTCGGGACGATGGAGTACCTGCCTCAGTGGTTGATCGGTCAGAACTTTGATGGAACGGGACTGGAAGTAGTGACGCAGTTTCCATGACGTGATTAGTAAACAATACGCTAGTTTCTCAAGTTTAGGATATCTGACTTCTGCCCTTGTAAACCTCTTACTTACGAAGTAAACTGGCCGCTGCGTGCGGTTGTCTTCCCTTACCAAGGCAGCGCTTAGGGCGTGAGATGACACAGCAAGGTATAGGTATAATTCTTCGCCTTCGCTTGGAGTCGAGAGTACCGGTGGTTTCTGGGGGTGTTCGATTAAGTTAAGGAAAGCGGTCAAGCATTCGTCGGTCCATTCGAACTTTCCTTTGCCTTTCTTTAGAGCTTCGAAAAAGGGGACACACTTGTCCGTTGCTTTGGAGATGAATCGGCTTAGGGCGGCCACTTTTCCATTCAGGCTTTGCATTTCCTTTCGATTGGAAGGTATCTTGATATCCCTTAGTGCTCGGACTTGTTCAGGGTTTGCTTCAATCCCTCTGGCATGGACGATGAATCCTAAGAACTTTCCTGATGATACTCCGAAGGAGCATTTTAGAGGATTCAACTTCATTCCATACTGGCGAAGTATTTGAAACATCTCGCCTAGGTGGCTTACGTGGTCTTTGGCTTTCCTTGACTTTACCAGCATGTCATCCACATACACTTCCATAGTTTGCCCTATTAGCCCTGCAAACATCTTGTTGACGAGGCGTTGGTAGGTGGCTCCTGCATTTTTAAGTCCGAAAGGCATTACCTTATAGCAGTATAAACCCCGGTCAGTGATGAAACTAGTGTGGTCTTGATCGGGAGCATGCATAGGAATTTGGTTATATCCTGAGTATGCGTCCATAAAAGATAAGAGCTCGTGCTTGTCTACAGATACAAACTCCATAGCCTCTGCAGGCTCGGCGGTGGCCTCCTCCTCTTTGTCCCTAGGGTCTAATTCATTGAAAGGGTCGCTGGTATATCGAAGAGGAGGAGCTTTCTTTAGTTGCTACGCTTCTAGACTTTTCGTGCAGAGGGCAACCTCTACACCCTTCCCTTTATCCTTCCTGTGGTTGTTGCGAAGTTCAGTCACATAGTAATCTCGAGCAACGTCCTGGTCTCCTTCTACTTCCCCTACTCCATTGTCCGTTGGAAATTTCATTTTTAGGCACCATGGGGCTAGGACAATTTGGAAGTCAGACAAGGCTGGCCTTCCTAAGAAGGCGTTGTAGGCCGAATGGTTTTCTATTAGCACAAACGTATGTTTCCGTACAACGGAACGGGGATGACTTCCAATCTCAACAAAGAGGTCCAGTTGCCCGAGAGGCATCTTTGCATCCCCAGTGAAACCGTGTAGTGGTTTATTGCAGGGAGATACATCCTTCATTGATAGCTTCATTTTGTCGAATGCATGTTTGAACAGGATGTTTACAGAGCTTCCAGTGTCTACTAGGATTCGGTAAACTTCGGCGGGACCGAGCCGGGCAGAGATAACCATGGGATCCAGGTGAGGGTATTGCCTTCCTTCTAGGTCACGCTTACCGAATGTGATGTCATCACTTTCTTTCCGCTTTGGGTGGCGCTCTTCTATAACCGAATTGACACAGTCTTTATTGTCTCTAAGCGACTTTCCATATCTTTCCATCTCTTTCCAGCTTCTGTCTGCGATGTGCGGTCCTCCCGAGATGGTATGGACCACTATCTTCTCTTGACTAGAGCTGCTAGCGTTGCGGTTTCCTCTGCCGATCTCCGGTGAGGGTAGCCCTGGGTTCTCATTGGCAGGAGCTGGAGTCCTGTCCTGAACTTTTACATAACGTTCCAGTTTCTTCCTTCTGATGTGTTCCTCAATCAAGTCCCGGAGATGATGGCATTCATTGGTATCATGCCCATGAGATTCGTGGAAGCGGCAGAACTTTCCAGACTTCTGCGCGTTATCTGATTCCTTCTTGTATGGTGGGCGTTTGTATCTAACTTCGCCTTGGGTGGTAAGGAAGATATTTTTGACGGTCTCGTTCAAAGGAGTGTAAGTGTCGAATCTCGGTCCAGGCCGATATAGGCGCTTTTCTCCCTTCTTGCCCCCAGCATTGTCTCTGGAATCATTTCTTCGAACGTCCCTTGCCACAGCAGGGGCGTTGCTGTGAGTTGCCTTATTTTGCTGTCTTGACTGCCCCTCAATGGCAGCATCCTCAAGCCTCATATATTTCCCGGCTTCATGGAAGAAATCGGGTAAAGTAGCTGGTTTTTCTTTTGTCAACCTTCTAGTAAATTTAGTGTCCAGATGCACACCACTACAGAGGGCCATTAGGATAAGCTTCTCATCGGCATCCTGGACTACAGCTGCTGCGGCGTTGAATCGGGTTAGGTATTGCTGCAGTTTCTCTCCAGGTTTCTGTTTGACGCTGGATAAGGAATAAGCGTCCTTAGGTTGTTCCACATGAATGCGGAACTGACTGATAAACTTTTCTTTCAACATTTCCCACGAGCTGATGGATCCTTGGGGTAGATGACAGAACCAGGAGGTAGCGAGATCTGCTAAGAAGAGCGGAAAGCATTTGCACAGTACTCCCTCTGTCGCTCCACTCATGAGCATATGTTGTGTGTATCTCTGTAAGTGTACAACGGGGTCGGAGGTTCCTTTGTAAGGTTCCATTGTTGGCATCTTCCATTCTCGGGGGGTGATAGCAATTTCGATATTGCGGGCGAAAGGGCTGGTTACCCTAGCGCCTATCCCTCGATCTCTTTGCTCCCGTTGGACGCACTCTCTGAATAAGCGTGCCATCCTTTCATCAGAACTTGGAGCAGATAGAAATGAGTTTGGTTCTGTTCTATGGGATTGATTCCATCCAGATGTCCTGTAGGAATGGTATCATCTATCATTCCTCATATTTTCCAGTGGCTGCCTTTGATCTTCTGGGAGCATGCTAGGGTCAGCTACAGTTGGCCCTTGCCTTGATCTTCCCCTGCCGGGTTCTGATCTAAGCACTTCCTCGGGTCCAACTTCGGGCTGGACTCTAGCTCGGCCCCGTTCACTGGTGTTTCCGTGGTTAGGCAGTATGACAGGCTCAGCTATAGTTGACCTTCGCCCAGTACCTCCCCCGTTGGGTTCGGTACCAAATGTTTCCTCAGGCCTAACTTCGGGCTGTGCTTGATCTCGGCTCCTACCATGGCTACTTCTGCCGTTAGCTCCTTCGAAGAAGGAAGATCTTTGTTGTCTCTGAGATCCTCCAGACTGGAACTCGCCCCATGATTCAGTGTTGCGATTGGACTCTTTAGCATCCCTTAAGCGTGACATGAGATGGTCCACCAAGGCTTCCTGCTGGGACGTTAAGCGGTTACTTACTTCAACCACAACCCTGTCTAAATCTGCCCTAGTAATTGCTGCGGGCTGTTCTGTGGCAGGAGTGGTCGGATTAGCCTGTCCTTCATTTGCTACTGCTGTTGGAGGAGGACGATTTACTTGATTCGTGACAGCTGGATCTGGAAGACTGCTGGATGCGATGTTTTTTCCTTTGTTAACATCTTTTCTCTGTTTGGGAGGCATGTTTTCCAAGTGGCGAACGATGCTGTTAGGAAAAATGTTAAGTGAATGAAGATGAAGCTTCGAGCTTCTAGTTCCCAGTGAAAGCAGCTAGGGAACAGGGACTTGTCCTACGTGCCTAAAGTATTGTTTAAACCATTCAGGAATCCCTCGAATAGTGGGCATTCCTCTGGCGGGGTTCCTAGTCTTAGAAGAAGAAGGATTTTCAGCCATTGTCTACTGTCTGTAGGTTAAACTTTAGTTATAATTTCCTAGGATAGTATTATATGCTAAAAGAGATTTGCCTAGTGTATATGCGTATGTTCATAATTAAGTATATATATTGTGACGCCCCACCCCGAGACCCACATTAACAAAGAGCATTACAGAGTAATACTGTCTGTTAATGCGGAGAATAAGGTTGGTTAGGAGCGACCATCCGTAAGTCTTGTCTTAAACAAGTATTGAATACGTCGATTGGGTGCTCTAATTTTTTTTCTCTTTTATCTTTCTCAAGTGGATCAGAATACTCAACAAATGTTTAATACAAAACTATGGTGGCTAACGGATCTATCAGAACAAAATATAACAACAAATGTAAACAGATCACAGAACAACAGTCAAACATATATATACATATACACAGATATATCATAGTACACTACATAGTGATACAAAAGAAGTGGTACATGGACCACATTATATACATCGAGTCAAAATGAATAGGTACATATCAGACTTTACAAAACATCAACAAGACTAAACAAAAGGTGACTAGCAGATAATCCAAAGCAGAAGCAGCATAGCAGATATCTATGACAGGTGTTTAACCTGAAATAACTCGGTCAAGTTTTCTCATTCTCCTTCTTTTTCCCGTAAATAGAAAACATAAAATCTCTAAGTTTTAAAACCCTAAGCTATTTCAATCCCCAAATCAAAACTGAAATCAAGAGGCTTTGGATTAATAATAAAAGAAATCAAGTTCAGGTAATCTCTACTACCTTATGTTGTATCTAAATTGAGTTTTAATCTCAGTTTTGATCTTAATTTGTAATCCTTCCTTTTCCAATTGGTGAAAACTAAAACCTAGGTTGTAGCTGAAAGTGTTTTCCTAAGTGAATTCGGGTCTTTGGTGATCAAATCAAGCTTAATTAGGTGAGTTAATCTCACACTTCTAGCCTATAAATGGTTGCTTATTGCTGCTTGATGTTTTGAATGAATTTGATGTGAATTTGATCTCAATCTCTTATGTTATTCACAACTTTTGTTATTCAACTCTATGGTTGCTAAAACCACTTCATATGATCTTGATTATCATCTAAATGTAGATGTTTTTGTGCTTGCATGAGTGTTAAATCAATGCCCCGGAAGTTAAAGCAAACAAAGACGAAGAAACGAGTAATGACAGACCCCCGAAGCGTCGCCGGAGCAGCCTGGAGCTCACACCAGGCATGCGTAACAGTGGACCGGTGCTACCAAACCATGCACCGGCGGTGACATGGGCTAAGTCCCAGGTCACTCTATTCGGTCCCCGGTTCACCGCCGTTCGCCCCTCCGTTCGTCCATTTTGACCGTTTGAACCTATTTGCTTGTTTTGATGCTGTTTTTCATGCGTGTTTCAACATTATTCATGGATTTTGATTTATGAATTGGAGAACTCATTTTGGATTTATTATACCATAGAATTGCTCTATGGGTCTCGAAAGCAATACACAACTTTCTGATGCATGTTTTCAAATCGAATTTATAAGAGGCTAATTTCTGTATAAATAGTTTTAGAAATATATATATATATATATATATATATATATATATAGTGTTATTCTCTTTGAAAATGGTTTAAAAATGATTTGGAGCAATGATTTGAAAAGTGTACTTATATATATATATATATTTCCGCTATAAATCAATGTTTTACCAAAAATGGTTTTAAAGTGGAAAATTTTATAACAATTGCACAACATTGATCGAATGAGGAATTGATTTAAACGGTTAAATAAAATGAGTGGTATGGAACACTCGCGTTTGTTAAACTGGTTAATTCTCGGACTTGCTCAATCGAACCATTGCTACACACAAGTGGAGTTTAATATTGTATAGTAAACGTTTGGGTAAACCCATAAGGTGTGGGACACATGGTCATTATCTATTCGGTTGCTATATGAAAGTATTTAACACTTTTATCGACGAGTTTATGACTTGCCTTCGAAGTTTACAGGACTTGTTCCTATCTTAGAGTTCGTAGGTCTCTTACCTATCTTGATGTTTATAAGACTTATTCCTATCTTGATGTTTGTAGGTCTCGTACCTATCTTGATGTTTATAGATCTCGTACCTATTTCAAAGATTATAGGACTTATTCCTATCTTAATGTTTATAGGTCTCATACCTATCTTGATGTTTATAGACTTATATGTCTATCTTGGAGTTATATGCATGTAGGCGAATTTATTTCACCAATCTTGGAGTTTGGTGCGTTCCCCCTTTTGTGAGATTTCTGGATTTGATGTTGTTTGAATTATCACCAAATCCTTTCGGGGATTTTTTCTTTTAATAAGCTATCTTGAGTTTCAGTATTTGGTGATTTGAAGTTATTGATGCATGTTTAATGTTTATCGATATCTGACTATAGTTGAGATCTAGTTCGCTTTGTCTATCATTCTTTTTTGCTAACTCATTTATCTTAGTCTTGACTGACCTATTTATTATTTTTGTAATACTCGGGTTAGACCGAGATGTTTCAGGTCCTCCAGCTTCATGCTTTAGAGTGGATGTCCTATCTGTTAGCTAGTATTTACTTTTTTCATCTATGTATATATGTGATGTTATGTAGTATTTTATGTCGAGCTAGACTCCTTTTGTGTATATATTTATATTTTGAGATGTAGCACTTTGTATATGTGTAGTCTACATCATATATCTATTTTAGGTCGGTTCGGACTTGTATCTATTTGTATTCCACTGTGTCTGATTTGTAATCTATATTTATTATAAGTTGTTCTGGATTTTATTATAACCACCATAGTTTTTTAAGCCTGAATTGTATAAGTTGATTCCACCTTATTAAAGAAATGTATAATATATTAATCAACATAGTTGATGATCGCTTAAAGTAAAATTCACGGATGGTCACTTCTAACTAGCCCTATTCTCTACATTAGCAAACAATATTACTTTGTAATATTCCTTGTTAGTATGGGTCTTGGGGTGGGGTGTCACATACCCCTCTACTCCATAGCCATCCATCAATGAAATCCATCAATATCTTCCACCAGGGAATCTCAAGCAGTTGTAGTAAACTACTTGGCTTCTTATGTGCTTCTTTCACTAACTGGCAATTCATCTACTTCAAAATGAATGTCTTCACATCCTTTTTTATACCCTTCTAATAAAATGTCCGCTTCATATCTCGGTATAATTTTTTACCTTTGGGATGTATAATCAATATCAAATGATGACACTCTTGTAGCACCTCATCATTAAGTCCATCAATATCAGGTGCAAACAACCAACCATCCATATGAAGTTAACCATCTCGGTCAAGTTCATATTGCTTCATCTCCTCACACTCTACTCCCAATTCGATGTCAACAATAATCTCAACTAGTCTAGCATCTTGTCTCAGACTAATACCAATCCACTATATCAGAGTTGGTCTAATGGTTAAGCTCGCCAACATCTCTAGGTCTAGCTAACATCTAGGTCGTAAATCATAAGCAGCAATATACTCTAATTGCATCCACTCTATAAACATAGCTTTCCAGTTGGCATGTCTCCAACTCAAAGCATCTGTGGTAGCATTTCACTTACTAGTCACTTAGGAAATGTCAAAGTTGCAGGAGGCCAAAAATTCTAACCATCTCAGTTTTCGAAGGTTAAGGTCCTTTTGCGAGAAAATGTACATCAACGATTTGTGGTTAGTGAATAACTCAAACCTCTCTCCTAGCAGATAATGTCTTCAAATCTTCATTGCTAACACTATCGCAGCTAACTCCAAATCGTTGGTTGGGTATTTTTTTAAAGGCAGTTGTAGCTGCCGACTAGCATAAGTGGCAATCTTATCTCTTTGTATCAACACCACACCCGGTCCAGCACAACAAGCATCATTGTATACTATCAACTCCTCATTCCCACTCAGAATAACTAACACGGGTGCACTCATCAACCTTTCTTTCAAACCAACGAACATGTTTTCACACCTTGCATCCCAAGTAATGGTTGGATTCTTCTTCATCAAATTAGTTAATGGTGCTGCTAACTTTGAGAAGTCCTTTATAAACCGTCTATATAATCTGTAATCCAAGGAAACTTCTCACGTCCATAGCATTCATAGGTCTTTCACAATCTTGGACTACTGCTACCTTGGGAGGATCCACCATGATGCCCTACTTTGAAACAACATGACCAAAAAATTGCACTTCACTCCTCCAAAAGTGACAGTTCGAAAACTTCACCTTCAATTGATGCTTCCTCAACACCTCCAGCAAAATCCTTAAGTGCATCTTGATCTTCTTCCATTCATGAATAGACAAGAATACAATCAACAAACACAAGAAAAACTTATTTTGTTAATCTATGAAATCATGGTTCAACAAAGTATGCCAGCGTATTGGCTAGCCTAAATGGCATAACCAACCATTCATAAATCCTATTGGCATACGAAATGCAGTAATCGACACACTCTTCCTCGCTACACTCAGTTGGTGGAACCCCTTCATCAAATCCAACTGAGAAAATACAATTGCACCATGGAGCTGATTGAACAATTCATCTATACATAGGTGTGGGTACTTGTTCTTCTTCGTCGCCTTATTCAATTCACCATAATCCACAAAAAAGGTCTCAAAGAGATGTCTGCATTAGGGGCGAATACTACGGTGCTCCTCCTTTGAACATGATCCTACGAATTGACCCTCTCCTCAACAGGTCGTTCACTTGTACCTCTTGTTCTCTTAACTTGTTGGGTGTCATACACCTCAATAGCATAACTACTAGCCTAATATCCTTTACTACATCAATACAAAATTCAATCTCCTTATGTGGCGATAATCCCATCACCTCCTCAAATATGTTTGGATACTATCTAGCTATAGGTATTAATGACAACCTGTCAAGCGGGACCTCAACCAAATATAGAAAACTAACTGTCACCTCAACATCTGGTAGGCAGCCCAACTCCAGTCTATGCACTACATATGTCCCAATCATCACCAACAACCTCTCATAATCCACTACAACTCTGTATTTCCTCATCCAATCCATCCATAATATAATACCAAGACCCATAAAACCAATAACAAAACAATCACAAACAAAAATGCATCCATAAATCGAAAAGACTACATCTCGACAAACCATGGACAAACTAGTCGATCCATCCACAGGGTTTGACACAATCAAATTTATATTTACTAAGTGGGTTTAATGTTAATCTATCTACCAGGTCACTAGATACAAAGGAATATGAAGCCCGGTATCAAATAAAATATAAACAGGTACATCATAAATAGAAAAGAAACCTTGGACAACGAGGCCCTTTCCTTTATCCTTCGTCAATGGAGCATTCGACGAAGTGGGAATAACATCAAGAGCATACACATTTACCACTGCCTCTATTTTACTAGCTTGGGGAAATCTCTTTATATATGCCCAAACTTAGTGTAGTTGTAGCACTTTTTCCCATCATTCTTATTGTTCTTGCTTATATGGCCCTTCTCTCCATAATTGAAATGGGTGGGCTCCTATTTTCGCTTCTTCTGACCCTCCTTGTTCCTTAACTTCTTTTTATTCTTATTGTTCCACTTCCTCTTCTCATTGCCACCTTGCGGTTTAGATTCTTCCTTTTGAACAATAGCTGCTTTCGGCTTTGGATAAAAGCTCTCGCACCTCCAAGCCTTCTCGTTAACTTTTCAAAACATTCATCAATGTTGCCCACTAGCCTTTCTCTAGATAGTCGTTCAATGCAATTATAAAATTCTCATTTTTCTTTAATGGAGTGTCAATGAAGGACGTCCTGTATTTCGATAATGTATCGAACTCAATTTCTATTCTAAAACGGACAAGTTACCATGTTTCAAAGTAGCAAATCGTCTAAATAACACAAAATTTCGATTAATCAATATAAACTTCTCTTCAAACCTAGCCTTGAACCGACTCTAAGTAAACTAGTCCTTGGGACTAGTAGCTCTAAAGGCATCCACCTTCCCATCACCCTTCCTTGAAGTTGTCTGGAAGTCAACTTTTTCTTGTATGCATCTTCCTACTTAAAATCGCCGTAGATGCGTTTGCACATATCCAACCAACCTTGGACCCCCATAGCTAATTCCACCCCTTTTGGAATAGTTTTTCTCCAAGACTTACAAAGTCCTTATCCAGCTTAAAAAAATAAGCTATATGCACTTGCACTGGGGAAACACCACCTCTACAGCTACAACGCCTGGTTGAGCATTCTACATCATGTTCACCAACGTATTATTGAAAATTGTCTGCATATAGGGGTTCACAACTGCTCCATTTCCTGCACCAGTCTCAACTCCTAAAGAAGAGTGCCTTGGTCTATTCCTAGTATGCCTACACATTCTTACATTCTGTAATAAGAATGATCGATCTCTCATAATGGTACTCATGTGTTCAATACGACTTAATACTACATATATGTACTACCATATAGTTTTGAAACTTAAAATATATAACATGTCCTCCCTCTTATATATCATTCGATCCATTCTAGAGTGATAACTTCTTTATCTCTAATGGATCTAAGTATCAAATTAGGTCAATTTTTCAACCTAAGCTATGATACAAAATGTGACGACCACCCTACACCACCAGTACCAAAATAACAAAATAGTTTGTTGCATTGGTATCCGGTAGATATAGAGTGGTAGTCAAGGGCAAAATAAGGAAAACCAAAGCAGGATCTGTCATATATCTCAAAGCACGTGCGATAAAATATAATAATAAACCTAGTATAGAACATGTGATACTATAATATAACTTGATAAATGAACAAAAATTAGAGTGTATAAGGTACATCATAGTTATATAGAACATGTGAAATAGAGTTTGCACATCAAAGCAAATATACTCAATATAAAACTGTCTCTGATAGATATATAGTACTTATAATAGCCCTACAATACTTCACAGTGGAATAATAATTATAGCTCTAAAATATAATATATGAAAGCTAACCACCAACTCCTCCTCCACACAGCTCCACACACTATCTTAGACTTTTTATCCCTAATCTAATATTTAAGAGTACCCTAGATAATAAGAAGCAAAGCACAAATCCTCAAGTAAGATAATGGTCTAGTATAAGCAATCAATAATCGCAAAATACTTAAAAAACCGACATAGTAAATAGGAACACAACGTATGGAGAACCATACTAACCTCCCCTACATACAACAAGTTTGCATATGAAATGATATATGTTAATCTATCATCTTAGGCTGTACCACCAGTCGAAGTACAATGTCGGGTGTCTAGGTATTTAAGTCGACAATGCCCACGTCATGTGACATTCACAACATAACGTAGCAACCATCAAGCAAACCTTGCTTCATTCACTTAAGTAAATCAGATATATGATAACTTGTACGATCACATCCACGGTCAAAGGCTACTAAACGTCTTGGTTTCTCAATACTTGAATCCATTCCACTTTGAAGACCATAAATTAGACTTAACACCAAAATTCTATAGTACATAAGTCTATAGTCAAAGATACAAGATAACTTCAAATCCAAATGAGCATCCTCACATACCCCTACTTCATGTGCATACATCAAAACTTATGAGTTACCAATGATCCCTTAGCATACATCTACATAGTAGATCACATTGCACGTTACACTTCACAAGCCCACATCCATGGACTTTCCCTTCTGGATCATCAAAACAACTCCCATCCTTGACTTGTCAAAGTTCAAAACATCTTAGGACACCCATCAAAAGATACAAAGTTTTCTCATATCAATCTCGAAATCAACTCATTAATTCCTTAGGTCATTTCGAAGTAGAACTCTATAAATTTCGAGTAGATCTCGCATTGTCTTCTTCATTGCTATACCAATTGATGGTGGCCCTATCTTCTAAACTATGTACCAACTTGGCCGACGATAGATAGGGCACATTCCCAAAGACTCCCCTATCGTCATATCAAAAATTGGATGGTTCGGTATCGGCCGATATGGGTCGATATTGACCCATTTTGATTAGTACTTAGCCAAAAATGGCTATGTACTCCAACATCAAACCATCTTCTTAACTTGCCCAGAAATTCTCTCCGCGTTTGTGCCACCAAAGCTTAAAGCTGACTCCAAGTTTCAAACATCTTGGCATCTTTCTGTAACACATCGAAAATTTGGATGCAAATTTAATAAAAGAATTAAATTTACATATAATAAGAGCAAAAATGAAATATTCACAAACATCCGAATTCGACTACGAAACTTGAACCATCATGTTTATAGCGATTTTATAGACAACTTTCATATATAATATTTCAAAATAAGAGGTAATATGAGGAAGTTATTAATGTTTTAAAATTTAGAATCGAAAATAATTAAATAAGAAATATTGGAAAGAAATAAAACGTTAAAAATTAAATAGCAGTCGTCGCCTTGAGTGCGGCCATTACATATAGTGGTTGATCGCCTAAGACGCAGCGGTTGACCGGTAGGCGCTCTACAGCTAGGGTTTGCCTAGGCCGAAAGCCCCAAATTTAATCGTATACTTTTCAGCATTAGGGATTTGATCGTATATTCTTGGATGAATGAAAATGAATATTGTGCCAAAAAATAGAACGCTAATGAAAACCCTAATTCACAAATTACAACCGGTACGTCCAAACTCCGCTCCTTTAAAAATTTAAATCCTCTTACTCCTCAAATCACAAGTTTCTTCAAATTAAATTAAAATAAAAGTAGATAGATTGAAGAAAAGTAAACCAAGCGGAGGTCTATCAAATGGAGGAGATTCCAAGCGTAATTTAGTGGGAATAACTTTGGTTTGAGGTGAGTGAGTTCATTTTTTATTAGATGATTTATATACATAATTTTAGTATACCTTATTTGATCTCAGTTGTTAAAAATCGAATGATAAATGCTGTTTAATTGAATTAGAAATTTATTGGTTATTATATGAATATGATTCCTATTTTCTAACCTAGATCTAACTAATGTAAACTTGTAAATTAAGAAATTGATAAATTAGAGCAGACCCCTTTTCGTCAAATCGATAAGAATTGATATAACTTATGGATGTTGATGCTAAACCTAGGTTAAACTAATTTACTGCAAATTGAAATTGAATACGACGTTTTGAAAATTACAAATCACATATTCACAAGTTTGGTTTATTGTAATTAAAGTTGCAAGTTTACTATAGTTGGAAAAATAATAAACAAAAGAAACAATAATCGATAATTAAATTAAAGGTAGTAAACGACGATGACTGATCGATCGCACACTAAATGAATCTCGGCTTAAGGCCCATGTTATAAATAAAATAGTGGAGTATATTATATATATATATACATACATATTTGGATGTTAATATAAGTAGGGAATTTAGTTCCCTATGTCGACGACGCTAGGATGTATGGGACTGGATAAATGCTATTTATCCAGCAAGGGTCGATATTCGAATGGGGCGATTCTGTCCCAAATTGCACTCATAGGAGGTTCTACGATGGAAGTGCAACACTGATGATGATGCCTGATGGAGTGTGCAGCCCGACACCAACGGGATTCCTTGGTATTCACGGTGATGCAACGTGATGCTGTGTTGTTGATGGATCCCGATGCGGTGCAATAAGAGGCGTTATGTTACCATTGAGAGGTGGACACGGATGCAGCGATGATGAGACACTTTAGGGAGTCGGCATTGCGAGCTCCCCCTCAATGCATAACTAGGATACATGTAGTCGTAGTTGTGGGAAATGTAGTCCCATGGTGGAAATTATAGGCAAACCTATGTTGGAATAGTTACGTGTAGTCGTAGTTGTGTAAAATGTAGTCCCATGGTGGAAATTTATAAGTAAACTTTTGTGTAATAGTTCTAGCAGTTATTAACCGATCATTAGTTTTCTTGAGGTTCAATTAGTTATTTGACCCTAAGTATGAGCCTGCATAAGTCGTTAGTGTCGGTGTGTATTGAGCTGAAGCCCCTAAGTAAATAAAACAAGTATTTCATGGAAACTTGTAGGGCATCCTATGTCAGGTAGAGTATTACTAAAGTCAATTGCATATGATCATCATATATTAAAGATGTAATTCATTCATTAGACTTTTTTTTGACCTACCTATTTTCCTTTCTTTTTCCCTTACCGCAGAAGGTTAGAGCAGAAAGTGATATGCCCAGTGATAGTACTTGGAGAGGCAAGCTTGGAATCAGAGTTGCTTTTCATTTCATATTACTCTCCGTGTATTTTTTATCGCATTTAGTATTTTATCAGACTATGTGATGTATTTCTGTACATTATATATTTGACTACATACTATTTTGAGAGACTTTATTTTGGATATTTCTTTAGATGACTATTTTTCAGTATTTTTATTTTTCTTCCTTCTGCTATGAGATCTAAAAGTGTAGTATGTCCTATATTTCATCCTTGTATCTTTAGTCTTTGAAATGTTTGAAAAAACCCGACAGCTCGTACCTCTTGGCACTAATGTGAGTCCGAAAGTCATCTTAGAATTTGGACTGGTTTGTCGAAATGTGCGAGTTGTCACAGTTGGTATCGCAACCTAGGTTTCAAATTCCTTAGGGATTAGGGGCATATTGAGAGAACGTGGCATTTATAGAGGGTGGCTCTGAATTAGTGGGATGTGGTAGTTGCTAAGACTGATGAGGGAGAGATTACTTGGGGGGATTTCAGGAGACATTTTAAGATGAAGTTTCTGTCCAGGGCTTAGGGGGGAGTATAGCTAGAGAATTTCATTCATTTACAACTAGGAGAGATGTCGGTGAAAGAGTATGTTAATCAGTTCAATGAATTGGCTAGGTTTGGAATGAAGTTGATCAATACCCCTCACACGAAGGCTCTGAAGTTTGCAAAGGGACTAAATCAACCTTTTTGGGATTTGGCCCTTCGTCATATTCCCATGAGTGCGAATTTTGAGGGATTGGAAGAGATGGCGTTGTTGAATGTTGTTCCCAAGAAGGAAACGAAGAGTGAGCCTAAGAAGGCTGGAGGAATGATACCCCAATAGAACCAGTGCAAGGGAAGAATGAGACCTAAGTGAAAGATTAGGAAGCAAGAGTTGCAGTGCATGAAGTGCGGTATGAAGGGGCATTTTTGCAAGGGAGTGCAAGATGGACAGTTCGAAGATTAAGTGTTACAACTGCAATCAATTCAGGCACATAACGTGAGAGTGTCCAACACCTCAGAAGACCTCTACCTAAGTGATTTTAGCTTACACATTGGACGTTGTTCCTAGCTAGAGTGCACCTCTAGTTGAAGACAAGGGGAAGAAGGTCGTAATTGAAGGTGTGTGAACTTTATTCGATTTACTTGTTCATATCTCATTTGACACGGGGGCATCACACTCTTTTATCTCGAGTAGAATTGTGGATGAGTTACACTTAGACACTAGCATAGTTACAGACCCAGTAGTTGTATCAAACCTTGTGGGAGGATTGGCTTATTTGTCTATGATATGTTGGGGTTTGAAAATTTTCATTTTGGGGGTCGAGTTCGATTGCGATGCTTTTGTCTTAGGATTTTTTGGGTTTGGTTTGATTTTGGGCATGGATTAAATAACGATGTATAGGGCGATCCTAAATTATGATAGGAAGGTTTTTAGGTTAGGACTTGTTGTGGACACAGTCTAGAGATTTATTATGATTCCCAAAGGTTCAGTTATGTTGAGTTACCTATATTCATTAGATCTATCACATGACAAGTTAGATTCAGTAACTTTAGTTAGAGACTATCCAAATGTCTTTTTCGAGGTTATCAGTCTCCCATCCCAGAGAGAGACCGAGTTCCAAATTTATCTTATGGAGAACGCTAGACTTGTTGCCTTACCTTTGAGGTATATGGCTCCGAAGGAGAGATGCGAGTTGAATAAGCAAGTGAATAAGCTATTGGAAAATGACTTCATTAGGAGGATTATTTCAGAGTGGATAACACCAGTTGTCTTTGCTTCCAAGACAGATGGTTCTTTGAGGCTTTGCGTCGATTACTGGGAGCTGAATAAGCTGACAAAGAAGAATAATTACCCGTTGCCCCACATATATGATCTCTTTGATCAGTTTGTTGGAGCTAAGGTGTTCTCACAGCTTAACTCGGCTACCGAATTCCATCAGTTGCGTGTAGCTGAGGATAGTATTCAGATGACTATGTTTCGTACACCCGACGAACTGTTTGAGTGGTTAGTCATGCCCTTTGGACAGACCAATGCACCTGCCTACTTTACTGATTTGACTAGTCAAGTTTTTAGAGGGTTGCTTAATAAGTTCGTGGTGGTATTTGTGGACGACATATTAGTCTATTCGAAAAGCGAGAAGGAGCATAGGTTGCATTTAATAGAAGTGCTCAATACACTCTGTGAGCATAAGTTGATGGTGAAGTTTTCTAAGTGCCACTTTTGGCGTAATGAGGTACGCTTTTAGGATACATCATCTTGGAAAGTGGACTGGCGGTCGATTCTAGTAAAGTTGCTGCAGTATAGGATTGGCATGTGCCGAAGAATGCCATGGAAGTGAGAAGTTTCCTTGGTTTGGTGGGCTATTATAGGAAGTTCATTAAGGACTTCACAAAGATCTCTGATCCATCTTACCAAGAAAAATTTGGTTTTCTCGTGGGGATGCAAAGGGTGAGGATGCTTTTATTCAGCTAAAGGAGGCATTGACTAGTGTACCTATTCTAGTATTACCCGATGGTACGAAGGCATTCACAGTATATACCGATGCTTGTGGGATAGGATTGGGCATGGTTGTGATGTAGGAAGGGAGAATGGTGAGATATGCTAGACACCAATTGAAGGTCCATAAGAGAAACTTTCCTATCCACGAATTTGAGTTGGCGGCTTTGTATTTGCACTAGAGTCATGAAGACACTATCTATTAGGGGAGCGGTTTGAGCTATACATAGATCACAAGTCTCTGAAGTATTTATTCTTCCAGAAGGATTTGAACTTAAAGCAACAGAGGTGGATAGAGTTTCTAGCATCGTATGACTTTGATATCTCATATACTCTAGGCAAGGGCAATGTATGACTTCGATATCTCATATACTCCGGGTAGCTTTCAGTGTCGAGTCCTTTGTTCTTAGAGTGGAAGCATTTGGAGTTCATTTCTACGTTTGATTTCTGACCATCGTTGGATATTACTCTGGGATTGTTAGCAGCTTTGGATGTGCATCCTATACTTATGGACTGTATTAGGTCAAGTCAAAAGCAAGACAATGAGCTCTTGGATATTTTTGAGAGGATTAGTAGAGAAGAGCAGTCGAGTCATTCGAGGCGTTATGCCATTGATTTGAAGGGATGGTTACAGAGAGATGATAGGTTATGTGTTCCTTTCATTCTGGATTTGATTGATATGGTACTAGCCGAGTCTCATCATTCTAGGCCGACCATTCATCCCGATGGAGACAAAATGTACCTTGACATGAAGAGAGTTTTTTATTAGCCTGGTATAAAGAAGCATGTGTAAGAGTATGTGACCCAATGTATGACTTGCCAAAGGGTAAAGGCAGAGTGGAAGAAGCCGGTAGGATTGGTGCTTCTGTTGGATATTCCTTAATGGAAATGGAAGAGTATTTCTATGGACTTTATCGATGGACTACCTAGAAGTAGGAGAGGGAATGAGAGTATTTGGGTCATAGTTGACTAACTGACCAAATGCGCTCATTTTATTCCGGTTAGTTATACGAGAACTGCTGCGCTTTGGTGACACTATACATGAAAGATATCATTAGGTTACATGGAGTTCGTTCTAGCGTCGTCAGCGATATAGATCCACTTTTCAACACTGAGTTTTGGAAGAGTCTGCAGGAGGATTTAGGCATTGAGTAGAGCTTAAGTACAGCTTATAACACGCAGACAGATGGACAGAAGGAGAGGGACCAAGTGTTGGAGGACTTGCTTTGGATGTGTATCTTAGATTTTGGATGCTATTGGGAGGATCACTTCCCTTTAGTGGAGTTTACTTATAATAACAAGTATCAGGCGAGTATTGGGATGACATCATTTGAAGCATTATACGGGAGGCCTTGTAAATCACCGTCTTCTTGGTAGGACACTACAGATAGGATTATTCTTGGACTGGATATGTTGAGGGAGACATCAGAGAAGGTAGACTTAATTCATAGGAGGATGAAAACTGCATATGATAGGCATAAGTCTTAAGTTGACAAGAGATGCATAGAATTAGAGTACGCAGTGGACGACATGGTTTTTGTAAAGGTCTCACCATTGAGGAATGTTATGGGATTTGGTAGTTCGGGAAAGCTAACACTAAGGTTTGTATGGCCTTTTTCGATCACTGGTAGAGTTGGAAAGTTAGCTTATAGGGTGAGGCTTCCTGAGAAGTTAGTGAGAGTACATGACATTTTCCATGTGTCTCACTTGTGAAAGTATTTGCATGATACCACCATTGTAGTCGAGCTGAGTCAGCTAGAGGAAGTGGAGATAGAATTCATCATGCACCCACTCATATTCTTGAGCATGGTACAAAGCGACTCTGCAACAAAGTTATCAATCTTGTTAAGGTCCAGCGGGGAGACGACTTAGGAAAGAGTCCATGGGAGCATGAGGAGAGGCTTCAAGTTACCCAGCCACAATTCTTTTTTTGTATGTTTTCAATTTTAGTCAAATAAGTATAGACTATTATTGTGTTAGGTTCTAGCTTAGTACACCCCATAGGTAGGGACCATTGGATTTTAGGAATGGTTGTGAATGTGCTAATAGGACATGTTTTAGATGGTGGATGATAATGGATCTGTTTAGTTTTTCTTGCACATGTAGGCAAATATTTTCTTTGCTTAGCATACACACACACACCATCACTTGTTTCTTTTCATTGATTTATATGCATATGGTTGTTGCATACGGATTGAATGGTTGCTTATACATGTAGAATTGCCAGTATATTTACATATGATGTTGCATACATTTGAATACATGACATAAGCACTTGCATTTCAAGAGGTCGACTAGATCAGGAGACCGCTTAATTTTTGCATTAGTACAGTTCATATGAATTCGACGCCTGCATGTACATATTGCAATAGAGACTTAAATAAGTTTAATGATTGCTGATGGTTGATGGATGAGTAGATGATTATAGTTATTGATTTTTGTATGCACGAGTTACATTTTTCTTATCCTTAGAGATTTCGAGGATGAAATCCTTTTAAAGGGGAGAGAATATAACATCTCGAAAATTTGAGTTGGAATTTTAATAAAAGAATTAATTTTAAATATAATACGGGCAAAAATGGAATTTTCAAAATGTTCGAATTCGGCTACGAAACTTACACCATTGTGTTCGTAGCAATTTTTTGGACAACTTTCATTTATAATGTTTCGAAATATGGAGTTAATATGAGGGATTTATTAACGTTTTAAAATTTAGAATCGAAAATAAATAAAATAAGTAAAATTGAAAAGAAATATAACGTGGAAAATTAAATAGCGGTCGACACCCTGGGCGCGGCCGGTCAACATGTAGTGGTCGACCGCCTAAGACCCAGCGGTCGACCGATGGGCAATCCTCAACTAGGGCTTGCCTAGGCTGAAGGGCCTAAATTTAGTCATATATTTTTCAGCATTTCAGATTTGATCGTATATTTTTGGAAAAACGAAAATGAATCTTGTGCCTATAAACATAACACTTATGTAAACCCTAATTCAAAAATTACAACCAACACGTCCAAACTCTGTTCCTCTAAAAACTGAAATCCTCTTCCTCCTTAAATCAAAAATTTATTCAAATTAAATTAAAATAAAAGTAGAAAGATTGAAGAAGAGTAAATCAAGCAGAGGTCTAGCAAAGGGAGGAGATTCCAGGCATAATCTTGAGGGGATAGTTTGGTTTGAGGTGAGTGGGTTCATTGTTAATTGGATGATTTACATACAATTAATTTTAGTATACCATATTTGATCTAGGTTGTTAGAAATCGAATTAGAAACATTGTTTAATTGAACTAGAAATTTAATGGTTATTATATGAATACAATTCCTCTTTTCTAACCTAGATATAACTAATGTTAACTTGTAAATTAAGAAATTGATAAACCTGAGTATAACCCTTTTTGTCAACTTGATAAGAATTGATATAACTTGTGGATATTAAAGTTAAACCTAGGTTAAACTAATTTACCGCAAATTGAAATTGAATATGAAGTTTTGACAATTACAAATCCCAGATTCACAAGTTTGGTTGACTATAATTAAAGTTGCAAGTTTACTGTAACCATAAAATTAATAATCAAAAGGAATGATAATCGATAATTAAATGTAAAAGAGTAAACAACGACCACCGGTCAACTGATCACTAGAGCCGTTCAACAACAAGCGGTCAACCACTCCAAGAGCAAGCGGTCGACCGGTTAGTATTTTATAAGTGCAGTATGAACCTCGACCTAAGGCCTAAGTTATAAATAAAATAGTGGAATATATTATATACATACATACATAAATATATATATATATATATATGTATGTGTGTGTGTGTGTATGGATGTTAGTATAAGTATTGAAGTTAGTTCCATATGCAGACGATGCTAAGATGTGCGGAACTGGATAAATGTTATTTATCCAACAGGGGTCGACATTTGATTGGAGCAATTCTATCACAAATTGCACTCATACGAGTTTCTATGGTGGATGTGCAACACTGATGATGATGCCTGATAAAGTGTGCGACCCGGCACCAATGGGAATTCCTTGGTATTCACGGAGATGCGATGTGATGTTGTGTTGTTGATGGATCCCACTTTGATGCAATAAGAGGCATTATGTTAAATTTAAAGGTGGACACGTATGCAGCGACGATGAGATACTTTGGAAAGTCGGCATTGCGGGCTCCTCCTCAATGCGTAACTAGGATATCCCATAGTGGAAATTGTAGGGAAACCTATGTTAGAATAGTTACGTGTAGTCGTAGTTGTGGAAAATGTAGTCCCATAGTGGAAATTTATAAGTAAACCTATGTGGAATAGTTCTAGCAGTTATTAACCGATCATTAGTTATTTTGAGGTTCGATTAGTTGTTCGACCCTAAATATGAGCCTGCATAAGTCATTAGTGTAGATGTGTATTGAGCTAAATCCCTTAACTAAAAAAACAAGTAATTTACAGACATTTATAGGACATCTTAGGTCAGGTAGAGTATTACTAGAGTCAATTGCATATGATCACCATATATTAATGATGTAACTCATTTACTAGACTTTTGTCTGACCCATCCCTTTTCCTTTCTCCCTCCCCCACCCGAGGAGGACAGGGCAGCAGGTGATAGGCCCAGCGATAGTACTTGGAGAGGCGAGCTTGGCATCATAGTTGCTTTTTATTTCCTATTACTCTCCAGCTGTTGTTTATTGTATCAAGTATTCTATTAGACTATATGATGTATTTCTATACATTGTGGATTTGACTACGTACTATTTTGAGACTGTGTTTTGGATAGTTTTTGAGATGACTATTTT
The DNA here is from genome assembly GCA_030737815.1 of Allium fistulosum. NCBI lineage: Eukaryota > Viridiplantae > Streptophyta > Magnoliopsida > Asparagales > Amaryllidaceae > Allium > Allium fistulosum. The sequence goes on along the minus strand of CM060908.1, from coordinate 299,140,078 downwards.
TCAATATTATATTTTTCTACCTTCCGCTGTGAGATCTGAAAGTGTAGTATGTCTTAGATTTTATCCTTGTATCTTTAGTCTTTGAAATATTTGAAAAAAAAACCCTGACAACTCGTACCTCTTGGCACTGACGCGAGTTCGAAAGTCACCGTAGACTTTGGATTGGTGTGTCGGAAAGCGCGTGTAGTCACATATTCAGTCTTGATCGTTTGGTAGTAGCTACCATTGTTTAGTGGTAACAAGTTCTCCACGTTTTCCTCCAAGTAGCTCGAATTCTTCATCGAGCATACCTCCAAGCCAAGCCAAACCATCTTACTACTTCAAAAAAGTGCAAATTTGCACTTATCTCCTCCTCAGCATCGATCGATTCCAACCCATATAGGTTGGTGACGATCGACGTGACTTAGCCAATAGTTTGGCTAAGTCATTCTCTGAATTCCTACAGTGAATCCAGTCTACATCACTGCTTCATTTTTCTTGCCATCTTCAGATCTAATCGATACCCCAGTCTTCAACTCTAAAACCAACTCAAACAACTTTGTTCCATCAGCGTTTGTCTTCCAACGTTTATGTAATCATCTTAGATGGAACAACTTATGTCCATCCCATATGCATGAGATCCAATACCTTAGAACAATCCTAACTACAATTCACCATCGATAGGCATTTTCAACCACATATAAAAATTCAAACATGGCAATATACACATACAGTATGACCATATAATACATTCATATAAAGAAATATAAATTAGACTACTATATCATCCAAATCTAGCCTATTATCACAAAAGGTGTATCGATAAGAACACATATGCAATTCAATTAAAATCCATTATAAATCATTTAATTTTTTTTATAACTAGGGGTAAGTTTAAACCTAGAAGAAATCACATTTTTATCACTAAAATAGTTTAAAACACAATTAATATCATATATAATCTTTTAAAGCATAATAAAGGAATAGAATCACTCTCCTAAAGGTGTAGAATCAACGAAAATGCCAAATAAGAGTGGATCTAAATTTGGGCAGCAGCTACATGCTCTCTAAGGCAAAAAATTAGAAATTCCCAAAGACCTTGCTAATTAATTGACTTAAGCTAACCTAATTAAAAAAATGATGGAGTTTTGGTAAGGAAGTTCAATGGAGGTTAATAGATGTTTAGAGAATAGAGTTTTTTTTTGGAAATGGTACTTTTATTGATAACTAAAACAAAATTCATATACATTCATAATATGCCTCATCAAAACCTTACAACCCCCTAACCTAAATTGGTGCCTTGCAAAGGAAAAGAGTACATATTATTTCCGTATACTGACTTACAACAAATAGCAGATAGTAGACTACTATTTACAATCCCAGAGCGTCAAACAGATGAGAGGGTGAAATATTTAGAGTACTCAAAACCATTTGTACGAGTAATACTATACCGATAAATAATATACAATTGAATTAAAAAAAAGACATAACAATACAAATACAACCAAAAACAAAGGAAGGTAAAATCAAAAAAAGAACAGTTGTCCCGCACATCATATCCAAAGCATAAAGCTGAAGCTCTACTTTAACTACCAAGTTCGAAAATGGAGTCTGGTTACAAACGAAGCAGCTGAAGTTCTCTTGTCGAAAAAGGGTAAGCCTCAAAGTGCTCAAAAGCTAAGGCCCCGTTTGGCTTGTCGTTTTTAGTTTTGTGTTTTCATCTATACAAAAACGTGTCCGTTGTATGTATAGTTGAAAAACAAACAATTTTGAAAAATGAAATTAACATATAAAATAGAAAACAAGTTTATTTTATTTTTCGTGTTTTGAGAGATAGCAAAAGCACGAAGAACAATCAAACTCTTTCGTTATCCGTTGGTCGTCCCAACGGCTAAGAATTATAAATCTTCTTCTCTTATTTTTTGCTATTTCTTAGTGCAAATTGAAAACACAAACTCAAAATACAAAATGAAACCAAACAGGCCCTAAAATTCGATCATAAGAGATTTAAGTGTTGATTCTCAACACTAGGAGCCGAAGCTGGATTGATGCCAAAATCAGCCAAGATAACTTCTTTTCCCTTAGATTCTTCTGTAGTTACTTTAATCTGAGCTAATAAACTTCTGTAGTCTTGAATGATAAGATTAGATTTGATATTTGTAAGAGTTTGAATATTACTGTATATCCTTGAATTTCTTTCCCACCAGATATGCTAAATAAGCGTGGTGATAGAAACACTGATAATTTGCTTGAAGATAGCTGAATCATGTTTAAGATTTGTTAAATAATCAAATATTTTATTAATTTCATAACAGTTAGGACCTCTGATTTTGAGTTTAAGTTTGATGTCATCCCAGAGAACTTTAGAGTATTGACAACCAAAAAACAAATGATTCCTATCTTCTTGTTGAGAGTGGCAAAGCACACACGTTAGATCAATGTTGTTATTTCATTTACTGATTTTGTTATTAGCGATGAGCTTATTTAATTTAGCTAAAAAGCACACGTAAACATTTTTTGCTAAAAAGCACATGTAAATATTTTGGGTGCACACTTACTACCCCATATCATAGTACACCATTTAAGTACATTTCGATCTGCTTCTCACCTGGTCCCATGCAGATTTGAACTCAAATTCCCCATTGAGTTTAGGAAACCAGCACCATGAGTCATTATATATTTAAGTATGAATTTTGATGTTGTGAATGTGAAACAACCCGATTTTTTGAAGTTAATTAAATTAATTAAATAGTGAGTTAATTTGATTTGTTTTAAATTGATTAATTCTTAGTCAATAAGGAATTTGGAGATGTTAAGTACTTTCAAAATGTTGAAATCAATTGTAAACAATATTGGAATTTTTGTGTTTTAAAAATGTATAAATTCATTTAGAGTGGATAATTTTGGAATATGTGATAATTAATTTTATGAAAATAGTTTACAAATAAAAATGCGAAAATATCATTTGTCATTTATTCATTTAAAATCGGAGATTTATTGCTAAAATGAGATGTTTGTTATTAATAGTGTTATGGAGTAATGTTTATTGTAAATAAAACATTTGTGAGACCTTATTATCATTATTAATAGGAAATTGATTGTTTTATTATGACACATCCAAATTTAAAATGAAACAAATGCTCATTTTGATTCTATACAAAAGGAGAACTTGTGACAAATAATAAATTCTGTATTTATTCTTGGATGGGCCAATATAAAGCCCATGACCTTATTTAAACCAAAGAAAAAATATGCATATGTTATGCCTTCATAAGACCATCCAATACATTTTCCTCTCATCCCCAAAAAGAAAGAGACGGTAACAAAATCTAGGGCTTCAAGCTATCTTCAAATTCAATCAAAAGTGCAACTTTAAATTAGAAAGAAAATGATAGAAATCTAGATGAACCCAAAAGCTATTTATGGAAATAAAAAACTACAAGATCTCTACGTGAGTTAATCACTCACATATCTATTTCTAAATCTTTGTTTACTATATATAATTATTTAGATGATTTGCTAAATTGAATTGTTTATAAATTAATTGTAAACTTGGATGATTGTTGTGTTGTTGTTCGTTGGAAATTCAATGTGAAAATCACTGCAGTAAAACAACGAAATCATATTGTAAAATAATTCAAAATGGATAAATCTTTTTATCATAGAAAGCACATTCAGTTAGCTACAAATTATTTTTTAATCACTTTTCAAAATTCTTCTGTTTAGGGGGTCGAAATTGGATTTGAAACTGATGGTGTAGCTCCGCTCTATGCAATTTTCTTAGTTGAAACCTGATGTTAAAATCACCATAACTTTTGATTAGTAGATCGAACTTGAGTGAAGTTTTTTTCAGTTGAAATTTATTTTTATAAGAAACAACTTTTATGTTCATCGGTTTTTGTGAATCCACAATATACTAACGGTAATTTGGGTTTGAAGAAGAGATAACCTCTATATCCTGTGTTTTTAAAATTTGCTTTGAAACATAGAAATTGTTTTAACCATAACTTTTACGTTACTTATCGGAATTTGATAATTCTAAAATTTCTGGAAAGCATAGACTCTGTGCTATAATTTTTACGAGTCTTGCATAATTTTGATGTTTAAATGGTCAAAAACTCGTTTCTTTGTCGTTGTCATGTCAATGAAAGACGGAGTTGATAAATTTAAATCTGAAATTTATTTCGGTCATAACTTTTGAACCGTAAGTCCAAATTCGATACTCTTTTCTTGTTTAAAAACTTAGACTTTTATCTATAATTTTCATGTTTTGAGTTTTTCAAAATTTTGAAATTTAAAGGATTAAAACTGCATATTTCTGAAACTGTAACGACTCGGAAATTTCGAACCCGAAAATTCCAAATAGTTAGAAGAAAAAGAAAGAGATAGAAGAAAGAAACAGAATAAGACACAAATTCTCACATTCGCAGCGGATCAAAATACAATATCAAATAATAATATCAGTTATACAAAGAAAACTGTATTTGTTAATTACATTTTTATACATCAGAGTTACAACATTTTCAAATATACTAGACAGTTAGAATTAACATGTCTCGGATAAACGACAGTAATATACTCAGCGAAATATACTCCATACGTTCCTGCCATCCAACTCGCCTCCTGAGTTCCAGAACGTCCTTACCTGAAATCTGTAACACTCGGTCTGACCCGAGCATTACATCAAAGTAACACCCGGGTCAGGCTGGAAACCAGCGTGAGTAAACTCATCTAACAAGAAATTCCAATCCATAGAACTTATTTAAAACCCGGGGTAACTCGTACATTATTACAAGTAAACAACTTATATAGTCAACACTTATTTTCACAAAACAATATCTAAGCATCCAACTTAGTTTAAATGGTCCATTTTATCCCAAACCAGCCTATTGGTTTCACATATCAATCTATAAAGAATTTTAGATGATTTCAAATCGAAGTGGTTTCGGGTATTTACTGATACCCGACTCCGGTCTCTTCGAGTCTAATGTCATCTTAACTCAAGTTACTCAAGTTACTCAAGTGAAATACAACTCAAACTTTAAATACAGGATGTCCTGTTTTAACCCAAACATATTATATCTCATAGCATTCCACATCACATACCAGAGATATCAACTAATCCAAGGCATACAATATCATTTAATCATTTATAGCAAGATTAATCAACCATACCATCTCTAATTAATTTAATTAATTAAATTAATTACTTCAATCACTTTTAATCATACTCATTTATTAACTATCCCTTAATTAATTCCCTTAATTAATTAATCTTTAATTAATTAACCCATTAAATTAACTACACTAAGTAATAGAACTTAAATTAATTCTCTTAAGTAATTTACCTTTCAATAAATTACTTCATCAAGTAATTATATTATAGGTTAATTATTCTTAATTAATTAACCTCTAATTATTAATTAATTTAACCTTTAATTACTAATTAAATTAATTAATCCTTAACAAATTTATCTTTTAATTACTTATATTAAATAATCATCATTTAAGCAACTAGTCTCTAATTATCTTTTAATTATTTCCATCAAGTAAATATCCCATAACCACTTAATTTAATTAATTAATCCTTAATCACTTTCATTAGTTAATTATCTTTAACTAATTATATTCATTTTATTTACCTTTAATTAATTACATTAAATTATTAAACTATCCACTAATTAATTATATTAGTAATTTACTCTTAATCACTAATACCAGGAAATTAATTTTAGTCAAAACACCCCTTATTAAAGTTTCTAATATACTTATATTTTGAAAAACTGTTTGATAAGGGTCTTGAAAACATTTTCCTATCTATTTACTAAAACTGACTACACATTCTCTTTTCGTTATAAAACAAAATCAAAGCAATCCCGATACCCAAATGAAACCCGAGCCACATCTCAAATTTCTCGAGTTAAAACTCAAATCACCCACGCTCTTCTCTTCTTCGAGACAACTCGCCATCTCCTTCGACCCAGACTCAAGAAAAACTCTTCTTCCCCAATTCCACCATCACTTCCAGATTCAAACATACACGCGTGCACGTGCACTGACATTTCGATCATCTCTGACCAACTACGCCGCCTCCAACACACCGTCGACGACTTCGCCGATGATCTCGACAATCCAGATCGATGAAATAACCAAGGAATCAAAATCGAGCTACCAAGCATCTACCTGGAACCCAACGCCTCAATGAAAACGCCATGCCCCAACGATAACGATCACCAGAAACTATGCAACCACGACCAGAGCTATGTCAATGACCCACGCGACGTTTTCCCCCGGTCCGATTGAGACCGATGCATCCACGCCTTCGCAATCGCCTCGCAAACATTGTCGACTCGAACAGGGCCTTAAACCCTAAAACTTCGCCGACCAGCCACCATGGTGATTTAAAAATCCAGCGAACATTTTTCCAGAAACCACCTTGCTACCACCTACCTTCCGACCAAACCCCAATGCTCACCTCACCTCCGATCAACGGCAATCAACCGAAATGTCCAAACCGTTCAACTCGAAAATTCCCACCAACTATCAAACTAAAAATCATGATACTCATATTAAAAATCGTGATTTTCAATCATGAATACACCCATGCAATCCAAATCTGAAATTGAGATTGTTGATTTTTAACATATATATGTATTTTACTGTAATAATTATGTTCGAGTGAAAACTATATTCAATTCTCTTTTTACAATTATTTTTAAAACTTAATCCTTGCTGTTATAAACATAATCAATTCATATATCCAAGTCTAAAAGAAATCAGGGACAAAATTCGACTTGTAACATCTTAGAAGCTTATACAAGAAGAACAGAACATATATATTCTGTTATGCAGACATTTATACAAGTACTTAAATGTATTTTTTTCATGCATTCATTTTAAAATTATCAGACATACATTTATATAACACTCATCCAATTTTACTTAAATAATTTATTTCCTGGACCAAGTTTTTAATTTAAGTTTATTCACTGTTTCAGATTGAACAAAGATTTATTTTCAAAGTTCCCATCATGTATATCATTATTAACACATATATACTTATAATTGTTATAAAACAACATGCATAGCATATTTCACATTACTTTTCAAAGATCATCACATACAACTTCAAAATATACCAAAGGTTTCAGAGTTACTCACAGATTTTGTTAAACAGAGAACAAACCTTATTTTTGACAATGGAAGATTGATTTTTGAACTGCAACTTGATGTTGGGTTGAAGCTTGATTGTTGATTTTGAACTGAAATCTGATTTACTTTAAACTTTGCTCGGATTAAATCTTGAAGTTGTTGCTTGATTTCGGGTTTGAGTTGAACTTTGAATCTTAGCTTCAGGTTTGAAAAATTTGAAAGAGGTTGTTTGCTGTTTTTCTTTGATTTTTGTTTACTGATTTATCCTAGCTTTGGTTTCTCTTTGGTTTTGAAATTGAAGATAAAAAAGAGAAAAATGAAAGAGAGGGATAGAGAGATGTTTATATAACTTTGCTTAATTTATCTTAAAATAAAAATAAATAAATGACACTTGTTCAATTAGCTTACACTTGTAATTGCATGTAACAATTAGTTTACATTTGTAATTATTATGAACTAAATGTTTTTATATATATTTATATAATATTTTCAATTTAGTTTTATATTTATATATGTTTTATTTGTCTTATATTTAAACTTACCTTGTTATTTGTTTTTATATATCTTAAAGAAAATGATAAAAATCCAATTATACACAAATAAATAGTTATATATATATACTAGCTTCAAAATATAGAGTTTTGAATCCAATTTATTCTTAGGGTAATTTCATTTGAATTTCAATTCAAATTTTTATTTATAAGCTACTTATAGATATTTACACAAACACTTACACACTTTATTAGTTTTGAAAAAGAATAAATTTTAGATCATTTTAAATAATTATAAAAGAAGATTATCAAATTATTATTGCCCAAAAATTCCGGGTTATCACATTCTTCTCCCCTTTAAATCTTTTCGTCCTCGAAAAGGAACGAAGCCAGAATTTATTCAATTCTTAAAATCTGATAAAATTTTCTTTTATCAATTTTAAAACACTTTTTAAAATCTTTATAATATTATAAAATAGTTTTATAAAAATAATTTTTATAACTCGATGTTTCAACAAATCCATCCTTGTTCTCATAGAAATTCGGTCATACGTTGATCAGGCGTACGACTGAAAATCTATAAGTACTCGGTAAACTCGTTTTCAACACCCAGTGAAAATATTTGAAAAATAATTTTATTGAAAATATCGAAAACGTTTTTGAAAATAAATGTAACAACCCTGTATTTTACAAATATTTTTAAATTGATTTTTCTAGATTCAAAATCTTTATTTATGAAAAATAATAAATTTTGTTATTTTAAATATAAACTTTGATTTTGATGTGGATTAGAATTCCAAATGTGACTAGATTTAATATTTCCAGAAATTGTGAATTTTGGTCAATAGTCAAACTTTGACTTTTAAATTTAAATTTTAAATATTTGAAATTATAAATTTTATCTTTTATTATGAAAATAGATGTAGTAACTTGAATACTGCTTTTCGTTTCACTGAAAATGGAGTTAAACTGTAAAAGTTATGTACATTTCAATTTTGAGTATAATTTGTTTATTTAACAATTTTGTCTATTTTAAATGATATAAATTTTATTTTTCTTTGTTATGTTTTATTTTAATTGGGTTAATACTTTATTTTGAGTATATTTTTATCTTTTAATATGTTTAAAAATGATCATATAATTTTTCTAAAGTACACTTGAATTTATTCAAATTTATAAAGCTTGATTATGTATTTATTGCCATTTTCTTTATTTAAATTCTATTTAATTTAAAATTTAATTATTTATTTACTTGAAAATGTTTTAAAAATCATTTTTATTTCAAATTTTGGTTTAGAATATTTTTAAAGTAAATCAAATAATTTTTCAAAGCCATTGGTTATTTTTCTGTAATTTCTAAACACTGTTTGCAATTTTTGAGCAATTTTTGTAATTCTTTTTCCATTTCTTTTGAATTTAAATATTTATTTTTATTTCCTACTACTTTGTTCAGTTGTAAATAACATTTCTGAGTTTATTTTGTTTATTTAAAATAAAAGAGAAAAAGAAAAGGAAATGCCAAAGGTTTTAAAAATTGCAAAAACTTAAGGCTTTTCATCTCCTGGTCTCTTCATTTTCTTTTGGCTTTTCCTCTCCTTTCTTTTGGCCGTACACTTCTTACCTCTAGCCATGTATTCTCTCCAGCAATTCACGTGAAAAATCTATCTCTCCACTCCAAAACTCACGGCTATATCAAATTTGAGAAAAAAAATGCAATTCTAATGGCTTCTCTTTTCTATTTTTCTTCCTCTTCTTTTATTGATTTTGTCTTTGCTCCTCTTATGCTTTGCTCAGCTATAACCCACCTTCATCTCCACCATCCTCTCCACCATCACCAGCCACAACAACCACCACCTCCACCTCTGACCACCACCTCAAGCCGTGCCATCCAATTGAAGCCATCACCACAAAATCAATGCAAAACTCCACAAAAATTGCCTAGCCTAACCATAAACTCCACTATCTCCTTCATATCTTGACTTGGCCACACCCCTAGCTCCACCACCACCCACCTACACCACCTCTAGACATCACTTCAGATCTGACCACACCTGAAGTATGTAGGGCCGAGCCCAAAACTTGGCATAACCGAGCCAAATGTTGCGTAAACCACTCTATTTTGCCTTGAACCCATGTATGCTTCATATTGTAACTCTTCCACCACCTTCATCAACTTGTAACCTGACCTATATGACACCATACCTGACCTAAAAACACATCATGGCTGAGCACTTGATCCCCTATGGTCAAGCATTTGAATGGTAAAGGCAAAGTCTTGTCTTTATTGTTTTGTATTTCAATTTGTTCGATATTGTTTTGGTTAATATTCATATGTTATATTGTCTTGCTTATTGTTATTGCAAGATCATATCTTGGTTCTCTTCATTCAAATCAAAGGTCATGCTATATCGTGCTTGTTGTGCTTTCTGGAATCTATTCTGTGTGTTTTGGTCGCTAATCTCCAGCTTTAACAGGTGAGTTATTCTCACCAGACAATATGTACCTATATAACTAGTAAATTGACACCCTGTGAATCTGTAGAAATATATTATCATGTTATACTTGACTATGTTATGATCATATGATGTTTATACACCTGTTATATCATCCGTTACTGTTATATAATGTATTCTGTTCATTTATATCTGTTTATCACACTGCAAGTTCCCTGTAGACTAGAATCACTATGGGTTGAAATGATACATACCCGAACGGACTTTAGAATAGGGAAAAATCATTATGGGCTGAAATGATAGGCCTGAATGGTTTTTATTTATTTTATTTAACTTGGGATTGCGGGTTTGAAATGATAGAACCCGGATTTTTCTTTTTAAACTGCGGATTGAAATGATACATATCTGTATCACTTGACCTAGGTTAGAAAACTATATACAGGCCCGTGGTTATTTTATAAAGTGTTTTGGATATTTTTAAGTATTTTAAAAATTATAAATTTATGAAATTTGATTTAAATAGATTTTGAAATGTTTTAAAATAAAGAAATTATGATTTTTCTATGTGTTAAAAATGTAATTAATGAATGGTTTAACTGGACTTTTTGAAATATAACTTAAGTTTTGGAAATTTGGAATTTTGGTTAAAAATGATATTTAAGTTATATAAATAAAATGGAAATTTAATTATATTTGGAAAATGGTAAAATATGATAATTTGATTAAATTTGAATTTAAGTGATTTATTAAAGTATTATTGATTTTTCTATGAATTTAAGTGGTTAAATAAATGAATGTTTAAAAGTGATCTTTTAAAATATAACTTGACTTGGAAATGTGAAATTTGGTTTTAATTAAAGGTTTAAGTTAATTAAATAAAATTGGAAATTTAGTTAAATTTGTGAAATGGTAATTTAAATTTGAAGTGTTAAGTTTATTTGTTGAAATGTGAAGAATTGGAAACTTTTACACTTAAATTTATTAAGTAAATTGTTGAAAATTGGATTTAATTATAAGAAATTTATTGTGAAAAAGATATATGTTAAATGATATGTAAATGAACATTTTAAATGTTAAAAATATGATTTTTAAAATGTTTATGTGTTTTAAATTGAAGTTATTTAGTTGCTGGAAATACACTAAAATCTGGATTAACTTTTAATAGCATTCAGAAATGCTATAGTTTCTGAATGAACTAAAATTGTGTAAAAAGAGCTATTACAGCATTTCTGAAATGCTGTAGTTGCTGTAATTGAACTTATAGGCTAATATTGAACTCAGGTCTATTATAGCATTCTCTGGAAATGCTATAGTGGTCTGCAGTCTTTGCTGAAATCAAATAAAACCTTTGTTTTGAAATCTGAGTTACCGCAGCACTTCTGAAATGCTGTCTTTTCTGTTTTGAACTATAATTTAACTAAAAACTGAGTTTTAACAGCAGTTTTAAATGCTGTCTTTGCTGAATAAAAATGTTTTCAAGTATAACTTATAACAGCTTTTTCTAAATGCTGCGAAAGGCTGAAATTTTAATAATTATGGTTTTTGACTTAGTAAACGAACTCAGAATGGTTTGAAACTTTGGAAATTGAATACTTGATTTGAAAATATAATAATTACACTTTTAAAAGGTTTAAATGAATTATTTTGATTGGAATATAAACTATTTAAAGGTGATTTGAAATGATAGTAAATGAACGATATCTTTGAATTTAAAAGGTATTTAAAGTTGAATATTTGGATTTGAACTGATAGGATATTTTATTATATTAGAATGATTTGAAATGAAGTTTTGTAAGGATATGATATTTTATTATATTAAAATGATTTGAAATGAAGTTTTGTAAGGATTTGATATTTTGATATATTGAAATGATTTGAAATGAAGTTTTGAAATGATATAATATTTTAAATATATGGAAATGGTTTGGAATTGATTTAATCTTTATTTTGATAAATATATGGTTTTGAAATGATATTTTATTTTGAAGTAAAGTATTGTTTTTAAAAGTTATAACCACGGGTTATAATAACGATTGGTTGGCAAAGAGACCGGGATCGGATATGGACATACTCTCTGTCGATACCGAAAACCACTTTGACAACCGTGTACGCGGTGGAGATTCCAGAATGAAGTAGGATGGTGGCGACGATCCTAAGGTACATACGTGGACCCAACTCCCGTGAGTTGGCATAAGGTGGCTAAAACAGGAGCGATTGACGGACCAATGAGGTAGCACCTCTGATCGGACACACTTCTTCGATACCATTCTATTACTTGTGATTGATTTGGTGGCCACCCTTGATTTGGTCGAGGTGGGCGGTAGTGGCTGCTATGCGTCACCACTAGTCCGGATGCGTAATTGGTATATCTACCCTGGCATTGCCTAGTTGTGCCGTGTCACCTACCATATCGAGCTTTACTACGATTATGATTTTAAGATCCGACCGCGTTAAGGTTCTCCATCCCCTTAACGCTATTTTCTATATGATTATACTTTACTAATTAGACACTACTGTATATAGCGTATATTACTACATAGTAGATAGTTTAACGGATCCTTAAAGAATGGGCGATCCCAAGCATTCTTTAAGTTACTTGTACCTTATTACAGTTCACTTGAGTTGGTTTACATTATATAAGTATATATTGTCCTGACTCGAGTGTTTTGTGTTTTGCTTTACGCTCGGGTCAGCCTGAGTTATTCACAGATTTGGATTTCCACTCTCTTGGAGATTTGAATCGCTGGAGATTATCTGCTTGTCTTGTCCTATCTACTTCAGTTCTGTTGTCCTACTCAGCTTGTACTTGGTTATTTTATTGCGACTTCTGTTGTTCTCTATTTCTTTTGTTATATCTTATGTAAATCTGGTATATTTATATAGTAGCTTCATGAACTACTATTTCTTTTACTTCCGCTGCATTATTTTACTCTGTGTCTGTGATCTGTGATTATATTTATTTACTGTATACTCTGAGATTTGCCAAATTTTATTTACAACGCGGTATTTTGAGCAATTCAACTCCGGCATGAGTGTCTACCTATACACTTATAATGGATGTGAATGGTTGAAAATATCGGGTCGTTACAGTTGGTATCAGAGCTTTGGCTTTGAGGCAAAACACAGCATATGGAGTAGATTTATTTACAGAATCACTTTCGTTCGAGTTTGAATCTTTTCCTCTTGATTCGAATTTCCTTTGAATTTTTGGAACGTTCCCTGCGGTACCAAAATTCATTCTTATCCCTCACTATTCATCTTCTTTTGATTTTGGAGTATCACATAACTCCACTCCGAATGATCTTTATAGTGAATTGGCTGTCTCGCTAATATTTTAATTTTCTGGTAAAGGGGGAAACTCCTTTACAAATTTGCATCGATTCACCAGAGATTTATATCTATCCTTGGTTTAGATGCTAATATCTTTTGTTATTCCAAACTCTATCTCTTGAGATCGGATGTAGATTTACTCCAGAAAAAAAATACACAATTGATCTTATTCATTAAGTCACGGTTGACCCGGTTAAGGTTGCCCGCGATTTATTTAAGCTTACCCATCTCCCTACTTTGTTATTTAATCATCTTGTCTTTTGTTCCAACCTACCTTCAAAACATTTTGAATTGTATTTGTAAATCTGTAATTAATATTTTGTTTTATATTGTGTTGTTTGAGTTGTTGATGTTGATTTGGGTTTCCGATCGATTCGTCTGATCAACGCTATCGATAGGATTTCTAAAACACTTTGACAGAACAAACTGACACAATATTATAAAAAAAAATGGTTAATGAAATAAATTTTGATATATAATTTATGGAACTTAATAAATTGATTTAAATAGATAATTTGAAATGATAATACTTGATTTATCATTTATTTTTCTACAAATGAATTTATAAATAGTTGTTTATAAATTTATTTGGGAACTGAAATGAATTTAAAACAAGAAATTTAAAGAATTTAATTTCCGATGGTTTCAAACCTTGTGTTTAAAATTTTTAAAAGGATATTATTTAAAGTATTTTGAATAAAAATTTGTCTCTAAAGGATTTTAAAGTTTAAAAATTTAGTGCTCTTCTCTTTGTCGTTGGAAAATAATTTCAGTGATGACTGCAGCATCATCGACGTTCATTTTAGAGTTTCGAAGTGAAGAGACTGTTTTGTAGTCTTGCTACAGCTTTGTTTTGGGGAATTTAATTAATATGAATTTCTAAAAATATGACTTGATTTATAATATATATAGATATATGATTTAAATTTGATTCGACATATTATGTACATATATTTATTTATCTCTAACTGGTTTGAAGGAAATCAGAAATTAATTCTTACATTTTTTTTCTTAATTTCAATTATAAAAAGAAAAATCAAAAAAAAAAATTTGGATAAAGGATTCAAACTTGAGATAATTGAATCGGAAAGTTTTATTTGTATAACACACAATTTCATTCCAATATAACTTACCTAAATTTCACAGAAGTTGAATATGAAATTGGATAATATACAATATAGAAAGGATTTTATAAATAAAATTTGAGTGGTTATAATAAATGTTATACACTTAAATTTTAGTTATAAAAGATTAACAGAGGTAAATAGTGAAATAGGAATTTAAAGAGATTTTATTTAAATTACTTAATAATCAAATTTGATTTACTATGGAACCTTAAGTCTAACCTAGGAATTTTAATAAAGGTTATTTCCTAAAATGAATATGTTGTATAATAAATAATGTATCTTTGAATAGATAAAATAAAATACATTTGAATTGGACTTTTGGTAATAAAGTTTATTTAACTTGAATTCATAGTTTAATTAATGTCTAAATGAATAAATGTGTAAAGAAATTTGATTGTTATATTTGCTATGATAAATATTTTATTTATGAAATTGATATGTCTTGAAAAATGAATAATTATGATTTAAATAGTTAAAATGTATTTTAACATCACTAAAACTTGATAATTGAGAATTTGGTTTTCAAATGGAAATTTTAAGTGTAACTTATTAAAGGAATATCTATTTATGAAATGGGTATTTTAAATAAAGTGTTAGGTTATGTGTTAAATTAAGAGCTAACTAAAATAGTGAACTTTTAACTTAATAAATGAAGTATAGTTTGATTTGAATTCCATTCATAAAAGTTTGTTTTAATAAGTCATAAGTTAAATGATATCCAAATGAATATTTCTGATATTAAACTGATTTGAAATATTAATATATCTACTGTAGCATTTTATAAGTGCTGCTGTTTTGAAAATACAGTGTTTTGGAAATTTTTATAATTGAATGAACTTAGAAATGTTACAACTTTAAAATGAATATTGTTTGATCTTGGATTAAAATGGTTTAAATGAAGATTATTTTTAAAAAGGTGTTATGATTTTCTAAGTGTTATGGTTTTTTTTAGGATAACATTTCCAAAGTGTTATGATTTTAGTAGTATGATTTCCAAATGATAAACATCCCTAAATTGTTATGATTTCAAAGCATTATGGTTTCAAATTTATTATCTTATTTTGTTTTTTTTTCAAACTATCTTTTCGTTGTCCTTATTTCTCTTATCTTGTTACAGAATGGGAAGGCTATTGCTTATACCAGTCTGTTTAGAAATCTTTCTATAATCAAACGCAGACTGTTGGCTCTCAGCGGCACAAACGACTTTCGCTATGTTACCATAGTGTCACAGTCTACCGATATAAAATCAAACGTAGACAGTTGGCTCTCAGCGGCACACATGACTTTCGCTATGGTCTGCAGTAGATCGCAGTGACATTGAGTTAAATTGTTGTCACAACATAACTCAAATGCCTCTGTGGGCACCAGCCCCTCGACTTTCGCTACACAAATAATCCTCAGGAACTAGTTTTGTCCGGACTCCTCACAGGATCAACTTTAGAATCCCCCCTTGGGGTTCAAGGCAGTACCACCCAGTGGTACTCCTGAGAAGTTCATTTCAAGGAAGCGCCTTTTTCCCCAGAGCTATTCTCAAAACACTTTATACTATATACTTATAGTATCTTCAAATCATACCCTTTATGATTTATATCAAAATATCCTTTACACAAAATCGATTACCAAAATCGATAATTCTCAAACTAGGCTTTCCAAATTCCCAAAATTGATTTTCCAAAAATCAAAAGCCTTTTCCAAATTATATAGGTTCCCAAAACCTTTTCCGAAATCATTCTCATAAAATTCTTTATATATATATAGATATAGATATATATAACTTTGAAAATCTTTGGATCATTTCAAACTTGTATAAAACCTCTTTTATACTTCAATTATTTCAAAACCCTTTTTATTCTGGCTAGATTCAATAAGGGAAGTTTATCATATTACAAAATACAACTTTATTTATTGCCAAATCAAATATTCAAGTTTGATTTCTTTATAAAGTTATTTACCATTTACTTATCTCCATAAAGTAAATTTCAACCAAAGAAATATCCAATTCCATTATATTTCACAAATATACTTTTCATTTCAAAGATCATTTTACAATCCTTATCCACAACTTCAATATCAATTTCATTCAAACCCGTACGATGTACACATATCATCCGTACGCTATATCAATTTGATCGCTCACTCGATCACACAATTTCACTTCCGAACTAGTATCGTCCACCCGACTCTCTAGTGCGGACTCAGATCTGGTTTCTTGATCAGAAACCGTCATTCTCCTTGCATAGTCGTAGCTATGATAGAGAATATCCGGACCCAATCAAAAATCCATATCCAGGTTCGCCGTCGAAAATCGAGCGAAAAATCCCAACTCGGATCGATAATATTATCTCGAAATTCTGTGTTCGAATCTGGATCAAATCACTATGCGAATAGAATAATATACGTATATCCTACGTATTTATCTTTATTGGTTATTAGCCAAATCAATTCTCTTTTCTATTCACATTTCCTTTAATTCCATTCACTTATTCTCAATTGCTTCCATTTCTAATTGAGTTATTACTTCAATTACAAACAGTTTGAACTCTAACTTATTTAAATTTAAAAATAGCTTGAAAACGTTTAAAATAGATAAGTAGTTGAAAAATAGTTATTAGTTTGTAAAATAGCTGTAAAATAGTTAAGTAGTTATAAAATAGTTAGATAATTGCAAAATAGTTTTTAAAATAGTGATTAGATATAAGTAACTGAAAAATAGTAATTAGTTTATAAGACAGTTTCAAAATAGTTAAATAGTTCCAAAATAATTGTAAAATAAGTATAAGATAGTTTGGGGTTTAAGAAGAAAGATAGTATAGTACATAGTTTGGAAAAATATATTTGTATTAAAACAATTTATTTTGAAAAATAATCCAGAGCCAAACTGTTTAATTTCCCAATCTCCATTTCCAATTAATTTCCCATCAATTCAATTTAAATTTCCACTTCCTTTAAATTGACTCAATACTTCAATTTCCATTGAAATTGATTTAATCCCAATTCAAGTTGAATTAACCTTAATTCCTTTCCAAATTCAAATCAAATTCCATTTGATTTTTAATCTTATTCAACTTTAATCATAATTCCAAATTATTTCAAATCAAATCCAATTTGAACAAATTTTATTCAAATCTCAACTTAAAACCATCTCGAATTATATAATTTCGAGTTAGATTAAATGTTGATTTAATCCTTTAAATCAAATTAACCCTTACTTTAAAACCAAATCAACCTTTATTTTTTATTTATTTAACAACTTAAATCTTTAAACCATTTTATTTTGAATCCAAATTCCAAAATTTCATTTTAAAATTATCTTTACTTAACTTATTATAAAGTTCAAATAAGAATTCAAAAACAATTAAATTTCAGATTCTAATTTATTATCCATTTTCAATTTCCAGATCTCAAACCCATTTTTGAGATCACTTATAACTCCCATTTCAAATCAACCATTTAACTTCCCAAGTTAAATTTAAATTTCATTTTGAAATTTCCAATTCAAGTTGTTCATTCAAACTTATTTTACTTCTTCTAAGTTAAATTTAATTTAATTTAGTCAACTTGACCTAATTTGAATTCCCATTTCAAATTTTAAACTTTATATTAATATTCTTTCCACTTATAAATTCAAACTTACCACTTTGGGTTTTCATATCACATTCCAATTTAAAACTCAATACTAAGAGTTATTTCAAATTATCTTTAATATTATGTATATCCTCATATATACATTTTCTTTACACACCAAGTTATACCTTAAATTTTTAAACCACCTTTGGTTTTAATTTTTAATTTTTTTTTTCTTTTTCAAGTTTTCTGGATTTAGAATTTAAAACTTCACAATTTAAAACCCACTACAATTTACAAGTCTTACTTGACTTACTTCCCTAAAACATTTCATTATTAAACACAACAACCATTTATGATAATAACCAAGATTATCATATCTGGAAACGAATTCATTTTTTTATCTTTATTCTAATAATACTTCTACATATTCAAGATTTTAATTTCAGTTTAGATTTATTTCAAACTTATCTTCATTTAATTTCAATTTGGTTGTATTACCATTACTACTTAATTCATTATTTTATTTAATTTCAATGATTCAACAACCAATTTCTTTAATATATTTAATAATTAGAACAATTATTTCTATATATATCAAAAGATAACTTACATAAATATCATTAAATTTTAAAACCATTTTAAAATCTTTATATAAGAAAATAACAAGTACGCTCTCATTTATAATACTCTCAACTCAGTTTAGGGTACCATTGACCCTATCCTTAATGAGTAATCCCAACAGAGCCAAGGTTCTCGCTTAACCTCCTGCTCTGATACCAAATGTAACGACCCAGAAATTTCGAACCCGAAAATTCCAAATAGTTAGAAGAAAAAGAAAGAGATAGAAGAAAGAAACAGAACAAGACACAAATTCTCACATTCGCAGCGGATCAAAATACAATATCAAATAATAATATCAGTTATACAAAGAAAACTGTATTTGTTAATTACATTTTTATACATCAGAGTTACAACATTTTCAAATATACTAGACAGTTAGAATTAACATGTCTCGGATAAATGACAGTAATATACTCAGCGAAATATACTCCATACGTTCCTGCCATCCAACTCGCCTCCTGAGTTCCAGAACGTCCTTACCTGAAATCTGTAACACTCGGTCTGACCCGAGCATTACATCAAAGTAACACCCGGGTCAGGCTGGAAACCAGCGTGAGTAAACTCATCTAACAAGAAATTCCAATCCATAGAACTTATTTAAAACCCGGGGTAACTCGTACATTATTACAAGTAAACAACTTATATAGTCAACACTTATTTTCACAAAACAATATCTAAGCATCCAACTTAGTTTAAATGGTCCATTTTATCCCAAACCAGCCTATTGGTTTCACATATCAATCTATAAAGAATTTTAGATGATTTCAAATCGAAGTGGTTTCGGGTATTTACTGATACCCGACTCCGGTCTCTTCGAATCCAATGTCATCTTAACTCAAGTTACTCAAGTGAAATACAACTCAAACTTTAAATACAGGATGTCCTGTTTTAACCCAAACATATTATATCTCATAGCATTCCACATCACATACCAGAGATATCAACTAATCCAAGGCATACAATATCATTTAATCATTTATAGCAAGATTAATCAACCATACCATCTCTAATTAATTTAATTAATTAAATTAATTACTTCAATCACTTTTAATCATACTCATTTATTAACTATCCCTTAATTAATTCCCTTAATTAATTAATCTTTAATTAATTAACCCATTAAATTAACTACACTAAGTAATAGAACTTAAATTAATTCTCTTAAGTAATTTACCTTTCAATAAATTACTTCATCAAGTAATTATATTATAGGTTAATTATTCTTAATTAATTAACCTCTAATTATTAATTAATTTAACCTTTAATTACTAATTAAATTAATTAATCCTTAACAAATTTATCTTTTAATTACTTATATTAAATAATCATCATTTAAGCAACTAGTCTCTAATTATCTTTTAATTATTTCCATCAAGTAAATATCCCATAACCACTTAATTTAATTAATTAATCCTTAATCACTTTCATTAGTTAATTATCTTTAACTAATTATATTCATTTTATTTACCTTTAATTAATTACATTAAATTATTAAACTATCCACTAATTAATTATATTAGTAATTTACTCTTAATCACTAATACCAGGAAATTAATTTTAGTCAAAACACCCCTTATTAAAGTTTCTAATATACTTATATTTTGAAAAACTGTTTGATAAGGGTCTTGAAAACATTTTCCTATCTATTTACTAAAACTGACTACACATTCTCTTTTCGTTATAAAACAAAATCAAGCAATCCCGATACCCAAATGAAACCCGAGCCACATCTCAAATTTCTCGAGTTAAAACTTAAATCACCCACGCTCTTCTCTTCTTCGAGACAACTCGCCATCTCCTTCGACCCAGACTCGAGAAAAACTCTTCTTCCCCAATTCCACCATCACTTCCAGATTCAAACATACATGCGTGCACGTGCACTGACATTTCGATCATCTCTGACCAACTACGCCGCCTCCAACACACCGTCGACGACTTCGCCGATGATCTCGACAATCCAGATCGATGAAATAACCAAGGAATCAAAATCGAGCTACCAAGCATCTACCTGGAACCCAACGCCTCAATGAAAACGCCATGCCCCAACGATAACGATCACCAGAAACTATGCAACCACGACCAGAGCTATGTCAATGACCCACGCGACGTTTTCCCTCGGTCCGATTGAGACCGATGCATCCACGCCTTCGCAATCGCCTCGCAAACATTGTCGACTCGAACAGGACCTTAAACCCTAAAACTTCGCCGACCAGCCACCATGGTGATTTAAAAATCCAGCGAACATTTTTCCAGAAACCACCTTGCTACCACCTACCTTCCGACCAAACCCCAATGCTCACCTCACCTCCGATCAACGGCAATCAACCGAAATGTCCAAACCGTTCAACTCGAAAATTCCCACCAACTATCAAACTAAAAATCATGATACTCATATTAAAAATCGTGATTTTCAATCATGAATACACCCATGCAATCCAAATCTGAAATTGAGATTGTTGATTTTTAACATATATATGTATTTTACTGTAATAATTATGTTCGAGTGAAAACTATATTCAATTCTCTTTTTACAATTATTTTTAAAACTTAATCCTTGCTGTTATAAACATAATCAATTCATATATCCAAGTCTAAAAGAAATCAGGGACAAAATTCGACTTGTAACATCTTAGAAGCTTATACAAGAAGAACAGAACATATATATTCTGTTATGCAGACATTTATACAAGTACTTAAATGTATTTTTTTCATGCATTCATTTTAAAATTATCAGACATACATTTATATAACACTCATCCAATTTTACTTAAATAATTTATTTCCTGGACCAAGTTTTTAATTTAAGTTTATTCACTGTTTCAGATTGAACAAAGATTTATTTTCAAAGTTCCCATCATGTATATCATTATTAACACATATATACTTATAATTGTTATAAAACAACATGCATAGCATATTTCACATTACTTTTCAAAGATCATCACATACAACTTCAAAATATACCAAAGGTTTCAGAGTTACTCACAGATTTTGTTAAACAGAGAACAAACCTTATTTTTGACAATGGAAGATTGATTTTTGAACTGCAACTTGATGTTGGGTTGAAGCTTGATTGTTGATTTTGAACTGAAATCTGATTTACTTTAAACTTTGCTCGGATTAAATCTTGAAGTTGTTGCTTGATTTCGGGTTTGAGTTGAACTTTGAATCTTAGCTTCAGGTTTGAAAAATTTGAAAGAGGTTGTTTGCTGTTTTTCTTTGATTTTTGTTTACTGATTTATCCTAGCTTTGGTTTCTCTTTGGTTTTGAAATTGAAGATAAAAAAGAGAAAAATGAAAGAGAGGGATAGAGAGATGTTTATATAACTTTGCTTAATTTATCTTAAAATAAAAATAAATAAATGACACTTGTTCAATTAGCTTACACTTGTAATTGCATGTAACAATTAGTTTACATTTGTAATTATTATGAACTAAATGTTTTTATATATATTTATATACTATTTTCAATTTAGTTTTATATTTATATATGTTTTATTTGTCTTATATTTAAACTTACCTTGTTATTTGTTTTTATATATCTTAAAGAAAATGATAAAAATCCAATTATACACAAATAAATAGTTATATATATATACTAGCTTCAAAATATAGAGTTTTGAATCCAATTTATTCTCAGGGTAATTTCATTTGAATTTCAATTCAAATTTTTATTTATAAGCTACTTATAGATATTTACACAAACACTTACACACTTTATTAGTTTTGAAAAAGAATAAATTTTAGATCATTTTAAATAATTATAAAAGAATATTATCAAATTATTATTGCCCAAAAATTCCGGGTTATCACAGAAACTCTAAAGTATGATTTGTTATGTATAATAATTTAGTCATAAGCTTTTATGGTTTTAGTTTTGGTAAGTTATAATTGAGATGGTTATATACAACAAATTTGGTTTTCTAATTAGAATATTGAACACTTGGTTAATTGAATCACTTTGATGCTTATTTAATACGAATGCTCTGCTCATTTCAATCATGCAATTATAGTTGATTCCTCTATGTATGTTGTTTATATATGTATGATTCTATATACCATAAAATGATTTTCAATGCAAATTGTTACATAGGCATTGCTTTGCTTTGTGAATCCTAGAATTTGTTTTAGAAATGTTATTATCTAATTTTCGAAGAACAAATAGTTTTAAAAAAAACTTGAGAACTTGTTCAGCATCCATCTTAAAGAATTGACTTGTTTTCTACATGTATATTAGCATGCACCTTTTATTTTATTTTTTAAATTTTCAAATAAATAAAATTTGATTAATTTATATTCTATTGAATTTTGTGCTTTTGCATAAAACAAAGAATTTAAATAAATAATTGAATTGTCGGATTGGTATGAGACTTTTCGTACAATTCTTTCATTTATTTCTATAATTTGTTGAATAGAGTTTGAAGTGAAAATTACTAGCTTTTAGTAAATACTTGAATTTACTTTTTGGTATGGGACAGTTAGCTAAATTCTTGTAATCACTTAAGTAATAGTAATTAAAACTTAGAGTTGTATTATCTTGGGGTATTAGGATTTTGTTGATGTGCTGATAGATTCATGAGAAACAACAACTCGTTTTTAATCGACCTGAGAGTCGATACGTTCTTAAATTTAGGTAGGCAAACCTGTATTGTTCTGGATAGGTTTGTAATGATGTATTATCTATATTGTTCTGGATAGATATTTACATGCATCGTGGTCTATATTATTCTGGATAGACTACAACTCTTTAGTTATTAGGCAGTCTCGATATTATCTATATTGTTCTGGATAGATAAATTCGCTTAATCTATATTGTTCTGGATAGAGTTTATATAGGAGCTAATATCTATATTGTTTTGGATAGATATTTGTACATTGTTATGGGTAGCTCTTATATAAACATGCAAGTTTATATTGTTCTGGGTAGACTTCTATGTCGTACTGTGTCGGACTAAAGAGAACTACCATATTAATTCATTATTGAAATGTTTCTTCACAGATTTTATAGTTGGATATTTTATTATCATTTGAGCTCTGAAGAATTTTTGTTGTTGTCACCATATTTTAGATGATAGTCTATTATGACTTGAGATGAATTTATGAAATGGTGAATTTGTTTGTTATGCCTTGTTATTGTTAAGTTGAATTTGGCATATATATGTTGCTTGGGCATGTTTATTTGATAAAACTTATTTTGTTATGGTTAAGTCATATATTTTGTTAACATGCATATATATTGTTTGAACATACCTATTTGATATGACTTATTTGGTATGGTTAAGTCATATATTCTTGTTATCGGTATCTCACCTTGTAATATTTAGAGATAGTCCGACCCGAGTGTTATTTGATGCTCGGGTTAGGCCGAGACTTTTCAGGGTACAGGTTGACCTTTGGATGATTGGGCTAGCTGGGAGATATACCTTTGGACTTTTAGTTTATCTCATTTTAGCCATTTGGACTTTGTATATTTGTGATGTATAGTTGAGATTATAGAATTGTCACATATATATTATTTGAATCTAGTGTTCCATTTTGTAAACTCACAATTGTATAAGTTATGAGATTTATTCTTCCGTTGTGATCTGTGTAACTCTGACATATATTTTCATACTTTATACTATTCTGAATACTTTTAAATCATCGTGTTTATTACTTTGTATTAATACTGTACATGTCAAATTTCAGTTCGGACATTAAGGAAAAGGTATAAATGACGTGTCACTGTTAGTATAAAGATATATTTACATTCTATCGCCCTTAACAAGCCGTATTCTCCAGATTATCAGACGACATTACTTGTAATGTTCTTTGCTAAACTGTGCATAGCGGTGGGGTCATTATAGAATGACTTGGCTAATTTTATTAGGAAGATTATTTACGTTATCCCTCCAGTGGTTACCAAAAATGAGACAAGAGACTTTGCTGTTAGTGCTACCAACCATAGAAAGATAACTCCAACCCAGTTTGTCTATAAAAGAAAACTCATCTATCTAAGGATCGAACCATATATGGGTGTCTTCCCCATTACATATTTTCTTTCCTATTGGCCCTTTGCATAGATCTAGCTTTCAAGAGAGATTTCCATGTGTTGGCTGCATTATTGTCTAATTGCACAGTCCAAAAATTTCTATTTTTGAAGTATTTATTTTTAATCCATTTGGCCCATAAACTATCACCTTTAAGATACTTCCATACTAGTTTAATGGCAATAGCTTATGCAACATCATCTAATCTTCTTATACCCAATCCTCCTTCCATTCTGGGTTTGCAAACATCATCCTAAGACATTCTATGTGATTTAGATTTCCATAAAAATATGCACAGATAGAATTGCTGGGATTTGATTGAATTGCATCCAAAATGTTATCATAGGATATATCACCGCTTTAATTAATTCACATCTGCCACTAATATTAAGCTGTTTATTGGTCCAATGTGAAAATTTCTTATTTATTTTAGAGGTCCAAAATCTCTTGCCTTTAATTTATTATGGGATAAAGGAATCCCTAAATAAATTATAGGAAGGTTAGAAGTTTTAACATTAAGAATGTTTGCTATGTTTTGTCTGTTAAGAGTCCCTTTACTAAAAAAAATAAACTGGATTTGTTTTCATTCATTTGCAATCCAGCAAATAAGTAAACCTAATGCATGACTCTACTAATAGCAGAAGCACTATTTTCTGCAGCCTTTGACATGATTAGAATATCATCAACTTAAAATAAATGAGTAATTATAGGCTCCACTGGATAGATAGGGGATATCTTGTCTTCCAAGTATTCAATGTCAAGTAATATGGCGAGATACTCCATGACAATGGAAAATAAATAAGGGGAGAGGGGATCCCCTTGTCTAAACCACTATTACTAGCAAACATTCCATAGGGAGATCCATTGATGAGAAGGGAAAAAGGGGTAACAGATGCGTTCAAAAATTAGATTAGCTAAGTTGCATGGATATCCCATACATATCAGCATATGATGAATAAAATTTATATTGATTTCATCATAGGCTTTATGTAGATCAATTTTCAAGCATAGGTTGTTAGCATTCTTTCTATTGAATTCCCTAACCATTTCATAAGCCATCAGAGAATTTTCATTTATAAGTCTACCAGGTATAAATGCATTCTGATTGTGAGAGATTAATTCATGCATATACATCTTCATTTTGTTGCATATAAGATTCGCTAGAACTTTATATGTGACATTACATTGAGATATTGGCCTATAGTTAGTGATTTTTTCTATAACAAGAGTCTTGGGAATCAAATATATAAAAGTATGGTTGATTTCTTTAATGACTTTACTTGTTTCTTGAATACCCAGCATTGCTTTCCAAGGATCCATTTTTAACTGCTCTTAGTGGATTTTGAAAATTTGAGAATTAAAGCCGTCTGGACCTGGGGTGCTATTATCTTCAATTTGAAAAAGAGTTTCCTTGACTTCCTGTAATTGAAATGGCTTTGTAAGATTAGATGTAACATTTTATGAAAGAATCCTTTTACATGTAATTTGTTTATGTTGTTAGCTTTAGGAATATTCATCTTGCCATGAAATTTTTTGAAGTTTTTTCCTCTTAGGATATCCATTTAATCTTTATTTTCTGAGTCTTTTCAATTGCTACTGTTCTCATGGGATTTTAAAGATGCTCAACAGTATGGTTGTATTGCATGACAATCCGAACATCCATAAGATTATGCACCATTTTCTCGTATAGATCATTAGCTTTACTTCTGAGTTAATCACATTGAATTTGAATGTTGCAATTAGTTTTCTTCCATTCCCTCAATGCATTTTTTGAAGCTTATAATTTTTTGATAAGAGAGTAAAGTGGATTGCCTTGCACTTGTATGTTTAGAGCTTGGTGAATAATGTCATGATAATTAGGAATTAAATGCAAGGAATTGTTGTATCTAAATAGGACTCTAGCATTAATAATCTGAGAATCATTAAATTTAATAAGAATAAGGGTATGATCACTCAGAGAATCATTAAATCATTAAATTCATTTAACCATATTTGGTTAACAAACACCCTATTAATTTTACTATGCATAAACATATTAGGACCACCTCTTCAAGTAAAGTAGTTACCGGTAAAACAAACTTTAGAAAGCTTAGTAGAATTAATACAATAGGCAAAATCAGCATCACCAATTGAATTATAAACTCCTTGATTAGTTCTATCATGATTAAAAAGAATGGAGTTAAAGTCACCCATTATAATCCAAGGAAGATTGATTTTTCTAGCCTGTTCAGGCAAGTATTGACATAGCTCTTTCCTATTGCCAGAGTGGTTGAGTGCATAAACAACAGTACTAATTAGGCTCATACCATTGGCATTGTAAAGGATGCAGGATATGTATTGATCATTAGAGTGCATAATTATGTTAGACCAGTAATTAGAGTCCCAAAGTAATAGAATTCTACTCTTATTAGCCATGACACTATTGTGTGTATTTCTGCTTTATGTCAAGCTTTTGAATAAATTGCTGAATATTATTTGGAGACATCTTATTTTCAACACGACCCAAAAAAGAGAATTTACCACTATTAATCAGTTGGAGGATGTCCAACTGTTTAGTAGAGGAGTTCATTCCCCTAATGTTCCAAGTGAGGAACATCATTGATCGAAGGAACGGGAATTAATATCAGGGGAAGTAGTGACCCCAATAGGCTTTGATTTTTTGGATTTTCTTCTCTTCTCTTTCAAGTTGTTAACCATGTTGTTCCATGTAGGGTTGTCAATGACGTCAGGGGATTGTGTGGCTATGAATTCAAACAACATTTCATTAGGTCTTGTTTTCCTCACTGCTTGGGACCTTATGGAATATTCTTGTGAAGATTTAGGTTCCCGAGAAGAGAGAGTTATGCATAATAGCTATTGTGGAGGCTGCTATTAACCCTAATCTCGACTCGAAGCAAACTCCAGGCAACCCATGACAACTCAAGTTTTGTTAAAACTCGTATTTCATTTATCCCATGACTTTTGTCCATTGATATGCCAAATCCCGGCTTAATTATCATGATTACCATCCGTGATTGATCGTCTATCCATCCAATTGACTAAAACCCATCGTATTCCAGTCACGACAACCGAGCAACCAATTTAGTTAAATCCGCCTGTCTACGGCCTTGCCAAAAGGCGGGTTAATATTTGCCCCCCAAAACATGCCTTGCTTTGGAAGGTGTGTTTTGAATAGCCTTAGATCCGTTAATCGAATCCATGATCTCTCCGGATCATTAACAAAATCCATGACTGTCTGAGTCAATATCCAATTCCTAATTCATTCTATATCCATTAACCGAATTCACAATCTCTCCGGATCATTTTATCCAAGCCCGGGACCTCTCCGGGTCCTATAATCCATAGCTAGGACCTCGTCGGGTCCATATCCAGAGCCGTGACCTCGTCGGATCCTATAATCCATATCTGAGACCTTACCGGGTCCATCTCCAAAGTCGGGACCTCGCCGGGTCCTATAATCCATATCCGGGACCTCACCGGTCCATACCCAGATCTAGGACCTATTTGGGTCCTATAA
The DNA here is from genome assembly GCA_030737815.1 of Allium fistulosum. Lineage (NCBI taxonomy): Eukaryota > Viridiplantae > Streptophyta > Magnoliopsida > Asparagales > Amaryllidaceae > Allium > Allium fistulosum. The sequence continues at coordinate 299,111,813 of CM060908.1, read as the reverse complement.
CTCAAATCCGGGTTATTTTATCCTACTCTGGCCTCGACTCTCCGGTCAAGGACTTGATCCGTGGGGTATCCTTCTCCGGCCTCGATCCCCGATCGAGGACTTTATATTCTCCGACCTCGACTCTCCGGTCGAGGCCTTTTATATTCTACGGCCCCGACCGGAGAGTCGAGGTCGAGGAATTTTATACTCTCGAGTCCATTCCATCGCTCTCCAGCGAAGGGACTCATGACATGCGATTTCTGCCCCGTCTCTCCGATCGGGACCGTAACCGTGTGACTGTACTATTTATTACATTAATATAAATCCAATCAACACAGAGTTCCATTGATAAAATAAAAGTCCATAAAATAAATAAAATCTAATATCCATAATACCAAGAAAGAAACCAGAGTTCATAGAAAATAGAAAAAAACAAAATTTCATAAACCCGAGCATCACAGTATATCATCATCTCAGAGCATGCCTAGAGACCGTCCTCGATCCCGTACATGTGTAAGTGACTTAGCCGCCTTACTTTGGGGTTTACTACTTATTCAAAGCCATAAATCCATTCAGCTGATAATAAGGCGACGATGCCTAGATCCAGTGCCAGCTTCGTTTGATGTGGGCGGTGGCTGCTCCTGTTCCACAACCACAGCTCAATTCCTTATGTACTGTTGTAAATGACCATTCCTTATATGCTCCTCAATGATATCCTTCAAATGCCTACAGTCATTTGTGTTATGCCCATCCAGCTCATGGAATAGGCAATGCTTTCCCGATGCCCGTTCGTGTTCGGAGGGTTCCCTCTTTGCTGGCCTTCGATACTGGAGGCGTCCTCGAGTATCTAAATAAATTTTTTCCAGAGTCTCATTCAAATCCGTATAAAAAGAGAATTTTGATTCCCTCCGTTTCCTTTTCGATGTGTTTTCGCTATCCATTTTCCTTTTGCCTCTGTCATCCTTGTTTGAATCCTCCCTGGGTGGACCTCTACCTTTTACCGCAAATACCTCTACCTCTCTCCCTCCTCTTTCAGCCTTCACATCTTCCTATCTTAGAAACCTTTCCACTTCATGGTAAAACTCTCCGAGATCTATTGGTGGATCTCGCTCCAACGATATCTTGAAATCCGAATTATCCACAATCCCTAAGACTACCACCATCAAAACCATCGATGGATTAGGTCGATCCACTAAGCCGCTGCCGCATTGAATCTAGTTAAGAAATCCTTAAGTGATTCTCTCTTCCATTGCTTCATCGATGTCAAAGTCATCACACTCCTAGGTCTCACGATGTGGACCCGAAATTGCCTCATAAACCTATCAATCAGCTCCATCCATGTGCCAATAGAGCCACTTTCCAGTTGTCTGAACCATAGTGTCGCTATATCCATCAAATACAAAGGGAAGCACCGCGCCATGACTTCCTCCGATGCCCCCAGTACTTCCATGTGCCTCATATACCTTGTTAGGTGAACAATGAGATTTGTTTTCCCATCATACATTTCCAGCGATAGTAGTTTAAAATCCGATGTATTCCTAGCTTGCCAGATCATAGGACTGAAGGGGCTCCTGTTCACGTCCTCCAAATCTCTATTCACCAATCCTCCCCACATAGCCTGTCTGATTATGTCCGCTAACCTGTCATTGTCATCAAGTAACGACCTCTGTCCATTTTCTCCAACCTGCCCCTCGAGTCCACGAGAGAATCATGGAACCTACCCTTCTGGATGAACATCCACTTCCCTATTAACGCCAAATTGCTCAGCATCGCTAGGTATCCTTACTGGAATAGAGCCTACACGTTCCCGATGGTCCAACTCTATCCCTTACTCCGGTCTCTCCATGCCCTTGGTCCTAATTCTGGACTGCCTCCGTTCTTGCCGCTCTAGCTTCGTGATCCTCATTTCCAGCATCACCTGCTACTCCATTCCTTTGGTTTTGAACTCCAACTTGTCCAACCTGTTGGAGTATGTTTTGTATCATTTCCTCCTGCCTTTTCAGTATCCCTTCCTGCATAGCATCCATCATCATCTCCATCTCATCTCCATCTCATCTCTGGTGATGAAAACTGAGGTCTGATTAGCTTCTGAGGAAGCCTCCTGAGTTCCTTCATGCTAACTCCTTTCCGCTCTTTGTCTCCTTGTTGATTGCTTTGCCATAGCTTCTCAAGAATCCAAGTTCCTAAGCCTTTAAATCCAAAGTCCAAGCTTTATAATCCCTGAGTGCTAACTTTCTCAGTGAATGCACCAAAATGTTAGCGCCAAAATTGGTCACTAACACCCAAATGTAAATGAAAGCACCAACTAACAGTCACAGATAATAGATAGAGTGTATGTAGAGAGTATAAATATGAAGAGCGTTAAAAATTAAAAAGAAAGCAGAAAAAACAGAGGATTTATAGTGGTTCGGCTGACTTTAGCCTAAGTCCACTCCAAAAATTTCCTTTTTATTGATATGAGAATCAATTACAGTTACAATCCGGAGTTTTCAAAACAATAATGGCAGAGTAGCCTTAATGAGGAAGAAGAAGGGAAACAGAATGAAGATTCCTTTTCTAAAGCCCCCGCATGCTGTATTTATAAGCAAAATCCGAGTTACTGGGCTTCCTGAATGATCCGGGCCTATTAAGACCATAATCGAGTCCGTATAGCCGACCACTACTTTCCTGGAGTATGTAAAATGCCGACCCACACCAGACTCCAAACATGCCGACCCCCTCCAGACTCCAACATGCCGACCCACTCCAGACTCCAACATGCCGATCCACTCCAGACTCCAACATGCCGACCCACTCCAGACTCTAACATGCCGACCCACTCCAGACTCTAACATGCCGATCCACTCCAGACTCCAACATGCTGATCCACTGATGACTCCAACATGCAGACCCAGATTCCAACCGACCCAGCTTCCTATCAATCGAGATTCCTACCAAGCCAGCTTCCTACCGACCTAGTTTCATACCGACCCAACCTCCAGCCGACCCATCTTCCTACCGACCCAGATTCCTACCGACCCAGCTTCCTACCGACCAAGATTCCAACCGACCCAGCTTCCTACCGACCCAGATTCCTACCGACCCAGCTTCCTACCGACCCAGATTCTAGCCGACCCAACTTCCTACCGACCCAGCTTCCTACCGACCCAGATTCCTACCGACCCAGATTCCTACCGACCTAGATTCCTACCGACCCAGCTTCCAGCTACCCAGCTTCCTACCGACCCAGATTCCTACCGATCCATGTTTACCGAACCAGCTTCCTATCGACCTAGATTCCTACCGACCCAGCTTCCTACCGACCCAGATTCCTACCGACCCAGCTTCCTGTCGACCCAGCTTCCTACCGTCCCATCTTCCAGCCGACCCAAAGCATTACCCTGGATGACTCGGAGAAACCATCAAGAAAACCCGAAGCAAGTCCAAATACGACTCAAGGAAAACTCCAGGCAACCCGCGATAACTCAACTTTTGTTAAAACTCATATTTCGAGTATCCCGAGACTTTTGTCCATCGATATGCTGAATCCCGGCTACATAATCACGATTACCATCCATGATTGATCGTCTATCCATCCAATTGACTAAAACCCATCGTATTCCAATCTCTACAACCGAGCAATCGATTTAGTTAAATCCTCCTATCTACGGCCTTGCCATAAGGCGGATTAACATTTTATTTTTTAAAATAAAATGTCTTTATGACATCATTAACGATATCACTATTTTGGAGTAATTAAATTTTGAATTTAAATGGATTTTAAATGATTTAATAATTATTTTAAATATCAAATGAAGCCCTTTTAATTATTATATAATGATAGAAATATTATTTTTAAACTTTGTTACAAATAATTGTATATTGACTCAGAAGTGAAAATATGACCGGAAATTGAAATCAGAATTCATAACAGTTCAACGTAGGGAAGTTGTGCAACGTTGTGAATCGTTTTTGACATACATATGCACATATACATGTACATATACATGAACACATACACATGCACATGTATATATATATACAAAATTAATGATAAAGGATAAAAGAAAAATATCATGATATTATTTATAAATAACATTATATTTCTTTAACCCAAAGTCAACCTCTTACACACAAGTACATGCACATGGAGTAGCCACATGGAGGGGATACTTCCGTCGAAATGGTGAGGAGGGTGTGGTGGTGATGAAATGATGATGTGTTTGCACTTAAATATCATGATATTTTATCACTTCAATTTGTCTATAAATACCCACCATCCATCTTCACTTCCATTCACATTTTCCTCTTCATTTTCCTAAGCTTTCTTCACTTTCTTCTCCCCACTTTAATGACCTCTTACCTAAAGAAAATAATGGCAAAATGCACTGCAAAAAGAAATTAAAATTTATATAGTATTATCAAACACCTCAAAACTAGCCAAACTCCTCCTTTCCTCCTTGCAAACCCACGACCACAAACCCCACCATCCACGATCGAGCCCTCTAGGAAGCATTAGTGCAAGCTTTGTGAGCTTCAATTTCGAGATAGCGAAGCTATAATCGTTTTAAAGTTAGAACGATCGAATTCAAGGTGAGAAAACTCTACTTATATTATGATATGGATGATGATATGGTATGTTTGAAATAATTGGTTGTTATGTTTTGATCATCATGCTTTGGATATGTAAATAATTCACGTTTAATACGCTTCAAAATTACACAATGGAAATCACTTTCCGAAATGAATTATAAAAGTGTTACGAGATGATTCAACCTCTTTAAATTGGTTTATAAATGGTTCATAATCACTAAAACTCAATTTGGTGAAGTTTTGAAAAGAATTGAAATTGGAGCCAAAAATAGGCACGTCGCGTAACGGCACTTCGCGATTTCATGCCGTAATAGTTTAAATCCATTTATATGATGGAATCGAAGTTGGAATTATTTGGAATAAAAATTTTCCAAACTCCTATAATCATAGTTTTCAAACAAAATAAAATGATCAAGATTTCATTTTATAGATTTTGAAATATGAGCAAAGCAAGTTTTCAAAATAGTCGCGGTTTGGTAGTTCGGAATCCGAAAAGGAAATTTCTTTGAAATGATATTTTTAAACCTTTAAAAATATGGAATAATTTCTATAAATATACTAAAATGTTTTAAAAAGGATTTGAGTTATAAAAATGGACTTTCAAATGATAGAAAAGTTGTCTTGATCAAATAAACTTTGAAAACACTATTTTCAGCACTTTTCGTAGCAGTTTTAATAACTTATACAAATTATAGTTTTAACTTAACTATTCTTTCCAGAATATTTTATAAACATTTTAAAATAAATAAATAAATGTTTTAAAGATAATTTGGAAGTTTTGTAATTATTTAAAAAAAGAGTTTAAATGAATGATTAAAAGAAAAACTGTTATAAATAAATGATTAAATCTTGGCTCTAAAAGCCGATGAGTAGACCTGATTCTCCTATTCGTGAGATTCAGACGTGGGGTGCTTAAACTAAGGAGATGTTCAGGAGCAACCAGTGCCCTGGCTCACCCGGCCTCTTCCTGGGCGAGGAATAGATAAGGCCGAAATGTCGGAAACGAGACAAGTATAAAAGATTTACTTTTCATAACTAATTCCATAGCATTGGTTGTATAGAAATAATCTTCTTATACTTAGTGTTAAACTCCAAGGAGGGAACTTGTACTATTCATGTGAATTTAAAAGGTGATCTCACCGTTATTCGACGAATAGTACTTGTTGAATACGGAAATTAATATCGAGAAAAATTAGTATAATTTCTATGAATCCTTTTGACTCAATAATGTTTTCCAACATGATTTATGAGAAATGATTTGGTGTTTTCCAAAGTTAAAGAGAGGTTTAATAATTTCGTATATACTAGAAAAGAAATGATATATCTCTAAAAGATGTTTTTCGATAATGGTTCGGAGAGACCGAGATCGAATTTAGGTGATTTCTGTCCGAAAACCACTTCAAACAATGTATGTTCGAAAGTGAAACATGATAAAGGCAATGATTTTGAAGACGGAGATCTTCATAATGAAAGGCTACTTGCCACTAGCCCCTTGATCACCATATTATATACATATGGTGGAAGTAGCACTTAATTTTTGAAATCTTTGATGCAAGAACTTCTCGCTTCTAATCCTAGGGGTGATTCTCAAAATAGGATATAGTAGGAGAGTGCCTTCGGTTTGTCCTGTTCCTGGATAACTTGTGTGGAAGAATGTCCGATATTGCATTTCTAAAATACACATACATTGATCTCTACAAATGTACTTCTGTTTAGTGGTGTAGGAGGTAACCCCTCTTACACTTAACACCCTTCTCTGAGACGTACAAGCTCAGAGGTTGTATATTTTTGGAAATCAATAGTGTGTGATGGAAATGGCAATGTGGCATTCTTAGTAGGATTTGATTATTCTATGAAAGGTAAAACATGACCTTAAGCCTCGCACCCGGGAATGACAAAAACAGGGTAGATGCGATAGGGCTATGTGGGTCGCACCTATTAGGATATGGTCATCACTTTTCTAGATTACCCTTTATTTGTCGGGTATGTTGTATATGCTTTGGGACCCTAGGAAAGGTCGATAACGATCGAGGAGATGTCATATTCGGTACTACCTACAGTAAAGATAGGCCAGTTCTGTGTTAGTAGAGGACCATCTGTTGCTCCTTGGTGCATTTTTCTAGAGATGTACTGTCGGAAGGTAGTCCCTTATCTTATTTTTGTATGGAATCAATTCTAAAATACGAACCTTTTTAAGATTTTAGTTGTAAACCTATTATGACGTCGAATTCAACAAATGTAACAATTCCAGCTATGATTAATATGTTATCTAAAAGGATTTTCAAAGAATGTCATTAAAGATAATATCTCTGATTTTGCGTAGCAAATGTTTTGGTTATCATATGGTAAAAACTTGTTCCATGTTTAGGTGCAGCGTGGTCTTATGAGATACCCTTGTTTTCAAATATCCGTACTTTGAGTATCTCACACCAGTTCCATGACCAACCCAGAGTTTATTTTCTTATTCCCTTAAACTCTGGGTGCCCTATTTTTCGGGTAGCCAAGTAGTTAGGTAGCATGGAGCAATTTGGGAGAAGCATGGAGTATTTTGGGAGAAACATGAAGCATGGAGGTTCTTATGATGATAGTTCTCTATTGTTAGTTTCTGCTGTATTTTGTATTATGTATTGGGTATCCACCGGCCCCTGCAAGGGATATGCTATTATAATTGTCCCTGGCTGGGTTAATACCTACTGTAACTTTGGTGAATCACTTAGGGGTGATTGTATGTACTTTCCACATGTATAACTATAAGTTATTTTAAATACGATGTGAGATTCTGTTTTGTTCTGTCTTCTATCTTTATTTCTTTTAAAACCCCCTAGTAATCCGCCTCTCCGGCACTTAGATTTGTGGCACATGAATACCGAGGATGTATCAGTGTCGATTTCTGAGGGTTGAGGAGGTGGGTCGTCACAAGAAATGTATTACTCATGGCTATAAGGAGCACAAAGAGGCTACGTACTGATAGTTATTGGATAACTATGGAATGACTCACTCGAGATTTTTCTGTTGGTTAATATAACTAAGCTCAAACCGAGAAAATCAAAGTGACAATATTACATGGTTTTCTGGACTTGAGAATAATATTGAACTTCAATACAGACACTCGACTTTGATTATAGTTAAATAATGGTCTGTCATCCATTGAACGACTATAGTTGGGTATGGGTTAAAGCATTGAAAGTAAAACACTATTTAATAGAGAATTCGTCTCCTTGGGTATATGAGGTTAGTATCATGGTCAATTGTTGTCAACTCAAAGTAAAGTCTCTGGCCAGAGTGGTACGGTTAATAATAGTTGTTATTATAGAACCAAGGATTTCGTGTTTGGACATATTAATTTGAATGTGGACAATGTTGGAATTTTGACAAAAACCAAATTCCATAAGTCCTAATGTGATATAGTGTTGAATAAGAGAATTGGTGTAAATAACCGTTGCTACCAGGTACCACTTATGATAGTAAATTTGGATTTTACCAAAACGTTGTGTAGGCAATAAATTTAGCTAAAATGTCACACCACTAGCAAAGGATATGTGTGAATGTTAATATTCGAATTGTTCGATATTAATCGTTGACTAAATTTACACCTATGAGTCGCACGACCGCAATGATGAATACTCCAAAAAACCACACGATTTAATCAATTTATAAATTGTTGTAAATTAATTAAATTAATTAATGTTTGTGAAATATTAATTATTAAATTCTATTTGATGTTTGAGTGCCGTTAGTATTTAATCAAGTGCGTATATATAAAAGTTATGTATACGCATATCAATATACGATATCAATAAAGTATTTAAATTTGATCTAAATAGATTAATTACTAAATATATTTGGAAATTTTGGAAATCCTATCTAGTTCTAGCCATGCATGGATGAGGGATTTCATTTGATTTAACTAATAATTGTTGAAGAAATAAAGAAGAAAGCTTTTAAGGAACAAATTAGAAAGATTTCAATCATTCCTGTAAAACAAATCTTCCTTCATTTCTTTCTTTTCATTCTTCCTATGAAAATTCTTTCTCATTTCTCTTGCTCTCCTCCTCTCCTCTAATGGCCAAAAATTTATATATTCATGAATGAAGAAAAATTCTAAAAATAATACAAACATGAAATAAAATAAATACAAAGGTGGTGCTTCGGATTGTTGCAAATTCCGGAGAAGATTCAATTGGATCTCGAAGTTTTCATATATTCAAGGTATGTTTCTTAGGCTATTTCATAAGGTAATTATCTAATCTTAATTTAAATTATATATATTCGATCTTGTTAGTATAGATTAGAACCCTTATATTTTACAACTATTGTAACGACCCGACTTTCTATGCCCAGAAAGTCGCATCATTATGAAGAAAGAAAGGGGTAGAAAATAGAAAAGAAAAGAAGAAAGAAAGAAACAACAACAACGATCTCACAGCGGAACGAATAAATTATATTAATAACATAAACTATTACATAGTATACAACAATTTACAGAGTTACACAGCATATACATCACTTACTAGACAGTTATAAACATCTGTCTAGACATTACAACTCAAATACAAGACAAGACACTATCACAGATATCAACACAGCGGAATACTATATCTACGAACGCCGAAGCCTCCTGCTCCATTGCTCCTCCAGAATATTCGTCAAAGCTAAACCTAAATCCCTTGGCTACTCGTAAAATTTGAGTACCCAAGAGTTTATAAAACAGAAATAAACACTTGGGTCAGACATGGGTCTGGTGTGAGTAAACGGGTTAAGGTTGTTTAACTTTGAAAAACCTTTGAAAGAAAAGGTATCTCGTAAGACTTCCCGCACATAAACACGGAAAAGTTTTTACCTTACGATAACCAAAACATTTGATAGGAAATTCGATTGTATTATAATAGGGTCTAGGGTTTTCAAATAAATATGAAATAGCTGAAATTGTTACATTATTAAATTCCAGCATACTAGCCACAAAGTGGGTTATACAATCAAAACCGTAAGGGCACGTAGGAAGAATGGGTTTCCATACAATGGTAGGGCTACTGGGGTACCGCCCGTCACAGTACGTGGCCTAGATCACCGTACCGAGGATCACTCCCAATCCTCTGCAACACAAGGTCGGAACCATCCCTTACTGGATAATTCCGAACAAGATAACCCCGTAGTTGGCGCGACCAACCACACACTAAGCCGAATAAAAGAAAAGGGACCTCTAGACAGGGATCTATCTTGCTCTCAGTGGGTGCTACCCATGAAACCTTGCTGCACCTCCCCTGTTTTAGCCATTCCCGGTTGATGAGGCTTGAGGTTACGATTACCTTTAATCAGAACATATCACTTAGAATGCTCATCGTCCGCCTGACGATGTGCTGAAAGCATTCAATCCATATAAGTTCGTTCCGGGTTCGAACGAAACCGAAGGCATTATCTCGTTACACTCGTTTTGGAATCACCCTCAGAGTTAACGACAATAACCCTTGCACTCTGAATCTTCATCTTCACTTGAGATTCACGACCTATCGTTAATTTGGATCGATGTGGTATTCGGGTTTCCAGACCTGGAAATCCGGTATACGGAAACCCGATCCCGGTCTCATCGAAATCCAAAACGTATCTTTTAAGGCCAAGTTGTTTAAAGGTTTAAACAATTTAACTTATCTATATTCATACAGATAGATAATTCACAAATCACAATTGATAATCACATTATCAATTAAACAGATGATTCATAACCAAATAGGTAATCCATATCAACATCACAATAGTTAATCTCATAATGCAAATCAAACATTCATACCACACAACATCACTTATCTCATTTCTGAGATTACATCCATTCATGACAGTCAATGTCATTCATTCTTATATAAGCAATGATTTACTTAATCACAACATAATTAATTTAAAATGAATTAAATTAACTATCTCTATCTTTAATCAATTTAAAGTGAATTAAATTAATTACTTCATCTCTTAATTAATTTAAAATTAATTAAATTAATTACTTCATTATAAATAATCATTAATTAATTACAAATAAATTAATTAATCTTCTCTAATTATCCATTTTAATTAATCACCTTGATTAATTATACCTTAATTACAATTAAGTAATTATCCTTAATTAATCTCATAAATTAATTATTCTTAATCAATACAGTAATTAACCTTTAATTACTTCATTAATTAATCTTAATTAATCAACTCTTAATTACATCATTAATTAATTATAAACTAATGATTTCTAATTACATCTTTAATTATTCTATTAATTACATTAAGTAATTATTCTTAATTAAACCACAATTATTAATCACCTTTGATTAATCTAATCCAGTAATTAACTTCCCTTAATTACTTTTCCTTAATTAATTACATTTTAATTAATTATCTTAACAATTTATTACTTACATTATTAATTAACCTTAATCCTTTAATTAACTTTATTAACTAAATTATTTAATTAATAACCATAAGTAATTAACTCTTAATTACTTCTATTTGATTACTTTTATAAAATAATTATCCTCTAATTACTTTATTAAATAATTTACCTTTACTAAATTACATCCAGTAATTATTTCTTAATTACTTCATCAAGTAATTTATGCTTAATTGATTATAAGTGATTAACTTTAATAAATCACTAATTAATTACTTAGTTAATTATTTAACTAATTATTTAAATTTAATTAAATTTTTCTAAATTAAAAAATCTTAATTAAGAAAATCATTATCTTAATTATATTAATTAAATTGACCAACAATTTAATTACCTTCATATATTAATTATCTTTAATTAATTAAATTACTTAATTACTTAAGATAACCCTTTATTATAATTGATTTACTAAATCCTTATTATTTAAACTTTATTTAAAATAAATCATTTTTAGAAATCAATTAAGATTAAAGCATTATAAACTTTTACTCGACTTTCAAAATCTTTAAAACTTCCAAAGATATTAAATTAATTTTAATACAAAAAGTATTTTGAAAATCTACTTATCTACCTTAAAATAACTTATCTTTTAAATATTAAAACTTGTTAAAACAAATTTCTAGAAAACAAATTAGTTTAATTAGGTAAAATCTTGTTTTATCTTTTGTTTTACAACTTAGAAACATTACAAAACAATTTTCTTTTGTTTTAAAAACTTAAAACAAAACCTTTAAAAATCTTTAAGCCTGCTAATTCCCAAACCCGATTAAAACACGTGGAAAACTCGGAGCAACACTCGCGTATCCCTACTACTTCCCTGCTTAGAGAAAAACACGAATATTCCCGAACAAAATCCAAGCAAAAAGCTTTCTTCCCCAATTCAAACAGACCCAGATACAATTGCGACCTCGTGCACGTGCACACTGACGCAGCGGCGCTCCGGCCTCCATCGCGATCTTCTACAAGTCGACCTCAACACTCACAAGCCTCGCGACCACCCAGACCATCCAATCTCGTCATCGACCAAAATCAAGCTACCTCGACCAAACGTTTAAAAACCAACGCCCGGAAATCGCCTCGATCTCCCAACGCTAACCACCGGAGGACCCCAGACTTCGACCTCACCCTCTCTGACCATCTACGAAGCCATGCCCAAAACCTCGTGACACTCGATCGCGTATAGACATCGAATTCGACATTTTAAAGACATGACCAAAACTTAGGGTTAGAAACCTAAATCCTCTCTTCCACGTCGTCACAATGAACTGGAGCACTTCCAGTCATTTTTCCTAAGCTCGCCATACCTCCTTCCACCTCCAGTTGAAAACCCGAGACCTCACTACCCATTGATCGCCAGAAATTGAAGAAAACAACAATCCCGTTCAACTCTCTTTTTCTCACAATTTAATATATTAAAAATCCTGAAATAACTTCCTAAAATCATCATCTTCAATTCCTAGTCGATTTATATAATCGAATTATGAAATTAAAACATTTGAATTTTTAACATACTTTAGGTTTCACTGTTTATGTATCATTTTAAAATAAATATTTAACTTAAACACTTGAAGTTAATTTTTAAAATGATATCACCTATATACCAACATTTTCCACTCATAGGTTATAGCCTAAAATCATTTGGGTGGAGTGATTTGAAAACTTTTAACAGGTTTTAAAACCTGTTATCAATGAACAGAGGAAATAATTATATACAGACATGCACACACTAATTTTCACATATATATACAAGCATGCAGGCCTATTTCACCAATAAACAAACATTTTTCAAAATATATTTCCAGTGTCAATTCAAACATCAAAATATATAGGTAGATTCAAGTAAGTTTACTTACTGGAAAACTAAACAGAGGAGCATGAACATCAATATATACAAATGTTTCATAATAACTCTTATATAATCATCTATTCTCATCCCATTTTCAAATAAGCATTTCATGTCATGTTACTGTAACATTTATTAGCATATCAAGACATAGTAGCAGGTTTTAAAACTGTTTTTAAAATTAAATTTACTCACCAGATTTTAAAGGAAGCAGAGCCTCCCGAATTTTGAAACTGAGGCAACAGGCTTTTGATTTTGATAAATCTTTGGTTTTTAAAACTGCATGCTTTTGATTTTCTTTTTAATTCCAGATTTGCTTGCTTCTGTTTTTGAATAATACATGCAGGCTTGATTTCAAAACAGAGAAGTTCGATCTCTGCTTTGATTCCAGGTTGAAGAATACATGCTGGCTTTAATTACTACTTCAGATTGCATTATGAAGAGATTACAGGTTTTGATTCTAGATCTTTATTTAGAAAGTGGATTACAGGTTATTGAGTTGCATTTCAAATTGGAGGTGGATGTTGATTTCATGTTTTGTTTTTGAGGAGGTATTGATTTAAGGTTTGTACAGGCTGAAAATTTTCTCAAGTTTTTGAAAAGAGGAAATGGGAAAAAGAATGAAGGTAAGATAATATATGTATAAAGGCTGAAATAAATAAATAAAATAAAAGAAAAATTAAATTAAATGTGACACTTGTCATATACCTTAACTATTTACATTACACATGTTTTATTAAACCTTAATATGGTGACATTTGTCTTTTAAGTATTTAATACATATTTTTACATATTTTTATTTATTTTTAAATGTTAATAAAACTTTTATACTAGTTTACTATTTATAAATACTTACCTAAATGTATATATGTATATAAATTACTTTAAAGAAAATGTAAATAAAACCAATTATATAAAATTTAAAAGCTTTTTACTTAATTTATAAATTTACAAATACTTATTTATATATATATAGATTTCTTTAAAGAAAATAAAACCAATTAAAAGATTTATCTAAAGTATATTTAAAACTAAAATGTGATTTATTTAAATAACTTTGAAAAGTCCAGATTAAACTAAATCTAAATTTCCAATTTACCAAAGCTTCTATTTAAAATATATACAAATAAATATATATATTCAAATAGAAATATCTTATTAACTTTTAAAAGATAAAATCATCAATTAATACTAATTAAATCAGATTATTAAATTAAATCCAAATCTTATTATCAAAGATTATCCATATCAATTTAATTATTCAACAGATTATTAAATTGATATTGTTAAAATTTCCGGAATATTACATTCCTCCCCCCTTAAAATAATTTCGTCCCCGAAATTTAAACAAAGGTAATTTAATAATCTTATTAAAGATTTTAATTTAAAACACAAGCATATACTATCATTCATATGCTAACAACCATAGCAGCCAAATCATCCAATCAAACAATTCTAACTATCTAGACTAAATTCTAGATAAAATTCCTCGAGTTTCCCCAAGTATATATATATACCGGGATACTCGCTCTATAAACAATTTAAACTATCAATACTACTAAGCTATAGATCTCCTACTCATCTAGACCTACAGAACTAAACAGAATATCAGACTACAGACGAGTCTGACTCAACTACCCAACTTCCAGAACTGCTGATTCTACAACCAAAGATAGATCAAATACGTATTCCCTCAGAGATACGTAAAACTCAATGAATTCCAGTTATCCAAACTGACCATTCAATTCCGAAGACCAAATACTTATCCAGGTCAGAACACAGACGAGATCCAAACATAACTCTACTTCACAACATCAGTAGATTCCAAACTTACTTCTCCCATCCAGAGATACACTCCAAACTGCTTTCGCTGCTCAACTCTAATCTGAGGTAGAACACAAGCACAGACTGGACAACTTATTCCAGAAATAAGGTTCACTGATCCATAAAGAAAACTCAGATACTCCATCAAAACTTGAGCTGCTTCACCAACTCCATCTCTAGGAAACATCCTTCCACTAGACTGAACCACCGGTATCACTCCTGGAATCCAAGTCGATAAGAAAACTCAACCTTCAGATGCGGACAAACTTCTGACTTCTCTGAAGACATCCAGAAAAATCTGACAACCCAAGAGAACACTCAGCAATCGCAAGTCACTTTTGTGATCAACCCATCCTAATTCCAAACAGACTGTTCTCTCTTTACCAATCAGAACAGCTTACACTTATTTATCTAATTTATCGAAGAAATGGATCCACTCTGCTGCTTCTGATCTTCACTTCCAGAAAAACTGCTCATCCAGAAAACTTCCTGCCATCACAGAATACTCCGAGCTGCACTGCTGACACTGATGCCAAGGACTTCCTATTCCAAAGATCTTTGAGAAACTCGAACTCCAAACCAAACAGAATCACCATGCTGAACTCAGCCACAACACCGAAGCAGACACACTTCCACAAATTGTTCCAAAGAAAACATCTTTGGGAACATCCATCGTCACTGTATTTCATCATACAGCTACTATTACCTGAGGTATCAAGGTACCATCACTCGCTTCTGCCTCATCAACAGATCCAACTCTACTCATCCAAACTTCAGAGATAAACTCCGAACCATTACAGTTTCCTTCGGAGATCGGTGAAATCTTTACACCACAACAAAGTTCACTCGAGACAGTATTAGGTCTACAGTCTCGTCAGATATACTTCCAACCTCAACACTCAAATTCTAACTATTGGTAGTCGTGTTACTCACACTATCACCTTATCTACCTTTATAACTTATATTGGAAAACCCGAACAGGTAACCCAACAAATAGGTAGAAATATATATATTTAAAATGATACTTTTTATATAGAAATTATTTCTGGGTAAAATTATTTCATTTACCTCTTTAAAACAATATTGTGTCCGTTGGCCTGGTTCAAGTGTTTAGAGATCCCTATCAATAACGTTAGCTACTCGTATTGACCAGAATCCATATACCACTCAACCGATCAATTAACACAATATAAAACCATTTTATATAACTAACAAATACGCGCGCTCGTATATATATATACACTCGGACTCAAACAGGTTGCTACAGATCCTGTCTCTAATGAACAATCCTTCCGAACCTAGGTATTCACTCAACCTAGTGTTCTGATATTCACTTAACCAAAAGCTTAGGCATTCGCTCAACCTATGTTCCGATACCATATGTAACGACCCGACTTTCTATGCCCAGAAAGTCGCATCATTATGAAGAAAGAAAGGGGTAGAAGAAGAAAAGAAAAGAAGAAAGAAAGAAACAACAACAACGATCTCACAGCGGAACGAATAAATTATATTAATAACATAAACTATTACATAGTATACAACAATTTACAGAGTTACACAGCATATACATCACTTACTAGACAGTTATAAACATCTGTCTAGACATTACAACTCAAATACAAGACAAGACACTATCACAGATATCAACACAGCGGAATACTATATCTACGAACGCCGAAGCCTCCTGCTCCATTGCTCCTCCAGAATATTCGTCAAAGCTAAACCTAAATCCCTTGGCTACTCGTAAAATTTGAGTACCCAAGAGTTTATAAAACAGAAATAAACACTTGGGTCAGACATGGGTCTGGTGTGAGTAAACGGGTTAAGGTTGTTTAACTTTGAAAAACCTTTGAAAGAAAAGGTATCTCGTAAGACTTCCCGCACATAAACACGGAAAAGTTTTTACCTTACGATAACCAAAACATTTGATAGGAAATTCGATTGTATTATAATAGGGTCTAGGGTTTTCAAATAAATATGAAATAGCTGAAATTGTTACATTATTAAATTCCAGCATACTAGCCACAAAGTGGGTTATACAATCAAAACCGTAAGGGCACGTAGGAAGAATGGGTTTCCATACAATGGCAGGGCTACTGGGGTACCGCCCGTCACAGTACGTGGCCTAGATCACCGTACCGAGGATCACTCCCAATCCTCTGCAACACAAGGTCGGAACCATCCCTTACTGGATAATTCCGAACAAGATAACCCCGTAGTTGGCGCGACCAACCACACACTAAGCCGAATAAAAGAAAAGGGACCTCTAGACAGGGATCTATCTTGCTCTCAGTGGGTGCTACCCATGAAACCTTGCTGCACCTCCCCTGTTTTAGCCATTCCCGGTTGATGAGGCTTGAGGTTACGATTACCTTTAATCAGAACATATCACTTAGAATGCTCATCGTCCGCCTGACGATGTGCTGAAAGCATTCAATCCATATAAGTTCGTTCCGGGTTCGAACGAAACCGAAGGTATTATCTCGTTACACTCGTTTTGGAATCACCCTCAGAGTTAACGACAATAACCCTTGCACTCTGAATCTTCATCTTCACTTGAGATTCACGACCTATCGTTAATTTGGATCGATGTGGTATTCGGGTTTCCAGACCTGGAAATCCGGTATACGGAAACCCGATCCCGGTCTCATCGAAATCCAAAACGTATCTTTTAAGGCCAAGTTGTTTAAAGGTTTAAACAATTTAACTTATCTATATTCATACAGATAGATAATTCACAAATCACAATTGATAATCACATTATCAATTAAACAGATGATTCATAACCAAATAGGTAATCCATATCAACATCACAATAGTTAATCTCATAATGCAAATCAAACATTCATACCACACAACATCACTTATCTCATTTCTGAGATTACATCCATTCATGACAGTCAATGTCATTCATTCTTATATAAGCAATGATTTACTTAATCACAACATAATTAATTTAAAATGAATTAAATTAACTATCTCTATCTTTAATCAATTTAAAGTGAATTAAATTAATTACTTCATCTCTTAATTAATTTAAAATTAATTAAATTAATTACTTCATTATAAATAATCATTAATTAATTACAAATAAATTAATTAATCTTCTCTAATTATCCATTTTAATTAATCACCTTGATTAATTATACCTTAATTACAATTAAGTAATTATCCTTAATTAATCTCACAAATTAATTATTCTTAATCAATACAGTAATTAACCTTTAATTACTTCATTAATTAATCTTAATTAATCAACTCTTAATTACATCATTAATTAATTATAAACTAATGATTTCTAATTACATCTTTAATTATTCTATTAATTACATTAAGTAATTATTCTTAATTAAACCACAATTATTAATCACCTTTGATTAATCTAATCCAGTAATTAACTTCCCTTAATTACTTTTCCTTAATTAATTACATTTTAATTAATTATCTTAACAATTTATTACTTACATTATTAATTAACCTTAATCCTTTAATTAACTTTATTAACTAAATTATTTAATTAATAACCATAAGTAATTAACTCTTAATTACTTCTATTTGATTACTTTTATAAAATAATTATCCTCTAATTACTTTATTAAATAATTTACCTTTACTAAATTACATCCAGTAATTATTTCTTAATTACTTCATCAAGTAATTTATGCTTAATTGATTATAAGTGATTAACTTTAATAAATCACTAATTAATTACTTAGTTAATTATTTAACTAATTATTTAAATTTAATTAAATTTTTCTAAATTAAAAAATCTTAATTAAGAAAATCATTATCTTAATTATATTAATTAAATTGACCAACAATTTAATTACCTTCATATATTAATTATCTTTAATTAATTAAATTACTTAATTACTTAAGATAACCCTTTATTATAATTGATTTACTAAATCCTTATTATTTAAACTTTATTTAAAATAAATCATTTTTAGAAATCAATTAAGATTAAAGCATTATAAACTTTTACTCGACTTTCAAAATCTTTAAAACTTCCAAAGATATTAAATTAATTTTAATACAAAAAGTATTTTGAAAATCTACTTATCTACCTTAAAATAACTTATCTTTTAAATATTAAAACTTGTTAAAACAAATTTCTAGAAAACAAATTAGTTTAATTAGGTAAAATCTTGTTTTATCTTTTGTTTTACAACTTAGAAACATTACAAAACAATTTTCTTTTGTTTTAAAAACTTAAAACAAAACCTTTAAAAATCTTTAAGCCTGCTAATTCCCAAACCCGAGTAAAACACGTGGAAAACTCGGAGCAACACTCGCGTATCCCTACTACTTCCCTGCTTCGAGAAAAACACGAATATTCCCAAACAAAACCCAAGCAAAAAGCTTTCTTCCCCAATTCAAACAGACCCAGATACAATTGCGACCTCGTGCACGTGCACACTGACGCAGCGGCGCTCCGGCCTCCATCGCGATCTTCTACAAGTCGACCTCAACACTCACAAGCCTCGCGACCACCCAGACCATCCAATCTCGTCATCGACCAAAATCAAGCTACCTCGACCAAACGTTTAAAAACCAACGCCCGGAAATCGCCTCGATCTCCCAACGCTAACCACCGGAGGACCCCAGACTTCGACCTCACCCTCTCTGACCATCTACGAAGCCATGCCCAAAACCTCGTGACACTCGATCGCGTATAGACATCGAATTCGACATTTTACAGACATGACCAAAACTTAGGGTTAGAAACCTAAATCCTCTCTTCCACGTCGTCACAATGAACTGGAGCACTTCCAGTCATTTTTCCTAAGCTCGCCATACCTCCTTCCACCTCCAGTTGAAAACCCGAGACCTCACTACCCATTGATCGCCAGAAATTGAAGAAAACAACAATCCCGTTCAACTCTCTTTTTCTCACAATTTAATATATTAAAAATCCTGAAATAACTTCCTAAAATCATCATCTTCAATTCCTAGTCGATTTATATAATCGAATTATGAAATTAAAACATTTGAATTTTTAACATACTTTAGGTTTCACTGTTTATGTATCATTTTAAAATAAATATTTAACTTAAACACTTGAAGTTAATTTTTAAAATGATATCACCTATATACCAACATTTTCCACTCATAGGTTATAGCCTAAAATCATTTGGGTGGAGTGATTTGAAAACTTTTAACAGGTTTTAAAACCTGTTATCAATGAACAGAGGAAATAATTATATACAGACATGCACACACTAATTTTCACATATATATACAAGCATGCAGGCCTATTTAACCAATAAACAAACATTTTTCAAAATATATTTCCAGTGTCAATTCAAACATCAAAATATATAGGTAGATTCAAGTAAGTTTACTTACTGGAAAACTAAACAGAGGAGCATGAACATCAATATATACAAATGTTTTATAATAACTCTTATATAATCATCTATTCTCATCCCATTTTCAAATAAGCATTTCATGTCATGTTACTGTAACATTTATTAGCATATCAAGACATAGTAGCAGGTTTTAAAACTGTTTTTAAAATTAAATTTACTCACCAGATTTTAAAGGAAGCAGAGCCTCCCGATTTTTGAAACTGAGGCAACAGGCTTTTGATTTTGATAAATCTTTGGTTTTTAAAACTGCATGCTTTTGATTTTCTTTTTAATTCCAGATTTGCTTGCTTCTGTTTTTGAATAATACATGCAGGCTTGATTTCAAAACAGAGAAGTTCGATCTCTGCTTTGATTCCAGGTTGAAGAATACATGCTGGCTTTAATTACTACTTCAGATTGCATTATGAAGAGATTACAGGTTTTGATTCTAGATCTTTATTTAGAAAGTGGATTACAGGTTATTGAGTTGCATTTCAAATTGGAGGTGGATGTTGATTTCATGTTTTGTTTTTGAGGAGGTATTGATTTAAGGTTTGTACAGGCTGAAAATTTTCTCAAGTTTTTGAAAAGAGGAAATGGGAAAAAGAATGAAGGTAAGATAATATATGTATAAAGGCTGAAATAAATAAATAAAATAAAAGAAAAATTACATTAAATGTGACACTTGTCATATACCTTAACTATTTACATTACACATGTTTTATTAAACCTTAATATGGTGACATTTGTCTTTTAAGTATTTAATACATATTTTTACATATTTTTATTTATTTTTAAATGTTAATAAAACTTTTATACTAGTTTACTATTTATAAATACTTACCTAAATGTATATATGTATATAAATTACTTTAAAGAAAATGTAAATAAAACCAATTATATAAAATTTAAAAGCTTTTTACTTAATTTATAAATTTACAAATACTTATTTATATATATATAGATTTCTTTAAAGAAAATAAAACCAATTAAAAGATTTATCTAAAGTATATTTAAAACTAAAATGTGATTTATTTAAATAACTTTGAAAAGTCCAGATTAAACTAAATCTAAATTTCCAATTTACCAAAGCTTCTATTTAAAATATATACAAATAAATATATATATTCAAATAGAAATATCTTATTAACTTTTAAAAGATAAAATCATCAATTAATACTAATTAAATCAGATTATTAAATTAAATCCAAATCTTATTATCAAAGATTATCCATATCAATTTAATTATTCAACAGATTATTAAATTGATATTGTTAAAATTTCCGGAATATTACAACTATTTTATATATGCAACTGTTGCCACCTATAACCGTTTAAATCTGCATACACACACCCACATATATATAGCTTTGAATCTTTTATGTGCTGCAAATATTATGTTTGGAGATTTGTATTAATCAAAAAAATTACTTTGGTCGAAATCATTATATATATATGACGTTGTTAACTTTATAACTATATGTATTTTGAAACTTGTATATTTTCAGTAGTTTATGCATTTTAAAATAATAGTAAAATTGTTTTTAGCTACTTTTTATTTTACAACACTCTATGTGTGTATTCGTTTTGCATATTTATAATATCTTCAATTATTTAGTAGTTTCCAATCTGATACTTAAAATTTATTTACTTAGTAAAATTAGACATATTGGATTTTAAAGTTGAATTCATTTTAATGACCTAGTCAAACACATTCAAAATACTATGTATTGTTTATTTCATTTAATACATAAATTAACTTTAATATACATGTATATGTATATATTTATATATTTACATATAAGTTTAATATGTTTTGAATGCAAGCTAATAGAAGATTAATTGAACGCCAAAAGTTTTCCATCATTTCCTCTCCTTAATTGCCACATAAATGTATTTTGCTCTTTTTTTCACTGACCACTTAATTGCACCATTTCCCACTCAAATTTGATTCCGTTTACAAATACAGTCAAACCTACTCAAACATTTTAACTTGTTTATTTAACTCGATGCATAAGTTAATTTATATATATATATGAACATTTGCATACAAGTTTAAAATGTTTTGTGACAACCATTGCACATATAAATGGCCAATGTATATGTTATAGATGCAAATCCCACCATCTATATACGTATACACTAACTAAATACACCCTATGCTATATTATACTTACACATTTTTCAATGGAGTATATTTGGATATACCAATAATATATACCAACCATAAACTTAGTCATATATGTCATTTAATATATCAATCAATTTAATTAAAGAGTGAGAATGAAATGTTTCTCTCTCTAAATTAAAAAAATCTTCCCTTGCTTAGTTGAATAATTAAATAAAGAGAAATAAAAGGTTTTCTTCTTTAAATTAAACTAAACCAGTAACGTTTAAAAGCAAATAGATATAAGAGTACATTTGATGTACTCTAATTTATGTAAACATCAAATTTAGAAAAATACTTTTTTAAAAATTAAATTAAATTAATATTTTATTTAAAATATTTTAAATTCGATCTAAAATCCACTTCAGACTTCACAGGCCCAATAGATCCAAAAAAGGAATTCCTTTTTGACATCTACCATTTCATCGACTTTCGACTAACCCGGTTCCTTCAATTATATCGAAGCCAAATAGTCTATGCAGTCTAAAATTAGTAAATTTAGGGCTAACTGATTAAAGCCTACTCATTTAGTAGGGTGTCTAGAAAGGTAGTATCAAAGGTTGAGTTTGCGTAATCAAGTACTCTGCCTAAGCTGGCTATTCGCCTAGCCCGAAGGATGAAGTAAGCCTAACGGTTATCCCCAATATAAATGCTCGAATGTTAAGTTCAAAATATGTTTTAAAATTTATAAGATATATTAAATTTAAATGTTAAGTTTAAAATATAAAAGTAAAATTTTATAAAAGTTATAAAATGCATTTAAATTTTTTTCAAAATTGTTTTGAGTAATGAGATAAATAATTTTGAAAATTTGAAAATTTAAAATTGAATTAATATGATTAATTAAATAAAATAATTAATGTAACGACCCGTAAAATTTTAGTGGTTTTATTTATTTAATTTAATTGAAATTTGTGAAATTTTAAACGATAAAATTTTAAATTATAAATTTGATATTTGGAATGCGTTTAGTTAAACATAGTAACTGGTAAATTTTCATCAAATAATTTGGAAGTTTATTTTCTTGTGTAATTTTATTTCAATTTATATCAGTTAAAAATTGATGGTAATAAAATGTTTTTCAAACCTGAATATTCTTACATAGAAAATTTGTAAATCATCTTCTGAGTGAGACGTCATATGTAACATCCCGTATTTTTAAGCTATTGAATTTGAACATTTAATTCGTTTTAAATGTTAATGTGGATTCTTAATTGATTTTGAAATGAATGGATTTGGGTTCAATCAATGAAAATGAGCTATAATTTTAATTTATAGGAATTCTGGTTGAATTCGATTAATGGAAAAATAATAATTAAATATTCGGAATTAGGATAAAAAGGTGAATCTGGGTGTAAATAGCTATAAAATGGTTTTAAAATTTATTTTAAAGTCTATTTGGACATAAATAGTGTTGTTGGACTTTTAGATGAATTTTAAAGTTGATAAATTATTATTTGGGATTTTATATTAATTTAAAAATGAATTTAATATTACTAAATTGCAATTAATCAGATTTTAGTCCGGAATGAGCCGGAATGATTTTAAATGTGATTATAAATTTTATATGATTTATTGTTAAGTTAATAAAATTTTAAAAGTGAAATTTTAAGCGTTTTCGTTAATTTTGAAAATCGCCTGATTTAATAGACGAGTGAAAATAGCTTTCCGAGGCACAGTCTCGGAATTCGACGAAACCAGTTCCATTGGATCCGTAATAGTTAGTTATTATCGGATTTCAATTTTCGTAGCGATCGGAGTTGTCGTTTGACCGTGGTAGCTCGAAACGCATCGAAATCGATTTAACCGATTTAATTTTTAAATTGATCGTTTAATTCCATATCTCGCTCATACGATTGAATTAGCTTACGAAACCTGTTCCATTGTGTCCGGAACGCAGGAAAACCCCAGGATAGCCTGTCGGAACGTGAGATTTGGAGTTCGTTTGCGTAAGTGGTAAATTGATTATAACAAGATTAAAATAATATTAAATCATAATATATATATTCATTTTAATTGCCAAACCCTAGCTATTATCCTCAGGCCGCCACTTTTATCAACCAATGGCCGAAACTCAACGACATTCGTCCCTAATTTGCGATCAATCCATCATGTAATAGCGAATTCCTCCAACTGGAAAATCGGAGAACTCATCGAGATGATGCTATCCAACGGTAGAGATTGACTATCGTCGACCCGAGGAGACTCGGGATGGCCGCGTTCGTTTTCCGTTCAATCATGATGTGTGGGTGATTGAGATGACCGGACACGCGCGCAATTGGGGCGTTGGTGGCTGGCGGCGAGGGCTTCGCGACGCTTGGTGCTGATCGAATTATAGTGGAGCGAAGTAGTGGCGGTTCGAAGCCCTAGGTAGCGACTATTTTGGGTTCATTCTCATCTGGGAATCTCGCGTGAGGGAGAAGCTGCATGCGACAGTGATTGCTTCTGCTTGATTGAACGGTTGAGATGTGGTATTGTTTTTTTCTTTTAAAAGGAAAAAAAGAAGTTTTGTTTTAAAATGATATCGAAACTTTATAAAAGCATAACGTGTTCATACAATATCAGATTGAGGCGATTTTGGATGCGTTGGAATCGCAGAAAGGAATACTATGCGATGGTGCAAATCCGGAGTCATTCCGGGCAAGTAGGAATTTGGGTTAAATCGGACATCGTTCGGTTTAATTTAAATTTTGAACGCTCGCCGAAACTCAAAGTGAGTTTTCTCACTCACATCTGGATGCTAGGCATTTTAAATAGTTAATATTTAAATGTCTGTGTGATTGGTTGAATATAACTGTTGTTATCAGTCTGGATTGATATTTATTTTGTGATGTGCTAATATCTGTGGATGCAGGGAAAAAACAGGTTGGAGGGATCCAACTGGATTCCTCACAATGTAGCAATTATTTTATAATTGATAGTGATACCTGTTTATATGTTGTGATTGATAAAATCTGGAATTTTAAATTGTTCTGTGAAATTGTTGTATAAATTATAATTCCAGAATTAAATTATAAATGAATAGATTGGGGATTTAAAAAGAAATCAAAGAAATTGATAAATAAAGAATTTAAGGGATAATAAAATTAGAATCTGTTTTGGAATGGAAAATGTAAATTGGTAAATTGGGATTTTAAATATTGGGGAAAATTTATCAATCGTTAAATGTGAAATATAAATTTTCTGGAAATGAATTCTATGAAATTATAAATTGAGTAAAATAACAGTGGTTTATTTTAATGATGAATAGTGATATCCGGAAAAGTAAAATATGTTAAAATGAAGCTTCCGAATATAAATTAATCATTTTAATTGTAAATACAATATTTTGGAAAGCCGTTTTCTCCATTAGGATTTTATTTAAGTAGATTGAAAATATGGTTTTCAATTAAGAATTCTCTAAGTTACCTTACTTAAAAATGTTTTAATCTGTATTTTAAATTGAATTTCCGGATATGGGAATTGAGTTTGAACTTCGGATGAAGTTATAGATAAGTATGGAATTGGGAATTTATGTTGTAAGCATAAATTGAATTTGAAATAAATCGTTTGGATTTATATAAAGGATACTTTGGAATGTTGAACGGGATAGTGTTTCTCTAGGAAAACCAAGTTAAAGTTTTAAAGGTTTCTATTTAATTAAAAGTTAAAGTTTAAATTGTTCAAAGAGTATTTTTAAGAAATTATTATTTTAAAAGGAGAAGTTAGTAAATTTGCTTTTAAAATTATTTGTTTAAGTTATTGGGAAGTTAGTATTATCTTTTAAACTCTACCTATATATTTAGTAAATCAAACCTTTATTTAAATCGAGTTTAGATCTTATTAAATATATTATTTAAACTAGTTTGGAATTTATCTTTTCTATGTAAAGGTTTAAAAATTTATATTTTGAGTAAATAAATAGAAGTAATTTTCATATTTTAAAGTATATTTCAGTATAAGTATTTTTAACTGTTTTAAATGCAAATTGTTTTATACTTGGTTATTCCCGATGGGAATAAAGGGTAAAGGATTTACCTTGTAAAGGAAGAGTTTGGAAAATTGATTTCAAATGAGTTTTGAAATGTGAAAATATATCTTTTCAAGATATTAAAGAGAAAGAATAAATAATGTGTGATATTATTTATTGTGTGATGGATGTGTATGGATGTTTGTGAACATTAATTGATAGTTAAATCACCGACTATCAATATTGGACAATGCGCTGATCGTTTCGAAGAGACCGGGATCGAGTTTCCGTATACCGGGATTCTAGGTCTGGAGACTCGAAAACCACTTCGATCCGGTTTGTACGTTTCGCGAAAACGATTTCGGAGTCGAAGATGGAGCAGTGAAGTGCAAGGGCTAGTCGCTACTAATCCTGAGGATATTTCCAAAATGGATGTAGTAGGGGTAGTGCCTTCGGTTCCGTTCGGACCCGGGACGGACTTATATGGACGAATGCTTTCGTGACATCGTCAGGTGGACGATGGGCATTCTAAGGGATATGTGCTATAAAGGTATCGTTTAGCCTCAAGCCTCATCAACCGGGAATGACTGAAAATCAGGGGTTATGCAGCAAGGCTTCGTGGGTAGCCCCCACTTGAGAGTAAGGTCATCCCTGTCTAGATGTCCCTTTTATTTCGGCTTAGTGGTGCGGTTGCTGATCACAACCGTGGGGTGATTTTACTTGGAATTATCCAGTAAGGGATGATTCCGGCCTTGTGTTGTAGGGGAGCGGGCGTACTCCTCGGTACTGTCATCTAGGCCACGTACTGTGATAGGTGGTACCCCAGTGCCTAGTCATTCGTTGGAAATCCATTTTCCCTACGTGCCTTGTACGAGTTTTGTTTGTATTACCCACGTTGTGGCTAGTATGCCGGAATTTAATAGATGTAACAATTTCGGCTATTTTATAAGTATTTGTAAATAGACACTATTATAATATCAGAGGATTTTGTATAAAAAGTGTTTTAGCTATCGTAAGGTAAAAACCCGACATGTTTATTTGTGGCGTGGTCTTACGAGATGCTTTTGTTTTCAAAGGATTTTTGAAACTTTAATAATCAATTGGGTGTATTTATGATGCGCTGGTATTCCAGACTGACTCGGGTGTTATTTTATTATAATGCTCGGGTCAGACCGAGTATATTTCAGGATAGGTTGCTATGGAGCTCAGGAGAGGAGCTGGAGTCCGAGACGTATTTCTCGTACTTGTATTATTCCGCTGCTGTGATTGTTGAGATTGTTTGACTGGCTATGGTTGGTTGTATTGATATACTCTGATGATGATGTATTGTATATAAACAGATATAGTTTTGATTTGTGTAAAGTTCTGTTCTATATATTATATTTTATTCCGCTGCGACTGTGAGGTTTTGATGTTGTTTAGTTCATTCTTCTTCTTCTACCTTCTTTCTTTTCCTACAAAATGTCTTTTCCGGCGTTCGATCGTCGGCATATTATACTGTTGAGTATTTTGTGTCGATTTTCGAGGGCTGAGAAGGGCGGGTCGTCACATTTGGTATCAGAGCTTAAGTTGGCGACAACCTAGGCTTTGGTGGGAAAATTACTCATTTTAAATAGAGTCAGAAGTACTCTATAATGAGTTGAGTGTACTAATAGCTATGAGAGCGTACTTGTTAGTGGATATAAAATTGTTTTTGTACTGTGTTGACTTATCGGTTGAGTGTTTATGAATTCTGGTCGGTGCGGGAAGTACAACCGTATCGATAGGGGTTTCTAAACTCTTAAACAAGATAAACCGACATAGTATTATTTTTAAAGTGGGTAAATGAAATAATTTTACCCAAAATTATATTTTGATATAAAAAGAAATAATTTTCTAAATTATTATATGTATTGGATGCTTGTTTGGTTGTTCTTCTATAATCAAATAAGAAATTAAAACATGATCTAAAATTTGAAATGATATATATAAGAAAATAAGAAGTTAAAATATTAAAATGGTTTATAACCAAATGGAAATTGATTGAATATGTTTAAATAAGAAGAAGTGAAATTGAAATTTGATTTAAACTAGAATTTTGACCCCGGAAATTTTGGGAAGGGTTTTAAATTGAATTTGATTGAAATTTTGGGAATGTTGAAATGTTTTCCAAAGGTTTTGAAGTTAATGATGGAGCATATTTTGGAAAATATTTTCGAATAGAAATTGATTTGAGGTGAATTTTGGAACTGGAAAGCATTGAACTCACTTCAGTCGCTGGAAAATAATCCTGATGATGCTGGCCACATCATTAGAATTCATTTTCGAGTTTCTAAAGTAATGGATTGCTACCAAAATAGTTGGTTATGGTATTTGTTTGGACTTGTTTGGGAAACAAGTGATTTTGGAATTTTCAAAGGAAAATTGTTTGGTAAAAGCAGTTTGTTTTGGAATTTGGTATTTGATTTGAATATCAAAAGAGAAATGTGTTGATTTTTATTTCAAATTGGTTTTGAAATAAATCCGGGTAAATTGAATTCTGGAAATTCTATTTTAAAATAAAAATGTGAAAGTTGAAATGATTCAACTACATAACTTATAAAGGAAAGTTGATTTAAAGAAGAATTGAGTATATATGGAATGTAAATTTACTTTGAATAAATGAAGGTGAATGGAATATATCTGGATTTAACTTATGATAAATTAAATAAAATTAAGAATTTGAATTAAATCTAAATGAATTGGAATTAAATGGAAGTTGAGATAACGGTGAAATGTAAATGCTTATGATTGTGCAAATGAATTCATATTCTTAAGCTATTAAGTGTTAAAATTTGACATTGTGATTATAAAAATGTGGATTGGTTTGAAATGAGCAATATAAACTTACAAGTAAATAAGTTGGAGAACTTGAGAATGGAAGATTTGATTTTAACTCAAGTAAAATGGAATTATAATCACAAATAAAAATGGTTAAGTGGAATGGTGAATTCGAACTTAATTTTAAATGGAATGCAAGGTAAGGTGAAGCAATGATAAAATATAAAAGAGGTAAGTGAACTGAAGTTAGTAAATAAGTTGAACTTGGATATGGAGAATTAAGATTAAATTGAATTGGGTTTAACTTTGACTAAAATGGAATTAAGCTGAATATTAAAATTTCGTTGTGTTATGAATAAGAATGAATGTAATTAAATTCTTATTTAAGGTAGTAAAGGAAATGGTTTAAATTTAGGTGGGCTAAATAAAATTTAGATGAACTTGAATTAATTCTGGAAAGGAATTAAATTGAAAATGCATATATAATTTAGTTAACCTTGAATTAAAATGGGATAAGAATTTAGTTTAATGGAAATTTAATTTAGTTGAAGTGATGTTGAATGAAGTAAATGCTTACTCAACTAAATCCAA
Source organism: Allium fistulosum (assembly GCA_030737815.1). Classification (NCBI taxonomy): domain Eukaryota; kingdom Viridiplantae; phylum Streptophyta; class Magnoliopsida; order Asparagales; family Amaryllidaceae; genus Allium; species Allium fistulosum. The sequence goes on along the minus strand of CM060908.1, from coordinate 299,082,308 downwards.
AATGATTGTTTGGAAATAAATCTTGTGTAAGCTAAATTAAATGGAATTTGTATTGCAATAAATAGGATTTTGATAGTTGGTCAAAGTTTAAAAGGTAAATAAAATCCAGTTTTGGGATGGAATTTAAGTTTAGCAATAAATGTGTGAGAATGAATAATGTAATTAGCTTATAATAGTGATGGTTTGAATTGTAAGTAAATTCAAATGAGAGAAATAATTTAAATGGTCTCTTTGTTAATAAAATAAATCTAAAATGGATTGGATAAATAAACAAAGAGCATTAAAGTCGTAAATAAATTGAAATTTGATTGAGTGAGGATCAATTGAAAATCAAATAAAATTGATATAAGAAGATGATGGAAATTTTGTGGAAGAATTTAAGCAACTTGGAGAAAACAAAATGGTTGTGGATGAGCTTTATTAAGTAAATCTGAATGAAATTTTTAGATAATAAAACTGAAAAACAAGTGAAATGAGTTTTAATTAATTATTGAGATGAAATAAGGATGTATGGGTTGTAAACAATCCAGAATGAACCAAATTAATATAAACTTGAATTTGGTTAATGGAAATAAAGATGTAAGGAAAATGTAATTTAACAATTGCATTGGGAAGAGAAAATATTTGGTTTGTGAACCTTGTAATGGAATAAAATTGATATGAATCCAAGTTGGAAATAATTTTAAATGGTTATAAGCTTAAGTGGTGATTATTTTGCTTGAATGACATGAAATTGGCATGTATTCGAAATTGAGTTGTTTAACAAGCAATTGAAATTGATTTTTGAATAAGTTAATATGGATTGAAATCTAATTTAAAGAATTAGTATATGAATGCAAGTATATTGGTTTAAAATGGTAAATGGAATTGATTTTGAATTAATTGGAAATGGATTGAAATATTATTAAGTAATTTTGCATATGGATAGAAATGGATCATAAAAGAAATGCAAATGTTTCAAGTATTAAGTAAAATTTGATTGTAAATCAAATTGGGAATGTAAGTTAAATTAAAGAAAATGTAAGTATATCAAATTTAAGAATAAGAATTTGATTGTTAATCAATTTGTAATTGAATTGAAGTAAGTTGATGCAAGTGATATGCATGTAATCAAATTGATGTAAATATGGATTGAGAATATTAGACTTGAATGTAAATCATTCAAATGAAATAAAATAGTTAGACTTGAATAAGTAATTTGAAAAGTGATTGAAATCTTTGAATTGTTGATAAAATATGGTTGACATTGTTAATGATAAAGTTTGCTTGGTTTGGTTATGAAATGGATATGTTTGGCTCGCATTTATATTGGAAATATTATGAAAATGCTCATATCTTTGAAAACTGATGAGTTGTTGAGTAAGTACAGGTACGGAAGGCGTTCGAGAGAGTTGGAGCGCGTATATGCGTTATATTAGCCGCTCGCTATTAAAATTTGCTATAAGGTACGCCTACGCAAATATAATTGGGAAAATGATATATATTTTGTGATATATTTTGGTTTTCGGCCATGTGAGCCGATGTATATATATTTGTGTATCCTGTGATATCGCAGAAGCTCCTCCGTGCAAAGGAGACTCTGCCAAAATTTTTCGAAAATTTTGGGAGTTAGAAAATTTTTGAGGTTTTGGGAAAATTTTTAATAACTAGAAAAGTTATTTTGAAATAAAGTTAAAATAAAGGCTTTAGAGTAAATGTAGCAATTGAGTTTGGGATTGGGCTAAAGGTTTTGGAAAGTGAATATAAACTTTAGCTAAGCAAATTGGGTAAGAAAATGAGTTGGAAAGTATATTTTTACCTTAGCAAATTTCGGGGACGAAATTTTTATAAGGGGGGAGGAATGTAACATCCCGTATTTTTAAGCTATTGAATTTGAACATTTAATTCGTTTTAAATGTTAATGTGGATTCTTAATTGATTTTGAAATGAATGGATTTGGGTTCAATCAATGAAAATGAGCTATAATTTTAATTTATAGGAATTCTGGTTGAATTCGATTAATGGAAAAATAATAATTAAATATTCGGAATCAGGATAAAAAGGTGAATCTGGGTGTAAATAGCTATAAAATGGTTTTAAAATTTATTTTAAAGTCTATTTGGACATAAATAGTGTTGTTGGACTTTTAGATGAATTTTAAAGTTGATAAATTATTATTTGGGATTTTATATTAATTTAAAAATGAATTTAATATTACTAAATTGCAATTAATCAGATTTTAGTCCGGAATGAGCCGGAATGATTTTAAATGTGATTATAAATTTTATATGATTTATTGTTAAGTTAATAAAATTTTAAAAGTGAAATTTTAAGCGTTTTCGTTAATTTTGAAAATCGCCTGATTTAATAGACGAGTGAAAATAGCTTTCCGAGGCACAGTCTCGGAATTCAACGAAACCAGTTCCATTGGATCCGTAATAGTTAGTTATTATCGGATTTCAATTTTCGTAGCGATCGGAGTTGTCGTTTGACCGTGGTAGCTCGAAACGCATCGAAATCGATTTAACCGATTTAATTTTTAAATTGATCGTTTAATTCCATATCTCGCTCATACGATTGAATTAGCTTACGAAACCTGTTCCATTGTGTCCGGAACGCAGGAAAACCCCAGGATAGCCTGTCGGAACGTGAGATTTGGAGTTCGTTTGCGTAAGTGGTAAATTGATTATAACAAGATTAAAATAATATTAAATCATAATATATATATTCATTTTAATTGCCAAACCCTAGCTATTATCCTCAGGCCGCCACTTTTATCAACCAATGGCCGAAACTCAACGACATTCGTCCCTAATTTGCGATCAATCCATCATGTAATAGCGAATTCCTCCAACTGGAAAATCGGAGAACTCATCGAGATGATGCTATCCAACGGTAGAGATTGACTATCGTCGACCAGAGGAGACTCGGGATGGCCGCGTTCGTTTTCCGTTCAATCATGATGTGTGGGTGATTGAGATGACCGGACACGCGCGCAATTGGGGCGTTGGTGGCTGGCGGCGAGGGCTTCGCGACGCTTGGTGCTGATCGAATTATAGTGGAGCGAAGTAGTGGCGGTTCGAAGCCCTAGGTAGCGACTATTTTGGGTTCATTCTCATCTGGGAATCTCGCGTGAGGGAGAAGCTGCATGCGACAGTGATTGCTTCTGCTTGATTGAACGGTTGAGATGTGGTATTGTTTTTTTCTTTTAAAAGGAAAAAAAGAAGTTTTGTTTTAAAATGATATCGAAACTTTATAAAAGCATAACGTGTTCATACAATATCAGATTGAGGCGATTTTGGATGCGTTGGAATCGCAGAAAGGAATACTATGCGATGGTGCAAATCCGGAGTCATTCCGGGCAAGTAGGAATTTGGGTTAAATCAGACATCGTTCGGTTTAATTTAAATTTTGAACGCTCGCCGAAACTCAAAGTGAGTTTTCTCACTCACATCTGGATGCTAGGCATTTTAAATAGTTAATATTTAAATGTCTGTGTGATTGGTTGAATATAACTGTTGTTATCAGTCTGGATTGATATTTATTTTGTGATGTGCTAATATCTGTGGATGCAGGGAAAAAACAGGTTGGAGGGATCCAACTGGATTCCTCACAATGTAGCAATTATTTTATAATTGATAGTGATACCTGTTTATATGTTGTGATTGATAAAATCTGGAATTTTAAATTGTTCTGTGAAATTGTTGTATAAATTATAATTCCAGAATTAAATTATAAATGAATAGATTGGGGATTTAAAAAGAAATCAAAGAAATTGATAAATAAAGAATTTAAGGGATAATAAAATTAGAATCTGTTTTGGAATGGAAAATGTAAATTGGTAAATTGGGATTTTAAATATTGGGGAAAATTTATCAATCGTTAAATGTGAAATATAAATTTTCTGGAAATGAATTCTATGAAATTATAAATTGAGTAAAATAACAGTGGTTTATTTTAATGATGAATAGTGATATCCGGAAAAGTAAAATATGTTAAAATGAAGCTTCCGAATATAAATTAATCATTTTAATTGTAAATACAATATTTTGGAAAGCCGTTTTCTCCATTAGGATTTTATTTAAGTAGATTGAAAATATGGTTTTCAATTAAGAATTCTCTAAGTTACCTTACTTAAAAATGTTTTAATCTGTATTTTAAATTGAATTTCCGGATATGGGAATTGAGTTTGAACTTCGGATGAAGTTATAGATAAGTATGGAATTGGGAATTTATGTTGTAAGCATAAATTGAATTTGAAATAAATCGTTTGGATTTATATAAAGGATACTTTGGAATGTTGAACGGGATAGTGTTTCTCTAGGAAAACCAAGTTAAAGTTTTAAAGGTTTCTATTTAATTAAAAGTTAAAGTTTAAATTGTTCAAAGAGTATTTTTAAGAAATTATTATTTTAAAAGGAGAAGTTAGTAAATTTGCTTTTAAAATTATTTGTTTAAGTTATTGGGAAGTTAGTATTATCTTTTAAACTCTACCTATATATTTAGTAAATCAAACCTTTATTTAAATCGAGTTTAGATCTTATTAAATATATTATTTAAACTAGTTTGGAATTTATCTTTTCTATGTAAAGGTTTAAAAATTTATATTTTGAGTAAATAAATAGAAGTAATTTTCATATTTTAAAGTATATTTCAGTATAAGTATTTTTAACTGTTTTAAATGCAAATTGTTTTATACTTGGTTATTCCCGATGGGAATAAAGGGTAAAGGATTTACCTTGTAAAGGAAGAGTTTGGAAAATTGATTTCAAATGAGTTTTGAAATGTGAAAATATATCTTTTCAAGATATTAAAGAGAAAGAATAAATAATGTGTGATATTATTTATTGTGTGATGGATGTGTATGGATGTTTGTGAACATTAATTGATAGTTAAATCACCGACTATCAATATTGGACAATGCGCTGATCGTTTCGAAGAGACCGGGATCGAGTTTCCGTATACCGGGATTCTAGGTCTGGAGACTCGAAAACCACTTCGATCCGGTTTGTACGTTTCGCGAAAACGATTTCGGAGTCGAAGATGGAGCAGTGAAGTGCAAGGGCTAGTCGCTACTAATCCTGAGGATATTTCCAAAATGGATGTAGTAGGGGTAGTGCCTTCGGTTCCGTTCGGACCCGGGACGGACTTATATGGACGAATGCTTTCGTGACATCGTCAGGTGGACGATGGGCATTCTAAGGGATATGTGCTATAAAGGTATCGTTTAGCCTCAAGCCTCATCAACCGGGAATGACTGAAAATCATGGGTTATGCAGCAAGGCTTCGTGGGTAGCCCCCACTTGAGAGTAAGGTCATCCCTGTCTAGATGTCCCTTTTATTTCGGCTTAGTGGTGCGGTTGCTGATCACAACCGTGGGGTGATTTTACTTGGAATTATCCAGTAAGGGATGATTCCGGCCTTGTGTTGTAGGGGAGCGGGCGTACTCCTCGGTACTGTCATCTAGGCCACGTACTGTGATAGGTGGTACCCCAGTGCCTAGTCATTCGTTGGAAATCCATTTTCCCTACGTGCCTTGTACGAGTTTTGTTTGTATTACCCACGTTGTGGCTAGTATGCCGGAATTTAATAGATGTAACAATTTCGGCTATTTTATAAGTATTTGTAAATAGACACTATTATAATATCAGAGGATTTTGTATAAAAAGTGTTTTAGCTATCGTAAGGTAAAAACCCGACATGTTTATTTGTGGCGTGGTCTTACGAGATGCTTTTGTTTTCAAAGAATTTTTGAAACTTTAATAATCAATTGGGTGTATTTATGATGCGCTGGTATTCCAGACTGACTCGGGTGTTATTTTATTATAATGCTCGGGTCAGACCGAGTATATTTCAGGATAGGTTGCTATGGAGCTCAGGAGAGGAGCTGGAGTCCGAGACGTATTTCTCGTACTTGTATTATTCCGCTGCTGTGATTGTTGAGATTGTTTGACTGGCTATGGTTGGTTGTATTGATATACTCTGATGATGATGTATTGTATATAAACAGATATAGTTTTGATTTGTGTAAAGTTCTGTTCTATATATTATATTTTATTCCGCTGCGACTGTGAGGTTTTGATGTTGTTTAGTTCATTCTTCTTCTTCTACCTTCTTTCTTTTCCTACAATCTGTCTTTTCCGGCGTTCGATCGTCGGCATATTATACTGTTGAGTATTTTGTGTCGATTTTCGAGGGCTGAGAAGGGCGGGTCGTCACATCATATTTCGTTTCGTCAATATTGACTGTTATTGCTCCGTCGATCTTATTTTCAGCAAGTTTGCAGCATTTTCAGTACCGATTATCGAATTTTGATAGGATGATCGTACCACTGATATTTGTATACCATTTTGATCGTCTCGTCGTGCTGACCTCTGCGGTATACTCAATTATGTATTTTGAAGTCCGGTACACAACGGAACGCGTGAAACGGCTAACTGTATCGGTTCCGTATTTGGGCTTTTGGGTTTCTGGTCCTTTTATCTATCTGACCGTTGGAAACAAACAACCACTAGAAATTATTATTTCTGAATTGACGTGTGGGACTCTTACCCTTCCATCATTTCAATTTATTATCTGTCATTTCGTTGTTTCTTTTGGCCTCTCCACTTTCTTTACTTCTGTTTATATTTCTTTTATATGTATACTTTGCTAAAAACCTGTAGCCATCTGTTCTTCTCCTCTATCCCCTTCTTCTTTCGTCCCTTTTTCCCATTCCTCTCTTCTTTTATTTTTTTTCTTCAGCCATGTCCACTGTGTTAAAAAAATAATAAAAAAATAAAAAAATTTGAAAGCTTTCGTTCCAAACAATTGCTAACCTCGGCCTCACACTCCACAACATCTACACGTGCACGCGAGCGACCCTTCCTCGCAACCAAACACCGACCCTCCACCTATCCATGTCAGTAGCCAAGGTGCCATGGCAGGTCGAAGCAAGCTGCCGATCCTCTTCTCCTCCTCTCGCCACGGCCCTGACATCACCGAGCGCGACTCACCTTTCACGCGCGAAAACCCGCTGCCTCATCCAATCAGCACACGCCACATTTTGCAGCTTCCCACCTCTTCAGCCCGACACCTCCACTTCACCGACCGTGCCTCACCTCTTCTCCACCGTCTTCCCGCGTGCTATCATCAGGCCTCGTCTCCTCATGCTAGTGCACGCAGCAGTTTTAGCATAGATGAGGTGTGTGTATATATATATATATGTCATATATATGTTAATATATAATTGTTAGTTAGTTAGATGTTATAAAGTATATATATTGTATATAAGACTTACATTCTATGTTCATATTTTGTTTTACAGTCATTTGTAGTATATTGTTCAGCCTTTCTTATATATGTACAGATGGAACTTAAAAATAAATAAATGTATAGATATACATTTTGTTTGTTGTGTAAACCAACTTGTTTACTATGTATTTCACTGTTTGTAGGTAAATAATAATGTACAAGATTTTATTTTGGGTGTATATATAGATATATACATATTAGTTGTTTAAGTTTATAAGTATGTAATGATTGCAGTATATATTATAGTATATAGGAGCAATATATATATATATATATATATATATCACCGGTTTACTTATATAGATTTTTATTTATGTTTTGAACAGATATTGTAGTAAATTACTAACATATATATACTTGTTTTAAAATACAATTAGCTAGTTGCTTTGTTTTTCAATATGTTCCTATTATTAGTCCATCTGATTTGTATAGATGGATATGTTTATTTAAGTGATATATTTGACCTGTTTAAGTTTATAAATATATATTCTAATAAAGTAAGTTATTTTGACTTTTATATGAAATATTGATTTTATACTGTATTTTGTTTCAAGGCAGTTTTGTATATATGTATATGAATTCTATTTTTAAAGCGTGGGGATAGTTTATACTTATTGGAAAAAAAGAAAATTTATTTTTGATTTCTAAATGTAATATATATAATATATTAATACAATATCTATTTTTTGTTTATATCAAAACTGATTATCTTGCTCTCATTGATTCTTATCCATCAGTTTGTCCGTCGAATTCGTGCCAATCTAGCTTTGCTTTGGAATTCGTAGATGGTTGTGCTGTCTATCTTCTATAGCCTCGAAAGGTGAGCATTCACTCACGATTAACGTTCTTATATTTATTAAATTTGATTTCAATTGAAACAACAATTGAAATATGCTGCTGTTATTATTTAATTGTTATATATACTATTATCTGCAACTGTCCACCTGTGGGATATGACACCATATCCTATTGTTTATTTAATTTGTTATTGATGATATATCTCTGTTGTTGAAATGTTATATTATTATATTATCTGTTATCACTCTGCAAGTTCCCTGTAGTTTAGAATTCACTATGAGTTGAAATGATACATACCCGAACGGACTTTAGAATAGGAGAATTTCGTTATGGGTTGAAATGATAAACCCAAGCGATTTTCATTTGAATTGAATTTGGGATTGCGGGTCGAAATGATATCTACCCGTATATATTTAAATTACGGATTGAAATGATAAATACCCGTATCACTTGACCATAGGATAGGAAATTATATACAGACACCGTTGGTCCATATATAAATATTTTGAAAATAAATTCTATGGTTTTGGAAAGAAATATATGGTTTTAATAAATGTTGATTCTTAAATTATTATATATAAATGGTAATGATATATATAGCTTTAATAATAATATTTAATTTAATTAAGATTGATCTAATACATATAATATGTTTAAGTGTTTAAATTTATATCTCAAAGTAGATTTTGGTAATAATTTGAATAAGTTAAGGTTGGAAAAATGATTTGAATTTAGTTGAAATTGTATTCAATAAAGAATTTTATTTATTTAAACCGATTTGGAACTCATTGAAATTGAGATTTAAGATATGATTTAAAATTTGGTCTTGATTCAAGTAATTTAATGAATATTTCTCGTTTAAATAAATTTAAGGAAATGTTTAGTAAAAATGTAATTTAAGGCTAGTTAAATGATATTGAATTTATTAAGTGAATATTCCCTAACTAAATAATAACGAAGTTAAATCAAGATCTATATGAAACTATTACATTTAACTTTGAAATGTTGAATATTAAAGCTTTGAAATATATTGGAATTTAAATGGTTATTTTGTGATTCAGATCTGTATTTGAAATCAATATAATTTGAATTGGTTATTTAGGAACTGAATTGAATTAAAAATGGGAAAATTTAGATTGAATTAAATTGGAATTTGGAACTCGAGTTGATTTGAATAAATTTTTTTGTAATTGAGGAAATATACATAAAATTGAAATGGAAATGATACTTTGGGTTTGAAGTATAAAATATTTTGAAAGGACCACGGTGTTGTAATGACGGTTGGTTGTTGATAGCTTATATTTCTACATTGTAGATAGTTCCACGAATCCTTAGAGGATGGTTATCCCAAACATCCTTTAAGTTACTTGTATTTCAGTTGATATTTCACTTGGGTTGGATTTATTAATATAAGAATGTTAAATCCTGACTCGAGTGTTTTGTGTTTTGCTTTACGCTCGGGTCAGACTGAGTGATACAACATTTGAGACTCACCTTTGGAGTTTAGAGCTTCATTTGGAGATCCAACTATCGATTCAGCTTTCAGCTTTTCCAGTTGATTTGTCCAGAGAGGTCATCTGTTTGTACTGGAGACTTCACTATATTTGAGATATTCTGTTGTATTTTATTTCTAACTCTGATGTTTATATAGTAACTTCATGAACTACTATTTATCTATTCTACTGCGTTATTATTATATTACTCTGTGTTTGTGATTCTGTGATTGATTTATTTACTGTATATGATGAATTTTGCCAAATTTAAATTAACAATCTGATATTTTGAGCAATTCAACTCCGGCATGTGCGGATGCGAATGGTTGATAATACCGGGTCGTTACAATTAATCAAAAGTTAATTGATCAAAATATATATACCGACATGTGTATAACTATAATTGTTGTACTTATTTATTTATCTTAAAATTATTTATGATAAATTAAATTTAAATTTAAATTAATTAAGTTATTTAATTAAATAAAATTTATAAATTAAAATTAATTAAAAGTTAATTAATTAAAATATACACATATTTTGATATGTACACATAAACAAACTATAAATGTTTAATTGAATAACCATCTTAAATAGTTTAAGATGAGTTATATAAATTAAATTAAGTTAATTAAATAAGATTTGATTAATAATATATAGTAATACTATATAATTTAATTATATATAGAAGGTTATAAATAACTTAAGCTTGTATAATATGAATGTATAAAACTTAAGTGGAACAGTAAGGAACCCAACTTAGGTTTAAGGAACAAGTACATGCGTATTGTACGTATACCATGATTGTAGACATCCGACACTTAAATTACGAGGGTATTTCATAAGAAATTCATTGCTACCTAAATTGATATAACTTAATATGTGTGTATGTATTAATGATTATTGACCCTTAATACGTAAGTTATCCTCTACCATTTATATATTAACCGATTACTTGCATACTCTTTAGTTGGTTATCTTCCTTAAGCTGTGGATGTTATGTGTTGTACTATTAATATGTTAACTAGATAAACTAAGATACATGCACATATTTGTTAACCTTCCTTAAGGTACGTGCGTTATACTTAGGTCATCATGAAATGGTGGGTACGAGTGAATAATCTCTCTTGATTTATTGTTCTTTCCCAAGGTCGAGATGAAATTATGACAAAGACTATGGGTTTGGAGTTGTATATGATACAATCGACTAAGTGTTATCCATCCCTTGCAGGCCTATGATTTGTTGATCTTCCTCAAGGTCAGAATCCTAAGGCAAGTGAGTCTTACCACCCACTTAAGGATTCGAAATATTGCTATGCTTTTCTTAGGGTTTTGAAAAACATAAAAATCTAGCTGGGGCCTTATTAGAGAAATGAAATGAAATGGTGACATTTAATCTTCCTAATATTGTAAGGATCTATGCTATATGAGTTAAATAATCTACTTTGATAAATCCATGCAACAAATATAAATGATTAAATGTTTGTCATAAAATGTTTATCAATTGAAATATAGTAATGAACTGAATTAAGTTTGACATAGAAATATAAAATATACTTACCAATAAATCTTTTGACATGTTGTCACTTCAAAACCCATGCAAGAGCCGATTTGTACAATAACTAAAACATTCGCGTCGGTCGCTTATCCTTTTATTCATACAAGACTGTGTATTTTCTTTATGAGTGTTGACCTTTACAAGAAAATTGATAGTTGATCAATATTCAATCATATATAAATGTTATATGTTGAACAGCTGTGATTCGTAATGTTTGAAACTTCAATGAAATTAGTTCACTGGAAACAAGCAAATAAACCATAATCCAAAATTGTACACGATTGATTACAATAAGGATCTCCTTTGAATGGTTCAACCATTTTGGAAAGGAAAGCGAATGTACGAGAGTGGATGTAACTTAGACACAGTTTGGATTAAAAAAGTGAATGGTCACTTCTGCTTCATGAACAACCATCGAAAATGAGAATTGTGTAAAATTCTAAAGGATATATAGTTGAAATGGAATAAGAAATGTGATTTCCATTCCAAATGTATTTTTATATAGAAAATTATTTTCTATAAAAGTTATTTTTTCGATTTCAAGATAACTGATATAAAACTTATGATTGTAAACTGGGTACATTGAATGAAATAAAATCCCGTAATAAGTGGTTGAATAGAGCTTCATGTTAGGTAATCTAATATCTGTTATAGTAATGGCAGAAATAGTGGGAGCATGCCATATAACACTTTTTAGTGGATGCACCAAGTTATGAAAAACTATTTTCATAAACATACCAAATATTATTTATGAAATAATAACTATTTTCAGTATTGACTAAAAATAGATATAGTTTTCTTTCAATATGAATATTATGAATATTTGTTTTAAGATAAAACTATAATAATGGTATTTGATTTCATAACAAAATGATGCATTAGAAATTATAGAAGTATCTAAAATCTTACAATTAATTTGGGATTATAGACTAAGTCGCAAGTTTGAGAAATAATTCTTTAATCATATGATTATTATTCATGTAGTACCGAGGAGTTGTATCTCCAATCGGAGCTACAAAGAATTAATGTACTCTTAGGATTGATACATATAGATGTATGCAATCATAGGTCTAATGTTACCAAAATGGTTCCGCATACTTCGTTTAATTCATAAATAAATTATCGCAAAATAAAAATGTGTATTTGACACACATGTAGTATGTTTGTGATAAGTTTATAGAATATAAAATGGAAGTAAATAGCATGACATCCCAAAGAAGATAAAACTATTTGATTTGATGAATAGGTGAATGCATCGGAAAGAGTTCCAAATGTACCTAAAAATGAATAAAACTCGATCTCAATAGTTCGTCCTCCTGATGATATAATGATTTATCAGTATGAAGTAACCGGACTTTGTTCGACGAAGCATGATTAATGATGAATGAAGTTGAGTTAACTTCTTTTTAGTAAAGCTGTATACTAAAGAGTAAATACATAAGGTTAAAATTGATTTCATCTAAAGCATACTTCACGAAATCATACAAGATAAGAGTTGACAACAACCCCTACATATCCAAGGTCAAGGAGTTGATAAATTGTGTAAGTCCAGAGACTGAACATAAAATTTTTAGGAAGGGATCTTCTATGGACCACCCCAAATGATTTTGAGATAAGTCAATATTAATTGAATAATTTATGTTATGAACATATATTTAGTAAACTTAAAAACCAATCAGCTTTATACGTGTATTTAGGATATTGATAAAATGTTTAAGAATACCTATTCCATTGCATTGAGAAACAAGTTTTGTTTCAAGAAATGCCAACTTCACGATGAAAGAATTTCTTCTAGAAATTATTGGTAGTAAAATGGATTTGGATACGATCAAAAGATAAAACTGATTACAAAGGATGAAATGAAGTTGACCAAACCTAAATGGATGCAACTAATTAGAATGTCTATTACGAACTCTCGTATGTTAAAGAGAAACTATGATTTTTTATATCGTTGTTAAGAAAAGAATTTCCTCGGTTTCCAATAAGCCATTAAGAGTATTGACTCTAACATATGACATGATGTGTAAATCCGTAATGGGTTCTAAGTACATTATCAAAATATGATTTTAATGGCTGTATCCGAAGGGATATGATTTGTTGGCTACAAAACTATCTCCAAGAAGAAGATACATGCAGTTAGAATATGGTAAGCTACATTGATAGAATAACATCGTAAATTTCAGAATTTGAAATTAATGTAATAGATTCGTCATTCAACATACTTAAGTTAATTCATATTTTACTCACAAAATTATCGCTTGATATGCTTTTGAGTTTTGATAAATGTATGTTGGAACAAAAATTCTAAATAATGATTTAGAATATGATGTTTGCAATAAGTAACCAAAGTTTTTCATAATCAGTGGAAGCGATTATAAGTTTGTGGGTTATTGGATACGATCCAAGAATTGATACATTTTCGCTAAGCGTCAGAGTTATGTAAGTATTTTGATAGATAATTTGAATCATTTGATTTTTAGTCAAAAGGAAGAGGAAGCATGTGTTTGTAAGAAAGAAGATTAATAGGTGCAAAAATATTTCTAAAACTATAAGTAAAAAACAAACTTATTATTGTTAACGGCCTACTCGTGTTAAAATCATTTTAGTTTGCTTGTTTAATTCTCGAACTTGAATTTAAAATTGGCACCTTTTATAATTTGTACAAATGGATGTTGAGATTGTCCCAAAATGATATACATAAACACCATGTTAAAATGTTTAATGTGAAACATGCAAGATGAATACCTTGGCAATAGGAATGATCATACATGTTGTGTGGTCTATAATTTTGCATTTCACTTATTTATTTGATACATAAAGCAAGTATCAAATTCGAATTAAGATCACTAAGTGACATTTTAGAGTGTTCTTGAGTATTTATGAAATACTAGAGAATTGTTTATGAAAACAATGGCCTCCTTAGAAGGAATGCATGGACTCGAACATCATAAGTGATATCGAATATAGTATGTCAATACTAAGTTCATGTTCAATCTTAAGTTGAGAACTTTAAGTTGGAAATGTTCCAAACAATTAGTAATGGTCGATTTAACCAAAGGCTATGTACATCGCCTTGAATAGCACTTCCATAAAAGAAGTGCTAATAAATGCACAAATTTATAACTAAGCTAGGGGTGATTCCAAATGTTTAGAACCCTATGACATTGTTATGTGATAACAATGTTAGAAGTCGAAAAACATACTCTGAAGGGTTCTACATGATAAAGGCAGTTTATCAATATGAGAGAGAATTAATTGATAAAGTAGATAATTAAAACAACATATAATACCCATTCACTGAGGGACTAACCCGATTTGTTTTTGAGAAAACTGATTGAAGGAGTTGGAATAAGATTTCATAAATTACCCCAAGTATAAGTGGGAGATCGATAAAATTAAGGGTATGATATAGGGGCAATTATGTAATTTGTTATACGTATCTAACTCGTTACCCATTTTTGTTCAAAATAAAAGGATTCCTTTTCTATTGTATACTTGTTATATTATGATATAAGTAATTAAGTAATTAATTAAAAGTATATCAAATAGAAAATATTTAAGTGATATGCTATGTGATAGTAATTACAATGTGTTGTAATCATGAGAAATTTATCACATTAAAACAATATATTTGTTAGCACCAAAATTGGTCACTAACCTCGTAGAGAAAGATTGTGTAGAGATATAAGTGATGAAGATAAATTAAACAAGGAAGAGAATGCTAATTTAAATGCAGAAAGTAAGAACACCAAATTTATAGTGGTTCAGCGTAATTGCCTACGTCCACTTTGAGGTTAAACTTTATTGATCTTCTTAATAGTTGATTACAAATATAATTCGTGAATTAAATGCTTGAATGAAGTTGTTAAGTAGAGAAGATGAGTCTCAAAAATGACAGAGTCTCCCTAGTGTTCTCCAAAAAGGATCCATTTCCCTGTGACCCTGCCCTTCTATTTATAGATAAAGATGGGCTGGACTTCCCAAGTGGGCTGATGGCCGAACGCTCCAGCCCGAGCACAGTGGTCGCAGTATGCCGAGCAAGGTTTGCCGAACGCTCTGATGCCGAGCAGTCCTTTCTGTGCCGAACGGTGTGGTTTGATGTTTGGGAAGTGCAGGATGTTAGTCAGTCGAAGCCGAACGCTCCTCTAGACGCCGAGTGCTCTTGTGCCGAGTACTTCTGATGTTACCGGGTATCATGCCGAGTACTCCTGTACGCCGAACCACAGATACTGCCGAGTTCCCCTTGATGTCGATTGCTCTCGTGTGCCGAGCAGTCTCGTATGCCGCGCAGTCTCGATGCCGAGCAGTCTTGATGCCGAGCAGTCTTGATGCCGAGCAGTCTTGATGCCGAGCAGTCTTGATGCCGAGCAGTCTTGATGCCGAGCAGTCTTGTATGCCGAGCAGCCTTGATGCCGAGCATTGGTTGACGTTGAGTGCCAGTTGACGCCGAACACTGCTGTGTACTTCGCCGAACACTCCTGGACGCCGGACACTATGGATGCCGTGTACTTTACCGAACACTCCTAGATGCCGAGTAATCTACGACGCCGGGTTCCACTGGATGCCAAGTACTACGCCGGGTACTCATGGATGTCAGGTGCTTCGCCGAACACTCCTGGATGTCAAGTGCTTCGCCGAACACTCCTTGATGCCGGACACTCTCTGATGCCGAGCACTGATTGCCGAGTACTAGTTGCCTTGTCAAATCCCCAGGAAACAATATTATTTTAAATATTCTTAATCAAGATGTTTCGAGAAAGGATATTGATATATACGTTGAGACTAGAGTGCATAATGCTCTCTAAGTATTGGGCAGTGTATTACTCATGCCTGCTTTGGGAACCAAGAGGTTAAGTACTAATAATAATTAGATAGCTATGAAATGACTCACTCAAGAGTTTTCTATTGATTAATATAACTAAGGTCAAATAGAGAATCTTGAAGTTACGATATTACACAGTTCTTTCGAATTGAGAATACTGTTGAACTTCAATGTATACACTTGACTTTGATTATATTTAAATCATGGCATGCGTCCATTGAACGACTATAGTTGGGTCTAAGTTGAAGCATTGGATGTGAAACACTATTCAATAGAGGATTCATCATAGTCGACAATTGTTGACTCAAAGTCAAAGTCCTGGCTAGAGCAGTATGGTTAATAATATTTGTTATTATTGAACAAAAGATTTTGTATTTGGAGTAATAAAGCTGAATGTGCATGATGTTGGAATTTTAACCAAAACCAAATTTCAAAAGTCCTAATGTGATTTAGTGGTGACGAAGAGAATTGGTGTAAATAATCATTGCTACCAGGTACTGCTTATAATAGAAAAATTAGATTATACTGAAAAGATGTGCAAGCTATAAATTTAGCCAAAATGTCACACCACTAGCTAAGGTATCGTGTGACTGTTAATATTTTTATTATTCAATATTAATCACTGACTAATTTTGCACCTTTGAGTCGCATAACCATAATGATGAATTATAACAACCCGCCCCTCGTAATACCCAAAAATTGATGCCTTACATCATCACATGACTTTCGAGTACCACAAAAGGCAGATCGTCGAGGTAAAATTAGAACAAAACACTAAACCAAGACATCGATAAGATCTCACGATGGAATGACAACATATAATATATTGAATATACTTGAATGAAATAGAATAACAATATATAAGAGACCGCACTAGTGGAAGCAACTGACAAATAAATATAAGTATAGAAAATTGAGAATACATTAACTTTAAAAAAGCATGGAGTTTCGAATAAATATCTGATACAACAGTCTCAAATACAAAAAATAGGTCTATCATGTACAAATAAAATAACAAGTATATTTATCCTAAAACCTCGATGCCCCGCCTACAAAATGCTCCAGCGCATACTCTTCTAGCATATCCTCAAAAGCACCTGACTCTCGAACCACTCAATCGAGTACCCGAGAGTTGTCATGTCATTAGCAGACAAAGACAAAACACAGGTTAGACATAAAGTCTGGTGTGAAGGGAACTATCTCAAAATACTACATATTAAAACTATATACAAAAAAACAAGGACTACTAAATCACAGTCGGCCGTCTCCTCAAACACAACTAAGGGGTAATCCAGACTGCCTATAAACAAGTATAGTAAATCCATCTCAAAAGTATAGGACCATACCATAATTTGCTCTTCTCCTGTAACAACAAGTTAGCAAAATATCTTCTATGGCACCATACTAGCCCAAAACTACTAATTATTTAGTACAAATTTACCATGATCAAACCGTAATCCAAAAACAACGATCACTACTGCTAAGCTCGATAAGATACACTCCAATGCGTATGGTCACTACTGTTAAGACCGAATAGCTACACCACAACGCATATGGTCACTGTTGCTAAGACCGAATAGGTACACCACAACACGTATGGTCACTACTTCTAAGACCAAATGTTCATAAGATTATGAACGTATGACCCAAAAACGTTTAAGTGATCACAACAAGATAAAGCTATTCACGGTCCCTCTAAGACCGTGTCGAGTGTGTCATGGCCATCAACAACACTCTAGGTACACCACAACAAGGTGGATACCTGGGCAGGTCACATAATTCCATACCTTGGGTAGGCCACATAAGTCCATTTGGTGTGTCACAATAAGTCAATACCAAACAAATCACAAATTACTCTAAGGTCAAAATCTTAGAGTACAGACTCACTCCGTATATAATGTATGAAATTGCCGCGCACGGCTCCCATCGCCACGACCTAAAAACCCACTAGACAACACTATCAACACCCCTTACTAACCCAAATCACACTCCAAATGGAACACATAACCTCAATATCATATACTCCTTTGGTATATCCTCCCGGTCTACCTCAAAATCTAAGATTTTGGAATATGTGTCAGGATGGATCCCACATGTGCCTCGAAATAAAATTACTCCAAAACCTACCAATATTTTACAAGTTGTAGCCCTCAAAAAATAGTGAACTTTGTTCTAAACCTCACCTTAATCTGATTTTGTATGCGAATATCGCATTTTGGAATTTGCACAATACCTAGCAAGTCAGTCGACTAGGATTCCATTCAGTCGACTGAACCAGGGCAGAGATGACATGTTTCCTCTCAACCAATCAACTGAATGGACCCAGTTAGTCGACTAAACTGACTGGTTCTAGGCAATAAGTCTGGGTAGGGAGTAGATTCCCTTAACGGATGCCGATTCGCGCATCGTTTCCTCTAACGCTTCGCCCTATGAGGTGCCTTGCTACTAGAGCCTGCCTCCATCCCATCGGGCATCTTACGAGGTTCATTTGTTGTCGTTTTGGAAGTGGCTCCTTAGGTATATGAAAATCAGTTTCGATACCAAAATCCACTCTTTGCAGGAGTAGAGTTCAACAGGCAATTATAGCAACCCGGCTTCCTCCAACACACCAAAACGACACACCCGGCTTCGTCCAACACGCCAAAACGACACACCCGGCCTCCACGCCTTGTGTGTAGCCTATACGTATGTTGATGCACTCATTTTTGCATGCCTAAGCACACATGTATACTTAACCACACACATCACAACACAAATACATTCGAGCTTCACTAGGACGATACTCGACCTGCTATTTTCCCATGCAACTTAGCGCACCCAGTGGTCGCTAAGGCTACATGAGATCGCTCTTAACATAACCAAACACACATACGGACATTCCCATAGAATATACAATCTATTACACGAATATTCACCCCTACAAATACAATTCTCATCACAACTCTAGCAACAATACTAAAGTTGTTTCGATCATTATCTAACTCCGAATACACATAAACATATACCCGCTCATGCACGTACACAAACACGTATACTCAAATAGGTAATTCAACTATTACTCAACCAAATATTACTTATTTTAGTAATCTTTCTAATAAGAGTGAAACATCTCTTTATATCGTTTTATAAAATCATAAATCATTTTATAAAATATCATACTAGCTTATAATCACTTTATAACCTTTAAAATACTTAATCACTTCATTAAAAATCAAGTATTCATCTTTTACTATTTTATAAAATCTCATATCCATTTTATAAAATATATACTTCATTTATAAAATCATGAAACCATTTTATAAATACTAATTAAGCCTTATAGGATCTCTAATCACTTTAATGAAGGGTGTAAAACAACCAAACCCCTTAATTTACTTACTAACTTTTTGCAAACCAATTTAATTAGATTGATTAATTATTTCTAATGACGTGCACATCATTAGACCATATAATTAATCCCAAATCAAACAATAACATAATAAACAATTACCCACTTAGTCTAAATCAAATCTAAGGCTCACTAACTATTTCCAAAAAATAACATTAGTGTCTTAGACAATTAATTAGCTAAAGGAAATATGTTTATAATATGAATACAAGTCTAAACCCTAGCATAGAAATCTCCAAATCGTTCCATAATACTTTATAATTATAAATAAACAAATTAATAAAGTAAAATACACAAATTTAATAGGAGAACCATCCTACTCTTCTTCTTCAAACCAAGCTCAAAATCACCACAACCCATTATTTTTCTCTTCAAATTCGAGATCTCCACCATAGCCAAGTTTATACTCATTTTACTTGCATCGAAAAAGCGCACTCAACCACGGGTGTATTGAGTCCTAATTGGCTCATTTATAAAAATCGAGTATAAGATGTGTTCCATCGCTTGATGATTAAATATTCAAATCAATCATCTAAATATTCGATTATGAAAATTACGGGGTGTTACATGAATACTCTAAAACACAATATGATTCAATCAATTTATAAATTATTATAAATTAATTAAGTTAATTAATATTTATGAAATATTAATTATTGAATTTTATTTGATGTTTGAGTGCCATTAGTACTTAATGAAGTGTGTGTATATAAAGTTATATATACACATATAGATATACGATATCAACAACGTATTTAAATTTGATTTAAATAGATTAATTACTAAATGTGTTTGAAAATTTTGGAAAGCCAATCTAGGGCTGGCAATGCATGAAGGGGGAGCTTTGATTTGATTTGATTTAGTTAAGATTTAATAAAGAATTAAAGAAGGAGGTTTTAAAGTAGGAATTGGAAAGGTTTCGATCATTCCTTTAGACAAATCTTACTTTATTTTGTTCATTTAATTCTTCCTACCAAAATTCATTCTCCTCTCTCTTGCTCTTCTCCATTCCTCTAATGGTCAAAATTTTATGTCTTCATAAATGAAAAAAATCCCAAAACAATTTAAATGTCAAATAAAATAAATACAAAGGTGGTGCTTCGGATCGTTGCAATTTATGAAGAAGATTCAATTGGATCTAAGAGTTTTCATATATTCAATCTATGTTTCTTAGGCTACCTCGTAAGGTAATTATCTAACTTTAATTTAATTTTTGTATATTAGACCATTTTATTATAGATTAGATCCCGTATATTTTACAATGATTTTATATGTGCAAATGTTGTCACCTATAACCGTTTGTATCTACATACACACACACAAATATATATATATATATTTGAATCATTTATGTATTATAAATATTATTTTTGGATATTTGTATTAATAAATAAAAAATTGGTTTGGTCTTATTATATATATATAAACACATATACACACACACACTCTAAATGTTGTTAACTTCATAACTATATGTGTATTTCAAACTTATGTGTTTTAAGTAGTTTATGAATTTTAAAATAATAATAAAATTATTTTCAGCTGTTCTTTTACTTTACAAAACTATATATATATATATATTCATTTTGCATATTTAAAATAACTTCAACTGTTTAGTAATTTCCGGTCTAATACTTAAAATTATTTAGTTAGCAAAATTAGACATTTTGGATTTTAAATTTGAATTCATTTTATTGACTTAGTCAATTATATTCAAAATACTATGATTTTTTTTATTCAACACATAAATTAATTTTGATATATATGTATATATATTTACATATAAGTTTAAAATGGTTTGAATGCAAGCTAAAGGAAGATTAAATGAATGCCAAAGGTTTTTCATCACTTCCTCTCCTTAATTTCCACATAAATGTCTTTTGCTCTTTCTTTCAATGACCACTTAATTGCGCCATTACATACTCAAATTTGATTCCATTATTGGTATAGTAAAATATACTGAAATATTTTAACTCGGTTATTTAATTCAATGCATAAGTTAACTTATATATATGTATACACACACACACACACACATATATATATAAGCATTTGCATATAATTTTTAAAATGTCTTGTGAAAACCACTACATATATAAATGACCAACGTATACGTTACAAATGAAAATTCCAACACTATATACGTATATATTAGAAAAGTGCACTATGTTATGTCGCACTTGCACATTTTTCACTGGAGTATATATGGATATACCCGTAATATATGGCAATTATAAATTTGGTCACATATATCATATAATAAATCAATCAATTTAATTAAAGAGAGAGAAATGAAAATTTTCTCTTTCTAAATAAAAAAAATCTTTCCTTAATTAATTGAATAATTCAAGAGAGAGAAACGAAAGATTTCATTCTCTTAATTAAATTAAACTAGTAACTGTTACAGAGACATACATATAAAAGTATACTTGATATATTCTAATTTATATAAACATCAAATTTATGAAAATCCTTTTTAGACAAATAAATGAAATTAATATTTTATTTAAAATACTTTAGATTCGATCTAAAATCCACTTTAGATTTCATAGCCTAATAGATCAAAAATAGAAAAAAACTAAAATCCACCTATTTCATCTACTTCTGACTAGCCTAGTTCCTTTAATATAGTGATATAATTCATTACATAACTGAACTAAAGTATATAAATAATAAAATCCTTAAATGGATGTTATGTGATTGTAGTTTTAAATAGTTGCAATCATGAGTAATCAATCATAATATAAAATAACATTTTATTTTAAATATTACCGGTCAAGATGTTTCAAGGAAGAATATTTGATACATCCATTGAGACCAAAGTGCACAACATTCTCCAAATATTGAGTAGTGTATTACCCATGGCTACTAGGAGGACCAAGGGATTATGTACTCATAGTTATTAGATAACTATCGAATGCCTCATTAGAGAGTTTCTTGTTGGTTAACAACAACTAGGTCAAACATGATGTAATGACCTGTATTTTATGTATCGGAGGATCGTAATAATTTTTATTTTATTTGTATGAGGTTGTGTGGTTCTATAATTTTGTGATATGACTCTTAGGGACATTTTACACACCTATTTTTTTTTTGAATTTCTATGTGACCATTTTGACCTTGAAAATCTTTTTTGGGCTATAACTTTTGATGATAAGAGTTGAATTAGGGTCTCAAACCAGTTCTTTTGCTTCAGTATGATAGTTTTTCAATCCATGGAGTGGTCATAATAGAAAAAACGAACTTACGGTTACAAAGTTATTCCTGTTTTAAGTTTTTAAAGCTGCTGGCCAAGATTAGTGTGTAATTTATTAAGCCCATTAGTGAGCCAATAATTCTAGTTAGAGAGCACTATAAATAAAGGGCCGAAGAAAACTTTCCCTCTCATTCTAAATTAGGTCTAAACCATAATTAGCCATTAATCTATCCTAATTTCATCCAAAATCAACTAAATTTCTCTCTAAATCAAACTCGATTGCGGATTAAAGATTAGATCCTTAATTAGAAGATAGAGACCATCGATTTGCTTGATTTGGGTGCTTTTCTTCGCTGTTTGGATTAGATCTACACGCAAATTGGTTGAATTTGGTAATTGATGAGTTATTTATGCCTTCTCACTATGCTATACATGTTTATATGGTAGAATTATAGGATTTAAAATGTTTTAAATTGATTTTGGCCAGAAAAACCTTTTCTAACTTTAAAGACATGTTAATCCATGCATATGATATTGATTGATTAGAAATCACTTTGATTTATGTTCATATATTCATGTTATGTAGACCTATGTTAAAAATTGTCTTATTTATCTTATTTTGATGGTTTGCAAGTTTGATTGAATGAAATTGCTTTTTATTCTATGTTTGGATGATATGATTTGATGTTCTTTGCTAGTGTTGTGATTGCATAGAAAGTTAGGTCAGGGAATTGAGCAAATAGGAGGCAAAGTTGGTCGGAATTGGACGAAACTTGGTGGATATATTCTGGAGCATGGCAGGAGGCTATAGGATAACTCGCACCTCGATTAGATGTAAAGTGATAGGTTGGTACATAGTTAAGGAGATAGGTCAGACTCGACTTATGGTGGTAGCTCGTGAGTGATGGTCGACTTGATGGCTTAGAAGGCTATGGCTAATGGTGGTTGTCTATGGCAATGTTCTGGAAGATTGGCTAAGTGCTTGAGTTTATGATGAGTCATCGAGTTAGGTTGGCGACGTGTTATGCTTATAACTCGGCATCGAGTTATGGAGAAGAATGCTATGAGTCGATGGTCAGCATGGATGGATAGAGCATGACTAGGCGAGACGTTTTATATCAAAGATGCAAGAGATTTAGCTAAAGGTTGGGTGTACCATCGAGTTATCTCTAGAACTAGAAGGAGGAGCCTTTTATTAAGGCATATTTATCAAGGATGGATGAGTCAGGGTCTAAGGCACTGGAAAAGGAGTACTAGAGACATGAAAGAGGAATTAGCCATTAGTTGGCTAAGTGTATAACTCAACACCGAGTTATCATGGTGCATGATATAGGGTTGGAACTTCTAGGGACTGTTGTTGAGGTTCCGTAGATTATGCTAGAGGTGTTGGCTTGTTTGTATTAGGTTGGATGATGATCTAATAGCATGATGAAAAGCTATGGTCTTCGGATGTTGGCTCATGTTGGGAGTAGGTTCTGAAGATGGGAGCTCGTAAAGGAGGGAGCCGTATGATCAGGGGATGTGGAAGGGTTCCTTATGAATAATGGAAACTGGATTGAGAAAGAAGGGCTCGGTATCCAAATGGAGCAAAGGTGGGCTCAGATATATGTGCTAAGGAATCATTGATGCTCGAAGAGTATTCAGTTGCACTCAAAGCACGAGTATTGTATGTGGGACGCCCATGGATCAATTAAGGGACCTGTATACCATGAACCTATGGCTCTGGGTCTTGTGTCCAGCATTAGGCTACAAGACATGTGTCCAGCTTTGGGCTGTGAGATACTAGAGTACAACAGAGAACCAGGATTTCCATTATTCTCTGACTTGAGGGTCATACGAGTTATCATATATTCATAGCACAAGGAGTGATAGTTAGGATTGTTGATGGATGCTTTGATTGTTTTCTTTAATATGCTTTCACTCATAGGTATCATGGGAAGTAGGTATTGGAGATAGGAATACCGGGAAGATTGATATCCTCTATTTGGTTTGTGGTATATCTTTATGATATTGTAGAGTAGCATATTATAGTGTTATATGCTAACTCTTTGGTTGCAGGGACAAGTCAGGTATGGTTCATGTACTCTTGTTCGTTACCATATTTACGTGTATAGTATTTTGAGACTCATTATCGCTTACACTAGACTGTTGTCTAACCCAAGGTTTTATGGTTTTCTTTTTATTATCTTGGGTACTCTTAAATGAGTAGACCTAGATAACAGGTCTAGGTGATGCAAATTGGCTGTTCGGAGGACGAGCTAGATGGAGCTATCTCCTATTATATACATATATAGAGTTTACGCTTATTTCACAGTGCAGCACTGGGGAGCCTTAGTAGTGACTGCTTACTATTTGTATTTAGGTCAGTTGTTAAGTTAGTTTTCGTTGTATAAACTCTACTATTGATGTATAACTCTGTGGATATTATACTTTGATAATTTATTCTCATAGTTATTATTGTATCTTCTGTTATATCTATGATATTATATTTATCCATGCGATGTCAGATATGATTGGTTTTATGCTATATTGGTTTATTTCAACCTTGACGATCGTCCTATATCGGTCGAGCATGACTGCAGTGCACTATTTATATACTATTGGTGCCAGTGGTATAAGGCGGTCGTCACATTTAGTATCAAAGCCTCGGATACATGATTAAGCGGAGTTGATACCGTGGTCCATTAGAGATAGGGAAGGTGTTATCGTCTTAGACTGAATCGAGAGAGTGTGTGTGTGTATACGAGAGAGTGCATACTTGTTATAAGTTTGGTTTTCAAAGCTATATGATAATATATTATATAGCATAAGTCACATGCACATGAGCACTATGGACACAGTTTTCTTTATGAGAGTCTGATCATTCTTGTTATAGATAAGGAGGAGCAGGCATGCAAGGAACACTGTAAGGAATTCTGCTTCAGAAGTAAAGGAAAGAGGGGGATCAGGAGCTACTAGACCTGATGTCCAAGCCACGTTCAATGCTATGATGACTACTATGATGAGGGATGCTCTTGGAGTGGTGATAGGCGGAGGTGCTCCTGTGTAAGCGCCTAGGGATGATTTGGCTAAGCTGAATAAAGATTATTCAACTTTCAAAGGAAAGCCGTTTTATGGAACGAAATTGGCCATAGAAGTGCAAGATTGGATCGATACCTGTGAACGCATCTTCAGTGATATGGAAGTGGATGATGCTATGAAGAGAAAGTTGGCTTCTAAACAACTTCAAGGGTGGGCAATGAATTGGAGGAACGCCGTTACTATTGCTATGCCTTAAGATTAGTGTAGTTGGTAACGATTAAGGTAAGGTTTGAATAAGGATTACTTAGAACCGGTGAAGGAAAAATAGGTTGTGAGTGCGTATGCTTTGGACTCCCGACTTCGTCGAGTGCTCCCTCGGCGAAGGAGACGGTAAATGGAGTTGTAATTCAAGTGACCTAGTAGACAGATTGGGATTGAGACCTGAGATAGTAGACCGTCCCCTAATCATGACAAACCCTATTGGAGGCTTTACTAGCCTTTGCATGGTTTGTCGTGGCCAAGTTTTATCGGGTCATGGATGTTATTTGGTTTGTGATTACTTTCATTTGAATTTTGTTGGTTTCGAGATTATACTGGAAATGAACCGGTTTAGGAAGTATGCGGCCATAGTGGATTGCGAGAAGCTGTTGGTGACAATAAAAGATGTGGATCGACGAATGATAGTGATTAGCTGTTGACTAGAGGATGGGATAATGGTTAGCTTTCTATATTCTCTTGAGTTTCCATAAAAGGGATTGTCATCAGTGCCTATCGCAAGAGAATATTCGGATGTCTTCGAGGAAGTAACTAGATTGCCGCCGCATAGAGAGATCGAGTTTCCTATAGACTTGGTGAAGGAAGTCAAACCGATAATTATGCCTATGAGGAATATGACACCCAGAGAGCATAAGGAGTTAGAGGTGTAAGTGAATGACCTATTGAGAAAAAGGTTCATTTGAAGAAGCATATCTGAGTGGGGCACAACTATAGTATTCATAACGAAGGGGGATGGCTCTTTGAGGTTGTATGTGGATTATCATGAGCTGAATAAAGTGAGGAAGAAGAACAAGTATCCACTTCCATGCATTGATGACTTGTTCAATCAACTGCACAGTGCGAAGGTATTCTCTCAAATGGATTTGGAAACGAGATTTTACCAGCTTAGAGTAGCGAAAGAGAGTGTGCCTACTACTACATTTCATATGCCATCGGGATTTTATATGTGACGACCCATTTCTTCGACTCCCATAAATCGACACTAATACATCCTCGGTATTCATGTGCCGCAAATCCAAATGTCGGAGAAGCGGATCCTCAAAGATAAGAAAGAAAAATAAGACAGAACATAATCTCACATACATTATTTTGACAAATAATCTTTACAGCGGAAATTAAAATACATTTATCAGAGTTAAAAAATGGACAGTTATAAACCCTGTCCTTACAAAAGCGGAATACTATAGTATAGAATGTGGTGGAAATAGACAAAATCTTCAGTAAATATTCTGACTTATTGCTTCTGGCTCCATCCAGCTTGTTCTAAGCTAAACCTGACTACTAGGCTGCCCGGGGAAAATTAGGGCACCCAGAGTTTAAGGATAAGGAAAATAAACTCCGGGTCAGTCGTAGGACTGGTGTGAGAACTCAAAATACGTGTTTTGAAAACTAAAAAGGTATTTTATAAGACCACACCGCACATAAACACGAAACGGGTTTTTACCTTATGATAACCAAAACATTTTATGTCAAAATAATTGATATTATTTTTAATGACATATATTTTTAAACATTTGCAATTAAACTTATAAATCTTAGCCGAAATTGTTACATTGATTAAATTCAAGCAATACTAGCCACAAACGTGGGTTCTACAAACAAATTAGCAGGCACTTATTGGAGAATGGATTCCATACAAATGACCAGGTGAAGAGACTACCTTCTGGCAGTACATCTCTAGAGGAATGTACCGAAGTAAACATAACATCTGCACCTCTACCAACACAAGACCGGCCTACCTTCCCTTAGATAGTACCGAATATGTCATCACCCCGATCGTTACCGACCTATCCGAGGATCCTCGTAGCATACATCCACAATAATTTACATCACGAACGTCATAGCGGGAAGAAATATATCTAAAAGGGAATGATCATACCCTAATGGTTGCGAACCACATAGCCTTGCTGCATCTACCCTGTTTCGGTCATTTTCGGGTGTGAGCCTTGAGGTAATGATTACCTTTTCACTTAGCACATCATCTTCCTTTGGACGCCACACTACCATCCCATCGATCACTTGTTGACTTCCATAAACATACAACCATCGAGCTTATACGTCTCAGAGAAGGGTGTTAAGCTAAGAGAAATTGCATTCTCCGCCACCAAACAGATGTATATTTATAAAAGTCAACGATGAAATCTCAAGAATGTAATGTCAGACATCCGTCCATACAAGTTAGTTCTGGGACTGAACAAAACCGAAGGCACTCTCCTACCACATCCTATCAGGAATTATCCTTAGGATTAGTAGCGAAAAGTCCTTGCAAACCAAAGAGTTTTAGAAATGAATGGACCACTACTACTTTAGTATTTGGGAGCTAACCAGAATTATCAATAAGAAGTCCTTTCGTCCTGAAAATCCTTGGTCTTCATTCTTCGTTCTCTCTATTTGGCCTTCATTTTTTGAACGCATACATGGTTTCGAAGTGATTTTCAGATAGAGATTACCCAAATCCGACCCCCGGTTCCTTCGAATCCAATCATCGATAAAAAGAGGTTTTATAAATGGGGAATCATTCTTTAATTGATTGAGTTCCACAAATAGTACGAGTTCCCTCTTCGGGCTTTAACACCAAGTACAAGAAGATCATCTCTATAAAATCCAAGTTGTATTTAAATTTGGAAAATTAAATCTTTTATACTTAACTCGTTTCCAACATTTTGACCTTATCTATCCCTTGCCCAGGAAAGAGGCCAGGTGAGCCAGGGAACCGGTTGCTCCTGAACATATCCTTAGTTTTAGCACCTCACATCCGAATCTCACGAATAAAAAAATCCAGTCTACTCGTCGGCTTTTAGAGCCAAGATTAAACCACTATTTAAAATAGCTTTTTCTTTAATTCATTTGTTTGAACTTTCTTTAATAAGCTAGAAAACCTCCAAATCATTATTAAAACATTTAACTATCCATTTGAAAACATTTATAAAAGATTTGGAAAAGAACTGTTAAGTTTAAAACTATATTTCAAAAGTTATACAAAAGTGTCGCGGAAAGTGCTTTTTAAGCTATATTGATCAAAACGACTTTTTATAATCTAAAAATTCATTTTTATTACTCAAATCACTTTTAAAACATTTATAAGATTTATTCCACATTTTTAAACAATTTAAAACATCCTTTGTAAAGAAATCCAGTTTTGGATTCCGAACTACAAATTCAGGATTTTTCAAAAACTTATTTTACTCATATTTCAAAATCTACTTATCGAAATCTTGATTTTCCTTCTTCATTAGAAAACTATGGATATAATAGTTCGGAAATTTTTTATCTCAAAGAATTCCGAGCTATATTCCAACTTTTACTCTTGTTTAACTTTTATAGCGCGAAATCACGAATTACTGTTACGCGACGCGCTTATTTAACTAAAATTTCCATTTCTTTTCAAAATTCACCAAAATACTTTTAAATGTTTATAAAACATTTTAAATACATTTTAAACCATTTTAAAGAGGTTTAATACTTCCATATACACCATTTCATTAATTCAAGGATAGTGATTTCCTTTTGTGTTTATCGACGTGTATATTCGTGACTTGCATATATATTCAACATTCATATGAAAACAACCAAACTAGATGATCAAAGCATATTAAACATCCATTTGCAAACATCATATCATCATTAAAAATATATATAGTAGTTTAGGAGTTCTCACCTTCATTTTCCTTCGAACTAGTTTTAAAACGACTATAGCTCCGCTATCTCGAAATGAAACTCTACGAAATCGAGCTTGGATCCTTGAAATGGCTTGGCCAAGCCTTTGTGCTCACGACCTATGGTGGTTAAGAGGTGGAGCTCACGGCCTAAGGTGGTGAATGGTGGTGTCTTGGGTTTAGGAGGTGGAGAGATGGAGATTCGAGCTTGTTTTGAGGCGTTTAACTATATAACTATATACTATGATTTAATTTCTTTTTTTGAAATAAATTTGGACATTATTTCTTTTAGGATGGAAGCCATTAAAGTGGAGGCAAAAGCTTGAAAATTATGAAGAAGAAAAGGAATGAAAAGGAAGAGAAGATGGTAGGGTATTTATAGGAAAAAGGAAGAGTATAAAAGAAGACATGTACACATCACTTTTGTTACTATTTCTAGGCTTCTCCAACACATTACCTCCCTTCACAATGCACGTACAAAGCCCTCCCCCATGTGCACATCACTTCTATCCTCTCATGTATACATATGTTGACTTCTTTATGCTTAAAGAGTGAGAAATCATTAAAATACATTATTTATTTTATATTATATTTCTTATACATAATTATATAAATATACATGTTTATGTGCATTTATCATGTATATGTAACATATATTTGTATGTACATGTAGGTATATAACACCTCGAACGTGTTTGAATAACTTTTGTTCGTTAAATCGTTGAAATCCGGAGAACTGATTATCGGTCACATTTTCACTTATACTCTAACGTACATATATTTGTAAACAAAATTCAAAATAAATTTCTTATCATTTTAAACCAATTAAAGTGATTAAATTTGAATT
Organism: Allium fistulosum; assembly: GCA_030737815.1. Lineage (NCBI taxonomy): Eukaryota > Viridiplantae > Streptophyta > Magnoliopsida > Asparagales > Amaryllidaceae > Allium > Allium fistulosum. The sequence goes on along the minus strand of CM060908.1, from coordinate 299,051,981 downwards.
ATAAAACCATTAAATTTTATATTAATAGTTATTTACGAAAATTGCTATTATACCGATAAAGCAATATCGATTTTTCCTTATATTTTCAAATTAAATATATCCCTTTATAAAATTATTATAAATGATTCATTATTACTTTATAACCATTTAAAATTAATTTTTCTTATTTAAAATAATTATTTTGATAATAAAAATAATTATTAAATCATTAAACCTCAATTTAATTTAATAAATCAATGATTTAAATTCAATGTTATCTTATCAATATAAATTTCGAGGGAAATATTTTTATTTAAATATTTATCCGAAATAAGATTACTATTACTTATTATCACTTGAAACAATATTATCCTTTTATTTGCATAAATTCAAAAATAAATACAATTTATCAAAGTGATAAATTGGCGGGTCGTTACAGACTCCCATCTTAAAAGAATTTCGTCCCCGAAATTACCCAAAACAAAAACCTAAAGGTTTTGCCCAAAATATTTATTTTTAACTCATCTCCGTACAATATCTGATTCAATCTTTTATTTGAATTCACAACTTCATTTCCGAACTAGTATTAATCCCTCGATCCTTTAGTGCGGACTCTGTCCAGGCTTTCTGATCTTGACTTTAGTTCTCCTTGCATAGCCCTCAACTATGATAGAAAAATCAAGCATCTAACCATAAACTTTTATCAATGTTCGTCGTCAAGAATCGAGTGATAAATCCTTTTTCAGATAAGTGTCAAACACGTCAAAGTTCTGTACTCGAATCTTAGATTAAATCGTGCGACGAAATAATCCATGTACTTCATATGTATTTAATAACCTTCCCAAAATTCTTATGAAAATACTTTATAAAACTTTCATTCCTTTTTTCAATCTTTTATAAAGATAATCATTTTACATTTTTATTTCCAAAAATTTCAACTTAAAGAAAACATTTCTTTTCAAAAGATAAATATCTTTTTATTATAATACATTTCTAAACATATCTTAATGGTTTCTCGAAAACTAATTTTCAAAATAATTCATTAAATCAATACATCATCATAAACTTCCAATATTAAATGTGAAAACATTCTTTGTTTTTGTTAAAATTTTCTTTATCAATTAACACTCCTTTATCAATTAAAACTTCCTTTATATATATATATATATATCCATTTTACTCATACCCATTTTAATACTTAAAAAGTGTTTATATACTTATTCAAATGTTTTAAGTATATTCATAATTTACTTAACAAGTTTTACTTACTTTAAAATATAATCGAAGTGATTAAAACAACTACCATCAAAACATGGTTAATATGAACTTCTCTTTATAATATGTTAATTATAATATTTTCCATCTTTTTATAAAAGACTATAATATTGTTATTATCTTTTAAAATCCCATTATCAAAGATCTAAATATACTTATAAAATTTCTTCCAAAGTGTTATTCAAGGGCAAATGTTGCTAAAACATCATTTACTACAAACCCAAAACCATTTATTATTAATTTTAAATATTTATTTAAGAGTGGTACTAATACAAAGTTGGGACAATCATCATATTATAAATCTTTGCACTCTTACATCTTTTAAACCTTCTAACATTAGGGTCCAAAAAGAAGATTTCCCCCTCATTCCTTAAACTATTACAACTCAAAATACTGCATCAAAAACAACCATCATACTCACACATACTTACTTCCCAGATTCTATTCCTACTCTTCTGAGTCCAAAGACAAAGGTGGATCCAACATACCAAATCAATCATCACCTCCCCTTCTCCCTCTTCTTCACTATCCAACTCATCATCGACTTCGTTGTCGTCCTCCTCTTGTGCTTCTTTAATTCCATGGGGTAACCATCGCTGATTCCATGGGACATGTCCCAAGTCTACCGGTACACCTAGTACGATTCCTCCTTCTTCCAACTTCTCTAATCCTTGCACATTTTCTTCCCACGGATTTTCAAATACTTCGACTCCTTCCTCTTCTTCTTCCACCGTCTTCTCGTAGTGGCTTCCTATGAACTTCCAGTCTATAGGTGAATTTGACGATGCCACCTGCATATAACATTCTCCTCGCTCATATTCCATATCACATTGCTGCACTCGCTTGATATGATAGCATTTGGGTCTTCCATTGGCTCAGATTCCTCCTCCATTGATTCTATCTCGTATTCTATTGGTTCGGATTCCTCTTCCATTGGTTCACCCTCCTCTATGGGTTCCAAGATGGAACTAGCGGGATCCGCTAACCAATTTCCCTCCGAGGCTTGCCCGGGTTCGTCGTCGCTGGAGATTATAATAATTTCTGGAGCTGGGGTTGGTATAAGCATTCTAGCAACAGGGTACCCATTTTCATCCCTACGAGTATACGGGGCATAGTCTTCCCTAATTGGAGATCCACCATTGCTAGGCGGAGGTACTGGTTGTTTCTCTTCATCACTAGAGAGAACTATAAGGTTATCCTTTTTGCAATAATTTGCCCTAAAGGATTCCCCTTTCGCATAACTTCTCCCATATTGTTTCTACAAGATAAACAATTATTCTTTTAGACACAAGTAGTAGGTAATTGCTAGCGTATCCTTATATAGAGAGGTTTGGTCAATACTCAGAAAGTGTTTCGAGATTTATTTCTAAAGATAGATTTTAAAATTCTTTGTATAAGATATTTTATTATTTCAAAAAATACTCTGAAAATTTTACCAAAATATTATTTTCTTTTCAAATACATATATGTTTTAGGTTAAATGATTTTGTATAAAACCGTGTTCATTTGTATATTTTATTAACAAATACGTGCTCATATATATACTCTCAAAACTCATTCTAAGGCATTACTAACCCTATCTCTAATGAGCTACTCATCCTAGGGTGTTACTAACCCTATCTCTGATGAGTCTTTTACCCCTATCAGGCTCAGGTATTAGCTCAACCTAAGCTCTGATACCACGTTGTGACGACCTATTCTTCAACTCCCAGAAATCGACACTAATACATCCTCGGTATTCATGTGCTGCAAATCCAAGTGCCGGAGAAGCGGATCCTCAAGGGTAAGAAAGAAAAATAAGACATAACAGAATCTCACATACATTATTTCGACAAATAATCTTTACAATGGAAATTAAAATACGTTTATCAAAGTTAAAACATGGACAGTTATAAACCCTGTCCTTATAAAAGCGGAATACTACAGTACAGAATGTGGTGGGAATAGACAAAATCTTCAGTAAATCTTCTGACTCCATGCTTCGGGCTCCATCCAGCTTCTTCTAAGCTAAACCTGACTACTAGGCTGCTCGAGGAAAATTATGGCACCTAGAATTTAAGGATAAGAAAGATAAATTCCGGGTCAGTCATGGGACTGGTGTGAGAACTCAAAATACGTGTTTTGAAAATAAAAAGGTATCTCATAAGACAATGTCGCTCATAAACACAGAACGGGTTTTTACCCTATGATAACCAAAAAAGTTTACGTCAAAATAATTGATATTATTTTTAATGACATATCTTTGAAAACATTTGCAAGTAAACTTATCAATCTTAGCCGAAATTGTTACATTGATTAAATTCCAGCAATACTAGCCACAAACGTGGGTTCTACAAACAAATTGGCAGGCACTTATTGGAGAATGGATTCCATACAAATGACTAGGTGAAGGGACTACCTTCTAGCAGTACATCTCTAGAGGCATGTACCGAGGTCAACAGAACATCTACACCTCTACCAACACAGGACTGGCCTATCTTTCCTTAGATAGTACCGAATATGTCATCACCCTGGTCGTTAACAACCTATCTGAGGATCCTTGTAGCATACATACACAATAATTTACATCTCGAACGTTATAGCGGGAAGAAATATATCTATAAGGGGATGATCATACCCTAATGTTTGCAAACCACATGGCCTTGCTGCATCTATTCTGTTTCGGTCATTTTCGGGTGTGAGGATTTAGGTAACGATTACCTTTTCACATAGCATATCATCTTCCTTTGGATGCCACACTACCATCCCATCGATCACTTATTGACTTCCACAAACATACAACCTCCGAGTTCATACGTCTTAGAGAAGGGTGTTAAGCTAAGAGAAGTTGCCTTCTCCGCCACCAAACATATGTATATTTATAAAAGTCAACGATGAATCTCAAGAATGCGATGTCAGACATCCATCCATACAAGTTCGTTCTTGGACGGAACGAAACCGAAGGCATTCTCCAACCACATCCTGTTGGGAATTATCCCTAGGATTAGTACCGAAAAGTCCTTGCAACCCAAAGAGTTTCAAAAATGAAGGGACCACTACTACTTTAGTATTTGGGAGCTAACTAGAATTATCAACAAGCAGTCCTTTCATCCTAAAAATACCTAGTCTTCATTCTTCATTCTCTCTATTTGGTCTTCATTTTTTGAATGCATACATCGGTTCGAAGTGGTTTTTGGATAGTGATTACCCAAATTCGACCTCGGTTCCTTCGAATCCAATCATCGATAAAAAGAGGTTTTATAAATGGGGAATCATTCTTTAATTGATTGTGTTCTTTTTATCAAAAATCTCCCTCGGAGATATATATTTCTAAAACATTCTTTCCGGTATATATGGAACTATTAAACCTCTCTTATCAAATCTTTGATTACTTAAAACCCTTTTTAAACTTGGACTAATTCGAAATCATTTCTTTTATACCAAGGGAAATATTCCCAACTCATTTCATTTAAAGCTTAACAAAGATTTCATAATTCAAAACTCATAATTTTGATTGGGTTAAAACCATGTTATCTAGGATGTTAATCCCAAAATCAGTAAATATTAAGTGAGCAGAATCTATAGAAATCATCTAATTCTACTCAATATCAATTCCCGTATTCAACAAATACTATGAGCGGAATAACGGCAAAATCACCTTTTAAATTCCACGAATAGTATGAGTTCCCTCTTTGGGCTTTAACATCGAGTACAAGAAGATCATCTCTATAAAATCCAAGTTGTATTTAAATTTGGAAAATTAAATCTTTTATACTTAACTCGTTTCGACATTTCGACCTTATCTATCCCTCACCCAAGAATGAGGCCAGATGGGCTAGGGCACTGGTTGCTCCTGAACATCTCCTTAGTTTAAGCACCTCACATCCAAATCTCACGAATAGAAAAATCCAGTCTAATCATCGGCTTTTAGAGCCAAGAATAAACCACTATTTATAATAGCTTTTTCTTCAATTCATTTATTTGAACTTTCTTCAATAAGCCAGAAAGCCTCCAAATCATTATTAAGACATTTAATTATCCATTTTAAAACATTTATAAAAAATTTGGAAAAGAATTGTTATGTTTAAAACTATATTTCAAAAGTTATAGAAAAGTGCCGCGGAAAGTGCTTTTTAAGCTATATTGATCAAAACAACTTTTTATAATTTGAAAATTCATTTTTATTACTCAAATCACTTTTAAAACATTTATAAGATTTATTCCACATTTTTAAACAATTTAAAACATCCTTTGTAAAGAAATCCAGTTTTGGATTCCGAACTACAAATTCAGGATTTTTCAAAAACTTATTTTACTCATATTTCAAAATCTACTTATCGAAATCTTGATTTTCCTTCTTCATTAGAAAAATATGGATATAATAGTTCGGAAAATTCTTATCTCGAAGAATTTCAAGCTAGATTCCAACTTTTACTCTTGTTTGACTTTTATAGCACGAAATCGTGAACTACCGTTACGCGACACGCTTATTTTTAAATAAATTTTCCATTTCTTTTCAAACTTCACCAAAACACTTTTAAATGTTTATAAAGAATTTTAAATACATTTTAAACCATTTTTAAGAGGTTTAATACTTCCATATACACCATTTCATTAATTCAAGGAAAGTGATTTCCTTTTGTGTTTATCGACGTGTATTCGTGACTTGCATATATATTCAACATTCATATAAAAACAACCAAACTTGATGATCAAAGCATGTTAAACATCCATTTGCAAACATCATATCATCATTAAAAATATATATAGTAGTTTAGGAGTTATCACCTTCATTTTCCTTCGAACTAGTTTTAAAACGACTATAGCTCCGCTATCTCAAAATGAAACTCTACGAAATCGAGCTTGGATCCTTGAAATGGCTTGGCCAAGCCTTGGTGCTCACGACCTATGTTGGTGAAGAGGTGGAGCTCACGGCCTAGGGTGGTGAATGGTGGTGTCTTCGGTTTAGGAGGCGGAGAGATGGAGATTCGAGCTTGTTTTGAGGCGTTTAACTATACATAACTATATACTATGATTTAATTTCTTTTTTTGAAATAAATTTGGACATTATTTCTTTTAGGATGGAAGCCATTAAAGTAGAGGCAAAAGCTTGAAAATTATGAAGAAGAAAAGGAATGAAAAGGAAGAGAAGATGGTAGGGTATTTATAGGAAAAAGGAAGAGTATTAAAGAAGACATGTACACATCACTTTTTTCGCTATTTCTAGGCTTCTCCAACACATTACCTCCCTTCACAATGCACGTACAAAGCCCTCCCCCATGTGCACATCACTTCCATCCTCTCATTTATACATATGTTGACTTCTTTATGCTTAAAGAGTGAGAAATCATTAAAATACATTATTTATTTTATATTATATTATTTATACATAATTATATAAATATACATGTTTATGTGCATTTATCATGTATATGTAACATATATTTGTATGTACATGTAGGTATATAACACCTCGAACGTGTTTGAATAACTTTTGTTCGTTAAATCGTTGAAATCCGGAGAACTGATTATCGGTCACATTTCACTTATACTCTAACATACATATATTTCTAAACAAAATTCAAAAATAAATTTCTTATCATTTTAAACCAATTCAAATGGTTACATTTGAATTATAAAACCATAAAATTTTATATTAACAATTATTTACAATAATTGCTATTATACCGATAAAGTGATATCGATTTTTCCTTATATTTTCAAATTAAATATATCCCTTTATAAAACTATTATAAATGATTCATTATTACTTTATAATTAGTTAAATTGAATTATTCTTATTTAAAATAATTATTTGGACAATTTAAATAATTATTAAATCATTAAATCTCAATTTAATGTAAATAAATAAATGGTTTGAATTCAATGTTATCTTATCGATATAAATTTCAATGGAAATATTTTTATTTAAATATTTATTCGAAATAAGATTAATATTACTTATTATCACTTGAAAAATATTATCCTTTTATTTGCATAAATTTAAAAATAAATATAATTTATCAAAGTGATAAATTGGCTGGTCGTTACATTATGAGTGGTTGGTGATGCCATTCAGGTCAACCAAAGCTTCGACATACTTTGTGGATCTCATGAATTGGGTTTTCAGAGACCAGTTGAATAAGTTCGTGCTTGTGTTTATGGATGATATTCTGATCTATTCCCGAACCAAAGAGAAGCACAAGATGCACTCAAGGATTATGCTAGAGATACTGAGGAAGCACTAGTTAAGAGCAAAGTTCTCTACATGTCACTTCTAGAGAGAAGAAGTGGGATTCTTGGGTCACGTCGTTTCGGGATAGGGTATAGCTGTGGATCCTACAAAGGTGGCAGCGGTCCAAGATTGGAATCAGACCAAGAATGCTACAGATGTAAGGAGTATCCTAGGATTGGCGGGATACTATAGACGCTTCATAAAGGACTTCTCAAAGGCAGCGACACCATTGACCAATTTGACGAAGAAGAACCAAACTTTTGTATAGGATGCAAAGTATGAGCATGCATTATGAGTCTGTAGGAGAGGTTGACGAGTGCACCAGCGTTGACCATTCTAAGTGGGAATGAAGAGTTGACAGTATACACCGATGCTTGTGGTAATGGATTGGATGGGGTGTTGATGCAGAAAGGGAAAGTTGTTGCCTATGCTAGTCGGCAGCTGAAACCGCATGAATGGAATTATCCGACTCATGATTTGGAATTGGCGGCAATTGTTTTTGATTTAAAGATGTGTTGGTACTATTTGCTAGGAGAAAGGTTTAAGCTATTTATGGACCAGAAATCCTTGAAGTGCCTTTTCACTTAGAAGGATCTCAACCTTCAACAGCAACGATGGTTGGAATTCTTGGTCTCTTATGATTTCTGTATTTCCTACACTCCAGGGAAAGGGAATGTAGTCACTGATGTACATTGAGTAGAAGACATTCTGGGTTGGGAGCAATATTCTTGGAATGGAAGAAGATAGAATATGTTGTTGGATTTGATTTCAGGCCTCACTGTGAGCTAGAAGCTAAAATGTTAGCAAGCTTATCGATTATACCTACTCTAATTAAAAGGATCGGTGCTAGTCAGAATCGAGATGCTAGGCTGGCGGAGATCATAGGAAAGATTGTAAAAGTAGTAAAATCCGAAGACATGAAGCAATACGAGCTTGACTGAGAGGGTTGGCTTCGTAAGGATGGAAGATTATCTGTTCCTGATGTTAATGGATTGTAAGATAAAGTCCTAAGAGAGTGTCATCATTTCTGATTAACTATTCTTCCTGGTCGTGTCTGGAGGCGGTCTGGGCGGAGCGTGATACGGTGGCAGAGGCGTTCGAGTTCTGGCGTGCGATTTTAAGTGATCAAAGAATAGTAAAAAAAACATGAAGGAAGCACGGTCACCTGTAGCGTGAATGCCTGGTAGGGAACGAATGAAAAACCGAGGAAGGTTTAAAATTTTGTTTAAAACTTCAATTAAGTTATTTAAGTTAATTAAATTTAATTATAGTCGAATGTTTAATAACCCATAACTTATTCATACAAGGTCGGATTCGCGCGAAACATGCGGAGTTGGATTCGTATTGTCGAATACTACGCAATGGAGTTGGATTGGACTGATTTGGAGCACGTACGAATTTTGGTTAAATTCGAACGCCTGTTCATTTTTAATCGAAATAAACCGCTGCAGCGATGACTACAACCAAAGTGAGTAAAACTCACTCTCTCTGGCCCGCTTATATTTTATATAAGTGGGAATATTTTTATTATGTTGTTTTGATGACTATTTGGATGTGTGTGTGTGTGTATTGGTTGGTTGGATATATTCCTGCATATTTTAGAGGATGAGACCTTATACGTTCCCGTGTACGTGCGTCTGCCTCGGAGCAGACATTGTACATTTTTTCATATGCTATATTTGTTGCAGGTTATAGGTTGGAGGGATCCAACATGGTTCCCCACCATTGTTGATTATTTATTTACGCATATTTGTTTATATGTCGTAACATGTGATTTGTGATGTAGGGAAATAGATTGAAGGGATCCAACTGGATTCCTCATTATTGTTAATTATTTTTCATATTTATGTGATGTATGATATGTTTGGATGCCATGTTTGTGAATTGGATGTTTATCCCCTTGTTTAGTGCTTAAGAAGTATTGAGCCATGTTTTCAGTATTTTTGAAATGCTTTAAAAAGGATTTCAAAGTGCTTTTTGTTTAAAGTGATTTTTGGTTTAAAAATGATTTCAAGTGATTTCAAAGTATCTGTGTTTATAATTATTTTTGAGTTATGAACAAGAGTTTATTTTAAATTAAAATGAAAATATGGGATTTGTTTAAAATATACAGTTTTATGAATGTTTTCAAATAGAGTTTTTGAATAGTTTCTATATAAGATTCATAAGTAACGTTTTGTGAATAAGTAATAGATTTCTAAATAAAATTTTATAAGTATTAGAAATGGATTTGAAATCAATATTTGTGTAAACCATTTTATATAATTGATTTATAAAAGGGATATGTATAGAAATGGTTTTATAAGTTAGTTATAAACTAGTGAGTGACTCGTGCTATGCATACGGGAAGTTGTCTAGCTCATAAGTGTGGTTTTATTAAATGATGATGATACTATATTTTTTGTTCGTTCTTCATTCCATGACTATATGTATTGAGTAAAATTAATTTTTTACTTCTGTACTATAGTTTCAATTTGTTTTTTAAGTGATTTGCTCCAACGCCTTGGATTTCACGGTGATTAATTTTTTTTAGTTTCATTTTGAATGGAAGCAAGCTACCGTAGCTAAGGTTGTAACATATAATGATTGTAAAGCAGTATATGTGTTTGAATTTTTGTTTAGTCGCTACCTTTCCCGTTGTTGTTTGGAACAGTATACATTATATCTATTGATGTGCATGCATGTAATACTTTATAGAACAATCATCAAGGCTTGAAGGTATTTTAGGTGTGGTTCAGATTATCAATAAACGTACTGAAGCATTCTACTTGTTCCCAAAGTTGATTATACAATCAATAGCCTGTAATTATTTAACATGTATAATTCCTACTTTAAAGCCAAAAACTGAGACATATTATTTATATTATGCAAATAATACAACATAAACTAACACATCAATAACGTGTAAAAAAAGACTTCGGTATTGTAAAGAAATTATATATAAATATTATTTAACACATATAATTCCAAATTATGTAGCATATATAATTCCTAGCTTAACCAGCCAAGTACCACACGTATTAATACAGTTATATTTAATTTGAAATTTTGTTTGATAGAATTGTATAGTAGCGAACCTATTTCCATTCGTCGTTTTGGGTATTGGTCTTCATGATCACCTTTTGTCTCACAAAGCTTCTGTATATAAAATGAACAACACAGTGATCCACGCATGTTGTTGCTCTACAAATCAAAAGCATTATCAAGTCCACCACAAAGGTTGGAAGGAAATATGATGGTCAATAATCTTAGTTGTGCAAATAATTCTCATCCACCTTCCACTTTCTGTACAATTATATGAATATTATGATAAAAACTTAATGTATAGCGCACTTAAGGGAGAGCTATATAACGTAAAGTCCATGAAATCATAAAAATGTCAAAACTTTTTAAGCATATAAAATTTAGGGAGCATGTACATGTAAATGATGTAAAGAGAATTGAGTGTGTTTAGTTTAGTGGCAAATCAGCAAGAAGTAGGGGCAAGGATAATATATTTATACTCAATGGTCAAAATAAATGCATGGGAAAGTGACTAATACATCTCTACCAAAAATGCAAACAATGAATAATAAATTCAGGATTTATCGTACTCATTTTATTATGGCTGAGGGTTCCTTAATTATAAGGGTGGATATTAACATCTACAGTGAGAAATAATAATATGATAGTAAATACAGTACTACGTTTTGATTGATAGAGATACCCGAAAAGTTGTATTATACTATTAAAGAATTAATCATGAAACTGTATCTCAAAGGTCTGAAAACGGCATGGACGATCCAACTGTTTTTTACTTAAACTGAAGTACTTGAGGATTTCATACATAAAAGTTATAGTTAATAAAAAGACCATGATAAAATAAAAAAAATTAAACGTGTGTGCGCACGCATACATGTACGTACACTCATACATAAAAGTTTCAACCTACGTATAATGCAGTTCGAGCACGTATATCTATTACGGTGAAGGTAAAAATTTTACAAAAGATGATAAAGTGTGGATATAGTGGAAAATAATGGATGTGCAAAAAGTTACATCGGAGATAAAATCCAATTTTTTAATTGAGTTTATTATCACTCCCACATCACTGGCATATGGAAATTACCATTGTAAACTATTTATTTTTCCTTAAAATCTAAAATTACACTATACTTTCAGTACCAAATACTGGAATTTGATCAGCAGTTTAAAGGTAAACATGCATTCCAGGCACAGTTATTTTATGCACAACAAATTGTAGAACAAAATAAAGTTATCTAATTACAAAAGGTATAGTTCCGAGATTTGTACTTGTTACTGAGAAGTCCAAATTATAACCATTGTCTATTTGATTCACAGTTTTTGATCTCAGATAATAAGAAACGGGTAAAAATAAAGTACTTAACAATAACAATTTGTTACCTAGAACAAATGATCGAAGAAGTGTGTTAATGAGCTTACTTCCACCGAGAGTAGACATTCTTTCCTGCTTGGAGACAAATTGAACAATACAGCTGGACCGTTGATTTATTAATTTATACCAATCATCCGTTCATTAAAATCAAGAGTGAAATAATATTAAAATCAAGTTACCACATTGACAATATGCGAAATTGCAGATTCGACCATTTATTTATAATATAAAATTATTAGATGGCTAAATAGTTGAAATAATATTAAAATTTCATTTTAAAGTTATTTATATTTCTTCTCCAATATTATACCCTCCATTTTGTATCAACATATGAACTCTGTGATAGTTGCTCTAATTCATACACCACACATATATTTTCATCTCATCCAATTTAACTAAACTTGATGAGTAGTATTTGATTCAGAAACAAATTTTTAAAGATGCATGAAATCGAAAATTAATATACTAATACACAATATACATATCTCCTTTTCGAATAATTCAACAATTTTTTTAATCTATTTATCAAAAATTATATGTTTATTTACATAAAAAACTTTTCTAAACCTCAATGGTTACCACTAAAATAATATATATTCTTCACAATGAATAATAAAAATATAACAGGTTAACATGTAATGATATCATAATGAATTAGAATAGAAAGAATCCTTATGATATATATTTCCTATCAGTTGATTCACTTTATTATGTAATAAGTTTGGTGATTCTATCACCAATTCAGAGAATTCTTATTCTACAACATCAGAAACATTTTTATCATAGGATCTATGGGCAATATATAAAAATAAATGAAAATAAATAAAAATAAATAAATAATTTTCATTTTATTCGATAAAAATGGAGGCTCCTAGGGTTTTTCCTTCTCCGGGATCCTCTTCAGATGCCAGATCTGACCCCAGATCTTCGGAACCTCCAAATGCTGGAGGTGTAGATGGCTTTACGCCTGTGGTTAACAAGAAGAATAAGGGGAAGGAACGTATGGGACGTGGGAATATGACATTTCATGGATCTGCTAAAACGGGAAAGGTGTTTTCAAACAGGGTCTTCCAATCAGGGAATCCACAGCCTTCGCGTCACCCAGGCTTCAGCATGCATAAATCGTCAAATGAAATTTCCACTCCTTTCGGGAAATTCAAACGCGTCTGTTCCAAACTTTGATAAGGCTGGACCTACTCCTATACGGGCATGGAAGGATATTGTCACTGATCTAGATGTCTCTGTGTATGCCCCAATTAGCTACTATCCCCCCACAGAAGTCAATAATATGAAATATGCTAAGATTAATTCCCAATTAATATCAGCAGCTAGAGAAAAATGGAAGAACTCTATTGCGGTCTACGTTATGTGTTTGCACAAAAAATGGACAAACACCTCAAAGTTGTATGATTTAGTAGATCTTATGTTGTTCTTAGTGATTTGGGTGATTTATGCAAATATATGAAAAGCAGGGGCTAAACTGTAAAAAGACACGCAGATTTATAGTGGTTCAGCCAGAATGTGCCTACGTCCACTTTATATGTTATTTCTCTTCTCTTGTTTTGATTACAAGTACAAAGCTTTGATACAAGTAAAAGAAAGTTGTTTGAAAGTTCTCTCCGTGCTTGAGCTCTCAAAACTTGTCCCCATTGTTGTACCCCTGCCCCTCTATTTATAGAGTGAGGTTGGGAGCAGGGGTCTTGGATGTATACAGCTGCTGGTGGGCCTGGGATGATACAATCTGGCCTGGCACACCTTGGTTCGGCATCCCATGGTTCGGTGGTAGGAGTGCGATGGTTTGGACCGGTAATGCTTGGTCCGGGGGTTTGGTTCGGTGAGGTTGGTCCGGTGGTTGGTTTGGCGAGGCCGGATGTAGGTTGGTTCGGTGGGAGACCGGATGTAGGTTGGTTCGGTGGGAGACCGGATGTAGGTTGGTTCGGTGGGAGACCGGATGTAGGTTGGTTCGGTGGGAGACCGGATGAGAGTTTGGACTTGCTTTTTGGTTCGGTGGTAGAAATGCACACAACACTTGCCCCCCAAAGTAGGGTATGTGCGTGCGCATGGCGTGCTTTGCTTTAAGTTTGGAGGAGCTTTCTTCCGGTTTTCATTACCGAGCCAACCGGTCCGGTAGTCCACTCTCGTCTATAAGTAGAGGCCATGTGCCACCGTTATTCCCTACCAAGTGTAACAGCCGAACCAGATCCCTCCCAGCCGAATCAACTTCTTTGCCGAATCACGTTGCTAGCCGAATCAAGGTGAGGTTCTTTTTGCCGAATGAACTCACGAGTTGAGTGCCGAATGAACTGAGGTATTGTATTTTGCCGAATGAACTCACGAGTTGAGTGCCGAATGAACTGAGGTATTGTATTTTGCCGAATGAACTCACGAGTTGAGTGCCGAATGAACTGTTGTATCGAGTGAACATGTGTTTCATACTTCGAATTTTTAAGCGAAATTCCAGATTACGCTGCTTGTATATTCTAACGATATACTTTTCCCATGTTTGCAGATAAATGTCTCGAAAAGTTGAAACTCGATCAGATAAGAGGAGATCCGGGGGTGAAGGAGAGCCCTCGGCCGTGCCCCCAGCTCAATCAGGATCGGAGCGTCATGGGCCCGCCCCGAGGTCATTAGTGGATGGATATGGTCCCCAGGAGCTGCTGGATTCCCCGCCTGACTGCTTTCCTAGCTCTCTCAAAGAGGAGCAACTCGATGTTATATCTCGTTCCTTTGGGATCGATAGAGCCCTCATGCTGCTGCCGGGCCCAGGAGTCATGCCATACAGTCCTCCCGAAGGATACTTTGCTTATAGTAGGTACCATTGCATGTGTGGTGCTATCCCGCCTCTCAATGCTTGGGTAGTCAGCTTCCTCACGTATCTGAAGGTGGCCCCATTCCAGCTTCAGCCCAACTCTTATGCCATACTGGTGAGCCTCTTCGTTATTTTTCGGAGGAAGTATGGTCGCGCTCCCTCCAACCGGGAGATCCGGTACTTGTATAATTTAAGGGGCTATAAGAAGGGGTCCCCATATATTAGCTTGGAGTCCGCTGTGACCTTCAAGCCGGTCCTGGACCTGTACTCTAAATTCAGCATGTTCAAGAAAGAGTGGTTCTTTGTTAGGGACGACTCCGTCTCCATCCGGCGCTTTAACTCTGGATGTAAGTTGATGCTTTTACTTATAATTTCTATTCCGATTGCGATGCTTCTTCTCATACTTTCTCATTTTTGCTAGCGACAGGTGGCTTTCCGGTTGTGGAGACTGACCGCCTGGTTCAGACGGCGGCTGAGATAGAAGCCATTCTTGGGAAATACAGATCATCCGCCTTCTTGATTAGAAATGCGATTCTTCTGGAATATAACTTGATCCTTCCGCAGCAGTCTGTAGTTAAGTTGAGGGAAACGGCGGAAGAGAGGGCGGCTGCTCAGGCTAAGGGAGGCGTTGCGGCAGAGGGTGGAAAGAGAAAACCATTCATGAAACCTCCAGCCGTCGGAGGTAAGAAACTTAAGAGGTCGGACGGTCCTTCTCCCAGCAATTGTCCACTTACTCAGGGGGAGATAGATGCGGAGGAAGAAAGAGGTGAGGCGGAGGGCGGAAGTGACGTTGAGCGTCTTGGTGATGATGGTGACGATGGACAGGGTGGTGATGGTTCCAGGGCTCTGTCTTCTGGGCAAGTAGGCGAAATGCAAGAGTGGACGGATGATGCTTTCCGCCAAGCTTTTGAGGGGTTGGATGATGATCCGGCTTTGGTAGAGAAGACCGGGAAGGCGGACAAAGCCGGGATTGGTGCAAGTGAGTCTTCTCCGACCATTCCGGCCAAGGTGGCTCTGACGACTCAAGGTGAACTCTTGACCCCTGCATGCTTCACTAATGATAGGGACTTACGAATATTTTATGACCCGCTCCCGTCCTGGAATGAAATCCAGGACTTATTGCAGTATCCCACTCCTCCCCAGGGTTTGTACAATCACAGCTGTGTTTCTTTTCCCCATTTTTTTTTTGACTTGTAATTTACCGCGTTTCTCGAATCGTATTGTAATGTAAGATTGTAACACTTGTACTTTATATCAGGAGCAGGCAAGACGTCCAAAGCTTCAGACCTCCGACACAGGCTTGAGCAATATAAACTTTCCAAAATTTCTGCTAAGCCGAAGCCCTCAACCCAACGCTCCGGGGATGTAGTCGGCTACCGTCCTCTTCTTGGGGTCATCGAAGAGGGTATTCAGCAGAGGAAGAGGAGTCATCCTTTATCCGAAACTTCGCCCGGTTCTCAGCCTCCGGCTCAGCCTATTCATGACATTACTGAGGAGGGTAGCGAGTTTGCACCTTCTCCGCACCCGTCCGGAAACCCTTCTGTTATTCACATCGACCGTCCCGACTTGGCCCGTAATCCATTTGCGGGTCATCCTGATCTGGATCCCAGTTCTCATGATATTACTTTTGACGAAGTCACTGGTGAACATCTCCTCCCCCATAACCCCATGGTACGAGTACTTGATGAAGCCAAGGCCTTAGATCTCGATCTACTCACTACTCGTATAGTCACTATGGGAGACGAGGCCAAGGCTAATATTGATCGGGTGGCAGAGGAGACCAAGAAGCTGATGGGGCATCATGCTCGGCTGGTTAAGGCCGGAGAGGAGATTGGGAGCGCCAATATCCGACTTCGATTGGTGGTTTCGGATCAGGCCAAACAGCTTGCGGATCAGGCTATTCAGATTTCTCAGCATGAGGCTGCTACTGGGCGACTAAGGAAAACCATGGAAGAGGCCAGTCGGGCCGAATTGCGGAAAATGGAAGCTTCCTGCAAAGAGCGGATTGACATGGCTATCGCCACGGTGGATGAGGTTCGGAGAGCGGATCTCGAGCAGGTGGAGGAATTGTCCGAGAAACTTGAGGCTGTAGAGCTTGCTCAAGCTAAGTTGAGGGAAGAGATGGAGGTGATGCGGAGGTCCCTTCAGGCTGATTGCTCGAGATACAGACTGGAGAGAGATGCTGCCGTCGAAAGGTTGTCGGCTTCCGATGCCCGGATGAGGGAGTTTGAGGAGAATGAGGGAATGATGGATGACATGCTCCAAGACATGTATTTCCGGACTTGGAAGCAGGGCAATCTCTCTTGGATGGATGATTATCCCAAGGTCATGGCCAAGATCTATCTTCGGGCTTTGGAGGAGGCTCAGGCTAACGCAGATAAAGAGGGTGGGACGGTCTTCAGTATGGATGTGGTCACTGCCCAGTTCACCAAGGAGGAGAAAGTGGCGGTAAAGGAGGGTATGCGGCTGCTTGCTGCTGAAGAGGCAGGTGTGCAGGTAGAGGATGACGACCAGGACGGTCAAGAAGCAGGTGCTGGTAAGTCTTCCTTTCTAGTCTTTCCGTTAACTTGGTTACTCATCACTAATGAATCCTTTTTATGACCGGACAGGCGGGCAAAAGAGCAAGGACAAGACTTCGACGCAACCGGCTCCCTGATTGGACCTGGAAAATTCTTTTTGTAGGCTTGGCATTGTTGTATCTGTTAGTCTTAAGACAGTAGAGTAACTTCTAAGTTGTAATTCTTGCTACTTGTAATAACATTATTCTTGACGTGTAATTTTTTAGCTTAAGCTGATTTTGTCGTTTCTTGAATATTTGTTGCTATTTCGACATATCGTATGAGAAATGTAGCTATGTATATTCTAGTAATTAAATTTGTGTTTGATGTCAGATTCTGGTTTTAAATCATAATCTCATGACTTGCAATGTTAGCGTGTGGTGTGAAAAAATTAAATTACAGTCATGCATCTGCACATAAAGGAAGAAAATACCGCCTTTCATGTTCTGTTTGTAAATGGCAGTTTCGAATATCTTGTATGACCAAGCATGGAAAGCAGTTGAATGCCCTGCCATCTGATTGTGAATCTATGCATCCATTGGCGGGTATCTCTTACCCTGCATCCTGTACTTTATGGTTTGTTATAGAAGATAGGAGGAAAGTTTTTTAAGTAAAATTGAAATATGTGAAATAGTAAAACTTCCAGTCACGGAAGGCCTTCGATGTGCTTAAGTTCGTGGCAAACGGGTTTTGTAGTCACTTTCCCTAGCTGTGGGTCTTGGAGACATTTGTCACCCATCTTACGCCTCCGCGGGGAGTTAATTCTTTTTTACCACAGCCGCACTTAAGACACACCGGAGCCGAGATCGCGCACAGTAACTACCCGGGCCATTATGGCCCGTACTCATGGGTATTATTCGACTTACTGTGGCCGGCTAGCGTAGGTGCCGATCGTCAACTGTGAACTGCCCCTGGCTGGCCACACCTTATGTTGGGGCTTATAATCGGTTCACAGTTGCCGGCGAGCCTAACGCCGTAATGAGCTGCCTCGGCTATAGTCGGCCTTCTCGGTGGCTTGTAATCGGCTCATTACAGTTGGCTTTAAGGGCCGTCGCGAGCAATGAGTTAACCCGCAGCAGAGGGATGCTGGAGCAAAAGTGTCTCATTGGCGAGGGCATAGATTCGCATAGTACCTGTTGGGTCTTGTCCGCGTGAAGTTGCATCGTGGAGTGCTTTGAATAGAAATGCTATATGCTCAGGATTTTGTTCAACAGAAAAGGATAAAGTTAACAAGCAGCCAAGATACAAAGGAACAAGTTAAAAAAGAGACAAGGCTTTTTTAAAGTGGTTCGGCACGAAAAAATGCCTACGTCCACTGATTCTCTTTGTTAATTCACTTCATATGGGCAATACAAGTTAAGAAAAGTATCGACGGAGGTGTTGGATGTTCCATGCCCTCTGGAACACCTCTCCGTCCACTGTTGACAAAATATAGGCTCCGTTGTGGAGATCTTTATGAATTACATATGGTCCATCCCAGATTGGGTCTAGTGCTCCGGGGCGAGGGAAGATTCGCTTGAGGACAAGATCCCCTTCTCGTAAGGTACGATGCTTGACTTTGGAGTTGTATTGTGCTGCCACCTTTTGCTTGTGGGCTGCTGTTTTTAGGACTGCATCATTCCTTCTCTCCTCGACTAGATCCAAAGACATGTTGAGGAGCTCTTCGTTCTCTTCTGGGTTATAGTGGATCCTACGGTGGGAAGGCACAATGGTTTCAACTGGGAGCATAGCCTCCGATCCGTATGCCAAAGAGAAAGGAGTGTGTCCTGTTGATGTTCTGAAAGATGTGCGGTAGGCCCATAGTGCCGTAGGGAGTTCATCCACCCAAGCGCCCTTTGACTTTTCGAGCTTCTTTTTGATCAGAGTTTTCAGAATTTTGTTGACTGCTTCGACTTGTCCGTTTGCTTGGGGATATGCTACGGATGAGAAGCTTTTGTGAATTCCGTGTTCTTGGCACCAGTTGGCGAATTCCTCGCTGCCAAACTGAAGTCCATTGTCTGATATGATTTTTAGTGGGACTCCGTACCTGCACAGAACATTTTTGATTAAGAAGTTGATAACTTTCACTGAAGATACTTTATTTAGAGGTTCTGCTTCCACCCATTTGGTGAAATAGTCGACTGCTACTATAGCATATTTGGCGCCGCCTCGACCCATTGGCAGTTCACCGATTAAGTCAATTCCCCATACTGCAAAGGGCCAAGGGCTGGTCATCTGAGTAATCTCGGTTGTTGGTAGCCGAGGGATCTTAGCAAATTTTTGGCATCTGTCACACTTCTTGACGAAATCTAAGGCGTCCTTGCTTAAGGTGGGCCAGAAATATCCGTATCGGGGTATCTTTTTTGCTAACGTTTGCCCTCCGGTGTGATCTCCGCAGCTTCCTTGATGAATGTTGGATAAGATTTCCTTGGCTTCCCTTCCGGCGACACACCTTAACAATGGGTTAGAGAACCCGCGCCGATAGAGGATGTCTCCTTGTATTGTGTAGCGGGACGTTTTCCTCAAGATTTTCTTGACTTCGTTACGCCCGTCGGGTAGTGTGCCATTTTGTAGGTAGTCTCAGATGGGAGTCATCCAAGTTGCTTCTTCGGTTGCAGCTATCAGATTCACTTGCTCAAAACTTGGGATCGTTTGCTTTGAGACAGTTACTGCCCCGAAGATGGTGACGTCTCTCATACTTGCTTGCTTTGCCAATTCGTCGGCCTCTTGGTTCTCTTCCCGAGGGATGTGTTTGACTAAGTAGTGGTCCAATCGGCTGAGAAGTGACTTGGTATTCTTTAGATATGCTATGAGTCGTTCTTCTCGAGCTTGGAATTCCCCTAGTATTTGATTAACAATGAGCTGAGAATCGCTGTGAAGACACAAAGAATTGGCTCCGATCTCGATAGCAATTTCTAATCCGGCTATTACGGCTTCATATTCTGCATCGTTGTTGGTGGCAGCGAACTCCAACCTTATAGCATAGTGCAGTTTATTTCCCCTGGGAGTGATTATTACCACACCTGCCCCCGAGCCTTGTTCGTTAGATGCACCGTCCACAAAGAGATTCCACTTGATATCTTCTGTTATTTCCAGTTGCTCCTTATCCTCGTTGGTAGTGAATTCTGCAATGAAATCAGCCATGGCTTGTCCCTTGATGGCGGTGCGAGGGTGATAGGTGATATCATATTGACTCAGCTCAATACACCATTTAAGTAGTCGCCCGGAAGTGTCGGGACGATGGAGTACCTGCCTCAGTGGTTGATCGGTCAGAACTTTGATGGAATGGGATTGGAAGTAGTGACGTAGCTTTCGTGAAGTGATTAGTAAACAGTATGCTAACTTTTCAAGCTTAGGATATCTGACTTCTGCCCCAGTAAACCTTTTACTGACGAAGTAAACTGGTCGTTGCGTGCGGTTGTCTTCCCTTACCAAGGCAACGCTTAGAGCGTGAGATGACACAGCAAGGTATAGGTATAATTCTTCGCCTTCGCTTGGGGTCGAGAGTACCGGTGGTTTCTGGAGGTGTTCGATTAGGTTAAGGAAAGCGGTTAAGCATTCGTCCGTCCATTCGAATTTTCCTTTATCTTTCTTTAGAGCTTCGAAAAAGGGGACGCACTTGTCCGTTGCTTTGGAGATGAATCGGCTTAGGGCAGCCACTTTTCCATTTAGGCTTTGCATTTCCTTTCGGGTGGAAGGTATCTTGATGTCCCTTAATGCTCGGACTTGTTCAGGGTTTGCTTCTATCCCTCGGGCATGGACGATGAATCCTAAGAATTTTCCCGATGACACTCCGAAGGAGCACTTTAGTGGATTCAACTTCATTCCATACTGTCGAAGTACCTGGAACATTTCGCCTAGGTGGCTTACGTGATCTTTGGCTTTCCGTGATTTTACCAGCATGTCGTCTACATATACTTCCATTGTTCGTCCTATTAGCCCTGCAAACATCTTGTTGACGAGGCGCTGGTAGGTGGCTCCTGCATTTTTAAGTCCGAAGGGCATCACTTTGTAGCAGTATAAACCTCGGTCGGTGATGAAACTAGTGTGGTCTTGGTCGGGAGCATGCATAGGAATTTGGTTATATCCTGAGTATGCATCCATAAAAGACAGGAGTTCGTGCCCGGCTGTGCTGTCTACAAGTTGATCGATTCTGGGAAGCGGGAAGCAATCCTTTGGGCAGGCGTCGTTTAGGTTGGAGAAGTCAATGCAGGTCCGCCACTTCCCGTTAGCCTTCTTTACTAGTACCGGGTTGGCGATCCACTCTGGGTAAATAGCTTCTCGTATGAAGTCATTGGCGAGTAGATTCTTTACTTCTTCATCGAGGGCTGATGATCGCTCTGCCCCCATACTTCTCTTTTTTTGTTTTACAGGCGCCTTGGTAGGATCAATTTTTAATACGTGGCACGCTATGTCGGGGGAGATTCCGGTCATGTCAGCGTGTGACCAAGCGAATACATCCAAGTTCTGGCGGAGAAAATCAATGAGTTGTTCCTTCAATTCAGCTTTCAGCTGGGACCCAATTTTAAGTAGCCTACTTGAGTCGTGCTTGTCTACAGATATAAATTCCATAGCCTCTGCAGGCTCGGCGGTGGCCTCCTCCTCTTTGTCCCTAGGGTCTAATTCATTGAAAGGGTCGCTGGTGTATCGAAGAGGAGGGGCTTTCTTTAGTTGCTATGCTTCAAGGCTTTTTGTGCAGAGGGCAATCTCTACACCTTTCCCTTTATCTCTCCTGTGGTTGTTGCGAAGTTCGGTTACATAGCAGTCTCGTGCAATATCTTGGTCTCCTTCCACTTCCCCTACCCCATTGTCTGTTGGAAATTTCATTTTCAGGCACCATGGGGCTAGGACAATCTGGAAGTCAGACAAGGCTGGTCTTCCTAAGAAGGCGTTGTAGGCCGAATGGTTCTCTACCAGCACAAACGTCTGTTTCCTTACCACAGAGCGGGGATGACTTCCAATCTCAACAAAGAGGTCCAGCTGCCCGAGGGGCATCTTCGCATCTCCAGTGAAACCGTGTAGTGGTTTATCGCAGGGAGATACATCCTTTATTGATAGCTTCATTTTGTCGAATGCGTGTTTGAACAGGATATTTACAGAGCTTCCAGTGTCTACCAGGATTCGGTAAACTTCGGCGGGACCGAGTCGGGCAGAGATAACCATGGGATCCATGTGAGGGTACTGTCTTCCTTCTAGGTCGCGTTTACTGAATGTGATGTCATCACTTTCTTTCCGCTTTGGGTGGCGCTCTTCTATAACCGTATTGACACAGTCTCTATGGTCTCTAAGCGACTTCCCATATCTTTCCATCTCTCTCCAACTTCTGTCTGCGATGTGCGGACCTCCTGAGATGGTATGGACCACTATCTTCTCTTGACTAGAGCTGCTAGCGTTGCGGTCGCCTCTGCCGGTCCCTGGTGAGGGTAGCCTTGGGTTTTCATTGGCAGGAGCTGGAGTCCTGTCTTGACTTTTTACATAGCGTTCCAGTTTCTTCCTTCTGATGTGTTCCTCAATCAGATCTCGAAGATGATGGCATTCGTTGGTATCATGTCCGTGAGATTCGTGGAAGCGGCAGAATTTTCCAGACTTCTGTGCGTTATCTGATTCCTTCTTGTATGGAGGGCGTTTGTATCTAACTTCGCCTTGGGTGGCAAGGAAGATATTTTCGACGGTCTCGTTCAAAGGGGTGTAAGAGTCGAATCTTGGTCCTGGCCGATATAGGCGTTTTTCTACCTTCTTGCCCCCAGCATTGTCTCTGGAGTCATTTCTCCGAACGTCCCTCGCCACAGCAAGGGCGTTGCCATGGGTCGTCTTACTTTGTTGTCCTGACTGCCCCTCAATGGCAGCATCCTCAAGCCTCATGTATTTCCCGGCTTCATGGAAGAAATCGGGTAAAGTCGCTGGTTTTTCTTTTGTCAATCTTCTAGCAAATTTAGTGTCCGGATGCACCCCACTGCAGAGGGCCATTAGGATAAGCTTCTCATCGGCATCTTGAACTGCGGCTGCTGCGGCGTTGAATCTGGTTAGGTATTGCTGTAGCTTTTCTCCAGGTTTCTGTTTGACGCTGGATAAGGAATAAGCGTCCTTAGGTTGCTCCACATGAATGCGGAACTGACTGATGAATTTTTCTTTCAACATTTCCCATGAGCTGATGGATCCTTGGGGTAGATGACAGAACCAGGAGGTAGCAAGATCTGCTAAGAAGAGCGGAAAGCATTTGCACAGTACTCCCTCTGTTGCTCCACTCATGAGCATATGCTGTGTGTACCTCTGTAAGTGTACAACGGGATCGGAGGTTCCTTTGTAGGGTTCCATTGTCGGCATCTTCCATTCTCGGGGGGTGATAGCGATTTCGATATTGCGGGCGAAAGGGCTGGTTACCCTAGCGCCTATCCCTCGATCTCTTTGCTCCCGTTGGACACACTCTCTGAATAAGCGTGCCATCCTTTCATCAGAACTTGGAGCAGATAGAAATGAGTTTGGTTCTGTTCTGTGGGATTGATTCCGTCCAGATAACCTGTAGGGATGGTATCGTCTATCATTCCTCATATTTTCCAGTGGCTGCCTTTGATCTTCTGGGAGCATGTTTGGGTCAGCTACAGTTGGCCCTTGCCTTGATCTCCCCCTGTTGGGTTCTGATCTAAGCACTTCCTCGGGTCCAACTTCGGGCTGAACTCTAGCTCGGCCCCGTTCACTGGTGTTTCTGTGGTTAGGCAGCATGACAGGCTCAGCTACAGTTGACCTTCGTCCGGTACCTTCCCTGTTGGGTTCGGTACCAAACGTTTCCTCAGGCCTAACTTCGGGCTGTGCTCGGTCTCGGCTCCTACCACGGCTACTTCTGCCGTTAGCTCCTTCGAAGAAGGAAGATCTTTGCTGTCTCTGAGATCCTCCAGACTGGGACTCGCCCCATGATTCAGTGTTGCGGTTGGATTCTTCAGCGTCCCTCAAGCGTGACATGAGATGGTCCACCAAGGCTTCCTGCTGGGACGTGAAGCGGTTAGTTACTTCAACAACAACTCTGTCCAAATCTGCCCTAGTAATTGCTGCAGGCTGTTCTGTGGCAGGAGTGGTTGGGTTAGCCTGTCCTTCATTTGTTACCGTTGCTGGAGGAGGACGATTTACTTGATTCGCGGCAGCTGGATCAGGAAGACTGCTGGATGCGATGTTTTTTCCTTTGTTAACATCTTTTCTCTGTTTGGGAGGCATGTTTTCCAAGTGGCGAACGATGCTGTCAGGAAAACTTGTTAAGCGGATGAAGCTGAAGCTTCGAGTTCAATTCTCAGTGAAAGCACCAAAAATGTTTGCACAAAAAATGGACAAACACCTCAAAGTTGTATGATTTAGTAGATCTTATGTTGTTCTTAGTGATTTGGGTGATTTATGCAAATATATGAAAAGCAGGGGCTAAACTGTAAAAAGACATGCAGATTTATAGTGGTTCAGCCAGAATGTGCCTACGTCCACTTTATATGTTATTTCTCTTCTCTTGTTTTGATTACAAGTACAAAGCTTTGATACAAGTAAAAGAAAGTTGTTTGAAAGTTCTCTCCGTGCTTGAGCTCTCAAAACTTGTCCCCATTGTTGTACCCCTGCCCCTCTATTTATAGAGTGAGGTTGGGAGCAGGGGTCTTGGATGTATACAGCTGCTGGTGGGCCTGGGATGATACAATCTGGCCTGGCACACCTTGGTTCGGCATCCCATGGTTCGGTGGTAGGAGTGCGATGGTTTGGACCGGTAATGCTTGGTCCGGGGGTTTGGTTCGGTGAGGTTGGTCCGGTGGTTGGTTTGGCGAGGCCGGATGTAGGTTGGTTCGGTGGGAGACCGGATGTAGGTTGGTTCGGTGGGAGACCGGATGTAGGTTGGTTCGGTGGGAGACCGGATGTAGGTTGGTTCGGTGGGAGACCGGATGAGAGTTTGGACTTGCTTTTTGGTTCGGTGGTAGAAATGCACACAACATTATGGGTCCAAAGCCTTATTTTCCTTTTTTTAAAGCCTATATTTCTAGGGTTTGGAAACCCAAAGGTGAGTTTCAGATTTTTCTCGAGAGAATGGGTTTTATATCATTAAGTTTGACAAGTAAGAGGACTGTGATCTTGTTATTGCTAACGGTCCTTATTTTTATGATAAACGTCTCATTATTATGAAAAAATGGAAGGAAGGTATGAAACTTTCTTGTGAGTTCCTTAACAGTCTACCTATTTGGATTCGCCTCCCAAACCTTGATTTAGATTACTGGACAGATGAGGCAATAGGACGGATTGCTTCCGTTCTTGGTTGCCCTATTAAGCTTGATCAAGTTACGAAAGGCATGGTACGCATTTCGTTTGCTCGTGTCCTTATTGAAATAGATAATAATTTTACGTTTCCGGAAAGGGTTCCAATACTAGATGGAGATAATAATATGAGTTGGCAAGAAGTCGTCTATGAATGGAAGCCTCCTAAATGTTCTAACTGTCACTGTTATGGTCATGGGGAAAAACACTACATATCAGTTAAGACGTGGATACCAAAACAAACTAGTAGTGATGCAAATCATGAAGGATCTACCATGGTTGAAGATCCTATGGAGGATAACGAAAATAATCATCAACAGACTACAACATGTACGAATGAAACAGTCAATAATAACACAACTATCGACAGCAGTGGAAAAGCTAACCTCGCTCAATCAGATATCAGCGGCAAAATGACAAATAGAGTTATTTATAATGTTACTGCTAAGAATAATAAATGGCCAATTAATACAACTGATGAAGTGAACTCTTTGTTGGCTAAACCTGATGCCACGCCCACTGACACAGCAGAAACTGTCATACCTACAGCTGAGACATGTATTGACAGCATGGAGACCGAAGCTGCTGCTCCTCCTGAAACTATCGACTAGGGTCAAAGATCCAAGTTGAAGAAACCTGAAAGTGAGATAACAGATTATAATGTTTCTCAGAAGTCTCAATCTAAATATAACACAATTAAATATAATGTAAGTTTACGTATTACCCGGAGAAGTCGTGATGAGCAGGATAAGTTCGAATTCAAAGCCGCAGCCACTGAAAATGTGATCGACAACCCTGCATGGAGTGAACTAATTACTCAAGTTAAAAACAAGAACAGTCGATCGAAGAAGAGTAGAGTGAGTACTTCCCCTAGTTGCTCTAATAACAGGGGAATAGATGGACATGTTTCGTTATGACGTTCCTCATCTGGAACGTTAGGGGATTGAACTCCCCTTCCCGAAAATTAGATGTCATTAATCATCTCCTTTCCTACAAGATATCTGTTGCTGCTTTACTTGAACACAAGATGTCAGAAGAAGACTTATCTATCTATGTCAATTCTAATTTACATGGATGGGAATGTACATGTAATAACAGTTCCAATAACAAGAGCAGAATCGAGGTGATGTGGAATAAAAATGTTTGGACTTATTCGCCTATTAATAGTAATCCTCAAGTAATAACCGGTACGCTTACAAATATTGGTGGTTTCTCTATGATTTTAACTGTAGTCTATGGCCTTCACAATTATGATCAGCGAAAAGAATTGTGGGAGCACATTTATTACATGTCTCGGCAATGTTCATTACCTTGGCTTGTTGCCGGGGATTTTAATACGGTTTTGTACAATGCTGATAGAATCGGTCCACGTAATACTGGAAACAATGCAGATGAGGATTTTTATGAGGCCATGCAGTTTAGTGGGCTTTGTGAACAACAAGGGAAAGGGAACAAATTTACTTGGAGAGGAGGTAAAAATTTCTCTATTCATAGTAAAATTGATAGAGTGTTCACTAATCAAATTTGGAACACTTTAATGCATAACTATGATATATTTATCTTACCACACTCGTCGAGTGATCACTGTGCCATTCTTGTTCAACTAAATTTTGAATCTACTCAAAAGGCGAAGAAATCTTTTAAATATAATAATGCTTGGAGGCTGGGCTTGGGGTATCAAGATACTGTTCATAATGCTTGGCAGTATGCAACTAAAGGTAACCCTCTTCATAAAATTCTTTTTAAATTGAAACAAGTTAGAATTGCTCTCAAAAAGTGGAATAAGGGTAGAACTTCCTTTAACAAACTAATTAATGACCTTAGAAAAAAGTGTGACAATCTTTATGGGCTGCTACTTACTAGTCCCATAGATCAAGGTATTATTGATGCATACAAGGAAAATCTTTTTCAACTTGAGTGTGTTCTTCATAGTCATGCTATTGAGAATCAACAAAAATCTAAAGTCAGTTGGTTAACTGACGGGGACAGATGTACAAAGTTTTTTCATGCCAAAATGTCACACAATCATAAAAGTAAAAGAATTACTGGCATACTTAACGAGGAAGGAAAACCAGTTATCGAGGCTGAAAATATTAAAAATTTGGCTTTGTGTTATTTTACCGAATTATATAATTCAAACTATACTAGAACTGATTTTGATGATGTTATTTGTAAAAGAGTCTTAACTGAAAATGCACGACAGTCCCTCATCGCGGAGGCGACATAAGAGGAAATTAAGGAAGCCTCTTTTCATATTAATGAAGATAGCAGCCCGAGGCCTGATGGTATTGGCTCCAAATTTTTTAAACTTCATTGGGACTTTATTAGTAAGGATTTAGTAGCAGCTATAAAAGGCGTGTTCGACACTGGATTAATTGTTAAGGAAATCAACCATTCTTTTCTCACTTTGATTCCAAAAAAGGAGAACGCTAGTACCATATCAGATTACCGACCGATTGCTTGTTGCAACGTTTTATATAAAATCATTGCTAATGTCATTTGTAACAGAATTAAATGTTATCTTGGTGATTTGATCTCTTCTAATCAAAATGCTTTTATCCCAGGAAGAAATATTTCGGAAAATTCACTTTTGGCACATGAGATGTTGAGGACATTTAATCGAAAAGGCTCAAATAATTTATGTATAAAAGTGGACTTGCAGAAAGCCTATGACAAAATTAATAGAGAATTCATCTGCCATGTGATGTTATGTATGGGTTTTCCCGCTGAGCTTGTGAGACTAATATTTACTTGCATTTCTACTCCTACTTTTTTGGTCATTGTGGATGGTAGCCCTTATGGATTTATACACAGTAACCGTGGAATTCGACAGGGAGAGCCGCTGTCCCCATACCTATTTGCTATAGCTATGGAATACTTATCTATCCAAATAGAGATTGCGCATCATGAAGGTAATATTATTCCTATTTATAAATGTACTCCGGCAGTTAATCATTTGATGTATGCAGACGACTTGCTTGTTTTTTCGAAAGCTAATGAGAAAAGCGCGCAAGCTATTAAAAGCGTTCTCGGAAAATTAAATGCAAATGCTGGACTGAACATTAATGAACAAAAATCCAAATTATTTTTTAGTAAAAGTGTCAGGGGTAAACAGCAGATTACTTCAATTTTGAACATCGAATCTGCTCAACTTCCAGTCATTTATCTGGGTCTTCCTCTCAGCTGTACTAAACTCAAGACAGCTGATTTTAACAAACTTATAGATAAAATTAAGAAAAGGCTGTCTACCTGGAATAATATGTTATTAACTTTCTCGGGTAGGTTGGAACTCATTAAGACTGTCATATACTCTATGATCTCCTTTTGGCTTCAAATTTGTCAAATGCCGATATGCGTCAGTAAGAAAATTGATTCCATTTGTGCCAATTTCCTATGGGGCAGCAAACAACACAAAATTAATTGGAATCAAGTATGTATGCCTAAGGCAGAGGGTGGACTGGGCTTAAGAAATATTCATGATATGCAAATAGCTAATTCCATTAAATTATTGTGGAAATTGCTGGAGAATAAAAGCTTATGGGCGAAATGGATGACAAATCGATATTGTAAAGATAAGCAATTCTGGACTATTATGGATGATCCCACTGCCTCTGCTACATGGAAATCCATTCTCAGAGCAAGGGATAGTAGCAAAGGACTGATTGGTAAGTGTATTGCTAATGGAAGAACCACTAGTCTTTGGTTCGAACCGTGGATACATGTGGAGTCATTGGTGCACAAACTGGGGTGGCAAAGGATGGCCTATGCTGGTAATAGCAAACACCTAGTGTCTACTATAATCAGAGACCATGATTGGCATTTTGGAACTGTTGAATTACCAAACGACATATGCAACATGGTGAAAAATATCAATATTGATAGACATAGTGAAGAGGATTATTGGTGGTGGCTACCATCAAATAGTGGTGAATTCTCTTTTAAACCAGCCTGGGATAGCATTCGAACGAAATCAAGTTCTGTAGATTGGCATCATCATATATGGAATAGCATTTTTTCTCCTAAAATGTCCGCATGTACATATTTTGCCGTTCTCAACAAACTGAATATGTTGGATAATTCATACTTGGAATAATTCTATCGTAACTACTACTTGTGCTCTTTGTAACAGTATGGAGGAAAGTCATAACCATCTATTTTTTGAATGCGCTTACTCAAAAAATACTCAGAATGAGGTCTGTCAACATGTGCATATTAACTTACAACACCATTCTAATTTGCAAGGCATTTTAGCAAGTATTTCTCATAATCAGAATAGTAGCAAACAACATATGCAGAAAATTGATGCATGTATTATGGCTACTGTGTGGCATCTATGGTGTGAAAGAAGTAATCGATTATATAATAAACAAGCTCTTCCCTTCAAGGTCAGATCTGAACTTATAGCTACTAATGTTAAAATTATGATCTACAAGTCGAGTAATAAGTAAAGAGGGTACCGCCTTTGTCACTGCCTCCGTCTTCACTCGGTTGTTCTGGGTTTTTCGTCTCGAAGCTGCCGTTCAACTGCCATGGATTTTCAGACGCTGCCATTATTTTTTCTTCAGCCGTGGTTAATTTGGGAGTTAATGAACTGCTGTTCAATTATGATGTGGTGGGTGAGATTGATAAGTGGGATGTGAAGCTGCTGTTCCCTGTTTGGGCTTCCCTTCGGTTGAGTTTCTTGCGTTTCTTTTGGTAATGTGTGTCCGTGTTTTCGTGATTTTTTTGTTTTGTCATCAGATTAGTTTCTTATATAGTCCGTTGTTTACGTCATCTCAGGTTATGATATTGTAGAGTGGTCAGTACGAGTGATTTGTAAGCGGTTTTTTTTCACTTGTTTGACGTTATTTCTACATGTTTTGTAACCAGTTGTTTCTGATAAAAGTACCCATTTGCTTCAAAAAAACATATCAACATATTAGAATGGAATTAGCAAGACCTGGTATATAAGACAAATATCATATGAATTATATATTTGTTAAGAACTGAGTTTTAAGATACATGTACTTCTTATGTTCACAACACTGCTGTATACTTCATAATGTGTTTTGATAACTTGGA
The DNA here is from genome assembly GCA_030737815.1 of Allium fistulosum. Lineage (NCBI taxonomy): Eukaryota > Viridiplantae > Streptophyta > Magnoliopsida > Asparagales > Amaryllidaceae > Allium > Allium fistulosum. Next base: position 299,021,433 of record CM060908.1, on the reverse strand, counting down.
ATCTCATAGGGTAATCTTTTATGACATAACCATAGATCTTGTATTAAATTAGACATCATATAGTCTCACAATTCAATTAAGTGCGATAACATATGTAAAAATGAACCTTCTTTTTTCACAAAGTATTTAATGATATTTGACCAAAGATAACACATGTACTCATTAAAGTTCTAATTCATCATTTAACTATGAAATTTATGACTGTTGAATCTAAAATACAGAATTCTTAATAAATATGCAATGAAATGTGCATCTTCCATCAATATCAAAACTATTTAGGATGCAGCAACCAAAACAAAAATTATCAACCAAATATTTAGTGGTAAACCACAGAAAGCAGAAAAAAACAGCCTTTGTATTAGAAATTATAATTTGTCTAACTATAGTTTAAGGCTCAAATTAACATTTTTCTGGTTTTGAAAACTTAAGGCTTATAAAGTACATCGTAAAAAAACAGTATTTGATTTGAAATTTATAAAATATTTGTTCAAGTTAGAGTAGCTGGGTAGCAAAAAAGTGAAGCCATAATTTTTTTAGCACTAACGATCTGACAGACATGGTGAAATCACAAATTTTTAGTTAACCAAAAGAGGTAATGAGTAAACAATGGTTACCTCTAACAAATTAGCACTACGGACCATAAATAATCCATTTATATATTTTCTACTGGTTTCGGGATCTGCTTGCGAATTTAATTCTTCTGATTTATGGATTCAGTTTCAACCTTGAATCTGGAAATTTTGATATCTAATTTCAAATAAAATTTCACCGTTGATTCTTTTGATAATAGGCTGACTGTTGAAAGTACGCAGTGGGTAGTTTTAGAATGAAATAATTAGATTTGAATTTAGTTACAACCCTAAAGTTTGATGAAGTATAGGAGGACACTTAAATCTGATTGTATTTACTATTTTCAAAATTTGAAGTGCGACAGTAAAGTGGAACATGTGTCAATGTGTCGCTAATCTCAAACGCTCGGTTTCTGCTTTCCTATTTAATTAGGAAAATAGAAACCACATCTCTTATTTTGTGGCAAGTGTCCAAATTCTTTGAATTTGGAAAGAGAGGATGTATGGCAGTTGTAAATGGTATATTGTACTGTTATCCCCATTTGTTATTTTTTCCCATATTCGTTTTTTTACAAGTAACTTCATTTTCCCCATCATTCCACATTCATTCATCAAAATTCTACCATCATCGTTTCATTTTGCAGTGATAGGATGCAGTCAATTTACACGATGTCTTACTCGACCGATCAATCTGTAAGTTATTCGTAACCTAATCCCTGTAATTTTACCCCTTTATCATTATGCAATTTTTGAAATTCACAGTATAGTGGTGAAAACAAATTATGTCAGTTATCAAAAATCCACCATCACCGATTCAATTTTTAGTGATACGATTCAGTCGTTTTTCTCGATGTCTTACTCGATGGATCAATCTTAAGTTCTTCTTATTCTAATCCCAATAATTTTATCCCTTTGCAGTTCTACAGTTTTTGAAATTCATAGTAATAGTGAATACCAATTGTTTTTTCAAAAATTAATGGTAGAGTTACATTAAACTGATAGTGAGTGTAATATTTATATAGTTCGTGCATTCAATTATAATAACCTCAGGTGTATTGATTAATGCGAGGGTGCTGTTGTTGAAATATACATACAAGTTTATTGGTTGTCTTAGTAGATTAACAATGTTATTGCCCTTTTATTGTACAAATTAGTTACACCCACAATATATGTTGTAATTATGAGATAGAATTAAATATTTTTCATCTATCTCGATAATCCTTAACGTCAACTGTCACATAAGAATTATGAATCTCAATTACTCATTTACTTAGCATCATATAAGAGAAATTGTAGCAACTTCCGCAAGCATAATTATTAACATCGATAGTGAGACAACGAAAGAGTAAGTAATAGACATTACCAACTAATTAAGTAAACACTGACACCTAATTAGATGAATGTAACTCATTGGAAACCAACATAGGCAGCAATGAGTTCAATATAAGGAATACAGTTATGATATAATCACTTGGGCACAGTCGTGAGTAAAATCAAACATGGTCAGAATGTAGTTTACAGTACATGACTATCAATAGACGTATAACTAATTGCTTTAAAACTTTTGATATTTAGTTAATTGATTGTCTGTTAGTTACCTGAAGTATAGATAGTATAAAAATTATTAATTTCATTGTGAACATAAGCCTTTACAATATGAAGACACCACAAGAATTCTAAATTAATCCCATGTTAAATAGGAAAAAAAACCAAAACTAACAAAATAAATCATTCTTGGAGTATAATGATTTTGGCAGCAAAGATAAATATTCTCTTTTAATATTATTACTCTATTTAAGCTTATATGCAACTTACTCCAAGAATCAATGTGGGGGATTGCCTTGGATAAAACAAAACTTGTATATTATACAACTAATATAGTAAATTATTAAATGTGTTAATCAATCAATACTCTTTTAAAGTAGCCAAAACTTGTTTGAATTAGAAAAGTGATTACATATAACTGATTTATTTCTATGCATATAGTACTGAAAATTTGATTTTGACCAATGATAACTCAAAATCTTTTCTTAGAAACTTTACTTGTGTTGATTACTCATGAAACCAAATTCCCATGAACATGTTTTTTGCACTTATGTTTCCACATGAGGGAAGAACGCATAAATTGAATTTATTTCTTTTGCCAAGGTGTTAACCCCTCATCAATTATTCCAACATGAAATAGTTATAATAAACTCTAATAAAAGCTAAGAGACAGTAGTATTAATAGCAGCATACAATTTCTACGGTTTGTATAAGTTTCATATGGCCAAAAATATTCGCTGGATGAAACAATTGAATGGAAAAAATTGTTAAGACTTATGATCAATGAAGAAATATTAGAGAAATAACATAGAAGACCGTTATCCCAAAGGTATATAAGAAAGTCGTTATCATTAAAAAAAAGTTGATGTGATAAGTTAATTCAAGTTACATAATTTGGATTCCTATTTATTGCATTAATAAACCTTCTGTACTGGTTTTTTCTTGAAATAAAAAGTCAACATAAGAGTGAAGCATACATATTCAATCCATTGAGCAGTTAACGTGCAATGTTGAACTACATATTATGGATAAAAGCTCTTTCAAAGGATATTCATAAGCTCTTACTCGTGGAATAACCAGTTAATATTACTGATGTTTTATGAAAGTTAAAAATTTAAGGCAACATAATATAAGAATTCACAATCTGTATGTAAAGGCATTATTATAAATTAATGATAGTTCGATATAATGAAGTACAAAAATACCTTCTTTATGTAACCATAAATATATGAACTTGGACCACCCATCTGAGCAAGGGGTTTTATCCATAAGAACTATTCCCCTTCACGTAAAAACTCATATCACATTGCAAGCAGAGGGATGTTCCATCCACCTGACAATGATAGAGCCACAAAAATGCTGCAAGGTAAGAAGGATGATATTAATTAAAGATAATTAGTAGCAGTTTCTAAATAATATGAATTGCAGAAAACCTACCAAACTATTGTGTTTCTACAAATAGTGTCGTAGCATCTAATTTGGTAACAAACTAACAATAAATCTAAAAGCCCTGATTTTATTTGGTCATCTTGCCAAGCGTGGAGATAATAGACAGTAGGACTCCCAAATTACTACATTTTAGCCTATTTTTTGTTTTTGGACGCACATCCTTGACCTTTATTTTTATGGCCTCAGCACCTTTCATAAGAGCATCTCCAACAGCTCCAAAAATCTCAAATCCGCACCCAAATTCCTTCCCAACAGAGCGCGAGAAAATGTAATAGTGTGGAAAGGGGGGCCTTCGGGCTGAGAATGTGGGATGGGGTGAGGCGCCTGTTGAACAGGCGCCTGATATTCAGGCGCCTGTTCAACAGGCGCCTGGAAACAGGCGCCTGTTGCAAGTAGGCGCCTGTTTAACAGGCGCCTACTATCTTCCAACGGCCATTTCCCAACGGTCATTTTCCATCTTTAAATAATACTCCCCCCTCTTCTTTCATTTCAACCCAATTTCCTTCTTTGCAATTTTTTTCTACCACTGATCTCAACTGAAAATGTACTCCGATTTCGACGATGTTGCTGCAAGGGCCAGTTTTGAAGAATACGACTTGCAAGACGCTACGATTCCTATTGGGAGGGAAGTAACTAATGCAAGTTGGAGCGCTGCGGAAGACTACGATCTTTGCTACATTTACTGTGCACTATCAGTCGATCCTATTCGAGGGACCGATCAAAGTGGTGAATCTTTTTGGGGCAAAATTACTAATTGCTATAATCGGAAAAACATGAATCGAAAAAGAACGCTATCTTCGGTCAAAGGTCATTATGGAAAAATAAATCGTTAAACGCAAACGTTCGATTCTCAAATGTTCAAATTGAAGCAAACGAATCCTAGTGGCTTTGGGAATGAAACGCATTTAGTAAGCTTCAATGTAATTTCATTGTATTTTTTTATCTTAGTTCTCTAAGTTTACCAGTTATTTTTTGAACAGAGAATGGCCGCAAACAAGTTGTTCAAACAAATCTATAAACCTGATAGTAAACAAGCACCACATTTTTATCAGTTCATGCACGTGTATGACATGTTGGTCGAGCATGTTAAATGGAAATCATCGCTTCAGAAGACCGTTCAACAAGTTCAATCAAACAGCGGTCGGGGTAAAACGCCTAGAGTTGGAGAAACCTCCAGTCCTATTTAATCCCAAGGAAGCTTTGGTTTAGGATCAGAAGAAGGCCCATCCCCAACTGAAGATCATTTTGTTAGGCCACAGGGAGCAAAAGCGGCCAAAAAGAAGCAGACTGCCGCAGCGGATCAAGATGAAATTAAAAAACTCATGCTTGAATCTGAAGAAAGATTTAACCGGGCAATGGACACTCGAGCAATGCAACACCAAGAAAAGTTATCAAGAATGGATCAACTTATTGCTGGAAACCGCCAAAGAGATGAAGATGCAATCATGTTCATGGATACGTCACATATGTCTGCAGAACAACTGCAGTATACGGAGCAAAGAAGGAGAGAAATTATGAGGCGTAGACTTGAAGAGGATCATTAAATGAATTACCGTTTCTACAACCATTGTATCTTTAAGTACCGTTATTTGTATTGTGTTCTTAATGCAAGCAATTAGTAATATAAGTTTTTTCATTTAAATTGCATTACACTAAAAAATGATTTTAACAACATTAGCTTAATTATACAGAAACAGATTACAATAACCTTAATACGAAACAACATAAACAATAGTAGAAAACGTAAGAATAGAAATAGTGTTTCACTGATTTCCAGAAAACCCCCAAAGATGATCTATGAGATCATTTTGTAGTCTTCGATGAAGTTGAGCACTACGATATGACATTTGGCTTTCTACATGAAACTCAAGTTCAAGTGCACTTCCAATCATATCGTTGCGCCAAACATGCGGTTGTGTTGGAGCACCCTCGTACACGTAATCTTCTTCCATGTCTTTTTCATCCTCTATAATCATATTATGTAAAATAATACAAGTGTATATTATTTTTGTCATTTTAACTGGTGACCAAAGTCTGCATGGATTACTGACTATGGCAAATCTAGACTGAAGAACCCCAAATGCTCTTTCATCATCCTTCCTCTGGCCTTCTTGCATCGCTGCAAACTTTGCTTGTTTATTGTTTTGTGGGTTAGAAATTGTCTTGACAATGGTACTCCATTTCGGATATATACCATCACCTAGATAATATCCATGATCGTACGTGTTACCTCCCAAAGTAAATGTACAAGGAGTAGATCTTCCGTTTGCTAAATCATTGAACAACGTAGATCGTTCGACTACGTTAAGATCATTGTTCGAACCTGGCATTCCAAAAAATGCATGCCATATCCATAAGTCATACGACGCTACAGCTTCAAGAATAATAGAGGACCTATGAGATTTACCCTGATAAGCTCCAGCAGACGCCTTTGGACAATTCTTCCACTCCCAATGCATGCAGTCTATACTGCCTAACATTCCGGGCCAACCTCTACTACCATGCATATTTAATAAGTTAATTATATCGGCCTCGTTAGGTCGGCGTAAGTATTGATCACCGTAAATGTCCATGATAGCTTGATAGAAATGTTCCAAACACTCTAGTACCGTGCTTTCCGCCACTTTCAAATTTTCGTCAAGTGCGTCTGCCGGTCCTGCATATGCAAGCATTCTGAGTGCAGCTGTCATTTTTTGAATTCCAGTCAAACCCATTGTACGAGATGCATTGGGTTTGAAGATAAAGTATTTGTCATGCTGCTTGATACGTTGGAGGATTCTAAGAAATAGAGGACGCCGCATGCAGAATCTTCTTCTAAAATCAGCATCTGTGTAAGTAGGATTTGGAACAAAGTAGTCTTCCATCAGTCTGTCGTTGTGCCATGAATGTCTACGATTTTTATACCGACGACCAACAACTGATCCACCGTGTTGCCTGCTCGATTGACCAACCTGTAGCGCAGCCATACTTAGTAGTTCCTTTTCGCGGCGAAAATGATCTTCCATCATTTCATCAAATTCATCGTCGCTATCATCAAAAAATATATAATCTTCGGCCGCCATTTGTTATATTTGAAATTGTATGAAATAAGAATGAGCAATAATACTTCTCAACATCTAGCAAGCCTTTTATAGCTTAATTCCCGGTACTGTTGCCATCCCATCATACAACTGTTGCCATCCCATCATACAACTGTAGCCATCCCATGTTTAAGCAACTATTGTATGTAGGAGCAGTGTTGAATGGTTCTTATCGTACAACAGTAGCAATATTACTTTATTTAGGAGCAGTGATCTTATCATACAACTGTAGCCATCCCATCATACAACTGTATCATCACATCATACAACTGTAGCCATTTTCTTAACGCAATAATACAGAAAGAAACAAGCCAATGTTACTGAAACAGCCAACAGTAATACAACCAACAAAAAATACCACTACTAGGAATAGGAACTTACACTAACAAACTCAATGAGAATACACTCAACTTAAGGATATCCAAATCGTTCTAGCCAATTTTGACGTACGATATAAGCCTCATGTCCAGTGAATGTGCTGTGATATTTGAGAAACTAACGACCTTCAAAGGTGGAACGGGTTGGTTCGAATACATTTTCAAATATAACTTCATTGATAACTGTACTGTACCGCGTACAGGTGTTGCAGAAGTTCCCATACGTAGTCCTCAACTCTACCTTCGTACGTCTAGTTCTACACTCAACATTGTTATTGTATAGTTCAACAATGGTGTCCCAAAACTGAGTTGCCATTATCTCTTCATCGTCGCACATCTGATCAGTTTGTATAAAAACATTTACTAACTGTTTCAATTCCGTAGCCGAAAATATTATGTTACTCATTGATTGAATTTACCGAACTTTTAAATGCTGTGACATAAGAGTACAAAACTTTCTCTTAAATAAACAAGTCGTGATCCGCGTACAATAAAATGAAGCATGAGATTAAAGTCCACGTGTCAAACATCCATAAACTGTTTGACAAACAAACACAAATGTGTTTGTTACATCAAAATCTTCACAATTCTAGTACATATACGCTCAATAATAACCAAGCATAAATTAGCATCATCACCAACATATAGACAGTCACATAATAACACAGTCTAAAACATCTAAATGCAGCACATCAGTCTATGTGATCAGAACCGCTATCAATCTCCTCATCGTCTCCACTATCGTCGTCACTGTCGTCGTTGACGTCATCAAAGTTGTGCGGCTGAGGTCCCGCATGGAGCTGCTCCTGAAGCCGCTGAATCTGGGTTTGTAATCCCTGTATCTGCGCATCATACTGAGTCTGCTGTTGTTGGACCGTGGTCTGGTAACTCTGATACATCATCCCTGTATAATCGAGCGTCATACGCTCAAATGCAGCAATCATCCGTCTATCATAATCCATGTACTGAGAAAACTGATATGCGTGCAAGAAAAATTATACACAGGTGGATAATATAATGACAAGTAAATTAAGGAAAATTAAAAACTAATACAGACCTGATGAGGCTGGTACAATCCGGCGGATGGTATACCCATAATAGCATCGTCTGTAGGATACTGCAAGGGATACTCCACAACCTGACCGTGTACATCATACGCTCTAAACGAATGAGGTGGTGGGTCGAAAGTAGGAGGCTGCGTGTACTGAGATGATGTAGGCTCAAAGGTGGCAGGCGGTAGTGGAACTCTACCAGAAGAGGTACGCGGCCCAATATGATCGGAGTTTAAACCCCGAATATAATCAGGTAAAGAGTAAGCACGTGGGGCTACTCGAGCCCAATATGAATCAAAGTCTCCCAAAACTGTAAATGGCTCACCATCCACCCAACCCGCACCCCTCATCGCATGAATATAAGCTGGTCCAACCCGAATATCACCGTACATATCATCCCATGGTAGCGGATCTGATGGAATGCGAAATATACCATACAACTGTAGCCAACACCGATCCCCTAAATACCATATGAATGGACATGTAGCAACCTGAAAGCAAATCCTACGTCGCGACATGGATAAATGAAAAGTGAGTGGATGGTCAGGACCGGGCTCTAGGAACTGTAAGTACGGATCCCATGGACGAATGATAATGTTACCACGCCGCCTCATATCCATCTGCTGTCTAGCCTCCATCAACTCATTGTGCACCCCTTGTGCAACACGGGACAAATGCATAGGAGGACCCCAACGACGCAATCTGGGAAAGTAAATATAAGGTGTGGCATTCGCCTCTACAATAAGTCGGGGGTGCATATTGGCAGTATACTTGTAGTACCAAAATGGAAGAATGTACCAAAAGCCATACATCTGTCTAGACTGCTGAAGCGCATATGTATCTAATGCTACGTACAAATAACCAATAATAGCAGTACCGTAATCATATATATGGAGTCCATCCACATCTACTAACCCAGCCAGAAAACCAAGTCTAATAGTACCCTTATTGTTACTAAAAAAAGTAGTCCAAAAAAGGTATAGTATGAATGCACGGATAACGGGAGTGTGCATATCCTCAACGGCCATGTACTCTACTATATAACGCTGTAAACAAGGGAGAGTAACAGCTCCTCCTCTAACCTCCTCATCGGCCATAGTCGGTAAATAAGCTGAATATGACTCGAACTCCTCAAATGAACTATCAAATGGAACAGGGAGACGGTCAGGTCGACCAACCTCTATGCCAGTGAGCATATAAAAATCTAGAGGAGTCAGTCCTAACTCAAAATCAGGAAAATGAAATGTGTGAGTGGTAGGCCACCATCTCTCGGTAAGGGCCTCTACCAGACAACGATCTACATGTGCAAATCTAGGTAAAGCAATAAATTCACCAAAAGGTGATGCATGTAGCCTATCCAAAATCGGCTCCGGTAACTGATCAAAATATTCAGACATACACCTATACCAACTACCTCGCATCGCTACGTGACGAACCTAAATATATGATTATTCAATGTTAAAGTAAATAAGGAATTATTATACATTTATATTTACATGGTCGTTTATTAAGCAATAAATAAATAAACGTATACTTTTGGCGTCGCTATAGCTGCAGTAAGTCGATGCGAAACAGTAGGGGGCAAGTCGTGCAAAGATCGAAGATCGGCTGGAGTCACGGTAGCATCGGGAGGGATATGAACAGGTCCGATATTGGCATCAGTCGTATATCGAACGGTGCGTCTACCAGTTTTGACCGGACGGGGCGGCATTTGGACGTGAAGTTGGTTTGAAAATGGGGGTTGAGAAGAGGGAGGAATGAGAGGAAATGGGGGAAAATGCGCCTGATATAGGCGCATTAACCAGGCGCCTGGTCATCAGGCGCCTATTCAACAGGCGCCTGCCCTCATTTCTGTTGTAGAAATGAGGGCTCCAACATTTTGGAGTGCGGAAAATCGAATTTCCGCACTCCAAACTGTTGGAGATGCTCTAAGCATTAAGTCAGCATTTTAAATCAGAAGTAGTCGGATTTGAGCATTGATCAATATTCACAGTTATAATTTGTTAAGGACCTCTATCACAGTAAAAGTACTATGTACTTTTAAGAGCTTCTGGTATGTAGTTTTGACATGGTAAAAAAGGGTGAAATTTTGTGTAAATGTAAATCCGTTAAAAGGAAGCAATGTATATCAGTTTCATAAATCCACTATCCTCCATGATCAGAAACTAACTTGATGTTAAACCTCGTTAAAAACAGTACAAATGCGATCATGTAGTATTTTTCTGCTACTGATGCCTGGAAGAATTTAGTTAACACCAAAGGGATATTTTCCTACAGTTAAAAATCAGTTGACATACAAAATTTACTGCCATTTCATAACATCCATCTCGGTGAAATTGAAAACGAATAGGTGAACTATGAAAGATGTGTATTTTTCATTTGTTGTTAGCCTCCTTTAAAGTACTACATAACAAAAACCAAGAGAATGTGAAAGAGGGTATGATTTTGAAAAGGGATCAACTACTAATATATTCAATGAAGCAACAAATGAAGTAGAACAAAACTGTGAAGAAACCAATCAAAGGATTGGTATTTGTTTCAGCATGATATACATCATGCTTGATTAATGGTGGCTCGTGTAGATATAACCGATGCAGGAAGGCAGGAGTATGAACAATATTTCACATCAGTTAATTTCCCAACGACAATTTATGAGCACAATCATGGATTATTATCAGAAAAATTCATACAAAGAAGACACAATACCGAACATTATCAACAATGATTTAGCTTAAAGTAGTTATATCATAGAAGTTCCTGAGAAAGGAATAAAAATCTACCAGGTCATTTTACCACTATTTTCCTCAGATTGGTATGTTAAACCTTCTGTTATTTAGCCTAAGCTTCAAATTCTTTCATATACATGCATTTACCAGAGTGTACTAAATACATTTTTGGCCAAACAAATAGTGACTACAAAATTTTAAGATTTATCCATCTTTAGTATTAAAAAACAGTATATAGCAGAAAAAAGGGTGTATGTACCATATAGTAGGAACAGTATATCATCAAATTGGGTTTTATGACCTAACCAATCGACTGGGTGGTCAATTATATGCATAATACCCAAATCGATCAAAAAGGATTAACAAATTGGTGACCGAAAAGCCAATTGTGTGAAATAAATAAAAGGGATGTAGCGTAGAACTAGAATAACAAATAATCAGATCAATTTTAACTACAAATTCTATCCACTTTATGTTCGAATATATAAAAATCCCCAATTTGAGCATTAAATATCGACAAATTGCTTACCTAATTCGAGTTAATATCCAATTTGCCGTCATAAATTCACCAACCGTATAACATCTCCAACGTGAATTGTTTTGCGGTAGTAAGATTAGTCGATAGAAGAAGAAAGAAAGAGGAGTGTAGTGTTTGTAGAACGTGAAGAAAAAAGTGCGGTGTACAAAAGGGAAACAGTTTTGGGATTTAACTGTTCATGGAAAAATACGTCGCTTGCCGACTAATATTGATAAAGTTTCGAAAATACCCTACTTTAAAAAAAAAGGACATGCGTCATCATATAAATGACCCGGTTTCTGTTTTTCTATTTAAGTAATAGATTTGATTTGCTATTGATATTTTAAGGATGGTTTTATAAATGGATTTAACATCAATAAATTTGTAAATGGTTTTATAAATGGATTTTGGTAAATAATGAGATTTTAAAAGAATAGATTTATAAATGAAACTTTGTAAACAAAAGGATTTTTTGTAAAAGAAGTTTTATAAATATTTAAATAAATGGATTTGTAATCGAATAAGTTATAAAATAATAGGATTTGCAAATTGATATTTAGAAATGGTTTTATGCATGGACTTTGGAGAATTGAAAGTTAATTTTTTTTTGTAAATGTAAATGATTTATTTTGATAAGTAAGTATGGTTTTTATAAAGTAAGTATATTCATGTTTTGATGAATAATATTTTAGGCGATAGTTTTGAAATGATATTTTCAAAATGAAGTTTAAATTGTTTTGAAGAATATGTAGCTTTCCTAAAAGGTTGTAAATATACTTATTTTTTATTTAAATATATGATGTTATTTTCTAAGTGCTGAAAATAGAATGATTTCTGAATATGCTTATTTCGTTGAGATAAGTATATGGAAATGTTTTTCAATTATCGAATATTTGAGAAGTTTTGAATTTATATCTAGTATATGGAAATGTTTCCCAATTTATTGAATATTTGAGATGGTTTTGAGTATATATTTTTCTAAAGATATTTGGGGTATATATATTTGGGAAGTGATTTGATTTATAAAGAATTATAAAAAGGGCTTAATAATTGCTTTAGTACTAGATTATGCCTATTGGTAAAGTTTTGGTTCCCTGACTTGATGTGGAGACTGATTAGTAGTGCACTTAGCACGTAGCCAGCTATTTAGGCTTGATTATCGTTTGTGTTGAGAATGTTGATTCGTGTAGTGTGGAGTGAGTTTATTACTCCAATTTACCGAGCTTCCTTTTTGGCTGAAGGATAGCAAGTTGAAAGTTGGAACCGTGATAAGTCTACGAGACTTGGTATCTGTATGAGGTTAAGAGCCACTTTCGATATTGGTACGGAGAGACCGAGATCAGATTTATTCGAAAACCACTCCGGACCAATCTATGCATTCGGAAGTGCAGATTATTGATGATGAATTATTAAGACCGAGGATCTTCGTAGCGTGAGGACTGCTTGTTGGCATTCTCTGGGTCACTCCCGTTATAGAGATATTTATAGCAGTGGTCTCCTCGTTGTGGAAATCTTCGGATTGCAAGGACTACTCCCTACTAGTGGTAGTAAGAGAGTGCCTTTGGTTGTTCAGTCCCAGAACGAACTTGTATGGATGTTTGTCTGACATTGTATTCTAAATCACATTTGAGTGGTTTCTATAAATGTATATCAATCGGTGGCGAAGAAGGCAGCTTCTCTTAGCTTAACACCCTTTCCCGAGACATACAAGCTCAGGAAGTTATGCTTTTCTATAAATCAGTCATGTGATGTGGAATAACAATGTGGAATTCAGAGATGTGATATGTGATATGAGAAAGGTAATCGTAACCTCACTCCCAAGCCTCACATCTCGGAAATGATACGGGAACTATGTTACATATTTCAGGCTTAGTATGACGAGGGTGGCATATAATCACTCAAGATGACTGGCGGCGTATGATCTAGGTCACCAAGGTGTCCAGATGGGACCCTTATTGTATAGTATAGTGGCGTATGAGTCTCTGCACGAGAAGCCACCGAATATCAAGAAGAGTGGAAATATGTGAAATAGTGGTGTATGAGTCCTTGCACGAGAAACCATCGGGTTCCGGTGACTATGCGTGGTTATCGAGGTTCCCTATCATGTTGATAATCCAATTCCAATATGTGCCTGCCATTTTGGTTTATAGAGCCTTAAATGATTAGGTCTGAAATGCTATATGGGTAACCATTTAGGATATTTGATATTATTTGTGAATTAGACACTATTATACTATAATAGAATTTGATATAAAGTGTTTTCGTTATCGTAAGGTAAAATCCCGTCTGTGTTTATGTGTGGGCGTGGTCTTACGAGATACTTTTGTTTTGAAAAGGAATGTTTTGGTAACTTTATAAATTCAGTAGAGATGTGTTTACTCACGCTGGTTTACCAGACTGATCCGGACGTTCTTCCCTTTCAATGCTCGGGTCAGACCGAGTATATTCTCAGGTTCAGATTTGGTGCATTGGAGCTTCAGCAGACAAGCTGGAAGTCTTTAGATCGTATTCCCGTACATGTTTATATTCCGCTACATTATTGTTTATGTTATCAGCATTTGTAAGGACAGTATTTTTATAACTGTCCAGCTGATGATTTTGTTGTATGTACTATGATATGATTGATGTATGATATTACAGTTTCTCTTTTTGTAAAGATCATTGATATTATATTATATGTTATTCCGATGCGATGTGAGATTTAGTGTTGTTATTGTTTTGTTTGGTTTTCTTCTTCTCTCTTTCTTCTCTTCTCATCTTCTCTCTTCTTTCTTTCCCATGATTATCTACAATCGTTGCACTTTGGATTGGACATGTATGGTTTAGTGTCGGATTCAAAGGGTGTTAGGTGTGGGTCGTCACATATAACTATATATGCATAAAATTCAGTGGAAATTGAAATAAACTCAAAAACAGATTTTTAAGAGTCTCTGTGTGTGTGTGTATGTATATATGTATGTATGCATGTGTATATATATGTTAAATGTACTATGATTTCAGATGTGTCCTACACCTGAATCATAAGGGTGTTTTTAAATGAATCCTCGGTATGTGTGTTGTCCTCCACCATTTATATATCAATAGATTACTTACATACTCTTTGGTTATTGACCAAACTCAAGCTAGAGAAATTATGTGTAGGACAATTAGTAAATTGTTAGACGAGGTAAGATATGTGATGCAGTGCAGAAAGCTAAGGGTCTAGGTCGCTCACGACCTAAGGAGTGTGTAGGTCGCTCACGACCTAAGGAGTTAAAGGGGGGAGTGAGTGATACCGAGAAGAAAGTCCAATTCGGTGAAGTGTTAGGTCGCATACGACCTAACAAGGCTTTTAAGTTGGAGCTACGACCTAACAGAAACGAGGTGCTGAAACGACCTAACATGTTCTTAGGTCGCGTACGACCTAACTGTGCAGTGCAACATGGTGAACGACCTAACATAACACCAAGTACGGAGCTACGACCTAACGGGTTAGTGGATGGCGAACTAAAACAAGGAGATAGGTCGCTGGAACGACCTAACATGCTTTTAGGTCGCGTACGACCTAGCGAGATAGGAAAGAGGGGGCTGGAACGAGCTAATGGGGTGCTCCGACCTAACAAATCACGACTTAAGATAGGTCGCAAAGTCTTAGGTCGCAAAGGCCCAGGTCGCAAAGTCTTAGGTCGCAAAGGCTTAGGTCGCAAAGCCTTAGGTCGCAAAGGATTAGGTCGCAAGGCCTTAGGTCGCGAAGGCTTAGGTCGCGAAGAATCTCTGAAGCCGCTTCTGTTAGGTCGCAAACGAAGGGATGCCGTTCATTCTTAGGTCGCAAAGCTCTGGAGGCCATTGATTTCCCCAACTCGCCGATCTGGAATGCTGTGTGTTCATTTGTTAAGTCGTGGAATAATGTAATTAGGTCGTTACCGACCTAAGTGAGTTGTTTGTCTTTTAACATGTTTGTTAGGACGCGTCTGTACTAGGTCGCAACATTCAAGGTCGTAGGTCGTTTCCGACCTAAGTACTTGTATTTTTTTGAACTTTTGCGTGTTGAGTTGTAAAGCTATAAATAGCAAGTGTGAGTCATTTGTAAAGGTTGTTGAATATTGAATAAAATTCTCTTTTGATTGCTTTGTGCTTTCATTCAAATTGGTAGTTGAGTGTAATCTCCTATCTCCTCTTTCGGTTAATCGAGTGCGCTCGATTCAACGATTGTAGAAGCCGATTCGCGGAATCAAGTGCGCTTGATCAACGCTTGAAGAATTGAAGATCTTTGAACCCGGTATCGTGCGCGATCAACGAGTTCGAGATAGCTAGAGTTCGGCATCTTCGGATCAACGAATTCGGGCAATTCAGCATTCATCAATCCATCGACTACTACTTTCACAGATCTACATTGTTTTGAATTATCCGCTGCGTCAGTTTTTGGTATCAGAGCTTGTTCTAGCCAATCATAGCTAGATCGAGACTAGGAGCCTAATCATTTGAAGACTTTTGAAGTTTGAAGAGAAGCCGAGTGCTTGAAGTGTAAAGCCGTGGCCGAGAGGAAGAAGAGTTCATCTTGTTCGAAGTTGTTTGATCAAAATTTGCATTGGAGGCCGAAACTTTGTCCATCGTGTTCATCGCGATTTGCTACAAAGTGGAAGTTTTCGATCCGTTTCATTTTGGATCAAAATCCGGAAAGTGTTTGAATTTGAAGTGTTTGAGAATTTGTGAAGTTTTCAAGTATGCCGCCAAGAAGAGCTAATCGCCACCAAAACGTAGAAGCTTTATATCGAAGAGAAGAGGCTGATGAGATGGAGCAAAGAATCAATGAGAATTTTAGCGAAAAGCTTAATGAAGGAATTGGCCGATTAGAGAAGCTTATGACGGAGATGAATCAAAATCGGAGAAGGGTTTCACCAGAATCTAATCATGGAGGTAGTAGAGTCTCACCACATTCCAATCGAGACCGAAGTGTTGAAAATGATCAAGGGCGTGGGAGAAACGTGAATGATCGAGAACGGAGGAACGTAGATAGAAGGGATGATGGTGGAAGGCGTAATGGTAGTAGAGATGTTGGTGGTCAGAATCGACATCGTTATGCATCTGATTTTGAAGAGGAGTATGATGGTGGTAGTGTTCAAGGAAGAGGTCAAGGCAGAAACTATTCTGAGTATGATCACAAATGGGAGTCGGGGATGAAGACTGAAATTCCTGAATTCAAGGGTGGTATGCAAGCGGAGGAGTTTCTAGATTGGATGGCTAATGTAGAGGAGATTTTTGATTTCAAAGAAGTACCAGAACATCGTAGAGTGAAGTTGGTTGCTACGAGGCTGAGGGGTAGAGCTTTGGCATGGTGGCAGCAAACCAAGCTTACACGTGAACGAATGGGGAAGTCAAAAATTGAGTCTTGGGAGAAGATGAAGAAGTTAATGAAAGCAACGTTCTTACCTTACAATTATCAATCTTTGATGTATCAACGTTTGCAAAACTTGAGGCAGGGCACAAAGACAGTTAATGACTATGCTGATGAATTTTACCAACTGATTGCGAGGAATGATATTATGGAAACAGAAGAGCAGCTGACATCTAGGTTCATTGGAGGATTGAGAATGCAGATTCAGGATATGGTCAATATGTTCGATCCAAGATCTGTAGCGGAAGCACATCAGAAAGCGTTGGCTTGGGAAAAACAAGGGAGACGAGGAGGTGGTGTGTTTACTAATTCTAACAATCAAGCGAAGGGTGTTGGAGGAAATTCTAATGTTTCTAAACCTATCAGTAGACCAGTGGTGAAGGAGGCTGAGAAGACAAGGGTTAACAATGGTTTCAAATGTTACAATTGTCAGGAAGTGGGTCATAAAAGCAGTGAGTGTCCAAAACCAAAGAAGAGAACCATGATTGCAGAAGTTGACGATGAGGATGTTGATGAAGATTGTTCTAATCCAGCTGAGGAGGATGAGCAGGATATTGCGTCAGGAGACGAAGGTTGTAACCTAATGCTGAGGAGATCGTGTTTAACACCGAAGCAGGAAGAAGCTAGTTGGTTGAGGAGTAATATCTTTCAGTCAACATGTACTATTCTGGGGAAGGTGTGTAAGTTTGTAATTGACGCAGGAAGCTGTGATAATATTATTTCAACCGAAGCTGTGACGAAGTTGAAATTAAAGACAGAGAAACATCCGAGTCCATACAAGTTAGCATGGTTGAGAAAAGGAGGAGAAGTGAAAGTGGATAGACGAGTTCGTGTACCATTCTCTATTGGGAAGAAATACAAAGATGAAATATGGTGTGATGTAGTAGAGATGGATGTTTGTCATTTATTATTGGGAAGACCATGGCAGTATGATCGAGCAGTACAACATGACGGTCGGACCAATAGCTACAGTTTTATGTTTAAAGGCACGAAGATTATCTTAGTTCCAAAGAAGAGATCACAAGAAGAAAGTAAGTCCGAAGAAATTGAAGAACTGAAAACTTTATTGACTTTAAAAGAGTTTGTTAAAGAGGTTGAGGAAGAACCGGAAGTATTCTTGTTGATTGGACGTGAGAGTAGTGAAGAAGTTGAAATTCCTGAAGAAGTTAAACCAATCTTGAAAGAATTTGACGATGTATTTCCAGAGGAGTTACCAACGGAGTTACCGCCGTTGAGGGACATACAACATCAGATAGATCTTGTTCCAGGTGCTGTATTGCCACACAGACCACATTATCGAATGAGTCCGAAGGAACATGAAGAATTACGGAGGCAAGTAGAAGAATTGCTTGAGCAGGGGCGTGTGCAGGAGAGTCTGAGTCCTTGTGCTGTACCAGCTTTATTGGTACCCAAGAAGGATGGGACATGGAGAATGTGCACTGACAGCCGAGCATTGAACAAGATTACTGTGAGATATAGATTTCCGATGCCGAGGTTGGATGACTTGTTAGATCAAATAAGTGGAGCTATTATCTTTTCGAAGATTGATTTGAAGAGCGGATATCATCAAATTCGTATCAGACCAGGCGATGAATGGAAGACTGCTTTTAAAACCAGGGAGGGTCTATACGAGTGGTTGGTCATGCCATTTGGTTTATCCAATGCACCAAGTACGTTCATGAGGGTGATGAATCAGATTTTTCGACCATTCATTGGAAAATTCGTGGTGGTGTATTTCGATGATATTCTTATTTACAGTGGGAGTTCAGAGGAACATCTGAATCATCTTAGAGAAGTACTGATGGTACTGAGACAAGAACAATTTTATGCTGCTACAAAGAAGTGCGTGTTCATGACGCACAGTGTTTTATTTCTGGGGTATGTTGTTTCAGAGAAAGGAATACAGGTTGACCAAAGTAAAGTCGAGGCGATCAGAAATTGGCCGCAACCCAAGACGATAACGGAAGTTCGTAGTTTTCACGGGTTGGCTTCATTCTATCGAAGGTTTATACCACACTTTAGTAGTGTGATGGCACCTGTTACAGATTGTATGAAAGGCAAACAGTTTGCATGGACAGAGGAAGCAGGGAGTGCTTTTGGGAAGATCAAGGAATTGCTGACGTCTGCACCAATTCTAGTATTACCTGATTTTCAGTTAGTTTTTGAACTACATACTGATGCATCCAAGGTTGGGATTGGAGGGGTGTTGAGTCAGAAGGGACGTCCAATTGCCTATTTCAGTGAGAAGTTGTCAGGAGCGAAGATGCGATACAGTACGTATGATGTGGAGTTCTATGCTGTTGTACAATCTATTAAGCACTGGAGACACTATCTGTTTCAGAAAGAGTTTGTTCTGTATACTGATCATGAAGCATTGAAGCATTTACAAGGGCAAGACAAGATTTCAGCGAGACATGCATCGTGGATTGCATATCTGCAACAGTTTACTTTCGTTGTGAAACACAAGTCAGGGGTGACAAATCGTGTAGCTGATGCTTTAAGTAGAAGGAGTCATTTGTTGACAACGATGAAAGTTGAGGTGACTGGTTTTGAACTATTGCCGGAGCAGATTGCAGAAGATTCTTACTTTAAGAAATTTGTTGAAGGGAACAATGAAGGGAAGACTGATGAGTTTATGTTGGTTGACGGTTTTCTTTTTAAAGGAAGTCGATTGTGCATACCGGAGGGTAGTCTGAGAATGAAGATTATCAAGGAGTTACACGAAGAAGGGCATGTTGGAAGAGACCGTACCTTACAGTTAATTTCACAATCCTACTTTTGGCCATCGATGAGGAAAGAAGTGGAGAGGTTTGTGGAGCGTTGTCATATTTGTCAGGTTTCGAAAGGAACTGCGACTAATGCAGGTTTATATATGCCATTACCTGTACCAACTAAACCATGGGTTGATGTGAGTATGGACTTCGTGTTGGGATTACCAAGGACACAGCGTGGTAACGATTCCATATATGTGGTGGTTGACAGATTTTCAAAAATGGCACATTTCATTGCTTGCAAGAAGACGGCAGATGCGGTTCATGTTGCTCAGTTGTTTTTCAGGGAGATCTATAGACTTCATGGATTGCCAGAATCTATTGTGTCGGATAGAGATACTCGATTTCTGAGTCATTTTTGGTTGAGTTTGTGGAAAATGGTGGGAACGAAGCTGAAATTTAGTAGTGCTTATCACCCGCAAACGGATGGACAGACTGAGGTGGTTAATCGATCGTTGGGAAACTTGTTGAGGTGTCTTGTTCAAGATAATCTGAAGAGTTGGGATGTGAAGTTATGTCAGGCAGAATTTGCCCATAATCATGCTGTGAATCGAAGTACGGGGTTCAGTCCGTTCCAGATTGTTTATTCAAGTTTACCGAAGGGACCGTTAGATTTAACGATGATACCACACTCGAAGGGGACAATTAAGAAAGCTGCTGATTTTGTTGAAGGGCTGACGGAGTGTCATAAAATCGTTCAAGAACGATTAGAGAAAGCAAATGAGAAATATAAACAAGCTGCAGATTTGAAACGACGAAAAGTTGAGTTTAATGAAGGAGATATGGTTTATGCAGTGTTAACAAAAGATCGTTTTCCAGTGGGCGCGTACAACAAGTTGAAAGCCAGGAAAATTGGTCCGGTGGAAGTTGTGAAACGAATCAATGAAAATGCTTATAAACTGAAGCTGCCAGATGATGTGTATACATCTGACGTATTCAATGTTAAACATCTTGTACCATATCATGGGGAAGAGTTTGTTGGGGATGAAGAGTGTGCGAATTCGAGGTCGAATTTCTCTCAACCAGGGGAGGATGATGCAGTGCAGAAAGCTAAGGGTCTAGGTCGCTCACGACCTAAGGAGTGTGTAGGTCGCTCACGACCTAAGGAGTTAAAGGGGGGAGTGAGTGATACCGAGAAGAAAGTCCAATTCGGTGAAGTGTTAGGTCGCATACGACCTAACAAGGCTTTTAAGTTGGAGCTACGACCTAACAGAAACGAGGTGCTGAAACGACCTAACATGTTCTTAGGTCGCGTACGACCTAACTGTGCAGTGCAACATGGTGAACGACCTAACATAACACCAAGTACGGAGCTACGACCTAACGGGTTAGTGGATGGCGAACTAAAACAAGGAGATAGGTCGCTGGAACGACCTAACATGCTTTTAGGTCGCGTACGACCTAGCGAGATAGGAAAGAGGGGGCTGGAACGAGCTAATGGGGTGCTCCGACCTAACAAATCACGACTTAAGATAGGTCGCAAAGTCTTAGGTCGCAAAGGCCCAGGTCGCAAAGTCTTAGGTCGCAAAGGCTTAGGTCGCAAAGCCTTAGGTCGCAAAGGATTAGGTCGCAAGGCCTTAGGTCGCGAAGGCTTAGGTCGCGAAGAATCTCTGAAGCCGCTTCTGTTAGGTCGCAAACGAAGGGATGCCGTTCATTCTTAGGTCGCAAAGCTCTGGAGGCCATTGATTTCCCCAACTCGCCGATCTGGAATGCTGTGTGTTCATTTGTTAAGTCGTGGAATAATGTAATTAGGTCGTTACCGACCTAAGTGAGTTGTTTGTCTTTTAACATGTTTGTTAGGACGCGTCTGTACTAGGTCGCAACATTCAAGGTCGTAGGTCGTTTCCGACCTAAGTACTTGTATTTTTTTGAACTTTTGCGTGTTGAGTTGTAAAGCTATAAATAGCAAGTGTGAGTCATTTGTAAAGGTTGTTGAATATTGAATAAAATTCTCTTTTGATTGCTTTGTGCTTTCATTCAAATTGGTAGTTGAGTGTAATCTCCTATCTCCTCTTTCGGTTAATCGAGTGCGCTCGATTCAACGATTGTAGAAGCCGATTCGCGGAATCAAGTGCGCTTGATCAACGCTTGAAGAATTGAAGATCTTTGAACCCGGTATCGTGCGCGATCAACGAGTTCGAGATAGCTAGAGTTCGGCATCTTCGGATCAACGAATTCGGGCAATTCAGCATTCATCAATCCATCGACTACTACTTTCACAGATCTACATTGTTTTGAATTATCCGCTGCGTCAATATGGCATGTATTTGTTGAGAAAACTCAAGGTATGTGCATTATACTTAGGTCGTCACGAAATGGCGGGTATGAGATAAATAATCTCTTTTGATTTGCTAAGAAAACTCAAGGTCGAGGTTGAGATTATGACAAAGATCATGAGTTAGAAGTTATATATGATACAACCAATAAAATGTTATCCATCGCTTATTGGCCTATGATTTGTTGAGCAAACTCAAGATCAGAATCCTACGGTAAGCGAATCCTAACACCCGTTAGAGAAATTGAAAGATTCTATATATCTCGTAGGGTTTTGTGAAGCATTAAAATATGGTGGAAGCCTTATTAGAAAAATGAAATGAATACATTTAACCTTTCTAATTGTAAGAATATATGTTATATAAAGTCAAAATAATCTACTTAGATAAATTAGTGCAATAATTATAACTGATAAAATGTTTATCAATTAAAATATACAAATGAACTAAATTAAGATTGACATAGAAATAAAATAGATTTATCAATAGATCTTTCGACATGTTGCTTCTTAAAGGCCCATGCAAGGGCCAACTTATACAACCACTAAAATATTCGTGCCTCAATCACTTAAATGTTTATTTGTACAAGACGGTGTATTGTCTTCTATAAGTTTTGAGCTCTTAAGCAATACAATAATATAGATATTTGATTTGTATTCGATCACATATAAATGTTATATGGTGAATAGTTGCTATTTGTAAGTACTAAACTTCAATAAAATTAGTTTATTTGAAATAAGCAAGTAAACCATGGTGCAAGGTTGTGTATTTAATGCAATTAATTACAGTAAGAATTTCTTGTGTTAGATGTAGCACAAAACCAAGAGCTACAAGATGTACCTAAGAATTTGATCGTTGAAATGTCAATTTGATAAGTTTATGTAAAGTGCACCTTATTCGATATCTTTAAATGCTAGATATGGCCAAACACTTTTTTTGTAAAGTTGTAATGACCCATAATTTTCGATAATTAAATTTATTAATTAAATAAGTTTTGGAATTTAATGTTGTGAAAAATTAAAAATTTAAGATTTAATAATAGGAGAAATAACTAGAATGTAATGTTAGTAATGTTAATTTAAGGCAATTGATAATTATTTTAGCGCAATTTCAATAAATTGAAATAATTGTAAACATAAAAATTGGTTATATATTGTAAATAAGGAAATAATTTTAATGTTATATTAATTGGTGAGAAAATGTGTAATTAATTGTAATTGGATAAAATCAGTGTTGTCTAAGTAGTTATAACATTTGTTTGTAGATAATAAACTTATAAATGTGATTAAATTAAGTAAAAGGTGACAATTGTTATTTGTTACCCATTTATTTAATCTGTTGAATTAAATTGGAAATCAATTGCAATTAAATCCAATTAAATATTGCAGTTAATGTAAAGTAATAGGATAACTATAGAATATTGATGTAATAAAATGTAAACCAATGTTAATTATATTCATAAGGCAATAATTGATTTAATAATAAGAGTGAAATCAAGATAAATGAATTTATTGGGATTTTAAATTTAAATTAATGGGTTTATTGCAATTGCAATTAAACACTGCAATTAGTGCAATAATTAACATTGAATTTGACATGGAAAATTGGTTTTAAAAATATTTTTAATTTCTGTGTAATTAGAAATGATAAAATTCGTTAATTATAAAAATTGAATTGGAAAGTGATTTAATTAATTTAATAATAATTTATTTAATTAACGTGAAAATAGCCATTTTGACCACTGTGTCGGATTTCGACGAAACCAGTTTCATCGGATCCGTAACGGTGAATTATTGCAGGATTTCAAGTTTTGTAGCAATCGAACTTGTCGTTTAATCGTACGGACTCGAAATGCGCAGAAATAAATTTAATTGGATTCAATTGAATAAGCTGATTTTAAAAGCTAACTTCTTCATACGATGGAATTAGGACTTGAAACCTATTCCATTGAGTTTAAAAATATCGAAAACATCTATTTTGATATATTGGATGACCCACTTTCGTTTCGGAGATGGAATGGGCTTTTCGGGTCGTTATTATCGTTTGTACCAATTCGATATGATATTCTTGCTTATCGGGATTTGTTCATATAAATTGTTTTGTTCTAACCCTAGCAGCCTTTTTATTTCCCATTAGTGTACGTACTGAATTTCTGTCGTTTCTCTCTTCTCAATGGCTGCAAACCTAATCCTCAAATCCAAATTCAAATCAAAATCAATTTCAAAAATTCAAACTCCTCCAAACCCTAACATATTATATACCGTTTCGAAGCTCTTGACGAGCGTAATTCATTGGTGGAATTCGTTTCTCGATTCAAATCACTATTTGTCCAAAAATTCATGATTTTTTCCCGGCGGTCCATAGGCCATGACCTCATTTAATGGTGGATCTGCGTCCTGGCGACGATCGGAGGACATGGGGTGGTAGAGCTCATTGAGCAGTCTCGATCCATGCGGCTACTTGGGGCTAGAAGTGTTTCGATGCGCGACAATCAGAGGTCAAGGGGGCGGAAACCGCTTGCGTTCGAGGGTGGCCTGAAGCGTCGCGACGCACAGCAAGGTTATAGGAGGAGGTGGCTCGGAGAGAGGGTGGTGCTGGCACGCTCAGATCTGGGTCACGTCGTGGCTAGGCGGCGTGAAAATGAGGTGAACGACATGATGCAGGCAGTTGCGTTTGGTCGATCGCGATCTTGTTTTGGCTGCATTAGGGTTCGAGCAGAGATAGGGTGACGTGGAAGGTATCAATTCGTTTACAAAGTTATTTTATTTATATTTTAATTTAAATTTTATAATGATAAAATGTGTATAACTTTTGCATACAAGGTCGGATTCACGCGCGGTTTTCTCCACTGTGATCGTATCGAAATTTCAGACATTATGGAACTAGTTTTGAAGAATTCTGAGACAGTTGAAATTTAGGCCTTATTTTGGATTTCAAATCGGTTTGAAATCAGAGGTGAGTGTTTTAACCCACTCACAACTACTATCTTATGTTAGTTAAATTGAATTTATGATGCGATTAGGAATTGATTGGTTGATGTTTGGTATATTTAAATTGTCATTTCAGTTAAATCTGACTTTTATTGAATATTATCGCCATTAATTTAATATTAAATTCTAAATCTCCAATTAATACTCGTTATTGATAACCAGTTACTTGTTATTGTTTATTGATTGGTTTGAATAGTGATTGTGATGGATGTTGATTGTTGATATTGGATGACTGGATGTTATATATTTATATTGTTATAAAACTTCAAGTTCCCTATGGGTTGAAATGATACATGCCCGAACGATCTATAGATTAGGGAGAAATCGTTATGAGTTGAAATGATAGACTCAAGCGATTTTATGGATTTGAATTTATTTTCGGATTGTGGGTTGAAATGATATATACCCGTAAAATTTAAAATATTTGCGGATTGAAATGATAAATATCCGTATCACTTGACCATAGGTAGAAAATTATATACGGACACCGGATTGGTGAAATTAAATGATTTTTAAATCCTTAATTTTTGAATTCAGTTAAATGATACTTTGAAATAAAATAGGATTATATAAACTGAATTATTTTTGAAAATCCAAGTTTAAATGTTGAAATTGGAGTTGGTTTAATTAATTGTTTAAAAGAATAAAAATGGAAATTTCAAAGTTGAATTTGAAATATAACCGAAATTTATTGAAATGGAGTTATTGGAAATGTTTGAATAATTAAACTTTGAAATCTATGAAATTTAAGTTCTTTAAAAATTTTAGTTCAAACATGAGTTTGAGATCGGCATAAATTGAAATGATTTTTATGGGAAGTTGAATTGAATGAAAATTTAGTTTGTTGAATCTGAATATGGTCCAGATGTGTTGAAATGAAAGAAATAATTTATTTTGATATCCATTTCAAACTTAATTATTTTAATATATGTTGTTCAAAGATTTATTATTTTAAAAATCTTGATTTTAAGATTTTCAAATTATTAAACTAATTTAATATTTTTTCAACTAGTTTAAACTATTTTAATCAATTTAAACTATTTTAATTTATCTTAATCTATTTTAATCTATTTTAACCTATTTAAGCTAATTAACCCATTTTAATTTATTTTAAATCTATTTAGTCCATTTTAAATCTATTTTATAATATGCATTTTAAACTATTTTAACTATTTTAAACTATTAAAACTATTAAAACTATTTTAAAACTATCTAAACTATTTTCTAAAAATAAAATGGTGCAAGGTTGGACTGCTATATTTAAATCCTTGATTTAAAGCGAATATGGTAAATGATGTTATAACCTAATTTGGGATTTAAATGATATTTTCTGGTGAAATGACATATTTGATTAAATAAGATTATTTTGAAATGAGATTTAACCTATTTTGTCGATATGATTTCAAAAGTGAATATGATTTCAAAAGTGATATGTTTGAATCGAATATGATATTTTGATATCAATTATGAATTTACTTTGGAAATCTAAAAGAACCATCTGGGGTAAAATAAGCGTTTGGTTGTTAAAGAGACCGGGATCAGATATTTTCATACTCGCTGCCAATACCAAAAACTACTTTAACAACTGTGTACGTGGTGGAGATTCCAGAATGAAGTAGGATGGTTTGGTGAACGATTCTGTATGAGGTATTTACGTAGCCTTGACTCCCGTGAGTCAGCTTGATGTGGCTAAAACAGGAGCTATACTGGGCCAAGTGAGGTCGCTTCTCCTATTGGGCACATTTCTTCGATACAATATTATTACTTTTTGATTGAGGCCACCCCTTGATTTTGATTATGGGAGTGTGTTTCGAGGTGGGCGGTAGTAGCTGCTATGCGTTACCGCCAGTCCGGGAGTGCAAATGGTAGAATCCTACCCTGGCATTGCCTCGCGTGTCATGTCTCATGCCTTATCGGACCTTTTACGAGTTTGGTTTGTACCATACCTATGGAGTGCCCTCTGATAGCCCTCCAGTTTACGGAGGAATTACGGTACTGTATAGACTATGGGAATATATAAAATGTGTTAAGGGGGATATGGGTAACGCCTTAACGCTATTTTAATACTTTACTTTACTGTAGACACTATTATAATAGCGTATTGTACTATGTATGTGGATAGTTTAACGGATCCTTAGGAGATGGAAATCCCGAACATCTCTTAAGTTATTACACTCACGTTGACACTGAATAGGAGATGTCAAACCCCGCAAACATCTCTGAAGCCGTTACACTCATATTTATGTACTGTTGATTTAACTTACATAAGATCTTTTAGTTCTGACTCGAGTGTTTTGTCTTTTCATTACGCTCGGGTCAGTCTGAGCTTTTCAGTGTATTGAAGACCTTATTTCTGGAGGATGAAGACGAAGATTTTGTATTAGTATTATTTATTTTATTTATTTCACTACATCATGTTGTTCCACTGCATTATTTACTTATTACTGCTGTATGTAACTTTGATCTGTATTGTAAAAGCGTAATCAAATGTTATTTGTAAAACAGCTTCATGAACTTTTTATTTAATTATTATATTTTGTCATTCCGCTGTGAGATTTTTTATATTGTTTTATTCCTTTCTCTTCTTTTCTTATTTACCCCATAACAATCCCCCTTTTGAATGGTTTGAGTCTGACATGTGTGGTTTATTGTCGATTTAAATCATCCAAAGAGGTGGGTCGTTACAGTTGGTATCAAAGCGAGGTTTAGCGATAATCTTAGCTTTGTGCGGTCTGACTCATTAGAGGTAGGGTAGTAATACCCTTGAATGGGTCATTGAGTGTGTATATATATGAGAGAGCATATTTGTTAGTGTTATAAAAATGTTTTTATAAGTGTTAATTTGTTCTGTTTAGTATTTATAAATTTTGGTCGGTACATAGGACGCTATGGCATCGATAGGGATTTCTAAACACTTAATAGGGCAAACCGACATAATATTTGTTTTGAAAATGGGTAAATGAAATAATTTTACCTAGTATTATATTTTGTATATAAAAGAATAATCTTCATAAATGTATATAATTGTATGGGTTATGTTTGTTTATTTGTTAGGAAGTGAAATTTTATAAATATTAGTTGCAAAATGGGATTGTAAATAAAATGAATATAAATTGAAAATTTAGAACTTAAGTTCCAGGATTTTTGAAAATTTCTTTCGAAAGATTTTGGAATATAATATTAGTATTATTTGGAAGTATTTTCTGATAAAAATATTTCAATATTATTTGAAAGAAATGTTTTAAAGGAAGTTTAAAAAGAAATAAGTTATGTACTCCCCTCTCTATCGTTGGAAAATAATCTCGGTGATGAGTGCACACATCATCGACGTTCATTTTCGAGTTTCAAAGTAGGAAGACTGCTGTAGTAGTTTTACTACACATCTATTTTGATGAATAAATCTTAATTTTGAATTCCTAAATATGATTTGATCTATAAAGGATATAAATATATGTATTATTTTCTAAATGACTGAAA
The DNA here is from genome assembly GCA_030737815.1 of Allium fistulosum. Taxonomy (NCBI): domain Eukaryota; kingdom Viridiplantae; phylum Streptophyta; class Magnoliopsida; order Asparagales; family Amaryllidaceae; genus Allium; species Allium fistulosum. Next base: position 298,993,233 of record CM060908.1, on the reverse strand, counting down.
TGAATCCGGAATTTAGTTCTTAAACTCTCTGATAATTAGTAGTTTCAGTTATTGTAATAAAATGAAATCTTAACTATTTTAATGATTGGAAACTTCTAGATTGTGTAATTAGAAACTAGATGCTAAGTAATTAATGAACCATATAAGAAATGGAAATTTGTAGCTTGTAAATTTAAAGATAGCAAGAATTTTGAAGATGTAATTAGTGAACATTTTGGTAAATTAAAAATGAATAAGATAAACTTGGGTAACATTCAATTACATTTTAAAAGACATATATATATATATATATATAACTTACCAAAATATTTAAAAGTTGAAATGTTAATAAGAAAATGTCATAGAATATTATACAAGTAAAACTTAGGAAATGAAAGTGTTTAATGGAATTTTGTTTATAAACGAAGAATTACGACGTATAGAAATATTATAAACTTAAGTTAATAATTTGAGATGCTAGTAATTAAATTTAATAGAAAAAAAGTGAATACTGAAAGTATACGATTATAAACTTAAGTTAATGATCGAAGCCATTTATAAAGAAAAAGTGAATAGTAAAGGTGAATCCTATAAATGAAAGAAATAAATGTGAAAAAAATATAAGTATGAGTTGCTTCACAAATGAATATTGATGTAATAGGGAATCAAAGTAAATAATACATGTGAAGTAAAATGAAATAAAAAGGTATGTAATACTTAAATAATGAATTCATTGGTTATTTTAAACAATTGAATGTAAACAACTTATGTAAGCAATGAATGTAAAGTAATGAAAAGAAAATAGCATTGTATGAATAAATGAGAAATGAAATTTTGTAAGTAATGAAAGTAAATTAATGGGAAAATAGCATTGTATGAATAAAGAAAAAATGGGAAAATAGCATTATTTAATCTGTTGAATTAAATTTTAAATCAATTGCAATTAAATCCAATTAAATATTGCAGTTAATGTAAAGTAAGAGGATAACTGTAGAATATTGATGTAATAAAATGTAAACCAATGTTAATTATATTCATAAGGAAATAATTGATTTAACAATAAGAGTGAAATCAAGATAAATGAATTTATTGGGATTTTAAATTTTAATTAATGGGTTTATTGCAATTGAAATTAAACATTGCAATTAGTGCAATAATTAACATTGAATTTGACATGGGAAATTGGTTTTAAAAAGATTTTTAATTTCTGTGTAATTAGAAATGATAAAATTTGTTAATTATAAAAATTGAATTGAAAAGTGATTTAATTAATTTAATAATAATTTATTTAATTAACGTGAAAATAGCCATTTTGACCACTGTCTCGGATTTCGACGAAACAAGTTTCATCGGATCGCAACGGTGAATTATTACAGGATTTCAAGTTTTGTAGCGATCGGACTTGTCATTTGATCGTACGGACTCGAACTGCATAGAAATCAATTTAATTGAATTCAATTGAAATAAGCTGATTTTAAAAGCTAACTTCTTCATACGATGGAATTAGGACTTGATACCTGTTCCATTGAGTTTAAAAATATTGAAAACATCTATTTTAATATATTGGATGACCCACTTTCGTTTCGGAGACGAAACGGGCTTTTCGGGTTGTTATTGTCGTTCGTACCAATTCGATATGATATTTTTGCTTATCGGGCTTTGTTCATATAAATAGTTTTGTTCTAACCCTAGAAGCCTTTTTATTTCTCATCAGTGTACGTACTAAATTTCTGTCATTTCTCTCTTCTCAATGGCTGCAAACCTAATCGCCAAATCCAAATAAAAATCAAAATCAATTTAAAAAATTCAAACTCCTCCAAACCCTAACATATTATATACCATTTCAAAGTTCTCGACGATCGTAATTCACTGGTGCAATTCGTTTCTCGATTCAAATCACCGTTTGTCCTGAAATCAGTGATTTTTCTCGACCGTCCATAGGCCATGACCTCGTTTAATGGTGGATCTGCGTCCTGGCGACAATCGGAGAACATAGGGTGGTAGATATCGTCGAGCAGTCTCGATCCATGCGGCTACTTGGGGCTGGAACTGTTTCGATGCGCGGCAATCGAAGGTCAAGGGGGCGGTGGCCGCTTGCTTTTGAGGGTGGCCTGAGGCGTTGTGGTGCACGGCAAGGTTACAGGAGGAGGCGGCTCGGAGAGAGGGTGGTGGTGGCATGCTCAGATCTGGGTCACGTCGTGGCTAGGCGGCGTGAAAATGAGGTGAACGGCACGATGCAGGCGGTTGTGTTTGCTTGATCGTGATCGTGTTTTGGCTACGTTAGGGTTCGAGCAGAGATAGGGTGAGGTGGAAGGTATCAATTCGTTTACAAAGTTATTTTATTTATATTTTAATTTAAATCGTATAATGACCAAATGTGTATAACTTTTGCGTACGAGGTCGGATTCACGTGCGGTTTTCTCTACTGCGATCGTATCGAAATTTTGGACACTATGGAACTTGTTTGGACAAATTCTGAGAATTTTAAAATTTGGGCCTTATTTTGGATTTCAAATCGATTTGAAATCAAAGGTGAGTGTTTTGACCCACTCACAACTACTAGATTATCTTATGTTAGTTAAATTTAATTTATGGTGCGATTAAGAATTGATTAGTTGATGTTTAGTATATTTAAATTATCATTTCAGTTAAATCTGACTTTTATTGAATATTATCGCCATTAATTTAATATTAAATTCTAAATTGCCAGTTAATACTCGTTATTGATAATCAGTCGCTTGTTATTGTTTATTGATTGGTTTGAATAGTGATTGTGATGGATGTTGATTGTTGATATTGGATGACTGGATATTATATTTTTATATTGTTATAACACTTCAAGTTCCCTATAGGTTGAAATGATACATGCCCGAACGATCTATAGATTAAGGAGAAATCGTTATGTGTTGAAATGATAGACTCAAGCGATTTCCTGGATTTGAATTTATATTGGGATTGCGGGTTGAAATGATATATACCCGTAAAATTTAAAATATTTACGGATTGAAATAATAAATATCTGTATCACTTGACCATGGGGTAGAAAATTATATACGGATACCGGATTGGTTAAATTAAATGATTTTTAAACCCTTAATTTTTGAATTCAGTTAAATGATACTTTGAAATAAAATTGGATTATATAAACTGAATTATTTTTGAAAATCCAAGTTTAAATGTTGAAATTGGAGTTGGTTTAATGAATTGTTTAAAAGAATAAAAATGGAAATTTCGAAGTTGAATTTGAAATATAATTGAAATTTATCGAAATGGAGTTATTGGAAATGTTTGAATAATTAAACTTTGAAATCTATGAAATTTAAGTTCTTTAAAAAATTTAGTTCAAACATGAGTTTGAGATCGGCATAAATTGAAATGATTTTTATGGGAAGTTGAATTAAATAAAAATTTAGTTTGTTGAATCCGAATATGGTCCAGATGTGTTGAAATGAAAGAAATGGTTTATTTTGATATCAATTTCAAACTTAATTATTTTAAAAATCCTAATTTTAAGATTTTCAAACTATTAAACTAATTTAATCTATTTTCAACTAATTTAAACTATTTTAATCAATTTAAACTATTTTAATTTATCTTAATCTATTTTAACCTATTTAAGCTAATTAACCCATTTTAATTTATTTTAAATCTATTTAATTTATTTTAAATCTATTTTAAATCTATTTAAACTATCTTAAATCCACCTGAACTATTTTAATATATTTTAAACTATTTTAAAGTATTTTAAACTATTTTAACTATTTTAAACTATTAAAACTATTAAAACTATTTTAAAACTATCTAAACTATTTTCTAAAAATAAAACGGTGCAAGGTTGGACTGCTATATTTAAATCCTTGATATAAAGCGAATATGGTTAAATGATGTTATAAGCTAATTTGGGATTTAAATGATATTTTCTGGTGAAATGACATATTTGATTAAATACGATGATTTTGAAATGAGATTTAACCTATTTTGTCGATATGATTTCGAAAGTGATATGTTTGAATCGAATATGATAATTTGATGTCAATTATGAATTAACTCTGGAAACGTAAAAGAACCATCGGTGTGAAATAAGCGTTTGGTTGTTAAAGAGACCGGGATCGGATATTGTCATACTCTCTGCTAATACTGAAAACCACTTTAACAACTTTGTACGTGGTGGAGATTCCAGAATGAAGTAGGATGGTTTGGAGAACGATTCTGTATGATGTATTTACGTAGCCCTGACTCCCGTGAGTCAGCTTGATATGGCTAAAACAGGAGTTATACCGGGCCAAGTGAGGTCGCTCCTCCTATCGGGCATATTTCTTCGATTCCATATTATTACTTTGTGATTTGTTTAGTGGCCACCCCTCGATTTTGATTATGGGAGTGTGTTTCGAGGTAGGCGGTAGTAGCTACTATGCGTTACCACCAGTCCGGGAGTGCAAATGGTAGAATCCTACCCTGGCATTGCCTTGCGTGCCGTGTCACATGCCTTATCGCGCCTTCTACGAGTTTGGTTTGTACCATACCTATGGAGTGCCCTCTGATAGCCCTCCAGTTTACGGAGGAATTACGGTACTGTATAGACTATGAGAATATATAAAATGTATTAATGGGGATATGGTTAATGCCTTCACGCTATTTTAATATTTTATTTTACTGTAGACACTATTATAATAGCGTATTATACTATGTATGTAGATAGTTTAACGGATCCTTAGGAGATGGAAATCTCTAACATCTCTTAAGTTATTGCACTCACGTTGACATTGGATAGGAGATGTCAAACCCCGTAAACATCTCTGAAGTCGCTATACTCATATTTATTTACTGTTGATTTAACTTACATAGGATCTTTTAGTTCTGACTTGAGTGTTTTGTCTTTTCATAGCGCTCGGATCAGTTTGAGCTTTTCAGTGTATTGAAGACCTTATTTCTGGAGGATGAAGACGAAGATTTTGTATTATTATTATTTATTTTATTTATTCCACTACATCATGTTGTTCCGCTGCATTATTTACTTATTACTACTGTATGTAACTCTGATCTGTATTGTAAAAGTTTAATCAAATGTTATTTGTAAAAGAGCTTCATGAACTGTTTATTTGTTTATTATATTTTGTATTCCACTGTGAGATTCTATGTTTTGTTTTATTCTTTTCTTTTCTTTTCTTATTTACCACATAACAATCCTTCCTTTTGAATGGTTTGAGTCCGACATGTGTGGTGTATTGTCGATTTAAACCATCCAAAGAGGTGAGTCGTTACAAAAGTGTTCATTAAAGCCTTGTATTAACGGTTTTCTTTTGGATGTTTCGACCAATTGGAAAGGAAAGAGAATATACGAAAGTGGATGTAACTTAGGCACAGTTGGGATGCGAAGTGTGAACGATCACCTCTGCTTCATGAAGAGACAATGGAAATGAGAATTATAAAAAATACTAAAAGATACTTAACACGGAATGAGATGTGTGGTTTCTATTCCAAATGTATTTTCATATAGAAATTTGTTTTCTATGAAAGTTATTTCTTTGAGTTCAAGATATTTGATCTAAAACTTTAGACTATAAACTAGTTACAATCTTGAAATAAAATTGCAATAAGTGGTTGAATCGAGCTTTGTATTTCATACGCTATTACAGTAATGAAGGAAATAGTGAGAGCATACTATATAGCACTTCATATTGAACGCATCGAGTTATAAAAATTGTTTTTTTAAATATAAAAATTATTATTTATAAAATAAGAATTGTTTTAAGTATTGACTAGAAATAGATATAGTTTTATTTTGATATGAATATTATAAAATAAATCTATAATAATGGTATTTATAACAACATTAGAAAATAAAGGACAATAAATTTTTATTATTTTTATAATAATTATTTTGGAATTACCTTCTTTTTAAGGCATTATATAAATTACTTTTCCTATGATATTACGTAATTTTACCGACTTCCTTCTCCAATGGCCATTTTCTCTCCCTGTTCTCTCAGTGATCCCATCCGTTCACTTCCGCAAATGTCTCTCTACTTTTGATCATTTGCTCAAGTCGTTAGAGATTCACTTTGCCATGCTTTCTATACAAACTCGATAGTGTCGCGTAAAAAAACAAATGCTCTTTCGATCCAACGTCAAGCAGGAAAATAGTTATTCTTTCATTGTGGGAGCTCGACTCATATTTCCAGACTCTGTCGTGACCCAATTCATTGTTTCGGATGCAGGCGACTTGGCGGCTAGCATGCTAGCTACCACTCATCATTAAAAGATCATCCTATAGAGACATGCTTTGATACATTGATAAGGGAAGAACCATAAATTCCGGTTCGTTCTCAAAAGTGTAATGCTTAATCGTCTTTTGCTTGACAATCTATGGCAAAATAAAGAATCGGGCATAGGGACACTAAAGGACGTTTTCCATCATTTTAACGCATTCCACTAGGCAGAGGGGGGAGAAGTACATGGTGACATATTGTCTCCGGCAATTACTTGAAAGATAATCCAGTGCGACGGCAAGTTGGAGCCTGATGAAAGAAGAAAATACATCAGAAATGATGTGACCACTTTGCTTGATGAAATGTCTTCAAGGCCTGGTCGGCGTTCTCGTTGATCCAGATGTTACATCTGACCCTCTGTGCCATAATCCTTATGTTAATTGTTGATTTAACAACCTTTAAACCTTGACATACCTAAATTTTTAGTAAAGAGACCAATGCTAATCTTGAGTTGAACTATCTCAAGTATATTAAAACTTGAAATAACTTCAATCTGTTGGAGGAACTGACAGATGAAGAAAGTACTCGAGTTGGAAAAGTCATAAAGAAGGGTTTAGGTGTAGGGAGACAAGGAACTAACATGGACGATGGCTTGGCTGAAACCAAATATGACAATTTGTTGGTGTTTAGCGATCTTATGTCTCCAAAAAGAAGACATCAAATTCCAATTGAGGACGACATGATAGTTTTTAGTCAGATTTGAATGGTATTAGGTTGGTTGCTGTTTATGGGATAAATAGCTTGGCGGGGGATATGGGTTTGGCCATGGCTGGGCATGTTGGTGTGGGGATGGTTGAGGCGGTGAGCTCAAAAAAAAAATGGGGTGGATGAGATTAAGATTTTGGGAGAGGATAATTTAATTGATGTTGTGTGGGCTTTAGTTATGGGTGAGTATGTCGGTGTAGTTCTTGGTCAGGCTAAGGGGGTCGCAAATTTTGCTAGTGTACAGGCTATAGGTATCGGTGAGTTTGAAGGTGTAGTTTGTGGTCAGGTATCAGATGTCGTAAGGGAAGCTCATGTTGTTGAAGAAAAGGTTGATGATTTGGTATTGGAGGATGGAAATGTAACAGGAGATGATGATATTATTGAGAGAAATGATGTTTTGTTATTTTCAAGGTGGATATGCAGCTGGTTTTGAAGGTGGTGTTTTGCTGTGGAAAGAGGAGGATGAAAGTTTCTACAGTTTTTGCCTACTTCTATCCATCGCCCCCAAATCTCTCACCCTCCTCCACTTAATAATGTCTTAGACACCACATTGTATATGAAAATTTTACACTGACAAATTTACTTCTGTAGTTTCGATATTAGAACATCTCCAATAATTTTGGTGCAGAAATTACATTTTCTGCACTTCAAAATTGTAACCTCCTGAATGTCCCAACAACTATTGGGGCCAGACGCCCATTCAACAGGCGCTTATTGAACAGGCGTCCGAGCTCTTAGAGAGCTCAAGCCATTATTGGGAGGGATTATTGGGCCGTTGGAGGGGATTATTGGGTCGTTGGAGCACAAGCGCCCAAGCCCCAGGTGTCTATTCAACAGCCGTCTAAGATGAGTACATAAATGTAACCAAAAATGCCCAAAATATAACCGAATCAGAGTTGTAACCGCTGTTGAAGAGCCATAATAGTGTATATATTGAATTATATAATATATAAGTGGTGGTTGGAGATGCTCTTATGGTTATCTTAATGATGAAATATGAATAGCCTTATAAGTATCAAATACAGTAATACACAATAATCTTCATTCCTATTACACCACTTCTTCCTTCCTCTTTACATCATTCAATTCATCTCACCGTCTAGATTTTTCTAGCATAATTCAACCAAGCCCCAACATATTAATTGAGCAATCTAAGCAAATATTAAAAAAATTCAGGTTAAGACAATTTTTTTTAATGTTTAGCCTTAATAATTCTAAGAAAATTGATCAAACCCCATAAGACAAATAATTAAAAGAAAAGATGAAAGGTTTGAGTTTGTGAGATGAAGTAGCATGTATTTGTGGTTGGGGAAGATGAAGGGTAATAAAGGAAAAAGTGGGGTGAAGAGTAATTAGTAGGGTTCATTATGTTTTTTTTAAATTTCAGAGCGTGAAAGGCAGTTTTAGGGGTGTTAATAGCCTAAGATCGGTTTTTTGGTTTATAAAGAAGGGAACGTAGATTTGAGAGAGTGGATACAATCAGAGTTATATGATGCAGTAGTGGTGTAAGATTCTTTATAATCAGATTCTAATGTTGTTGCTTCTTTTGATGAGAAGGTGGGTCGATTGGATCTTTCAGATTCTAGGGTGGTAAAGGACGAGGCTACTACAACTTCGGCTTCAAAGCTTGCAATTGGATGTTAGTCCTTTCAGCTAGGTAGTTTGGTTAGTAGGAGTGCACAGATACTCGGTGCGTCACCTAGTTTGGCTTCTAGAGCACCAAGCACTAGTTTCGGTTCGGTTAATCTTTTAGGCAGCACTTACTGTTCTACTATTTTGAATGAATTATCCACTAATGCCATGCTTGATTTAGCTAGAAAAAGAGGATTTGTTTTGGACATAGAACAATCTGATATAGAACATATTAGAAATAAGAAACTTGAGAGGGTCTGACCTCCTAGACCATGTAATGCATCAACTGGAACACTAGGGAGTTAAATAGCCTAGACAAATGTAATAAAATTAGGTCTTTTTAAAGGATAATAATATAAACATAGCTTTACTATAAGAAAATAAAATTGAGCATCATGATTTCAGCTTCTATAGATGTTTGGTGGGGTTTCATATTAGTAATGGGGTTTGTCTCTGTGCTTGGGGTAGTTTGGGAGGTTTAATGGTGGGTTGGAAACATAACTGTGTTAAGCTAATTCAATCCATTTTTAATGTTTACTCAATGCATCTTATTTCCAAGGATCTATGAGATGATTCCTCATTAAATGCACTGAATGTCTAGGGACCGAATTGCAAGTTTGATAGGAGAGTTCTTTTGGTCGAGTGTCTCTGGTTTAGATCCCTTACCATTGGTCTTTGGTTAGAGGGGATTTCATGGTGACTAGATTCTTAGGAAAGCGCTCGCCTAGAGAAGGGAATATTTCTGCAATGGATGAGTTTGACCAATTTATTATTAATGGTAATTTAATTGAATTACCACTTAATAATACATGGTTTACTTGGTCGAACTCAAGAGAAATACCTTTGATGGCGCTTCTTGACCGTTTCTTCATTGGCGAAGAATTGGAAGATAGGTTCCTTGGTTTGCATGTTAATGGGCCCCCAACTATGTTTTTCGATCACTGTCCTATTATTCTATTTTGTGAGTGCGACGACCCACCTTTTCGACCCTCAGAAGTCGACATTCATACATCCACGATACTCATGTATCAAGCATCCGAGTGCCGGTAAGACAGATTGTTGAGAAAAAGGAAAGAAAAGACAGAACAGAATCTCATAACATGACGATCAATCTATAATACAACAATGATCTTTACAAAAGAAAAACTGAACTTTATTATACATATATTAATCAGAGTACCAATCAGCATTCATCTTGGAAAGTTATAATTTCCTGCCTTTACAATTGTTGATAAATACAAAACATGAAAATACAACGGAAATAAAAAGATACATGAATATGTCTTAAGGCCTATAGCTCATCTCTAGAAGCTCCAAAGCATCTAAACTAGGTCTGTAAATATGCTCGGTTTAACCCGAGCATTATAAGAAAATAACACCCAGATCAGTCTGCTAAACCAACATGAGAAATCTCAATCCAATCATACTTATTTCTATATTTATAAAACTCTTTCAAAATAAAAGGTATCTCGTATGACCACATCGCACATAAACACGGACGGGTTTTTACCTTACGATAACCAAAACATTTCTATAAGAAATCCATTGATATAATAATAATGTCTAGGGTTTAAAATAAATATGGAATATAGCTGGAATGCTTGCATCTCATGTTCCAGCATAGTTGGGCACAACTAAGTCCGTACACTGCTTATTGGAGAGTGGATTCAATAAATGGCAAGGTAAGGGACTACCTTCCGTACAGTACATCTTTAGATAAAATGTACCGAGGCTACAATCGCAATTGCCCCTCTACCAATATAGGACCAGCCTACCCCTTACTGGATAGTATAAAATATGCCATCACCCCGGTTGTTTCCAACCTTTATAAAGAGCTCTCATGCACACCCAAATCCATAATATGATAATCTTGAAAGGTGATGATAGACCCTTACGGGAGCGACCCACATAGCCCTACAGCATCCATCCTGTTTTAGCCATTTTCGGGGTAAGAGGCTTGAGGCAACAATTACCTTTTATATAGCAATTCCACTTGGTATGCTAACACTGCCCTCCAAGGAGAAATGTAATGCCAGTATTCATCCATACAAGTTCGTTATAGGTCTGAATGAAACCGAAAGTACTACTTTTACTACATCCATTTTGGAATCACCCTCAGGATTAGTAGCAAGCAGCCCTTGCACTTCAAAGAGCTCCATTTTTTATTTTCTTAAACATATTCTAATTCGAACACTTATGCTAGTTCGAAGTGGTTTTCGGATAATATATCTGATCTCGATCTCTCCGAACTGACAATGGTAGTTTAAAACTGGGCAAGTTTTGATAGCCGGTTATTTATCTATCAAATAAACGAACAAGCATCAATCAAATTAGGATTTGTTTCCATAGGGAACCGACAATGGTTAAGCATATGAGCAACCACTAACCACTTTAATAAATCCTTTCATGAATTAAAATTGCTTTGTAAATACTTGTATCAAAATACTTTTACAAAGATATATTCACAAACCCTTTATACACCTTTTTATACTTGGAAAAATATCTGAATGCTTATCTCCACATATAAGTATATTCACAAAAATACTGCCCTTTCACTACTTCAAGCTTGATATTTAATAATTCATATAACAGGTGTATTATTGAAAATAAATAAATAAGGGCGAGGAATCCTGTTGATCCCTCTATAAATTTCCTGTACATCAGATAAAGTCCCCGCAATTAATTACATATATTGACCACTTTAAAAGCAACAATCCATCAAAACCAAACAATCAACCAAATAAAGCATCTAAGCAAACAATCAATAATTTCTATTTATTATGAAACATTACAGATTAATCAAAAAGGTGAGTTAAACTCACCGAAATTTCAATTATTGCCGAAGTGTTCCAATTCCGACTGAAATCGAACATCATTCGATTTTTGCCTGAAATTCTACAAGCTTCGATCTCTATCAATACATTTCCATAACATAGATCTCATTACTACGGATGTAACGTGACAGACCGCATTCGAGTTGGACCTAGTATGAACAAGATATGGATTTTACAAGATTTTGGATTAACTAAAATAATTAATTCACCAATAACATAATTAATTAACCTTAATCTCTTCATTGACAACCCTAATTCCCTACATCAAATCCAGGCCGCACATCATCTTTACTCGACGCCTCCGCTTCCTCGCCTGCCACCGCCTCCTCCAGCCTCTTACCGCCGCTCGACTATAGAAGGTAGCCCTATCTCCGACCGTCCAAACGCTACCACCTTCGTCCCCTCTAGTGCCGCCATCGTCAAGAATTAAGCCCAATGTTGCCTCACCGTCAATCTCCAATCGCCACCTCCTTGGTCCTCCATTCGACAATCCAACCGACCAACACACTCTCCTCGCCGAGTCGCACAATATCCTAGTTGAGGCCATCACCTAAAACTTCCTCTAGAGGCTCTGATCAATGTGGATCATTGGATTAAGGGAATGATAAACAGCGGCTAGGGTTTAAATTAGGGTTAGAGTAAAATTAATAGGGGTGTGGTCATATATATAGGAAAATATCCGATACTATTTACGCCCGAAGATTTTCGAACTCCAATCGAGGCGGCTCACTGGCGTTCTTTGCTAAATACCCAATTCTATCATATACAAAAGTTAGGTTTTAAAATTAAATTATATTAATATTAATTCCTCAAATTAATCGCTATGCGTTTTAGGCTCACACGACTGCGCAGTACATCCGATCATCATGACACTCATCAGTGTACAACAATTTATTATCCTGAATCCAATGGCATTGGTTTCATCAAAATCCAAGTCAGTGCCTCGGAATGATATTTTAAAGAATTTCCAAATTATTTATTTGAACCATTTATTTTATGAAAATTAATTTTTCAAAATGAGTTCAATGTTATTATTGTTAATAAAAGGGGTAAAATAAAACTATTCAATCCATTAAATAAATATTCAATTTAATACCCAAATATTTAAATAAATATTCAAATATTTATTCACAATTCAAAGATTTTAAATAATCTCTAATTTAATTTAAGTTTTAAAGCTTTTAAACCAGTAATTTCAATAATTAAAGTAAATTAAATATTCAAAATCAAATGTCTAAAATTCTGGGTCGTTACATTTCCCCCCCTTAAAGGAATTTCGTTGCTGAAATTTTCAAGGTAAGGAATATCCCTCCAAACCCTTTCACTTTCAAAATCAATTAGTTGAAACTTGTTATCAAATTTTCTAAGTCCTCAAAATTATGAAAATTTTGGTAGCATCTCCTTTGCGCTTCTCGATTGGGAAATCTACAAATCGCCATTACGTGCCCAGTCCAACAAAAGAAAACAAAAGCCAAGTGGTCTCCCATATCTGGGGCATAAAATCATCAACCAAACCAAAATAATAAACATATACCTATTTGTCAAACAACTAAAATTTACTTATGAAACCAAAAGCAGCAAGCTAGCCATTGCTTCCATGTACCTGAATCTCACTTACATTCAAAAGAGAATTAAACATAAAAATAAAACAATACTACAACTCAATCATCATATACATGAATCTAAGCACGCTAAACCATAAATAACAATCATCTCAACCAATCATGCCATAACAAATCATGAAACTTGCATTTTTAGTGACAAAAGCATATAATTTAATAAAGCCTGTATGATGTACATATACCATCGGTACACAATATCAAATCCGATCGCTCGCTCGATCACACAAATTTCACTTCCAAACTAGTAATGTAACGACCCAGAATTTTACTACCTTGGTTTGCGAATATTTAATAAATTTTAAATATTCAAATAATAGGTTTTATAAATTAAAAATAATATGACTCTTTTAAATAATAACAAATGATGGTAAATATAGTTTTGTAATGACCCGGGATTTTTCCACTTTGAAATAAGCTATTTAAATATATTTTACATAATCAATAAATGGATTTTTATTAGTAAATAAACCTATTTAATTAATTAATTAATAATAAAGATAAAATAGTTTTCAAAATTTGTTTACCCATATAGATAGTTCAAATAATAATAGAAAATGTGACCGAAGGACGTTTTCCAAAATTTCAACTTTTCGACACCCGAAAGTCGTCGGGAACATTGTGCACGCTTGGTGCAACATGTTCACATTTATATATGATAAGATTAGTAATAATAAAACACACTTATTTACATACTAACACATATTTAATTAAGCATAAGCATGAATTTGACAAATTATGTTATAAAAGGCATATAAACACAATTATATGTATACAAATCACCTCCATATCCTTAGTACACACACATGGAAGCTCTAGCATGATTCAAGGCACGAAAAGGGGGGGGGGGAGGTATGGAGTGCATGCATGTGTGTATATTTAATTATAAGCACTTTATATTTTAAAAATATTTTCCTAAGCCTATAAATACTCCTTCCATTTTATAATTTTCATTTTACAATCCTCTTCTTCACTTTCAAATTCCTAAAAGTTTGAGAAGATCCATGGCTTCTCTTCATAAATTTTAAAGTAAGAAAAATCACCTCTTTTGACTCAAAATCTCCTCTTTAGTTGACTAAACCGCTTTTACATACACTACAACACCTTTCTTCCAAAGTACAAGTCCACACCCTCCACAAAACATCCATGGTCGAGCCCAAGTTGTCCAAGGCCAAGCCTATTTTGGGTTTGTAGGCATCCAACGACTTCATTTTTGCAAAGTATTAGCTTGTATTCAAGTTCAGTAGAAGTTTGCCTTGATTTAGTGAAATTTTGGTGAGTAAAGTTAACGCTTTTTAAACAATTAGTTAACTTTGTTAAAGTTAGCAAATTTAAGATGTATTTTGGTGTATGAATGTTATATATGATGTGAGCTTGATTATGTGATGATTTGGTGATAATTGTGCACGCCGAAGTTTGAGTAGACAAGAAAGTCTCTATCTTGTATTTTGGGAAAAAGTTAGTTAGCGATTGTGAAAAAAATATATTATTGCTTATGTTAGTGCTATGACGTATGTTGTGGTATGGTGTTTGAAATGAGTTATTTGTTGGATATGGGTTTGTGACATGAAGTTAGCGATTCGCTAACCAAAAACGACATAGAAATATGCTTTTTGTCAAAAGTTTGATTTTTGTTTCGAAGTGAAATGTTCTCTAGTTTAAATCCTTGATTTGGCTTTCAAAAGTTTAATTTAACATTTTAAAAAGGATAAGAGTTCAAAAGGGAAGTTTTAAAAGTTAGAAAAGAAAATTTCAAGTTTTTGAAATTACAGGTCCGTATAGCGATAGTCGCTATACACGTAGTTCAGAAAATCTAACTACTTTTCTAATCTAAACTTGTTTTAACTTAAAATCTTTTTAGGAAATGTTTTCTAACTCTAATTTAGTAATTAAAGAATAATTACTTATTTATTTATTTATTTAATGATTAATTAATTAATTAATTCGTACTTAATCATTTGTTAATAATGGTTTTCAAACTTAAATGTTAATCAATTAAGTTAATCATGAATTGTTACTTAATTAAAGTAAATTATTATTTAATTATTAATTAAAGGTTAATTAATTATTATTTAATTATCTATTTAAGATAATTATAAATTAATTATTATTTAATTATCTATTTAAGATAATTATAAATTAATTATTATTTTAAAAAGTGGTTTTATTTATTTAATCTTTGATTAAGGTTAAGTATGTTTTAATAAGGTTTAATTAATATTAAATTACCTTTAATAAGAGTTTAATTACTACTTAACAAGGCTTTAATTCTTTTTTTTACAAGGTTTTGATTTATTTTAAAATCGCTTTGAGTATAAGTAATTAGTTTTGTTTTAAACCTTTTCTTTTCAAGTTTGTTTTTAAATTAAGAGATTTCTATGTCACTTACCCTTAAGTAACCCCATATGATGAGGAAAACTAAAGGACATCTATTAGCATAACAAAACACCATTCTGCTATTATGATTAACTTGGAAATTTACTTAAGTTGGTTGATTGTTATGTGTTGACCTCTTATATACCTGTTGTTATGTGATGCCATGTTAAACTGGATAAGTAAACCAAATTAAAAGCACCATTTTGGTCCTAAGCCCCCCTTTGATTTTGAAAAGATAGATATTTCATTTTCTTTTTGAAATGGTTGCAAAGTTATTGCCTTTTGAACAAGATATTCAAAGAATGATTTGACAAATGGTTTTACTAAATATGTTTTTAACTAACGGAAAAGGTTTTCCATGTTATAAAAAGAAGTTTATAAAGAGTTTTATAAAGGAATATGGAAATTTATAAGGTATTTCTGGGTAAATGGATTTGAAGTTTTAAGGAAAGAAGGTTTCATAAATAAGGAGATTTATAAAATGGATTTGCATATTAACGGAAGCTAATTTGATTTAAGGTTATTTAGGAAGTTTTTTTAAACTGGAAGGGTTTCTAAAGAAGTTTTATAAATGATTTTAGGTATTTATAAAAGAAGTTTTAGAAAAATGACTTAGATATTCATAAAGGGAGTTTATAAAAAGGTTTGGATATTTATAAGAAATATATATAAAAAGTTTAGATATTTATGAAAGCAATTATTATAAATGATTTTGAATATTTATAAAAGGGTATAAATGAATTTGGGAGTTTGGAAAGTATTTTAAAATGGGTTTGGATTTCAAGTAAAAGAGATTTCATGAATGAAATGGATTTGATTAAAAAGGATTTATCGAAAGAAGTATAAAAAGAATTTGAGATCTTGGTTTCTCTAAATCGACCTTTTAAAAATGGTTGTATGGAACATTCATTCCACACTTAACATCGAGGGAATAGTGTTTAGGATTGTCCTTACCTCCAATTTAAAACAATATTTGTTTAACCCTTTTTAACATGATTTGGAAGTAAGAAGTTATTCACAGATGTTATGTGTATATACTTATGTCTAAGAGATAAGTACATGAATGTTTTAGACAAGCGTTTTGAAAAGAGATTTATTAAATAAAGAACTGTTTTGAGGCTTAGTGGTTGTTATGGATAAATAAATCTCAAATGGAATTGGTTATTGTTTGTTTATTTGATAGTTAAGTAACCGACTATCAAATATGGACCCTCATGTAACTTTGGAAATATTTAGGCGAAACGCGTGGGTTATATGACATAGTCATCTCCGATGATGCTGTACTGTGCATATAAATCTCGTTTCCTTCTCCTAGGAAAAATGATAAGGAAATCCGTCCACTAATGGTTAGGAGGTGATCTCCACTCTTATCTTTGAGTGTTTATTTCCTAAAGAACCGGGGTTGAGTTTACCGAAATCTATTGAATGTTGTTTCGAAGAGACTGGGATCAAATATGTTATCCGAAAACCACTTTGATCCAACTCAAATGTTTCGATGTGAAGACATCTTGAAGATGATGCAATTAATGATAGAGCTCTTTGAAGTGCAAGGGTTGCTTGCTACTAATCCTAAGGATGATTCCAAATTGGATGTAGTAGAAGTAATGCCTTCAGTTTTTCCATCTCCTGGACAACTTGTATGAATGAATGCTGGCATTGCATTATTGCCTGGAGGTTAGTGTTAGCATTCTAAGTGGGAAGTGCTATATAAAGGTAAAACGTAGCCTCAAGCCTCATGAACCGGGAAATGACAAAAATCGGGCATGGCGTAGGGCCAAGTGGGTTGCTCCCATCAGGGTATGGTCATTCCAAATCTAGATCGATTATTGTCTACTTATGTATGCTTCAGGGTAAATTAATAAAGGGGTGATCATATTCGGTACTACTAGTCAAGTGGTAGGCCAATCCTGTGTGGCAGGGGTACAAGATGTTCTTGTCAGACCTCGGTGCATTTCATCTAGAGATGTACCATCAGAAGGTAGTTCCTTACCTTGTCATAGTATGGAATCCGATCTCCAATACGTACCTTTACAGTTTTGATTGTAGAACCTAGTATGCTGGAATTTAATTAATGTAACAATTTTGGGTATGATTAATAAGTATTTGTACTCTAGACACTATTATAATATCAATGGATTTTCTATAGAAAGTGTTTTGGTTATCGTAAGTAAAAACCCGTCCGTGTTTATATGCGGCTTGGTCTTTCGATATACCTTTGATTTAAAGGTTTTTATAAAGTTAAAGACTTATACTTTACTCACACATGACCCATGTCTGACCCTGAGTTTATTTTTTTCCTAAGCTCTTGGGTGCTCAAATTTGAATGGGCAGCCAAGTAGTTCATGTTTTTCTGCAGATTTATTTTGGAGGAGCTTGGAGCAGCTGGCTTCATCGATAGCTATTTATTTTTCTTATTTCCACTATATTATATGTATATTGTATCTGTTAAGTAGGGACAGGTTGTTATAACTGTCCTAGGATAGAATTTGTATTAGTATGACTCTGATGTAACATTTTTGAAATGACTTTTCAATATATTATGTTGAGTAATATATATTGTTCTGTTGTGTTGTGAGATTATGTATTGTTTAGTTTCTTCTGTTTAATCTTTCTTTCTTTCACCCCTAACGACCCGTCTTTTGGACGACAAAATAATCGACACACGAATACCGAGGATGTATTAAGTGTCATCTTTAGTAGTAAGAAAGGTGGATCGTTACAAGTATCACTCACTCAACCACTCTAGTGCAGACTTCGATCAGATTCCTTGATTAGAAACATCTGTTCTCCTTACATAGTAATATACTATGATAGAAAACTTCAAAAAAATCAAAATCCATATCAAGTGTTCGCCGTCAAGAATCATGTGAAAAATCCTAACTCAGACCGGTGTAAATCAACTCAAAATCGTGTACATAAATCTAGATCAAACAGTTATGTGAATAGAATGATCTATGTACAACCTACGTATTTATTCTAATTGGTTGTTAACTACACCAATTACTTTACCTCTTCAATCACATTAAATTTTAAATCAAAATTAATTTGCACCAATAATATTTAATATAATACTAACATCATCTACAAACCATTACATAAAACCACTACTTAAGTTTATAAACATTTTCCTGAAACACCACTCAAGTTTATTAATCACTTAAAAACTTAATTTTATATTCCAAATTAATACTAGAATTCACTTTCTAAATCATTTCATAACATATTACGTTAAGCCTACAAACACTTTGTAAAAACTCATCTCATTAATAAAACATTTCCCAATATTACAGTTATCTTTTTATGGAATCATTATTTTACTTAAGAAACATTACTTAAGTCTATTAACATTCTATAACTCAAGTTTTAAATTGCAAAATACTCTTCTTTTTCCTAGGAGTATTTATACAACAATAGATTTGTTTTACTTAACAGATATGTTCAACAAATTTAAAACTTGGTTTAAATTATTATCTCCTCAAATTTATAAATTACATAAACTTATTTCCTTATAATTTCTCAAAATACTTAGCTTCAATTTATATATACATTTGGAAGTCCTGGCTGTCCAAAATCATCGGAACTTCTATTTCATTTCAATAAATGGAAACCACCTAATAATATATCAAAATGAGATACAAAACCAAACTACTCTAATGCATAGGGTACATGTATCCATCACATGACTTAATTGAGAACTTCATAATTTAAACCCCTAGTTTTTATTTTAAACCATTTTGAAATAATAATTATATACATAACTCCTTTTTGTATATCAAATCATTCTTTGGGAATTTTAAACAAATTTTATTTACCCGAAACAACTCAATAACCAATTTCTATTACGGTAGCAATTCCTCACTTTAGGAACTCGAAAATGAACACTGATGGTGTTGCAGTCATCATCGGAATAATTTTCCAACGACCGAAGTGAGTATAGTGCTTTCTATCTCTTCAAAACATTTTAAAAAATATTTCTATTCCAAAATACTTTCAAATAATACTATTATTATTTCTTTCAAAACCATTTGAAAAATAATTTCAAAACACCGGGATTTAAGTTCTCAAATTCTGGGCTTAAATCCTTTTTCTTTATAACCCTAATTATAAATCATACTTACGTAATTTCCCTTCTTATATAAAACATTTCACAAATGTTTATCTTGCTTATCTTATTATAAATAGTTTTTATTGAAATTGAATTTTAATCCAACCTTATCATCGAATGCCTTATAGTCAAATCATGAAACTTAATTCACAAGATGTTCATATTTAATTTAATCAAACAATAAATGCTCATAAACTACTTGAGCACAAACAATATATAATAAATGATAATAATCAAATATTATTATTTTCTAACAACCAAACACACTATATATATCTATATTAATTTCTAAAAATTATTCCTTTTATATATAAAATATAATTTATGTAATATTATTTCATTTACTCAATTTCAAAACAATACTGTGTCCATTTGCCTTGTTCAAGTGTTTAGAAACCCCTATCCATACAGTTGTTCCTTCTGTATCGACCAGAATTCATAACCACTCAACTGATAAATCAACAAAGTATAAAACATTTTTATATCACCAGCAAATACGCGCTCATATATACACACTCAAACTCATCCTAGGGTCCCGCTTACCGTATCTCAAATGAGTTAACCCCACCAAAGCCTAGGTATTCGCTCAACCTAAGAACTGATACCAACTGTGATGATCCACCTTTTTGACCCTCAGAAGTTGACACCAATACATCCACAGTATTCACGTGTCGAGCATCCGAGTGCCAGAAAGATAGATTGTTGGGGGGAAAAGAAAGAAAAGGCAGAACAGAATCTCACAACGTGACAAGAAATTGAAAATATAACAATGATCTTTACAAAAGTAAAAGTGAAATTTATTAAACATATATAAATTAGAGTACTAATCTATAATCAGCCTGGATAGTTATAACAGACTGCCTTTACAATTGCTGATAATTACAAAATAAGAAAATGCAGCGGAAATAAAAAGATATGTGAATACGTCTTAGGACCTCCAGCTCATCTCCTGAAGTTCTAAATCATCCAAACTAGAATTGTAAATATGCTCAGTCTGATCCGAGCATTATTAGAAAATAACGCTCGGATCAGTTTGTTAAACTAGCGTGAGAAAATTCAATCTAATCATATTGATTTCTATATTGATAAAACTCTTTCAAAATAAAAGGTACCTCGTAAGACCACGCCGCACATAAACACAAACGGGTTTTTACCTTACGATAACCAAAAATTTCTATAAGAAATCCATTGATATTATAATAATGTCTAGGATTTAAAATAAATATGGAATATAGCTGGAATGCTTGCATCTCACAATCCAGCATAGTTAGGCACAACTAAGTTCGTACGGCGCTTATTGGAGAATGGATTCCATCAATGGGAAGGTAAGTGACTACCTTCCATATAGTAAATCTCAAGATAAAATGTACCAAGGGCTACAATCGCAATTACCCCTCTACCAACACAGGACTAGCCTACCCCTTACTGGATAGTCGAATATGTCATCACTCCGGTTGTTTCCAACTTTTATAGAGAGCTCTCATGCACACCCAAATCCATAATATAATAATCTAGAAAGATAATGACACACTCTTGTAGGAGCGACCTACATAGCCCTGTTGCATCTACCCTGTTTTAGCCATTTCCGGGGTGTGAGGCTTGAGGCAAAGATTACCTTTTATATAGCAGTTCCACTTGGAATGCTAACACTTGGAATCACCCTCAGGATTAGTAGCAAGTAGCCCTTGCACTTCAAAGAGCTTAATCTTCGATTCTCTTCAAGATGTTCTAATTCGAACGCTTATGCCGGTTCGAAGCGATTTTTGGATAATATATCTGATCCTGGTCTCTTTGAACAGATAACGAAAGTTTAAAACTGGCCAAGTTTTGTGTAAAGACCCATTTCCTCAACTCTCGAAAATCGACACTAATATATCCATGGTATTCACGTAACGTAAATCCAAGTGCCGGCGAGGCAGATTTTTATGGGTAAAGTAAAGATAAAATGTAGAAACACAAATTCTCACATTACGTTAAAATGGATAGATAGTACATACAACCACTCAAACTAGGGTACATCAGAGTTTTGGTATGAACTAACCCAGGCAGGAACAGTTATAACTGCCTGCTCCCACACTTGCTGGTATTAACTAACTTAGACACAGCAGAAAAATAAAATAGATAGATATCCACATCGGGTGCTCCAGCTCCATGCTCCAAAAATCTCATCCAGCATGCTTTCCCCAAAATACTCCAAAATAGAATTCTGACTACTTGGCTGCCTAGAAAAATAAGGCACCCAGAGTTTAAAGGGAAAACAAAATAAACTCCGGGTCAGTCATGGGACTGGTGTGAGAACTCAAAATACGATGTTTGAAAACAAAAAGGTATCTCATAAGACCACGCCGCACATAACACAGACGGGTTTTTACCTTATGATAAGCTAATCTTTATTACGTAAAAATAAGGGATATTATTTTTACTTACATTTCTTTGAAAACATTTGCAAGTAAACTTATTAATTTTAGCCGAAATTGTTACATTATTAAATTCCCGCATACCACCTTGTAAAACATGGCTTTCTACATCTAAAATTGTACTGGCTCTTATTGGAGAATGGGTTTCCATACAAATGACCATGTGAAGGGACTACCTTCCGGCAGTACATCTCTAGATGAATGTAGCAAGGCCCAACTGATGGTCCTCTACCAACACAAGACCAGCCTACCTCTTCCTAGATAGTACCGAATATGTCATCACCCTGGTCGTTACCGACCTATCCGAGACGTCTCTTAGCGTACACCACAATAATTTAAACCCGAACGTCATAGTGGGTAGAAATATATCTAGAAGTGGATGATCATACCCTAATGGTTGCAAACCACATAGCCTTGCTACATCTACCGTGTTTCGGCCATTTCCGGGTGTGAGGCCCGAGGTAACGATTACCTTTCATATAGAACATCATCTTCCTTTGAATGCCACACTACCATTCCATGGTCACACAACTGATTTCTACAAACGTATAACTCCTGAGCTCGTACGTCTCAAGAAAGAGTGTTAAGCTAAGAGAAGTTGCCTTCTCTGCCACCAAGCAGATAATACGTTCATAGAGATCACTTATGTAACTAGGAATACAACATCAGACATTCGTCCATATAAGTTCATTCTAGGACTGAACGAAACCGAAGGCACTCTCCTACCACATCCTGTCGGGAATTAACCCTAGGATTAGTAGCAAGAAGTCCTTGCATGGAAGATCTTTAAATGAAGAACTACTGCCACATAATATGATATGGGAAATTTATCTAAAGGTCGGTGACAAGTAGCTCTACATTACATCTTCTACAATTATCTTCCGGTCTTCACTTCGAATATGTAAATTGGTTCAAAGTGGTCTTCGGATAGGAATCATCTAGATCCGACCCCGGTTTCTTCGAAACAATCATCGATAAAAAGACGTTATGTGAATAGGGAACCATTCTTTAATTGATTAAGTTCTTTCTATCCAAAATCTCTTTTGGAGATATATATTTCTTAAAACATTCTTTCTGGTATATATGAAATCATTAAACCTCTCTTATCACATCTTTTGATTTCTTAAAACCTTTTTACACTTAGTTCGTTTCTGACATTTCAACCTTATCTATCCCTCGCCCAGGGAAGAGGCCAGGTGAGCCAGGGCACTGGTTGCTCCTGAACATCTCCTTAGTTTAAGCACCTCATATCTGGATCTCATGAATAGAAAAATCCAGTCTACTCACCGGCTTTTAAAGCCAAGTTTAAACTAGTTTATTTGTGATAGCTTTAAATCATTTATTTAAACTCTAAAAAAATTCCCAAATCATTATTAAAATACTTATATATCCATTTGGAAATATTTATAAAAGATTTGAAAAGAATTATTAAGCTTAAAGTTATATTTCAATGGTTATAGAAAAGTGCTGCGGAAAGTGCTCTTTTAAGCTATATTGATCAAAATAACTTTCCTTCATTTGAAAATTCATTTTTATAACTGAAATCACTTTTAAAACATTTTAAAAGATTTATCAGATTTATTCAACATTTTTAAACAATTTTAAAATAACATTTTTAAAGAAATCCAGTTTTGGATTCCCAACTGCTAAACCGCGTTTTTTCCAAAACCTGTTTTACTCATATTTCAAAATTTACTTATTGAAATCTTGATTTTCTTTCTTCATTGGAAATCTATAGATATAGTAGTTCGGAAAATTCTTATCTCGAAGAATTCCGAGCTATACTCCAACCTTTACACTTGCTTGACTTTTATGGCGCGAAATCATGAACTGTCGTTACACGATGCGCTTATTTTTAACTAAATTTTCCATTTCTTTTCAAACTTCACCAAAACGCTTTTCAATGTTTATAAAGCATTTCAAACTCATTTTAAAACATTGTTAAAGAGGTTTAACATTCCATACACACCATTTCATTAATTCAAGGAAAGTGATTTCTTTTGTGCTTATCGATGTGTATTTCCGTGACTTGCATATATTTTCAATATTCATATGAAAACATCCAAACTTGATGATCAAAGCATATTAAACATCCATTGTAGAAATCATATCATCATCCAAAATATAATATAATAGTTTAGGAGTTCTCACCTTGAGTTTTAAACGATTAATTAAAAATTCGCTATAGCTCCGCTATTCGATTTCCAAAGCTCACTATTCTTCGAATTTTAGCTCCTTGATGCCTCGACCAAGACTGGAGATGGCTTGGCGGCGCACGGCCTAGGATGGAGCAAGGGGTGCTTGACCTAATGATGAAGTGGGGTGGAGGTTGTGAAGAATAAGGAGAAAAGGTGGAGTTTTGGGATTGTTATGAGGTGTTTAAGTATATATAACTATATATTAAAATTTAAATTCTTTTTGAAATAAATTTTGCCGTTTTTTCTCTTAGGGTAGAAGCCATTAAAGAGAAAGACAAAGCTTAGGAATAAGAATAAGAAGATGAATGAAAATGAAGAGAAGAGGGTAGGGTATTTATAGGAAAAGAAGAGAGTAAGAAATATCTACACATACATCATCTTTTGCATCACCTTCATCATCACACCTTCCCCCTAGGCACGACAATAGCCCCATCACCCATGTGCCCATCACTTCTATCATCTCATGTATGCATATGTTGACTTATGTATGCTTAAGGAGTAATAAAGCTTAAAATATCTTATATATTTTATATTATATTTTTATACTTAATAATATTTATATATGTATGTTTATGTGCATGTTTTCATGTATGCACATGCACATGTATATGTATGTAACATATTCCTACAACATTGCACAACGTCCACATGTTGTATCGTTACAAATCCCGATTTCGATTTTCGGTCATATTTTCTCAGTTAAATTAATATGTATACATTTGTAAACAAATTTTGAAAATAAATTTTCTTATCATTCTTAACTAATTAAAATGATCATATTTGATTTATAAAATCATACAAATTAATATGAATAATTATTTACAAAATTATTGTTATATCGATAAAGCTAAACGATCATTTATTTAAAGTGATATATCTACAGGTCGTTACAGAATCCCCTCCTTAAAAAAATCTCGTCCTCGAAATTAAGATAAGAAGAAAATAGCTTAAAAGGAAATATATTTGATATGATGGAATATATACAAAGGTATAGATAAGTGACTACACCACAGGCGGTGCGTACACTACAACGATATAATTTATACAATTCATTCTTCTATCCTAAATTCGGTATATGCCTTTTTCATTCTATCCTCTATTCCCAAGTGCAATCCTCAGCATCTCTACTCCATTGAACTTTGACTAACCTTACTACCTTCCTCCTTAATCGTTTCTCATCACGATCAACGATTCCAATAGGCCGTCTAATAACCGCTAAATTCGGTTCCACCTCCAATTCTTTCTGAGCAGCTGTTTCTATGATTTGTTCTAGGTCATGCACATGTTTCCTTAAATGAGATACATGAAAGACATTGTGCACTCCCACCAACCTTTCTAGCAATTGCACTCGATAAGCTAGTGGGCCAATCCGTTCAAGAATGGAAAATGGTCCAATATATCGAGGTGCTAACGTCCCCATTCGTCCAAACCTCACTACTCCTTTCATCAGAGAGACTTTCAAAAATACTGAATCTCCAACTGAGAATTACAGATTTATATGCCTTTGTTCTGCATAACTTTCCTATTTGCTCTAGGCTTCCTTTAGCTTCTTTGTAATTATATCGACCTTCTTAGAAGATTCTCGTATCATATCAAGACCAAGTATTAATCAATCTCCGGTTTCCATCCAACATGCCGGTGACCTGCACGGACGACCATGTAGAGCTTCATACGGTGCCATGCCGATACTAGATTGATAAATGTTCTTATAAGAGAACTCTACTAAATGCAAATGATTTTCCCAAAAGCCTCCAAAGTCTAGAATACATTCTCTGAGAAGGTCTTCCAAAATGCGGTTGACTCACTCCGTCTGTCCATCAGTTTGGAGGTGATAGGCAGTGCTTATATTCATCCTTGTTCCCAAAGCGGTCTGTAATGCTTTGCAAAACTGACTAGGAAAGATTGGATCTCGATCGCTTACTATACTGCTAGGAACTCCATGTAATCGTACAATCTCCTTCATATATATCTCGGCGAGGCCTATAGTTGTCCTTGTTGGCTTTATTGGAATGATGTTTGCACTTTTAGTTAATCGGTCTATGATAACCCACATGCCTTCGTTTCCCTTCCTTGTTTGAGGTAAACCATCAATGAAATCCATTGATATTTGATCACACTTCCAAGTTGGAATCTCTAGCGGTTTAAGTAATCCTGAAATTTTCTATTGATCGCTTTTAACTTGTTGACAATTTACGCATCGGCTAACATAAATGGATATGTCCCTCTTCATGCTTTTCCACAAAAATGTGTGCATAATATCTTTGTACATTTTGTTAATTCCAAGATGGATGTTAAGCTTGGAATTATGGCGTCAGTGAACACCTCCTACCTAATATTTTCCACATCCGAAACACAAATTCGCCCATTCAATTGTAAAACTCCGTGGTTATCTATTTTGAAGCTTGAATTCTTCCATTGGCACACATTCTATAATTTTTTCTTAAAAACCCATCTTCCTTTTGTTTACTGGAAATTCTTTCCAAAAGAGTTGGAGTTACTACCAAATAAGAAATAACAACATACTTCCTACTCAACGCATCCGCTATTATGTTGGCTTTTCCAGGTGTGTATAAATATCTAGATCATAAGATGCGAGAAACTCCAACCAATGTTGCTGTCTCATGTTTAAATTTTTTTGAGTGAAAAGATACTTCAAAGATTTATGATCCGTAAAGAGCTCAAACTTTTCACCCAGCAAATAGTGCCTCCATATTTTTAATGCAAACACCACGGCTAATAATTCTAAGTCGTGTGTTGCATAATTCTTTTCATGAACCATCAGCTGTCTACTTGCATAAGTAATCACCTTCCCTTCTTGCATCAGAACTGCACCAACTCTTTCTCCACAAGCATCTGTATCAATTTTTAATACACTATTTCCATTTATAATAGCTAGGACTGGAGCGGTTGTTAACCTCCTTTTGAGTTCCTGGAATGCTGCTTCGCATTTTGGAGTCCAGATAAATTCAACATCCTTCATGGTCAACTTCGTTACGTGGTAGGCAATCTTTGAGAAGTCTTGAATGAATCTTCTGCAATACCCTGCTAGACCTAAGAAGCTACAAACTTCTTTAGGAGTTTGTGGTTTCTTCCAATTTAGAACAGCCGCAACCTTTATAGGATCTACTAAAATCCCATCCCTTGACACTATATGTCCAAGGAATCGTACATCCTTTTCCGAGAAATGGCATTTTGAGAATTTGGCTTTAAGCACATTATTTCTCAATATCTCCAACACAATTTCTAGATGCCTTTCGTGTTCTTCTTCTATCTTAGAATAGATAATGATATCATTGATAAAGACTAACACGAATTTGTTGAGCGCTTCTCTAAATACTCTATTCATAAGGTCTACGAAATAAGCGGGTGCATTGGTTAGCCCAAAAGGCATAATCAACCACTCGAAGAAAGTGTTTGGACCTTTAAATGCAGTTAGATGAATGCATTCTTCTGAGATTCTTAGCCGATGGAATCCTATAGCTAGGTCCATTTTTGAGAATACCTGAGCACCATGTAACTGATCAAACAAGTCATCTATTCGAGGTAGAGGATACTTGTTCTTAATCGTTTGTTTATTCAGATCTCGGTAATCTATGCACAACCTTAAAGATCCATCCGATTTGGTAATAAAGACTACTGCCGATCCCCAACTTGAACGACTAGGTCTTATCAACCCTTTCTTTAATAGATCTTAGGTTTGGTTATTTAATTCCTCCCTCTTCTTTGGAGCCATCCTTCGGTCATGTTGTTTAATTGGTCTTGCATCAGAAATCAAGTCAATACGAAACTCGATCTCCCGATGCGGGGGTAAACTCTTTACTTCTTCAAAGACGTCTGGGAATTCTTTAACAAGAGGTATTGTTTCTAATCCTTCATGGGATGAATCTAATGCATATAGGAAACTTCCCCTCCTTGGACTAGGATCTTCACATGTTATTTCTATAAACTTCCCTAGCTTTGTTTTTACTAAAATTGTTCTTTTTACACAATCTAGAATAGCTTTGTGCTTAACCAACCAATCCATACCGAGCAACATTTCGAATCCAATAAAAAATAAGACAAATAGGTCAAAAGGGAATTGATGGGAAGAGGGGAAAATTTGGACTTTTTCATAATTCATACAAAGGTTAGTGGTACCACCTATAGGATTTGTCACGCAATTAGGGGTATCAACCATCTTAGGGTCGAGTTTTAATTCTTCTATGATTTTTTAGCAACAAAACTATGAGAAGCTCCTGTATCAAACAATACTCTAACTAAAATATCTTCAATAAAAATATTACCTTTCAAAACTCCCTTCCCCTTCACATCCTGAGAGGTTGAAGGCTCATCCTTTATTGCGTAGATTCTGGCTTGCTCTCCCTTCCTCATGATCGACAATCCTTGATCATGTGCCTCGGTTGATGACAATTATAAAAGTTTGGTGGTGGCCTATGAACCTTGGGGTTCTAGCAATTAGGTGCTAGATGGCCCTTTTATTGACAATTGTAATATGTAGCATCCTTCAAATAGTTACCTTGGGATTCTCCTCCAGATTTTCCTTGACCTGGCTTTTTCCCATTTTGATTAAACTTTCTCTTCTTCCAATTGCTGGTGTTGTTGTTGTTGGTCTGAGATACTACCGGCTTCGTATTGTCCAATGTTTCATAAAGGAAACCCATATCCAGCAAATCTATAAATGACCCTTAACATGGGCGATCATCCTACTTTGGTACTTCTCGTTCATTTCGAAAATAAACTTCTCATTTTTCTTCAAAGGCGTGTCAGTTAGACCTGGCCCAAAATAAGATAATGCGTAGAACTTATTTGCATACTCCTCAGTAGTCATTTCGTCATGCTTTAGATCCGTAAAGTTTCTGTAAAGACGAGATTTCCCGAACGCTGGCATGTA
Source organism: Allium fistulosum (assembly GCA_030737815.1). Lineage (NCBI taxonomy): Eukaryota > Viridiplantae > Streptophyta > Magnoliopsida > Asparagales > Amaryllidaceae > Allium > Allium fistulosum. The sequence goes on along the minus strand of CM060908.1, from coordinate 298,964,208 downwards.
CTGCTCCTCCAAAACCTCCTTAAACCTTTCCCAAGAGAAAGTGTCCTCCGAATCATTTAGGGTAATGCACTCCCACCAAGCCAGAGCCCCTTCTTGTAATTGCCACAAGGCCAAAAACCACTTTTGCTCATTTCTAATATCCAACACCTTAAAGATTCTTTCGCATGATTTGATCCAAGCCTATACTTCAATGATAGCTTGTGTACCCTTGAATGGTTTTCCCCCTAAGCTGGTAAAATTCTTGCATAGGGTGGAAAAATTAACATGGGGTTGTACATGAGCTATTTCTTCTAAAGCAGCAGTTGTAGCTTGACCGTTGGTTGTTGTGGTGCTGCTATTTCCTCGTCTTCATCCTCTACGAGTATTCATGTCTTACTACCTGAATTTACTAAGATAAATTTACAATACAAAGACAAAATTATCTTGAGGAATGGGTATTAAGCATAGCACAACTTGATTTATTCAGATAAGAATTCTAAATGCGCACTCTCAAAGATTAAACTCATTTTAGGGTATTAATAACCCTACCTCTAATGAGTTATACGCCAGCAAAGCAAAGGTTCTCGCTTAACCTTTAGCTCGATACCAAATGTGAAGACCCATCTCCTCGACTCTCGAAAATCGACACCAATACATCTACGGTATTCACATAACATAAATCCAAGTGCCGGCGGGGCAGATTTTTAGAGGTAAAGTAAAGGAAAAATATAGAAACACAAACTCCCACATTACATTAAAATGTCTAGATGGTACATATAACCATTCTCACTAGGGTACATCAGAGTTTTGGTATGAACTAACCCAGCCAGGAACAGTTATAGTTGCCTGCTACCACACTTGCTGGTATTAACTAACTAAGACACAGCGGAAAAATAAAATAGATAGATAGATACCCACATCGGGTGCTCCAGCTCCATGCTCCAAAAGTCTCTTCTAGCATGCTTTCCCCAAAATACTCCAAAACGGAATCCTGACTACTTGGCTGCCCGGAAAAATAGAGCACCCAGAGTTTAAAGGAAAAAACAAAATAAACTCCGGGTCAGTCGTAGGACTGGAGTGAGAACTCAAAATATGATGTTTGAAAATAAAAGGATATCTCATAAGACCACGCCGCATATAAACACGGACAGGTTTTTACCTTATGATAACCAAATCTTTATTACGTAAAAATAAGGGATATTAATTTTAATGACATTTTTTTGAAAACATTTGCAAGTAAACTTATTAATCTTAGCCGAAATTGTTACATTATTAAATTCCATCATATCAACTTGTAATGCAAGGCTTTCTACATCTAAAATCGTACGAGCTCTTATTGGAGAATGGGTTTCCATACAAATGTCCAGGTAAAGGGATGACCTTCGGGCAGTACATCTCTAGAGGAATGTACCGAGGCCCAACTAATAGTCCTCCACCAACACAATACCAGCCTACCTCTTCCTAAATAGTACCGAATATGTCATCACCCCGGTTGTTACCGGCCTATCCGAGACGTCTCTTAGCATACACCACAATAATTTAAACTCGAACGTCAAAGCGGGCAGAAATATATCTAGAAGGGGATGATCATGCCCTAATGGTTGCGAACCACATAGCCTTGCTGCATCTACCCTATTTCGGCCATTTCCTGGTGTGAGGCCCGAGGTAACGATTACCTTTCATATATCACATCATCTTCCTTTGAATGCCACACTGCCATTCCATGGTCACACAACTGATTTCTACAAACATATAACTCCTGAGCTTGTACATCTCAGGAAAGGGTATTAAGCTAAGAGAAGTTGCCTTCTCCACCACCAAGCAGATAATACATTCATAGAGGTCACTTATGTAACTAGGAATGCAATGTCAGACATTCGTCCATACAAGTTCGTTCTGGGACTGAACGAAACCGAAGGCACTCTCCTACCTCATCTTGTCAGGAATTAACCCTAGGATTAGTTTCGAGAAGTCATTACATCAAAGATCTTTAAATGAAGAACTATTGCCACATAATATGATATGGGAAATTTCCCCTGAGGGTCGGTGACAAGTAGCCGTACATTCCATCTTCCACAATTATCTTCAGGTCTTTATTTCGAATACGTAAATTGGTTCGAAGTGGTCTTCAGATAGGAATCATCCAGATCCAACCCTGGTTCCTTCGAAACAATCATCGATAAAAAGATGTTTTATGAATAGGGAATCATTGTTTAATTGATTAAGTTCTTTTTATCCTAAGTCTCTTTTGGGGATATATATTTTTTAAAACTTTCTTTCCGGTATATACGGAATCATTAAACCTCTCTTATCACGTCTTTTAATTTTTTAAAACCTTTTTACACTTAGCTAATTTCCAACATTTTGACCTTATCTATCCCTCGCCCAGGGAAAAGGGCAGGTGAGCCAGGGCATTGGTTGCTCCTGAACACCTCCTTGGTTTAACCACCTCACATCCGGATCTTACGAATAGAAAAATCCAGTCTACTCGTCGGCTTTTAGAGCCAAGATTAAACCAGTTTATTTGTAATAGCTTTAAATCATTAATTTAAACTCTAAAAAAATTCACAAATCATTATTAAAATACTTAACTATCCATTTGAAAATATTTATAAAAGATTTGGAAAAGAATTATTAAGCTTAAAGCTATATTTCAAAGGTTATAGAAAAATGCTGTGGAAAAGTGCTGCAGAAAGTGCTCTTTTAAGCTATATTGATCAAAATAACTTTCCTTCATTTGGAAATTCATTTTTTTAACTTAAATAATTTCCAAAACATTATTAATAAATAATTATTAACTTCAAACAATATTAATTATTTGATAAATAACTTTTCATAATATAAAATATTGATAAATAACCTTTTAAACACTATTAAATATAATAAACAATCTTTAAAACATATCTAAATGATTCAAAAAAGACAAATAAAAAGTTTGGGGTAAAACAGAGAAGTTTGAAATTTTCTTAAAATAAAAATATTCCAGAAAACCCAAAGGTTAGATTTAAAATCATCACCTGAATTCAAACCCTTTATAAGTCAAACGAGAAATTAATAGTTTTCAAAATACTAAATTGAAGCTAACAACCACCACATCACTTAAACAATGTTGATATTGATTTTTGTCACTACAAAGGTTAAGTTTTCAACATACAACAATATGATATCTCATAGGGCCAAACAATCAGGTTTGATATTTCATAATTCATATAACAAGAGTATTATTGAAAATAAATCAATAAGGGCGAGGAATCCCGTTGGATCCCTCTACAAATTTCTTGTACATCAGATAAATCCCTGCAATTAATTTCATATATTGACCGCTTTAAAAGCAAAAATTCATCAAAACCAAGCAATCAACCAAATAAAGCATCCAAGCAAATAATCAACAATTTTTATCTAATATAAAACATTACCGATTAACCAAAAATGTGAGTTAAACTCACCGAAACTTCAATTATTGCCAAAGCGTTTCAGTTCTAACTAAAATCGAACAGCGTTCGATTTTAGCTTGAAATTATATAAGCTCCAATCTTCAATAATCCATTTCCATAACATAGATCTCATTACTACGAACGTAATGCGATAGACCGCGTTCAATTTGGAGCTAGTATGAACAAGATATTGATTTTACAAGATTTTGTATTAATTAAAATAGTTAATTCATCAATAACACAATTAGTTAACCTTAATCCCTTCATTAACAACCCTAATACCCTTCATCAAATCCAGGCCACACATCGTCTTTAATCGATGCCTCTGCTTCCTCGCACGACACCGCCGCCTCTGACCCCTACCGCCCCCGCTCGGCTATAGAAGGTAGCTCTGCCTCTGACCGTCCCAACGTTACCACCTTCGTTAATTAAAATAAATTATATATTTGAACTATTTATTTTATGAAAATTAAATTTTCAAAATGAATTCACTGTTATTATTTGTTAATGAAAGGAGTTAAATAAAAGTATTCAATCCATTAAATAAATATTCAATTTAAAATCCAAATATGTAAATAACTATTCATATATTTATTCTCCACGCTGGTTATAGGTTCAGGTTTTTAACGAGGCGGTTAATCTTTTCCAAAAAAAAAATTCATATATTTATTCACAATTCAAAGATTTTAAATAATCATTAATTTAATTCAAGTTTTTAACACTTTTAAACCAATAATTTCAATAATTAAAATTAATTAAATATTCAAAATCAAATGCCTAAAATTCCGGGTCGTTACAGTGAGAACCACGACTTAACCAATTGAACTTTTAGATTTGAAATGATGTGGCTTTTAGAAAATAATTTGGTTGATCTTGTTATGAATAAATGGAATTTTATAATAACTATAACTTTAAATATGTTACATGGCTAAAGTATTTGTTATAAACATAGGGATCAAAGATTATTTCTTAAAAAATAGAACAAGGATGCTTTTGGCAACATCAGAATTAAAATAGAAAAATTACTCTCTGAAATTTTAAAGTTGAATAAACTAGAAGAAACTAGAACCAGATTTCTCCAAGCAAAATGTAATTTTAAACCTTGAAGAAGAACTAGACAAAATAATCAATGTGGAATAAAGGTCTAGGGTCCAATGAATGGTCGAAGGAGACAAGAACACTAAGTCTTACCATAAAATAGCCAATAGGCACAAATGTAGCAATATCATGAACTCCCTTCGATTAACAATGTGGAAATTTTTGATCAAAATGAACTCAATAATTCTTTTACCAACTATTACAAAGATATTTTTGGAACTAACAGGGGATATATATTAAAGCTAGGTGGAACGACCTATATCCTGAGAATACAAGAACTACTTTGAACGATCTGGATAATCCAGTCTCAAAAGAGGTAATCTTTATGGCTATTAACGATATTCCTTCCGTCAAGTCGCCTAGGCCAGATGGATTTCCTATTCTATTTTATAAGTAATTTTCTCATGTTTGAAAATATGACTTAATTAAAAAATTTAATGAGTTTTACAATGGTAATTTATAATTAGGAAGATTTAACTTTGCTAACGTAGTCCTTCTTCATAAGAAAGTTGGTGCGATATAACTTAAGGATTTTAAGCCTATCTCACTAATAAACTATTCACTTAAAATTATTTCAAAGGTCTTAGATAATAGGTCAAGCATTAAAATGAATAATTTAATTGATTTAATGTAATTTGCTTTTATCAAAGGTAGAAATATCATGGATGAGGCCATTGTAGTCTAGGAATTTATAAATTACTATTGTAAAAATAATATCACTTGTGCTCTTTTAACACTTGATTTCGCTAAAGTTTTCAAATCGATTGACTGGTTATTTCTTAAAGAATTATTATTGGCAAGGGGTTTTAGTTTTGGATTGGTTGTTTGGACTATATCCTTACTAAAAACTGAGAATTCTAGTATAATGGTTAACGGTATCCTAGGTAATAAAATACAATCTAAACGTGGTTTTTGACAAGATAATCCTTTGTCGCCCTTATTGTTCAACTTAGCAATGGAAGTTTTCACTAGGATCATAAAATTATCTATTACAAATGGAGCTCTTGATGGTGTTGGTACTGATATCACTAGTGATGGTCTTTCGATTCTGGAATTTGCTAATAACGCCATGCCTTTTACATCTCACTTACCTTGCCACATTACTGTCCTTAAATTTATTTTATACAGTTTTGAAATGTTTTTAGGGCCTAAGATTAATTTTGACAAGATTTCTGTTTTAGTCTTGAATTGCTTTCGATAATGTCGAAAATCTTATGGTCGATACCTTAAATTGTAAAATCATGAAGTTCTCGATACAATACTTAGGGTTTGTCATTAGACAAACTAAGCTAAAAAATAAAGATTGGCAAATAATAATCTATAAAATCAATAGAAATCTATCTAATTGAAGCAATAAATTCTTATCTAGAGCAGGTAGAATCATTTTATTCGCTTTGTCTTATCTGCTCTACTGATTTACTAGATGTCTTTTTACCCTTTTCCAAAATGGATCATTGACAAAATTGATAAAATTAAAAGAAATTTCCTTTATAATATGGATAATTCCTATAGTAGTATTAATTAGTAAACGGTTTACAAATTCAAAGAGGGCGGAGGTTAGGAATTATAAATCTTCACAACCTTAACGTGTCTTTATTGGGAAAATGGCTTTGGAAATTTACTAATAATAATGAAAAACTTATCTAGAAAGAAATAACTTCAAATCAATTTTATGAAGAACCCATTACCTTCACCTTATCAATTCTACTCCCAATAACAAGTCTCACATTTGAAAATCGACCTTAAAAACTTTAATATTTTAAACCTTGGGATCAGCTATATAATTCATTTAGGCAACAACACATCATTTTGGCATGATAGCTGGATTTCTACAATTCCCTTTAGAGTCGAATATAAGGAGCTTTTTTATATTTGTAATTTCAAAAATGCCTCAATTTCTAACATTTTAGACCTTATAATGAATTTAGATGAAACTCCACTTTCAATTGTGCTCTCGAAAGCATTACCTTAACCTAATTTGTTTTACTTTGTACAAAGTTAGAATATTATAACTTAGATAGCGAGAGTGATACTAAAATTTGGTGTTGGGATAAAAGTAATATATACCCCTCAATTTCAATGTACAGGTTTTTAAATTTCTTAAGGATTAAACTAGACATTGTCAAATTTATTTGGAAAGTTAAAGCCCTTCCCATACTGAAGCTTCACATGATGTTAATCCTTCTGAAGAAATTAAATAAAATTGAACTCTTAATGAAAAAGAATTTACTTATAAACAAAAAATGTGTTTTTGCAATTTAGACTTAGAATCCTTACAATTGTCCCTCAACTAATTCTATTCTTATAAACATTCTAACATTTTTGAATTTAACATTACCAACACTGACCTTAATTGTGATTACTACTGGAACAACTTTAGATTCAGATGGGATAAAGATGATAGAATTTTACTTCATACTACTTTTACTATTACCTACAGGTATATATAGTTTGAAAGGAACCAAAGAATGTTGTAACAACCGCCTTTCTTGCCTCGAAAAACGAGCAAATAAGGGTAGAATAAAAGGAAAGATAAGTAGAAAACTAAACAATCACAGAATCTCACCGCGAATCAGAACAACATATAATAGATAACATAGGTTATTACACAATTATTCCATAATAATAATACATCAGAGTCTCTACATTACAACTTCAACTGGATAGTTATAACTACCCATTCATTAAATACATAGATCATACATAAAAATGGCGAAAATAAGATAATAACTAGCTACTGTGAAGCCACCTGCTCCAGCTCCTTCAAAATGCTTCCGTAAGAAACCTGGATCACTTGGCTACTCATACAAAAGGAGTACCCAAGAGTTTTAGGAAAAGAAAATAAAACTCCAGGTCAGACATGGGTCTGGTGTGAGTAAACTCAAATTTCTTAATTCTTACTTTTATAAAACAATTTGAAAGTCAAAAGTGTCTCGTAATACCACGCCGCACATAAACACAGACGGGTTTTTACCTTACGATAACCAAAACACTTTGTAACGACCCGTTAATTTTTAACTGTTTTAATATCGTAATTAGTTGAAACTTGGTAAAATTTTAAATGATAAAATTTTGAAATATAAATTTGATATTTGGAATGCGTCTAGTTAAACATAGCGACTGGTAAATTTTCGTTCGAAAATATGAAAGTTTATTTCGCGCGTAAATTTACTTCAATTTAATCAGTTAAAAAGCGATGAAAATAAAACGTTTTCGAAACCTAAATATTTTTACATAGAAAAATTCTAAACCATCTTCTGAACAAGACGTCATTTTTCGTTTTTCCAAATTCGGACTTCTTTAGCTCCATCGATCTTATTCTTCTGCATTTTGTTGCATTTCCGCTAGTAGGAAAGTTCGAATTTTTGTAATTAAATCGTACCACTGATATCCGTTGGCCGTTTTGATCGTTTCATCGTGAAATTCTCAACAGTATATTCATTTATCTACTTCGAAGCCGGTGTGCGGTGTAATCTGCGAAACGCTTATCGTATCGTATCGGTTTAGTCTCCCTGTCCATTCGTTTGCCTCAACTCAAACCAATAGCCATATAGACTTTTACAGTCTCTTCTAATTTTCAGTCACCTTCCTTCATTTTCTGTGTGGACCAACAGTACATTGTACCTTTTCAAAGTTGCATTCATTCACGCACTGGTTTCCAAAGTTATTCAATTCCTTTCAGTACTCGAGAACACGCATTAAATACCTATGCGTACATTCATATTTTGCATGTAGGCTGTTCTTTCTTTTACTTTTAACTATTCATCAACTCATTTATGTGCAGTAGCCTCTCCTCTCCTCTTTCACTTTACCTCTACCTGCTTGCATTATTCCACTGAGGCTAGGACATTACTTAAAGACTTAAAGTATTTATATGTATAGCTCTGCCACGACCAACATCTTCCAAATTGAATACTTCATCTCGTCTCCAACCTTTCCTCTGCCTCCCTGACAACGGCCACCACCCACCCTCCACCACATGCCGCTTAGCCTTGTTCCTCCACAAACTTTTGCGCACGTCACCAAGCTTCGGCTCGACCACCACCCCAGCCGCGCCAGTCTCCTCTGCGCAAACAACAACTCCTCCCCTCTCACTTGTTCATTTATCCAAGCCGGCCTTCACCCTCCTCCACTGAGTAGCCATTCATCGCCACGACCAAGCCAATAAAATTCCTCCGATATCTATCTTCTAGCCCGCCTGCTTCCACGAGCTGTTGCGCCCATCAATCCATCCGCCAAACCCACCGCCTACCGCCCTACATCGATAGTCGACTCACCACCGCACGCAGCAGCCTGCGTTCATCACCTCTCAACCGATCACCCCTCTCTATTCCACCTCTCTTCTAATCGGTCGAGCCGCTTCCGCACTGCACCGTTCACTCATCGAGCTGCTATCGTTCTAGACTGCACACCCCCTAACTTGCCTCGCCGCCGGCCTCTCTTCTCATATGTATGAGGTATATATGTATATGTTTAATAAGTTGTTTATATATATATATTCAAATATAATCGTCTATGAATGGAGTCTGCACCTATTTTAGAGCGTTGAGCCTGCATTTGGTATAGTGTTAGTTGGTCTGCATGTGTTCTTAGATTTGCTGTAATATACTTTCGTATGGGGCTTTCAATATTATATATTTATTCTATTTAGGCGTATCCTGTTACACTAGTTATTATGAGTTTGCATTTTTTGTTTAGGATGTAATGTATTGTTAATTTATATAAATTTACATAAAAAAATAACATTCTGGAAAGTATGGATAAGTCTATATATATAGTCTAATTTTAAAGTATCTGCATATTAGTATATATATGTTTATCTATTATGTATAGGGTTATGTTAATACTATTTATTGTCTGTTTATATATATATGCACCGTGTATACACTTATTTTGTTAGTTTTATACTAGTATATACGAGTTGCATATCAGCTTATATGTGTTACAATAGTCGGCACGTATTTCCTGCTTAATGCTGAGAACTATCATTGGCAATGGACCTCTTTCTTCTGTGCTGCTTCAACCGCTGTCTATGTCTACCTTTACTCCATTTATTATTACTACGCCAAGACCAAAATGTTTGGCTTTTTCCAGACTAGCTTCTACTTTGGCTACACGTTAATGTTCTGTCTTGGCTTAGGAATATTATGTGGTGCTGTGGAATATATTGGGTCTACATTATTTGTGAGAAGGATCTATCGAAACATCAAATGCGATTAATCAAGCAGACATAATAGCATTCCAGAACACATTTTACTTTGCGATGCTTGTGGTTCATTTTTTTCATTATCTTATTTATGGAGTATTATGGAATTATATTATTATTATTATTATTATTATTTTGAACACATTTTTCGTAGTGCAGGAATAGTTATATTGATCATGTAGAGAAACTTCTGGAACTTGTTTAATTTTATTTTGGGGTTGGATATGAACCTGTAACTTTTGACCCCCGTTATAACTTGTTTCATCCTATTTCTATTAAAAAAATATATATCAGCTTATATGTGGGTTCATACTGAGTTTTTATAGATTTTATAGTTGTTAGATATATATGTTAGAGATTTTGGTCACATTGGTTTACATAGCACATCATAAGTCTGCATATCTATATATATATTGGTCTTGGTTCAATTATCTCATTTTTATATACACTTTACATATATATATTGAGTTCAGCTTATGTTTGTCTTATTATATTTTTTTTAGGTATTTATATTTAGTATCTATTTGAAAATGTGTATATATATGTATATGGATTCTATTCTAATATGTGTTTAAATATAGAAGATGATTTTTATATATAAATAGTTATATAGGTTTATGTATATGTATTAACTTATACCATTTATCTCATCGATCTAGTTCTGATGTGAATTCGATTTGCCATTTATCAGCTTTGTCAGTCGTGCCAGTTTTCCTCATCAAATTGTGTCCATCTAACGTTGCTTGGATTCGTAACGCGTTCAATTTGTCAAATCTCCTCTAGCCTCGAAAGGTGAGCAATCACTCACGATTAACGTTCTTTTATTTATTAAATTTGATTTCAACTGAAACGACAAATTGAAATATGCTGCTATAGTTATTTACACTGTTATTTATGTTATTACCGGTATCAGTTCACCTGTGACATCTGACACCATTATCTATTAATTATTTTTGCAATGATAATACAGTTTGGTTGATAATTGATTGATTGCTGATGTTTATATTGACGTTAAATTGTTAATGTTAAGTGATAAATAGTATGCAAGTGAATTTGATATAGGATAGTTAAAAGTTAAATTTGATTAGTTAATTTGTATAATATGACCCCTTTAAATGTTAAATAAATTGACACGTAGGAATAGTGATAACTACACCTTGAACCATTGAATGTATGATTGTATAAACTGATGTAGTATAAAGTGGATAATTGATATCAAGTGAAGAATTGTATTAACTTTAGTGTAATAATCTTTAATCTACATGAAATGATAATGTAGATTCTAGAAATAATTATATTAATTTGCACAAACAACAATGTAAATTAATACGATTATTTCGGGATTATTTGAATTAATTATTTGATTGTTGTTATTGATTGTTGTTATTGCTTGTTTATTTACTTTGACACCATCCCAGTTATCACACTGCAAGTTCCCTTTGTTATGCTTTGATTTTGAATTGGAATCGGGTTGAAATGATAAATACTCAAATTAAACTTTGACCTAGGATAGAAAATTTAATAAAAACCGATTGGTCAAATAATTTGATTTAAAATAAAATAAAGATTTTATTCGAATAAACAATAAGGTATTGAAATGAAGTTGGGAATTGAATTTTGAAGAAAGGAAATGTTAATATTTAATAATCCGAAATAAAATATTAACATAGTAGTTGTTGAAAGAATGTTGTTTTAAAATTAATTATTTAATAATTAAATTTGAAATTATTAATAATTAAGTTTGAAATTAGTTAATAATTAAGTTTTGAAATTATTTAATAATTAAATAAGATTGAATTATTTAATAGTCAAATAAAATTGAATTCTTTATTAAGTGAAATTGAACTTCTTGAATAAGTGAAATTAAGTTTCTTTATTAATTGAGTTTTGAAATTGTAACTAAGTAAATAAATAAGTGAAATTGAATTTCTTTAACTAGAAATAAAATGTGATTTATTGAAATTAATGTAAGACTTGTAATTGAAAGAATTGATTTGACGAATTTAATTTGATTCAAAATTGCAAGTTTTGATTTAATGAAGTTGAACTTAAGTAATTGATTTAATGAATTGGAAATTAAATAGAAAATTGTTTTGAATGACAAATTTACTTAATGAATATTGAATTAAATCGATCGATGAATTTAAATTGATTTGAATGTTAAATTAAATTAATTTAAATGATTTCGGAATGAAACTTATATACGACTTGAATCAAAATTTGAATTTGTTTTAAACAAAAATTTGAAATTGAATTATAAGATTTTGAAATGGTAATTTGCAAGTTTTGAAACGTAAATTTTGGAAATTGATTTAGAAAGAGAAATGAAATGTTGGTTTACAAATTCCAATTGAAATTGTATTTGATTTGGTTTTGAAACATATAAACGACCAATCGGTGTAATAATCACGAAAGTTATTAAAGAGACCGGAATCGGTTAGGGACATACTCACTGTCTAAACCAAAAACCACTTTAATACCTATACGCGGAGTGTAATCCAGAATGAAGTGGTTGGAATGATGAACGTGATGACTGAAGAAAGAGAACGATAATGGATAGCCTTGACACTTGTGTCAAATTGGAAATGACTAAAACAGGAGCCGTGCCGGGCCAAATGGGGGTTAGCTACCTCGAGCGAACACACTTCTTCGAAAACTACTCATTACTTGTTGTCGATCGGTGCACCCTTGATTTTGGGAGTGTTGTTTCACGGTGCTGCGATCGCTGCGGCGATGCGTTCTCACCAGTCCGGATCAGGCAAACGGTAGTTTCACTACCTTGGGTATTGCCTCATGTGCCTTGTCATACTTGTATCCCTATATACGTGACCACTACGATTTGTTTTGTGTTATACCTATGGAGTACTCCCTGATATCCCACTAGTTTACGGTGGAGTTTACAGTGCTGTATAGACTATAACGCTCATATATAAAATGTGTTAAGGGGGATAATGGTAACGCCTTAACACTATTTTGATATTTTATATTACTGATAGGCATTATCTACTTATCGTATACTACTACATAGTAGATAGTTTAACGGATCCTTAAAGGATGGTTATTCCGAACATCCTCTGAGTTACTTGTATTTCAGTTGCTATTTCACTTGAGTTGGATTTATTGATATGAGAATGTTAATCCTGACTCGAGTGTTCTGTGTTTTCTTTACGCTCGGGTCAGACTGAGTGTACCAGTATTCGAGACTCACCTTTGGAGTTGGAGCTTCGCTTGGAGATCCAGCTATCTATCCAGCTTTCAGATATCCAGTTGATTCCAGTGATTGTATTCTGATTCTTGTATTTGACTATTGTATTCGAGACATCTGTTGTACCTTATTTAACTCTGATATGTATATAGTAGCTTCATGAACTACTATCCTTTGTTTCGCGTGATGGTGTCTCGGCGCGGAATGGGGTGGAGGAGGAAGTGGGCACGGCAGAAGAGGGTTGAGGAAAAATGAAGGGGAGGCGAACCAGTTGAGAGGGGAGAAGTGTTTCTGGGATCTAACTTTTAATGAAAACAACAATTGGCATATATTTGGAAACGTTGAAATGTTATGAAACGGAAGGGTCACAACTAATATACATTTACCCAGTGAATAGGAAATGTCAAATGTAGATTCCGAGAATAGTAATAGAAGTGGCTTTCGAAATAATATGGTCAAGAAATGAATGGTCACTGCAATTCAAAAGACGTACCGGTGTAGTTAACGGTTATAAGGGTTTCACTACGTACCGAAACTGTTAAACAAAGATGTGAATATACCATAGAGATCAGCACGACGTTACGATCACAACGGTATACAAATATCAGTGGTTCGATTGAATTATCAAAATTCGAATTTTCTAATAGCGGAAAATGTAAGAAAAACGCTGAAAAATAAGATCGACGGGGTCAAAGATGTCCGAATTTGGAAAAACGACAAACTGAAATCTTGCTCAGAAGATGATTTAGAATTTTTCTATGTAAAAATATTTAGGTTTCGGAAACATTTTATTTTCATCGCTTTTTAACTGATTAAATTGAAGTGAATTTACGCGCGAAATAAACTTTCATATTTTCGGACGAAAATTTACCAGTTGCTATGTTTAACTAGACGTATCCCAAATATTAAATTTTTATTTCAAAATTTTATCGTTTAAAATTTCACAAAATTTCAACTAATTACGTTATAAAAATAGTTGAAATTTACGGGTCGTTACACTCTCCCCCACTCAAAACTTTTCGTCCCCGAAAAGGAACGAGGTAGGAGAATAGAAACAACCAGAAAGAAAAATAGATTTGAAATACAAAATAACAATTGATCTAAACCATATAAATTTAAATTTAAATTAATTGATATTCAATAATTGATTTAATCCATTTGATTTCACTAAAATCAATCTCAACTATTTCTAAATTCATTATCATATTATCCCATTTCTTCAATTTACAATTTCTAAAACCATAAATTTGAATAGTCTTTTATTATAATCATATTTTCTTCAACAATTTTAAATTCTTCTTTATTCCAAATTACTGTTAAATTTATTATACTTAATATATCTAATCACGTATATTTAACCTATATAAATTAATTTAAAACATAAAAGTTTCGATTTAAATTAATTCACATCTATTAATTTCTTTTAAATTCAAGGTATTTTCATATGTTGATCAAATTTCAATTTTATAAATTTTTCAAAACAAATTTATTAATCAATTATCTTATTATTCTATTTATCTCTATTAACATTTTATAATTAAAATTTAAGTGTATAACATTTGTTATAACCACTCAAATTTTATTTGCAAATTCAATTTTTTTATATTATATATTATCCAATTACATATTCAACTTCTGAATTATTTAGGTAAGTTGTATTAGAATGCAGTTGAACAATATACATATAAAATTTTCCCAATTCAATTATTCAAATTTAAATATTTATTCCAAATTTTGGTTTTATTTATAATTAAAATCATCCTTTAGCAAAATTTAAGAATTAAATTTCCGATTAACTTTAAACAATTTAGAGATATATATAATATATTTATATCAAATCAAATTAAATTTTAAAATAAGATACTTATATATATATCAATCAAATTATACTGAAGAAATTCAAATCAAAATATTTTCAAAACAAACCATAGCAAAGCTACAGAATAGTATCTCCACTTCGAAACTCGAAAATGTATGTCGATGATGCGGCCGCCATCACCGAAATTATTTTCCAGCGACAAAGAGAAGAGCACTGATTTCAACATTTAAAAATTCTTTGAAAACGATTTCTATTCGAAAATACTTTCAATATATATACTTTAAAATTTTAAAAACCAAAGTTCAGAATCATCGGAAACTAATAAATTCTTAAATTTCTGAATTAAATTCATTTCAAATTCCAATCAATTTATAACCAAGTTATAAATTCATTATTTATATTATGCAATAGTCAATGATTTACAAAACAATAAATAAAAATCAAATATTATTATTTCAGACAACAAATTCATTAACAATTTAATTTCAGAAAACTTATATTTATATATAATATAATCACACAAAACTTTTATTTTATTTACCAAATTTGAAAACGATATTGTGTCAGTTTGCTCTGCTCAAGTGTTTTGGAAATCCTATCGATAGCGTTGATCAGACGAATCGATCGAAAACCCAAATCAACATCAACAACTCAAACAACACAACATATATTAAAACATTTTAAATATTAATTTACAAATACATTTCTTTGCTCGACGATACAGGAATGAATTCAAAGCAAGGATAGAGACTCAAATTTTTGATGGACTCAAATCAAAGAAAAATCCGATTTGAATACAAGTTCGAAAGAAAAGATAAGATGATTAAATTAACGGAATCAGGTTGGATAAGCTTATTTAATTCACGGGCAACCTTAACCGGATCGTCCGTAACGTCAAGAATAAGATCGATGTGGAATTCCGAGGTAAATCGACATTCGATCTCAAGAAATAGTATTCAGGTATAGCAGGAGATAGATAGCATCGTAAACCGAGGGTACAAGAATCTCCGGTAAATCGATGCCTATTATAAAGGAGTTTACTCCTTTACAAATCATTCTAAGATTTGCGAGAGCGCCGATCTATTATAGATAACATTCAGAATGGAGTTATGGGGTGCTCCATGATTGAAAGAAGACGAATAGTGAAGGACATGAATGAATTTCGGAACCGAGGGGAACGTTCCAAAATTCAAAGGAATTGAGTCAAAGGAAGAGATTAAACTCGAATGAGAGTGATTCTGTAAATACATTTACCCTATATGTTGAGTTTTGCCTAGAGCTAACCTGGCTCTGATACCAACTGTAACGACCCAGAATTTTGGACCATTCGCCTCCATTATAAGTGTATAGGTAGACACTCATGCCGGAGTTGAATTGCTCAAAATACCGCATTGTTAATTTAAATTTGGCAAAACTGAACATATACAGTAAATAGATATAATCACAGAACACAGACACAGAGTAATAAATGCAGCGGAAATAAAAGAGATAGTAGTTCATGAAGCTACTATATGAATATATAAAATACATCAGAGTTTACAACAGAAGGGTAGTACGATACATCAGATACAAATCAGAATACATCACTGGAATCATCGAATACTGAAAGCAGAATAGATGGCTGGATCTTCAAGCAAAGCTCCAACTCCAAAGGTGAGTCTCGAATACTGGTACACTCAGTCTGACCCGAGCGTAAAGCAAAAACACAAGACACTCGAGTCAGGATTAACATTCTTATATTAATAAATCCAACTCAAGTGAAATAGCAATTGAAATACAAGTAACTCAAAGGATGTTGGAATAGCCATCCTTTAAGGATCCGTCAAACTATCTACTATGTAGTAATGTACGATAAGTAGATAATGTCTATCAGTAATATAAAAGATATCAAAATAGCGTTAAGTCATGGCCCATTCCACCCTTAACACATTTTTATTCCCACAAGCATATACAAGACCGTAGTTTCCCCAAAACCGGAAGTCACCAGAGGGCAATCCATATACTCAAGGTACAAAACAAATTCGTAGTGGTCGCGCATAAATGGAATACAAGTATGACAAGGCACATGAGGCTATACCCAAGGTAGTGATACTACCGTTCGCCTGATCCGGACTGGTGAGAACGCAACGCCGCAGCGCCCGCAACACCGTGAGACAACACTCCCAAAATCAAGGGTGCACCAATCGACAACAAGTATAAGTAGTTCGAAGAAGTGTGTCCACTTGAGGTATCAATCCTCCATTGGCCCGGCACAGCTCCTGTTTTAGTCATTTCCAATTTGACACAAGTGTCAAGGTTATCCATTATCGTTCTCTTTCTTCAGTCAACACGAACACCATTCCAACCACTTCATTCTGGATCATCACTCCGCGTATAGTTATTAAAGTGGTTTTCGGTTTAGATAGAGAGTATATCCATAACCGAATTCCGGTCTCTTTAATAACTTTCGTAATTATTACACCGATTGGTCGTTTATTTATTTCAAAACCAAATCAATTTCAATTTCAATTTCAAATCGTAAACCAACATTTCCTTTGTCTATCAAAACAGTTTCCATACTTTACGTTTCAAAACTTTCAAATTACCATTTCAAAATCTTATAATTCAATTTCAATCTTTATATTGAAAACACTTCAAATATTGATTCAAGTTCGTAAAAAGTTTCATTTCGAAATCATTAGAATCAATTTAGTTTTAACATTCAAATCAATTTACATTTATTTATCGATTTCATTCAATATCGTTAAATTAATTTATCATTCAAAACAATTTCTATTAAATTTCCAATTCATTAAATCAAAACTTACAATTTTGAATTATATTAAATTCGTCAAATCAATTCTTTAGATTTCAAGTCTTCCATTAATTTCAATAAATCGCATTTTATTTCTTGTTAAAGAAATTCAATTCACTTCTTTACTTACTTACATAATTTTCCAAAACTTAACTAATAAAGGAACTCAATTTCAATTATTTACGAGGTAAAATTCACTTATTCAAAAGTTCAATTTCACATATTAAAGAATTCAATTCAATTTAATCATTAAATAATTCAATCTTATTTAATTATTAAATAATCCAAAACTTCATTATTAAATAATTTCAAAGTTAATAATTTCAAACTTACTTATAATTTCAAACTTAATTATAAAATCATTTCCAAGTTTAATAATTCCAAACTTAATTATAATTTCAATCTTAATCCAATCATTTCTCAAATTAAACAACATTCTTTCATCAATTACATTGTTAATATTTTGTTTCAGATTATCAAGTATTAACATTTTCCTTTTCATTAAAAATTCAAATTTCAATCTCATTTCAAAACCATATTATTTATTCAAATAAAATCTTCATTTTATTTTTAAATCCAATTTATTGACCAATCGGGTTTTATTTAATTTTCTATCCTAGGTCAAATTTCAATTTGGGTATTTATCATTTCAACCCGATTCCAATTCAATTCAAAATCAAGTATAACAAAGGGAACTTGCAGTGTGATAACTGGGATGGTGTCAAAGTAAATAAACAAGCAATAACAACAACCAATATCAATCCAATAATCAATTCAAATAATCCCGAAATAACCGTATTAATTCGCATTGTTATTTGTACGAATTAATATAATTATTCCTAGAATCTACACTATCATTTCATGTAGATTAAAGATTATTACGTTACGGTTTTCACTTGTCATCTATTTACAATTTCATACATCATCAATTTAACAATATACTTCAGTGATTCAAAATGTAATTAAACAAATCCTACGTGTCAATAAATTCAACAGTTAAAGGGGTCATATTATACAAATGTCAGTTAATCAAATTTAACATTTAATTATCCTATATCAAGTTCAATTTCATATTATTTATCATTTTAACATTAACAATTTAACGTCCAATATAAACATCAACAATCAATCAATTATCAGCCAAACTGTATTATCGTCGCATAAATAATTAACAGATAATGGTGTCAGCTGTCACAGGTGAACTGATACAGGTAATAGCATATAAAACCGTGCAATTAACTAACAGCAGCATATTTCAATTGTCGTTTCAATTGAAATCAAATCTAATAAATAAAAGAACGTTAATCGTGAGTGAGTGCTCACCTTTCGAGGTTAGAGAATACAGAAGGTGGCACAGATACGAACACAGATACGGACACCGAAATTGAGTTACGAATCCAAGCACGACTTCAATGATCAAAGCTAATAACAAGGAATAGACGAAATCAAATCAGAATTGAGTCGATGAAGGTAAATGGGGATAAGTGAACTTATATACTATATATAACTATATATATATGCTTCAAAGTCATTATTTTAAATTAAAACACACACATAAAAATAAACATATCCACATAGTATTTTGAAACGAATACATAAATATACTTATCAAAAATGCAACCTACTTCCATATTTTATGTATGTTCAATTTATAATTATAATACCTGTAAAATTAATTAATTAATTTATTATTATTTTTTTTTATTACATATACCATTACCAAGCCCAACCTTCCTATACGGTCTTTCAAAATCACCATTTTTAAAATGCATACAAAAGTATGGGAATGTCTTCATGTGATATAAAATTTTCATATTCTTTGGAAACCAATCGCATTAAACCAACTTTACACGCATACTTTCAAAAACACTATTATTTCAGATCAAAATATTGAAGCAATTACTATGTAAAATCCTATATATTTACACGTGAATGGACAAACCTATGCATTACCAACATCACTGCACATCCTTATCAAAATTCCCCAGATCTCATAAAGCAATATACACAAAACGACATATATAAAAGCTTTGTAAGCTATGTAACACCTGTACAAATTCGTATAATACTGTACACCATATATGCCTTTAAACTCATATAAACCAACATATGTAGAGCTTATATATTCAAACAAATAGACACTACGTATACTTATATTTATCGTGTGTATATAAAATCTTATATACGTATAAACCTTATGTATTTTCGTATATTACAAACACAAAATATAAATACACTGACCTACTGTAAACATAAAATAATCTTTAACATTCCATGTATATATAACTTGATAGATATATATGTAAACTGAGATTACATCTTACATATACATACTGAAATAATTCAAGTTACTCGTAAAACAAGCTCAACAAGCACGTGTATATATATTGTATTAAACCCAGCCAATACTCTTGAACAAACTTATATAAACGATACATATACTTTTTTTAAAACATAATAATAAAATAAGCTTGCAATAACCTATATATATTGTTATATACAGATTTCGAAACTTGCCTAACTACAAATTATATACAAACTATAAATGTATATATCAGCAAAAGCACAAAAAAAAAAACAAATATATATCAGTATATATAGTATAAATAATATAGAATACCATTGCTAAGAGAAGAAGAAGGAGGCTCGACTGCCGCGGCTACTGGCCAAAGGCGGACTGGAAGGGGAAGCCACTGGAGTTTAGGCGTTTGGCAAGAGAGGCTATAAGGGGACAGTGTTAGGCTGCTATTAGACGGAGAAGGCAGTGGTGAGAGAGGATCGGGAGGAGCTAGCATGTGTCGGTGCTCGGCTGCTCTATGGAGTTTGGAAAGGAAGGCGTGTGGGATGATGACGTGAATGGAGGTGGGCTAGGTTGCAGATACGGCCGGAGGTGGAGCGGGTCCGGTGGCTGGCGTGACGTCAGGTGGTGGAAGGACTGGCGGTGGTGCGGAAGGTCATGAGGCCGAAAATAATGCAAGGTGATGGAGGCAGTGGGTTTCGCGTGATGGTGTCTCGGCGCGGAATGGGGTGGAGGAGGAAGTGGGCACGGCAGAAGAGGGTTGAGGAAAAATGAAGGGGAGGCGAACCAGTTGAGAGGGGAGAAGTGTTTCTGGGATCTAACTTTTAATGAAAACAACAATTGGCATATATTTGGAAACGTTGAAATGTTATGAAACGGAAGGGTCACAACTAATATACATTTACCCAGTGAATAGGAAATGTCAAATGTAGATTCCGAGAATAGTAATAGAAGTGGCTTTCGAAATAATATGGTCAAGAAATGAATGGTCACTGCAATTCAAAAGACGTACCGGTGTAGTTAACGGTTATAAGGGTTTCACTACGTACCGAAACTGTTAAACAAAGATGTGAATATACCATAGAGATCAGCACGACGTTACGATCACAACGGTATACAAATATCAGTGGTTCGATTGAATTATCAAAATTCGAATTTTCTAATAGCGGAAAATGTAAGAAAAACGCTGAAAAATAAGATCGACGGGGTCAAAGATGTCCGAATTTGGAAAAACGACAAACTGAAATCTTGCTCAGAAGATGATTTAGAATTTTTCTATGTAAAAATATTTAGGTTTCGGAAACATTTTATTTTCATCGCTTTTTAACTGATTAAATTGAAGTGAATTTACGCGCGAAATAAACTTTCATATTTTCGGACGAAAATTTACCAGTTGCTATGTTTAACTAGACGTATCCCAAATATTAAATTTTTATTTCAAAATTTTATCGTTTAAAATTTCACAAAATTTCAACTAATTACGTTATAAAAATAGTTGAAATTTACGGGTCGTTACACTCTCCCCCACTCAAAACTTTTCGTCCCCGAAAAGGAACGAGGTAGGAGAATAGAAACAACCAGAAAGAAAAATAGATTTGAAATACAAAATAACAATTGATCTAAACCATATAAATTTAAATTTAAATTAATTGATATTCAATAATTGATTTAATCCATTTGATTTCACTAAAATCAATCTCAACTATTTCTAAATTCATTATCATATTATCCCATTTCTTCAATTTACAATTTCTAAAACCATAAATTTGAATAGTCTTTTATTATAATCATATTTTCTTCAACAATTTTAAATTCTTCTTTATTCCAAATTACTGTTAAATTTATTATACTTAATATATCTAATCACGTATATTTAACCTATATAAATTAATTTAAAACATAAAAGTTTCGATTTAAATTAATTCACATCTATTAATTTCTTTTAAATTCAAGGTATTTTCATATGTTGATCAAATTTCAATTTTATAAATTTTTCAAAACAAATTTATTAATCAATTATCTTATTATTCTATTTATCTCTATTAACATTTTATAATTAAAATTTAAGTGTATAACATTTGTTATAACCACTCAAATTTTATTTGCAAATTCAATTTTTTTATATTATATATTATCCAATTACATATTCAACTTCTGAATTATTTAGGTAAGTTGTATTAGAATGCAGTTGAACAATATACATATAAAATTTTCCCAATTCAATTATTCAAATTTAAATATTTATTCCAAATTTTGGTTTTATTTATAATTAAAATCATCCTTTAGCAAAATTTAAGAATTAAATTTCCGATTAACTTTAAACAATTTAGAGATATATATAATATATTTATATCAAATCAAATTAAATTTTAAAATAAGATACTTATATATATATCAATCAAATTATACTGAAGAAATTCAAATCAAAATATTTTCAAAACAAACCATAGCAAAGCTACAGAATAGTATCTCCACTTCGAAACTCGAAAATGTATGTCGATGATGCGGCCGCCATCACCGAAATTATTTTCCAGCGACAAAGAGAAGAGCACTGATTTCAACATTTAAAAATTCTTTGAAAACGATTTCTATTCGAAAATACTTTCAATATATATACTTTAAAATTTTAAAAACCAAAGTTCAGAATCATCGGAAACTAATAAATTCTTAAATTTCTGAATTAAATTCATTTCAAATTCCAATCAATTTATAACCAAGTTATAAATTCATTATTTATATTATGCAATAGTCAATGATTTACAAAACAATAAATAAAAATCAAATATTATTATTTCAGACAACAAATTCATTAACAATTTAATTTCAGAAAACTTATATTTATATATAATATAATCACACAAAACTTTTATTTTATTTACCAAATTTGAAAACGATATTGTGTCAGTTTGCTCTGCTCAAGTGTTTTGGAAATCCTATCGATAGCGTTGATCAGACGAATCGATCGAAAACCCAAATCAACATCAACAACTCAAACAACACAACATATATTAAAACATTTTAAATATTAATTTACAAATACATTTCTTTGCTCGACGATACAGGAATGAATTCAAAGCAAGGATAGAGACTCAAATTTTTGATGGACTCAAATCAAAGAAAAATCCGATTTGAATACAAGTTCGAAAGAAAAGATAAGATGATTAAATTAACGGAATCAGGTTGGATAAGCTTATTTAATTCACGGGCAACCTTAACCGGATCGTCCGTAACGTCAAGAATAAGATCGATGTGGAATTCCGAGGTAAATCGACATTCGATCTCAAGAAATAGTATTCAGGTATAGCAGGAGATAGATAGCATCGTAAACCGAGGGTACAAGAATCTCCGGTAAATCGATGCCTATTATAAAGGAGTTTACTCCTTTACAAATCATTCTAAGATTTGCGAGAGCGCCGATCTATTATAGATAACATTCAGAATGGAGTTATGGGGTGCTCCATGATTGAAAGAAGACGAATAGTGAAGGACATGAATGAATTTCGGAACCGAGGGGAACGTTCCAAAATTCAAAGGAATTGAGTCAAAGGAAGAGATTAAACTCGAATGAGAGTGATTCTGTAAATACATTTACCCTATATGTTGAGTTTTGCCTAGAGCTAACCTGGCTCTGATACCAACTGTAACGACCCAGAATTTTGGACCATTCGCCTCCATTATAAGTGTATAGGTAGACACTCATGCCGGAGTTGAATTGCTCAAAATACCGCATTGTTAATTTAAATTTGGCAAAACTGAACATATACAGTAAATAGATATAATCACAGAACACAGACACAGAGTAATAAATGCAGCGGAAATAAAAGAGATAGTAGTTCATGAAGCTACTATATGAATATATAAAATACATCAGAGTTTACAACAGAAGGGTAGTACGATACATCAGATACAAATCAGAATACATCACTGGAATCATCGAATACTGAAAGCAGAATAGATGGCTGGATCTTCAAGCAAAGCTCCAACTCCAAAGGTGAGTCTCGAATACTGGTACACTCAGTCTGACCCGAGCGTAAAGCAAAAACACAAGACACTCGAGTCAGGATTAACATTCTTATATTAATAAATCCAACTCAAGTGAAATAGCAATTGAAATACAAGTAACTCAAAGGATGTTGGAATAGCCATCCTTTAAGGATCCGTCAAACTATCTACTATGTAGTAATGTACGATAAGTAGATAATGTCTATCAGTAATATAAAAGATATCAAAATAGCGTTAAGTCATGGCCCATTCCACCCTTAACACATTTTTATTCCCACAAGCATATACAAGACCGTAGTTTCCCCAAAACCGGAAGTCACCAGAGGGCAATCCATATACTCAAGGTACAAAACAAATTCGTAGTGGTCGCGCATAAATGGAATACAAGTATGACAAGGCACATGAGGCTATACCCAAGGTAGTGATACTACCGTTCGCCTGATCCGGACTGGTGAGAACGCAACGCCGCAGCGCCCGCAACACCGTGAGACAACACTCCCAAAATCAAGGGTGCACCAATCGACAACAAGTATAAGTAGTTCGAAGAAGTGTGTCCACTTGAGGTATCAATCCTCCATTGGCCCGGCACAGCTCCTGTTTTAGTCATTTCCAATTTGACACAAGTGTCAAGGTTATCCATTATCGTTCTCTTTCTTCAGTCAACACGAACACCATTCCAACCACTTCATTCTGGATCATCACTCCGCGTATAGTTATTAAAGTGGTTTTCGGTTTAGATAGAGAGTATATCCATAACCGAATTCCGGTCTCTTTAATAACTTTCGTAATTATTACACCGATTGGTCGTTTATTTATTTCAAAACCAAATCAATTTCAATTTCAATTTCAAATCGTAAACCAACATTTCCTTTGTCTATCAAAACAGTTTCCATACTTTACGTTTCAAAACTTTCAAATTACCATTTCAAAATCTTATAATTCAATTTCAATCTTTATATTGAAAACACTTCAAATATTGATTCAAGTTCGTAAAAAGTTTCATTTCGAAATCATTAGAATCAATTTAGTTTTAACATTCAAATCAATTTACATTTATTTATCGATTTCATTCAATATCGTTAAATTAATTTATCATTCAAAACAATTTCTATTAAATTTCCAATTCATTAAATCAAAACTTACAATTTTGAATTATATTAAATTCGTCAAATCAATTCTTTAGATTTCAAGTCTTCCATTAATTTCAATAAATCGCATTTTATTTCTTGTTAAAGAAATTCAATTCACTTCTTTACTTACTTACATAATTTTCCAAAACTTAACTAATAAAGGAACTCAATTTCAATTATTTACGAGGTAAAATTCACTTATTCAAAAGTTCAATTTCACATATTAAAGAATTCAATTCAATTTAATCATTAAATAATTCAATCTTATTTAATTATTAAATAATCCAAAACTTCATTATTAAATAATTTCAAAGTTAATAATTTCAAACTTACTTATAATTTCAAACTTAATTATAAAATCATTTCCAAGTTTAATAATTCCAAACTTAATTATAATTTCAATCTTAATCCAATCATTTCTCAAATTAAACAACATTCTTTCATCAATTACATTGTTAATATTTTGTTTCAGATTATCAAGTATTAACATTTTCCTTTTCATTAAAAATTCAAATTTCAATCTCATTTCAAAACCATATTATTTATTCAAATAAAATATTCATTTTATTTTTAAATCCAATTTATTGACCAATCGGGTTTTATTTAATTTTCTATCCTAGGTCAAATTTCAATTTGGGTATTTATCATTTCAACCCGATTCCAATTCAATTCAAAATCAAGTATAACAAAGGGAACTTGCAGTGTGATAACTGGGATGGTGTCAAAGTAAATAAACAAGCAATAACAACAACCAATATCAATCCAATAATCAATTCAAATAATCCCGAAATAACCGTATTAATTCGCATTGTTATTTGTACGAATTAATATAATTATTCCTAGAATCTACACTATCATTTCATGTAGATTAAAGATTATTACGTTACGGTTTTCACTTGTCATCTATTTACAATTTCATACATCATCAATTTAACAATATACTTCAGTGATTCAAAATGTAATTAAACAAATCCTACGTGTCAATAAATTCAACAGTTAAAGGGGTCATATTATACAAATGTCAGTTAATCAAATTTAACATTTAATTATCCTATATCAAGTTCAATTTCATATTATTTATCATTTTAACATTAACAATTTAACGTCCAATATAAACATCAACAATCAATCAATTATCAGCCAAACTGTATTATCGTCGCATAAATAATTAACAGATAATGGTGTCAGCTGTCACAGGTGAACTGATACAGGTAATAGCATATAAAACCGTGCAATTAACTAACAGCAGCATATTTCAATTGTCGTTTCAATTGAAATCAAATCTAATAAATAAAAGAACGTTAATCGTGAGTGAGTGCTCACCTTTCGAGGTTAGAGAATACAGAAGGTGGCACAGATACGAACACAGATACGGACACCGAAATTGAGTTACGAATCCAAGCACGACTTCAATGATCAAAGCTAATAACAAGGAATAGACGAAATCAAATCAGAATTGAGTCGATGAAGGTAAATGGGGATAAGTGAACTTATATACTATATATAACTATATATATATGCTTCAAAGTCATTATTTTAAATTAAAACACACACATAAAAATAAACATATCCACATAGTATTTTGAAACGAATACATAAATATACTTATCAAAAATGCAACCTACTTCCATATTTTATGTATGTTCAATTTATAATTATAATACCTGTAAAATTAATTAATTTATTTATTATTATTTTTTTTTATTACATATACCATTACCAAGCCCAACCTTCCTATATGGTCTTTCAAAATCACCATTTTTAAAATGCATACAAAAGTATGGGAATGTCTTCATGTGATATAAAATTTTCATATTCTTTGGAAACCAATCGCATTAAACCAACTTTACACACATACTTTCAAAAACACTATTATTTCAGATCAAAATATTGAAGCAATTACTATGTAAAATCCTATATATTTACACGTGAATGGACAAACCTATGCATTACCAACATCACTGCACATCCTTATCAAAATTCCCCAGATCTCATAAAGCAATATACACAAAACGACATATATAAAAGCTTTGTAAGCTATGTAACACCTGTACAAATTCGTATAATACTGTACACCATATATGCCTTTAAACTCATATAAACCAACATATGTAGAGCTTATATATTCAAACAAATAGACACTACGTATACTTATATTTATCGTGTGTATATAAAATCTTATATACGTATAAACCTTATGTATTTTCGTATATTACAAACACAAAATATAAATACACTGACCTACTGTAAACATAAAATAATCTTTAACATTCCATGTATATATAACTTGATAGATATATATGTAAACTGAGATTACATCTTACATATACATACTGAAATAATTCAAGTTACTCGTAAAACAAGCTCAACAAGCACGTGTATATAAATTGTATTAAACCCAGCCAATACTCTTGAACAAACTTATATAAACGATACATATACTTTTTTTAAAACATAATAATAAAATAAGCTTGCAATAACCTATATATATTGTTATATACAGATTTCGAAACTTGCCTAACTACAAATTATATACAAACTATAAATGTATATATCAGCAAAAGCACAAAAAAAAAAAACAAATATATATCAGTATATATAGTATAAATAATATAGAATACCATTGCTAAGAGAAGAAGAAGGAGGCTCGACTGCCGCGGCTACTGGCCAAAGGCGGACTGGAAGGGGAAGCCACTGGAGTTTAGGCGTTTGGCAAGAGAGGCTATAAGGGGACAGTGTTAGGCTGCTATTAGACGGAGAAGGCAGTGGTGAGAGAGGATCGGGAGGAGCTAGCATGTGTCGGTGCTCGGCTGCTCTATGGAGTTTGGAAAGGAAGGCGTGTGGGATGATGACGTGAATGGAGGTGGGCTAGGTTGCAGATACGGCCGGAGGTGGAGCGGGTCCGGTGGCTGGCGTGACGTCAGGTGGTGGAAGGACTGGCGGTGGTGCGGAAGGTCATGAGGCCGAAAATAATGCAAGGTGATGGAGGCAGTGGGTTTCGCGTGATGGTGTCTCGGCGCGGAATGGGGTGGAGGAGGAAGTGGGCACGGCAGAAGAGGGTTGAGGAAAAATGAAGGGGAGGCGAACCAGTTGAGAGGGGAGAAGTGTTTCTGGGATCTAACTTTTAATGAAAACAACAATTGGCATATATTTGGAAACGTTGAAATGTTATGAAACGGAAGGGTCACAACTAATATACATTTACCCAGTGAATAGGAAATGTCAAATGTAGATTCCGAGAATAGTAATAGAAGTGGCTTTTGAAATAATATGGTCAAGAAATGAATGGTCACTGCAATTCAAAAGACGTACCGGTGTAGTTAACGGTTATAAGGGTTTCACTACGTACCGAAACTGTTAAACAAAGATGTGAATATACCATAGAGATCAGCACGACGTTACGATCACAACGGTATACAAATATCAGTGGTTCGATTGAATTATCAAAATTCGAATTTTCTAATAGCGGAAAATGTAAGAAAAACGCTGAAAAATAAGATCGACGGGGCCAAAGATGTCCGAATTTGGAAAAACGACAAACTGAAATCTTGCTCAGAAGATGATTTAGAATTTTTCTATGTAAAAATATTTAGGTTTCGGAAACATTTTATTTTCATCGCTTTTTAACTGATTAAATTGAAGTGAATTTACGCGCGAAATAAACTTTCATATTTTCGGACGAAAATTTACCAGTTGCTATGTTTAACTAGACGTATCCCAAATATTAAATTTTTATTTCAAAATTTTATCGTTTAAAATTTCACAAAATTTCAACTAATTACGTTATAAAAATAGTTGAAATTTACGGGTCGTTACACTATTCTCCTTCTAATTTTGGAGTATCACATAACTCCATTTCGAATGATCTTTATAATGAGTTGGCGGTCCCGCCAATCTCAAGTTTATTTGTAAAGGGGTGAAACTCCTTTACAATAAGCATTGATTTACCGGAGATTTTTGTATCCTCGGTTTACGATGCTATCTATTTCCTGCTATACCTGAATTCTATTTCTTGAGATCGAATGTTGATTTGCCTCGAAATTCTGCATCGATCTTATTCTTGAAGTCACGGTCGACCCGGTTAAGGTTGCCCGCGATTTATATAAACTTATCAATCTTCCTACTTTGTTATTTAATCATCATATCTTTGTTTCGAACTTATCTTCGAATCAAAATTCTCTTTGATTTGAGTCCATCAAATTTGAAACCCTATCCTTATTTTGAAAATTCATTTCTGTATCGTCGAGCAAAGAAATGTATTTGTAAACTAATATATATATAAATGTTTTAATATATGCTGTGTTGTTTGAGTTGTTGATGTTGATTTGGGTTTCCGATCGATTCGTCTGATCAACGCTATCGATAGGATTTCCAAAACACTTGAGCAGAGCAAACTGACACAATATTGTTTTCAAATTTGGTAAATGAAATAAAATTGTATGATTATACCATAAATATATAAGTAAAATTTACTGGAATTTAATAAGTTAATTAAATTAGTTGTTTGAAATGATAATATTTGATTATCATCTATTGTTCGATCAATGAATTTATAAACTTGGTTTATAAACTGATTTAGAATTTGAAATGAAATTAAATTAAGAATTTGAGAATTTAATTTCCGATGATTTCGAACCATGGTTTTAAAGGTTTAAAATGCACATTATTTAAAGGTATTTTGACTATAATTTGTTTCCAAAGAATTTTAATATATATATTATTTAAAGTATTTTTAAATAGGAACCGGTTTCAAAGAATTTTAAAATGTTGAAATCAGTGCTCTTCTCTTTGTCGCTGGAAAATAATTTCGGTGATGGCGGCCGCATCATCGACGTTCATTTTCGAGTTTCGAAGTGAAGAGACCATTCTGTAGCTTTGCTACGGTTTTGTTTTGGAAAAATATTTTGATTTGAATTTCTTAAGTATGACTTGATTTATATATATATGGGTATATTATTTTAAATTTAATTTGATTTAATATATATAATATATACATAATTATTTCTAAAGGGTTTGAAATTAAACGAAAATTAAATTCTTAAAAATCATGTTAAAAGATGTTTTCAATTATAAATAAAGCTAAATTTTGAATAAGTATTTAAACTTGAAATAATCGAATTTGAAATTTTATTTGTATAGTACTAAATTGCATTTCAAAACAACTTACCTAAATTATTCAGAAGTTAAAATGTAATTGGATAATATACAATATAAAATAATTTTATAAATAAAATTTGAGTGTTTATAATAAATGTTATGCACTTAGATTTTAATTATAAAAAAAAATGCTAATAAAGATGATAGAATAATAAGTAAATTGAATGAGATAAATAAAGTAAATTTTGTTCTGAAAGAATTAACAAATTGAATTGAATCAGCTTAATGAAATACCTTGAATTAGGATCAATTATTGAATATTAATTGATTTAAAATGAAATTTATATGATTAGAATTAACAGTTGAACTAACAAATTTAAATCGAATGACTATTTATTGATTTAATATAAATGGATTTAACCAAATTGAAGAAAATATAAATTGACTTAAATTGAAATTTATATGGTTTAAATTAATTTTTTACTTGTATTCCAATCTATTTTCTTTCTGGTTGTTTCTATTCTCCTAACTCCTTCCTTTTCGGGGATGAAAAGTTTTGAGTGGGGGAGAGTGTAACGACCCGTTAATTTTTAACTGTTTTAATATCGTAATTAGTTGAAACTTGGTGAAATTTTAAACGATAAAATTTTGAAATATAAATTTGATATTTGGAATGCGTCTAGTTAAACATAGCGACTTGTAAATTTTCGTCTGAAAATATAAAAGTTTATTTCGCGCGTAAATTTACTTCAATTTAATCAGTTAAAAAGCGATGAAAATAAAACATTTTCGAAACCTAAATATTTTTACATAGAAAAATTCTAAACCATCTTCTGAATAAGTCGTCATTTTTCGTTTTTCCAAATTCGGACTTCTTTAGCTCCGTCGATCTTATTCTTCTGCGTTTTGTTGCATTTCCGCTAGTAGGAAAGTTCGAATTTTTGTAATTAAATCGTACCACTGATATCCGTTGGCCGTTTTGATCGTTTCATCGTGAAAATCTCAACGGTATATTCGTTTATCTACTTCGAAGCCGGTGTGCCGTGTAATCTGCGAAACGCTTATCGTATCGTATCGGTTTAGTCTCCCTGTCCATTCGTTTGCCTCAACTCAAACCAATAGCCATATAGACTTTTACAGTCTCTTCTAATTTTCAGTCACCTTCCTTCATTTTCTGTGTGGACCAACAGTACATTGTACCTTTTCAAAGTTGCATTCATTCAAGCACTGGTTTCCAAAGTTATTCAATTCCTTTCAGTGCTCGAGAACACACATTAAATACCTATGCGTACATTCATATTTTGCATGTAGGCTGTTTTTTCTTTTACTTTTAACTATTCATCAACTCATTTATGTGCAGTGGCCTCTCCTCTCCTCTTTCACTTTACCTCTACCTGCTTGCATTATTCCACTGAGGCTAGGACATTACTTAAAGACTTAAAGTATTTATATGTATAGCTCTGCCACGACCAACATCTTCCAAATTGAATACTTCATCTCGTCTCCAACCTTTCCTCTGCCTCCCTGATAACGGCCACCACCCACCCTCCACCACATGCCGCTTAGCCTTGTTCCTCCACAAACTTTTGCGCACGTCACCAAGCTTCGGCTCTGCCACCACCCCAGCCGCGCCAGTCTCCTCTGCGCAAACAACACCTCCTCCCCTCTCACTTGTTCATTTATCCAAGCCAGCCTTCACCCTCCTCCACTGAGTAGCCATTTATCGCCACGACCAAGCCAATAAAATTCCTCCGATATCTATCTTCTAGCCCACCTGCTTCCACGAGCTGCTGCGCCCATCAATCCATCCGCCAAACCCACCGCCTACCGCCCTACATCGATAGCAGACCCACCACCGCACGCAGCAGCCTGCGTTCATCACCTCTCAACCGATCACCCATCTCTATTCCACCTCTCTTCTGATCGGTCGAGCCGCTTCCGCACTGCACCGTTCACTCATCGAGCTGCTATCGTTCTAGACTGCACACCCCCTAACTTGCCTCGCCGCCGGCCTCTCTTCTCATATGTATGAGGTATATATGTATATGTTTAATAAGTTGTTTATATATATATTCAAATATAATCGTCTATGAATGGAGTCTGCACCTATTTTAGAGCATTGAGCCTGCATTTGGTATAGTGTTAGTTGGTCTGCATGTGTTCTTAGATTTGCTGTAATATACTTTCGTATGGGGCTTTCAATATTATATATTTATTCTAATTAGGCGTATCCTGTTACACTAGTTATTATGAGTTTGCATTTTTGGTTTAGGATGTAATGTACTGTTAATTTATATAAATTTACATAAAAAAAATAACATTCTGGAAAGTATGGATAAGTCTATATATATAGTCTAATTTTAAAGTATCTGCATATTAGTATATATATGTTTATCTATTATGTATAGGGTTATGTTAATACTATTTATTGTCTGTTTATATATATATGCACCGTGTATACACTTATTTTGTTAGTTTTATACTAGTATATACGAGTTGCATATCAGCTTATAAGTGTTACAATAGTCGGCATGTATTTCCTGCTTAATGCTGAGAACTATCATTGGCAATGGACCTCTTTCTTATGTGCTGCTTCAACCGCTGTCTATGTCTACCTTTACTCCATTTATTATTACTACGCCAAGACCAAAATGTTTGGCTTTTTCCAGACTAGCTTCTACTTTGGCTACACGTTGATGTTCTGTCTTGGCTTAGAAATATTATGTGGTGCTGTGGGCTATCTTGGGTCTACATTATTTGTGAGAAGGATCTATCGAAACATCAAATGCGATTAATCAAGCAGACATAATAGCATTCCAGAACACATTTTACTTTGCGAAGCTTGTGGTTCATTTTTTTCATTATCTTATTTACGGAGTATTATGGAATTATATTATTATTATTATTATTATTATTATTTTGAACACATTTTTCGTAGTGCAGGAATAGTTATATTGATCATGTAGAGAAACTTCTGGAACTTGTTTTATTTTATTTTGGGGTTGGATATGAACCTGTAACTTTTGACCCCCGTTATAACTTGTTTCATCCTATTTCTATTAAAAAAAATATCAGCTTATATGTGGGTTCATACTGAGTTTTTATAGATTTTATAGTTGTTAGATATATATGTTAGAGATTTTGGTCACATTGGTTTACATAGCACATCATAAGTCTGCATATCTATATATATTGGTCTTGGTTCAATTATCTCATTTTTATATACACTTTACATATATATATTGAGTTCAACTTATATTTGTCTTATTGTATATTTTTTAGGTATTTATATTTAGTATCTATTTGAAAATGTGTATATATATGTATATGGATTCTATTCTAATATGTGTTTAAATATAGAAGATGATTTTTATATATAAATAGTTATATAGGTTTATGTATATGTATTAACTTATACCATTTATCTCATCGATCTAGTTCTGATGTGAATTCGATTTGCCATTTATTAGCTTTGTCAGTCGTGCCAGTTTTCCTCATCAAATTGTGTCCATCTAACGTTGCTTGGATTCATAACGCGTTCAATTTGTCAAATCTCCTCTAGCCTCGAAAGGTGAGCAATCACTCACGATTAACGTTCTTTTATTTATTAAATTTGATTTCAACTGAAACGACAAATTGAAATATGCTGCTGTAGTTATTTACACTGTTATTTATGTTATTACCTATATCAGTTCACCTGTGACATCTGACACCATTATCTGTTAATTATTTATGCAATGATAATACAGTTTGACCGATAATTGATTGATTGCTGATGTTTATATTGACGTTAAATTGTTAATGTTAAGTGATAAATAGTATGCAATTGAATTTGATATAGGATAGTTAAAAGTTAAATTTGATTAGTTAATTTGTATAATATGACCCATTTAAATGTTAAATAAATTGACACGTAGGAATAGTGATAACTACACCTTGAACCATTGAATGTATGATTGTATAAACTGATGTAGTATAAAGTGGATAATTGATATCAAGTGAAGAACCGTATTAACTTTAGTGTAATAATCTTTAATCTACATGAAATGATAATGTAGATTCTAGAAATAATTATATTAATTTGCACAAACAATAATGTAAATTAATACGATTATTTCGGGATTATTTGAATTAATTATTTGATCGTTGTTATTGATTGTTGTTATTGCTTGTTTATTTACTTTGACACCATCCCAATTATCACACTGCAAGTTCCCTTTGTTATGCTTTGATTTTGAATTGGAATCGGGTTGAAATGATAAATACTCAAATTATACTTTGACCTAGGATAGAAAATTTAATAAAAACCGATTGGTCAAATAATTTGATTTAAAATAAAATAAAGATTTTATTCTAATAAAAAATAAGGTATTGAAATGAAGTTGGGAATTGAATTTTGAAGAAAGGAAATGTTAATATTTAATAATCCGAAATAATATATTAACATAGTAGTTGTTGAAAGAATGTTGTTTTAAAATTAATTATTTAATAATTAAATTTGAAATTATTAGTAATTAAATTTGAAATTAGTTAATAATTAAGTTTTGAGATTATTTAATAATTAAATAAGATTGAATTATTTAATAGTCAAATAAAATTGAATTCTTTATTAAGTGAAATTGAACTTCTTGAATAAGTGAAATTAAGTTTCTTTATTAATTGAGTTTTGAAATTGTAACTAAGTAAATAAATAAGTGAAATTGAATTTCTTTAACAAGAAATAAAATGTGATTTATTGAAATTAATGTAAAACTTGTAATTGAAAGAATTGATTTGATGAATTTAATTTAATTCAAAATTGCAAGTTTTGATTTAATGAAGTTGAACTTAAGTAATTGATTTAATGAATTGGAAATTAAATAGAAAATTTGTTTTGAATGACAAATTTACTTAATGAATATTGAATTAAATCGATCGATGAATTTAAATTGATTTGAATGTTAAATTAATTTAATTTAAATGATTTCGGAATGAAACTTATATACGACTTGAATCAAAATTTGAATTTGTTTTAAACAAAAATTTGAAATTGAATTATAAGATTTTGAAATGGTAATTTGGAAGTTTTGAAACGTAAATTTTGGAAATTGATTTAGAAAGAGAAATGAAATGTTGGTTTACAAATTCCAATTGAAATTGTATTTGATTTGGTTTTGAAACATATAAACGACCAATTGGTGTAATAATCACGAAAGTTATTAAAGAGACCGGAATCGGTAAGGGACATACTCACTGTCTAAACCGAAAACCACTTTAATACCTATACGCGGAGTGTGATCCAGAATGAAGTGGTTGGAATGATGAACGTGATGACTGAAGAAAGAGAACGATAATGGATAGCCTTGATACTTGTGTCAAATTGGAAATGACTAAAACAGGAGCCGTGCCGGGCCAAATGGGGGTTAGCTACCTCGAGCGAACACACTTGTAACGACCCAGAATTTTGAATAAATTAAATTGAGGATATTTAATTAATTTTAAATATTTGAACGATGATTTAATTTGAATCCCCGATATAACTTTGAAATTTGCGATTAAACTTTAAAAATTAATCTATTGAAAGTTGAATAAAAAATTTGAATCTTCGGTTATAAGCCGAAGAAAAATATTTCAAAAGCTTTTAAAATTCGTAATGATTATACTGAAGATAATAGAAGCTTCAGAAATTAATTTCGAACTGTTTTGTTCAGTTTTGAAATTTATATCGTTCAAACGATATTTAAAAATAGCGTTCCGGGACACAGTCTCGGAATTGGACGAAACCAGTTCCATTGGGTCCGTAATATTGAATTATTATCGGATTTCAAATTTCGTATTTTTCGGTGTTAATACGTAAGCACATGGTGAGAGAACGCATTGGATTTTAAATCAAATTCAATTTAAAATTTAATATTTAAATTATCGGTCAACACACCACGTTATTTTCCTTTAATCATGACCCGTTGTCTCTGCCTAAAATCACGCCATCGATCACAGGTACAAGATCGTGCAACCCATCATGCCAACCATCCTCTTTCATTTTCAAATACGTCTCTCCCTCCTCAGTTCTAAATCTAACAAGAAAAAAAAATCATGGCCGCGTTCTTTTCCCTCTTCAATTTCGAAATCAAAACTGTTTCCATTCCCCTCTTTTCAGTATTAACAGATCGAAATCAAAGGAAAATAGCCGAGCCCTCCTATTCAAACAATCGCCCTTCTAATTTCTCAGTTCGAAAAAAAAATAATGATAAACAAATGAACGAACGAAACCCAAATCTCTTTCCCCATTTTAAAATTCGAACGAAGCCACTCAGCAAACAATAGATTCAAACGAAAATGGGGGGAACACTCGTGGCGATCTAGATCGAAGTCGAGGGAAGTCGCGCGTTTCAAGGCGCCTACCTGGCAGCGTGAGGACGAGGAGGGTTCGAGAAATTTCAGGCGCGTAAGCTCGAAGTCGATGCCGCGATGGTGTTCAGTCGCGATTTTGGGTGAAGCGGCATGATCGATGGGGTCGCGATGTCATGGTCGAAGCTTGTCGCGTAGGAGCGACAATGGTCTGGGGGCACGGCGATGCTGTAAGGGGTGACAACGTGGAGAATCGGCCAGATGGGGAAGTTCGTCGAGCAAAGCTGGGTCGTGGTTCACGCGTGAACGCAGGGCCAGGGGCAATCACAGTGTCGATTTAGGGTTCATGAGGCAAGTCAGCGACGTCGCGTAAGCGATGGTGAGTCAGGGCAATAGGCCGGTCGAACTATAGGTCGGCAGTGAGGTAATCACTTAGTTTTGTTCGTTCGATTTAAATTAAATATTGTGTATTCATAGAAAGAAAAAAAAAGTATATGCAGTTTCAATTATTTATGCTAGCAGTAAAAGAAATGATATGAAAATAAATATATGGATTAATTAGTTTAACAAAATTTATTTGTTTGTTTAGTGACATAAAGATATTTTTTTAAAAAGGAAAATTTATTTGAATAAATAATTAGTAAGATAAATTAATAAATGGTAATGAATTATTCGAATTAATTCAAGTGTTAATATATTGTATAAAATTGTTTATACCAGGTTAAAATCGAGAAAACAAAACTAAAATGGAAAAATGGATTGCAAAATAAAAGCTAAGGTGAGATCTTCTCACTCAAATTGAATGTGGAATTTTTGCAGTTATTGATTGCTATTGGATGTGATATTAGATATAGTAGGATATATCTATTATATATATAGCAATATATACATATTGGCATATGTATATATTGGATTGATTGATTTCCCGCCTCGTATAGCGGATGAGACCCTATTGCGCCGTTAGTAAGCAGATATTTTTATAAAACCCATATACCGCGATATTCCACCTCGAAGTGGAATTGGTATTGTGCTAACATCTGTGGATGCAGGGAAACAGGTTGGAGGGATCCAACTGGATTCCTCACCAGTATTTATTTATTTACAGATATTGATGTATATTCTGTTTTCATATTGATATATGATGTTTTGTTGTTGTGATTGACAAATTGATGCTGTTGCATCATCAGATTCAAATTTTGAAGTTTAAAAATAACGACTTTTACTTTAAAAGGATTTTAAAGTGACTTTTGAAAGTAGACGTTTTATTGAATTGTTGAATTGATTTATTTTAAATAAATAAACGTTAAAACTTTAAAGTTATAAAAGTTAAGATTTGTGAATTATAACCAAAAGGTAATTTCTTTTGAAATAAATAGTTAAGAAACTTATAAAATGGTTTTAATTGGAATTTTTGAATTATTAAAAACAATGTATGTAAAAGATGTGCAAAATTGATATTTATAACTTTAAAAGATTGGGATTATAAAACGAGTTTTTATAAGTGTTAAAATGAATTTTTAAAAGAATTTATAAGTGAATGAAATTTATAAATTGTGAATTTATAAATGGAAAATGATTTTGTAGAATAAATGAAATTATAAGTATTTAACTTATAATATGGATTGTGGTATAAAAAAATTGAATTGTGAATTGAATTGGTAAATAAAGAAGATTTATAAATTGAAGTTTTATAAATAGAAATAGAATTTATAAACGTTGTTTTATAAATTCAAAATCAATTGAATTTGATAAATTAAATATAGAAGATTATCAAAGAAGTTATATTCGCGTTTTGGATAGCGAATTTTTATTGAAATAAAATGTGTAGAGATTATTGAAAATGTGG
The DNA here is from genome assembly GCA_030737815.1 of Allium fistulosum. Taxonomy (NCBI): domain Eukaryota; kingdom Viridiplantae; phylum Streptophyta; class Magnoliopsida; order Asparagales; family Amaryllidaceae; genus Allium; species Allium fistulosum. The sequence continues at coordinate 298,925,972 of CM060908.1, read as the reverse complement.
TTAGTGAAGTATATTCACGATTTTGGACAGTGAATATATTATTGAGTAAAATGGATTCATTTTTGAAGAAGTGGTATTAAAAAAATGAAGTTAAACATTTTAAAGATGTTTTAAAATGTGTTAAATATCGAAATCATAGATTTCAACATTTATTGTTGAAATAGACGTTTTCGAGAAATAAGGAAATGGTGGACTATAACACTGTTGTTATAGTAAATGATTTCCGAAAGGAAATGTTTTATATAGTATTGAGATTTATATATCTATCTAAATTTCGAATCCCAATACTAGTGATTTTGAGTCGTCGTAACGATGTTTTACGTAACATTCGTTTTGACTCAAATAAATGTTGTCAAAGTAAATGATTTCCTTAACGAATGAAATATATACTTAATATTGATTTAAGTATATCGAATATTTTCAAATGTTGAAAATAAATAGATTTGTGAATTACTTATTATTAAATAAGTATGAGAATGTTTTCCAAAATGAAATGAAACGTTTTGGATTTTATCTTCTTAAAGATAAACTGAAATTGAATATTTGAAATCGATTTGAGAATCGTATATCAGTAGATATTTGAAAATATAAATTCACTATGGAATTTATAAAGGAAAGGGAAACTGTTTAGAAAAATAAACGTTGATTTATTTTTGAAGTGTGGAAATTTTATATCTAGTAAAGATATTTTGGAAAATAAATAATTTTGAAAAATTATTTGGAATCTGATGATGTTGCGCATCTTTATTGATAGTTAAATAACCGACTATCAATAATTACCTTGAATGGTATTTGTTGTGAATTGGATGAATTTGAATGCCACACTTATTTTTGAATAATCGCTCACTATTCGGGTTAGCCGGGAAAGGACCATGGGGTCGTATAACCCATTCCGAATATGTGATACGTCGTTATGAATTGCATTCGAAGACCGGTGTTGAAGACCGGATATTTTTGAAAACGGAAGGATTACCGTCGAGTTACTCTACATCGACTGATCTTCGATTTAGAGGTTTTATCACCCTTAGTGACGGGAAGTCCGGACGTGATTAGAAAATTATCTGGAAATGCAAGGGCTTCGTGAGAAGTGCCTTCGTTCTGTTCGATCCCGGAACAGACTTGTATGGATTGTGTGTCTGACGTTACAATTTGAGATATAAAGCTGATTTCTTTCAAATACATTTCTGTTGGTGGCGGAGAATTTATTCTCTTAGCTTAACACCCTTCTCTGAGACGTACGAGCTCAGAGGTTATGTAGTTGAAATTTATCAGCGATATATCCCAATTTGGTAACGTGGCATACTGAGTGTTGCTGTGAAATGATCAGTGTTTGATCATTTGCGATATGATCATTTGTTTGATCTTATATCTTTGTGATCATAGGTTGATCATTTTGTTTGACCCGAAGCATGGCTTTGTAGAAAGCGTAGCTTTGTGGACGAGACTTCGTCGAGCCTCACACCCCGGAAATGGTCAAAACAAGAAGGATGCGGCAAGGTTTTAGGGAGTAGCGCCCCTTAGTGTATGTCATTCCTTCTGGATAAAGGTGGTATCATGGTATGGAGCCCAGATACTTAACCTCTGTGGTTGCAGCAAATTTATTACTTTGTGGTTGTTGCGAATCGGGGATCCTCGGGAAGATCGGTGACGATCGGGGGATGGCATACGCATGTCAGTAGTTACCTATTTTTGCAGAGGTAACCCGGCCTTGTGTTGGCAGAGATCTAACCGTAATGTTAGGTTATTTATCGGGTCGTCTTTTCTAGGGACGTACCCATCGTGGAATAGGAAGTTCCTTAGCCTGACCATTTGTTGGAAATCCAAAGAAACAATACGCGACGTGTACGGTTTTAGTTGTATTACCTGCTATGGAATGTGGCGGTAACCTGCTATTGAACATAGTAGCTATAGTAGGCATAAGTGCGGAATGCCTATGCTGGCTAAGATTAATATTGTACTTTCGAAATGTTTCTACACTATGCACTAATAATAATATCAAAAATGATTTGATTTTGCGTAGTAAGCATCTTTGACTATCATAAGAAGAAATCTCCTCCAATTCTGCGTTTGCATTGTGTGTGTGGTGGGAGGTCTTATGGTAGTTTCATTTTCCAAAAGCATTACGAATTGACTTTAAAAATATTCCTTTGTTTATTTTAAAGATAAACTGTTTTACGATCTCACACCAGTCACCATGACTGACTCGGAGTTTATTGTTCCCTTCTAAACTCTGGGTGCCCACAAATTTCCACACGGGCAGCCTAGAGTTATGTTATCAGGATATTCTGGATATTCTGGAGCTTTGGAAGCAAGCTGGATGACGAGACGTAGTATTTGTATCTGATATTATTTATTCCGCTGTGTATTCTGTATGAGGACAAGTTTATATAACTGTCCATTGTTGTATATTGACTCTGATTGATGTATGTATAAAAACTGATATAATTCTTTGTTTTAAAAGACTAGTGTTTATCTATTATATATTGTTCCGCTGCGATATGTGAGATTCTGTTATTGTTTTCTGTTCTGATTGTTGTTCTGTTGTTCTTCTCTTCTTCTTCTACTCTTTTCTTCTTCTTCTGCTTTTTTCTTCTTTTTAAAAAACCATAACTTTTCGGGTTTCCGGCATTCGATGGCTCGGCAGTCGATAAAGTGAGTATCGATGTCGAATTTTCGAAAGTCGAAAATTCCGAGACTTTACAACACTTCTTCGAAAACTACTCATTACTTGTTGTCGATTGGTGCACCCTTGATTTTGGGAGTGTTGTTTCGTGGTGCTGCGATCGCTGCGGCGATGCATTCTCACCAGTCCGGATCAGGCAAACGGTAGTTTCACTACCTTGGATATTGCCTCATGTGCCTTGTCATACTGGTATCCCTATATACGCGACCACTACGATTTGTTTTGTGTTATACCTATGGAGTACTCCCTGATATCCCACTAGTTTACGGTGGAGTTTACAGTGCTGTATAGACTATAACGCTCTTATATAAAATGTGTTAAGGGGGATAATGGTAACGCCTTAACACTATTTTGATATTTTATATTACTGATAGGCATTATCTACTTATCGTATACTACTACATAGTGATAGTTTAACGGATCCTTAAAGGATGGTTATTCCAAACATCCTCTGAGTTACTTGTATTTCAGTTGCTATTTCACTTGAGTTGGATTTATTGATATGAGAATGTTAATCCTGACTCGAGTGTTTTGTGTTTTCTTTACGCTCGGGTCAGACTGAGTGTACCAGTATTCGAGACTCACCTTTGGAGTTGGAGCTTCGCTTGGAGATCCAGCTATCTATCCAGCTTTCAGATATCCAGTTGATTCCAGTGATTGTATTCTGATTCTTGTATTTGACTATTGTATTCGAGACATCCGTTGTACCTTATTTAACTCTGATATGTATATAGTAGCTTCATGAACTACTATCCTTTGTTTCCGCTGCATTTATTACTTTGTGTCTATGATCTGTGATTATTTTATTTACTGTATATGCTCAGTTTGGCCAAATTTAAATTAACAATTCAGTATTTTGAATTATTCAAGTCCGACATGTGCGGATGCGAATAGTCCAAAATAGCGGGTCGTTACACACTGTATAGAAATTCAATGATATTATAATAATGTCTAGGGTTTTCACGTAAAATAGAACATAGCTAAAATGCTTGCATCTCACATTTCAACATATTTGGGTACAACTAATTCCGTATGGCACTTATTAGAGAATGGATTCCATACATGACCAGGTAAGGGACTACCTTTCGAAGATGCACCTCTAGATAAGATACACCTGGGGTCTGACAAGAACATCTTGTACCCATGCTACACAGAACCGGCATACCACTTAACTAGTAGTACCGAATACATCACCACCATAGTTGGGATCAGCAACCGTACCGGAGCATAAAAAAAGGGTCAAATACCGATTCTAGATACAGCGGTGACATACCCTTATGGGAGCAACCCACATAGCCCTGTTGCATACCCTGTTTTGGTCATTTCCGGTTGATGAGGCCTGAGGCTACATTTACCTTTTCTAGAGCACCGCCACTAAGAATGCTACATCGCCTTCTAGATGTTGACACAATGTCAGCATTCATCCATACACGTCATTCTGGATATGAACGAACCGAAGGCACTATTTCCACTACATCCGTTTTAGAATCACCCTTAGGGTTAGTAGCTAATAGCCCTTGCACTTCAAAGTCTTTATCATGGACCTTGCCTTTACTATTTCCAATTCGAACGTTTACGTTGGTTCGAAGTGGTTTTCGGATAACAACTAATATCTGATCCTGGTCTCTCCAAACCAACCTTCGATAATTTTAAAGGGTCAAGTTATTTATAGTGGACTATCCCACTATTAGGGGTGAAGATTTACATATGAACATACGTTTCAAATGCTTAGATTATCCTGACCCGCTTACCAAAATTAACCCCATTGTATTCATCATGTTTCCAAAGTGCGGTATTTGTGATGAATACAAGTCGACTTACTTTCAATAAAATGCATCATCGTTATATTACAACTACTTTAATTCATTTGGCTAATTAATAGCATGGACAAGAGTTGTTTTTAAAACAATTCACTTAAACAAGAAAATCGTTAAACATATGTAACCGATAGGGTTTTTAAAGAAACCTTAAAAACAAATAAACTTTAACTAAATCATAAGTTTAAACTCAAGTAAACCTTAACTAATCTTAATTAAATCAAAATTAAATCATTAATAATCCAAATTTTATTTATAATTAAACCCTAATTATACTTTAATTAATTAACATTTATTTAAGAAATTAAACCCCCATTAAGTGGATAATTAACCTTTAATTAAATAACAATTAATTAAAGGTTAGCTCTAATTAAAAATTAATTAAAATAAATAACTTGATTAAATAAAAATTAATTTTCTTTTTACCTTAATTAATCATTATTTAAAGCTTACTTAATTAAAAAAAATTGCTTAGTTAATAATTTCTTAAACTTTAATTATTTAACCTAACTACTTAATTAATTAATTAATTAATAATTACCCAAATTAATTTAAATCAAATAAGTAAATTGTTAAATAATTATAAACTAAACTTTTGACTTACTTAATTAATTCAAAATGAGTTTTCAAAAACAATCCAAAAAAAAACACTTAAAACTTGAAATCATGAAATTTTCTGAACTGCATCCATAGTTACTATTGCTATAAGCGTAGTTCGCTAGAATTGATTTCTTGGCGAAACTTACACTTGACTCAAGCGACACCATACTTTTTAAAAAAAACATGCATGAAAGGTTTTGAAACTTTCAACAAGTTGTAACTTGCAAAACATTTCCAAAATCAAACCATAGAAAACCTCTCTTTCCATCGGATCTCAAATCGTTTTGCGACCATTTCAACACTAGTTCACAACCATCACATTACTAACTTGGGTTCCATTTTACAACCAATACTACCAACATATCATAACAAATATAACATGTTTACAACCATATCCATATAAGACATATACCTATCCAAATATATCACATGTTTAACCAAATCACGTATCCAATTCAAACAACCAACTTGCAATCACATATTATCCAATTAACATGACAATTCAACATATCAACCTAGCATATTTAACAACATATATAGCATCTAAAAAATTTGAATTTTCTTTTCCAAAAATTAGAATTTTACTCACTGAAAGCTTTACAAATCTCAAAGCAACTTTCAATAGAACTTTGATATATGCTAGCACTTTGTCCTAACTCGCAAACGTGAAGCTTTTGGATGCCTAAACACCTAGATTAGGCTAGGCCATGGTCATATTTGGGCTCGGCCTGATGTATTTTTGGTGGAAGGGGACTTTATTTTGGAAGAGGAAGTGTAGAGATGGATGTAGAATGGTTTTATTTAGCTAAAGAGAAGAGTTTGAGTGGGAAAGAGTGATTTTTTCTAACTTTAAAAAATGATAGAGAAGCCATGAATGATTGGCTTGAGCTTTTAGGAATTTGAAAAGAAGAAGAATGTGTAAAAATGGGATTTATGAAAGGAGAGGGGTATTTATAAGCATAGAAAACAATGAGATTACTAAAATTGCCTTGAAATGAGATATGCATATTTTATTATGTCAAATGTCACATCACCATGCCCCCTCACCTTCCACATGTTACCCATGCTCCTTCACCCAGGTCATGACTAATCATACTTTGTTGACTAAGATGGTTAAATGAAGGTATGGGGCATGATTTGTATGTATATAAGGTGTATGTGTATATATATGTTTACTTTATAACCATGACTTGTCAAATCAATTCCTAAGCATACTTTATATAAGATAATATATATTTAAGTGTGTTATATTATCACTAATAATACCTTATATATGTGTACATATGGTGCACAAAGGTGAACATCGTTTCTGACAACTTTCCGGTGTCGAAAAGTCAAATTTTCAGAAAACGCTTTTTGGTCACATTTTCTATTTTTGTTTGAACTAACCATATTAGTAAACAAAATTTGAAAACTATTTTACCATCATTATTAAATAAGTAAAATAGGTTTATTTGTAATAAAAAAACCATTTATTTATTATTTAAAATATATTTAAATATCATTTATTTATCGGTTAAATTCTGGGTCGTTACACTCTTGCCCCCTTAAAAGAATTTCGTCCCGAAATTAGCAATAAAGAGATAGGCTAACCACTGGAGTAGGCTTATTCTTTTTTAATGGGGTGTTAATCAATTTTGGTCCAAAGCAAGACAACTCGTTGAACTTCGTCTCATACTCTGCTACAATAGATCCCCTTGCTTCAAATCCATGAAGTTGTGGTACATCCTCATCCTTCCTGCTGCTGGCAAGAATTGGTCCTCAAAAAATTCTTTAAATCGAGCCCACAAAAACTCGTCTTCTGGAATATTTGTAGTAAGGGAGTCCCACCAAGCTGTTGCTCCCTCTTGCACTTGCCATGCTGCTAAAAAATCTCTTCCGTTCGTCGGATGAACCAAGACTTTTAAAAATGTCTTCGTAAGATCGCAACCAAGCTTGCACTTCCATGATAGACTCAATCCCCATAAATGGTTTCCCTCCAAGATTAGTGTAATCCTTGCATAAGGTTACTAAATTCACTCTCGGCTACTCTTGTGCGGCCTCTTCGGTAATCCAAACTCCTCCAGGATTTGGGGTTCAACCATTTGTAGTCGTAGTGCTACCTGCTCCCCTACCTCGTCTGCCTCTGTTACTCATGTCTTACTACCTGGATATAGTAAGAAAATTCTTAGAATTTGAACGAGATAAGACTTGAAAGAAAATTACTAATCAAACCTATCAAGCTGATTTGCCTATAAGGGTATACGAATAAAAATTTACAAATACGCTCTCTCGAGATTGATTCAACCCAAAAGCCTAGGCGTTTCGCTTAACCTAAGCTTTGATACCAAAATGTAACGACCACCTTTCTTGCTCCGAAAGACGAGCCATTAAGGGTAGAAGAAAAGGAAAGATAAGAAGAAAACTAAACAATCACAGAATCTCACCGGGAATCAGAACAACATATAATAGATAACATAGGGTATTACATAGTCATTCCATAATAATAATACATCAGCGTCTCTACATTACAACTTCAACTAGATAGTTATAACTACCCATCCATAAAATACATAGATCATACATAAACACAACGGAAATAAGATAATAACTAGCTACGGTGAAGCCACCTGCTCTAGCTCCTTGAAAATGCTTCCGTAAGAAACCTGGATCACTTGGCTACTCATACAAATTTGAGTACCCAAGATTTTTAAGAAAAGAAAATAAAACCCCGGGTCGTACATGGGTCTGGTGTGAGTAAACTCAAATATCTTAATTCTTACTTTTATAAAACAATTTGAAAATCAAAGGTATCTCTTAAGACCACGCCGCACATAAACACGGATGGGTTTTTACCTTACGATAACCAAAACACTTTGTATAGAAATTCAATGATATTATAATAATGTCTAGGGTTTTCAAGTAAAATAGAACATAGCTAAAATGATTGCATCTCACATTTGAACATATTTGGGCACAACTAATTCCATACGGCACTTATTGCAGAATGGATTCCATACATGACCAGGTAAGGAACTACCTTCTGAAGATGCACCTCTAGATAAAATAGACCTAGGGTCTGACAAGAACATCTTATACCTCTACCACACAGAACCGGCCTACCCCTTGACTAGTAGTACCAAATACATCACCTCCATGGTTGGGATCAGCAACCGTACTAGAGCATAAAAAAATGGGTCAAATACTGATTCTAGATATGGTGGTGACATACCCTTATAGGAGCGACCCACATAGCCCTAATACATACCCTGTTTTGGTCATTTCCGGTTGATGAGGCCTGAGACTACGTTTACCTTTTCTAGAGCAGTGCCACTTAGAATGCTACATCACCTTCCAGATGTTGACACAATGTCAGCATTCATCCATACAATTCGTTCAAGAGATGAACGAATCGAAGGCACTATTTCCACTACACCCATTTTGGAATCACCCTCAGGGTTAGTAGCAAATAGCCCTTGCACTTCAAAGTCTTTATCTTGGACCTTGCCTTTACTATTTCCAATTTGAATGTTTACATTGGTTCGAAGTGGCTTTCGGATAACAACTAATATCCGATCCCGGTCTCTCCAAACCAACATTCGATAATTTTAAAGGGTCAAGTTATTTATAGTGGACTATCCCACTATCAGGGTATGAAGATTTACATATGAACATACATTCCATATGCTTAGATTATCATGCCCCGCTTATCGAAATTAACCCCCTTGTACTCATCACGTTTCCAAAGTGCGGTATTTGTGATGAGTACAAGTTGACTTACTTTCAATAAAACGCATCATCGTTTTATTACAACTACTTTAATTCATTTGGCTACTTAATAGCATGGACAAGAGATCCTTGGTTTTAAAATAATTCACTTAAACAAGAAAATTAGTTAAAGATAAATAACCATAGGGTTTTCAAAGAAACCTTAAAAACAAATAAACTTTAACTAAATCATAAGTTTAAACTTAATTAAACCTTAATTAATCTTAATTAAATAAAAATTAAATCATTAATAATCCAAATTTGATTTATAATTAAACCCTAATTATACTTTAATTAATTAACATTTATTTAAGAAATTAAACCCGCATTAAGTGGATAATTAACCTTTAATTAAATAACAATTAATTAAAAGTTAACTCTAATTAAAAATTAATTTAAATAAATAACTTGATTAAATAAAAATTAATTTTATTTTTATCTTAATTAATCATTATTTAAAACCGACTTAATTAAAAATAATTTACTTAGTTAATAATTTGTTAAACTCTAATTATTTAACCTAATTACTTAATTAATTACTTAATAATTACCTAAATTAATTTAAATTAAATAAATAAATTATTAAATAATTAAAAACTAAACTTTTGACTTACTTAATTAATTCAAAATGATTTTTCAAAAACAATCCAAAAGAAAACACTTAAAACTTGAAATCGTGAAATTTTTCGAACTGCATCCATAGCGACTATCGCTATAAGCGCAGTTCGCTAGAATTGATTTCTAGGCAAAACTTACACTTGACTCAAGCGACGCCATACTTTTTTTTAAACTTATGTGAAAGGTTTTGAAACTTTCAACAAGTTGTAACTTGGAAAACATTTCCAAAATCAAACCAAAGAAAACCTATCCCTTTCCATCGAATCTCAAATCGTTTTGCGACCATTTCAACACTAGTTCACAACCATCACATTACTAACTTGGGTTCCGTTTTACAACCAATACTACCAACATATCATAACTAATATAACATGTTTACAACCATATCCATATAAGACATATACCTATCCAAATATATCACATTTTAACCAAATCACTTATCCAATTCAAACAACCAACTTGCAATCACATATTATCTAATTCACATGATAATTCAACATATCAACCTAGCATATTTAACAACATATATAGCATCAAAACAAGTTTAATTTTCTTTTCCAAAAATTAGACGTTTACTCACCGAAAGCTTTAGAAATCTCAAAGCAACTTTCACTAGAACTTTGATATATACTAGCACTTGGTCCTAACTTGCAAACATGAAACTTTTGGATGCCTAAACACCTAGATTAGGCTCGGCCATGGTCATATTTCGGCTCGACTTGATGTGTTTTTGGTGGAAGGGGACTTGATTTTGGAAGAGGAAGTGTAGAGATGGATGTAGAATGGTTTTAGTGAGCTAAAGAGAAGAGTTTGAGTGGAAAAGAGTGATTTTTTCTAACTTTAAAAAATGAGAGAAGCCATGAATGGTTTGCTTGAGCTTTTAGGAATTTGGAAAGAAGAAGAATGTGTCAAAATGGGATTTATGAAATGAGAGGGGTATTTATAAGCATAGAAAACAATGAGATTACTAAAATAGCCTTAAAATGAGATATGCACATTTTATCATGTCAAATGTCACATCACCAAGCCCCCCCTCACCTTCCACATGTTACCCCTCACCTAGGTCATGTCTAATCGTACTTTGTTGACTAAGAAGGTTAAATGAAGGTATGTGCATGATTTGTATGTATATAAGATGTATGTGTATATATATGTTTACTTTATAACCATGACTTGTCAAATTAATTCCTAAGCATACTTTATATAAGATAATATATATTTAAGTGTGTTATATTATCACTAATCATACCTTATATATGTGTGCATATGGTGCACAAAGGCGAACAACGTTTCCGACAACTTTCCGGTGTCGAAAAGTCAAATTTTCAGAAAACACTTTTCGGTCAAATTTTCTATTTTTATTTGAACTAACCATATTAGTAAACAAATTTTGAAAACTGTTTTACCATCATTATTAAATAATTAAAATAGGTTTATTTGTAATAAAAAAACCCATTTATTTATTATTTAAAATATATTTAAATATTCATTTATTTATCGGTTAAATTCTGGATCGTTACAAATGTTTAATAATATTAATACTCTTTCTGATAACCTTATCCATGCCATCACACTAATAATTGGGTGGAAAATCCTAGTTATAAAATGCCCAAAATGGTTTTTTCATAATCCTTAATAAAGTAAAAATCCATATGGATATCTTGAAGGTAAAAATTTCTTATAACAGTGGGATACACAATATACCCTTAAGCAATGATCTAGTAGATACTTTAATCAAAGATAACTCTTCAAGCATTTTTCTCTTAATAGATAACTAATTCAGTTCTATTCTACATTCATAATTTGCTTTTCACACAGACATTATATATATGTGCACACATATAAACTTTAAGTTATATACATGTATGTGCGTTGACTCGCGTTTTAATTTTGTTTTTAAGCTTTTGTGGACAAATGGACTGCTTACGATGATGAACATGATTACATGATCAATTACCGTTATTTGGCTCTTTATGGATTTTGATTTTTTTGGAATCTCTCATGACTTCGGGAATATAAGCATGATATGCATTTATTGATTCATTTCCTTTGATCTGCCTGGATGACTCCATAGTATTCAGATTATAATTGTTCTTGTTGTCTTCTACTATAAGACATCGTTTATTTGTTTGATATGTCTAGTGACTGTTTTGAAGTAGTTAGATTCTGGTCTGGTTTTACCATAGATACATGAGTATTCTATTAGGACTTGGAGGGCCTTTTCTTTCTTCATTGTATAGGGTGTTTTTGCTACCTTGCATGTTGTTGGCAGCTCCTTTTTGAGTGTAGAATAATATTGTATGAGTGCTCTCCTCTTTAGAAGATCACTCATTTTCCTTAAAAAATATTTTGGAATATGGACTAAGCCACAGTTTTGAGATATAATTCAACAATCATATGATTATGAACCATATGGTGGTGATGAATTATATCTTAGAAGATTAAGGGTGAAGCATCTTTTTATTGGGAAAGGAAAAAAGAGTTAAAAAACTCTTTGAATTAATAAATATAGACGTATGCAATTCAAAGTATAATGGTACTAAAACGAATCCTCTTATTTCGTTAAATTCTCAAATGAATTATCATAGAAATAAACATGTGTATTTGATACACAAGTAATGTATTTATGATAAGCTCATTGAATATAAAATAGAAGTGGGAAAACATAACATGCAAAGAAAATATATATTTGATTTGATCGAATAGGTGAGCGTGTTGGAAAGAGTTCCAAAGGTACTTAAAAATGAATAAGATTCAATCTCAAAAGTCACTCCTCCCTATGATACAAAATGAGGTACCGATAAGGGGTAATCCGACTTTGATGGACAAAGAGCGATTGGTAATGGGTGAAGTTGTATAAACTTCTTTCTATTATGATTTGTACTTAATGTAACGAACCAGATTTTCGACCCTCAAAAATCGACACTAATACGTCCACTATATTACATGCCGAACATTCAAGTGCCAGAAATACCGATCTATTAGGGTGAAAGAAGAAGGTAGAAGATAGAGAAAACTAAAACAATACAAAATCTTAGAGCGTAGCGAATAATATATAATACAACCATGATCTTTACAGAAAGGAAACATCTTTATGCATATACACAACATCAGAGTACATTAGACTTATCCTAAATTTTTGGACAATTATAGAAATCTGTCCTCACATTGACAAACATACAGACTCTATAATACAACGGAAGTAAAAATAGGTGAATACGTCTTTCCCATCCAGCTCCTCTCCAGCTCTAAAGTATCTAGCCAAACTTGGGACAAACATGCTCGGTTTGACCCGAGCATTACATGGAATAACGCCCAGGTCAATCTGGTATACCAGCGTGAGTAAAACTCGATAACAAGTAAGAAGCAAACTGATTTCTACATTTGAAAACTTTTTAAACAAAGGGTATCTAATAAGACCACATCGCACATAAAAATAGACGTGTTTTTACCTTACGATAACCAAAACATTTTATATCAAAATCTAGTGATATTATCATAGTGTCTAGGTTTTAAGTAAATAGATAAAATAGCCAAAATGCTTGCATCTCACATTCCAACATACTAAGCTCTACAATCGAAAACGTAAGGCACCTATTGGAGATTGTATTTCAACTAATGACTAGGCTACTAGGGTACCGCCCGCCACAATACACCTCTAGAAAAATGTACCGAGGTCGTACCTAATGACCCCTGCCAACACAGAACCGACCTACCCCTTGCTGGATAGTACCTAATATATCATCACCCCGATTGCTTTGCAACCTTTAATCGGGAGCTCCTACGTACACGAATTCATTTATGATTGTGTAGAAGTCTGAAGGGGATGATATACCCTAATGGGTGCAACACACATAGCCTTGCTGCATATCACCTATTTTAGTCATTCTCGGTTGATGAGGCTTGAGGCTTGGTTTTACCTTTCTGAATAGCAATCCATCTTGGAATGTTAACACTGCCCTCCAGGCGTCAATGAAATTACAACATTCATCCACACAAGTTCGTTCTGAGTCTGACTGAAACCGAAGGCACTAACTCTACTACATCCATTTTGGAATCACCCTCGGGATTAGTAGTAGTAGCCCTTGCACTTCAAAGAACACCATCTTCAATCATCATCAAGATGTCTTCCACTCGAACGTACATGTTGGTTCGGAGTGGTTTTCAGATACATAAATCTGATCCTGATCTCTCTGTACCAACAACCGATAATTTCCAGTTGACTCATTCCCGATTCTTTTTGGAAGTAAGTATTCGAGTTATTGTCGAAAACTTGAATTTTACATTCATACTACCTAAGTCAAATTAGGCCAAATTTGATAGTCGGTTATTTATCTATCAAATAACAACAACAAAATCTAGCGATTTAATTACCCAAAACAATCACTAAGCCTCAAAACTATTTTCATTTATCAATCTACTTTCCCAAACATTTATCAACATTCATATACTTATCTACTTTACATAAGTATATTCACAAAACATTTATAAGGTTTACCATTTCCAAATCTTTTAAACGGATTTAACTACATTATTTAAATTGGAGAAAAGGATAACTCTAAGCACTATTCCTTCTGTATTAAGTGTGGAATGGAAGTTCCATACCACCATTTTTTAGAACGTCAACCTCGAGAAACCCAAACCTCGAATTCTTGTTGTAATTATCTTCAATAAATCCTTTTATAAATTTCTCTTACCCATGAAATCCTTTTTGCTTTAACCCAAACCCGTTTATAAAACATTTACCAACCTCCATACTCATTTATGAGACTCTTTATAAATATTCAAACCCGGTTATATAAACTTCTTTATAAACTTTCAAACCTTGAATAAAACTTCCCTTTATAGACATCCAAACCCATTTATAAAATCCTTTTATAAACATTCACAACTATTTCTAAAACTCCTTTATGAATACCCCAAAATTATTCATAAACTTTTATATATAATATTCAAAACAATTGTCAAATCATTCTTCAAATAACTTGTTCAAAATAGAATAACCTTGAAGACCATTTTAAAAGAAATTGAAATATTAACTTTCCAAAACCAAACGGAGGCTTAATGACTACAATGGATCATTAAATTTTGGTTTACTTATCCAAGTTATATCATGGGTATTTGTCACATACCGAAATTTTCGACTTTCGAAAATTCGACATCGATACTCACTTTATCGACTGCCGAGAAATCGACTGCCGGAAACTCCAATAATGAGGGTTTTAGAAAGAAGAAAACAGAAGAAAAGAGAGAAGAGAAAGAAAGAACAACTGAACAACATCAGAACAGAAAACAATATCAGAATCTTACACATCGCAGCGGAACAATATATAATAGATAAACACTAGTCTTTTAAAACAAAGAACTATATCAGTTTATACATACATCAATCATCAGAGTCAATATACAACAATGGACAGTTATATAACTTGTCCTCATACAGAATACACAGCGGAATAAATACTATCAGATACAAATACTACGTCTCGTCATCCAGCTTATCTCCAAGCTCCAGAATATCCAGAATATCCTGATAATCTAACTCTAGACTGCCCGTGTGGAAATTGGTGGGCACCCAGAGTTTAGAAGGGAAACAATAAACTCCGAGTCAGTCATGGTGACTGGTGTGAGATCGTAAAACAGTTATTTATCTTTAAAATAAATAGCAGAGAATTTTATAGTCAATTCGCAATGCTTTTGGAAAATGAAACTACCATAAGACCTCCCGCCACACACAGAATGCAAACGCAGACTTGGAGGAGATTTCTTCTTATGATAGTCAAAGATGCTTACTACGCAAAAAAATCAAATTCTTTTTGATATTATTATTAGTGCATAGTGTAGAAAACATTTCGAAAGTAGAATATAAATCTTAGCCAGCATAGGTACCATTATAGTATGCTTGCTATAGCTACCATATTAAATGGCAGGTTCTACAACTAAAACCGTACAAGGCTCGTATTGTTTCTTTGGATTTCCAACAAATGGTCAGGCTAAGGAACTTCCTATCCACGATGGGTACGTCCCTGGAATAGACGACCTGAGAAATAACCTAACATTACGGTTAGATCTCTGCCAACACAAGGCCGGGTTACCTCTGCAAAAGTAGGTAACTACTGACACGCGTATGCCATCCCCCGATCGTAACCGATCTTCCCGAGGATCCCCGATTCGCAACAACCACAAAGTAATAAATTTGCAGCAACCACAGAGGTTAAGTATCTGGGCTCCATACCATGATACCACCTCTATCCAGAAGGAATGACATACACTAAGGGGCGCTACTCCCTAGAACCTTGCCGCATCCTTCCTGTTTTGACCATTTCCGGGGTGTGAGGCTCGACGAAGTCTCGTCCACAAAGCTACGCTTTCTACAAAGCCCTGCTTCGGGTCAAACAAAATGATCAACCTATGATCACAAAGATATAAGATCAAACAAATGATCATATCGCAAATGATCAAACACTGATCATTTCACAGCAACACTCAGTATGCCACGTTACCAAATTGGGATATATCGCTGATAAATTTCAACTACATAACCTCTGAGCTCGTACGTCTCAGAGAAGGGTGTTAAGCTAAGAGAATAAATTCTCCGCCACCAACAGAAATGTATTTGAAAGAAATCAGCTTTATATCTCAAATTGTAACGTCAGACACACAATCCATATAAGTCTGTTCCGGGATCAAACAGAACCGAAGGCACTTCTCACGAAGCCCTTGCACATCCGGATAATTTTCTAATCACGTCCGGACTTCCCGTCACTAAGGGTGATAAAACCTCTAAATCGGAGATCAGCCGATGTAGAGTAACTCGACGGTAATCCTTCCGTTTTCAAAAATATCCGGTCTTCAACTCCGGTCTTCGAATGCAATTCATAACGACGTATCACATATTCGGAATGGGTTATATGACCCCATGGTCCTTTCCCGGCTAACCCGAATAGTGAGCATTTATTCAAAAATAAGTGTGGCATTCAAATTCATCCAATTCACAACAAGTACCCATTCAAGGTAATTATTGATAGTCAGTTATTTAACTATCAATAAAGATGCGCAACATCATCAGATTCCAAATAATTTTCCAAATTATTTATCTTCAAAAATATCTTTACTAGATATAAAATTTCCACACTTCAAAAATAAACCAACGTTTATTTTCTTTAAAACGAATTTCCATTTCTTTTATAAATTCCATAGTGAATTTATATTTCAAAAATATCTACTAATATACGATTTTCAAATCGATTTCAATATTCAACTTCAATTTATCTTTTCAAAGATAAATTCTCAAAAAACATTTCATTTCATTTTTGGAAAAGCAATTCCATACTTATTTAATAATAAGTATTTCACAAATCTATTTATTTTCAACACTTGGAAAATATTCGATATACTTAAATCAAATGAAGTATAATTTCATTCTTTAAGGAAAATATTCTTTTAACACCTTTATTTGAGTCAAAACGAATGTTACGTAAAACATCGTTACGACGACTCAAAATCACTAGTATAGGGATTCAGAATTAAGATAGATGTGTAAATCCCAATACTATATAAAACATTTCCTTCCGGAAATCATTTACTATAACAACAGTGTTATAGTCCACCATTTCCTTAAATTTCTCGAAAACGTCTATTTCAACAATAAATGTTGAAATCTATGTTTCGATATTTAACACGTTTTAAAAACATCTTTAAAACAATCTTTATTTTAAAATATCACTTCTTCAAAAATGAATCTATTTTATTCAATAATATATTCACTGTCCAAAATCGTGAATATAATTCACTTAACCCAATTTCAATCATTTCTACACATTTTTATTTCAATAAAAATTCGCTATCCAAAATCGTGAATATATCTTCTTTAATAATCTTCTATATTCAATTTATCAAATTCAACCGATTTCGAATTTATAAAACAACGTTTATAAATTCTATTTCTATTTTTTTAACAACTCTGATTTATAAATCTTCTTTAATAACGGTTCGATCAATATTCCATTTGAAGGCAAAAATCCAATTTATAAGTTAATTTCTTATAAATCTTCCATTCTACAATTTCATTCATTTTAACTTCACAATTTATAAATCTATAAATTTCATTCTTTTTAACTTCACAATTTATAAATCTATAAATTTCATATCGATTTTCCAAATTCGTTTCAATTTGCCAATTTAATTTCTAATTGGACTTCCCACTTATTTCTTTTTTTTAAATAAATTCCTTTTAAAGAAAATAAATTTCTTTATCTCTTTCAATCTATTTAAAAATCCAAATTTAAATTAAATTCTTCAATTTATAATCACTGTTTTATGAAATCCATTTATTTAGCATTTTCACTTTATTCTGGAATTTATTCAATAAGATTATAAAAATTAGATTTTATACTTTTAAATTCTTTTCTTCGAATTTATTCAATTTCTAAAATTAATTCACTTAAAAAATTTTACTTGAATTCCAAAAATTCAATTTCGTTTATTTTTGGAATCCAATGATATCAAACATCCATTCAGCTAAATCTATAGCTTTCAAACAATTTCCAGACATCGATATGATCAATAACATCAATATAATCATTCACATATTCATATCACAGTATAAATAAAATCAATCAATGTGAGGGGTCCAGTTGGATCCCTCCAACCTGTTTCCCTGCATCCAAAGACGTTAGCACAATACCAATTCCACTTCGAGGTGGAATATCGCGGTATATGGGTTTTATAAAATATCCGCTTACTAACGGCGCAATAGGGTCTCATCCGCTATACGAGGCGGGAAATCATCAATCCAATATATACATATGCCAATATGTATATATTGCTATATATATATATAGATATATCCTACTATATCTAATATCACATTCAAACAGTCAAGCAAATCAAATTAATAACGGTAAAATCCACTTTTCAATCGAGTGAGAAAAATCTCACCTTTGCTTTATTTTGCCATCCATTTCCATCCAATTTGTTTTCTTGATTTAACCTTGTATAAATAAATTTATACAATTTATTAATTTTTGAATCAATTGACAATAAATTATCATCTATTAATTTCTTTAAACCAATTATTTAATTTTATCGAATGATTTGTTTAAACAATTTTCTATTAACTCTTTAAATTGACCGAACAATTCATTATTATGTCTTTTTATCTGTATTTTTATTTGAAATTCACTTCCATATGAAAATAGTTTATATAGATTCCAAATAATCATAAAAATATGTATTTTCCCATTTAAAATTTCTACCTTTCAAAGTTTATTGATATATATAAAACTACACTTTATAAAAATCCAATATTTATATAACCTTATATATATTTTCTTTTTTCTGCCTATCTATACTTATATAAAATCGAATAATTAAATTTTCATTTCATTTCTTTTACTTGTCAAAATCTTCTATATATATTTATATTATATGTTTACTGTCTATCCATTTAAAATTGAGATCTTAAACCTTACTGTAAAAAATGATTTTCTATTAAACTATACTATCTAAATATAAACCGTTTAAATTAAAATAAATCAAAATAACTTACTGTAAAAATACATATTCACTAATAAAATGAGTTATAGATTTTCAAAAATCTATTTTTTCTTAAATCCATATATACAGATTTTCATTAAACCAATTCAAATTGATAAACGAATTTGAATACCTCATTGGAGAACTCGTGACCATGCTTACGCAGCAATGCCTTGACATCGCGATGAAGCTCCACGCCTGCGGCCTTCAATCGATCGCCATCAACTCGCGCTGCCCCATCGCCATCTGCCTCGTTCAAGAAACCCACCTCTTCCTTCGGCCCATCCTACGCACGCCCCAGATTTTTCAAGCGCCTCGATTCGCCTTTGACCTCCCAGCATCGCGCACCTCCACGCGAAAACGCCTCCGCCCTGATGCTATCGCGACGCTCGAATTCGCCGCTCGAGTACAACCTTGACTTCACCTCCAGGTCGCCGTTCGACCTACCTCCACGCGAACGAACTTGCGAATCCCACTATCGCCGATGCCTTCACTACAAATCGAAACCCCTAGTCGATTTCGCGACCACGAATTTCAGTTCACGCCCCATTGATCATGCAACCCAGTGATCCCGGCCTTCCCCATCTTCGCGCAGGCACGTACGTGCCTCTACTCCATCAGACAACACGAGCCCTCGCTCGTATTTTCATTCGCGAGCCTCCCATTAAGTTCGAATCGCCAACCCTAGATTTCAATTTGAATGCGACTTTTTTTTTTTTTATTAACTTCGATTTGGAATTTTGGGGAGGGAACGCAGCTCAATTTAAATCTGAAATGGGGGAGAAAGAAACTCGAACAGCACGCGATTCGAATTGTTAAAGAAAAGAACTGTTAGGCCATTTTTTTTTCTTCGAACTTTGATTTTGAACTGAATGATCGGTTATTTAAAAATAGGAAGAGGGAGACAGGAAAACATGGGTTGCACGATAAACTTCGTGATTCTCGGCGTGAATTTAGGCATGAGATAAGGGAATACGTGGTGATGTTAAATAATATAAATTTAAATTTTTAAATTAAATTCGCTTTAAAATTTCAACGCGTTTTCTAACCGTACGGTCACAAAACAACTCCGATTAACACGAAAATTGAAATTCGATAATAATAAACTATTACTGACCCAATGGAACTGGTTTCGTCGAATTCCGAAACTGTGCCTCGGAACGCTATTTTTAAATATCGGTTCAAACGATATAAATTCAAAACTGATCAAAGCAGTTTAAATTTCAATTCTGAAGCTGCTGTTATTTTCAGAATTATCAATATGAATTTTATAAGCATTTGAAATATTTTCCTTTAGCTTTAAATTGAAGATTCAAATTTTTATTCAACTCTCAATCGATTAAATTCTATAATTAAATCGCCAAATTCAAAGTTATATTGGGAATTCAAATTAAATCATCATTCAAATATTTAAAATTAATTAAATATTCTCAATTTAATTTGTTCAAAATTCTGGGTCGTTACAAACTTCCCTCCTTAAAAGAATTTCGTCCCGAAATTACAAGTTAGGAAAAAAAAAAGTCCTTAACTCGTCTACTATTTCTCACAATCCAATAGTTTCATCAAATTTTATCAAAACAAATCTTTAAAGATTCGTTACTAATTCAATTTAAATTTCCAACTCTAATTTGAAGTTTTCAAAACAACATTCTTTCCTTCAAAATTCAAATTCGAGTTTAAATTCAAATTTTAAACTTTCAAAATTTCTCAAAAATTTTCTAACACCCTAAATTTCCGAAAAATTTCGCCAGCGTCTCCTTTGCGCGGCTAATACGGCACGACTACAAAACGTCCCTACGGACTCTCAGATTTCAAAAAGAAAAAGAAAAAGCCAAGCGGCTAGACAAGAAATCAGCAAAAACTCATATTGAAATTGAAATACTTACCTTTTTCGAGCAATTCAAAATTATCTTCGAAATTAAATTCCAATTCCTTTATATACCTATATATCCTACTAGCCATAATATCTAGTTACATATATTCAAACTATTTTGCAAATTCCCTTACAAAATTTTTCAATATAAACTACTTATACATTTTTACTTCACTCTTGAAGTTATATATCTATTCTCATTCAATTTTACATTTCCCATTCATTTGTATTTAGTTTACCATTTCAACTAAATTTGGATTCAATTTACTTTCAATTCTGAAATATTGAATTTATCAATTATCTGTCATTTACAACTGCACTATCTTAAATTAGTTCCAATTACTAATTCAAATTGATATCAATTCAATTTATTTTAATTCTACTTCAGTTAAATCTACTTATCTTTAAATTGGATTTCAAATTCCATACGAATTTTAATTCATCTTTCATTTACAATTATTTAATTCAATTCATTTGCTTACGAATTCGAAATGAATTTCAACTTTCAATTTCATTTTCATTTAATTGATTCACTTATACTTGCTTGGATTTAACTTCATTCTTTTAAGTTAAATTTATTCTACCAAAATTCAATTGGTATAAGTTATAAACTTCATAATATTTCATAAATATTTTAATATAGCGTTCCAGAGTCTTTTAAAACTTTTCAAAACCATTTTTGAAAACAATTCAAATCATCCTTTGAATTTCCAAAACAAAAACCCAAATTTTCCAAACACTTCCATTTAAAATAATTTGGCAGCAATTCCTCTTTTGGAAACCCGAAAATGAACACCGATAATGCTGCAGTCATTTCCGAAGTTATTTCCCAGCGACCGAAAAGAGTTTAGAGCTTTCAACTCTCCAAAATACTTTTCAAAACCTTTGAAATTCATTTTCAACTCCAAAAAGAATTTAAACTTTCCAGATCTCCAAAATTTTCAAATTCTTTCAATTACATTTCCAAAAACTTCTCTGGAATTCCGTTTCAAATTACAAATCACTTTTAAAATTTACATTCTTAAATTTCATTTGTATGTGAATTTATTTCTTAACTTTGTAGTTATGATTTCAATTTCTTATTCAATTCCAGTGAGGATAATTCACTATTATTACTTCCGAACATCCAAACATCCATATACTATGATAATTCATAGAAAATTATTTCCTTTCTATACAAAAATAGTTTTGGGCAAAATTATTTCATTTACCCTATTTAAAACAATACTATGTCGGTTTATCTTGTTTAGAGTTTAGAAACCCCTATCGATTTCAGTTAGCTAGACTGCACCGACCAGAATCTATAAACAATCAACCGATAAGTCAACACAATACAAAACAATTTCATATTCACTAACAAATACGCGCTCATATCTATTATTACACTCAACTCATTCTAGAGTACTACTGACTCTATCTCTAATGAGTAACACCCAACAGAGCAGGGTTGTCGCTTAACCATATGCTCTGATACCACGCTGTCACATACCGAAATTTTCGACTTTCGAAAATTCGACATCGATACTCACTTTATCGACTGCCGAGAAATCGACTGCCGGAAACTCCAATAGTGAGGGTTTTAGAAAGAAGAAAACAGAAGAAAAGAGAGAAGAGAAAGAAAGAACAACTGAACAACATCAGAACAGAAAACAATATCAGAATCTTACACATCGCAGCGGAACAATATATAATAGATAAACACTAGTCTTTTAAAACAAAGAACTATATCAATTTATACATACATCAATCATCAGAGTCAATATACAACAATGGACAGTTATATAACTTGTCCTCATACAGAATACACAGCGGAATAAATACTATCAGATACAAATACTACGTCTCGTCATCCAGCTTATCTCCAAGCTCCAGAATATCCAAAATATCCTGATAATCTAACTCTAGACTGCCCGTGTGGAAATTGGTGGGCACCCAGAGTTTAGAAGGGAAACAATAAACTCCGAGTCAGTCATGGTGACTGGTGTGAGATCGTAAAACAGTTATTTATCTTTAAAATAAATAGCAGAGAATTTTATAGTCAATTCGCAATGCTTTTGGAAAATGAAACTACCATAAGACCTTCCGCCACACACAGAATGCAAACGCAGACTTGGAGGAGATTTCTTCTTATGATAGTCAAAGATGCTTACTACGCAAAAAAATCAAATTCTTTTTTATATTATTATTAGTGCATAGTGTAGAAAACATTTCGAAAGTAGAATATAAATCTTAGCCAGCATAGGTACCATTATAGTATGCTTGCTATAGCTACCATATTAAATGGCAGGTTCTACAACTAAAACCGTACAAGGCTCGTATTGTTTCTTTGGATTTCCAACAAATGGTCAGGCTAAGGAACTTCCTATCCACGATGGGTACGTCCCTGGAATAGACGACCCGAGAAATAACCTAACATTACGGTTAGATCTCTGCCAACACAAGGCCGGGTTACCTCTGCAAAAGTAGGTAACTACTGACACGCGTATGCCATCCCCCTATCGTAACCGATCTTCCCGAGGATCCCCGATTCGCAACAACCACAAAGTAATAAATTTGCAGCAACCACAGAGGTTAAGTATCTGGGCTCCATACCATGATACCACCTCTATCCAGAAGGAATGACATACACTAAGGGGCGCTACTCCCTAGAACCTTGCCGCATC
Organism: Allium fistulosum; assembly: GCA_030737815.1. Taxonomy (NCBI): domain Eukaryota; kingdom Viridiplantae; phylum Streptophyta; class Magnoliopsida; order Asparagales; family Amaryllidaceae; genus Allium; species Allium fistulosum. Next base: position 298,902,434 of record CM060908.1, on the reverse strand, counting down.
CTTCCTGTTTTGACCATTTCCGGGGTGTGAGGCTCGACGAAGTCTCGTCCACAAAGCTACGCTTTCTACAAAGCCCTGCTTCGGGTCAAACAAAATGATCAACCTATGATCACAAAGATATAAGATCAAACAAATGATCATATCGCAAATGATCAAACACTGATCATTTCACAGCAACACTCAGTATGCCACGTTACCAAATTGGGATATATCGCTGATAAATTTCAACTACATAACCTCTGAGCTCGTACGTCTCAGAGAAGGGTGTTAAGCTAAGAGAATAAATTCTCCGCCACCAACAGAAATGTATTTGAAAGAAATCAGCTTTATATCTCAAATTGTAACGTCAGACACACAATCCATATAAGTCTATTCCGGGATCGAACAGAACCGAAGGCACTTCTCACGAAGCCCTTGCACATCCGGATAATTTTCTAATCACGTCCGGACTTCCCGTCACTAAGGGTGATAAAACCTCTAAATCGGAGATCAGCCGATGTAGAGTAACTCGACGGTAATCCTTCCGTTTTCAAAAATATCCATTCTTCAACTCCGGTCTTCGAATGCAATTCATAACGACGTATCACATATTCGGAATAGGTTATACGACCCCATGGTCCTTTCCCGGCTAACCCAAATAGTGAGCGTTTATTCAAAAATAAGTGTGGCATTCAAATTCATCCAATTCACAACAAATACCCATTCAAGGTAATTATTGATAGTCGGTTATTTAACTATCAATAAAGATGCGCAACATCATCAGATTCCAAATAATTTTCCAAATTATTTATCTTCAAAAATATCTTTACTAGATATAAAATTTCCACACTTCAAAAATAAACCAACGTTTATTTTATTTAAAACGAATTTCCATTTCTTTTATAAATTCCATAGTGAATTTATATTTCAAAAATATCTACTGATATACGATTTTCAAATCGATTTCAATATTCAACTTCAATTTATCTTTTCAAAGATAAATTCTCAAAAAACATTTCATTTCATTTTTGGAAAAGCAATTCCATACTTATTTAATAATAAGTATTTCACAAATCTATTTATTTTCAACACTTGGAAAATATTCGATATACTTAAATCAAATTAAGTATAATTTCATTCTTTAAGGAAAATATTCTTTTAACACCTTTATTTGAGTCAAAACGAATGTTACGTAAAACATCGTTACGACGACTCAAAATCACTAGTATAGGGATTCAGAATTAAGATATATGTGTAAATCCCAATACTATATAAAACATTTCCTTCCGGAAATCATTTACTATAACAACACTGTTATAGTCCACCATTTCCTTAAATTTCTCGAAAACGTCTATTTCAACAATAAATGTTGAAATCTATGTTTCGATATTTAACACGTTTTAAAAACATCTTTAAAACAATCTTTATTTTAAAATATCACTTCTTCAAAAATGAATCTATTTTATTCAATAATATATTCACTGTCCAAAATCGTGAATATAATTCACTTAACCCAATTTCAATCATTTCAACACATTTTTATTTCAATAAAAATTCGCTATCCAAAATCGTGAATATATCTTCTTTAATAATCTTCTATATTCAATTTATCAAATTCAACCGATTTCGAATTTATAAAACAACGTTTATAAATTCTATTTCTATTTTTTTAACAACTCTAATTTATAAATCTTCTTTAATAACGGTTCGATCAATATTCAATTTGAAGGCAAAAATCCAATTTATAAGTTAATTTCTTATAAATCTTCCATTCTACAATTTCATTCATTTTAACTTCACAATTTATAAATCTATAAATTTCATTCTTTTTAACTTCACAATTTATAAATCTATAAAAATTATATCAATTTTCCAAATTCGTTTCAATTTGCCAATTTAATTTCTAATTGGACTTCCCACTTATTTCTTTTTTTTAAATAAATTCCTTTTAAAGAAAATAAATTTCTTTATCTCTTTCAATCTATTTAAAAATCCAAATTTAAATTAAATTCTTCAATTTATAATCACTGTTTTATGAAATCCATTTATTTAGCATTTTCACTTTATTCTGGAATTTATTCAATAAGATTATAAAAATTAGATTTTATACTTTTAAATTCTTTTCTTCGAATTTATTCAATTTCTAAAATTAATTCACTTAAAATTTTTTACTTGAATTCCAAAAATTCAATTTCGTTTATTTTTGGAATCCAATGATATCAAACATCCATTCAGCTAAATCTATAGCTTTCAAACAATTTCCAGACATCGATATGATCAATAACATCAATATAATCATTCACAGATTCATATCACAGTATAAATAAAATCAATCAATGTGAGGGGTCCAGTTGGATCCCTCCAACCTGTTTCCCTGCATCCAAAGACGTTAGCACAATACCAATTCCACTTCGAGGTGGAATATCGCGGTATATGGGTTTTATAAAATATCCGCTTACTAACGGCGCAATAGGGTCTCATCCGCTATACGAGGCGGGAAATCATCAATCCAATATATACATATGCCAATATGTATATATTGCTATATATATATATATAGATATATCCTACTATATCTAATATCACATTCAAACAGTCAAGCAAATCAAATTAATAACTGTAAAATCCACTTTTCAATCGAGTGAGAAAAATCTCACCTTTGCTTTATTTTGCCATCCATTTCCATCCAATTTGTTTTCTTGATTTAACCTTGTATAAATAAATTTATACAATTTATTAATTTTTGAATCAATTGACAATAAATTATCATCTATTAATTTCTTTAAACCAATTATTTAGTTTTATCGAATGATTTGTTTAAACAATTTTCTATTAACTCTTTAAATTGACCGAACAATTCATTATTATGTCTTTTTATCTGTATTTTTATTTGAAATTCACTTCCATATGAAAATAGTTTATATAGATTCCAAATAATCATAAAAATATGTATTTTCCCATTTAAAATTTCTACCTTTCAAAGTTTATTGATATATATAAAACTACACTTTATAAAAATCCAATATTTATATAACCTTATATATATTTTCTTTTTTCTGCCTATCTATACTTATATAAAATCGAATAATAAAATTTTCATTTCATTTCTTTTACTTGTCAAAATCTTCTATATATATATTTATATTATATGTTTACTGTCTATCCATTTAAAATTGAGATCTTAAACCTTACTGTAAAAAATGATTTTCTATTAAACTATACTATCTAAATATAAACCGTTTAAATTAAAATAAATCAAAATAACTTACTGTAAAAATACATATTCACTAATAAAATGAGTTATAGATTTTCAAAAATCTATTTTTTCTTAAATCCATATATACAGATTTTCATTAAACCAATTCAAATTGATAAACGAATTTGAATACCTCATTGGAGAACTCGCGACCATGCTTACGCAGCAATGCCTTGACATCGCGATGAAGCTCCACGCCTGCGGCCTTCAATCGATCGCCATCAACTCGCGCTGCCCCATCGCCATCTGCCTCGTTCGAGAAACCTACCTCTTCCTTCGACCCATCCTACGCACGCCCCAGATTTTTCAAGCGCCTCGATTCTCCTTTGACCTCCCAGCTTCGCGCACCTCCACGCGAAAACGCCTCCGCCCTGACGCTATCGCGACGCTCGAATTTGCCGCTCGAGTACAACCTTGACTTCACCTCCAGGTCGCCGTTCGACCTGCCTCCACGCGAACGAACTCGCGAATCCCACTGTCGCCGATGCCTTCACCACAAATCGAAACCCCTAGTCGATTTCGCGACCACGAATTTCAGTTCACGCCCCATTGATCACGCAACCCAGTGATCCCGGCCTTCCCCATCTTCGCGCAGGCACGTACGTGCCTCTACTCCATCTGACAACACGAGCCCTCGCTCGTATTTTCATTCGCGAGCCTCCCATTAAGTTCGAATCGCCAACCCTACATTTCAATTTGAATGCGACTTTTTTTTATTAACTTCGATTTTGAATTTTGGGGAGGGAACGCGGCTCAATTTAAATCTGAAATGCGGGAGAAAGAAACTCGAACAGCACGCTATTCGAATTGTTAAAGAAAAGAACTGTTAGGCCATTTTTTTTTCTTGGAACTTTGATTTTGAGCTGAATGATCGATTATTTAAAAATAGGAAGAGGGAGACAGGAAAACATGGGTTGCACGATAAACTTCGTGATTCTCGGCATGAATTTAGGCATGAGATAAGGGAATACGTGGTGATGTTAAATAATATAAATTTAAATTTTTAAATTAAATTCGCTTTAAAATTTCAACGCGTTTTCTAACCGTACGGTCACAAAACAACTCCGATTAACATGAAAATTGAAATCCGATAATAATAAACTATTACGGACCCAATGGAACTGGTTTCGTCGAATTCCGAGACTGTGCCTCGAAACGCTATTTTTAAATATCGGTTCAAACGATATAAATTCAAAACTGATCAAAGCAGTTTAAATTTCAATTCTGAAGCTGCTGTTATTTTCAGAATTATCAATATGAATTTTATAAGCGTTTGAAATATTTTCCTTTAGCTTTAAATTGAAGATTCAAATTTTTATTCAACTCTCAATCGATTAAATTCTATAATTAAATCACCAAATTCAAAGTTATATTGGGAATTCAAATTAAATCATCATTCAAATATTTAAAATTAATTAAATATTCTCAATTTAATTTGTTCAAAATTCTGGGTCGTTACAGTATTCCCTAACATCAGATATGTAAGGGATTCACTCATAACATACAATGAATCATAGGTAGATGTTCAAGTTACAAATATAAATACATCCATTATCGGTGAAAAATGTACATATAGAAGTATATTCTATATGCTTAAGTTTCCATGACTTCTAATTGAAATTAACTTCCTTGTGTTCATCATGTTACCGATATTCAACACTTGTGCTAAACACAAGTCAACTTACTTCCCATAAAATGTGTCAATGTTTTATAATCACTACTTTAATTCATTTGGCTACTAATGGTCTAGACAAGAGATCCTTTAATTTGAAATAAATTAATCTTAAAGTGAAAATTAATTAAAACGTAACCGATTAAGTTTAAAAATAGCTTTAAAAAGATTAAAGTATATTCAATTAGCTTAAACCCTAATTGTATCTTAATTAAATCAAGATTAATTCATAATTAAACTTTAATTAACTTAATGAACTTGGTTAAGTCCCAATTAACTTCCTAATCTATCTTAGTTAAGGTTTAAACAATTCATTATTAGTTAAACCCTAATTAATTTAAAAATTAATTAAATAATCACTTAATTAAATAATAATTAATCAACTAATTAACTTAATTAAATAATAATTAACCATTTAATTACTTCTTAACTTCATAAATCACTAATTAAAAACTTTATTAATCACTAATTAATCATTAATCTTCCTTAAGTGTTACTTAAACCTTAATCACTTACTTAATTACTAATTAAGTACTAATTACTATTAATTAATTTATTAAATAAATAAATTGTTAAATTATCTAAACTTAATTGTTTTTATGTTACTAATCAAGTTCGGAAAACTTTTGCAAAACATTCCAAAAGAAAACATTTTAAAACGAAAATCGACAATTTTGTCGAACTCCGTCCATAGCGACTATCGCTATGAGCGCAGTTTGCTTAAACTTACTTTAAGCGAAATACTTTGCTTATTCCTTGCTATTACAAGTTTGGAAACCTAATTTTGAAAGTTTTTGAAACTTAAAAGCAAAGATAAAAACTTTGAAACCATTTCCAAAATTTAAAACTAGAAAACTTAGTTTTGATTCCAAATCGGATCTCACGTCCGTCGCAACATACAAAGGTGTAAACTTCATAATTTTTATCACAACCATACCATCAACATACCATACACCAACATCACATTCTTACAACCAAACATACCACTTTAAACATCCAAACATGATGCTTAACATTCAAACACAATATTTAACATCCAAACTATGCTAAACCATAAATCACAAATGTATATCATTATCATAGCATGATAAACAACATGAACTATGAATTTCCACAATATATGTTTAACGGAAAATTTTCTATCAAGTTAGAAAATCGCCGAAAAATTTTGAATTAAAATTTACCACAAGCACACAGCGTACAATTGTTAGTACGTGGCGAGTACGGGTCGATCCGCAGGGAATTGTTAGATTTGAGATGTTTAAGCTAACTACTAAAAATTGCAAAACTAACAACTACAAAATTGATAAAAATATGAGAGTGTAAGACAATTTAGAGGTAATTTCTACTCTCTAGATCACATAAATCAACAAAATGAAGTTATGATCTCTCTTTTGGTCATTAGTGAGATTAGTTGATGTGCTTATCATAAGTATGGTATATTTGTGCTATTAATTAGCCCAATATAAACCATCAAGCTATAACACAACCACTAATACACATTTAATTTTCATGAAATATGACAACAAAGTTGAAAGAAAAATCTATTTTAAGCATGGATTATTAACTATTGTTTAGAAATATAGGCCATCAAATTTTAATTTCAATATCCACTTCTTTGCCATAATCATATATAGATGAAGAGGCAATTTGTGATTCATATGACTAAGCATAGCCTATTTGTTTTGAACAACATAAGCTATAAAACTCAATACTAAACACAAAATTACATAAACATCATTTTTCCATGAAGCACAAAAAGAGAACATAAACATAAAAATGTTGCATCTACATACTAGAGAGCTTCATTACCCCTAAATTGTAGGGATTAGCCTCTCATATTTGTTATCAAATCAACAAATGTAGAAAGCAACATGAAATAAACAAGAGGAAAAAGAGAGTAAAATGAAAAGAAAAGCTAAGTAAAAAGAAATGAACACTAATCTACTTGCATGAAAAGTAAACTACACTACTAACATAAGAAATGAAGCATGTAAATAACATAGAACACTAATTAACATTTCATAAAAAAAGGAAATTACATGAAATAAAAATGGCTAATTAGCCATGAAAAGAGAAAGAGAGCTTTCTTTTATTTTTAATCTAACTAAAACTAAAGAGAAGAGGGCCTAAGAGAGACTAAGGGAAGAGGATTACATGAAGCATAAGGGGTATTTATACATGTATGAAACCCTAATCCACTTTTTTAGGGAATGCCCAAAATACCCCCGTAGGAAGTGTGGTGGCCAAGTAATCATTAGCATCATATACTTATCTATTAAGTATGCATGAAGATTTAATGGCCTTTTAGCATGTGCATTAGCTCCTAAGTGTACATTAAGGTAGGTGGGTAAGTGGGGTCCTCCATGATCATCACTTTGAATTATTTCCATCTCCATTCCTTTGTATCTTCTTTGTGCATGCATAATCTTCATGAAACCACTTGTATATGAAGCCAAATTCCTATAAAATAATATAGAAATTTCCAATTAAATTTTCTCAAAATAAGATCACAAAAATGACCATTTTGCCCTTGGATGAAGATGAATATGTGACGATTTAAAATAATTTGAATTTTGGTTTAAACAAGTTAAATTACCCAATATGATCATTTATTTAATTTAAATATATAAAATATGGTGGTAAAGATATGCATATTTACGTGCACATTAAATACCCCCACACTTATCTTTTTATTCGTCCTCGAATAAAGAAAAACTAAGATAAATCCGTTTTCGTAGGGAGCACGATTGCTGTAACAACCAGTATTTTTGATAGCTAAGAATATTGAATTTAATAAGGTTTTGGAATTTAATATTGTCAGAAATTAAAATTTATGATTTATTAAATTGAATCTTATTAGATTAGAAATTTTGACCCTAAGTTAAGTCTTAAAACAACTAATTTTAATGAGATAAAAGATGGTAACACGTACTAACATATAATTTGCTAATATTGATTGAATGTAATTGACTACTATAATATGTTAACGTAATTTCGATCAATTTAAATAATAAAGGTTAATAAGGAATAGAAATAAATGATGTATAAATTGATGTAATCATATGTTATTAATTGCAATTGGTTTTAATATGGAGTATGAAATCAATTATTTTGTACGTAAATTCAATAACCTTTGTTTGTAAACAATAAGTTAATAGATATGGATTATTAATGTATAACCATTGTTTTATTTATTATCTTATTATTAAATCCGTTTTAAATTTATTTGGTAATTAATGGAGAATTAATGTAATTGAAATAAGACAATTGATATAAGAAGAAGCATTAACTGTTGAGTGATGAGTGTAATAAAATGAAAACTTATGTTAATCAATTTCATAAGGGAATAGTTGATTTGATAATAAGAATGTAAATCAAAATAAAAAGGATTTGTTTGGAATTTAAATATATAATGAACGGGTTTTATTACAGTTGTAATTAAATCTTGGAATTAATTTAGTACATAGATATTGGGTTTAACATGGAAAATTGGATTTCAAAGGAAAACAGTTGGATTAATTATCTTCCCTGTATTAGGGTATGTTTTGAGATTTAATTATTGTAATTAATAGTAATTATATCTTGCCATTAATAAGAAATAGAAGTAAATGGTAATTAATTAATTATATGTGCAACTTACATTTTGTGTTAAAAATATAATGAGAATTTCAATGAGAAATATTAAGTTCAAATTGTAAGTACTTAAATTTGTTACAAATATAATGATAGGAAATCAATTGATAAAGAAACGACGTGGTTGTACGAAGTATTATTTCTGTGACTCTTTAATGGGATAGTCTTTAAATATAAGTTGGTTTTAAAGGAGGAGGTGTTAATTGTAAATTAATGTGTAATAAAAAGAAATATGTTTCAATAAAAATAAAAGAAAAGGATTGGTTTCTTGAAAAGAATATTTTTTATCAAATAAAGTGATTATTTCATTTGTGAATGTAAATTTAATTTCATTAAAACAAAGAATTGAATTTTGTTGTATGTTTCTAGTTGGAATATTTGATTTATTTAAATATTTAAACTTGATTTGAATTTAATTTATAAAAAAAATAACAATAATAAAATGGTAAGAAAACAACTTGAAGGTTTGGTTAAATTTTTGATTTGGAACAGTTAGCGTATTTACATAGGAAATTTATTCCGTTTCAAATTTGACTTTGGACTCTCAGTTCATCTTTTAATGTGTGGGGTGGCGGTCCTCATTATGTTAATTGCAGTGTTTAATTTTATTTACTGTGTACTAAATATTAATACATATATGTGTGTAAATTTGAGCGTATTAGGGTTAATAAAATATGTTAAAATGAACTCTTTTTTTAGTATATTATATTTGTGATTTCTATGTACGGTCTACGTTCTCAAATTTAAATCATCGCTTTCAAATTTTTTATTTTATTATTACTTTCTTTTATTAAATACATGTCTCTTTTGGTTTTCCAGTAAGTTTTATTTATTTACACGCGAGCCTTGCCTTGAAATGTTTCATGTGTGTTGATGAAATTAATTGAGGTAGCACATGTTTTGAAATTTTATACCAAAATATTTGCTAGCCATGTAAACATGTCTTATCAAATTCCAACGTGTGTCTTTCATCTTTTGTTAATTACCTGCATGTTAGGCACTTTTTATTTTGCAAATTTACATCTTCTTGTATCCTTCCCTTTCATATTCCAATTTCCAAACGTGCTTTACCCTTATTCGTTTTCTATTTCATAAATCTCTTCCTCTAACTTTACATTTCCAAAACGTGCTTCCATTATTTCTTTTGCCTAAAGTTTTCTTTCTCTTCTAAAACAAAAGAAAAAAAACAAACAAATGTGAGCAACTTATTTTCATGAAGCCAACCTTTTCCATTTGTTTACAAATCCATTTCCTAAAGCCTCCTTCCTCCATGTGTGAGCCATCGTGTCATTTTTTTTGTTGATTCTCCAGAATTTAGAAACATGAGCAGGATTTAAAATTCTTAATGTGAGTAACTAACTTGTTTTATTTTATTATTAAAATGTGTGTACATGGTTTTCTATTTCATTTCCATAATATTCTTATAACTTGAATATCTTCCGCATATGAACTCCGATTAATGCGCGGTTTCTTCCTTTGGGTTCGTATCAAAATTCCGGACAACATGAAACTAGTTTGGTTGAATTTAGAGACCGTTGAAATTTTGGGCTTTTATTGGATTTTCAATTGGCTATAAATCAAAGGTGAGTGATTAAACTCACTCACGAAATACTAAAAATTCCATTGCAAGTTAAATAAAATATATGATGTGATATATAATTTTTTTGTTTGTTTGTTGATTTCAGTTGACATTTGAATTGTTATTGAATCTGAATTGACATTTAATTTTATATTGGAATTTAATTCATAGTTAAACTCCGATATTGTTAACTATTATAAGTTGAAATATATCGGTTGATTTGGATGTTGTTTGAAATGGATGCTTATTAGTTGATATGTTGGATGTATGGTTGTTTATTTATTTTAATATGTCCCTGTTATCACCTTATATATTATTGACATCATTTAAATGGTCCTCTAAATCATTTAAATTGTCGATTTGAATCATCCAAAAAGGTGGGTCGTTACAATTGCATTGAGCTTATGCAACAACCCGTTAAACCTCTAGGTGTCCCCAATAGGAGGAGTGTTGTCTCGTGAGGGTTTCAACGGATGCTACCCACGAAATCCAAATGTGATATGAAAATATTTGCAAAATGAAAAATTCCTAAATGCAAGATTTATTTACAAAGGGATGAATGCAAGTTTTTGAAAATATTTACAAATGAATGATTTACTTTTAAATAGACACGATAAGTTAAATATAAGTTTTGGTCATATTCTTGAAAATTTAAGCCACTGGCCAAAATTTCCAGCAAATATCAAGTTATTATAACAAACAGACAATAGTTTAACTTGTTGTTTCAGTTGATAACAAAGTGTAACCATGAAATAGATCCTTAGTTGATTATCAAAGTTTATCAAAGTGGTATTTTCATTTCTTTTCAATAACAAGTCAAATCAAATAAGTTAAAATAGTGCTTGGATTTCATTTACTTACTCTCTCTTATTTGAAAATTTTGTTGATATTTACAATATTTACATATGCCTAACCCGGATAAACTGAGGCTGGATATATTACCCATGCACTGCCTTGCGGACTTATGTGAGGAGAATACAGAGCGTGGTGAGTGAACACACAAGTGTGAACACTTATCGACTGTAGGAGTTATTAATAAAGGAATTATATATATATATACATACATACACCTAACTTAGATAAACTGAGGTCAGATATACCGATCGTGCACTGCCTTTCGGGCTTACGTAAGAAGGGTACAGAGCATGGCGAGTGAACACACGAGTGTGAACACATGACTCTAGGTGTTAAAATTATATACAAATATATTTTTTTTGTTTTTTTTTCAAAAAAAGAGAGTTTTGCAAAATCATTTTAGCACCATTTAACTTAGAAGACAAAAAAAATGTTATATCCTTTACTTTAAATTCACCACTTTTTTAAACAAAGATTTTCAATTAGGATATACTTCATAATTATCACCATGAACCTACCTATATACTAGATAAATCATCGTTATTTGTAATCAAACTTTATTTTTATTATTGTTGAGATAAATAAATTTTCAAAAATTTCAATTTAATAACCAAAATCTTATAATTATCCTATAGTGTTTTTTTTAAATAAATCAAAATGATTAAAAAAAATTCTTAATTTTTTTGAGTTTTTTCTTTAGTTTTGGAAAGAGAATGCAAAAATAAACCATGAAAAATTGAAAATGAAAATGATGAGACCCCCCCACACTTGATTTTGACTGTGACCCTACAGTCAACCCAAGTGGAAGGAGAAAAATAAAACAAAAATAAAACGAGGACCTATATTTACATGAAAATGAACGGTATTTACACGAGATCAGAAAGTATATCGTCAAAAGGTAAATGAAACGGTCTTCCAAAGATCGATTCATTTGTATCGTCAAGTATGCGAAACACAGCTTAAGCTCGGAAAACCAAATCGTAAAAGATCTCGAAGTTGAATGTGGATTTGGAAAAAGAAATGTTGTTTTATTAAAAATCGTACGAGTTGTTTCCTTTTCGATAATTTTCGGGGTTGATAGAAAAATTGGTTGAAGTTCAAGTTTATTCTTACCAAATTTAAATTCAAATTTATCATTGAAAACTTCTTAAAAATTATTTATTTCAAAATCAAAATGGTGATGTAACTTTTCCCCATCAGAATTTGACAACTCATCTTCAAAAAGTCTATAGAATTCGTGTTCATTACATTCGGCTTTCTTTGTTGGATTATCAACAACTTCACTACATGTATCGTGTTCAAAATCAAAAGTTGTTGTATTCAAATTTTCGAAATTGGAAAAAGGAAGATCGAAATTTAACTCGAGTTTCTTACCCTCAAAAGAATTGAAATCCAACTCAATTATCGTTTGTCAACAACTTCATTAAGATTTCCGTTTTCAATTTCAAAAGTTGTTATTTGAAAATCCTCAATTGTGGTAAAAGATGGATTACTATTTGACTCATCACACGTTGGGATTTGATTTTGTTGTTCATGTAATTTTTTGTATGTTTCAATTAACAAATCTGTGCGATCATCGTAAATTTCATTCATTTGTTCAACAAAATCCATTTTTGATTTGGACTTATTGAGAACACAAAATTTCACTCGCCTTGTAGTCGAGATTATTCCCATTGCCAAAATTATTTGAAAAGTGGTTCATAGTTCCATTTTGAAATTGGTTTTGGAGTTCGATGTTGTATTGGCATGAGTTATAATCGAAATCATTTGAATTTTGAATTGAATTCGAATTTTGAAATCCTTGACTCGAGTTATTATACTAATATGAATTACACAAATCATTTGTACTTTGATTTTGTTGTGTAGAGAGTTCAAATAATGATGAAATACTATTTTCAAGAGTCATGGGTTGGTCATCATTTTGAAAACTTTATTGTTCAAAATTCAAATTATTTATAGAATAATTGTCGTTAAAATATCCATACGAATTTGGAGTGAAACCATAAGGATTATATTGATTTTCACAATTATTGTAAAATTCAAGTGAATGTGGAAATTTAGACATTTTCAAGAATGATTTTGGTTTTTTTATAATGGAAAAATATTTACAAATAGAATTTATTTTTCAAAATGGAAAAATGATTTTTTTTTGTTTTGTATTTTGGTTTTTCAATTTTTTTTGTTTCTGAAAAGATTTATATTTTTTCTTTTTGGATTTTTTTCTTCTATAAATTTGTTTTTTGGATTTTTGAAATTTCAAAGGAAAAGGATTTAAAAATTTCAAAGAAAAAGAAAAGGAATATTTACAATTTTTTTTAGTTTTGAATTTTAAATTTTTTTTAAATATGCATGAACTAATGCAACTAAATGAATGCAAGGGCTAATTACAAAGGATTTATCCTAAGTTAACCCAAAATTGTATAATCACACTTTGTCTTAAATCAACAAGATAGTTCTCGGGCAGGATTTATCGGTGCACCACGAATCACCGTAGCAATGCAAGCGAAGGTTTAAGTACCTTCAGAGAAACAATTCAGTATAATATTTATGAATCACCATAATATTTATAACCGATTATTTCTCTACCGTAGCCTAGACACCAAGAAATTAAATTGTCTAAAAAGGACAAATTATCAATATACAATTAAGTGTTATCGATGTCTAACCGTTATTATCAACAAATTTTACGATGAAATGCAAGGCAGAAATTAAACGTGTATTAACAATGCAACTACCTATGATATTTTTTGGTTCTTTGGTTTTTTTATAAAATGCAAACAAACAACAATGCAAGACAAATAAAAACAATAGATAGGGTTAGAAGTAACAAATATTTTATAAGCAAGTAATTATTTTTTGGCAGCAGTTTGAGCGAAGCAAGCAACTTTTCCAATCTGCTTTGGCAACCTGAAAATAAAAACAAGATATATACAATTTTTTTATAATGGAAGAAAAACTAAAACCAAACAAATCAAAACAAAACAAACGAGAACAACACCAAATAAGAGAAAACTAAACAAATTAAAGTTAAAACCCCCTTTTTTTAATTTTTTATGGTTTGTATATTTAAAACAAGATATATACTAATTTAAAACAAAATATATACATGAGACAACAATTTTTTGTTAAACCTTTGGTCCAAAGCAAGCCCAAAGCCCAATATGTAAACACGTAATCAAGGTTAAAAATCAACTAGAGCCATAGTTTATCTCCCGTTCGTTTGCTTTCTCGGTTATGAGAAATTCGACTTCCCCTTTAAAAAAATAAAAAATAAAAATATTTGAAGCAATTTCTCAAAATTGGTCGCGATTGTTTTTATGGGATGTTGAATTGGATTTTCAAAGGAAATCTCGGTTGGTTTTGCCTTGCGATTGGCTGTGTTTTTGTACGAGATGGCGGTGGACTATGGCTGCGATGGTGTTTGGTGTTTTTGGTTGAGGCAGCTTCGATTGCTTGGTTCATGCAACTGTGTGGCTGTGGAGATGTCATGATGAGTTGTGATTTGGGGAGATGATCGGTAGATGATATTCGGCAAAAGGTGGGTTGAAATGACGGTTGTTCTCTTTTTTCTTTTCTTTTTCTTTTTTGTGTATGGTGAATGGCAGAAATCAGTGGTTTGGTGGTGGAAATGAAGATGGTTTGGTAGAGGAGATGCTTGTTGTTTGATGGATAACGAAGAATTATGGTAATGTAGTGAGGAAGTGGAGTGATATGTATGAAGTGAACAGAGGGTGTTGGTTACTGCTGTCTATGTTCGTTGATATGGTGATAGTGGCGATGGAGTTTGAAGTGGTATGGTGATAAGAAGGGGAGGAAGGTGTTTGGTTTTGTTGTATTGGCTGCAGTAACGTATGCAGTGTTGTATTGGTAAACAACAAGAAGGAGAAAGTTGCTGTAGAAAAGTCGTTGTGAAAGTTGAAGTTTTGAGTTGTAATTGTGAAAGTTGAAGTTGATGTGCATGAATGTGAGTAGCACAAACAGATAAGGAGTGGGAATGGGAAGGCTTTGGCAGTGATGTAGTGGAAATGAAGTGAAGTCGGGATGTTGTATGTGGGTAGGGGGTAAGAGAGGCGAAGTTGAAACTATGGGTAGGGGGTTGTAGGCTGGTTCAAAAGTGTGTGAATTGGTGATAGGGTCTGGTGATGGTCAGTGGGCTTGTGATGTTGAAGACATGAGGTTTGAATGTGAAGTGTATGGTTGTGTTTGTAAAGGGATATGTAGTAGTGAGTAAAAGATGTAACAGATTGTAACGAATATGCGTGCACTATGATGAGCAGATGTGCATAGTTATATGGATGTTTAATGCAGTTGATGGCAAGCAGTTTTTTGGATGATCAGCAGTTGTATTGAGGGCAGAAGTAATCACAGTGAAAGGAAAGTGTATGTAGCATCTTGTATTGAAGTGATTGTTGAAGTATGGTGGTAAGGGGTAGGTGTTTGATGGTGTTTGATGAGTTTGGAACTGGTGATGGCAGTCAGGTAGATATGGCCGTCAAGGTTGAATTGAAGTGGTGGAGAAGTTGAAGTGTGGCAGGTTGGTATTGATGGCAGATGCTAGGTAGTGGAAGAGGATGGTTGGTGGTTTTGTTGTGTAGCAGTTATGGTGGGTATGGAGTAGACAGTAGCAGGCTCGTGCACTGATATATGCACATTTGTGGTTAAAGATGAGGATGGACAGTGTGGTTGTATAAGGCAGAGGTTTAAGATTAGATGGTTATAATAGTCAAGTGGAAGTGATGTGCAGGCTTTTATATCACTGTTAGTGTATGTGGATGATGACTGTTTTGGAGGCTGTGAAAAATGTGCACAGTTGCACAGAATAAGAATAGTGAACAACAAATGTGAATTGAGTTGTGTAATTTTTTTTCTTTTTGAAAGTTGTACAAATGAAAATTGTAAATGAAAAAAGAAATGATTTTTTTTTCTTTTTGAAATGAACTTGGGGAAATTTTTATATATATTTTTTGAATAGAAATGCAAATTGAAAACAAGAGATGCACAAAATAAAATCACACAAAAATCACACACAACAATTTTTTTTCTTTTTTTTTAAAATAAAAATTAACACATAAAACAAACACATAATAAAATCAAACAAAAAATAATTCGAAGAATAGAAATTAAAATCAAAGACAATTCTCCGGCAACGGCGCCAAAAACTTGTTTAACGGCAAATTTTCTATTGAGATAGAAAATCGCTGAAAATTTTTGAATTAAAATTTACCGCAAGCGCACGACGTACAATTGTTAGTACGTGGCGAGTACGGGTCGATCCACAGGGAATTGTTAGATTTTAAAAATCTACTCAATCAAATTAACCAAGATTTGAGATGTTTAAGCTAACTACTAAAAATTTCAAAACTAACAACTACAAAATTGATAAAAATATGAGAGTGTTAATACAATTTAGAGGTAATTTCTACTCTCTAGATCACATAAATCAACAAAGTGAAGTTATGATCTCTCTTTTGGTTATTAGTGAGATTAGTTGATGTGCTTATCATAAGTATGGTATATTTGTGCTATTAATTAGCCCAATATAAACCATCAAACTATAACACAACCACTAATGCACATTTAATTTTCATGAAATATGACAACAAAGTTGAAAGCAAAATCTATTTTAAGCATGTCTTATTAACTATTGTTTAGAAATATAGGCCATCAAATTTTAATTTCAATATCCACTTCTTTGCCATAATCATATATAGATGAAGAGGCAATTTGTGATTCATATGACTAAGCATAGCCTATTTGTTTTGAACAACATAAGCTATAAAACTCAATACTAAACACAAAATTACATAAACATCATTTTTTCATGAAGCACAAAAAGAGAACATAAACATCAAAATGTTGCATCTCCATACTAGAGAGTTTCATTACCCTTAAATTGTAGGGATTAACCTCTCATATTTGTTATCAAATCAACAAATGTAGAAAGCAACATGAAATAAACAAGAGGAAAAAGAGAGTAAAATGAAAAGAAAAGCTAAGTAAAAAGAAATGAACACTAATCTACTTGCATGAAAAGTAAACTACACTACTAACATAAGTAGAGAAGCATGTAAATAACATAGAACACTAATTAACATTTCATAAAAAAAAGGAAATTACATGAAATGAAAATGGCTAAGTAGCCATGAAAAGAGAAAGAGAGCTTTCTTTTATTTTTAATCTAACTAAAACTAAAGAGAAGAGGGCCTAAAAGAGACTAAGGGAAGAGTATTACATGAAGCATAAGGGGTATTTATACATGTATGAAATCCTAATCCAATTTTTGGGGAATGCCAAAATAACCCCTAGGAAGTGTGGTGGCCAAGTAATCATTAGCATCATATAATCAACCATTAAGTGTACATGAAGATTTAATGGCCTTTTAGCTTGTGCTTAGCTTCTAAGTGTACATTAAGGTAGGTGGGTAAGTGGGGTCCTCCATGATCATCACTTTGAATTATTTCCATCTCCATTCCTTTGTATCTTCTTTGTGCATGCATATATCTTCATGAAACCACTTGTATATGAAGCCAAATTCCTATAAAATAATATAGAAATTTCCAATTAAATTTTCTCAAAATAATTTATGCACAAAAATGACCATTTTGCCCTTGGATGAAGATGAATATGTGACGATTTAAAATAATTTGAATCTTGGTTTAAACAAGTTAAAATACTCAATATGATCATTTATTTAATATAAATAGATTAAATATGGTGGTAAAAATATGCATATTTACGTGCATATCAATATATAATATATGGAATAAAGTTAGTTCTTTCTAAAAATGGGATAGTTTTACTCACCAAAATCTTGAAACCTGAAATGCTTTAGATGCACAAAAATCATCCTAAAAATATGTCATCTTCCACATGATTTTTGGACCTATTACTTTTGGATTTTAAAAAATTGATCAAAAGAAAAGTTTTAGAAAATTATTTTCTCTACAAATTAAAAAAATTAATCACTCAAATCAGATTTTGTTTGAGGTAGAGATGGTCAAAAGAAGGAGAGCTATTTTCAGACCTAAATTTCTGAGTTTAAAAGTACACTGCAAAGAATTGAGATTTTGATATAACTAAGCTTAAAATTAGACAAAGTGTTAAAAGAGAAAGTTGTAGCTACTGAAATTTTATATGATTTGGAAAAAATAAAATCTTGATTTGGTTTAAAATAGAGGAATTTTTGGCCGAATAAAGTGGAGGAAAATGGAGAAGAAAGAGTTTTAAAACAAGTTCGTATTTTTGAAACAATTTAAATCTTTTGATTTAAAAAAATTTAAAACTAACATAAGAAGCCATAAAATTATGAAGAAAGCTTTATGGAAATGGAAATGGAGAAGTAAATGAAAATATGGTGAAGGAGATGTGCATTTATAGACAAAATAAAGTAAGGAAATTACTAAATTATCCTTTGAATTAATTAACATAACATGTCATGATTTTGTAAGGTCACAACACCACCTACTCCCCCTCTCTAGTCACGTCCATCATCCCCCCTCTTGTTCCATCCCTTAGGCTATGATTTCATTCTTAATAATGATGATGATGTTAAAGAAATGACAAGAATAAGGTGTATTATATATATATATATATATATATATATATATATATATATATAAAGTGCATGTGTATATATATGTTATAATTTAAACCATGACTTGTCACATCACTATCTAATCATATTTAACATAAGATAATCTATAATTAAATACATTATTATATTGTTAATTATCTCTTATTTATGTGTACATACGGTGCACAAAGGCGAACAACGTTCCGGTGTCGAAAAGTCGAAATTCCGGAAACGTTCTTCGGTCACATTTTCTATTTTTCTACGAACTATCTATTTTGGTAAAAAAAATTTAAAAACTATTTTACGATCATTACTAAATAATTAAAATAGGTTTATTTGTAAATAAAAACCCATTTATTTAATATTTAAACTTAACATGAATTTCCGAAGAAATATATAAAACCGATGATATCAACTATCGATGTCATAAATACATTTTATTTCCAAAAAAGAAAATAAATTATTTTATTTCATAATCTTGTTTGAATACATATATTAGTGTGTGTATCAGACCCATGCATGATCCTTATTGCTTAAAAGCAGTTTTATTGATAAAACGATTTTTGGCTATTTTATCGATATTTTACCTAGGACGATATTTACAAATTATCAATATTTTACCTCGGTATTTGTCCACAAATATTTTTCCCAAACAAAATAACTATTATTATTTACCATTTAAAACATGATTATTTCTTACTTTTAAACCCGTATCTAGATATTTTAAAAATAAATATAATTTGTCTAAGTGATAAATTTACGGGTCGTTACATTAACAGAAAGTACATAGGTTAAAATTAATATCTTCCAAAGAATAGCTTACATGATCATACAAGATAAAAGCTTATAAGAAACCCCTACATATAATAGGTCAGGAAGTTGATAGATTGTGTAAGTTGAAAAGTTGCATGTAATATTTGTTTGTGAGGAATCTTCAGTAGATCGCCCTAAAAAAATTTTAGGCATGCCAATATTGATTAAGCAACATATGTTATGAACATAAATTTTCATAAACTCGAAACTAAATCATATATATATAGACACACACACACAAAGGCAGTTCATAAAATGTTTTTGAATGTTTATTTTGTTATATTGAAAAACAACTGTTGTTTCAAGAATCGCCAACGCCATGATGAAGGAACTTCTTTTAGAGATATTGGTAGTAAAATGGATTTGGAAATGATCCAAGGATAAAACTATTACGAAGGATGAAATGAAGTTAAGCAAGCTAAATTTAATGTGACTCATTAAAGTTCCTAATAATAACCCTTGCATATTAAAGAGAAACTATGAGTTTTGTATCAATATCAAGAAAAGAATTTCCTCAACTATCAAATAAGACATTAAGAGTATTGATTCACTTATATGGAAAAATGTGATGGTAGAGAATGGATTCCAAGTACAAATCAAAATATGATTTTGATACTGGTACCCGAAAGGACATTATATGTTGGCCGTAAAAGTTGTTGAGACTAGGTTTTGATTCATGACACGAAGCTATCACTATAACATACAGATTCGACGATTGTTACGACAAAAAGAGAATATAAACTACATGGGGACAAGACATCAAAATTGGTGCATCAACTTTTATATTATTTTGTTTTGAATCTTAGGTCAATATTGTTAAGATCTCTCCTCATTTACGTATATATTAGCTTATATATATAACTTCTTATTTTTAAATGATTTATACATATATAAGCATATATATATATTATCAAAGTTTTTAAAGTTAGAATCATATAATATATATATATATTATATACTTGTGTAAACTGTGCAAATTGCACAGATAATACCAGGTCAGTCGATTGACCTGGTAGGTCAGTCGACTGACCTGCTAGTATTTGTGCAGCATGCACAGGTGCACAAGTATATATATAATATATAATAAATATCATTTGAATATTTAGTCGACTGACCCAGAGGCTCAGTTGACCGAATTTCTATAAAGGCTATATTTTCTGAAAAGGAACGATCATTCATGAAGAGTTGCAAATCTCTACAAAGAGATTTGGATGCAATGCTTCAACCCGAACTCTTCACCAATGGTCGCTGCTATTTAACAACTATAAATACATATCCTAACTTCATTCCAAGTTACTTAATCTGCTTATCTCTCTTATCTAACTCTCTTGAATATTCTTGCGACTATACTCTCAAATATTCAGCATTCTTAAGCAATACTATTCCTTTCTAATCTTCATAAATTCAAATATACATATTTATACTCGAGGAGAAGATCATAGGAAGGGTGTACTATAAATAGACTTATCCGTGTTATCAGAACACAAAAAGTCAAACAATCTTTTGTATTTGTTAAAGTCTTGTTCTGCAGCTCAGGCGTGTGAAGTCCTCTTCGGCTGCTGAGGCGAAATCATGTTCTGCAGCTTAGGTCCCTATTCTGCTGCTCAAGGGTTGTATAGACCTTTTCCTCCGAGTTAAGTGAGGGTTGCTGTTTTAGTGAAATTCCGGAAGGAGTCTGGGACTGGACGTAGGACGGTGCTCCGAACCAGTATAAAAATCTCTGGTGTTATTTTTATTATACTACTCTTATATTCCGCACTGTTTACTATATAGCTACCATCACTATATTCTGTAATATCGTATATCCATATTACACGATCCATAGCACACTTTCATTTGGTATCAGAACCTGAAATTCTATCGATCGTCACAACATCATAGAATAATGGCCAAAAAACGATCCAGTCGAAATACAACAGGCAAAATCCCAGTCAAAGCCACCAGTATGGACTACAAAAAGGTACTTTCTAATTTACAAATTTCAGTAAAAGATAATAATGAATTGGTTAGTATAAGCAATAAGATTTCAAAGCTTAATTTTATTATTTTAGAAAAGATGAAATCTGTTGAACTTGAAAATGAGAAATTGAAAAGCGAGAAGTTAAATTTAGAAAATCAACTTGGTGTTTTAAAGAATAATTTTTTAACCGTTAAAGATTTTCTAGATGAACAAAACACCATATTTGAAAAGGAGAGAGAAAAATTTTCAAAAGAAATTTTTGATTTGAAAAGACAAAATGATTTATTACAATCATCTTTAGATAATTCAGATCTCAAAATTTCCTTCTCAAAAATGAGAACTGTACATTAAAAAATGAGAATTCTGAATTAAATGAGAAAATTGATATTTTGAATACTAATAATATTTCTTCTGAAAATAATAATTGTGACTTTAAAGCTAAATTTGATAAACTTAACACTGAAGTCGCAAAATTTAATAAAGGTCAAAACGATTTAAACATGATTTTATCTAGTTCTAGAACTATACATGATAAAAGTGGTTTAGGATATAATAAAACTAATCGTAGAAATAGCACTAGATACGCTTTCATGTATAGTAAAAATGTTAGTGCTAGCACTAAATTTCGAGTAAAGTCTAAATCCAATTTTTATAGAAATTCAAATACTGTTATGACCAATAATGTTTATAATTTCTCTAGAAGTACAAAATCATTGATGGGAAATATGAATAAAAATTATCTAAGTATTTGACTTCCTGTTAATTGGAAAAATAGAGAAAAATACATTGATGATTATTTTGATATGGTAGTTAATAATGAAAATTATATTTTTAAAGGTTCAACCACACCCAAATGGGTATGGTTTCCTAAAAATTAGGAAATTATAAGAACCTTGGGTATCACATGCTTTAAATGTTAAATTTTTTGATACCTTACAAGTAGTAGGTTAACACTTATGTAGAATATAATGTCATCATATAAACTCTCCTTTTTGTCGATGACAAAGGGGGAGAAAGAAATTGCTCTAACACTATTTGCAGGAATAAACGATGCAAGCACAGATTAAGGGGTAAGCGTATAATAGAGTAAGTTATTGCTTATCTTAGTATTTGCCTTTTATGATCTACAAACATTAGTCTTTCATTTCAAAACATTAAAACATGGCTTGTACTAAATAGCCAATGTTTCGTATTATTTTATTACCTTAAATTTTTTAATGTTGTAATGTATGAATACTTATTTCTTTTATTGCTATGATTTGAATATCTATACATGCATCATACGATTATTTATGTTCTTTATTCCTTTTTGTCGATGACAAAGGGGGAGAAAATTATCACTAACATTAAGAATGCAGGATATATACCAAAGATTCAGGGGGAGTAAGTATTCATATTATATTATATACGGTCGAAATCTATATCTATTTACAGGTTGTCATCAATCAAAAAGGGGGACAATGTTGAGACTTGGTTTTGATTCATGCCACGAAGCTATCACTACAACATACAGATTCGACAATTTTTACGACAAAAGGAGAATATATACTACATGGGGACAAGACATCAAAATCGGTGCATCAACTTTTATATTATTTTGTTTTGAGTCTTAGGTCAATATTGTTAAGTTCTCTCCTCGTTTACGTATATATTAGCATATATATATATATATATATAATCTTCTTATTTTTAAATGATTTATACGTATACAAGCATATAAAATATATATATATATATACATTATCAAAGTTTTTAAAGTTAGAGTCATATAATATATATATATATATATATATACCTGTGTAAACTATGCAAATTGCACAGATAATACCAGGTCAGTCGACTGACCTGGTAGGTCAGTCGACTGACCTACTAGTATTTGTGCAGCATGCACAGGTGCACAAGTATATATATAATATATAACAAATATCGTTTGAATATTTAGTCGACTGACCCAGAGGCTCGGTTGACTGAATTTCTATAACGGCAATATTTTCTGAAAAGACACGATCATTCGTGAAGAGTTACGAATCTCTACGAAGATATTTGGACGCAATGTGCTTCAACCGGGACTCTTCGCCAATGGTCGCTGCTATTTAACAACTACAAATACATATCCGAACTTCATTCCAAGGCACTTAATCTGCTTATCTCTCTTATCTAACTCTCTTGAATATTCTTGCGACTATACTCTCAAATATTCAGCATTCTTAAGCAATACAATTCCTTTCTAATCTTCATAAACTTCAAATATACATATTTATACTCGAGGAGAAGATCATAGAAAGGGTGTACTAGAAATAGACTTATCCGTGTTATCAGAACACAAAAAGTCAAACAATCTTTTGTATTTGTTAAAGTCCTGTTCTGCTGCTCAGGCGTGTGAAGTCCTCTTCGGCTGCTGAGGCGAAATCCTGTTCCGCTGCTCAGGTCCTTGTTCTGCTGTTCAAGGGTTGTATTGACCTGTTCCTCCGGGTTAAGTGAGGGTTGTTATTTTAGTGAAATTCCAGAAGGAGTCTGGGACTGGACGTAGGACGGTGCTCCGAACCAGTATAAAAATCTCCGGTGTTACTTTTATTATACTGCTCTTATATTCCGCACTATTTACCATATAGCTATCATCACTATATTTTGTATTATCGTATATCCATATTACACGATCCATAGCACACTTTCATTTGGTATCAGAGCCTGGAATTCTATCGATCGTCACAACATCATAGAATAATGGCTAGAAAATGATCTAGCCAAAATACAATAGGCAAAATTCCAGTCAAAGCCACCATTGAGGACTACAAAAAGGTACTTTCTAATTTACAAATTTCAGTAAAAGATAATAATGAATTAGTTAGTATAAGCAATAAGATTTCAAAGCTTAATTTTATTATTTTAGAAAAGATGAAATCTGTTGAACTTGAAAATGAGAAATTGAAAAGCGAGAAGTTAAATTTAGAAAATCAACTTGGTGTTTTAAAGAATAATTTTATAACCGTTAAAGATTTTCTAGATGAACAAAACATCATATTTGAAAAGGAGAGAGAAAAATTTTCAAAAGAAATTTTTGATTTGAAAAGACAAAATGATTTATTACAAACATCTTTAGATAATTCAGATCTCAAAATTTCCTTCTCAAAAATGAGAACTGTACATTAAAAAATGAGAATTCTGAATTAAATGAGAAAATTGATATTTTGAATACTAATAATATTTCTTCTGAAAATAATAATTGTGACTTTAAAGCTAAATTTGATAAACTTAACACTGAAGTCGCAAAATTTAATAAAGGTCAAAACGATTTAAACATGATTTTATCTAGTTCTAGACCTTTACATGATAAAAGTGGTTTAGGATATAATAAAACTAATCGTAGAAATAGCACTAGATACGCTTTCATGTATAGTAAAAATGTTAGTGCTAGCACTAAATTTCGAGTAAAGTCTAAATCCAATTTTTATAGAAATTCAAATACTGTTATGACCAATAATGTTTATAATTTCTCTAGAAGTACAAAATCATTGATGGGAAATATGAATAAAAATTATCTAAGTATTTGACTTCCTGTTAATTGGAAAAATAGAGAAAAATACATTGATGATTATTTTGATATGGTAGTTAATAATGAAAATTATATTTTTAAAGGTTCAACCACACCCAAATGGGTATAGTTTCCTAAAAATTAGGAAATTATAAGAACCTTGGGTATCACATGCTTTAAATGTTAAATTTTTTGATACCTTACAAGTAGTAGGTTAACACTTATGTAGTATATAATGTCATCATATAAACTCTCCTTTTTGTCGATGACAAAGGGGGAGAAAGAAATTGCTCTAACACTATTTGTAGGAATAAACGATGCAAGCACAGATTAAGGGGTAAGCGTATAATAGAGTAAGTTATTGCTTATCTTAGTATTTGCCTTTTATGATCTACAAACATTAGTCTTTCATTTCAAAACATTAAAACATGGCTTGTACTAAATAGCCAATGTTTCGTATTATTTTATTACCTTAAATTTTTTAATGTTGTAATGTATGAATACTTATTTCTTTTATTGCTATGATTTGAATATCTATACATGCATCATACGATTATTTATGTTCTTTATTCCTTTTTGTCGATGACAAAGGGGGAGAAAATTATCACTAACATTAAGAATGCAGGATATATACCAAAGATTCAGGGGGAGTAAGTATTCATATTATATTATATACGGTCGAAATCTATATCTATTTACAGGTTGTCATCAATCAAAAAGGGGGACAATGTTGAGACTTGGTTTTGATTCATGCCACGAAGCTATCACTACAACATACAGATTCGACAATTTTTACGACAAAAGGAGAATATATACTACATGGGGACAAGACATCAAAATCGGTGCATCAACTTTTATATTATTTTGTTTTGAGTCTTAGGTCAATATTGTTAAGTTCTCTCCTCGTTTACGTATATATTAGCATATATATATAATCTTCTTATTTTTAAATGATTTATAAGTATACAAGCATATAATATATACATATATATATATACACATTATCAAAGTTTTTAAAGTTAGAGTCATATAATATATATATATATACCTGTGTAAACTGTGCAAATTGCACAGATAATACCTAGTCAGTCGACTGACCTGGTAGGTCAGTCGACTGACCTACTAGTATTTGTACAGCATGCACAGGTGCACAAGTATATATATAATATATAACAAATATCGTTTGAATATTTAGTCGACTGACCCAGAGGCTCAATTGACTGAATTTCTATAACGGCAATATTTTCTGAAAAGACACGATCATTCGTGAAGAGTTACGAATCTCTACGAAGATATTTGGACGCAATGTGCTTCAACCGGAACTCTTCGCCAATGGTCGCTGCTATTTAACAACTACAAATACATATCCGAACTTCATTCCAAGGTACTTATTCTGCTTATCTCTCTTATCTAACTCTCTTGAATATTCTTGCGACTATACTCTCAAATATTCAGCATTCTTAAGCATTACAATTCCTTTCTAATCTTCATAAACTTCAAATATACATATTTATACTCGAGGAGAAGATCATAGAAAGGGTGTACTAGAAATAGACTTATCCGTGTTATCAGAACACACAAAGTCAAACAATCTTTTGTATTTGTTAAAGTCCTGTTCTGCTGCTCAGGCGTGTGAAGTCCTCTTCGGCTGCTGAGGCGAAATCCTGTTCCGCTGCTCAAGTCCCTGTTCTGCTGCTCAAGGGTTGTATAGACCTGTTCCTCCGGGTTAAGTGAGGGTTGTTGTTTTAGTGAAATTCCAGAAGGAGTCTGGGACTGGACGTAGGACGGTGCTCCGAACCAGTATAAAAATCTCCGGTGTTACTTTTATTATACTGCTCTTATATTCCACACTATTTACCGTATAGCTATCATCACTATATTTTGTATTATCGTATATCCATATTACACGATCCATAGCACACTTTCATTTGGTATCAGAGCCTGGAATTCTATCGATCGTCACAACATCATAGAATAATGGCCAGAAAATGATCCAGTCAAAATACAATAGGCAAAATCCCAGTCAAAGCCACCATTGAGGACTACAAAAAGGTACTTTCTAATTTACAAATTTCAGTAAAAGATAATAATGAATTAGTTAGTATAAGCAATAAGATTTCAAAGCTTAATTTTATTATTTTAGAAAAAATGAAATCTGTTGAACTTGAAAATGAGAAATTGAAAAGCGAGAAGTTAAATTTAGAAAATCAACTTGGTGTTTTAAAGAATAATTTTATAACCGTTAAAGATTTTCTAGATGAACAAAACACCATATTTGAAAAGGAGAGAGAAAAATTTTCGAAGGAAATTTTTGATTTGAAAAGACAAAATGATTTATTACAATTATCTTTAGATAATTCAGAATCTCAAAATTTCCTTCTCAAAAATGAGAACTGTACGTTAAAAAATGAGAATTCTTAATTAAATGAGAAAATTGATATTTTGAATACTAATAATATTTCTTTTGAAAATAATAATTGTGACTTTAAAGCTAAATTTGATAAACTTAACACTGAAGTCACAAAATTTAATAAAGGTCAAAACGATTTAAACATGATTTTATCTAGTTCTAGACCTTTACATGATAAAAGTGGTTTAGGATATAATAAAACTAATCATAGAAATAGCACTAGATATGCTTTCATGTATAGTAAAAATGTTAGTGCTAGCACTAAATTTTGAGTAAAGTCTAAATCCAATTTTTATAGAAATTCAAATACTGTTATGACCAATAATGTTTATAATTTCTCTAGAAGTACAAAATC
This sequence comes from Allium fistulosum, assembly GCA_030737815.1. Classification (NCBI taxonomy): domain Eukaryota; kingdom Viridiplantae; phylum Streptophyta; class Magnoliopsida; order Asparagales; family Amaryllidaceae; genus Allium; species Allium fistulosum. The sequence goes on along the minus strand of CM060908.1, from coordinate 298,874,814 downwards.
ATTGACGGGAAATATGAATAAAAATTATCTAAGTATTTGGGTTCCTGTTAATTGGAAAAATAGAGAAAAATACATTGATGATTATTTTGATATGATAGTTAATAATGAAAATTATATTTTTAAAGGTTCAACCACACCCAAATGGGTATGGTTTCCTAAAAATTAGGAAATTATAAGAACCTTGGGTATCACATGCTTTAAATGTTAAATTTTTTGATACCTTATAAGTAGTAGGTTAACACTTATGTAGAATATAATGTCATCATATAAACTCTCCTTTTTGTCGATGACAAAGGGGAAGAAAGATATTTCTCTAACACTATTTGCAGGAATAAACGATGCAAGCACAGATTAAGGGGTAAGTGTATAATAGAGTAAGTTATTGCTTATCTTAGTATTTGCCTTTTTTGATCTACAAACATTAGTCTTTCATTTCAAAACATTAAAACATGGCTTGTACTAAATAGCCAATGTTTCGTATTATGTTATTACCTTAAATTTTTTAATGTTGCAATGTATGAACACTTGTCTCTTTTATTGTTATGATTTGAATATCTGTACATGCATCATACGATTATTCATGTTCTTTATTCCTTTTTGTCGATGACAAAGGGGGAGAAAATTATCACTAACATTAAGAATGCAGGATATATATCAAAGATTCAGGGGGAGTAAGTATTCATATTATATTATATACAGTCGAAATCTATATCTATTTACAGGTTGTCATCAATCAAAAAGGGGGAGAATGTTGAGACTTGGTTTTGATTCATGACACGAAGCTATCACTACAACATACAGATCAATGATTGGTATGACAAAAATAGAATATATACTACATGGGGACAAGACATCAAAATCGGTGCATCAAATTTTATATTATTTTGTTTTGAGTCTTAGGTCAATATTGTTAAGATCTCTCCTCGTTTACGTATATATTAGCTTATATATAAATAATCTTCTTATTTTTAAATGATTTATACATATATAAGCATATAATGTATATATATATATTATCAAAGTTTTTAAATTTAGAATCATATAATATATATATATATATATATTATATATACCTGTGTAAACTGTGCAAATTGCACATATAATACCAGGTCAGTCGACTGACCTGCTAGTATTTGTGCAGCATGCACAGGTGCACAAGTATATATATAATATATAACAAATATCGTTTGAATATTTAGTCGACTGACCCAGAGGCTCAGTTGACTGAATTTCTATAACGGCTATATTTTCTGAAAAGACACGATCATTCGTGAAGAGTTACGAATCTCTACGAAGATATTTGGACGCAATGTGCTTCAACCGGAACTCTTCGCTAATGGTCGCTGCTATTTAACAACTACAAATACATATCCGAACTTCATTCCAAGATACTTAATCTGCTTATCTCTCTTATCTAACTCTCTTGAATATTCTTGCGACTATACTCTCAAATATTCAGCATTCTTAAGCAATACAATTCCTTTCTAATCTTCATAAACTTCAAATATACATATTTATACTCGAGGAGAAGATCATAGAAAGGGTGTACTAGAAACAGACTTATCCGTGTTATCAGAACACAAAAATTCAAACAATCTTTTGTATTTGTTAAAGTCCTGATCTGCTGCTCAGGCGTGTGAAGTCCTCTTCGGCTGCTGAGGCGAAATCATGTTCCGCTGCTCAGGTCCCTGTTCTGCTGCTGAAGGGTTGTATAGACCTGTTCCTCCGGGTTAAGTGAGGGTTGCTGTTTTAGTGAAATTCCAGAAGGAGTCTGGGACTGGACGTAGGACGGTGCTGCGAACCAGTATAAAAATCTCTGGTGTTATTTTTATTATACTGCTCTTATATTCTACACTATTTACTGTATAGCTATCATCACTATATTCTGTATTATCGTATATCCATATTACACGATCCATAGGACACTTTCACTTAGTATCAGAGTCTGGAATTATATCGATCGTCACAACATCATAGAATAATGGCCAGAAAACGATCCCGTCGAAATACAACAGGCAAAGTCCCAGTCAAAGCCACCAGCGAGGACTACAAAAAGGTACTTTCTAATTTACAAATTTTAGTAAAAGATAATAATGAATTAGTTAGTATAAGCAATAAGATTTCAAAGATTAATTTTATTATTTTATAAAAGATGAAATCTGTTGAACTTGAAAATTAGAAATTGAAAAGAGAGAAGTTAAATTTAGAAAATCAACTTGGTGTTTTAAAGAATAATTTAATAACCATTAAAGATTTTCTAGATGAACAAAACACAATATTTGAAAAGGAGAGAGAAAAATTTTCAAAAGAAAATTTTGATTTGAAAAGACAAAATGATTTATTACAATCATCTTTAGATAATTTAGAATCTCAAAATTTCCTTCTCAAAAATGAGAACTATACGTTAAAAAATGAGAATTCTGAATTAAATGAGAAAATTGATATTTTGAATACTAATAATATTTCTTTTGAAAATAATAATTGTGACTTTAAAGCTAAATTTAATAAACTTAACAGTGAAGTCACAAAATTTAATAAAGGTCAAAACGATTTAAACATGATTTTATCTAGTTCTAGACCTTTACATGATAAAAGTGGTTTAGGATATAATAAAACTAATCGTACAAATAGCACTAGATACGTTTTCATGTATAGTAAAAATGTTAGCGCTAGCACTAAATTTCGAGTAAAGTCTAAATCCAATTTTTATAGAAATTCAAATACTGTTATGACCAATAATGTTTATAATTTCTCTAGAAGTACAAAATCATTGACAGGAAATATGAATAAAAATTATCTAAGTATTTGGGTTCCTGTTAATTGAAAAAATAGAGAAAAATACATTGATGATTATTTTCATATGGTAGTTAATAATGAAAATTATATTTTTTAAAGGTTCAACCACACCCAAATGGGTATGGTTTCCTAAAAATTAGGAAATTATAAGAACCTTGGGTATCACATGCTTTAAATGTTAAATTTTTTGATACCTTACAAGTAGTAGGTTAACACTTATGTAGAATATAATGTCATCATATAAACTCTCCTTTTTGTCGATGACAAATGGGGAGAAAGATATTGCTCTAACACTATTTGCAGGAATAAACGATGCAAGCATATATTAAGGGGTAAGCGTATAATAGAGTAAGTTATTGCTTATCTTAGTATTTTCCTTTTATGATCTACAAACATTAGTCTTTCATTTCAAAACATTAAAACATGGCTTGTACTAAATAGCCAATGTTTCGTATTATTTTATTACCTTAAATTTTTTAATGTTGCAATGTATGAACACTTGTTTCTTTTATTGCTATGATTTGAATATCTATACATGCATCATACTATTATTCATGATCTTTATTCCCTTTTGTCGATGACAAAGGGGGAGAAAATTATCACTAACATTAAGAATGCAGGATATATATCAAAGATTCAGGGGGAGTAAGTATTCATATTATATTATATACAGTCGAAATCTAAATCTATTTGCAGGTTGTCATCAATAAAAAAGGGGGACAATGTTGAGACTTGGTTTTGATTCATGACACGAAGCTATCACTACAACATACAGATTCGACGATTGTTACGACAAAAAGAGAATATATACTACATGGGGACAAGACATCAACGGTGCATCAACTTTTATATTATTTTGTTTTGAGTCTTAGGTTAATGTTGTTAAGATCTCTCCTCGTTTACGTTTATATTAGCTTATATATATTAACTTCTTATTTTTAAATGATTTATACATATATAAGCATATAATATATATATATATATTATCAAAGTTTTTAAAGTTAGAATCATATATAATATATATATTATATATACCTGTGTAAACTGTCCAAATTGCACAGATAATACCAGGTCAGTCGACTGACCTGCTAGTATTTGTGCAGCATGCACATGTGCACAAGTATATATATATATATAATATATATATAATGAATATCATTTGAATATTTAGTCGACTGACCCAGAGGCTCAGTTGAATGAATTTCTATAACGGCTATATTTTCTGAAAAGACACGATCATTCGTGAAGAGTTACGAATCTCTACGAAGAGATTTGGACGCAATGCTTCAACCGGAACTCTTCGCCAATGGTCGCTACTATTTAACAACTATAAATACGTATCCTAACTTCATTCCATGGTACTTAATATGCTTATCTCTCTTATCTAACTCTCTTGAATATTCTTGCGACTATGCTCTCAAATATTCAGCATTCTTAAGCAATACTATTCCTTTCTAATCTTCATAAACTTCAAATATACATATTTATACTCGAGGAGAAGATCATAGGAAGGGTGTACTATAAACAGACTTATCCGTGTTATCAGAACACAAAAAGTCAAACAATCTTTTGTATTTGTTAAAGTCCCGTTCTGCTGGTCAGGCATGTGAAGTCCTCTTCGGCCGCTGAGGCAAAATCCTATTCCGCTGCTCAGGTCCCTGTTCTTCTGCTCAAGGGTTGTATAGACCTATTCCTCCGGGTTAAGTGACAGTTGTTGTTTTAGTGAAATTCCAGAAGGAGTCTGGGACTGGACGTAGGACGGTGCTCCAAACCAGTATAAAAATCTCTGGTGTTATTTTTATTATACTGCTCTTATATTCTGCACTATTTACTGTATATCTATCATCACTATATTCTGTATTATCGTATATCCATATTACACGATCCATAGCACACTTTCAAAAGTGGTTTAGAGAAAAATACCCATGTAATTGGAATATAGCAAGCTATATAGATAAGTATAACATCATAAATTTCAGTTGTTGAAATTAACATAACAGATCCATTATTCAACGTGCTTAAGTTAATTCGGATTTTACTCACAAAATTATCGCTTGATTTGATTTTGATTTTTGGTACGTATATGTTGAAACAGAAATTATAAATAATGATTTGGAGTAATTTGTTGCACAAAAGAACCCAAGTGTCTCAAAGTCTGTGGGAGTGATACGCGGTTTGTTGGTTTTGGATAGGATCCAAGAATTGATACGTAAGTATGTTCAATATGCATCAGAGTTGAGCAAACATTTTGATAGAAAAAACAATTTCAGCCAAAATGCAGAGGAAGCATGTGTCTATAAGAAAGAACCAAAAATGTACTAGAATATTTCTAAAACTACAAGTAAACAAAAAACTTATGATTGTTAACGATATACCCATGTTAAAATCATTATAGTTTGGTAGTTTAATACTCGATATTGGATTTGAAAGGACATCTTTTATAATCAGCATAAAAGGATGTTGCGAATGTATAAAATGATATGCATAGATACCATATTAAACCATTTAATGTGGAGCATGTAAGATTGATTTCTTACGCATTGGCAATAGGAATTATCGTACATGGTGTATTGCCCATAATATCACATTTTGCTTATGTATTTGATAAATTAAACAAGTATCAAATCTGAGTTAAGATCACTAAATGATAGTTTAGAGCATTCTCGAGTATTTACAAAGTACTATAGAATCGTTTATAGAAATAACAAACTCCTTATAAAGGAGCATTTTGACTTGAACTTTATAAGTGAAATCGAGTATAGTATGTTAGTCGTAAATTTGTGATCAATCTTAGTTAAAAACCTTAAGTTGGAAATATTCCAAATAAGAGGTTGTGGATAATTTAACCAATAGGCTACGTACATCGCCTTAAATGAGTTTCTATTCCTAAGGGTTTAGAGTATAAGCCTATCCTATTTCCTGTATTGCCCTTACTCATTTCCTAACATAATAATTTATGTTATCTCATTTATTTATATTTAACATGGCACGGCTACCCTTAGCTTAATCAAATCTCAACCCATTAATCTTCACATTATTTTATTAAATTTAACCAATTTAAATCCTAAATAATGTTATAAAAATATGGGTGATACAGACTCCCCACCTTAAAGAATTTCTTCCTCGAAATTACGATAAGGTACACATCAAAACAACCAAAGGTAATACATACAATCAAAACAAATCAGGATAAGAGTCGCTTATCCTGCTCTCAGTCTCCCAAGTACAGTCTCTAGCATTGTCACTCCACTGGACCTTTACTAATTTGATTGTTTTATTCCTTAACCTCTTTTCAACTCTAGCCACAATTTGAATTGGCTTTCTAACTATAGTCAAGTCCGGCTCTATTACTAAATCTTCTAACACTATAGGTGCTATAGTAGTCTCCGGGTCTCTAACAAACTTTCTAAGATGAGAAATATGGAAAACATCATGGACTCATGCCAAACAATTCGGTTATTCCACTTTATACGTGAGTTTCCCGATCGTCTCAACAATATGGAAGGGCCTAACGAATCTAGGTGCTTACTTTCCAGATTTCCCGAATCTAATCACACCTTTCATCGGTGAAACCTTAATAAACACATAGTCTCCAACAAAGAATTCCAAGTCCTTTCTTCTTTTATCAGCATAACTTTTCTGTCTAGATTGAGCTTCCTTTATCCTAGCTCGAATCAACTCAATGTTCTCTACAGCTTATTTCACCGAATCTGGACCAAGAACCAGTCTATCCTCGGCCTCCAACCAACATACGAGAGATTTGCATGGTCTCCCATATATAGCTTCAAATGGTTTCATCCCAATACTCGTCTGATAACTATTGTTATATGAGAACTCGACTAAATGAAGACCATCTTCCCATGATCCCTCGAAATCCAGTACGCAAGCTCTTAACAAATCCTCCATGACTTTGTTAACTCTTTCCGTTTGCCCATCAGTCTGTGGATGGTAAGCGGTGCTCATATTGAGCTTGGTTCCTAATCCTTCCTGTAGACCCTTCCATACCTCACTAGTAAACAAAGAATCTCTACCACTGACAATACAACTAGGAATCCCGTGAAGTCTAACCACATTCTTCAAAAACAACTTCGTCAAAATAGGTGTCGTCCTAGTCGACTTTACTGGAATGAAATGAGCTCTCTTAGTCAGTCTATATACTATGACCCATATGCTTTCATTTTCTCTACTAGACCTTTGTAACCCATCGATAAAATCCATAGAGATAGAATCCTACTTCCATAATGGAACTTCCAACGGTTGAAGCAATCCACTTGGCTTCTGTTGTTCAGCCTTTGCATGTTGGCAATTCAAGCACTACTTAACACATAAACCAACGTCCCATTACATACCTTCCCGGAAGAAACTTCTCTTCATATTCTGATACATCTTCATTCCTCCTGGATGGATAGTGAACTTCGAACATGGCATTCATCCAAAACTTCTTTCCTCATGTTTCCTACATTCGAAACACACAACCTTCCCTTCTTTCTCAACCACCCTTTCTGGTCAAGACTGAAATCCTTTAAGTCATCGCTCTCTGTTCCTTCCCTTAACTTTCTAATCCGTTCAGCCAAAACTGGATCCTCCTCCTGTTTAGAAGCTATCTTCTCAATCATTACCGGTCAATCTTCTAAACAAGACAATACAACACTTCCCGCACTGGAACCTGCCTCGGATATATACTGCATTCTACAAGCTGATAGTGCTTCCAAATATTTCCACTCAGGAATCATAGCCAGTACTGCATTCTGATGTTTCCTACTAAGACTCCAGCCATCTCTGTTGTCTCACGTTCAACTCCTTCTGAGAGAACAAATACTTCAATGAGTTGTGATCCATATAAAGCTCAAATTGCTCTCCTAGGAGGTAATGCCTCCACACCTATAAAGCTAATATAACGACAGCTAATTCCAAATCATGCGTTGGATACCTAACTTCATGTGGCCTGAGCTGTCTAGAAGCATAAGAAATTACTTTACCCCTTTGCATCAACGCAACTTCCAATCCAGTTCCACACGCATCAGTATAAACAACTAAATCCTGATTCCCCTTCGGAACCACTAACACCGGTGCATGGGTCAATAAGTGTTTCAAGCTCTGGAATGCTTCCTCACACTTATCAGTCCATACAAACTTCACATCTTTTCGCGTATGCTTAGCCATCGGTGTAGCTACCCGTGAAAAATCCTTTATAAACCTTCGATAATATCCATCCAATCCAAGAAAACTCTTTATCTCAGTCACCGTCTCGGGTCTCTTCCAATTATACACCGCATCGATCTTAGTTGGATCTACAGACAACCCTTTCTCTAAGACTACATGACCAAGAAACTTCACTTCCTTCTTCCAAAAATGACACTTCGAAAACTTAGCCTTCAATTGATGCTCCCTCAACGTCTCGAGCACAACTCTAAGATGAACTTCATGCTCCTTCTCATCCTTAGAGTATATCAAAATATCATCTATGAAGACCAACACAAATCTATACAAGTGCTCTCAAAAAATTTGGTTCATCAGATTCACAAAGAATGCCGGCGCATTAGTTAGTCCGAACGTCATAACTAACCATTCGTACGATCCATATCATACCCTAAACGCCATCAAAGAAATACCATCCTTTGCCACTCTAAGCTGATGAAATCCAGTCGCTAAATCCAGCTGAGAGAATACTTTAGCCCTACTTAACTGATCGAACAAATCGCCAATTCTCGGCAATGGATATTGGTTCTTTATCGTCTTCTCATTCAACTTACGATAATCGATACATAGCCTTAACGATCCGTCCGGTTTCTTAGCAAACACTGCGGCAGCTCCCTAAGGCGAACTTCTCAGTCGAATAAAATTCTTGCCTTACAAATCCACCAACTGCACCTTCAACTCTTTCATCTCCGTAGGTGTCATCCTACTTGGTGGCCTACTCATCGGTTCTGCTCCAAGCACCAAATCAATCTGAAACTCAATGGCTCGTTTCAGTGGCAGTCCAACTACCGGCTCAAACACATCAGCAAACTCTCTAACCACAAAGACTCGATGCAACTCATCCTCCAACTCCATGATACCCAATAAAGCATTCACTTCACAACTAGGGTTTTCTATGGTATAAACTATCTGATCACTACAATTCGGATGTCTAAGTGATATTTTTCTATCATGGCAAAATATCTTAGCATCATATTTACTTAACCAATCCAACCCATAGATGATCCCAAATCCCACAAAATCAAACCCATGCAAACAACAATCAAAAGTATGACCTAGCAAATCAAACTCTAAATGGTCACACCTCATCCCAAGTGTTGCATACCCTCCTATCAGATTTGCAACCCTTAAGGAAGTAACTAAGTATGAGGGCTCTAGGTTAAGCTTATCTACTAAACATCGAGAAATAAAAGAATGTAATGTACCAGTATCAAACAGAACGCTAACAGACATACCGTGAATCTATAACAAGCCTCCCTGATCAGCCTTCCCTTTCTCCTGCACAACCGGCCTTGAAGTTGCGGGCTCCAATGCACAAACTTGCCCCTTCCTTCTTTAGCAGGGTCCTTGCATTGGTTCTTATAATGGCCAACCTGATCACAATTAAAACATCGGATATTCTTCTTTCCAACTGCTTCTTTCCCTTTTCCTTTTCCGGTATGACACTCATTATCATAGTGTCCCTTCTTATCACATTTATAACAAACCACCTCAGCTTTTCCCTTCTTTTGTGCTCTTCCCTTCTGAGCATTCTTCTTTTGGAAAAACTTTCTTTTCTGACCTTATCCCACCTGGACCTCCTTCATTTTCTTTCTCAAACAAGCAAACGTCTCTTCCTGCCTCAGCGCTATTTCAACCACCACATCACTTGGATCTCTTAAGTGCGGCAAGGTAGAACTTATCAACTCCGGCCGCAAGCCTCTTATAAACCTCTCATTCCTTCTGATCACCGTATCAACCAAAGCATATCCATACCGGGCCAACTCTTCAAATTTTCTTGCATATTCTAGGACAGACATCTCCCCTTGTTCTAGTTCAGCAAACTTCCTAACCAATGCCGACTGCGCCATCACCGACATAAACCTTTCTTGAAACCTTCTCCTAAACTCCACCCAAGTCATGGTTTCCTCATCAACACCAGCTACAACAGTATTCCACCAAAATAGAGAAGCTCCTTAAAGCTATCTCGAAGCCAATCTCCTCTTCTACTCATCATTCAATCCTAAGTCAGCAAAAATCCTCTCACAATGTAGCAGCCAATTTTCCACCTCAATCGCATATTCAGTTCTAATGAACGACTTCCCTCCAAGCCTGGTATAGTCTCTGCTCAAGTTAGCATAATGGTTGACTATTGAAGCTTCTTGAACTCCTCCTCCAGCAGCATTTCCTCCGACAACTCCAGCTGCAATTCCAGCTTGCATCATGTTTACAAAAGAACTGATACATGGCTCCCATGTCCACTTGGGGAACCCCAGCACCAACATTTTTAGCTTGAGCCTGACCTGGACCTCTCCAAGCATTTGGTCGGGCATTTCCATTAGTGGTAGTGCTCTCTCCTCCAAGGTTAACTCTGCATCTTCTTCCTTCCATATTTGTATTCAAGCCTCGTGAGATACAGATGAATAACCTAACTAAGATAGGAGTCAAGAGATATAGCGTATACTTATATATAGCAAAAACAAGTACGTTACTATAGCGTTATCCCATACCCCGATCTTAACTCTAATTACTACGGATTATGTTTTCAGAAACCATTTTTAATTAATGTATTTCATAAACCATCCTTTGATACCAAGCTGTAACATCCCCTATCCAGAGGCCCAAAATTAAGCGCTACAGATGCTGCAGTCATCTATAGTATTGGCTTCCGACGACTAAATACGGCTATGTTAATGGTATCTATAATATCAGAAGCACTTGAATATGAAACAAAACACATATTTCAAACAACTTTTACTTCATTACATTTAAAAACAAATGTTTCATATTCAACTTAGATAATCCCAAATACGTTCCCATGCACAAATAAAATATACTTATTACAAATACGCCAAGAGCGGTATATGAAGATACCCCCTTGGATGATCAGAGTCATAGAGTCATAATAGACTTAATACAAAACACAGCGGAAATACATCAAAACATAAAACAAGAACTGCAACTCCTAAATAGCTATCTGTTTTCTTCCTACAAGCCTCCGGTAGCATTATTCGTCGTCCTACTAAAACTTAAAAAGCCCTTAACCCTTCAGCCTACTCAAACTAATTTTGAGCACCCGAGAGTTTAAGGGGAAAACATAAACTTTGAGTTAGACATAAAAACTGGTGTAAATAATACTATACATCCCAATTTTATATGTTAAGTGAGACCACGCTGCTTAGCGGAACGGGTTTCCCCTCACTAACATCCTTTTAAAATATATCTTTGCAAAACCTTTTTTCTGCAACCAAGACTAGTTAAATATTGTAAAGTAATTCATTATGTAAACATACATAAATATCATGTAATAATGAACTATCTGTTCAAACACATAAGTTTTGTTTGGATAACTTTTAACCTTTGGCTGACTCGGGCCTACTGGACAATATAATCAAAATTAATCTAACACCTGTTAGCTATTCTTTTTCTAGACTATCTATCCATAACTATCTGTTAAATACTTCTCTTCTGGACGGTCTGTCCTTAACTTAATCATCTCCCAGGTCTTCCTGATCCTGATGGTTTTTCGGGCTCACCAATAACCTATCTACATACAACATATATTCCTTCTAGTGTGTAATCATAATTTTAGTCTACCTGTGACGAAGACCTACACACTAGAATTTTGGACAACAATTAGCTAGGGCTAATAACTAATGTATAGGATGCGACCCCATATTAGTCCCATCTGGTATTCTAATATCTGAGCCATTTTCACTTAAGGATCCCCTTCCCTAATTTTCCTTGAAACATTTTCAAAATGATTTAAAACCTTTAAATCAAACTTAAACCAAGAAAATATATAATCTTTATGCTTTACTCAAAATCACAATACCATGTTATATATATCTTCTTTACTCAAACTTTAATTGATGAAAACATTTAAACATTTGAAAGAACCTCTTTCTAAACTTTTGAAAACATCTCTTTCAAAACCAAGTGAAACCCTTTAATTTTCTAAGCCAAAAGGCCAAAACCTTACCTTTCGAAACCAACCATTAAAGCTTTCGAAACTATTGAAATCATTCCATTCGAAAGCGATAAAACTTTTGACATCCTACTTAAAAAACAACCTAAAACATTGCCTTAGAAAACCTTTGGAAAATCTTCCATTTAAACCTACTGAAACCATTCAAAGCAAACCTTTCGAAATCATTGAACTCAAATCTTTCGAAACCATTGAAATATAACCTTTCGAAATCATTGAACTAAAACCTTTCAAAACCATTGAACTCAAACCTTTCGAAACCATTGAACTAAAACCTTTCGAAACCATTGAACTCAAACCTTTCGAAACCATTGAACTCAAACCTTTCGAAACCATTGAACTAAAACCTTTCGAAATCATTGAACTAAAACCTTTCGAAACCATTCAGAAAACAAAAACCTTTCGAAAACTTACTGGGTTCAATTAATAACATGTGGAAAATCTTCTTTTAAAACCTTTCGACTTCATTGGAAGCAACCTTTCGACTTTGTCGAAAGCTCTGCTTTGAAAGCTTTAAAACGTATCATTTAAAACAATAGACCTCTACCTTTAAAACAAATCCTCCGAAAGGTTGGGCTATACTTCCATTAGAAAAACAAGGTAAAATTCTAAGTCGAAAGCTTTCTTTCGAAAGCATGGAGAAGCAGCTGGTTTTTAAAAACAAGTAAACCTTTCGTCTTTGTCGAAAGCAACAACTTCGAAAGGTTGTAAAGTGGCAGTGACCTTTCGACCTTGTCGAAAAGTTTAAAACCTTTATTTTACATGTTTAACTTGGTCGAAAGCTCTTGTTCGAAAGCAAAGCAGGTGATTCTTTTATCTTATAAAACAAACATACTCCAACCTCTTTGGCAACCAACCTTTCGACTAAGAACCCTTCGACCTTGTCCATTTCATTATGTACCAAGCTACTTGATACCATATGCATTGGTTTGACTTTGCCGAAAGCTTTGTACCTTTCGACCTAGTCGGAAGGTCTAGGTCGGAAGGTTTGATGCCTAAAATGGCTGAAACATGCTGAAAGTATGTTTTTCTTGTTTTTAACTTAAAAAGTTAACTTTTTAACTAACCTGCCTTTATTTGTCAAATTCTCATTGGTTAATAAATACTTTTCAAAAAAGTGCTGCCACTAATTTCAGAATTAAATAATAATTTTATTTTACAAAATGCCCCTTCTCCTTAATTAAATATATAAAACATTTAAGTTCCATACCTTAAATAATTTTATATATTCATCCAATCACTTAGGAAAAATTTGGAAAATTCCTAGAAAATCTATTTTAATATGGTTTCCAACATATAAAAATTTCAAACCCAAATAATTATTATTTTCGCCGTAAATAATTTATAACCCAATAAATCATTTTCTTCACTAGAAAATTTATATAAAATCCACATTAATTCAAAAAATTACAAAACTTGGACCCATCTCTAAAATATCATTTCTAACCTATATGTAAACTTTCAAGGTATTTGGATGTCATTTAATAGGGTTTTCATGTCAAACATATCATAAAAACTAATATGAACATGCATAATTCACCAACAACAAATATATAACTTTAGTCATCAAAACATGTCATATACTTGCAAAAAAATTTCGGATCTAGTCTTAAAACTGAAAAATATACAAAAATGGGATGAAGTAATTATTCACCTTAGCTTTGAGATTAAAAGATGTGAGATTTGATGTTGAATTAGTTGATTATCTTCCTTCTCTTGAATCCTAGCTTTAATCTTTCCTTGAGAAAAATATTGGTGGCCGGCTTTTAGATTTTTTAGTTTGGTAAAATGAGAACGAACGTGAGTTTCTATTCCTAAGGGTTTAGGGTATAAGCCTATCATATTTCCCATATTGCCCTACTCATTTCCTAACACGTTAATTTATGTTATCTCATTTAATTTATATTTAACTTGGCACGACTACCCTTAGCTTAATCAAATCTCAACCCATTAATCTTCACATTATTTTATTCTATTTAACTAATTTAATATCCTAAATATTTTTATAAAAATATGGGGTGTTACAGAGATTGATAGAGTTAAGGATATGCCCTAGGGGCAATTATGTAATTTGTTACATACATCTGACTCTGTGATCGATCTTATTCATAATAAAGGTATTTGATTTCTGTTGTATACTTTGTTATATAGTGATATATTTAATTAGGTAACTAATTTATAGTATATAAAAAAGAAAATCCTTAAATGGAATGTTATGTGATTGTAGTTGTAAATAGTTGCAATCCTGAGTAAACAACCACAACATAAAATAATAATTTATTTAAATATTCTCGACCAAGATGTTTCAAGAAAGGATATTGATACATCCATTGAGACCAGAGTGCGTAACGCTCTCCAAATGTTGGGCAGTGTAACGTCGATCCTTGGTTGTTCCTTAACGTAGACAGAAAGCTATGGTTCGCTAACCAATTTTTACATAACTTAACAAAACCAATCTTCCACAAAGGCATGATAGAAAACTTTCTATTTCAACGATGACATTTTCAATTCAACTCCTCCCTAGGTTCCAAGCTTCTGGTCTTGCTTGGTATGCACCACCTCGGCTTTCTTATTATTTGCTTGGTAGTCCTCTAACTATTTCTTTTCCCAAATAGCAACTTAGGGCACCAAAGGGTTACATACTCGTAGTTATTAGATAACCATGGAATAACTCACTCGAGAGTCTCCTATTGGCTAATAACAACTAGGTCAAATAGAAAATCTTAGGGTAATGATGTTACATAGTTCCCTTGACCTAAGAATGCATTAGAATTTCAATGCGAATACTATAACGACCGGCCTTTTTTGACCCTCAGAAGTCGACACCAATACATCCACGGTATTTATGTGCCGAGCATCCAAGTGATGGAAAGACAGATTGTTAGAGTGAAAGAACATAAAAGACAGAATAGAATCTCACACCATGAAGAGTAATATATAATATACAATATATCTTTACCAAAGAAACACACATACATCAAATCAGAGTACACAAATCACCAATCGTTAGCCTGGACAGTTATAACAATATGTCCTCACAAATACTGATAATTTTAAACAATCAATCCAGAGGAAAATAACACATATGTGAATACGACTTGGAAGCTCGTCTCCTGAAGCTCCAAAGCATCCAAACTAGATATATAAATATGCTCAGTCTGACCCGAGCATTATCAGATAATATTACCCAGATCAATCTGGTAAACCAACATGACAAACACGCCTCAAATTAATTTTTAATGTTATAAAACCTTGCAAAATAAAAGTATCTCGTAAGACCATGCTGCACATAAACACGGATAGATTTTTACCTTACGATAACCAAACAATTTATATAAGAAAATCCAGTGATAATATAATAATGTCTAAGGGTGAAAATATCGATAATCAAGTAGCTGTGATGCTTGTGGTTGTACATCACAACAATAATAATATGTATATAATCAAAAACAGCTAAGGCACATGGCTAATTGTGTAGGATTCCATAGAGGTGCCCTTAGTACTTCGAGAACGGTCCTCTTGCATAGGGATCAGATTTATCCTTCCGAAGAAATAATACATCCCTAGTGATATACAATAGGAAATACATAGCTGGCCACGTAGGCAAAAAGCATCACTCCATGCATGCATAACAACTGTAGGTTAACTCTAGGAAGGAGATGACTGCACCCTTATGGGTTAGATAAACCAGTGGTGAGGCTATGTCCAACATTCCAGCACATGAGTATCCACTCGAACAAATCTCGAAACCACACATGGATTCCCATACCTTAACAGGTCTCGGAAACACACATGGATTCTGACATCTCAAGATAGATCTTGAAATCACACATGGATTCCCATATCCCAACGGGTCTTGGAATCATACACGGATTCCCACATCTCAAAATAGATCTCGGAATCACACATGGATTCTCATACCACAACGGGTCTCATAATCACACATGAATTCCAACATCTCAAACAAAAAATCGGAGCTCCTCCACGTATAGAACACGTTTATGGTTCTGGAGTGGTTATGGTTTTAAGTCATCTCATATAAGTACACTCACCCGCTTACCGAGTGTCCAAAACCAATCGTTTGATTTTCGGAACACTCAATACCGGTTCTTTTGGAAATAATCAGACAATACATAAGAGCGGAGATCACCTCCTAACCATTTAAGCAGACAGATTTCCTTATCATTTGTCCTATGAGAACAAAACAAGTTTATACGTACAGTATAGCACCACTGACGGTACTGTACCATAATCCCCGTTTTTCCCCTAGATATTACCAAAGCTAAATCCTTCGATGTTAAGTAGGGAAAGAATATTTCTATACCACCAAAATTAAGAAGGATTACATATCTTGTCCAAGATTTGATAGTCGGTTATTTAACTATCAAATAGACAAACATTCCAAACAGATTTTACATTTCCCATGGAAACCACCAAGCCTCTTAGATTAATCTTTCATTAATTAAATCTCTTTCCAAAATACTTATCAAAATATTCATATACTTATCTCACCAGGATAAGTATATTCACAAGCCACTCCCTTCAAAATTTGGAAACCCATTTCACATACTTATAAAATGGTATAAGTATATTCACCAAACATTTAGAAAGATTTTCTATTTCAAAATCATATTAAAATGATCAAACCCAAATGTTATAAAAACGAAGATATAAATAACCCAAAACACCATTCCTTTCCATAAATCTCTTTTATTTTATAAATATCTCCTTTATAAATCTCCAAATCTATTTATAAAGCTTTTTTATAAATCTCAAATTTATTTATAAAGCTTCTTTATAAATCTCCAAGTTTATATAAAATACTCATTATAAATCTCAAAAACCCATTTATAAAACTTCCCTTTCAAATCTCTAAAACCATTTATAAACCTCCTTTCTGGAATCATTTAAAAACCAAACTTCTTTTCCAATTTCAAATTTCTTTTAAACTCAAAAACTCCTTTAGTAAATCCTTTTTATAAAAAAGAATCCTTTTATAAACAATTTATTATTTAATTATAATGAATAAAAATTTTAGCATCATAAATATAAACTTTAAACATTTTTAATAATATAATAATAAAAGTTTAAAAGCATTATTAAAAATATAATAATTTTTTTTAAACATTTAAATAATAAAATAATCCACCTTTAAAAACATTTTAAATAGTATAATAAAATAACTTTAAACAACTTTTAAAAATGTAATTAATTAAATTTTTAAACAATAAACTAATAAATTAATTAACTAGCTTTAAACAATCATTGATAAAATAATTTATTTTCTTTAAACAACCTTAATAAATAATTAATTATCTTTAAACAACAACAATAAAATAATTAATTCTAAAACATTATAAATATAATAAATAACTTCAAAACATTTAAAATGATATCATAATTAATTTTACTACAAAAATAATTATATAAAACATTTTGTAAAATAATAAATAAATAATCACTTTACTTCAAATTATAAAATTGAAGTTAATTTAACTCCATAACTTTCCAAACTCAGAAAGAGGCTTAGCAACCCTAATGGTACTTAAACATGCTACCATTAAATTCAATTTAACTTCCTAAGTTAAGTTATAGGTATTTACATAAAAAGGCATATATGTAAACCCGATTCATAATTAACAATTAATTGTTAACACATTACTTATCCGGTATTAATCAACTGACACTTAAATAAATGTCCAAATTAATATAATTTCAGAACAAAGATTTATTCTACTAAACAAATGTCATTTAAAATAAACTCTTCCGTTTATTATTAGACATTGTTTATTTGGCCAAATAGATAACACCAAGGAAGTATGCTTAAATTAACTTCGTTATTATTTAAACAACGTAATTATATCAAGTCAGTAATATTTATCAGTTTATACATTATCCACTTTCAAAAGGGATAATTCATCCAAACCCAACAATTCAACAAATAAAAGATCCAAGCATGCCATCAATAATTTGTATCTACTATATATCATTATAGTATTTATTCAGAGGTGAGTTAACTCATCGAAATTCCAGTTATTGCTAAGCATTCTGGTTTGGTCGCATAGAATTCTACAAGCTCCAATCTCCACCAATCCAATTCCAAGGTGTAGTTAACATCATTACGAATCCAACGCGACTGATTGCATTCGATTTGGACCTAGTATGAAATAGATATTGATTTTACAAGGTTTTAAAATTAAATAATATAACTAATTTCCTTAATTACAACATTAACCTTAATTAACCTTGCTTAATCCCTAATCCAGGACGCTGATCTTCTCTACCCTATCTCGTTCGAACGAAACCCATGCCTTCCTTTATCTCCGTATCTTCGCCATTAGAGACCAAGATGCGCCGCCGCACTCAACCAGAAGGAAGCCTAGCCTCTCCTGCTTCCATCGCCTATAATCAGAGAACGAACCAATCAAACGTGCCACCATCGAACTAAAATTCTGGCCACCACGCGATGAGCAACAATGATCCCACCGTCCAACCTACTCATTTCATCAAGTCAAACAACTTTCTTGTCGGACCCCTCGCTTGAAAACGCCTATAGTGGTCGTGATGGATAATGGCCATTGGATCAAGACAGCTAGGGTTAGAGCATAGATCTGATTGTAAAAATAAAAGAGAATGAAGAGAGGGCAAAGGTCCTTATATAGATAATCTAACGGACACTATTCACGCCCAAAATTTACGAACTCCAATCGAGGTGCGCTCACTTGCGTTCCTACCCGAATATCCCTATTCCGGACTAAATGAAACTATTTCTGAGACCTAATTCCAACATATATAACAGATAGCTTTTTGAGTCGCTTCATTTACAAACCAAACTTGACCTTCTAACTCGAACCCAAACAGTCTGAATATAACGATGCTTATACACATTCTGGCTTACTCGGACCATCCGGACTCAACAGAAATAATCCCAAGTCCTAAAAAGTTTGTCTGCAAAAATTGAGTTTTTAGCTCATCGATAAAATAAAAAAAAAATATTTAAATATCTAAAATTTTAAATATTTAGGGCACTATAAAAATATGGGTTGTTACAAATACTCCACTTTGATTATGGTTAAATTATGACATGGTGATCTATCAAACGACTATAGTTAGTTCTGAGTTGAAGCATTGGAAGTGAAACACTGTTCAATAAAGAAATTGTCTGCTCAGTTATGTGAGGTCGGTATCACAATCAACTATAGCCAACTCAAAGTCAAAATCCTTGGCCAGAGTAGTACAGTTAATAATAAATGTTATTATTGAACCAAGGACTTTATTTATGGACTAACTGAGTTTAATAAGGATGATATTGGAATTTTAAACAAAACCAAATTTCATAAATCCTAAAGTGATATAGTGTTGACGAAGAGAATGTGTGTAAATTATCATTACTAAAGGTACCGCTTAAGTGATTACCAAAATTGGATTTTATAGAAACGTCCTATAAGTAATGAATTCAACCAAATCGTCACACCACTAGTTAAAGTGACGTGTGAACGTTGGTATTTGAATTATTCAATATCAATCGCTGACTGAATTCACACCTTCAAGTTGCACAACCACATTTGTGATTTCTCCGAGAACCACACAATTTAATTGATATGTAAAATATTCTAAGTTGATTAAATCAATTAAGGTTGATATAATATAAATCATTATTAACTTTTTTGATGTTTTGAATGTTGTTGGTAATTATTCAAATGCATATGTAAAAATTATATTTCAATATATCGAAATATGATATCAGTGTGCTTTTAAACAAGGTCTAAATAATGAATAATTACATAGATAAGATACTTTGCCCATCATTTGAGCAAACTAGGGCCATTCATAGGTTGAGGGAAAGAAGAGAACAATAAATTGCAATTTAAAAGGGAATTAAACAAGGAATTTGAATGATGAGAATGGGAAATGTTCCTTTTATCCCAGTAAAACAAATCTCTTCATTCATTCATTCTTTAAAAAAACCTTTCTTCCTTCTCTCCCTCAATGGAATGGCCTAATTTTTCCCTTTAGAAAAACACAAAGAAAATTCTAATTAACATTAAATTAATTTAAAACAAAGGAGATTCATCCTTCTCTTGTAAGGTAGGGAATTGATTCACTTGGAAATCTGAGGAAAAGCCATAAATCAAGGTGTGATAAATGACAAGGTTTTTCGGGTATGTTCTTCTCATTTATAATTTATTCATGATGTTAAATATGTTGTTGTTCACACATATGTATATTGTAGCAACTTATTAAGATCTATTTTAAAATTCTTCCATGTATTGGAATTAAATATGAATTTTATTTGTGTATTATTTTATTTGAATGCTGATGTTTTTTTAATTGGATCTTAAGAGAATAATTGTTATGAAATTGATTTGTTAAAAGGGTTTCATCTATTATTATAATTGATTAATTATTTTTGTAACCAAACAATTTATGTTTTAGTTCATATGAGATTTGAAACTAATCTTTTTGCTTGTTGAATGTAAGATTGTATGTTGTTATAAATGTATTATGTTTCAATGAATTGCAATTGCTGTTAAATTTTATTTTTTTAAAACCTGGATCTAGTAGATTGAAATATGAAAATAAGTGTGCAACACACACACACACACAGATATATATATATATATATATATGTGTGTGTGTGTGTGTGTGTGTGTGTTATAATTAGTTCATCTTCATGTTTTGAAGTAGTAAACCAACAACAAAATTAAATCTTTTGTTTGGTCAATTTTTTCACATTAATTCAATTTCATTTTTTGAAACTAAATCATAGTTTATTACATATATGTATATTTATAAATACAAGTGTTAGGTTTTAGATCTAATTATGACACTAAAGATAATAAACTAAATTAACAAAAATCCTTTTCTTCTTTACATTGATTGGGTGCACTTTCATATTTATAATTTTATGGGTTTGGTGTTTTACTGTAATTAGGTTTGAAATTTGTATGGCACTAAATTAATTGTTGAATTGGTTATTGTAGAAGAAAGTAAAGTGCGATTTCACTTAATTTTATTTCCCTTTTTATTTAGATTTGATTAGATTTAATCGTAACATAAATTTCCTCTCCATCTTCATACTTTGAATTTACTCTTATGTCGAAACTATATATATGGTACTATTAATATGTGCATACAAACTATATACATATATTGTAGTATATTCAAACGTATGTATATACCTAGGAATTTATATTCATAATATGCATATTAGTTATATATATATATATATAGACACACATCTGTGTGTGTATGTATGTATGTATGCATTATTGTATGTATATACAATAGATATAAATCCCAATATCTAGATGTGTGTGTGTGTCTGTCTCTCTCTCTCTATGTGTGTGTGTATAGTTATACACATGTTTATATTATATTGTTCATGTTCTAGTATGTTTGAATGTATACATGATGCATTCCCAAATTATACATTTAATTGAAATGTTAACATGATTAATTAATGAATATATAAAATAAAATTAAATAAAATATGTTTTTATTTAAAACTAAATTGGATCTAGTATAACCCATTAGAATTCATAGGCCTATTACGATCCAAATAGATAATTTTTTTGAAATCTATCCATTTCACACAATACAAACTGGCCCGGTTCATACAATCTAGAGTGTAGGATTGAGTAAGAGTTATCGCTTAAAGTTATAAACCCACATAAGTTTAGATGTAGCTAAATATTTGAAGCCAACAGTCTCTCCAAAACTATAAGGGATAAGAATATTTCTTTTTATATAAATGAAGACAATATTACATGTAATTAAAATAGGATGTGATTAAATTTTTATTGTATGTTTGCTTCTTTACATGCATGGATGCTGGATGTATTTTTGACTGTATGGTTACTGTAACGACCCAGAATTTTTGATAATTAAAATTCGAATATTTAATTGATTTTTAATATTAATAAATGAATTTAATAAGTCGAATAATTTATTTAAAGGATATTGGATTTAATTTGGTCAATTGAATCGATAATTTAATGATTGAAATTCCAGAGATAATTGTAAATCGAGTTTAAAATGATTGAAAATGATTTGTAAAATTTTATTTAATCATACTGGAGTTATAGAAATATTTTAGAACTTTTAAAATTGAATTTGGAGTTAATCTGTGGAAATTGAATATTTTAATATTTAATTATCGACTGTAAAATATCCAATTTTCGAACAGTCTCAGAATTGAACGAGACCAGTTCCATTGGATCCGTAATAGTTAGTTATTATTGGATTTCAATTTTCGTAGCAATCGAAGTTATCGTTTGACCGTGGCACCTCGAAACGCATCGATATTGTTTTAATTTTAATTCGGCGAGTTAAAATAGTCTTTTTTCAAAAAGTCTCGGATTTCGACGAAACCAGTTTCATCGGATCCGTAATGTGATATTATTGCATGGTTTCAAATTTCGTAATTTTTGGATTTACCGTTTGTCCGGGGCAAGCCAAAACGCATCGAAATCGATTTAAATCGGTTTAATTTAAATTGATCGTTTAAGTTCATAACTCATACAGATGTTCAAATTAGCTTCTGAAACCTGTTCCATTGCGTCCAGAACACGGGATAAACCCCAGAAACGCCAGTCACTGCGCGTAAATCGGAGTTTGGGAAAGTCGGATAAATAGTGTCGTTCAAAACTCTATAAATATCCCCCCATTTATTCACAAATAAAAAAATATAACAGCTAGGGTTTAAGGAACGCAGCCGCCACCCTAGAATTTGAAGGCCAGAAAACGTTCAACTCCCTCCTCATTTATCTCCTAATCCGTCAACCGATTCAGAAAACTTTCAACTGCAAATATGTAGAACTCGTTGAGTACGACGAATCCAACGGCCAGTTTTTGTTTTCGTCATCATTTGGAGGCAAGAGATGGCCGTGTACGTGTGCCGTTCGTCCTCGGGCTGCATGCAAGGGAGGTGACCGAGTGGGGCTGCACTTAGGGTGGTGGTAGAGCTCGCGACGAGCTTCCGTGTGGTGGTAGTATGATGGAGTTTTGTTGAGCGAGGAGGTGGCGGCAAGGAACCCTAGTCGAACGACATATGGGTTGTCTTCGTTCGTGAAGACCTGGAGCAAAACGAAGGTGAGGAAGAAGCATCAGAGAACGTCTCAGATTTTTCAAAAAAGAAAATGGACGGCTAGGATTGCCTGGGTTTGAAAATTTAGTTTTAGTTGTAAATTAAATTATATAAAAATTTGTATAAACTTCTAAATGCGATAACTTTGTCATACATTATCAGAAAATGACGAAACAAATTGCGTTGGAATCGTCTCGACGTGTACTTCGCTATGGAACTGAATTGGAGCCATTTGGAGCTAGTTTGAATTTCGGGTAAAATTAAACGCGTGTTTAATTTTATTCGAAATAAACGCTGAAGTCAAAATTAAAATCACGGTGAGATTTTCTCACTCAAATTGAATGTGGAATTTTTGCAGTTATTGATGATTGACTGTTTGGATTTGTGATATTAGATATAGTAGGATATATCTATTATATATATAGCAATATATACATATTGGCATATGTATATATTGGATTGATGATTTCCGCCTCGTATAGCGGATGAGACCCTATTGCGCCGTTAGTAAGCGGATATATTATAAAAACCCATATACCGCGATATTCCACCTCGAAGTGGAATTGGTATTGTGCTAACGTCTGTGGATGCAGGGAAACAGGTTGGAGGGATCCAACTGGATTCCTCAACAGTATTTATTTATTTACAGATATTGATGTATATTCTGTTATCATATATTGATATATGATGTTGTTGTTGTGATTGACTAATTGGTGCTGTTGCATCATCGGATTCAAGTTTTGAAGTTTAAAAATAACGACTTTACTTTAAAAGGATTTTTTTTAAAGTAATTTTGAAAATATACATTTATTTAATTTTTGAAGTGATTCATCTTAAAATAAATAAACGTTCAAATTTTAAAGTTATATAAATTTAGATTTTTGTGAAATATAACCAAAAGATGATTTTTGAAATAAATAGTTAAGTAATTTATAAAATAGTTTAAAAATTGGATTTTTGAATTATTAAAAACGATGTATGTAAAAGATGTACAAAATTGATATTTATCAATTAAAATTATTGGAATTTAAAACGAGTTTTATAAATTGTGAAAATAGAAAATTTATGGAATTATAAATTTTGAAGATAGAAAATTTATGGAATTATAAATTGTGAAGATATGAAGTTTATAGATTTATTAAGTGTGAAGTTATATAATGAATGAAATTTTAGAATAAAAGATTTATAAGAAGTTTACTTATAAATCGGATTTTTGCCTTTAAATGGAATATTTATCGAATTGATTTATAAAGGAGATTTATAAATCAAAGTTGTTAGAAAATAGAAATAGAATTTATAAACGTTGTTTTATAAATTCGAAATCAATTGAATTTGATAAATTAAATGTAGGAGGTTATTAAAGAAGATATATTCGCGATTTTGGATAGCGAATCTTTATTGAAATAAAATGTGTAGAGATGATTGAAATTTGGTTAAGTGAATTATATTCACGATTTTGGACAGTGAATATATTATTAAATAAAAATGGATTTATTTTTGAAGAAGTGATATTAAAAATGAAGTTAAACATTTTAAAGATGTTTTAAAATGTATTATGAATCGAAAGCATAGATTTCAACGTTCATTGTTGAAATAGACGTTTTCGAGAAATAGAAGGAAATGGTGGACTATAACACTGTTGTTATAGTAAATGATTTCCGAAAGGAAATGTTTTTATGTAGTATTGGGATTTACATATCTATCTTAATTCCGAATCCCTATACTAGTGATTTTGAGTCGTCGTAACGATGTTTTACGTAACATTCGTTTTGACTCAAATAAATGTTGTTATAATAAATGATTTCCTTAAAGAATGAATATATACTTAATTTGATTTAAGTATATCGAATATTTTCAAATGTTGAAAATAAATGATTTGTGGAATACTTATTATTAAATAAGTAAGGAAATACTTTTCCAATATGAAATGAACGTTTTGAGAATTTATCCTTGTAAAGATAAATTGAATTTGAATATTGAAAACGATTTGAAAATCGTATACCAGTAGATATTTTGAAATATAAATTCACTATGGAATTTATAAAAGAAATGGGAATTCGTCTTAGAAATAAATATTGATTTATTTTTGAAGTGTGGAAATTTTATATCTATTAAAGATATTTTTGAAGAATAAATAATTTGGAAAATTATTTGGAATCTGATGATGTCGCGCATCTTTATTGATAGTTAAATAACCGACTATCAATAATTACCTTGAGTAGGTATTTGTTGTGAATTGGATGAATTTGAATGCCACACTTATTTTTGAATAATCGCTCACTATTCGGGTTAGCCGGGAAAGGACCATGGGGTCGTATAACCCATTCCGAATATGTGATACGTCGTTATGAATTGCATTCGAAGACCGGTGTTGAAGACCGGATATTTTTGAAAACGGAAGGATTACCGTCGAGTTACTCTACATCGGCTGATCTCCGGTTTAGAGGTTTTATCACCCTTAGTGACGGGAAGTCCGGACGTGATTAGAAAATTATCCGGATATGCAAGGGCTTCGTGAGAAGTGCCTTCGGTTCTATTCGATCCCGGAACAGACTTATATGGATTGTGTGTCTGACGTTACAATTTGAGATATAAAGCTGATTTCTTTCAAATACATTTCTGTTGGTGGCGGAGAATTTATTCTCTTAGCTTAACACCCTTCTCTGAGACGTACGAGCTCAGAGGTTATGTAGTTGAAATTCATCAGCGATATATCCCAATTTGGTAACGTGGCATACTGAGTGTTGCTGAGAAATGATCAGTGTTTGATCATTTGTGATATGATCATTTGTTTGATCTTATATCTTTGTGATCATAGGTTGATCATTTTGTTTGACCCGAAGCAGGGCTTTGTAGAAAGTGTAGCTTTGTGGACGAGACTTCATCGAGCCTCACACCCCGGAAATGGTCGAAACAGGAAGGATGCAGCAAGGTTTTAGGGAGTAGCGCCCCTTAGTGTATGTCATTCCTTCTGGATAAAGGTGGTATCATGGTATGGAGCCCAGATACTTAACCTCTGTGGTTACTGCATTATTTTTACTATGTGGTTTGTTGCGAATCGGGGATCCTCGGGAAGATCGGTTACGATCGGGGGATGGCATACGCGTGTCAGTAGTTACCTATTTTTGCAGAGGTAACCCGGCCTTGTGTTGGCAGAGATCCGGTTAGGTTCTCGGGTCGTCTATTCCAGGGACGTACCCATCGTGGATAGGAAGTTCCTTAGCCTGACCATTTGTTGGAAATCCAAAGCAACAATACGTGACTTGTACGGTTTTAGCTGTAGAACCTATCATTCACTTATGGTGGCGCCCCACTGTTTGGATGGTAGCTATAGTAGGCATAGTTCGAAATGTCTATGCTGGCTAAGATTAATATTATACTTTCAAAATGTTTTCTACACTATGCACTAATAATAATATCAAAAAGGATTTGATTTTGCGTAGTAAGCATTTGACTATCATAAGAAGAAATCTCCTCCAATTCTGCGTTTGCATTGTGTGTGTGGTGGGAGGTCTTATGGTAGTTTCATTTTCCAAAAGCATTGCGAATTTGTTTTATTTTCTTTATGAAGAATAACTGTTTTACGATCTCACACCAGTCACCATGACTGACTCGGAGTTTATTGTTTCCCTTCTAAACTCTGGGTGCCCACAAATTTCCACACGGGCAGTCTAGAGTTAGGTTATCAGGATATTCTGGATATTCTGGAGCTTTGGAGATAAGCTGGATGACGAGACGTAGTATTTGTATCTGATAGTATTTATTCCGCTGTGTATTCTATATGAGGACAAGTTTATATAACTGTCCATTGTTGTATATGACTCTGATTGATGTATGTATAAACTGATATAGTTCTTTGTTTTAAAAGACTAGTGTTATCTATTATATATTGTTCCGCTGCGATATGTGAGATTCTGATATTGTTTTCTATTTCTGTTCTGATGTGTTGTTCTTCTTTTCTTTTTCTTCCCTCTTCCTTCTGCTTTCTTCTTCTTCTACTTTTCCTTCTTTTTAAAACCCTCACTATTGGAGTTTCCGGCACTCGATTGCTCGGAAGTCGATAAAGTGAGTATCGATGTCGAATTTTCGAAAGTCGAAAATTCCGATACGTGACAGCGTGGTATCAGAGCATATGGTTAAGCGACAACCCTGCTCTGTTGGGTGTTACTCATTAGAGATAGAGTCAGTAGTACTCTAGAATGAGTTGAGTGTAATAATAGAGATGAGCGCGTATTTGTTATTTGAATATAAAATTGTTTTATATTGTGATGATTGGTTTGTTGAGTGGTATATGGTTCTGGTCGGTATTGTCCGTACAACTCTATCGATAGGGATCTCTAAACACTTATATAGAACAATTCGGCACAGTATTGTTTTAAATAGGGTGAATGAAATAATTTTTGCCCAAAACTATTTTTGTATAGAAAAGAAATAATTTTCTGTAAATTATTATGATATATGGTTGCATGGTTGTTAGAAGTGATAATATTAATCTATTATCATTGAAATTAAATGAGAAATTGAAAACATAACTCCAAAGTTAAGAAATAAATCCATATACAAATGAAATTTGAGAATATAAATTATAAATGTGACTTATAATTGGAAAACGGAATTCCAGAGAAGTTTTTGGAAATGTTTGAAAAGAATTTGAAAATTTTGGTGATTTGGAAAGTTTAAATCATTTTTGATTTGAAAATGAATTTCAAAGTTTTGAAAAGTATTTTGGAGAGATGAAAGCTCTAAACTCTTTTCGGTCGCTGGAAAATAATTCCGATGGTGATCGCGACACTATCGGTGTTCATTTTCGGGTTTCCAAAAGAGGAATTGCTGCTAAATTGTTTTAAATGGAAGTGTTTGGAAAATTTGGGTTTTGTTTGGAAATTAAAAAGGGTAATTTGAATTGTTTTCAAAATGATTTTGAAAAAAAAGTTGAAAAGACTCTGGAATTGAGTATTGAATTATGAAAATAAAATTGTGAATGAATGAATCAATTTGAAATTGCAAGTACATGAATGTAAATTGAATTGGAATTAGAAATTCAGTATAATATAAGTGGTGATAAACCAAAATAGTGAATTGAAAATAAATTTTGGGAATGAACGAAAGAATAAAACTGGAATTGAAACTGAATATTGAAAATGAAGTTGAATTGTGTGAAATTAAATGAAGTTTTGAGATTAGTTTGAAGTGAACTAAAGTTAATTGATAAAATTCAATATTCAGAAGTTGAACCGAATCCAAATTAGATTGGAATTGTGAATTGAATTCAAATGAAATTTGAAATGTAAAATTGAATGAATCTAACTCCAATAGTGAATTAGAGATAGTATATAAGCAGTTTATATTGGAAATTTTGTAATAGAATTGGCAAAATGGTTTGAATATGTAACTAGATATTATGGCTAGTAGGATATACAGGTGTAAATGAATTGGGATTTTGATTTCAAAGATAAATTTGAATTGCTCGACAAAAGGTATGTATTTAAATTTCTATATGAGATTTGATGACTTTCTTGTCCAGCCGCTTGGCTTTTTCTTTTCTTTTTGAAATCTGAGAGTCCGTAGGGACGTTTTGTAGTCGTGCCGTATTAGCCGCGCAAAGGAGACGCTGGCGAAATTTTTCGGAAATTTAGGGCGTTAGAAAACTTTTGAGAAATTTTGAAAGTTTAAAATTTGAATTTAAACTCGAATTTGAATTTTGAAGTAAACAATGTTGTTTAAAACTCATAATTGAAGTTAGAAAGCTAGTTGAATGATAACGAATCTTTAATAGAAAGATTTATTTTGAAAAATTGATAAAATTATTGGATTGTGAAAGACAGTAGACGAGTTAAGAACCATTTTTCCTAACTTGTAATTTCGAGGACGAAATTCTTTTAAGGGGGGAAGTTTGTAACGACCCAGAATTTTTGATAATTAAAATTCGAATATTTAATTGATTTTTAATATTAATAAATGAATTTAATAAGTCGAATAATTTATTTAAAGGATATTGGATTTAATTTGGTCAATTGAATCGATAATTTAATGATTGAAATTCCATAGATAATTGTAAATCGAGTTTAAAATGATTGAAAATGATTTGTAAAATTTTATTTAATCATACTGGAGTTATAGAAATATTTTAGAACTTTTAAAATTGAATTTGGAGTTAATCTGTGGAAATTGAATATTTTAATATTTAATTATCGATTGTGAAATATCCAATTTTCGAACAGTCTCAGAATTGAACGAGACCAGTTCCATTGGATCCATAATAGTTAGTTATTATCGGATTTCAATTTTCGTAGCAATCGAAGTTATCGTTTGACCGTGGCAACTCGAAACGCATCGATATCATTTTAATTTTAATTCGGCGAGTTAAAATAGTCATTTTTCAAAAAGTCTCGGATTTCGACGAAACCAGTTTCATCGGATCCGTAATGTGATATTATTGCATGGTTTCAAATTTTGTAATTTTTGGATTTACCGTTTGTCCGGGGCAAGCCAAAACGCATCGAAATCGATTTAAATCGGTTTAATTTAAATTGATCGTTTAAGTTCATTACTCGTACAGATGTTCGAATTAGCTTCCGAAACCTGTTCCATTGCGTCCGGAACATGGGATAAACCCCAAAAACGCCAGTCACTGCGCGTAAATCGGAGTTCGGGAAAGTCGGATAAATAGTGTCGTTCAAAACTATAAATATCCCCCCATTTATTCACAAATAAAAAAAAAATATAACAGCTAGGGTTTAAGGAACGCAGCCGCCACCCTAGAATTCGAAGGCCAGAAAACGTTCAACTCCCTCCTCATTTATCTCCTAATCCGTCAACCGATTCAGAAAACTTTCAACTGCAAATATGTAGAACTCGTTGAGTACGACGAATCCAACGGTCAGTTTTTGTTTTCGTCATCATTTGGAGGCAAGAGATGGCCGTGTACGTGTGCCGTTCGTCCTCGGGCTGCGTGCAAGGGAGGTGGCCGAGTGGGGCCACACTTAGGGTGGTGGTAGAGCTCGCGACGAGCTTCCGTGTGGTGGTAGTATGATGGAGTTTTGTTGAGTGAGGAGGTGGCGGCAAGGAACCCTAGTCGAACGACATATGGGTTGTCTTCGTTCGTGAAGACCTGGAGCAAAACGAAGGTGAGGAAGAAGCATCAGAGAACGGCCCAGATTTTTCAAAAAAGAAAATGGACGGCTAGGATTGCCTGGGTTTGAAAATTTAGTTTTAGTTTTAAATTAAATTATATAAAAATTTGTATAAACTTCTAAATGCGATAACTTTGTCATACATTATCAGAAAATGACGAAACAAATTGCGTTGGAATCGTCTCGACGTGTACTTCGCTATGGAACTGAATTGGAGCCATTTTGAGCTAGTTTGAATTTCGGGTAAAATTAAACGCGTGTTTAATTTTATTCGAAATAAACGCTGAAGTCAGAATTAAAATCACGGTGAGATTTTCTCACTCAAATTGAATGTGGAATTTTTGCAGTTATTGATGATTGACTGTTTGGATTTGTGATATTAGATATAGTAGGATATATCTATTATATATATAGCAATATATACATATTGGCATATGTATATATTGGATTGATGATTTCCCGCCTCGTATAGCGGATGAGACCCTATTGCGCCGTTAGTAAGCGGATATATTATAAAAACCCATATACCGCGATATTCCACCTCGAAGTGGAATTGGTATTGTGCTAACGTCTGTGGATGCAGGGAAACAGGTTGGAGGGATCCAACTGGATTCCTCAACAGTATTTATTTATTTACAGATATTGATGTATATTCTGTTATCATATATTGATATATGATGTTGTTGTTGTGATTGACTAATTGGTGCTGTTGCATCATTGGATTCAAGTTTTGAAGTTTAAAAATAACGACTTTACTTTAAAAGGATTTTTTTTAAAGTAATTTTGAAAATATACGTTTATTTAATTTTTGAAGTGATTCATCTTAAAATAAATAAACGTTCAAATTTTAAAGTTATATAAATTTAGATTTTGTGAAATATAACCAAAAGATGATTTTTGAAATAAATAGTTAAGTAATTTATAAAATAGTTTAAAAATTGGATTTTTGAATTATTAAAAACGATGTATGTAAAAGATGTACAAAATTGATATTTATCAATTAAAATTATTGGAATTTAAAACGAGTTTTATAAATTGTGAAGATAGAAAATTTATGGAATTATAAATTGTGAAGATAGAAAATTTATGGAATTATAAATTGTGAAGATATGAAGTTTATAGATTTATTAAGTGTGAAGTTATATAATGAATGAAATTTTAGAATAAAAGATTTATAAGAAGTTTACTTATAAATCGGATTTTTGCCTTTAAATGGAATATTTATCGAATTGATTTATAAAGGAGATTTATAAATCAAAGTTGTTAGAAAATAGAAATAGAATTTATAAACGTTGTTTTATAAATTCGAAATCAATTGAATTTGATAAATTAAATGTAGGAGGTTATTAAAGAAGATATATTCGCGATTTTGGATAGCGAATCTTTATTGAAATAAAATGTGTAGAGATGATTGAAATTTGGTTAAGTGAATTATATTCACGATTTTGGACAGTGAATATATTATTAAATAAAAATGGATTTATTTTTGAAGAAGTGATATTAAAAATGAAGTTAAACATTTTAAAGATGTTTTAAAATGTATTATGAATCGAAAGCATAGATTTCAACGTTCATTGTTGAAATAGACGTTTTCGAGAAATAGAAGGAAATGGTGGACTATAACACTGTTGTTATAGTAAATGATTTCCGAAAGGAAATGTTTTTATGTAGTATTGGGATTTACATATCTATCTTAATTCTGAATCCCTATACTAGTGATTTTGAGTCGTCGTAACGATGTTTTACGTAACATTCGTTTTGACTCAAATAAATGTTGTTATAATAAATGATTTCCTTAAAGAATGAATATATACTTAATTTGATTTAAGTATATCAAATATTTTCAAATGTTGAAAATAAATGATTTGTGGAATACTTATTATTAAATAAGTAAGGAAATACTTTTCCAATATGAAATGAACGTTTTGAGAATTTATCCTTGTAAAGATAAATTGAATTTGAATATTGAAAACGATTTGAAAATCGTATACCAGTAGATATTTTGAAATATAAATTCACTATGGAATTTATAAAAGAAATGGGAATTCATCTTAGAAATAAATATTGATTTATTTTTGAAGTGTGGAAATTTTATATCTATTAAAGATATTTTTGAAGAATAAATAATTTGGAAAATTATTTGGAATCTGATGATGTCGCGCATCTTTATTGATAGTTAAATAACCGACTATCAATAATTACCTTGAGTAGGTATTTGTTGTGAATTGGATGAATTTGAATGCCACACTTATTTTTGAATAATCGCTCACTATTCGGGTTAACCGGGAAAGGACCATGGGGTCGTATAACCCATTCCGAATATGTGATACGTCGTTATGAATTGCATTCGAAGATCGGTGTTGAAGACCGGATATTTTTGAAAACGGAAGGATTACCGTCGAGTTACTCTACATCGGTTGATCTCCGGTTTAGAGGTTTTATCACCCTTAGTGACGGGAAGTCCGGACGTGATTAGAAAATTATCCGGATATGCAAGGGCTTCGTGAGAAGTGCCTTCGGTTCTGTTCGATCCCGGAACAGACTTATATGGATTGTGTGTCTGACGTTACAATTTGAGATATAAAGCTGATTTCTTTCAAATACATTTCTGTTGGTGGCGGAGAATTTATTCTCTTAGCTTAACACCCTTCTCTGAGACATACGAGCTCAGAGGTTATGTAGTTGAAATTCATCAGCGATATATCCCAATTTGGTAACGTGGCATACTGAGTGTTGCTGAGAAATGATCAGTGTTTGATCATTTGTGATATGATCATTTGTTTGATCTTATATCTTTGTGATCATAGGTTGATCATTTTGTTTGACCCGAAGCAGGGCTTTGTAGAAAGCGTAGCTTTGTGGACGAGACTTCATCAAGCCTCACACCCCGGAAATGGTCGAAACAGGAAGGATGCAGCAAGGTTTTAGGGAGTAGCGCCCCTTAGTGTATGTCATTCCTTCTGGATAAAGGTGGTATCATGGTATGGAGCCCAGATACTTAACCTCTGTGGTTACTGCATTATTTTTACTATGTGGTTTGTTGCGAATCGGGGATCCTCGGGAAGATCGGTTACGATCGGGGGATGGCATACGCGTGTCAGTAGTTACCTATTTTTGCAGAGGTAACCCGGCCTTGTGTTGGCAGAGATCCGGTTAGGTTCTCGGGTCGTCTATTCCAGGGACGTACCCATCGTGGATAGGAAGTTCCTTAGCCTGACCATTTGTTGGAAATCCAAAGCAACAATACGTGACTTGTACGGTTTTAGTTGTAGAACCTATCATTCACTTATGGTGGCGCCCCACTGTTTGGATGGTAGCTATAGTAGGCATAGTTCGAAATGTCTATGCTGGCTAAGATTAATATTATACTTTCAAAATGTTTTCTACACTATGCACTAATAATAATATAAAAAAGGATTTGATTTTGCGTAGTAAGCATCTTTGACTATCATAAGAAGAAATCTCCTCCAATTCTGCGTTTACATTGTGTGTGTGGTGGGAGGCCTTATGGTAGTTTCATTTTCCAAAAGCATTGCGAATTTGTTTTATTTTCTTTATGAAGAATAACTGTTTTATGATCTCACACCAGTCACCATGACTGACTCGGAGTTTATTGTTTCCCTTCTAAACTCTGGGTGCCCACAAATTTCCACACGGGTAGTCTAGAGTTAGGTTATCAGGATATTCTGGATATTCTGGAGCTTTGGAGATAAGCTGGATGACGAGACGTAGTATTTGTATCTGATAGTATTTATTCCGCTGTGTATTCTATATGAGGACAAGTTTATATAACTGTCCATTGTTGTATATGACTCTGATTGATGTATGTATAAACTGATATAGTTCTTTGTTTTAAAAGACTAGTGTTATCTATTATATATTGTTCCGCTGCGATATGTGAGATTCTGATATTGTTTTCTGTTTCTGTTCTGATGTGTTGTTCTTCTTTTCTTTTTCTTCCCTCTTCCTTCTGCTTTCTTCTTCTTCTACTTTTCCTTCTTTTTAAAACCCTCACTATTGGAGTTTCCGGCACTCGATTGCTCGGCAGTCGATAAAGTGAGTATCGATGTCGAATTTTCGAAAGTCGAAAATTCCGGTACGTGACAGTTACTAATGATTGATTAATTTTTATGTTTATAAACAACCCAAGTATATGTTTTAATAAAATCAAGCATATGATTTTGTTAAAGTATGATGGTTGGCTTTAGATAAAATATTAAAATAAAAATTTAGTAGTTTATTTCATGTTAACTTGTTCGTAAAGTGCTTTATAAATTCTGATCGATACGGGTGCACATGTATTGATGAGAATCCCTGAACGCTTAAATGAGACATTTCGACACAATATTTTGAAAGGTTATAAAAATAAAATGCTATAAAAATGTTTATTATTTGGTGATGTAATGTATTATTTTGAAAACGATAAAATTATTTTACGAAGTTTAAATGCTTTTATAAACGACGATTGCAGCCATTGGGTATTAGTGTAAAGTTGGGAGTAATGGCGAGATAATGTTGATATATCATCCTAAGCAATCAACACTTCAACTAATTGGAAAAACGAGTCGCTAAAATTCATGGCAAGGAAACGTTGTAATATTGTTATGCGTATATGTAAATTTGATAAATAAAGTATGTGGTGATATTTAAATATAAAGGTGTGGAATTTATTTTATGAAAATAGTGTGTTGTTTGCTCTATGATTATATTATGATTTGAATGAATGATATAAACCTATTTGTAATAAAATGCATTAATATATACAAGATTCCAATTTAAAGTAATTTTAAAAATAAATATGTTATTCGAATATTTTTAATAAGGAATTGATTTTTAGAAAAAGCGACATTTATGAAATGGAAAAATAACTGTAAAGTATGATTATATTATTTAAAATATAGTAAGGAAACCAAAATAATATGTATGAAGTATCATGAATTAAGGTAAATTATAACCGATATTTTTGAAGTGTGGTTTTTGAGAAAAAATAGTAATTGAGATATCATTTATAAAAATTCTAAAATCATAAGTATTTTCGAAAAAAAGAGAAAAATAAGTAATATGAATCAGATGTTGTGAGATTGAAAATAAATTTTCAAAAAGAAAAGAAATTATATTGTACTTATGGTATGCTTTGATAAAAGTTTCTCTTTAGAACAATGTACAATATAAAATGCGGCAGGTAAGCTTTCGAAGTAAAAGTGACGGTGTATGTTAAAAATGTGTATTTGAATTAGAAGTGTTATGATATGGTTGTGAACTTTTAATTAAAAGAAGTTATGTATATGAAATATTTTCATGTTAAAGAATAAGAGTAGTAAAACACACTTTTAGTTTTTATGCACAACTTGTTACTAGAAGGTCGGGATTTTGAGATTTTTAATTTTTAAAAAGTAGATTCAAAAGCTAATAACTTTGATGTATGGTGTTTTGGTGAAATTATATTGTTTCTGAAGGGAAAATCTATTTTGAATTGGGTTAGAAATGTTGATAGAGTGTAGAAAGTTTTAAAATTTTAAAGCATTGTACTAAAATAGACATAGCTTTTTATTTTATGATAGGATTTTAGTGAATTTTCTTTTTTAAGAAAGGTATGAGTATAGGAAATAACTTTTATGTTAATTGCCTTTTTAAATTTTGACGCTTACTAATATCAAAGGCTGTTTGAAATATAAGTAAAACTCTTGACCGTGCAACAAAATTCTGACCTAAAGGACAAAAATGTTTTAATCACAACATTCAAACCCAATATCCACATTCGATGATCTTGCACTTAGTTGAAATCTAACATATTAAGTAACAACATTTATTTTAAGAGCTCTGCAAAATTTTATGGTTTGTTAGGTGAAAACTGAAATTTACAGGAATAAGTCTACGCTATAGAAAATTATTTCAGAATTTGAAATGTTTAGATTAGCCACCATAACTTTTGATGCATTCCATATTTTCATAATTCAAAAATTATTTTTGAAAGCTAAATAATTCCATAACTTTAATTTATGAAACATTAAATAATTATGTGTTTTTGACACGTTATAGTTAGTCAGAAAGTAACCTAAACAGAAATGCAATGTTGTTTCTCTATTATATGAATGCAATGAGACTTTATGTTTATATATATGATCTTACATGGGTTGTTTGAGGGGAGCAAAAGTATGTGAATAAGGCTATTTTAGGTTGATTTTGGTGCAAGCTTGCTTATGCCCACATAAAAAAACTAAACAAACTCGCTTAAAAATGCAAAATAAGTTGTGTTTTACTCTTATATCGATATATATATATATATATATATATATATATGTGTGTGTGTGTGTGTGTATGTAATACACACATAGATATATATGTATGTATGTATGCATGCATGCATGCATGCATGTATATATAGGA
The DNA here is from genome assembly GCA_030737815.1 of Allium fistulosum. Classification (NCBI taxonomy): domain Eukaryota; kingdom Viridiplantae; phylum Streptophyta; class Magnoliopsida; order Asparagales; family Amaryllidaceae; genus Allium; species Allium fistulosum. The sequence goes on along the minus strand of CM060908.1, from coordinate 298,838,243 downwards.
TATTATGTTAATTCCCCATGTTTGGGATACCCCATTATTAGGGTGCCTCATTGGAGATGTATATTTATGTTTTTTATGTCTTGTAAATTTTTGGAACGCTCTTCGTACAAAGGAGACTCTGCCAAAAAAATTCAAAAATTTTGACACTTAGAAAATTTTTCAATATTTATACAGTATGCGAGAAATGATAATCCCCAAATGAATATATTTAAATTCATAACATATGATAAAATAATGTAGAGAGGTTGGATGTTGTTTGAAGGTAAGCCACAAAGAGGATCAAGTTAATTCTAAAAGGGGATAGAAGGTGTAACACTTCATATTTTGTCGATAATTAACGAAAAAGAAATTAAATAATAAATAATAACATTGAAAATAGATTTTTTAAAAACATTGGAATTTGGCTACAAAAAATTGCACCATTGGGTTCGTAGAGATTTTCCGATCAATTTTCATATATAAAATTTTCTGATCGGAGTCCAAACGAAAATGTTATCAACGTTTGAAGTTTTCGAATCAGAAATGATTATATATGTAGTTAAGGAAATAAAATGTAATTTACGCTAATAAATTAACATTAACTGTTGCTTGGGGTTTAAGAAAAGTTAGTATGGAAATAAATTATCAAGGTCGGATATGAAAGGAAAGAAATCAATAAAAATTAAACGTGCTTAATTAGTTAACAAAATTAACATCGACTAGACGACCCCTAACTTGGGTCGGGCGACCACTAGCGATCGACCAGTAGGGGACGGCGGTCGACCGGTTGAGCCATCGAATCGTGAATTTTTGTGTGGTTGAATGGTCCGGATTTAAAATAAATGAATCTAACGGTTGGCATTGATTCGAGCCCCTATGAATTCGAGCCTAACCCTTCGCTTTACTTCTCATACTTTCCAAAGCAATGGAGAAGCTCTGCCATTTTCTCTGTAGGTTGCGGAATTATGGATCTTAAGGTCAAATAAACACTAGAGGGGGATGAATAATGTTTTCTAACTTTTGTAAATCTTTTTTAAATGCCTTTCAAGTTTAATATTAAATCACATATTTCAAATATAAAATTGTATCAACAATCAATCATAGATGCAAACACAGATAAGTAAAAGCAATAATGTAAAGCAGAAAGTTAGAGAGATGACACTAGGGATTTTATACTGGTTTAGATTTCTCCTACATCCAATCTCATATAATTGCTTGTACAAATTTCTTTGAAAATGCCAATCTTTAAACGGGAAGAAGACAAACCCAATTACAATCTCGATTCTGAGGCTACGAGACACACCTTTTGATTTTCTAGGCTCAGGATACACCTATTTGATTTGGACGGGCTACAAGCACACCTACTCGGATTTTCGAGCTACCAAGTGCACCCAATTGATTTGAACGGGCAAAAATCACACCCAAGCAAATACAACTAGAGTTTGATAGTTTTTCCAAAGACAATTTCTTGAACTTTGGATATAATGGATCCTATAGCCTCTTGGACAACACTTTGATCTTTGATTGAGAGAGAGAGAGACATGATTGAAAACTGAAAACAAACGGTAATGGATCAAATCAAAGCAGTTTGAATTGAGTCTGTATAATTTTGAGTGGAAATAAGAGTAATTTTCAAGATATCTTTTGAGAGAGTAAGAGAAGATAATAAGAAAGTAGTTAATCAAAAATTCGTTTGAAACCCCCGTATATAGTGAATCAACAGATGTGTCCATTCGTGAAAAGTTACGACGAATAGATACTTCATTTCAAAATCTGAAAAACCAATTAGCCGCATATATATTGACATACTCATAGGGTATAAGTCGACATACCCATGTATATTTTGAAAACTCTTTATTTTAAAATGTTTTTGAAAGGCTTATGCTTTGTAAAATATATTGATTTGTAAAATAATTTAAACATAGTTTGTAAATATTTTAAACATAGAAAACATTTATAAAATATTTTTTAAATATATTTTAAAAATACATTTTGTTTTAAAATAAAGGATGAGAAAATGGGAAATAGAGATCAAAGATTGCTACTAGGGACTAACAATATTCTATGACTTTATATACTATACTATAGTCTTGAGTTCACATCTTGGTATTTATACTCATGAGTCTTCATGTCCTTTCTTTGAGTCTTTATACTGTACAGTCTTCGATTCAACACCTATATAATATCATGCATTGTGTACTATATAGCTTAGCAAACATTAGTGTCCATATTTTATATGAATGTATTTTTTAATCAAGGTAGTTATCATCAAAATCAATAACTGAAGTACTAAAAATCTCCCTTTTTTATGATGACAACCGTCAATATCCTCTATATATAAAATATGATATAACTCCCCCTGAATATATGTATATGTATATTTATATTTTTCTGCCCCTTTGTTAATATAAAAAGTGGGTGAAGAAGTAAAAACTCCCCCTAAAACAAATACTTAGAAACTATAGATTCAAAATCAATAACTAAGTTAAAAATGATATGTATGATTATGATAATATGATATACTTAGAAATAATGCACCATTTTATACTAAACATGATTTAATATGATAATGAAGAACTATAAATCAATTCAAACCACACATAATTCACATGTACAAGCCAATCCGAACCAAAGCAAACTAAAACCCAAAAATCCATATAGCAAACCAAAATCCTAAGAGTGTGTGTGTATGTGTATATATATATTTACATATTGTTTCAACCAAAAATGGTGCAAACACCCAAAAGATTGTTGTTAACCCAAAAAAAAGGATCAACACCCTGGATCAAGTGTGAAAGCACTAGTGCAGATTATCAGCAGCACAAATCTCAAATAAACAACAAATAAACAACAGATGTAAGAAAAGGGACACAGGATTTTTATAGTGGTTCGGCTGACTCTGGCCTATGTCCACTTTAATCAATCTTTATTATAATTATAGGAGCCGAATCTCTCTGGATATCAGCTAGTTAGTCCTTAGATCTAAGTTACAATGAGTTAGAATAAGTCACAAGTTCAAGGATTGACTAGAGAATGACAGTAACCCCATTGATGACTGTTGTGAGGGAGAAGAAAGTTGAAGAAGTGAAGAAATTCTAGTAGAGTAATGGCAGCTCTCTCTCCGTAAAAGATAAGATCCATCTCTAGTTGCAGGTAGGTGAGTATTATAGGGAAGTTCAGTGAGTATTGGGCCAGAAGTCCAGGTGCAGAAGAGTCTAGTTGTTATGCCAAGTCATCACCAAAAATCTCAAATCAATCTGAGTCATTTCTATGGATCGCTAGCTATCCATAGGAGATGGATCGCTAGTTATCCATCAACTTACCATATTTGTAATGACCCACTTTTTCATACGGTTTAAGCTGACAATAAACCACATATGTCTAACCCAAATTGAACGAAAAGGCGGATAGTTTAGGAAAAGAGAGAAGAAAGTAGACAGGAAGAAACTAAACAACATAGAATCTCACAGCGGAACGAATAACCTATATTATACAACAAATCTTTACACAAAAACAAAACTACAATTTATATATATACAGACATCAGTCAGAGTATACTAACCTATTCAACTTGGATAGTTATAACAACATGTCCTCACAACTGCTGAATAATATACAACAATGTAAGCAACGGAAAGATAATCATCTACGTGAATACGTCTCTGGTCCTCCAGCTCTTCTCGTATAGCTCCAAATATCCAAGTAACCTGGAAATATACTCGGTCTGACCCAAGCATTTAGGAAAAACCACGCCCGGGTCAGTCTGGTAAAACCAGCGTGAGAACTTAAATCACAAAGAATTTTATTGATGTTAACTTCTAAAATCCTTTAAAATCAAAGGCATCTCGTAAGACCACGTCGCACATAAACACGGACGGATTTTTACCATACGATAACCAAAACCTTTATATCAGAGAATCAAGTGGTATTATAATAATGTCTAAGGGCGGAAATATTAATAATAATCAAGTAGCTGTGATGCTCGTGCTGTGTACATCACAACAATACTAAGTACAAAATCAGAACTCGCAGAGGCTCGTTCGCTAATTGTGTAGGATTTCCATGGAGGTGCCCTCAGTACTTCGAGAATGGTCCTCCTGCACAAGGATTAGAGTTATCCTTCTGAAGCATCATACCCGTCTAGCCAGGTTATTATAGGAAAAACATAACCGGTCTTGCTAAGACCGAGTGCATCGCTCCAGCATGCCAAAAACAACTGAAGGTATCGGTATTGCTAGAAAAAGGAGCCATTTACACCCTATGGGTTTTCCAACCATACTGGCCATACCTCCTATCTCTGTTTTTAGTCATTTTCACTAATGAGGCTACGTCCGGTGGTCCAGCTCATGCACCGTCTCCAAAATAGATCATGGAATCCCATATGGATTCCCACACTACAATGGCCTTGAAATCACATCTAGATTTCCACATCTTAAATAGATCTTGGAATCACAAACGGATTCCCACACCTAACGGCTCGGAACCACACATGGATTTCAACATCTCAATATAACACGAAGCTCCTCTATAGAACCGTATATGGTTTCGGAGTGGTAACAGTTCCGAGTCATCTCTTACAAGTACACCCTCCCGCTTCCCGGGCGCTCCATAAACCAATCATTGATTTTTCGGAATGCTCAATGCCGGTTCTTTAGGAAATAATCAGACAAAACATAAGAGCAAGAATCACCCCCTAACCGTTTAAGTAGACGGATCTCCTTATCATTTATCCTAAAAGACCAACGAGTTTATACGTATAGTATAGCACCTCGAACGGTGACTGTACCATATAATTCCCGTGTTTCCTTTAGATATTTCCAGAGTTAAAATCCTTTGGTGTTAAGTAGGAAAACGTTTCCCTACCACCAAAATTAAGAAGGATTACATATTGGGCCAAGATTTTGATAGTCGGTTATTTAACTATCAAATAAACAAACATTCCAAATATAGATCACATTCCCACTGAAAATCACTAAGCTCCACTTAATTGATTTCGAAAAATCTGAATTCCTTTATTAAAACGTTCATATACTTATTTCATCGGAATAAGTATATTCACAAATCATTCCTTTCAAAATATTTGAAAACTTTTTTTTAAATAGATATGGAAAGTACCCTTCGGTATCGACCATGGATCGCAGCTCAATGGTTACATCTCTATCCCAGAAAAACCAAACTTAACTTAGGCAATCTCTACCTCCAGACTTCCGCCATAAAATCAATCATAGATCGCAGTTTGCACAATGGTTACGTCGCTAACTCAGCAAAAACATCCCAAACTGTAGGCAATCTCTACCCTTGAATTACATTATGAAAATATACTATTACTTCCCAAAATCTTTTATTTTTAATAATTAACTCAAAATAACGCTTATAAAGTTTATATATAAATTTCTAAGTTTAATTTAGGAAAATACTCTTTCATAATAGTTTTCTATATAATATATTATTTTTGAAACAATATTAATATTTGAACAAATTATCTTTGAAATAATAATATTTTAATACTAATTAACTCTTAAATAATAATTAACTTTTAAATCCAATTACTACAAAATAACCTTAAATAAATAAATAATAAATATATGATTTAAGCATTTTAAATAATTTAAAGAACTTTGAAAAATAATCAAATAATATTAAATAAGTTTTAAGAATCATAAAATAATTAACTTTGAATCATCATTAAATAATTATTAATTATCGTTAAAACGTCGTTAATAAATACTAATTTTCTTTAAAACCACATTAATAAATAATAATTATCCTTACAATAACTTTAACTCAAAAATCAACTTCCAAACCTGGAAAGAGGCTTAGCAACTCCAATGGTACTTAATCAAGTCACCATTAATTCCATTAAACTATCCAAGTTATAATCCCAATATTTACATAACATCACATATGTAAATTAAACCCACCATTAGCGATTAATTATTAATACAACGCTTATCCAATACTAGTCAATTGGAATGAAATTAAGTGTCCACACTAATGTAATAGCAGAACGTGATTTATTACTGCTAAATAAAATTCCAAATTAACTTATCCAATTAATAATAGCAGAACAGTGATTTATTCTACTAAACAGGGTCCAATTAATTTAAACACCGGAATAGTTATTTATTTCCGCTAAACAAATATCCAAATCCATCGGATAGTAGAACGTAGTTTTATTCTGCTAATTTATTTACCAAATTAATTTAATTAGCGGAACGGTGTTTATTTCTACTAAACCAATGTCCAGTAACCATATTATTCAATTAACTTTCCAAGTTAACAACAAATATTTACATAATCAATGACTATGTAAAATAAATCCAACACATAATTAATTAAATAAGAATTTATCTATTTGTTCACTTCAATTGTTACAAATCATTAAATTTATACATTGCAGAAAACTTAACGATATTATTTTAGATGAAAACATTCTTCGATAGGAACTCGACGCAAAAATCTATGCGTCGATTGGATTCAAAACGAAGGAGAAATAGTCTTTTAAAAATTTTAGATTATTAAATAAAATAATTAATTAAATTTTCTTTTTTAAACCTAAACCCAGCCCAATATGAATCCATCCCGGCCCATCCCCTTCTCTTCTCCTCCCAGCTTTCACTCTCCTCTTTCATTCGAGCTCAAGAAAAACATGCACGAAGCTATGCACGAAAACGTGCACATATACGCTCCCTCCGGCCAACCAATCTCGCTGCCGTCCATCCACGCACGTTCGCCCATGACCCCACATCATGCCTGACCACCTAAAAATGCATCAACCCTTCAGGTCGAAAATTCAAACTCTCCCACCAAAAACTGAAACACAACCGAGCCACTCAACACCCTCGCCATGTCACCACAATCGACCATCCACCACCAACACTCGCCTCTCTCTCTATCGACGTCGCTGTTCTCCTCGAAACTGAAACCAACCCAAAACACTTTAAAACCCTACTTCGAATTCGCCTAGCCTATACAATCCATTAAAAATCACCACAACATTTTTCCTTAATGGCCCACCCCCCAAGCCTCCTCTTCGCTGATCGCCATGACACGAAATCACATAGATCGCCGGAATTTGGCGTTACCCCCAAATCAGATCATCCTCCAATTTCTCCCTTCACACAACACTAAAAATCCTCAAACCACTCCTAAAATTATCTTTTCAATCGTGATCCCATCTATATAATCCATTTATTAAATTATGATAGTCAATTTTCGACCGTGTTTGACCCATTCACTGTTATATAAGGTTTGATAGATTTGAATGAAATCAATTTTAAAATATTCTATACTAAAAAACAAACAACTTTTGTTTGGGTCTCAAGTATTAAAACTGAATGGATAATGAGATATAGATTTTTAAAGTGAAAAGTTTTAACTGTTTTAACCAAAACATAAACAGAGAGCTTTTGAGGAAGAAGAACAGTGGTTTGATGGGCTGACAATGTCGAGCACAAACATACACACACATATATACATAACAATCCCATGTACACTTGACATAGCTCAATAATTCATCCATAATCATAGTTATATAAGTATATGAAATAACCATTTAACAAAAGCAAAGTTGTTTTCCTCATAGTTAAAAAATGGATGAACAACTGCCTGTGTTTAATCTCCTCCTCCAAGCTTTTTGAACAACTCGGTCTTTTTTTTCTATCTTAATGGCAGAATCCTTTTTTTATAATTGAACAACATATATATATATATATATATATATATATAGAAGGAAAAGGACATTGAAACAAGAAAGAGGCTGAGTACACACTAGGGTGGCTGCTATTCATGTTTAGGATTTATCACTATTTTTTCTTTTCTTTTGTGGGCTGATTTTCTCTTTTGTGTGCTGATTTGATATATGCATGCTTGATTTTAAGTTTGCCATCATGAAGCTTATAAATATATATATACACACATATTTTATCATAAGTTTGAAATGGTGAAGCTTATATATATCATATTCATCGGTTGGCGTTTGAAAATTTATTATAGCTTTCAAAGTTCATAGATTCAAGTATTCTCAATATCATAAAATTAAGTTATTTGACTTATAAAAACTAATATTTCAATATTTAAAATTAGTTAATTATTCTAATAACAGATGGCTAAAAATCCGGGTCGTTACATTCCTCCCCCCTTAAAAGAATTTTGTCCTCGAAAGTCCAGCATAAGAACACTCAAAATTATTCATAAGCCTGCATGATGTCCATAGATCATTCATATGCAGAATCTGATTCGATTACTACCCGAATACATGACTCCACTTCCAAACTAGTATCGTTCACCCAATTTATTAGTTACGGACCTTGATCATGCTCCTTGATTAGGAACCCCTACTCTCCTTGCATAGTTGTAGCTATGATAGAAAACCTTGGTCTCATGCCAAAATTCCTCATCAGGTACTCACCATCAAAAATCGAGTAATAGATCCTTATTCGGAATGGTGTGAAACACCTCAAAGCCTTGAACTCAAATATTAGATCAAAACTATATGGGAAGAAGAAACGATCTATGTCCATCTCACACACTTATTTAATTGGTTATCCCTAATACCATATTAGTAAATATTTATGAAAAACATTTTCATAAAACAAAGCTTAAGTTGTAAAACTTATCGAATTATTTAACATACCCTAAGGGTATGCCCAACTACTAGATTTAAATCCTTATTCTGAATTCACTTAAGAATTTTAAATACCCGGTTTTCATTCAAAGCACTTTTTGAAACCATACCATATATTTGGAAACTTAAGGATCAAACACTTGGGTATTTATTTCAACAAATTTTTGAAATGATATTATATATATATTTAACCCATAACAAATGTACATACATACATACATACATACATACATACATACATACATACATACATACATACATATATATAGCCCGAGTAACCCCAAAAGTATACAAAGGAACTGGGTACTACCAAACAGTATCATACAGTTCCTTACTAGAAAGATAATACTCAAGGGAAACGTTTACCATCTGAACGTATCCCTTTTTCATTTTTAGTTATTTTCGAGCGACTCGAACTAGTTAACTTAAAAAAAATATTTCCAATTTTCAAAATCCCTCTTTTGAAACCATAACAATATATTTCCAAATAAATGGTTTTTAACAACTATCCATTTCCAATTTTCTTTTGGATTCATTTGGATTCGAACTCGTCCCAACCGTACAATGACAAAGAGAATAATTTTCTAAGTGCACAATACCGCTTGCCTAAGCAAACATCCGATCGTCACTTAGAAGATTATTTCGATCATCACAAAACGAATTGGGACTTATTTCCAAACTAATCCAAATAAATGCCCATTTTTTTCCATAAAATTCCTTTTTAGAGATATTTATACTTAAAGATATTTCTAAACAACTATTTCCAAAACATTGATACACCAAAAACCCTTTAAGATCCAAGGCTTTCTCAAATAAATTTTTATTCCACTTTCTCCAAAGTCATTTTAAATAATAATATACATTTTTACTTTATAGTAAATCAACCATACTTTTGAAATCAAATCAAAATTTATTTTATCAAAACAGTTATATAGCAAGGTCCTAATGGTAACAATTCCCTATTAAGAAACTTGAAAATATTCTCAACTACTATTATTAACCCTTTAAACCTCGAAAACCATTTTGCCAAATTTACTGGGATTTAAATTCTCAAATACCATTTATTTACACACATTTTAATAAATCAAATTTATAAATTATTTCTATTTAAAGGAAATCATTCAAATATTTATTTCGAAAATATTCTAGCTTCCTTATATAAATCATCTTTCAAGTATTTACTTCAGAAATATTTAAGTTTTCTTTTAATAAACTTCTTTTATTAAATCCCAATTAATTACAACCAACTTATACATTCAACTATTTCCAAAATATTATTTCAAAATATTCCCAAAATTTCCTATCTACTCAATCCAGATTTTAAAAAGGAAAATTCAAGATAGATTTATGGATAATAGTCAATGCTCAGAAATGGTCGAGCATGACCGATCAAATCCTAGATGATAATGATGGAATACTATCAGTTCCTAATAATCAAGCATAACCAGACTAACTACAAAAAATTATTCTTTACATATAAGATATATTTCAAGGTATAATTATTCCATTTACCCATTTTAAAACAATACTATGTAAATTGGCCTTGTTCGAGTGTTTAGGAAATCCCTATCGATGACGTTGGCTAAACTCATCAACCAGAATTCTTAAGCCACTTAACAGATCAAACAACAAACTACAAAATATTTTATATCACTAACAAATACGCGCTCTTATATATACTCTCAAACTCATCCTAGGGTGTTACTTACCCTATCTTTAATGAGTTACTCATTCTAGGGCATCACTAACCCTATATATATTGAGTTATACCCCACTAAAGCCAAGGTTCCCGCTTAACCTTCAGCTCTGATACCACGTGTAACGACCCACTTTTCCATACAGTTTAAGCTGACAATAAACTACACATTACTAACCCAAATTGAACGGAAATGCGGATAGTTAGGGAAAAGAGAGAAGAAAGAAGACAAGAAGAAACTAAGTAACACAGAATCTCACAGCGGAATGAATAATCTATATTATATGACAAATCTTTACACAAAAACAAAACTGTAATTTATATATATATACAGACATCAATCGGAGCATACTAACCTATTCAGCTCGGACGGTTATAACAACCTATCCTCACAACTGCTGAATAATATACAACAATGTATGCAACGGAAAGATAATCATCTGCGGGAATACGTCTCTGGGCCTCCAACTCTTCTCCTATAGCTCCAAATATCCAAGTAACCTGGAAATATGCTCGGTCTGACCCAAGCAATTAATAAAAACCACGCCCGGGTCAGTCTGGTAAAACCAGCGTGAGAACATAATCACAAGGAATTTTATTGATGTTAACTTGTAAAATCCTTTAAAATCAAAGGCATCTCGTAAGACCACGCCGCACATAAACACGGATGGGTATTTACCTTGCGATAACCAAAACCTTTATATCAGAAAATCCAGTGATAATGTCTAGCGGTGGAAATATTAATAATAATCATGTAGCTGTGATGCTCGTGTTGTGTACATCACAACAATACTAAGTACAAAATCAGAACTCGTTGAGGCACGTTCGCTAATTATATAGGATTTCCATGGAGGTGCCCTCAGTACTTCGAGAACGGTCCTCCTGCACAAGGATCAGAGTTATCCTTCAGAAGCATCATACCCGTCTAGTTGGGGTTTTATAGGAAAAACATAACCGGTCTTGCTAAGATCGAGCGCATCGCTCCGGCATGCCAAAAACAACTGAAGGTATCGATATTGCTAGAAAAAGGAGCCGATTACACCCTATGGGTTTGCCAACCCTACCGGTCATGCCACCTATCTCTAGTTTTAGTCATTTCCACTAATGAGTCTACGTCCGGTGTTCTAGCTCATGCACCGTCTCCAAAATAGATTATGGAATCCCATATGGATTACCACACCACAATGGCCTTGGAATCACATATAGATTCCCACATCTCAAATAGACCTTGGAATCACACACGGATTCTCACACCTAACGGTCTCGGAACCACACTTGGATTTCAACATCTCAATATAACACGAAACTCCTCCATAGAACCTTATATGATTTTGGAGTGGTAACGTTTCCGAGTCATCTCTTACGAGTACACCCTCCCGCTTCCCGGGCACTTCATAAACCAATCATTGATTTTTCGGAATGCTCAATACCAGTTCTTTAGAAATAATCAAACAATACATAAGAGCGGGGATCATCCCCTAACCATTTAAGTGGAAAAATCTCCTTATCATTTATCCTAGAAGAACAACGAGTTTATACATACAGTATAGCACCTCGAACGGTAACTATACCGTATAATTCTCGTGTTTCCCCCAGATATTTCAAGAGTTAAAATCCCTCTGTGTTAAGTAGGAAATAGTTTCCCTACCACCAAAATTAATATTGGGCCAAGATTTTGATAGTCTATTATTTAGCAATCAAATAAACAAACATTCCAAACATAGATCACATTCCCACTGAAAATCAATAAGCCCCATTTAATTGATTTCGAAAAATCTGAATTCCTTTATTAAAACATTCATGTACTTATTTCATCAGAATAAGTATATTCACAAATCATTCCTTTCAAAATATTTGAAAACTTTTTTTTAAATAGATATGGAAAGTACCCTTCGGTATCGACCATGGATCGCAGCTTAATGGTTATGTCTCTATCCTAGAAAAACCAAACTTAACTTAGGCAATCTCTGCCTCCCGACTTCCGCCATGCAATCAATCATAGATCGAAGTTTGCACAATGGTTACGTCGCTATCCCAACGAAAACTTCCCAAACTATAGGCAATCACTGCCCTCGAATTACGCTATGAAAATATACCATTACTTCCCAAAATCTTTTATTTTTAATAATTAACTCAAAATAATGCTTATAAAGTTTCAATATAAATTTCTAAGTTTAATTTAGGAAAATATCCTTTCATAATAGTTTACTATATAATATATTATTTTTAAAACAATATTAATATTTGAACAAATTATCTTTGAAATAATAATATATTAATACTAATTAACTCTTAAATAATAAAACTTTTAAATCCAATTACTACAAAATAACCTTAAATAAATAAATAATAAATATATAATTTAAACATTTTAAATAATTTAAATAACTTTTAACAATAATCAAATAATATTAAATAACTTTTAAGAATCCTTAAATAATTAACTTTGAATCATCATTAAATAATTATTAATTATCCTTAAAATGTCATTAATAAATAATAATTATCTTTAAAACCTCATTAATAAATAATAATTATCCTTACAATAACTTTAATTCAAAAATCAACTTCCAAACTTGGAAAGAGGCTTAGCAACTCCAATGGTACTTAACCAAGTCACCATTAATTCCATTAAACTATCCAAGTTATAATCCCAATATTTACATAACATTACATATGTAAATTAAACCTACCATTAGCAATTAATTGTTAATACAACACTTATCCAATACTAGTCAATTGGAATGAAATTAAGTGTCCACACTAATGTAATAGCAGAACGGGATTTATTTCTGCTAAATAAAAGTGTAAATTAACTTATCCAATTAATAATAGCAGAACAGTGATTTATTCTGCTAAACAAGGTCCAATTAATTTAAACAGTGGAACAGTGATTTATTTCCGCTAAACAAATATCCAAATCCGTAGGATAGCAGAATGGTGTTTTATTCTGCTAGTTTATTTACCAAATTAATTTAATTAACGGAACGGTATTTATTTTTGCTAAACCAATCTCCAGTTACCATATTATTCAATTAACTTTCCAAGTTAACAACAAATATTTACATAATCAACGACTACGTAAAATAAATCCAACACATAATTAATCAAATAAGAAAATATTTATTTGTTCACTTCAATTGTTATGAATCATTAAATTTTTACATTGCAGAAAACTTGACGATATTACTTCAGATGAAAACATTCTTCGATAGCAACTCGATGCAAAAATCTATGCATCGATTGGAATCAAAATGAAGGAGAAATAGTCTTTTAAAAAATTTAGATTATTAAATAAAATAATTAATTAAATTTTCTTTTTTAAACCTGAACCCAACCCAATATGAATCCAACCAGGCCCATCCCCTTCTCTTCTCCTCCCAGCTTTCACTCTCCTCTTTCATTCGAGCTCAAGAAAAATGTGCACGAAGCTGTGCACGAAAACGTGCACATGAACGCTCCCTCGGGTTAACCAATCTCGCAGTCGTCCATTTACGCACGTTCGCCCATGACCCCACATCACCCCTGACCACCTGAAAACACGTCAACCCTTTAGTTCAAAAATTCAAACTCTCTCACCAAAAACTGAAACATAGCCGAGCCACTCAACACCCTCGCCACGTCACCACAATCGACCATCCACCACCAAAAATTGCCTCTAGCTCCGCCATCATCTCCTCCACCCTTTCTCCTCTATGCGTACGCCTCTCTCTCTCTCTCTATCGACGTCCCCGTTCTCCTCGAAACCGAGACCAACCCAAAACACTTTAAAACCCTACTTCGAATTCGCCTAGCCTATACACTCTATTAAAAATCACCACAAAATTTTTCGTTGATGGCCCACCCACCAAGCCTCCTCCACGCTAATCGCCATGACACGAAATCACATAGATCGCTAGAATTTGGCATTACCCCCAAATCAGATCATCCCCAAATTTCTCCCTCCACACAACACTAAAAATCCTCAAACAACTCCTAAAAATCATCTTTTTTCAATCACGATCCCATCTATATAATTCATTTATTAAAATATGATAGTCGATTTTTGACCATGTTTGACCCATTCACTATTATATAAGGTTTTCTCACTCTCTGCTTGATAGATTTGAATGAAATCAATTTTAAAATATTATATACTAAAAAAAGAACTTTTTTTTGGTCTCAAGTTTTAAAACTGAATTGATAATGAGATATAGATTTTTAAAGTGAAAAGTTTTAACTGTTTTAAACAAAACATGAACAGAGTGCTTTTGAGGAAGAAGAACAGTGGTTTGATGGGCTGACAATGTCGAGCACAAACATACATACACATATATACATAACAATCCCATGTACACTTGACTAGCTCAATAATTCATCCATAATCATAGTTATATAAGTATATGAAATAACCATTTAACAAAAGCAAAGTTGTTTTTTCTCACAGTTAAAAAATGGATGAACAACCGCCTGTGTTTAATCTCCTCCTCCAAGCTTTTTGAACAACTCAGTGTTTTTTTTCTATCTTAATGGCAGAATCCTTTTTTAATAATTGAACAACATATATATATATATATATATATAGACGAAATCATCCGTCTTTATAGGTCATCTAATCCAGAAGAATCATCCATATCTCGCTCAAATCTTAACGAAATCGAATGAAATGTTGCTGAAACACTTTAGAGGGTGTTAGGGACCCACCACTAAAATTTGAGGTGGTGGGGCCCACTCTAGATGGGTCGCTAGCGATCCACCTAGATGGATCGCTAACGATCCATCATATCAACTCTAAATGACTTCATTTTTTGTGAGCCTTCTATTATGTTTTCTAAACGTTCTCCCAAAATTTCAATTCAATCCGACTTCGTATGGGTACTGTAGGTCCATTTTAAGTTAGCTAATTCTGTCCAAACAGCTTGAATCGGATGAGTCTTCGCTTCTCGAGCTAGATTGTTTGGCATGCTATGAAACTTGGCAAGCATGCTTAGAAATGCCAATGAATCATGAAGCAAGAGGTTTGGAGGGTCCATGAGCAAGCCTTATGGATCACTACAGTTCCATAGGTGATGGATCACTAGCGATCCATCACCTTAGCTTATTTTGGCATCTTTCCTCTTGGGTCTTTCTCTTCTTCTTTTTCTAGTCCTTTTGGTTGATTCTTGAGTTATTCTGGCATAGTCCGAATGTTCTAATTCTTATTGAATTTTGATGGGTTAAAAACCCAGTTAACAGTTGTGTTGAGAATAAAAAGTGAAGAACATAAATGAAAATGAGCGAGAAAAGAGTACGCAGCATTTATAGTGGTTCGACTAATCTTGGCCTATGTCCACTTAGTGATTTTATTGCTCAAATCACTAGATTACAAGCAGTTGTTCTTACAGATCGGTATAAATTAGAGGATGATTACAAGAAATTAGAGTAGAGAAAAAAAGAGCCAAAAGATCCATAAAAACGAGCTCTGCCCTTCAATTTATAGACGTAAGAAGGTTAAACTCTCACCTTCATGATCTCTACCTTGTTTTCCACATAGACCAATTCTCCAAGAAAATAGGCAACACCTCAGCAAAATACGTGGATCGTTACCGATCCATAGGCTTGGATCGATACCGGTCCGTAAGGTGGCCAAAATGGTTGTCTTGAACTCTTTATATTGCCACAATTTGTGGTTAGCTTCGTGATTCCAAACTTATTTGCAGCAGAATTAGTTTGTTTCTAATTCCAAATGATGGATCTATGGAAAATGGAGTTGCTAATTTTGAGTGCTCATGGAGATCGATAGATAATTGCATGGGATCAACAAAATAACACTTATAATCAGCCTCTAGCACTAAGTAAAGTGAGTTGCATGAATGAGGGCAAAAATGGGTGAAGGAATGTGGATTGGTACCAATCCATGATGTTGGATCGGTACCGATCTAACATATAATTGGATTTTTGTACTCTGCTTCTTTTTATAGCTTACCTTTCACTTGCAGCTTTATTTGCACTTGGTTTCTGGACTCTGGGCCATCTCTCCGAGCTTCCTGCCTGAATGGTTTCCGAGTTTGATTCGTCTATTCTATCCGAATATTGCCTGTCAAAAGGTTGAATAACACTTGCCCCCAAAGTACATCTATTTCAAACATGATGTGCTTTGAATCGAGACAAGTCAGGATTGCTGCCAAGGACTCCACTCTATGCTATGAATGGTCCTTATCCTTTCCGCAGACCGATCCTATAGAGAGTATTATCTATAGCTATTCATCGCGACGCTTTACCATCATCTGGCACTATTGAATAGGAACACGGCGTCTTGATCTATTGCCCCAAGCTCCGTAATATTGAACTAGTTCCTTCCATGAGTTTTCCAGGTTTGAATTCGATCCCTTTTGACTCTAGTTGTTAGGTGTTGGATGCGTACACACATTTATATACACATGCACGTTCCAGTTGAATCCCAAGCATATGAGCACACTTATGTGGGCTTGTATTGTTCAACCACCATTATTGGTCTTTCCTTCTTCTTTTTTGGACTCAGAACTGATCTAAGTCGTTGGATCGATACCGATCCAGGACTTTGAAAAGTCCCGCTCCTCCACCTTGAGATTCGGGGGTCTTGGGTTATATAACCCAATTAGTTCCTCTTCCTCCTTACTTTATTTGCTATTACCGAACCAAGCATGTACTCTTCCATTAAAATCCTCAGCCTTCGAATTGAACTTTTGCCTCCTCTTTCCAGCATTTGCACCTCCGCCTGCCTTCCTAGGCCTAAACCTACACCATCGATCATCGGTTAGGGGTCGTTGATCTTGAACCCGATCTGAAAATCCATAAAGCATACCTTCATCCAAACCAAAGCCTTGTGCCTCTTAAGACTCACTTGAAATTTCCTGAGTTAGGTAGGTGAAAAAATTGGATGTAGACGTGGTAAGCTTCACAGTGGTGTCGCCTTGGCTTGGGAGACAGAATGGAAAGAGAATGAAATTCCATCCAAGGGTTAGGTTTGGTACCCAACTGACCCTTGGTGGATTTCGTCTCTCAAACTTCAAATCATTTCGCATTGTCAACACAAGTTTGACAAATGTGAATTCTCAAATCCCGATGCCTTTTCAAAGCATTGTCAGTGACGTGAAATCCGTGGGGACGGTCGTTGATGGCGGTCACTCCGGGTGATATCCAAAATTTAAAATGAACTATTGTATAATATCGAAAATCTACACTGGACGACTGCGCTAGGTTTCACTTTAGCATGGGGTGTAGCTTATAATCAATCTAATATTGATTGTCTGTCGAGTTTTATATAAATGGAGCATAGACGTTTCAAGCATCTTGTTACTCAAGCTGTAGGTCCTTCTACTTCCAAATATGCTGAATCTGATACGGAGTCGAGCTCGACTACAGTTCCACTTACACAAAAAAGCCCGATGCAGCAGGTACCTTAGCTAGAAAATCCACAAATAGAGCAACATATTCTGAAAAATCCAATAGAGCTTGGAGAAGAACCAGAAGTTGAACCTGCTCCTGACGCTCTTGAGGATGCCATCATTTTAGACGATCCCGTCTATTCCATTGCTTCAAATATAGAAGAGGAGTCACTTTGAAGAATCTTTGATAAACACGGGATTCCATTTGAGGACGTACCTGTCCCTTCCTATCACCAAAGAGCTCACAATCCCCTAGAGGGTTATACCGTTTGTAACAGATATATGCGCCTAGCGGGATGTGTTCTACGATTCAACCAATTCATTTGTTGAGTCCTAAACTTCATGATGTTAGCTCATATGCAACTATATTCAAATAGGTACACCTTCCTTCATGGCATATATATTGTCTTTGATCGACATTTGCATCAAGTGCCCAGTGATGAGGAGATTTAGTGTGTGTGTGTGTATAGTTTTAAGAGCCAGAAATGAAGCCATTCTCTGATCTATCTAGAACCGGCTAAGAGCTATAGAGTCGTTATATGTACATGGAATAAGTTGAGCTATTTTAAGAGTGAATGGTTCTATGTCCACTGTCCACAAGATTTGCACGAATATGGTTATATGGACGTAATTTATACTTCATCTGTTTTCCGTGAATTCGCCTTATGAATTTCCAAGCTTAAACTATACTCTTTCTATCACTCAGATGTTCCGGCGAGACCGAATGGCATGGCTCTTGCAGATGCCATTCGGTCTCGCCGATGCCGTCCGAGTTCTTATGGAACTTCCAAAGGGGATAGAGATATTGGAGTTCTTCTCTCAGATGAGGATCTCCTAGCCCATAATTTGCTAGAAGCAGGCCGTGGTACTGGTCTAGTCCAAGTGGCTTTTGATGATGATAGTGATGATGATGATAACTTGGTTGTAGGTGGCGATGTAAATCCTGACGTGCCACTGGTTCTAAGTCCAGGGGCTGAAGTTGAAAGAGAGCAAGAACACCTCGAAGAAGGTGAAATCATAGATGATGGTGGTGTAGCTGGCTATGATGATGTTAATGTAGGCAATCAGCCTTCGGTTGAGCAGTCCAAGGACGACCAAAAGTTCGTTCTGAAGAAGAGGCTAGTTGTGAAGATTACCAAAGCATAGACTTTTACACAGCCTCCACTGGTCACAACCGCGGGAAAAACTCCTTCTCTTCCTTCAATAGATATATCTTCTAACTTAGGGCCAATTCCTATCGAATTTGGCTCTTTCAGTATTGAGAACATGAGCCTAGAGGGTCTCGATTCTCCCCTTCACTTTGATGATGACATCATTCCTACCAGGGTGGAGAGATCATTCCTTTGAGGAAAGCTCCAGAACACGGTCCATCGAGGGGACACTAGGGCACTCACATACACATGCACTGCATTGCACTTAACTCACATCCTCTCTAGTCGAAACTATTTCATTCTTGTTTCATTTGCAGGATCCATGGAGAGGAAGAAGTATATATTTCAATCCTTGAAGGAAAATGTATCCCTACCACATAGGCATCGTTCTAGCATGTACCATCAAGGCAACAATCGAGATTCTAAATCTAGACATCGGTCAAGCCGTGACATTGACAGTCAGGATGGAGGTTTTTATGATAGAGATTATCCTATCGTGGTACTCTACTTTCGGACATTGTTCTAGGCCTAGATCACCTCCGCCGAGAAGCTCAGACAAACATTCTGATCGCCGCAATGACTTTCAATAGAGCGATGTTTCTCGCGCACCCTCTCCAGCTTCCATTCCCATGCAGCATTTGGCACCATCCTATTCTAGTCAATCTTCTGACCATAGGCAATATAAGGCCGGCAAGAAGCTGATTGAAGCATCGATCCTTACGGCGGAGTAATAGCTAGTCGTCGATGCTCGAATGGCTGAACTAAGGGAACAATTTCTAGACATTTGCTTTGACATTCTCATGTTTGTGCCCAATCTGAAGAAAATTCCATCTGAGGCCGGAGATATGACAGTCGCTTATGTACCAAATGCTTACAACTAATATAATAAATGAGCATAGGTAGCTGAAAGTGTCTAAAGTTTCAATGGATAGGAAACTCGAGATTAAAAATCTAAAACTTCTAGAGGCACAAGATAAAAGGATCATTTCTCATCTCGGTTTCGGAGTTGAAAACTTGAGAAAATCACCAACTAAAGCCAAAAAAAGGGCTGAGGATGCTACCAAGGCACTAGAAAATGAGAGTATGAAGCATCGCGATGAGATGGACTGCCCATCAACGAAATCGTGATTTAGTGCTCGAAAAAGATGCTCTCACCACAAAAGTAAGTGTGCTGTCATCCAAGCTTGAGAGAGAGAGAGAGGCAAAGGAAAAGAATGATGCTTTTCAAGAAGCTCAGGGGTATTGCGAAGAGCTGGTTACCGCTCGTGAGGAAAAGGACAAGGAGGTTGAACGCGTTGGAGACGTGGACGCGCTTGTTAAGAGGGAAGTTAAAGCCGTTGAAAAGCAAATGATGGAGAAGTTTGAACCAATGCTCAACAAGTACAATGCCAATGTACTCAAGTTCCACAACTTTGAGTGGTTCGACCATGATTACCCCAGAGTTCTTGCCCTTGCTTGGGAACAAGTCGTCGAGGAAAAAATGGAATTCCTGAAAGGTGGTAAGGTGGATCTGGCACGGCTTAAGATGGAGATCTTAATAAGAATGAGCCCAAGGTGCTAAAAGAGGGCCAGTTTATTCTCCTTCTAGAGCTAGCCGAAATAGTGTAGAAAGACTTAAGCGAAGGCTCCGGATCATCGTCCCAAGATGCCACTACTAGGGACACCTCCGGACCCAAAATTACTCATGATTCATCTTCGATCCCGAGATATAATCCAGATCAACCCCAAATGTTAAATTCCACCATCCTTTCTCCTATCTTGGAAGGGAATTCCGATGGCACTCCGACCTATACTGAATCCGAAAATGAAGGAGGTATCTCGTTGACTGCACCTGCATTTCAAGGAGTCCAGATGTCACTAGTTGACATCGCTAATCTCTCTTTTTATATCTCTCAAGTTTCAATTCAGCCCAGGTCGTCCCACTTCCCAACAAAGGTCTCCATTCGGAACAACAAGCATCTACAGTAGAATCGGTGACCGTGAACACTTCAATGATGGTACCGAGTATCCCGACTGGTCAGACTCCTGGGACTAGTGAGCGAATGATAAATGCTCTACAAGATGAAGGGACTGGTGAGTTTCAGAGAGCTCAGACTGAAAATGAGGTTTTTATCACTAGGTCCTCCAAACCCCGCAGGGTCCCACCATGAGTACGCTTGAGCGGGAACTTGTCCTACCAAAAGAGGCAAGCTAGAGAAAAGAGAGACCTTTCCTTCCTCTATCCATAGCTCTGCCCGGTCGGACTATCTTTCTTCCTATCACTCTTCCTTCGACCGGGAGTACCTAAAGTGTGTCTGCCAGATCGTTCCAAATTAGTCCATCTAAGGGTTCAGGGAGAGGTAGGAGGAAATTTAATCGAGTTATACCTCCTTCTAGGGAGGAGAAGAAAAGGTCCAAGAAGCACAAGCATAAAAAGTGATTGTCATTTTGTTTTGTTTTGGTTACACAATTAGGCAACTTTTTAGCTTTTTTTTTGTTTTTCGGCCAGTGTTGGCGGATTTGGCCTTCGCTTTTGCTTTCCAGCTTAGGTATAAATAAAACTTATACTTTTTCTTCCAGGTCTTATTTATATTGTGAATAATAAAGACTTTTATTTTACCATATCATTGTGTAAATTTGTCTATGTACTTAAGAAATGTGCTTTCCGTTATATGTTTTCGCCATCCTTCTCTATTCATTATTATGGCTGGACTAAATTATTAGCTCGTTTCATCATCCGCCGGCCTTTTGTCATTCTAGTAAACGCGAATCAATCATTGAAGTGCCAAGCTCTAGGCAACGATTGGGGTAAACCATTTAGTATAACTGTTCAGGTACCCTTTTCCAGGGTGACATCCAATCACGCCAAGCTTCAGGTGCTGGTTTGAGCTAACTACTTAAGATCATAGTTTGCACATCCTCATCCAGGATATTTTACTTTCAATCATGCCTAACTCTGGGTGTTGATCAAAGTTTATAGGTGATATCCTACCTTACATAAGACATGGATCTTTAGTCTTGCCTACTCTAAGCAAGGTATTAGTGATTGGATGGTCATATCACATCCATTTTAGATTATATTCCTGCCTTTACATCAAGGACAAGAGTTAACTAATGGAAGGTCAAATCATATACTTTTAGATTTATATTCCTGCCCCCACATCAAAGACAAGATTTAATCAACAGATGGTCAGATTACGTCCAATTTGGTTTATACTCCTGCCCCCATATCTGATAAGAGTTAGTCGATGGATGGTCCTATTTAGTTTATACTCCTGCCTCCACATCAAGGACAAGAGTTAGTCAGAATCCATCTTTGGCGCCAAGGATGGTTGAACACGAGGGTCTGATCATGGACCATATAAGTTTGGTTCAGTTATATTTCACCACTCTTAAGCCATGTAAAGATAAAGGCACAAAACCTGAAAGCTATTTATTGAAGACGAGAAATGACAGGTTCTGTCTTATTACATGGCTTTATTCAATTATATATGAATTTATTTCCAAGTGAAATAGCATCGTAAGCGTCGCTATTCCATGCCTCAGATGTAAGATCTCATCAACCGTGGCTCGCCTGAAAATGCCATCTCCAAGCTTTTTCTCTATTGCGTATGGACCTTCCCATATCGGGTCCAAGTTCCCTAGACGTAGGAAGATTCATTTGAGAACCAGGTCGCCAATCTCAAAGGTCCAATTCCTGACCTTGACGTTGTAATATCGAGTGAATCGGTTTTGATGCGCAGCAACTCTAAAGTCAGCTTCATCTCGCTTCTCGTCGATCATGTCAAGAGATTTTAGAAGGAGTTTTTCATTCGTCCATGGATTGTAGTGAATCACTCAATAAGAAGGTACTTCCAGTTCAACTGGAATCATAGCCTCTGATCCATAGGCTAAGGCGAATGGAGAATGGAGAATGGCCGTCGCTAACTTATGGGTCATGCAATAAGCCCATGATGCTAATGGAAGTTCATCAACCCACTTGCCCTTAGCCTTTTCCAATCGCTTCTTTAGAATGGACTTCATAATCTTGTTTACAGCTTCAACTTGTCCATTCACCTGGAGGTGTGCCACCATAGCAAATCTCTTCTCTATGCGATGTCGATGATAGAAATCCTTAAACCCGGTGTTGTCGAAATGGGTTCTGTTATCGGTAATGATTACTTGTGAGACTCCAAAATGATAGACGATATTCCGGACCACAAAGTCGATTACTTTCTTTGTGGTAATTGTGGCTAATGGCTTTGCCTTAGCCCATTTGGTGAAGTAATCAACTGCAACGATGACGTACTTTTCACCACCTTTAGATATCGGCAATACACCAATAATATCAATTCCATAAACTGCAAACGGCCAATGACTGACCATTTGAGTAATCTTCATCGGTAAAGCTCTTGGAATCTTAGCAAACCTCTAGCACTTGTCACAGTTTCTATTTTAATCAGCTGCGTCTCGATTGATAGTTGACTAGAAGTACCCTTAATAGAGAATCTTCTTAGCCAAGATTTGGCCCCCAGTATTGTCGCCACAGGCCCCTTCATGGACTTCCTTCAGGACTTGTTTAGCCTCATCGCTGGTGACACATCTAAGCAGTGGGTCTGAGAATCCTTTCCTGTAAAGTGCTCCTTGCTGAAAGCTGAATCTCAAAACTTGATGGAGGAGTTTCCATCGTTTGCTCTTTCTATTCGTAAGGATTCTCCTCTATACATAATTCTTTATGGGAGTCATCCATGACCTCTTCTCATGCTTGGCCTCCAGGATCCAATCAACATCCATATGGTTGATGCTCAGAGTCAATAATACCACCACCGAAACCTGGTCCATGAGCTGTGCATCTCCAGAACTGGCCAACTTGGCTAATGAGTCAGCCTTTGCGTTTTCCTCTGTGGGAATATACGTGATTGTGTAATATTCAATGTCACTAAGCAAATCAAGGGTTCGGTTTAGATAAGGAGCCAGCCTCAGTTCTTTCACCTGAAACTCCTTCCTGACTTGACATACCCCCAGCTGGGAATCGCAAACGATGTGTGAATTTTAACTCCCAATTCCATGGCAATTTTGAGTCCCGCGATCAATGCTTCACACTCTGCTTCATTGTTTATTGCAAAAAAGTCGAGTCTTAAAGCATACCATATTCAACGTTCCTCGGGAGTGACAAGTACAACTCCAACACCGGAACAACATTCGTTTGATGCACTATCCATGTACATCTTACACCTAGCATTTTGCTAACCACTGCTCTCCGGAGTATTGTCTTATGCAGTGAATTCATCTATGAAGTCCGCTAAAGGTTAGCCCTGGATAGCTCTCTAAGGGTGCTAGGTTCATATTGGCTCAATTCAATGTTCCATTTCAATAGCGTTCCATAAGTCTTAGTTTATTGCAAGACTTGTCGCAAAGGCTAGTCGGTAAGAACATTGATCGGATGAGCTTGAAAGCAGGGGCGGAGATTCCTTGAAGCAATCAACATGCAGTATGCAAGCTTTTCCAGCTTTGGGTAATTTCTTTATACTCATGTCAATCACTTACTAATGTAATAGACCGGTCATTGGATGCAAGATTCCTTACGCACGAGTGCTGCGCTCAAAGCATGGACCGACACTGCTAGATATATAAACAAGTCTTCATCATCCACCGACTTCGAGAGAATGAGGGTCTCTCCAAGTGACTTACTACAGCCTGAATGCATCTTTACACTCCTGATTCCAAGCAAAATTCCTTTTTCCATTCTTGATCACGTTAAAGAAAGGGATACATTCGTCAGTGGCTCTGAGATGAATTGACTCAGGTCGGTGACCTTCCCATTTAAACTCCGAACATCCTTGGTCTTTTCAGGTGCTTTGATATTCTCCAATGCCTCGATCTTCTCTGGGTTGGCTCTAAGCCCATGGGATTTCATAATGAAGCCTAAGAATTTTCCTAATGCGATGCTGAATGAGCATTTCAAAAGGTTTAGCTTCATCTCGTATTTCCGGAGATTGCTGAATATCTCAGCCAAATCATCTGTGTTCTCCATCGACGTGACTTCACGAGTATATCATTTACATAAACCTCCATCGAGCATCCAATACGGTCTTTGAACATCCTATTTATTAGTCTCTAGTAAGTTGCTCTGGTGTTCTTCAACCCAAATTGCATGGCCAAATTGCAACACAATCGCAGATTAGTTATGAAGCTAGTGTGTTCCTAATCCGGGACGTACATTGGAATCTGATTTTATCCAGAGTATGCATCCATGAACAATAGAAAGCTATCGAATCCACCAGCGGATCAATCATCGGGAGCAGGAAGCTGTCTATCGAGCATGTTATTCAGATCAAAATAGCCAATGCATGTCCTCCACTTCTCGTTTGACTTTTTCACCAGGATCGGATTTGACACCCATTCGGGGTATAAGGCATCATGGGTGAAGCCATTGTCATTCAGCTTATCCACCTCTTCTTTGAGTGCACAGATCTTTCTAGACCGAGGCTGGGGTGCTTCTATTTCATAAGAACGCATTTGGGATTTACATTTCATGCATGGCTCGCTATCTCCGGCGATATACCACATATATTAGAGTGTGTCCAAGCAAATACATCCAAGTTCGCCTGGAGAAAACTAACCAACTCCTTCATCATCCTGACACCAAGTTGTGATCCAACTTTCAGGATCCGTGTTGGGTCATCTCGACTAACTTGGACATTAATCGTTAACTCGACAGAAGCTGCTCTTCCACCTTTTAGCTCTTTCCGCGGATCCATGTCCTTATGGAACCGACTATGCTGCCCGAGCCATGGCCCAGACATTGGTTGCTATGCATCCAAAGCCTTGATGCAGAGAGTCCCATCTGCACCTTTTCCTTTCTCTCTTCGCATCTCCTCCTTTAGCTCGGTGACATAACATTCGTGGCCTTGCCCTTGATCTCCGTAGACTGTTTCCACATCGTTTTCTATAGGAAACTTCATTGCCAAGCAACAAGGAGCTATAGCCGCTCTAAATTCAACCAGGGCCGATCAGTTGAAAAATGCATTATAAACAGAGTAAATATCCAACACCACAAAAGGCATGACTCGCACTCACTTGCGGTCGCCCTCTCTAAGTACCGCCGATAGTTCCACATATCCAACTGGCTCTGTAGCCATCTCATCAAATCCCTGTATCCGAGATTTACACGGTTTCCAGTCCTTTCCTTTCAAATGCATCTGGTTGTAAGCTTTTTTGAATAGAATGTTGACTAAACTACCACAGTCAACCAACACCTTGCATATAATAGCAGGGCCAATCGTGGTTGTTATAACCAATGGGTCAATCGTCAGGATTTCCACCCTATCAGCATCTCTATTCCGAAAAACAATATCATCGGTCATGATTTTGAATTGTTTTGCCGAAGCTCGATCATCTATGGCGAAGCAGCTTTCATTCTTTGTTTGTTTCAGTGCGCCAACATACCTATCCATCTCATTTAAACTCTTATCGACTGGAAGTGGTCCATCGATGATTGTATTTATCACTAAACGTTTTTCAAGCCATCTAGGCTCTTCACCACTGCACCCAACTTGCCCCCCGTTGGGATGTCAACCCGGGGGGGTTAGAGTTTCCCTGCCCGCCATCCTACGGGCTTTCAAAATTATTACAATTTCTTCTTTCGAATCAGCTCTTCAATCATATCGTGCAAGCTTGCATTCATTGGTATTATGACCGTGCATCTCATGAAACCTACAGAGCTTACCAGATCATTTCTCCTTCTCAATCGACTCCCTCGGAGCCGGCTTCCTGTACTACTCGGTACCTTGAGTTGCCAGATAGATATTCTTGATTGAGTTATTCAGTTTAGTATAATTATCATACTTAGGAATCTTGGGACGACTCATGTTATCAGGCGTTCGCTTTTTGGCCCTATTATCATTCTATTTCTAAACTTCCTCCAGACTGTTTTACAGCAATGTTTCTCTGTATCACTTCAGCTGGACTCCCAACCTCACCTCTTTGGGGACTATTTGATGCCTCTTTCAGACGCAGGAACTCCTTTTCCTTCCTATAGAAAATATCCATCGTCGCAGCAGCTTCATTTCTAACCATCTCTCGAAGTCGGTCTCGAGATGAATACCCTTGATCAATGCCATCAATACTATGTCATCATTAGGATTTGTTACTTCCATCACAGCTGTACGGAACCGGTTCAAGAAATCATTTAACGAATCTCCTGCTCCCTGGAAGAGGTTTGAAGTGTGTAAATAGAATTTCACCAGAAATTTTTGCGATAATTCAGCGAAAGACGATATGGTTTTCAGTGGGAGCAGAGTGAACCACATCGTCGCTACACCCTCTAGGAAAATTGGAAAGCAACGACACCTTACGGCATCAGATGCTCTAGCTGAGTCCATATGTCATTCATACTTCATCAAGCGCTACCTTGGATCTGTCTTTCCATCGTACAGCGGCATTATTAGCATTACAAACCTCCATGGATACTTCGTACGTAGAATGGTCTCCGTAAATGAATTTCGACTAGGATAAGTACCTCATTCATCATTGGTTCAAAATCAATTTTTCCTTAAAAGTCTCTCGACCATATCTTTCAAGTACCATGGGTCTATAGTTCGACTGAACAATAGTAATCAAGGTCTGCCCCGAGTGTTCGGCCCTGCAAATGCTCTCAGGTAGGCTCTCGATTCTTATGCTCTCCAAACTCTGAGAGATCAATTCGTCCAGCAGTCCCCCATGTTTGATTTCCATGTGTTGCAACATTAGCAATAGCTCGATATTCCAAATTCTAATCATCAACCACATATCCAAAGGTCACATCCATGTCACCATCCAGAGGGCGAGGTCCATCTCCAAAATAAGTTGGACCGGTACCGATCCTCCCTCTTGGATCAGTGTCGATCCATGAACTCAAGCCATGAGTTTGTCTCATCCCTTAATTTAAGGTCCTTGTTGTGTTTTGCATTTTCTTCTGCTTCATATCCTTCCGCCTTTGCTCGGATGATGAGAAACTTTCAGATTCTGAATTTGAATGGTCTTAGTCCCTCCTACGGCTGTTCTGAGTTAGTTCATTAAGCAGCCTCAAGCACTACTGCATCTGCCGGTCCATCTCATTGTGAATCTCCTGAAATCTGTCCTCTATATGCTTCATCATATGATCCATCTCCACTTTGGTCACGACTTCGGTTGGATTCTGAATCTCAACTTGCTCTGGTTGGACAAAATCAACCACACGGTGAGTGTTTGATTCTCAGCATCATTAGTAGCTCTGGAAGTTGTAGCACATTCTCTCCTTGATTGGGCTATGGCGAATAACTGCTCTTAGATTGTTGTAAATATGAATAGTAGAACTATAAGGTTGGAAGATTGGATCTATCTCTCGGATCTATGAAATCCAATAGTAGATAACGGATCTAAGTAGCCCGAGAATATTGTTCTCAATGAAAGAACCAAAATGTTTGACAAAAATGGCACGAATACCCAAAAGATTGTGTAGAGAATAAAAAGCGAAGAAAATAAATGAAAATGAGAAAGAAAAGAACACACAACATTTATAGTGGTTCGGCTAGTCTTGGCCTATGTCCACTTAGTGATTTTATTGCTCAGATCACTGGATTACAAGTAATTGTTCTTACGGATCGGTATAAATCTGAGAGTTATTACAAGAAACTAGAGTAAAGAAAGCAAGAGCCAAAAAGATCCATAAAAATGAGCCATTTCCCTCTATTTATAGAAGTAGGAAGCCTAAAATCTCGCCCCTATGATCTCCACCTCATTTTCTATGCCATAAGAATAGGAGAACACCTTATTAAAATACGCGGATCAGTACTGATCCATTGACTTGGATCAGAACAGATCTGTGAGCTTAGATCGATACCGATCCGCAAGAAGACTAAATTGGTTGTCTTGAACTCTTTGTGTTGGCTCGATTTGTGGTTAGCTTCGTGATTCCAAACTTGTTTGCAGCAGAATTAGCTTGTTTCTGGTCCAAATGATGGATCTATGGAAGAATGGAGTTGCTGCTTTTGATTGCTCATGGAGATCGATAGAGAATTGCATGGGATCAACAAAATAACACTTGTAATAGGATTCTAACACCAAATACAGTGAGTAGCATGAATGGGGGAAAAAATGGGTAAAGGAACGTGGATCGGTACCGATCCATGTTGTTGGATTGGAACTGATCCACGATGTAGTTGGATTTTTGTACTCTGCTTCTTGTGATGGCTTGCCTTTCGTCTTGTGATTTTGTTTGCACTTGGTTTATGGACTCTTGGGCCATATCTCTGGGCTTTCTACCTTAATGGTTTCCAAGTTCGATTCATCCAGCCTATTTGAATATTGCTTGGTCAAAAGGCTGGATAACACATATCAAATTCAAACCTAATAACTAAATGTTTCATGGAACTTCAACCCAACCGTCGGATCCAAAGATTGGATCTACTTTGATGGAATCCCAATCTTTATTGTCCGTTTAAAGTGCACTCTGGGTTGTATTTTAGTTCGTCTTTGATTAAGGAAGAAATCATCCATCGAAGGGCATCAAAATGCTTTTCTTGCTCCTTGATCATCTGCATTTGACTTAAATCTAAATGCCTTTGATTTCTTAAGATAAAAGAGAGAATATCTTTGAAAGATTGAACCGTTTGTTCAAGATTTTCACATAATTTTTTATATGGAGAAGATATATTTGTAAAAATATGTTTAAGAATGAAAAAGAGTATAAAATAAAATGGTGAGTGAGTTTTCTGGAAGAATAGGCTTATATAGGAGCAGAAAGTCTTTTGAAATTTAAATTTTTTGTTATTTGGCCTTTATATGATGACATATAGGCTACATGTATGTCAACATACATACCTTAATTTTCAAAACTTGTGTATTTGTTGAAGTTTTTTATCTTATATCATTGTATTTTTATAACTTCCAAAGACTAATAGACAATATAGGACAGTAATAGATATACTTCATTACTTACAACTAAAAGATACATGCATTTTAATGATTGATAAAAGAAAATACATAAAAACATCATGAACTTAACTAAAAGCACACAATACAAGCTAGATATCATAAGAAAACAACAAGATAAGCTTAGAAAGATGTATATGATGACGACGAAGAGCTGCCAAGTTTATGAATGATCTTTCCGAAGTATTTGTCCACTTTGTTAGAAAGAGAGTTGAACTTTTTACTAAATGATCTCTTAAGCTTCTTTTGGGTTTTAAGAAGCTTTTCTTGGTTCCTTAGGATCTCTTTGTTGGATGGATGGGATGGTTTTTCAAAAATTTCTAAGGAAGTATCCACTTCATCCTCCTCCTCTTCTTCTTCCACTTCCATTTCATCACCTTGTTGTTGTTGTTGTTGTTGTTGAATTTCTTGTTCTTCTTACCATGCCAATCTTTGTTCTTTTTCAGGAAGTGTCTCGTATGGTTCAAAAAATGGTGAAATGTGCATAAGAGAGATATTGGATTTGTCAAAAAAAATTTGAGGAATAGATTTTTCTCCTCTTAAATCAACGACAAATATATGAAAATTCTAGTAAGATACACATCACGAAAGAGTGTGTTCTCATGTCTAGAAATTTTCTTTTAAACAAAGTCATCTAAAATGACTTATGGCTAATTGATGTTGTAATGACCATAAATAGCAAAATAAGCTTTTAATTTTTTTTGAGTTGGGTTATTGTAATTACCCGTCCTCGGAGTGATACTTTATTGTAAAATGACTCACAAGTCTCGATTTTGGTCAAAGATTCTTGTGTTTAAATTCAAATTCTTCATCACTTTCAAAAATATCGTGAAAAACTTTATAGTTTTTTTATCAGTTTGAAAAATGGAGAGGTCGATATCACTAGATTTACAACAAAGAGTATTACCCAAAAGTTCACAATTTACAACGATTTGAGTACCATTAGCACTACTCCAAACTTAACCTTCTCCTTGATAAAATTTTCCATTTAAATTCGCCTAATTTTTTTTAACCAAATCCGGATGACAAACAAAATCATTTTGAGGAGATTCAATTAAACCAAGAATTTCATTTTCAAAACAAACATCGAGTAAACCATAAGAGGAAAAATCTTTGAATTTAGCAAATCTTCCGGGAGAAACTTTTTTGAAAGTAGTATACTCTATATAGGCTTCAATGGCATCTTTTTCATTGAAGAGAAAGCTTTTAGTTTTCTTAGAGAGCCTTATGGTCTTAGGATTTTGACTAGAGGAAGCCATTTTTGAGTTTCTGGGGAGATAAGATAATGAAGAGATATTTGAAATAAAGTGAGTGCATGAATGGATAAATATAGATTTAATTAATAGAGAGTGAAGAGTCATGTTCTCTGATAAAAAAGGTGCCTTTCTAGAACATGGAAGTAAGTACAAAAAGAGAGAGAAGTTTGAAATTTGAATTGTGAATTGAAATTTCAACTTTTAGTTTTTTTGCATGTATGTCGACATATGGCATGGGGGTATGTCGACATATAGCCCAAAATTTTCAAGAATAAAAATAAACTAATATGTTCCTATATATATATATACACTTATATTCATCTAATATTTTTATTAATCTATATGTTATTCCTAAAAACCAAGTGTCTTTTGGTCAGTAGTCCATTGGGCAAAATTAGATTGTGGTTCAGTGTACTCATTTTGTGTAAGATTCAAATATCTAAGCCATTAGACTGTAAATAAATCTTCATCCTACATGACCAATAAGTGTAATACTACCATTAAAAGGTGGGGGTCTAGCAATAGATATTCCTTCAACAAAGTGTTAACAAATGTACTAATAGTGTTGCTAGCCATTAAAACTTTTCAAAAATCAAATTACGAGTTTTCTAGAAACCTTGTGCTCAGATACCAAGTGTAGGTTGCGAAATTATGGATCTTAAGGCTAAATAATCAATAGAGAGGGGTGAATAGTATTTTCTAACTTTTGTAAATATTTTTTAAATTTCTTTCAAATATAATATTAAATCAAAGATTTTCAACACAGAATTGTATCAACAATCAATCACGGGTGCAAATAGAGATAAGTAAAAGTAATAAAGTAAAGTAGAGAGTTGAAGAGATGACACCAGAGAATTTATAATGGTTAAGGTTTCTCTTACATCTAGTCCCGTATAATTGCTTGTATAGATTTTTTTTTCAAATGCCAATCTTTAAACGGGTAGAAGGAAAACCCAATTACAATCTCGATTACGAGGCTACGAGACACACCCTCCTGATTTTTCGGGCTTAGGGTACACCCACTTAATTTGGACAGGCTACAAGCACACCCACTTGGATTTCTGGGCTACCAAGCATACCCAATTGATTTGAATGGGCTACAATCACATCCAAGTAGATACAACTAGAGTTTG
Organism: Allium fistulosum; assembly: GCA_030737815.1. NCBI lineage: Eukaryota > Viridiplantae > Streptophyta > Magnoliopsida > Asparagales > Amaryllidaceae > Allium > Allium fistulosum. Next base: position 298,806,106 of record CM060908.1, on the reverse strand, counting down.
ATGGTTTTTCCAAATATAATTTCTTGAACATTGGATACAATGAATCCTATAGCCCATTGAACAGCACTTTGATCTTTGATTGAGAGAGAGATGATTGAAAACTTATAATAAATAGTAGTGAATCAAATCAAAGAAGTTTGAATTGATTCTATCTAATTTTGAGTAGAAATAAGAGTAATTTTCAAGAAATCGTTTTCGAGAGTAAGAGGAGAGAAGATAATACGAAAGTACTTAACCAAAAATTCATTTGCAAACCCTCTATATCTAGTGAATCAACATATGTGTCTGTTCGTGAAGAGTTACAACGAATAGACACTTCATCTAATAATTTGATAAACTAATTAGCGGCATACATGTCGACATACTCAAAAGGTATATGTCGACATACCCATGTATATTTTGAAAACTCATTATTTTAAAATGTTTTCGAAAATCTTATACTTTGTAAAATATTTTGATACTTTGTAAAATAATTTAAACATAGCTTATAAATATTTTAAACATAGAAAAACTTTTATAAAATATTTTTTAAATATATTTTAAAAGTATATTTTGTTTTAAAACAAAGGATAAAAATGGGAAATAGAGATCAAAGATTGCTACTAGGGACTTTAACATATTCTATGATTCTATATATTATACTATAGTCGTTAGATCTACATATCTTAGTCTTTATACTTATGGGTCTTCATGTCCTTTCTTTGAGTCTTTATAATTATAATGTACAGTCTTCGATTCAATACTTGCATAATATCCTTCACTATATAACTTGGCAAAACATTAGTATCTATATTTTATATGAATGTATTTTGTAATCAAGGTTGTTATCATCAAAATCAATAACTGAGGTATTAATATTCTCATCTCCACAAAATTCTTAATTCCTAAAAATAGTTGTAGTCTGTACGTATATACAAATAGAGAAAAGTACATGATGATTGAGAAGAAGAGTAGCTTCATCAAAGCCAAGATAAATTATAAATATGGATCGAAAATGTAAATTAAATCCAAATTTAATAGTTCGAGATTTTTGACCCTCGAAAATCGACACTAATACGTCCACTATATTACGTGCCGAGCAATCGAATGTCGGAAAACCTGATTGTTAAGGGAAAACAAGAAGAAAGAAGAGAAAAAGAAAACTAAACAACATAGAATCTCACAGCGGAATGAATAATCTATAATATACAATAAATCTTTACACAAAGGAAAAATGTAATATACATACACCAATCAGAGTATACTAGCCTATTTCAGCCCGGACAGTTGTAACAACCTGTCCTTATAATTTCTGATAAGTACAACCAACATAAAACACAGCGGAACACAAAAAAAATACATAAATGCATCTTGGATCTCCAGCTCGTCTCTTGAGCTCTAACGCATCCAAAGCGATATGTAAATATGCTCGGCCTGACTCGAGCATTATAATAAAATAACACACGAGTTAGTTTGGTTAATCAGCATGAGAAAACATACCTCAATTGAATTTTAATGTTTCAAAAATCTTTTAAAAATAAAAGTACTTTGTAAGACTACACCGCACATAAATACGGACGGGTTTTTACCTTACGATAACCAAAACAATTTCTATAGAAAATCCACTGATATTATAATAATGTCTAGGGGTCAAAGTAAAATATGAATATAGCTGAAATGCTTGCATCTTACATTTCAATATAGTTGGGAAAAACTAAGTCCGTACGGCGCTTATTGGAGAATGGATTCCATACAATGACTGGGCCACTGGGGTACCGCCCACCACGGTGCACCTCTAGATAAAATAACACCAAGGTCGAACCTATCAACCCCTACCAACACAGAATTGCCCTACCCCATACTGGATAGTACCAAATATGATCACCCCTTTTGTTAATGGACCTCGAAGCATACAAATGAGAGATAAAATCGACTTTATATAGGGATGATCATACCTTACTTAAGAGCGACCCACTTAGCCATGTTGCATCTCCCCAGTTTTAGTCATGATGATGAGGCTTAAGGCTATGTTTTACCTTTTATATAGCACTTCCCACTTGAAATACTAACACAGCTCTCCAGGTAATAATGCAATGCCAACATTCATCCATACAGGTTGTCCAGGAGATGGACAAACCGAAGGCACTACTTCTACTACATCCATTTTGAAATCACCCTCGAGATTAGTAGCGAGCAATCCTTGCACTTCAAAGAGCTTCGTCTTCAATCATCTTCAAGATGTCTTCACTTCCAAACACTTAAGTTGGATCGAAGTGGTTTTTGGATAACATATCCGATCCCGGTTTTTTCGAAACAACATTAGATGATTTCCAGTAAACTCAACCCCGGTTCTTTAGGAAATAAACAGTCAAAGATAAGAGCGGAGATCGCCTCCAAACCATTATTAGACAGATTTCCTTATCGTTGTCCTAGGAGAACAAAACGAGATTTATACGCACAGTACAACATTATCAGAGATGACTGGGCCATATAACTCACGCGTTTCTTCTAGATATTTCCAAAGTTACGTTTTTGGTCCATATTTGATAGTCGGTTATTTAACTATCCACAAACACACATCCAAATCAGGGATTTTATTCCTAAGGGAAAACCAACATTGGTTAGGCACATAAGCAAGCACTGGCCTCCTTAATTAATCTTTTCATTGATTAAATTCATCTTGTAAATACTTGTATCAAAATACTTCTACAAAGATATATTCACAAATCCCTATATTTTCAATACTTGGAAAAATATCCATGTACTTATCTCAACGGTATAAGTATATTCACAAAAACGAAGGAAGATTTCCTTTTTATATAATTCTAAAATCATTTATAAATCCCTTAATAAATCTCTAAACCCATTTATAAACTATTTTATAAATCTCTAGAAACCATTTATAAACATCTCTAGATCATTTCTCAAATCATTTATTACACTTTATCAATCCATAAAACTAATTATAAAACTCCTCTTCTAAATCTATAAACCCATTTCTAAAACTCTTTTATAAATATCTAACCATTTATAAAACTCTTTTACCTTGTGCATAATCTTCCCTTAAGCCTTTAAACCATTTTATAAGACTTCCCTTATAAAACCCAAGTCCGTTTATAAAACTCTTTTATAAGCCTCGAAAACATTATAAATAAATAAAAATCATTTACTTCAAAACACTATTATATAATAATAATTATTAACAATAAATATTATAAATAAATAATTATTATTAACTTCAACACTTCTTAAAAATAATATCTAATAATTTCAAAATATTGTTAAATAGATAATAATAATTAATCCTTACCATTATTATAAATAGTAATAATTTATTTTCAAAACATTATTAATAAATCATTATTATTAATTTCAAGCCTTATTAATTATTTAAATAATTAACCTTTCAAACTACTAACATATAAATAAATAACCTTAAACAATATTATTATAAATAAATAATTTTAAACCATATTAAATATGAATAAAGAACTTTTAAAACAATATTGAATATAAATAAATAACTTTTAAAAACATTTCTAAGTGACTTAGAAAAGGCATATCATAAGGTTGGAGTAAAATAGAAATTAGATCCTTTTAAAACAAAATATTTCTAAAACCTAATTTCAAATTTAAAATCATTTCCTATACTAAAAACAAATTCCAACCCAAATGGCAATTTATAGTATTTCAAATTTCTAATTTGAGACCAATAGTTACCATACACTTAACCAACACTGATATTGATTTCCTATCACTACAGGATTTAAGTTGAACAAATAACAATGTCATAATCAATAGAGCCAACAATCTGGTTTGATATTTCATAATCATTCAACAATCATATTATCGAAAACATTTCAACAATGGTGAGGAATCCTGTTGGATCCCTCCAACCTGTACCCTCGCATCAGATAGTATATAATCATATAATATGGGTCATCCACTAGTAGGCGGGTATATATAAAAGGTTATTTGCCCTAGGGGCGGGAATAAATCCAAACCAATCGATAAACAGTAAATCATTCAAACATCCAATCAATAAATTTTTATCAGCTATATAACATTATAGTATCATATTGATTAACCAAAAAGGCGAGTTTAAATCATAGAGATTCCAGTTATAGCCGAGGCATTTTGGTTTTGTCTGAATCCGAATGACGTTCGAATTCAGCATTAAATTCAACGAGCTCCAATTGCCTCCCAACCAATTCCATAATGAAGATCTCGTTTCTACGAGTCGAACGTGACTGATCGCGTTTGATTTGGACCTAAAACGAATGAGTTATATAACTTACAACATTCAATCAATTTAAATAATATTTTATTTACTAATCACCAGTTAACTTAATTAACCTCATTTGAATTATTAACCCGCCCCTAATCCTCCTCTTTTCCCCTCTAAAATGCGATCCCAGGGGTTGCCAACTTCACCTCGTCGTCGTTGCCTTAGTCATCCAACCATCACCACGTCATCACCCCATGCTCCATCGACCTCGACAAGCCAACGCCCAGAGCCTTGACCACCATCGCCGCCTAAAGCTTCCCCAAAACCAAAAACACGATCACCGTTCAACCCCCAAATGTCATCGCCGTGGTTGACATTTGGGTAGGAAACTTCGCCAGCGGCTTGCCCACGTCCTCCTCTTCCTTTCTTCTTCACAGCCCATCGACCAAAACTTGACGACGATGCTGAAATCGATCAAAACCCGAACCGCGTTCATCTCAAAAAGGCCGCCACCTCACCATGACTCATCCCAATACAACCATTGAATTAGTCGACCTCTACATCATCTACAACTTTGTAGTTGATGACTTTTCCCAATGATGCTTGGATGGGCACCGATCAACGAGGATCGTTGGATGAGGCTATTTTTAAAATTTGAAAATGTTCAAGCTTTTCTCTGGTTTGAAGTCGCGATTAATATAGGAAAATGATGGTATGGCTGAAACGTGCAAGCATGGGTAGAATGATGGGATGTGGATGGTGGTAAGTATGGGGTACATATTATTTTAATAAAAAATAAAATAAAATGTCAAGCTTTAAACGTTCGAAAATCTTTAACTCCTATCGATGCCATCTGGCGTTCTGTACTAAATACCTATATTCCGAACATAATGGAACCTGTCTCGAAACCTAATTCAATCATATACAACAGATAGCTTTTCGAACCCAGTTTATTATATTAATTTTTGTAATTAGCTTCTATGCATTTCAAGCTCGCACGACCAAACGATACGTCCAATCGCTACAAAATTCGATAACATACAGTAATACACTATTACGGATCCAATGGCACTAGTTTCGTCGAAATCCGAGACAATGTCCCGAAATGCTATTTTCACATGTTAATTAAAATGAGTTATTATTAAAAGGATTTTAACAACTTTTAATTATCTTTATATTCTAATTTAAAAGTCTATTACTATCATTGTTATTTATATTGAATTCAAATAAGATTTACAAATCATTTTTTGTTCATATTAAATCTAGGATTAAATTATTTAAATATCCCAATCATTTAACTTCATTATTCAAATAAATCCTTATATTAGAAATTCAAGCTATTTGGTTTATAAAACTAATAGTTCAATATTTAAAATTTATTAAAATTTTCAAAATCAATTGACTATAATTTTAGGACGTTACATCACATCTCTTTTCTAATCTAGATTTTTGATAAATATGTGTACGCTTACAGTGTATGTATTAAAGTAAAGAGTCAAAATGGAATAACATGGATTATATCTGGAGAGTAGGAAAGCTAAAAAGGTGAGTGAGAAATTATATATTTTATATAATATTGGATTTATATCTTTGTAAATATATTCATGTATGCCTGAAATGTACTTTTGGAGTTGTAGGTCTACTTATACACATGTAATGAATTTGTAAACCCTTCCAATGTAATCTGTGTTGATAACTTATATTTAATATTGCATGTACTTGAATCTAGAAAGTATAGAGGAGTAGTAGTCCCTAAGTATAGTATTGGGTAACGGTATACCCTAAATTTGAGAAATTATAACATAATTCCAATTTGTTGATTAATTAACTTATGCAAGTAAATGTAAATTAGATGTTATCACGATAAATTATTGGGATTTAAGCGGTATTTTAATTCATTGAAATGTAGGATGTTGTAATATAAATTTTTATAGATTATCAAGTTCAGTATTGCAAATAAAAGTGTATCGTTTTGAAATAACAAGCAATATGCCTAAAAGAAATAGATATATAAAATGGGGATATTTTATCGTATTTTGTACTATCTATTTCAGTAACCACAAAAATATAATTCCTTCTCATTCCAAACATAACACAAATTACCGTTTTGGATAAGATATATAGATTTACAGTATTAACCTTTCCCTTTGGGGAAGATGTAATTCCAATGCATTAAAATGCAAAAATCCTAAGTATGAATTAAATAATTTGTTGTGATAATAATAATAGTTAATGTGTAATATATATATATATATATATATATATATGTTGGCATGGGACATATCCAACTGTAGGACTAATGAAATTATACACACTTGCTTGTAGGTGAAGGAATGCCCCAGTAGAGCCCGCTTCTACCTTTAGGAGGGGTATTGCCTTGATTGCATTAGCCAATCTAAATGGGACGGTGAGCAATGATTAGCGCTATGCCAGTGTGTTAGTAACATATTAGGGAGTAGGAGTTATACAAAGGTCGAGAATGTCATCGGTCCTAAGCGGTCATCGGGAAAGTCGAGGGTTACACCTAACGGGCTACACCTTTTACTAGTGTAAGTCACGTTAGATCATGCACCACCATAGTTGTTCGCTAAATTGTTTGTTCGAGGCAGGGCTAGAAAACCCTTAAGAGTGGTCTTTCAAAATGAATGGGGTAATCCATGGAGCTGAGTCCACAATAGTCCGAGGACCTGAGTCCTCTACAGTCCATGGAGCTGAGTCCATAATAGTCCGAGGAGCTGAGTCCTCTATAGTTCATGGAGCTGAGTCCACAATAGAAAGCAGACAAGTAGAAAATCCTTAAGACAAGATAGAATATGGCTAAACTATATGACACTGTTATTAGGCACTGCATAAGTTCCTTGGTATGCACGACGATGAGACGTGGTACTGCGTTAATGATGAATCCTAATGGGGTGCTGGGATATGGATACTAGCGGGGATAGATCTCGGTCCAAAGGGGGACTGTAGTACCCATATACACACACACATGTATGTAGTTATAGTCTACTTCAGGTAGATGTGGAATATCGTTTGCGTACGTGAAGTCGAGACGACTAAGTAAAATAAAATGACATAACATGTGATGGGAGGAAATCAATATAAATTATTGTTGTGTATAAAGTGTGTACTTTACCAACCACCAGAACGTTGTTCTAACCCCTTCCTCATTACAACCCACATGACAGATTTAGAGGGACGGGTACTGGTGCAAGGCGGGAACTGTAGAAGGATGGGTTTCCTTATGCATGCTCGATGCAGAAAAGAGCACTAGATATTGGAAGTGTCAATCTTGGTCAATAACTATATTATTTATTACACCTTATTATTTCGCTGTGAGTTATATCGATAGTGCTCTAATATGCATTTATTTATTTAATTGCAGGATACCAAACCAACAATCCGTAATTTGGTGGACTTGGATTTTCGATTTAGCGAAAATTCAGACCCACTTGGTTGCGGATTGTTACATTTGGCATTAAATATTTTTATATTTATAAGCAAAATACAAATACGTTAACTCAACGTTTCCTAATTTTTTTCAAGGTCGACTAACCTCGCTTGGATTATGAGTTGGAACAATGGATGAAGTTGAGGATGTACACCTACCCCAATTACCCTACAGGAAATAGGTCGTATGGAAATGCATGACTTGAGCATGAGTGTAGCATACGGAACATTCCCGAAGCTGGATAGTATGTGACTCTCTAGTTGGGCCCCCGATAGCCCAATGGTTGTAGATCTCTGCAAAATTATCGATTGATGACGTACAAAAGGTCCAGATAAGGGGAAGTAAGAGTACATATGTTGTAGATATCTGAAAGCAAGAATTAATTAAGTTCTAGATGGATGGTGTATAGCAGCCACTCCATGATGATAGTCGGATTTTAATATTCTAAGTGAAGTTAAGTCAAAAAGTAAGTAGAAAAGAAGGAAATTCCAAAAGAAGGGATAAATAAAAATCCACTCTGAGTCCGACTTAATATGAAAGAATTTAGTATAAAAGTTGAAATGATTTTAATATAAAAGTTTGAGAAAAATATATAGATAATATATGAACTTCAAAGGAACTATTTGAAGATAGAAAAACCCTATTTTTGGAAAGTAAGTAAATACTAAATTTTCAAAAAATAAGATATTTATATTTTATTTAAAAAGTTTTAGTAGAAATTAAAATTAATTAAATCGAAAATTTCAGTAATGGGGTTTTAATAAAAAGTTATTTCTTTTAAAAAAGAATGTATAGAGCGTATGTATAACTCATTGATTTTTTTAGATGAAAAATTGTAAATAGTAAAATTCTTTTTAGGGGTAGACAATAGGAAGTGGTACTAGTTTTAAATGGGGTAAATAGTACGGGAAAGAAGACTAGATCCCGAAAATAAAAGCAGTAGGCGAACACACTGAAATGATTCAACCAAGATGACAACCATTTGAGAGGAAAGAAATATAAATAGAAACAATAATAGAAATTTATATAAAATAATATTAGTAATTATAAATAACATTAAGAGGATATATTAAAAATCATGTTAGTAATCTAATTAGAAGCAACATAGGACATTTAAGGCAAAGCAAGGAAAAATGGATATTTTCCCATTATTGTGCGCATTTATTGCATGTATCTTTTAAGTGTCCCCCTTACATGATATTAGAGACTCCACTAAGGATTGGAAGTGGAGATAGAATCAGAAATAGGAAAATAATGGGATGGAAGTGTCTTTGTATACTCCGGTTTCTATTGTTTAAAATCATAAAAAGTGTTATAGAAACATAATAAAGAGTATTTTCAAAAGTAATGTTTTGTTACAAGAATTGAGCTTTTAAAAGAAAATTTTAATAAATGGTTTGAGCTAAAAAAATTCCTAATTTTTAAAAAGAAAAAATCCTTGTTAAGAAAGGGCTTTGAAAGAAGAAATTGATTTGAAGGAAAAAGGATAAGAACTTTTTTAAATTTAATTTGTAAGTTTTAATAAAAGTTAAAACACCAAGTTATTTTTGAATTCAATAAAAAGTTTCAAAGTTATAATTTTAAAGATAAAAGTTTTGGGATTAATAATTCATAATTTTGGAGTTTTAGTTTTTGAAAACAAGTGGCAAAAACCAAATCAAAATTTTATATGGAGTAGATAGGGATGACTGTCTAGGTAAGACGGGGTAAAAGATAAGGCTATGAAAAAGATAGCAATGACTGCTTATAAAGTAGCAATAAGAAATCCCCATAGAATGTAAGGGATATTAGTGAGAACATAGGAATATTTTATTGGACATGTGTGTGAGCCATAAGAAGAACCCACAAAGAAATGATGCATGGTATCAAAGTACACTTCTACGAGTTCTAAAACAAGCTCGCAAGAAAAGTCAAGGATAAATAAAGTAAATACCAAAAATTTGATAATACTTCAAGAGATTTGGACTAAGAGAAGATATTAACAGAGGGTTATAAGATGGCAAACACACATAGAGGACATTGGTAGACTCAAGGATAAGGAAGGCAAGGTAGATGGTGGAAAAGTTATTCCGCCAAATCAATTTGTCAATGAGTTATTCTAAATGTGCATAAATTGTATTTTTATCCAGTACGGTGTGGGGATGCACAATTTATCCCATAATTAGCCGTGATAATTGAAATAATGGATGGACCTTAATTATTAGAAGCCAAAAAGAAGTAAAGATACGTGGGTTACAGTGGAATGACATGCTAGAAAGGTCCATTCAATTTTAGTATGGTGATGGGGCCACAACATCTTAAATGTCAGTTGATGTTGAAGGGCAACTTCCGGCAATTTTTCTTTTAGGTTTTGATTTTAAGCATTAGTTGTTTCTGTTGTATAAAACGCATACGATATCATAAGAAATGATCCTTTTGAAAATTGGTTTTCTGGATAGACCGATATATTAATTGGAAAACTACGTAAGCAAGAAAATCTCATGCAAACATTTAACTAATGCAAAATAAATAAATGAAAGGCAAGAAGTTTATAAAGATAAATTAGGAAATTTATTAAATTAGCTACTAAAAGAAAAGTAATGTTATGCACCAAAAGCCCTAAAGTTTTGGAAAGATAAATTTTGGCGAGCGAAAGATGGGGATAGTTTGTTGCAAGCCATGGGTCTGTATCCATGTGCCTTAAAAGGTAAAATTTATAAATGAACTTGGGTGCTGGTTGATATTTTAAGATAAAAGAAAAAGTTTTTGAAAATTGAAAATTTACCGCATGGTAAGATAGAGTCCACTATGGACGTTAAAACTATTGACTAAATTCCAACTATGTAGGAATGTAGCATGATTTGTTTTGAAAAATATATATACTTATGAAAATTTTGATCAAAATTCTTGGTTTTGGAAAATAAAATACTTTTATAAAAAAATTTGAAAAGCTTTGTAATGAAATTTTGAATTTTTTTTTCCGATTATTCCAAAAGTTTTATAAAAATATTTTTGATCCAAAAAAAATGAAAAATAAATGATTTTAGAAATGCTACATGCTTAGCATAAGGAAAAAGTCGAAAGGTTAGCAAGTGTAAATTTTACTATGCAGTAGAAGTGACAGTAAAACAAGATAAAGTAAGTGACAAGGGAAAAAGCTATCTCTGATATGGAATATATTTCTCCATATCTTGTCGGTAGATTAACAAAGACTGGTCTTAAAATAACGCTGTTTTGAAAATTTAAAGATTTAAAATTAAATTTGCTTATGGGGACTGTACTTGGAAAAGCTGAAAAAAATTGGAGGCAAAAGAGAAGGTTCCAATGTACAGGGAAAAAGGGTACACAAGAGAAGGATGGAAAATATGGAACATCCAAACCCTTTTCCAGCATAAGAATATAGGTTTAGGAAACTTGATTTTCTAAAATTTAGATGTTAGTAATGGCGTGCTAGGATTTTGGATAGTAGGGATAAGATGAAAAATTGGTTGAACTATACTTTTATTCACAGAATTATGGGAAAATTTGGATGCGAAAACAAGGAGTTTGATTTTCAAAACTTGCATACATATAAAACTAGGAGTATATATAGGTAGTTTGCATCGTATTTTCAAAATTGTTTTAAAGATGCATTCATATAGGAGGCGCCGATTTAGGATTGCTCAGTATGCATATCATATATGTTGTGATACACCGTGCACTTGTACACGATTGGTCTCAAAATTGAGTGTACGCTAATTGGTTGAATAGTTTAGAATGGTTGCGCGTTTTATTATGTAGTTCTGTCCTTAAGGAATTTTGGGGATGAAATTCTTTTAAGTGGGGAGAATGTAATATTCCATAATTTTGACGATAATTAATTAAAAAGAAATTAATTAATAAACAATAATATTCAAAATATAGTTTTTACAAATGTCAGAATTTGGCTATGAAACTTGCATCATTGGGTTCGTTGCAATTTTCTGATCAATTTTCATATATAAAGTTTTTCGATCGGAGTTCAAATGAAAAGGTTATTAACGTTTGAAGTTTTTAAATTAGAAAAAATTATATATGTAATGAAGGAAATAAAATGTAATTAACACTAATAAATTAACGTTAACTATTGAGTAGGGTTTAAGAAAGTTAGTACAGAAATAAATTATCTCGGTCAGATAAAAAAGGAAAGAAATCAACAAAAACTAAACATGCTTAATTAATTAACAAAAGTAACATCGACCGGTGGACCCCTAACTTAGGCCGATCGACCGCTAGCGGTTGATCGGTAGAGGGTGGCGGTCGAACGAGTGAGCTGTTGAATCAAGAATTTTGACATGGCCGAACGGCTTGGATTTAAAATAAAAGAGTCTAACGGCTGGCATTAATTCAAACCCCTATAAATGCGGGCATAACCCTTCACTTTTCTTCTCATGTATTCCAAAGCAGTGGCGAAGCTCTACCATTTTCTCTTCTCCACAAAATTGTTAACTCCTAAAAATAGTTTTATTTTATACGTATATACAAGTGGAGAATAGTAGAGGATGATTAAGGAAAAGAATAGGGTTGAATCAAATCGTCAAAGCAAAGGTAAATTATAAATCCCGATCTAAAATGTAAATTAAATCCAAATCTCTTTTCTAATCAAGATTTTTGATAAATATGTATACGCTTGCGGTGTATGTATTTAAGTAGCGAGTTAAACTGGAATAACAAGGATTAGATCTGGAGATTTGGAAAGCTAAAAAGATGAGTGGAAAATTATATATTTATATATAATATTGGATTTATATCTTTATAAATCAATTCCTGTATGATTGAAATGTAATTTTGGAGTTGTAAGCCAAATCATGCACGTGTAATGAATTTGTAAACCCTGCCTACATATTCTATGGTTGATAACTTTATTTAATATTTGCATGTACTTGAATCTGGAAAGTATTGAGTAGTAGTAGTCCCTGAATTTAGTGTTGGATAGTAGTAGTCCCAAAATTTGATGAATTATATTTTAACTCTAGATTTTTTAATTAATTGATTTATGCAAGTAAATGTAAATTAGAAGTTATCACAATATATTATTGGAATTTAAGTGGTATTTTAATCCATTGGAATGTAGGGTGTTGCAATGTAAATTTCTATAGATTATCAAGTTCAATTTTGCAAATAAAAATATATCATTTGAAATAACAAGGAATATACCTAAAAGAAAGAAGTGTATAAAATAGGGATATTTTACCTATTTTGTACTGTCTATTTCAATAACTACAAAAATATAATTCCTTGAAATTCCAAATGAAACATAAATTCCTTTTTGGGATAAAATATAGATATTTACAATGTTAACCTTTCCTTTTAGGGAATATATAATTCAGTGCATTAAAATGTAGAAATCCCTAAGTATGAATTAAAGAATTTAAGTTGTGATAATAATAACAGTTAAAGTATAAAATCAATATATAAATATACGCAGTAAAGACAAGATGGAAACCGGATAGTAAATAATAAAATGGTAGGCAAGTAATAAAATGAGTAAAGGCAAGAAGTATATAAAATATACGGGTATAGAAAGTCCGCTGAACAAGGGAGGGTAGTAAAGGTTAAATGGAATAGAAATAAAAATTCATTAATGAGAAAGGGAAATAAATAGGAAAAGATATTTAGGTCTTTTATTAAAGAGGTAAAAACGGTAAATTAATATTAAAAGGATAAGAAGTAAAAGCTTGAAAAAGTACGAAATGTTATTAATAGTAAAACATTGGAAGCGTAGTAGTCAGACAAGTATGAATGAGTATGTATATATATATATATATATAACCTCGAGTATGCGGTTATGACGGGTGCGAATTATTAAAGTTAGTAAATAACTTAGATAAATAAGAATGACATATAATGGGTTGGAATGCGAGGTCAATAGTGTTAAACAATAGAAGTCTGCCCACCGCAAAAGGCTAGTAGCAGTTGTGTATACATTATATCGATATGGGACATATTCAACTATAGGACCCATGGAATTATATACACTTGCATATAGTGAAGGAATACCCTAATAGGGTCTGCTTTAACTTTTAGGTGGGGTACCGCTATGATTGCATTAGGCAATCTAAATGGGAAGATAAGCTATGACTGGTTGCTATGCTAGTTTGTTGGTACCATATTTGGGAGTAGGAGCTGTACACAGGTCGAGAACGTCATCGGTCCTGAGCGATTGGCAGGAATGACGAGGGTTACACCTAACGGGGTACGCCTCCTACTAGTATAGGTCACGTTAGGTCATGCACCACTATAGTTATTTGCTAGATTGTTTGTTAGGGAAAAGCTGCATAACCCTTAAGAGAGGTCTTTCATAACGAATGGGGTAGTTTGTGGTACCAAGTCCACAATAGTCTAAGGAGTTGAGTCCTTTATAGTCCATGGAGCTGAGTCCATAATAGTCCGAGGAGTTGAGTCCTTTATAGTTCATGGAGCTGAGTCCACAATAGGAAGTAGACAAGTAGAAAATCCCTAAGGCGAGGTAGAATACGGCTAAACTATATGACACCGTTATTAGGCACTACGACAGCTCCTTAGTATGCACGATGATGGGACGTGACACTGCATTGATGAATCCTGATGGGGTGCTGGGTTAGGGATACTAGCGGTAATAGCACTTGGTCCAAAGGAGGACTGTGGTATACACACACACACACACACATATGTAGTTATGGTCTACTTCGGGTAGATAGGGCGTATCGTACACGTACATGGAGTCGAGACGACTATGTAAAATAAAAAGGCATAACATGTGATGGAAGGCAATCAGCATAAACTAGTGTTATGTATAAAGTGTATAATTTACCAGTCACCAGAACATTATTTTGACCCCCTCCTTATTACAACCCGCATGATAGCTTTAGAGGGACAGGTATTGGTGCAAGGCAGGAATAGTGGAAGGATAGGTTTCCTTAGACATGCTTGGCATTGACAAAGACAGTAGATATTGGAAGTGTCAAGCTTGGTCAGTAACTATATGATTTATTATACTTTACTATTCCGCTGTGAGTTAGATCGATGGTGCTTTGATATGCATTTATTTATTCATTTGTAGGATACCATATCAACGATCCGTACTTTGATGGACTTGGATTTTCGATTTAGCGAAATTTCAAGCCCGTTAGAGTGCGGGTTGTTGTAGGAGTTCAAGTCAATGGAAGACCGAGGTGGTATGAAGAAAGTTAAGGGTATATGAGTTATGTACGACGTCATCCTTGTAGGAAATTACGATGACACAATTTTCTTAAGCTGTAATAAGCATGCTTTTAGTGTCTTTGATGTAAAATTTAATTTTTATTAAAATAATGTTTGAGTTCAATTTTGGATAACTTTTATTTTTGAAAATATAATTTACTAAGTTAAAGATATAAAGAAATTTTGTTGTAATAAAATGAATTAATTAATTCTTTTCAAAAATATATTGAACTAGAATAAAAATTTACAATGGAGATAAAATATTAAGATAGTGTAAATAATTTCTTTATAACTAAAATACATAAAAGAAGTATTATTCGATAATAATAAAATTAATAAATCAACGAAAATAATCAATTATTAAACTTAAATATTTTTGAAAATTTTATCGAAAAATATTTTGTAAAATATATAATAAATAGATCGATTTAAATAGAGAGTATTTATACATGTGAAAAGGGGGCATTAAGTGTAAATGAAAGAGATTAAACAAAATTGTAAAGTTTTAAGGGATTTATTGGAATATTAGGGATTAATCGGAATAATCTCAACAACAAAGCATTCACTTAACCCCTTTTATTTCTCTTCATCCGACCCATTGTTCAGCCCAACCCATTTTCTTCCCATTTTCCCAAATACTTGCATGGAAGAATCAAATATGAAATAAAACGATGCAAGGGGTAAAAATGAACGACGTGCAATGACAAGGAGCGGACGATGACAAGAAGCGGGCGACCTTACCTTGGTTGTGCCAGCGCACGACATAGAGAGGCATGCGGCGAGAAGGAGACTGGTGGCATCGTTCTAAATAGTGTGATGAGGGTGCATTTGAGTGCGATGGTGAATGTTTTCGATGATGGCAGGTGTGTGTAGTCTAGTGCGCGAGTGGAGATGGCAGATGACATCCGTCAAGGGTAGGGCAAGGCAACGAAGCATTGGTTGGGTTGCCTGAAAATTAAAGTGAGTTATTTCACTCACAACTATGCTAGTCTTTGTTTGATTTCCTTCTTGTGCTTTAGTTGATTACTGTTGTGATGAATTATCCCTTGTGTTTGATTAATACTATGGCTAACTTTTGTTGATTTACTATGTAATGCATTACGATATTTGCATGTTAGAATTTAACTTGAAAATGGCTAGGAATGACACTTGAAATTCATCATAAGGAGATAAATGTGTTAAAATGTGAAGTTTTTAAAGAAATAAAATATTTTGGATATAAATGATGGATTTTGGAATGAGTTTTATTTGATGTTGAAAACAATTATCAGTGATGGAAAATACTTAAAAGCGGTGATATTCAGGATTTGTTTATATAAGTATATTTATGAATATATCCATTTATTTATCTATGATTATAAAATTATTTGAAAGATTTTTATAGAATGGATTTAATATTTTATATTCTAAAGTGATAAATTTATATTTATGGGAATTGAATAAATTGGATGTTTTTTAAAATAATATTTTGGAATAATAATAAGTCTGAATGTGATTTACTAATCGTATTTAAGTTATTATTAATGAAAATTTATTATATATTTTTTATTTGCTTGTTTTAAATAAAAAGAAACTGATTTAAATGCCTTTGGAAATATTTAAAAAAGTGCACGAATAAAATTATTTTGGAAGAGAAATTTTGTAATATAAGTAAATTTTATAAATTGATATTTTAGTGTGAAATATTTGGAAGATTGTATTATAAGAGAACTCTAGTTTGATAAATTATTTTCAATAGTAGTTTAAAAGGGTTTGGAAGCTAAATAAGGGTTTTAAAAATAAAGGGTTTGGTATTCGAATATTATGGATTTGGGAAATATTTTAAACTGAAAATTCTTTTTGGGGAAATAATATCTTCTAAATTTGTTGTTTAAAGGAAATCTTGAATTACGAAACTCTTTTAGTATTATTATTATTTTCAAAGTGTTAAAGAGGAATTTCAAAGTGTGTGAATGACTTTTAAAAGAATTTTAAGGGATTTGAAATTAGATGAAAGTTTTAAATAAAGATTTCCTTGTAATTATATAAGAGATTTACAACTATTAATTTTCGGAATTAACTAAGGATATTGGGAAAGAATAGGAATTTTGTAATCTAAACCTCTTTTAATTTAGTATTGGTATCTGAAATTATAATGAAGATTTTGTAAATAAATATTTTATAATAAAATCCCTTCTTGAGTCAATAAATGGCTGAATCGTGAAATTTGGGTTAATTCCATGCAATGAGAATATCGAATAAACGGAGTCATAATAACAATCGGTATGGACATTCCATAATATTTCTTTGGTTATTTCTTTGAATCATTATATAGAATATTATATGTTGTCGATTTTAATTTATAGACGTGTAGTAAACAAGTTAATAGCCCCATGTTGTATGCAACACTGCGACTGTTTATTTAGTTGCTTCTTAAATGTGAACACCGCTACTTCTTGTGGGTTATAGAATAATGCCAAGGGGTATGGCTTAATGTATGCCTGCTGGCTATGTTTAGTTAAGGTGTGTTTATAGCTTGTGTGCCAACTTTGTTGTGTGCTATTTGACTAGATCGGCCAGATGTTCACCCTAGCGGCTAATTATGGGGTCACACCGTGAATCGTGAAATCACTTTATTATTATTGTGTGCTCGATTACTTGTTATGTGCTTATATTTCCTGATATCACAAAGCCAACATTATGTTACCAAGGGCAAAACCAATGTCATGACACATCATTTCAGAGGATTGCAACATGCTAGGGTGTGCAGGTGAGACACGGTTGTCATGATGTTAACCGGTAGAAGAGTGCAGAATTGTTGATGTTTGCTTCCGAAAGCTTTGGAGTGTTAGCCAGGCGAAAAATCTGTCTAACATTTTTAGTGCTAGAAGGAGGGTCATTCCATTTTATTGAAAGCATGCTTAAGTCCATCCAAGCTCCCATTTTTGGATTCAACGATGATGGGGCCATTCCTTTCGAAGAATTCAACTTGATGGTCAAAGTTGGAAGTGACCCTCGTTGTAAGATCTTTGAAACTACTTTTGTCGTTATGGACGTCCCCTTAGTGTATAATGCCTTCTTTAAGAGGCCAGCTTTCTACGCCATAAATGAGTACGTATCTATTAAGCATTTACTTTTAAAATTTCCCATTGAAAATGGTGAAGGGCTTGTAAATGGAGACCAATGGATGTCGAGGCAGCTATATTATGCAAGTTTGAACTTGATCAATAAAGGGAAAACATCGTCTTATGAGATAATGTCAAAGTTAATCAACTCACTCCTCTCGAAGTTAAGAAAATAGTAATACCATGAGTTTTAAATCTATGGGAAGTCGGAAGAAACCTTTAAGAATCCTCCTAAGATAAGAAGATTCCATTATCGGAGAATTAATTTACATATCAAGCTACCAAAAAGAATATAATGAGGTTGAACAGGGGCAGAATAGTAAGTCCTCTAGGAGAAAGAGGAAGATTGTTCATGATGTATAGGAAGTCCCGAAGGAAGAAGAAATTAAGCTTGATTTTAATTCGAGGCAAGGGACCGAAACAGTTTCAGCAGCCGAGACTTTATAAGAAGTATGCCTTTATGAAAATGACAAGTCTAAGATAGTTAAGATATGAACTTATTTCCATCCCTCTGTCCGAGAGGAGCTAATTTCCTTCCTCCAACATAATCAAGATGTATCTGCTTGGACTCAGAACGACATGGTAGAAATTGACCACTCAGACATTTACCATTGTTTAAATATAAATCCGAAGTTTACACCCATAAGGCAAGATAGGAGGCCTTTAGACAAGGACTGATATATGGCGCTGCAAGAAGAAATTGAAAGGTTATTGAAGAATAATTTCATTTGAGATGTCTACTATCCGAAGTGAATCGCTAATTCGGTATTAGTAAAAAAAAGTCGAATGGGAAGTGGAGGACTTGCATTAACTTTATAGATTTAAACAAAGCTTGCCCAAAGGATTGCTTCCCTTTACTGAGAATCGACCAGTTAGTAGATGCTACCAGTGGGCATCAATTGCTTTCGTTTATGGATGCCTATTCCGGGTACAATCAGATCCCAATGTTTAAGCCTTATGAGGATCATACAAGTTTCGTCACCAACATGGGTTTGTTCTGCTATAAGGTAATGCCCTTCGGCCTTAAGAATGCCGGGGCAACATATCAGAGGTTAGTCAACCAGATGTTTACTAAACAAATAGATCAAAATATGGATATGTATGTTGTCGACATGTTGGTCAAATATAAGCAGTCAGAAAGTCATGTTTCGAATCTAGCCGAGATGTTTGATCTTCTTCGAAAGTATAAGATGAAGCTAAACCCTTAGAAATGTACTTTTTGTGTACAATCTGAGAAATTCCTAGGTTTTATAGTAAGTGTTAGAGGTATAGAGATAAACCCAGATCAGACAAAAGCTATAACCGACATGAAATCTTAGACTAATGGAAAAGAATTAATGAGTTTGAATGGAAAGATCGCCGCTTTGAACAGGTACATAAGTCGATCAACCGATAAGTGTATTCCCTTCTTTATCCTCTTAAAGAAGTGTGTTACTTTCAAATGGAAAGATGAATGCCAGAAAGCATTCGTAGATCTGCGAAGCATTTAATTTCTCCCCCGGCATTGTCCAAACTAATAGATGGAGAAACCCTGTTCCTTTATTTGGCTGCCTCGGATAAGGCCATAAGTTCATCCTTAGTAAGAGATGATGACGGGATCCAGAAGCCCGTATATTATGTAACTAAAAAGTTAGGTCCAACGGAGAAGGAAAGCACCACTCTATAATTGAAAAGCTCGCCTATAGCCTGATATTCACATTAAAAAAGCTTCGGCCAAATTTATTAAAGTCCTTACATACCAATGGCTTCGATAAGTTTTTAGTAAACCCGAGACTGCGACCAGGTTAATCAAGTGGGCAATAGAGCTTAGCCAGTATGAGATATCATATGAGCCGAGGACAACAATCAAAAGTTCAAGCACCCGCTGATTTCATCATCGAATGCAGTAGTTTTGAAACCGAAGCCAAAAATAGAGACGACAAGAGTAAACAATTCTCTTGGCAACTTTATGTTGATGGAACCTCAAATGAACAAGGGGCAGTGCCTGTTATATTTTGGTAACCCTAGAATATCATAAAATTTACTACACAATGAAGCTCGCCGTCTCAGCAACCAATAATGCAGCCGAGTATGAATCCATAATCACCGGATTAAGAATGGCTATTTCTATCAAGGTCTCAGAGATTCGGATATATAGTGACTCCCAAATAGTCGTTAATCAAGTTCTCGATCACTATCAAACCTGAGACCCATGGTTAGCTCTTTATGTTAAGCAAGTGAAGCAACTACTTGGAGCTTTCGAGAGTCATCACACAGAAAGCATCTCTAGAGGTCGAAATACTAGGGCCGATGCCTTAGCAAAATATTCAAGCTTAAGGGATGTAAGATGGTGTAATTTCATTCCAGTCGAGATCTCAGAGAAACCTAGTATACATGTACCGGAGAAAGTGTTAGTTATAACATGGGCTAAAGCTGGTCGAAGTGAATCTATAACACCAGTAATAACTAAAGAAAGTTGGATGTCATTATATATTTGGTATCTAACAAATGATATTCTACCTTCGGATGATGCCGAAGCAAGATGGATTAAATATAATGCTCGAAGGTTTAGAATTATAGATGGAGTACTCTATAAGATGGGATTCTGAACTCTATACTTTCGGTGTGTAACGGCCTCAAAAGGTCAATGGTTGTTGAAAGAAGCCCACAATGTGTGGAGACCATTGTGGTGGCCAAAAGATGGCAAAGAAAATACTCCAACAAGGTTTCTATTGGATGACACTAAAGCAAGATGCATTAGACTATGCAAGAAAATATGATAAATGCCAGTTTTATGCAAAAGTGCCAAGAGCTCCTACTAGCAAGCTCACCCCAATGATGAGTACATGACCCTTTGGTATCTGGGGCATTGATCTTATTGGTCTCCTTTCGACTGCTAAAGGAGGGGCAAGATATGCCATAGTGGCGATTTATTACTTTACAAAATGGGTTGAGGCCGAGCCCTTAGCTACCACAACCTCTAATCAAGTGATAAAGTTCATGATGAAGAACATTGTATCTTGATTCGGACTTCCACATAAGATCATTATCGATAATGACACTCAGTTCGAGAGCTGAGGTTTGTAGAATATTGCCAAGATCATGGAATCATCAAGAGTTTTTCTTCAGTGGCCCGTCCACAAGAAAATGGGGCCGTGGAGGCAGCTTACAAAACTATCAAGGCTTATTGAATAAAAGATTGAATAAGGCAAAGGGCAACTGGGCAGATGAATTTCCTTTGTTTTGTGGGCTTATAGAACAAGCTCCAAGACCTAAACAAGACACACTCCTTTCTCTCTAGCTTACGGCTTCGAGGCTATGCTCCCTGTCGAGTTAGAAATTGGCACTCACCAAAGGTATTATTATAAAACATAGCGGAACGTAGAGCTCCAAGAGGAGTCACTGGATTCATTGCCCGAACTCCGAAAAAAGCATCTTTGAGAACCATAGAGTATATTCAGAAGATGGACTGATACTACAACCAGAGGGTTCGAACCAGAAAATTTGAGAAAGGGGACCTCGTTCTTCAAAAGATAATGCCAAATACAAAGGATCCGGCAGATGGTGTTAGTACCTCAGGCATTAGTTTTAATGACAACAACCATATGACATTATATAAAATATAGATAACATTTTATGAAATATAGATACTAATGTTTTTATCAAGTTATATATAGTATATAGTGCGGGATATTAGATAGGTATTAATTAAGAAGACTCTACAGTATCAAGTGAAGATTCAAGAGGCTGATATAGAGATCTAAGAATTAGAGATTGAAGATTCATGAGTATTGAAGAACTCAAGATTTCTCAGGTAAGTTATAGAGTCATAGAATTTTGTTAAAACCATGATAGCACTTCTTTGATCTCTCTCTCTCTCTCTATTTTTCCTTTTCAAATGATTTTCACTTTCAAATATCTTATAATTCAAAAGTAGTTTTTAAAGAGAATTCTTGTTTTCAAAATAATCTTTCAAAATAGCCTTTAAATTTTTTCTACTTTTTGATTTTATTATACCTTAAGAAATTAAGTTTTTAAAGTGTTTTAAAATATACTTTGAATATTATACTTTGTTATAGTTTTAGTTTTAAAGCTTTCTACATATTTATAAGTATATTATAATATCTGTTACAACTTTGGTTTTAAATATATTCACTTACACTTTATTATTTATATTGAAAATCCTTTATATACTTAAAATATTCTAAAAATAATTTTATAAAGGTTTCTTAAGTTTTGATATAATTAAAATATGTATAAACTATATTTAAATGATTTTACAAAGTATCAAAATATTTCCCAAAATCTAATATTTTTAAAATAATTTTTATAAATTGATTTTCAAAATTACAAAAGGTATGTCGAAATATCCCCATAGAGTATGTCGACATATGGACCAAAATTTTCAAAATTCAAATTTTGAGTGGAAGTGTCTTTTCATCATACCTCTTCACTAATGGACATGACTGTTGTTTCTCTATAAATAGGGGGTAAACCAACAAATTTTGGTTAACTACTTTCTCATATTTTCTCTCCTTTTTTACTCTCTTGTTTTCTAAAAGAAATTATACTCAAATTCTTCTCAAATTCAATCGAAATCAAATTCAACTCCACTGATTTGATTCTCTATTGACTACTCTCTGACTCTCTCATCTCTCTCGTCTCTCCTACTCAAATAAGATCAAAGTGCTATCCAATAGATTATAGGATCATTTGTATTCAAGATCAACAATCTATGTCTGTAAAACTCTATCAAATCATACTCGTATATTGGTGGGTGTGACTGTAGCCCATGTAAATCAATTGGGTGTGCTTGGTGACTTTGAAATTCAAGTGGGTGTGCTTGTGGCCCATGTAAATCAAGTGAGTCTACCCAGAGCTTGTAAAGTCTGGAGGGTGTGTGTGACGACCCGGAATTTCTAACAATTTAACTTGGAATAATAAACTGATTTTAAACATTTAAAAAATAGATGTTGACTTGAATTCGAAATATCAATATTTCATTGGTAATTAAAATTGTTGAATTTTATTGTTAAATATTGAATTTTAATATAGAGTTCTAGCTTCTCCCATACGCTACTCTTTCCCCAAATATCAATCGTGCTTAAGAAGCCACTCTGAATTTTTAATACGTTTCCTTGGCTTCCATCATACGCTCCTTCGTTGATAAAATAAATTAAGGGGTAGATATTTTTTCTGTTCGTTCATATCTAGAAGGAAGGGAGTTCCTCCCTTCATTTTTGGAAATCAAATCGCTAAAAAAAATATAATATATGGCCGAAGAGAACGAAAGCGCCTCCATCCTAATAATCAAATCGCCTCACCCTCCTCACCGTAGAATAGAAACTGAGATCGCCGTGGCCATCAACTCAGTGAAGATCGTGGTGGATGACGAGACGCTCGGCTCGAGTTTGCGAAAAAGAGGGGGAGGGGGCCTCGTGAGTTTTTGCGCTGTCAAAGGGAGTCAGGAGCTCGAATACGAATTAGGGTTTAGGTCGCATGATGAAGTGGTAGATGCGAGGCAGGGATTCGCGATGGGAAGTGAGGTTCGTTGTCGACTTCGATTAGGGTAGAGGCGGCGATGGTCAGCGAATGGGGTTTGACAGTGGCAGATGGCGACGCGAGTGTCGAGGCCGTGGCTGGGTTCGACTTTGATTTGAAAGACAGTTGTTGAAGGATTGGGGTTGCGATCAAATCAGGGAACGCAAGGCGATATAGCCTCATGGTCGGCAAAACTGTGAGTATTCTTTAGTTGATACTTGATTTGGCATTCAAGTATGAATATTTTGTTTCTACATTTTGTCCTGGTATGGATTGCTGAAGTGCCTGATTTCAATATTTAACGATCTGTTAATAGCATTGTAAAAATTTAATGCATTCCATAATATTTAGCAAGTGTCACAACTGATCACTCAACAATCAAACTTTAACCCTACAGAACATGTAAAACAGAAATAGGAGTTTAGATATCGAAGCACCTATACAAAGTTAATTTTAAAATTTTAATCACTAGATAAATTAAATTTTAGATTAAAATGATTTATTGGTAAGTCAAATTTAAATCAGAAAACCAAGGTGAGTAAATCTCACTTTGGTGGATTTCTATTTAAATTTGAATGATTAAATTTAAATGTTTGGTTGAATGATTGAATTGATTTGATATGCTCTATGAATTGATGATCTGGTGATTTTGTTTTGAAGGGTTCTCGAGTTAATTGTTGCTTAACTCGTAGTATTGGGAATTTTAAGTTGTTTTAAACTTCAACATAAATAAAGAAATGTTTCCATTTTTAGTTACTAAGGGTTGAATGAATTAATTAAGATGAATTAATCAGTAACAACCGACTTATGGGAAGTTAATCGGTATAAGTAATTAAGGATGAATGTAAATTAATAATTAATTTATTTATTAAGCAATTAAGATCATTCAATGATCTTAGTTGAGACTAATTAATATCGTGAAGTTAATTTAAGGTAATTACTTGAATGTGATAGAAAGGTAATTAATCAGGATTGATTAATTAAGATGGATAATGAAGGGTTGACTAATTATTTGATTTTGGAATTTACTAATATTTAATGAAGAAATCTAAACGAATGTGGTTAGAAATTAAATTAGAACCATTGAATTATTTGGCATGTGTTGGATAATTGAATGGTATTGGATGTTTTGAAGGTGTTGATATCTCTGATATGAATTGTTGTGTATTCCATTTAAATAATTTGGGATAAGATAACATGAGTTTCGAAGAGACCGGGGTCGGGTATTCGGAATACCCGAAACCACTTTAAAATTTTAGATTGTCTTGTGAAGTCAATAGACTGGAAGGAAATTATTTAAGTAAATTGGATTATTTTATCTAAGTGGGGTACATAGAAATTGATGGGTTGAATAAGTGTTGTTTATAGCAAACTGTGAATTTGTTAAATTGATATAAGTTACCCGGGCTAAAATAAGATGTTTGCTTTGGTATTCTATGTTGGTTGAGTTTACTCACGCTGGTTTCCAGCCTGACCCGGGTGTTACTTTGATGTAATGCTCGGGTCAGACCGAGTATTACAGATTTCAGGTACGGACGTTCTGGAGCTCAGGAGTCGAGCTGGATGGCAGGAACGTATAGAGTATTTCTGCTGCAGTATATTTTTGTGTATCTGTGACATGAAAATTGAATGTATTTCAGTGACTAAATATATGTAAACTCTGATGTATTAAAATGTAATTTACAGATATAGTATTCTTGTAAACTGTATTATTTGCTATTATATTTTATCCGATGCGATTGTGAGATGTTGATGTTTCTGTTCTTCTTCTTCTACCTCTTTCTTCTTTTCCTAACTATCTGGAATTTTCGGCTTCGAAAATTTCGGGTCGTTACAGTTGGTATCAGAGCTGAAAGGTTAAGCGAGAACCTTGGCTCTGGTGGGGATTACTCATTTAATAGAATCTGAAGTACTCTAGAATGAGTCGAGTATATATATATATATATATATATATATGAGAGCGTACTTGTTATTTTCTTATATAAGGATTTTAAATGATTTTATATAAAAGTATGTTTTGATATATAAAGCAATATTTCCTGTTAATAAATGTTAAGGTGATTGGTTGTTAAATTATGGAAATCAAATGTTAAGAAGTAATATGATACAACCAAATTGGAAACGAATTAAATGGTAACAAAAATACAACCAAACTGAGATCTTGTATTGGAATTAAATTAAGTGAAACTAGAAGTACAACTAAATTAAAATTCAATGAAGATAAGGTTGAAATGAATTCAGAATTAAATGGTATAAAGAGCTAAGTTAATTTGATCTAAAAAGAATTAGGTCAACATTTAAAATTTTAACTCGAATTTATATAATTCGAGATGATTTGAATTTGAAATTTTGAATTAAATTAGTACAAGTTAAAATTGGTTTGAATCAATTAAAAAAATTTAGATTGATTGAAAATGAAATTCTAGAATTTGAACTCAGAAATTAAATTGTATAAAAACTTTAAATAAAGGTTAATTTGGTTTAAAAGAAGTTAAACCAATCTTTGAGAATTTAACTCGAATTTATATAATTCGAGATGGTTAAAATTTGAAGTTGGAATAGAATTCATTTAAATTGAATCCGGTTGGAATTAATTGGATTTGTGATTAAAGATGGATAAGTTTAAAAATTCAAATGGACAATTTGAATTGGATTAAATTGAAGTGATTGGAACTGAAGTGGGTGGTATCAGTCCAAATTGATTGGAATTTGAAATATAGATAGTAAATGTAATTTATAAATTGATATAAATGGGATTATAAATTGAAATAGAATTCCAGGGAATATTTGAAACAAAGTAAGATGAAAATTCCAGAGTAATGTTTAAATATGAAATGGAATGGTTGAGAATTTGGAATTTTTGGGAAAATTTAAAATTCCTTTGGATTGTAAGTGGTTTCCCAAGGTTTTAGAGAAATAATAGTATTATTTCAAAAATATTTTTGTGTTGAATCTGAAATCTGGGAGATTTGAAATTAAAAATATTTGAAAATGTTTTTAATAAGATAAAAGCATTGAACTCTTTCGGTCACTGGAAAATAACGTCGGTAATGACTGCAGCATCATCGATGTTCATTTTCGAGTTTCTAGAAGAGAAATTGCTACCAAATTGTTTTAAATTGGAATTGCTTGTGAACTGGGTTTGGTTTTGAAATTCAAAGAGATAATTGAATTTTCCAAAGCATTTTGGATATAGTTGAATTCTAAGGTGATACTGAAATTTTGGAAATTTGTTAAACTCTAGAATCTTGATTAAAATGTTTATGGAATAATAATATATAATGGTTAAATAAAATGTATAATTCCGAGTTAAAAGTAAAATGTGAATGAAATTGATTATAAATAGAAGTTGTAAAATAGAAGTTATAAATAAAGTCGAGTAAGTAAAAATCAAATGGAATTTGATTTGAAATTTGAAAGAAATTTGAAAATTAATTAAAGTTGAATTGGGAATGAATCAAGTCCAATGGAAATTGGAGTATTTAAATTGGAATTGGGTCAATTTAAATGGAAGTGGAAATTTAAATTGAATTGATGGGAAAGTGGACAGTTTTGACTCTGGACTATCTTCAGTATAAATTGTTTTAATATAAATTCATTTTTCCAAGCTATTAAATATATACAACCTTCCTTCCTTAAGGCAAATTATTTTATATATTTTTGGAGCTATTTAACCATTTTTCAAATGTTTCTAAACTAATTACTATATTTCAACTAGTTTATAAATTAATTACTATTTTACGACTATTTTGCAATTATCTAAAATTTCTATAACTATTTAACTATTTTCTAATTATTTTGCAACTAGTTAATTATTTTATGGCTATTTTACAAACTAATAATTATTTTCAACTACTTATCTGTTTTAAAAATTTCAAGCTATTTTCTAAATATAAACCGGTCGGAGTTCAAACTGTTATTGGTTAAATACTCAATTGAGATAAGGATTGAAGTGATAATCCCATGAAATTAAAGCAATTGTGAGTATGTGAATGGAAATTCAAGTGAATATAAATAGAAAAGGATTTTTGAAAGTGTTTGAAGTATAAAAGGAGTTTTATACAAGCTTGAAAATGATCCAAAGTTTTAAAAATTATATATATGTATATATATATAAAGGATTTTATGAGAATTTTGGAATAAGGTTTTGGGAACCTTTGGATTTGAAAGGGCTTTTGATTTTTGGGTAAAATCAATATTGGAATTTGGAAAAGCCTGATTTGTGAATTATCGATTTTTGGGAATCGATTTTGTGTAAAGGTACCTATGTGAAATTCATACTAGGTGTATGATTTGAAAATACTATATGTGTATAGTATAAAGTGTTTTGAGATTGGCTCTGGGGAAAAAGGCGCTCCCTTGAAATGAGCTTCTCAGGAGTGCCACTGGGTGGTACTGCCTTGAGCCTCTAAGGGGAGGTTCTAAAGTTGATCCTGTGAGGAGTCCGGACAAAACTAGTTCCTGAGGATTATGAGTAGTGTACCATAGCGAAAGTCGTGTGTGCCGCTGAGAGCCAGCAGTCTGCGTTTGATTTTATATCGGTAGACTGTGACACTATGGTAACATAGCGAAAGTCGTGTGTGCCGCTGAGAGCCAACAGTCTATGTTTGATTTTACATCGGTAGACTGCGACCTATGTAGGAGTGGAGAAGTTTCATTTCGACAGCGTAATCGTGAGGCCGCTGAGAGCCTGCAGTTACATGGACTTTTGCTGCGACGACAACGTAACCCTGGATGTAACTGCGATCTGTCGTGGGTTCTATGGTGTAATCAGTTACATGGACTTTTGCTGCGACGGCAACGTAACCCTGGATGTAACTGTGCCCATAGATGGGTGTGATGATTTCCAGAGCATTCTCACCAAAGATATTTTCAGTAAACTGTTTTCAAAAACTATTTTCGATATTTTCAAGTAAAATTTCTTTCGAAGTATTTTCACTAGATGTCGAAAATGAGTCTGCTAAGTACTTATAGATTTTCAGTCCTACGTCTGATCAACGTATGACTGAATTTCTGTGAGAACAAGGATGGACTGGTTGAGACATCGAGTTATAAAAAGTATTTTTATAAAAAGCTATTTTAATAATATTATTTGAATTTAAAAGCATTTCTAAATTTTAAAATAAAAGTGTTGGAATTTTGGAAAATGAAAGGAAATCCAAACTGAATTTATAAACTTTGAACCCAGGAAAATTTAATGAAGTGATTTTTGTAATAAAATCGAATCTCGATTTAAAAGTTGGAAGTAAGCTAATTAACTAAATAATAAATTGCTAGAGTATGTTAATAAAGATTAGCTCGGTTAAATAAAATGGATTGTACGTTAATAATGGAGTTTGGGAATGAATTTGAATTGTAAATAGAAATTCGACTGGGATTTGATAATGAATTAAATAAGTGGAGATGTTGTAAAAATAAAGTGGAGTTGGGTTGAAAAAGTGATGGTTTGAATTACCAATACAATTCAAAGGTGATTTGAAAAAAAAATTTAATTGAGAATGGCTTGTATTAATAAAATAAATTTGGAAATAAAGTAAGTAGGTGAATTAAAAATTTAAAATGGAATGAGTAAATAGGTTAATTGAATTAAATAATAAATGGATGAAGTCAGGTTGAATATAAATATTAAAAAAAAAATTAATCAGGGCTTTATTTGGAGTTGGGTCGTATGTTTTTAGGCTAATAGATTGTTTTGATTTGACCATTGCCCTACGCTCGAACTAGTAATTTAGTCTGTACACTTGAAGTTCTAATTTGAAACTATGTTTGCTCACATAAGTATTTGGGACAGTATAATAATCTTAAGTTATAATTCCAAAAAGTGTATATACGAGTTTTGAAATGTTGCATGATCTAGATCTTGATCTGACAGTGCCTATAAAATAAAATAACAACAAAGTATACATATACATTGACTTAGTACATATTATTATTAGCAACCTACATTTCTCAAATACTTAAAAAGGAAGTGTGTTGTCCATACTTTTGTATGTGTAATAAAGCCTCGTTTGTGATTATGTGTAAACTAATAGCCTGGCATTTTTAAGTAATAGCATAGTACCATATGTGATTTTTTCCTTTTGACTTGGACTTTATTTAAGTTGCCTATTTTCCTTTCATATAAAGGATGTACTGATCAGGTCTGTTCAGGTCTTTAATATATATGACTTGACCTAGTGCATGTTTTATTAGCAGCCTTTAAATGAATAGGTGATATGCTTTCTAATGTATAACGATAACTTAACTGCAAAACATATTACATTTTGTTAAAACTGGATTTTACCTTAGTTTAAAAACACATATACTTATATTTATAAGTTTAGATTTAAAGTATATAAGGAGAGACTTAAATTGTAAACCAAGATAAGTATCAGTTTAGTCTTCAACTAAGTGTAGCTATATATTCATGCATTAGCCAATTAAAATGTCTTATGATCCTTCTTGTTTTTAAAATTTGAACAAAATGGTATATGAATTGGTTGAAGGAAATGAAATCGTGTTGAAATCATATCAATTGCTCGTGGAAGTTATTTAGAATACATTTCTTTAGAATTGAAGTGTTATAGTTGTTTTAGTAAGAGAAATGTTGTAAACTTCATATATATAGTGCTTATACGTTTAAATTGAGATAGTACAGGTACCTGAAGGCCGTTTGACTGGATTTGGTTGCGCTATTTGCTAAAATAAATAAGTTGCTTGCTTAAATTGCTAAAAAAAAAAGGTACGCCTACACAAAAGAATTCAAAATAGGAGATATGAACTGCATATATTGATATGTATTGTGATTTCCGGCCTGAGACCGATGTATATATATATTTGTGCATCCTGCGATATCGCAGAAGTCCCTCCGTACAGAGGAGACTCTGCCAAAATTTTCCGTAAATTTTGGAGTTAGAAAATTTTTGAATTTTTTTGTTAATGACAGAACGATTTCAAATTGGGAAATTGAAGTAAATTAGTAAATGAAACAAATTTAAATAACGCTACGAACCAGTTATAAACGAAAGATAAATTAATATTCAAAATTAGAAATAAATTGAATAGAAGTAAATATGAAAACATGTATAAGAAAGATAAAATGATTTAAAAGGTTATGATTGGAGATTGTTGCTAAATAAGATATGCAGGTATAAAAGAGAAAAGGAAATTGGATTTGATTCCAAAGGATAAATTTGAATTGCCCGACAAAAAGGTATGTATTTAAATACCTGTATGAAATTGGATTGGGTTTTTGATATAGCCACTTGGCTTTTGTTTCTTTTTGAGAATTTGGGAGCCTGTAGAGGCCTTTTGTAGTAGTACCGAGCTAGCCGCGCAAAGGAGACGCTAGCAAAATTTTTCGGAAATTTAGAGAGTTAGAAGAATTTTGGAAAATTTTTTAATAATTTAAAATTTGAATTTAAATTTAAATTTGAATTGTTAAGTAAGTAAAATTTGTTGAATTTATGAATAAGTTTGGAAAGTTAGAAAGAGGGTTAGAGTGACTTTGATAAAAAGTTTGTTTAGTAAATTGATGGAAACTATTTGGGTTGAGGAAATAGTTAAAGGGTTAGGGATCATTCTTCCTAATTGGTAATTTCGGGGACGAAATTCTTTTAAGGGGGGAGGAATGTGACGACCCGGAATTTCTAACAATTTAACTTGGAATAATAAACTGATTTTAAACATTTAAAAAATAGATGTTGACTTGAATTCGAAATATCAATATTTCATTGGTAATTAAAATTGTTGAATTTTATTGTTAAATATTGAATTTTAATATAGAGTTCTAGCTTCTCCCATACGCTACTCTTTCCCCAAATATCAATCGTGCTTAAGAAGCCACTCTGAATTTTTAATACGTTTCCTTGGCTTCCATCATACGCTCCTTCGTTGATAAAATAAATTAAGGGGTAGATATTTTTTCTGTTCGTTCATATCTAGAAGGAAGGGAGTTCCTCCCTTCATTTTTGGAAATCAAATCGCTAAAAAAAATATAATATATGGCCGAAGAGAACGAAAGCGCCTCCATCCTAATAATCAAATCGCCTCACCCTCCTCACCGTAGAATAGAAACTGAGATCGCCGTGGCCATCAACTCAGTGAAGATCGTGGTGGATGACGAGACGCTCGGCTCGAGTTTGCGAAAAAGAGGGGGAGGGGGCCTCGTGAGTTTTTGCGCTGTCAAAGGGAGTCAGGAGCTCGAATACGAATTAGGGTTTAGGTCGCATGATGAAGTGGTAGATGCGAGGCAGGGATTCGCGATGGGAAGTGAGGTTCGTTGTCGACTTCGATTAGGGTAGAGGCGGCGATGGTCAGCGAATGGGGTTTGACAGCGGCAGATGGCGACGCGAGTGTCGAGGCCGTGGCTGGGTTCGACTTTGATTTGAAAGACAGTTGTTGAAGGATTGGGGTTGCGATCAAATCAGGGAACGCGAGGCGATATAGCCTCATGGTCGGCAAAACTGTGAGTATTCTTTAGTTGATACTTGATTTGGCATTCAAGTATGAATATTTTGTTTCTACATTTTGTCCTGGTATGGATTGCTGAAGTGCCTGATTTCAATATTTAACGATCTGTTAATAGCATTGTAAAAATTTAATGCATTCCATAATATTTAGCAAGTGTCACAACTGATCACTCAACAATCAAACTTTAACCCTACAGAACATGTAAAACAGAAATAGGAGTTTAGATATCGAAGCACCTATACAAAGTTAATTTTAAAATTTTAATCACTAGATAAATTAAATTTTAGATTAAAATGATTTATTGGTAAGTCAAATTTAAATCAGAAAACCAAGGTGAGTAAATCTCACTTTGGTGGATTTCTATTTAAATTTGAATGATTAAATTTAAATGTTTGGTTGAATGATTGAATTGATTTGATATGCTCTATGAATTGATGATCTGGTGATTTTGTTTTGAAGGGTTCTCGAGTTAATTGTTGCTTAACTCGTAGTATTGGGAATTTTAAGTTGTTTTAAACTTCAACATAAATAAAGAAATGTTTCCATTTTTAGTTACTAAGGGTTGAATGAATTAATTAAGATGAATTAATCAGTAACAACCGACTTATGGGAAGTTAATCGGTATAAGTAATTAAGGATGAATGTAAATTAATAATTAATTTATTTATTAAGCAATTAAGATCATTCAATGATCTTAGTTGAGACTAATTAATATCGTGAAGTTAATTTAAGGTAATTACTTGAATGTGATAGAAAGGTAATTAATCAGGATTGATTAATTAAGATGGATAATGAAGGGTTGACTAATTATTTGATTTTGGAATTTACTAATATTTAATGAAGAAATCTAAACGAATGTGGTTAGAAATTAAATTAGAACCATTGAATTATTTGGCATGTGTTGGATAATTGAATGGTATTGGATGTTTTGAAGGTGTTGATATCTCTGATATGAATTGTTGTGTATTCCATTTAAATAATTTGGGATAAGATAACATGAGTTTCGAAGAGACCGGGGTCGGGTATTCGGAATACCCGAAACCACTTCAAAATTTTAGATTGTCTTGTGAAGTCAATAGACTGGAAGGAAATTATTTAAGTAAATTGGATTATTTTATCTAAGTGGGGTACATAGAAATTGATGGGTTGAATAAGTGTTGTTTATAGCAAACTGTGAATTTGTTAAATTGATATAAGTTACCCGGGCTAAAATAAGATGTTTGCTTTGGTATTCTATGTTGGTTGAGTTTACTCACGCTGGTTTCCAGCCTGACCCGGGTGTTACTTTGATGTAATGCTCGGGTCAGACCGAGTATTACAGATTTCAGGTACGGACGTTCTGGAGCTCAGGAGTCGAGCTGGATGGCAGGAACGTATAGAGTATTTCTGCTGCAGTATATTTTTGTGTATCTGTGACATGAAAATTGAATGTATTTCAGTGACTAAATATATGTAAACTCTGATGTATTAAAATGTAATTTACAGATATAGTATTCTTGTAAACTGTATTATTTGCTATTATATTTTATCCGATGCGATTGTGAGATGTTGATGTTTCTGTTCTTCTTCTTCTACCTCTTTCTTCTTTTCCTAACTATCTGGAATTTTCGGCTTCGAAAATTTCGGGTCGTTACAGTGTGACTCGTTGCCTTGAAATCGAGATTGTATTGACTTTCCTATGTGAAAAGAAATCTGCACAAGGAATTGTACAGGACTGGATGTAGAGTAACTCTGAACCAGTATAAAATCCATGTGCGTTCTTTCCTTTTTTACTTTTACTGTATAATTATTAATTTGTGTTTGAATTCGTAATTGTTAATTGCATTGTTTAAACTATAATCTTAAAAGAATTCATAAAGATTCACAAAAATAAAAAACACTATTCACCCTCCCTCCTTCTGGTTTTAAATTAGCCTTAAGATCCATCTTCCGCTAAATAACATCTGGTATCAGAGCATTGGTTTTTAAAATTTTGTAATTTGAGTTTTGAAAATATTTAATGGTAAGAGACACTGATAATATTTTTAACACTATTTCTGAAAAGTAATTTGACAAAATTAACATGGCCTTGATTCACGAATTTGCATCCATTCATTATGAAAAGTCACTCGATCTTTTGAGAAGGTATAATTTGCAGGAACAGACATGTTATATGGCTTTTGATGAACAAACACCTGGTGGTCAAACTCTACAGATCAAAAAGGACAAATGGATACTGGATAGTGGATGTCCAAGGCATATGATGGGAAATCAGAGATCCTTAAAGATATCATTTACAAAGACGGTGGATCGGTCAATTTTGGAGACAACTTTAAAGGATATGTGATTGGCATCGGCAATGTCAGAAATTTTAAAACTCCTACCATTTCTAATGTTTTTTTAGTTAGGAGTTTAAAACATAATCTGTTGAGTATTAGGCAATGGTGTGATAAGGGCTTCAAAATTAAATTTGAAAAAGATAAATGTTATATTGAAGATAATGCGTCAAACATTATCTTTGAAGGCATTAGGAAAAGAAACATTTACATATTAAGTATGAAGGTATCAAATGATAATTTGTATCTTTTGGCTTAATCAAGTTGACCTTGGATTCGGCACAACAAATTTGGTCATTTAAATTTCAAATACCTTTTTAAAATTGCCAAAAATGATCTGGTTAGGGGTCTTCCAAAAATTAGTTTTAATGTTAATAATTTTTGTGATGCGTGTCAATTAGGAAAACATAGAAAAAGTTCTTTTAAGTCAAAAGATATGATCTCTACCTCTCAACCCCTTGAACTTCTTCATATAGATCTTTTTGGTCCCTTGCAAATACAATCTATAAATCATAATAGATATGTCTCTGTAATCATAGATGATTTTTCTTGGTTTACTTGGACAATTTTCTAAAACTTAAAAGTGATGCTTTTTAAATGTCTAAATTCTTTGTTAAAAGAATTCAAATCAAATATCTATTAAAATTAAAACTATTCAAAGTGATCATGGAGGAGAATTCGAAAATAAAAAATTTTGTAATAAGAAAGGAATTACTCATAATTTTTA
The DNA here is from genome assembly GCA_030737815.1 of Allium fistulosum. NCBI lineage: Eukaryota > Viridiplantae > Streptophyta > Magnoliopsida > Asparagales > Amaryllidaceae > Allium > Allium fistulosum. The sequence goes on along the minus strand of CM060908.1, from coordinate 298,771,155 downwards.
TTTTCCAAGAACACCTTAACAAAATGGACTAGTAGAACGTAAAAATAGAACGATTCAAGAGTGTGCTAGAACTATGTTAAATGATAGTGATTTACCTAAAATTTTTGGGTTGAAGCAGTTGCTACAACATGTTATATTTTAAATAAAGTTTTGATAAGACATTTAACTAAGAAAACACAATGCGAACTATTTTATAATAAAAAGACTAAAGTATCATACTCTAGAGTTTTCGGTAGTAAATGTTTTATATTGAATACTAAATAAAATTTAGATAAATTTGATGCTAAATCAAATAGGGGAATTTTTATTGGATATTCAAACAAAAGTAAAGCCTATAGGGTTTTTAATAGAAGAACTAATACTATTGAAGAGACATTACATGTTTCATTTGATGAAAATGTCAAAATTAATAATACAAGTATTGATGAAGAAGAAAATGTAGATGATACAAATGAAATTACTAATAATGAAATTATTAATAATGAAAACAATAAAGATACTGAAAATATATATCCAAATAAGAGAACCAAAATAATAATGGATCATCCTATAAAAAACATTCTAGGAAATACAGAATCTGTTGCTAAAACAAGAAATCGATTAAATAAAATGAGTAATATTGCTTTCATTTCAACTATTGAACCTAAAAATCCAAAGGAAGCATCAACAGATGATTCATGGATTCTTGCTATACAAAGAAGACTCAATTAACAAGAAATGATGTTTGGGAATTAGTCCCAAGACCTGAGGATAAATATATAACAGGAACTAAATGGGTATATAGAAATAAAATGAATGAACAAGGAGAAGTTGTAAGAAATAAAGCTCGTTTAGTTGCTCAAGGTTATTGTCAAGAAGAAGATATTGATGTTGATGTAACCTTTGCACCCGTAGCTAGATTAGAAGCGATAAGAATCTTACTCACTTTTGCAAATCATAATAATTTTAAATTATTTCAAGTGGATGTTAAAAGTGCTTTTTAAATGGTTTTATTAAAGAAGATGTTTATGTAGAACAACCCCCAATTTTGAAGATGAGAAATTACTTAATCACATTTATAATTTAAAGAAAGCTTTATATGGTCTAAAGTAGGCTCCTAGAGCTTGGTATCACAGACTTATATCATATTTATTACAATCTAATTTTGAAATAGGCAAAGTAGATAGTACTCTTTTTATTAAAAGAAATAAAAATGATATTCAACTAATACAAATATATGTGGATGATATTTTTTGGATCAACTAATGATAAATTAAACAAAGAATTTTAAGTTATAATGACTAAGGAATTTGAAATAAGTCATATGGTTACTTTTTAGGATTATAAATAAAACAATTAAGTGATGGTATATTCATAAGTCAAGAAAAATATGCTAAAGATTTTGTTAAGAAATTTGGCATGTCAATACCAGTGGTAAGCCAACTCCCATGGCAACAAATGGAAAATTAAATAAGGAAGAAAATTCAAAAGATGTAGATCAAAAATTATATAAAGGAATGATTGGATCACTACTCTATATAATCGCTAATAGACCTGATATAATGCATAGTGTGTGTCTCTGTGCAAGATATCAATCTCAACGTAAGGAAACTCATCTAAAACCTATAAAATGAATATTAAGATACGTAAATAACACATTAGATTGTGAACTCTTTTATCCAAATGAGGATTCCTTTGAATTAATTTCATATAGTGATGCTGATTATGCTGGTTGAAATCAGACCGAAAATGTACAAGTGGAACTTGTCACTTTTTAGGACACTCTCTAGTTTCCTGGTTTAGCAAAAAGAAAAATTATGTATCACTGTCCATAACAGAAGCAGAATATATTTCAGCAGCATTAGCCTATTCATAAGTTATTTATATGCAACAAACGTTAAAAGATTTTGGTTTAAATGTTATAAAATCACCAATATACAACGTTAAAACTAGGGCGATTAATTTATCTAAAAATCTAACTCATCATGCTAGAACTAAACATATAGATATACGGCATCACTTTCTAAGAGATAACGTAAACAAAGAAATAATCTCACTAGAATTTATAAATATTGAAAATCAAATAGCTGATATATTAACAAAACCATTAAACCAAACATTATTTACAAAGCTAAGAAGAGAGTTATGAATTTGTTCTCTATCAGAAATATAAAAATAATAACATACAAATCAGAAATTAAAAAGAAAAACAAATTATCAAATTTACACTAGATATGCTGACATAGATAAACTATATATGTCGACATATGCAGTTAAATTCAGAATTCAAATTTTCCTCCTAAATTCAAAATTCGAACTGGGGTTACATAACCATCAAATTTCGAATTCTTCTTCATTTTTCTGTCTTTTCACCATTCTATCTTCTAAAATAAAATAATCCCATAGCCTCCTCTAATTCTAAGCATCTAAGAGAGGAAAATTCATCTTTTTTCTTCCCATCTCCTATACAAGGTGTAACAACCCTAGTTTGAAGATTACCTATCAATATTAAATTATAATGGTAATTATAATTTAATATTGTGAATTAAAATGGAATTGGAGATTTATAATTGTTTATTTAGAATAAACAATAAATTTTGGAATTAAATTGTGAAAATAAAGTTTAGAACTTTATTTTATTTGGTTGGGGTGATAATAAATGGAAAATAACTTTATTTTAGAGAAAATGAAATAATTATATTAATTATTGCCCATTTACTTCTTTTAATAATTTTTAAAAGAAGTATGTGATTTTTAAAGGTTGTTATTTAAATAAAAAGGTGGAAATTGGTCTAAAAATATATTTGGCTATAAATTAAGTTTGGAAATGGTTTGAAATATTTTTCTAAGTAAGAAAAAGATTTTTGTGGAATTTTAGAAGTTAAAAATATGGTTTTATTCTTTTAATTGAGTAAATAGTGAATTTTTGTTAGATAAAGGATTTTAATAATAAAAATGTTTTAAAAATATAAATTTATCTTTTTATATAGTAGAAAATGTTTTATTTTATAAGTATACAAGTTTACATATTTTTCTTATGTAAAAATATGAAGAAGATGCATGTACGTTCATTTCTCACATACTCATCTTCCTCTTCATCCTGATAATAAGAAAATAGAACCCACTCCACCAAATTGCAAATTCAAGAAAATTTCTTCAAATTTACTCAGCAAATTAAAGTCTTTTTCAATCTAGAGTGATAATACAAAGGTAATCAAACTCTAAACTTACAATTTCATCAAAAATTTCTGATTTGTGAATTAGGTTTCTAATTTACCGTTTGTTTGTTCTTGCATGCACTGTTCTTCTCCTGTACAGGTTCTACAGGCTTATAATCAAGCAAAAAGCTCTAATCTTTCTTCATAAATCTAGGTATTTGCATCCAAACAGAAAGGTGAGTTGTAATACTTATAAATTCTAGCTGAGCCAAGAACAAAATTGCAAGAAACTGTAAAAATTTAGCTTCTGTTCGTATATTTCTGTAGTTGTTTTTCTCTGTTCGAAATCATAACGACCCGCTATTTTGGACCATTCAAATCGACAATAAATCCACACATGTCTGACTTGAATAATTCAAAATATCAGATTGTTAATTTAAATTTGGCAAAACTCAGCATATGCAGTAAATAAATCAATCACAGAATCACAGACACAGAGTAATACAATAATACGCAGCGGAATAGATAAAATAGTAGTTCATGAAGCTACTATATAAACATCAGAGTTAGAAATAAAATACAGCAGAATATCTCAAATGCAGTGAAGTCTCTAGTACAACAGATGACTTCTCTGAACAAATCAACTAGAAGAGCTGAAAGCTGAGGCGATAGTTGGATCTCCAAAGGAAGCTCCAAACTCCAAGGGTGAGTCTCAAATGCTGTATCGCTCGGTCTGACCCGAGCGTAAAGGAAAACACAAAACACTCGAGTCAGAACTAAAATTCTTATGCAAACTAAATCAAAATTTGATGTAATAAGGTATGCAAATAACTACATTTTTGAAGGTTCAAATTTCTGGAAATGTTATTGTTTCCATATTCAAAATACAATAGATTTCACAATAGATCCATTCTAGTAACTTACAAATTTACAGAACAATTCCAAATTAAATTTCATAGTTCAAGAGATTTGATTTATAAAAATGTTTCAAAGTTTCAACATTCAATTTTATGGAAACTTCCCAATGTTTCAAAATTTAATTTTGGAAATTTTCAAATAAGGTAACGACAGTTTATTTCCCAAAATCATTTTTATGGTTCAAATGGTAAGTCTAAACATACTAGTTTTTTTCCTCTCATGTAAATACATGAAATTCATCCGTTTTATATCTTTATTCAGTGCTCAAATAATCAATATGAAAATTTATATTATTACAATAAACTATAGGGTGATAACAAGTATATATCAAAATAAATGAACAAATACACATTCAATCACAATAGCATCCATCACATCATACAATCAACATTCAAATCAATCAATTCAACAAATCAACCAATTCAATAACATGTCATAGTAATTATTAGTCATTACATATTGGAATTTAGCTATTCAAACTAAATACCAATAAAAAATTCCAAACCAACAATCAAAACTTTAGCACTATATGACCTGGTTTAACTTGCAATAAAATTTTAGTATTTCGTGAGTGGGTTTAAACACTCACCTTATGGATTTCCCTTTCTTAGTCGGGTTTGGATCCGCTACTACTTCCTCCTATTGATTTATTTCCTTGCTATCTTAATCTTCTTCTTTTTTTTACAGAATTTTTTTTTGGAAGAGACAGTGAAGTTTGTATAGGTTTGAATTTGAAGAAAAGGATTTGGAAAAAGAGAATGTTTGGAAAAGAAGAAAAAAATTCAAGGAAGATGAAGAATTGAAAAAGGAAACGAAGCTTTAAAAAAAGAAGCTTTAAAAAAAGAAGCTTTAAAAAAAGAAGCTTTAAAAAAAGAAGAAGAAGATTTGAAGAATAAGAATAAGAAAAAGCTTTGAAAGAAGAAAAAAAGAAAAGAAGAAAAAAAAAAGAAGAAGGAGATTTGAAGAAAAAGAAAAAATGAAGGAAGAAAAATGAAGAGAGGAAAAAAAAATGAGATGAAAGTTTGTTTGGAGAAATGAAGCTACAAAAGATGAGATTTGAAAAAAATGAAATGAGGCTACAGAAATGATGATGGAAACAAATGAAAAGCTAATAGAGTACATATAAACAACTAGGAATTGAAATAAAGTAAAAATATGAACAGCCTTAAAATGGTGGTATTGAAAGAGGTGAAGTAAAGGAATAAATATATCAATAAAGATAAAAATAAATCTTCCGTTTTAAATATGAAGTTTCAGGAGAAAGAATTGCCAATGAAAGGAAGCTACAAGAACTAATGATGCATAAGCAAAATAAACTTCAGAAACGGAGAATAGTAAATGCTAATTAGATGGCATAAATATTAATTTGGATGTTCACATTAAAAACGGAAAAACAGAAAAGAAAAGAAAAACTTTAGGTAAAGCATTTGAAAAGAGAAAAACGAATAAAGGAGAAACAAATGAAAAGAATGAGGCAATTATTAATTAGAAATAAATCAAATGAGGTTATTACTAATTAATAAGAAACGAATGAGTATGCTAATAATTAAATGGATGCATAAGTGGAGACTACGTTGAGAACTTGAAAACGGAAGAGAGAGAATGCGAGGTGATAATAATGTAAAGCAAATGAAGGGATCACCTATAACCTATAAACAAACCTTTGGGGTCCAAATTCCAAAACTTACTCCAATTAATTCATATCAATAAACCCAAATATACACGTATTTACAATATTTAATTCCATATTAAAACATTTGTTTTATGTCAATATATCTGCATACTACATTAACACAATCAATCAATAAATCAACCAATCAATCTATATATTTATTTACGTTACTCAAACCAATTTCATTAATTAATGAATATATATCTATCTGTGCACTATAAAAATGATTTACTTTACTTTTCTAATTACTATAACGGTCACATTAATGCAACCAATTTACAAGTTTTAACCATATATAAAATGGGAAAATAAATATATATGAACTTATGTAATTAATGTACAACTGTTAATAAAAGGTAATTTCTAATAGATTCTAAAATATTTACAAAACCATGAATCCTCTGATATATTTAAAAGTTTGAATATTAATGTGTGTGCGTATATATTATTCTAAAATTCCATTTTTTTTTATCCAAAATCATTCTTGCTTAAAATGAAAGTTTTATTTTTATACGTCTCAAAACATGCAACAATTAATAACAAAAGAAATGAAGGGACCATGTACATTGCACAACCTTTTTGAAATTCAATTTGTGAAACGTAACCAAATTAACTTCATTAACTCAAATAATATTCAAATTTGTATGCATTTAGTTTTTTCTTATCTATGCATAATAAATAAAATTACTTACCATAAAAATGAAAACTTTCAATTTGGTTTTCCTAAAATGATCTTTTATTTCCATTAAAACATCATTTCCGTTTAATACAAAAGGTGCGTTTCTTTTATTAAATCTATTAATTGCAATCAACGTTTTCTTCCCTTCTAATTTAAATATTTCAATTACACTAATTACAATTACTTATAAAGTTAAATTTCAAAACAGACAACTAAAATGAATGAAAAATAGAATAATTGTTTCCTTTAGTCATTTAAATACGTTTATAAATTTGTTGTTTATACAGCAGAGCTATAAATAACTTACTTAAATAAATTATTTTTCTACTCTTGTAATCCATCTATATGCTAAAAATATACATATTTACTTCCTTTAAATCAATCATCCTATTCTTTATTTTAATGAAATTAAACCTACATTCACAAATGAAACATCCATTTTATTTGATATAAATGTTATTTTCCTTAAACCAACTTTCCTTATATTTCACAAAACATAAGCTATGTTTAATTACACCTATTAATTTACAATTTGGTGTCCTCTCTATCATTAATTGAAAATATTCAATTACATTATTTTCAATTGTTTACAAGGGTGAATTTCAAAATGGAAAAAAATAAATGAAATGAGAAATAAAACAATTATTTCCTATCAAACAGCGATTTAAACATATTTCTGCACTATTGGATACAAACAGGAATTATACATTTCTTACCAAATAATAGTTTCTCATCTCTACAATCAATCTTTCAGCTACCAAACATTTCAAATAAATAAACATATGATCCTTTTTTTTAAAAGAACATTTATTATTCCTTATTAACATTTAATATTCTAATCAATTGGAAATTTAAATTTAGACAATTATAAATATCATTCAAACCGATATTATTAAAATACACACTAACATTTGTTATCATCCTTATATTATTGTAAACATATGTCATTAATGGAAATTTTAATTAAGCTCATAATTTGTATTATAATCTAATTTGTATAAATAAAATCTTAAATTTTTTTTCTCTAACAATTTTATTCAAAAATCTTGTTTAATTTAATACTTTTAAATGTTTAAAAATATGGGTCGTTACAATCTCCCCCACTCAAAACTTTTAGTCCTCGAAAAGAAACAAGAAGGAATAAAAAAAAAGTTATATTTTATTTAAATAGTAAATTTATAAACAATTAAACCTACATAGTTATGTTTAATAAAAATAAAAAAAATAAAAAAAATAACTCAAATTTTAAAAAAAAAAGATCTAAGTCTTAAATTTCCGAAAAATTTCGGCAGAGTCTCCTTTGTACAGAGAGGTCCGGAAAAACAATAATATCAATAATAACAATATATGTATCATATTTCAAAAATAAAACACCCCATAAGCCAAAACAACCAATAATTTCAACATATTATTTACGTTTATTCAATTGCTTTCTTTTCACATCATTATTTACCTTTTTATTTATTTTCATTCATTCATACAATGTCTTTTTCTTTCTTTCATGTACTTACATAAATTATTTCACATTATTAACTTACGTTTATAACATTTCTTTCAAATCACATTTGAGAATATTTATCCAAAATACTTCCAAACAATACTAGTATTATATTTCAAAATCACTTGAAAAACAATTTCAAAATCCCGGAACTTGAGTTCTCAAATTTCCAATTAAATTCATTTTATTTATAATACTACTTTGCAATCAATATTTATAAAATTCCACTTCCTATGAAACAAATATATCACATACAACTATTAGTACTTCGTAATCAAGTAAATATTCCAGAACATGACTTCCAAATAGCAATTCCAATTTATTTTTCAAGCATATTACTAAAATAAATTTCCCAAATCATTTAATATCCTTAAAATTATACATTCAAAGAAACACATATAACTTTACTTAAAATATTTATTTGAATCTTCATTTGCAAATCAATCATCTTTAATACTTTAACACTTTACAAAGATTCATCAATGAAATTTCTTGCTTCCTTTATAAATACCATTTAAAAGTCCTTGAAAACCTTAAATCCATTATTTATAAATTTATTAGTTTTAAATCTCAAAATACTTTTCAAACATCTTTAATAAATCAATAATCATTAAAAAAAAAGGATATAGTCAACAAGGAAAAGAAGGAGGATTTGGAAACAGAATATAGGTGAATAAATAAAGCTGAGCAGATAAGGTAGATTCAAAAGAATAGTATCGGGCATGAATAATAAATTCAAACCATTAGAATTTCAATTTCGAATTATTAATACAAAATTTCTTTGTTGGAAATACTTTTATAATGAAATATTTTTTTTTTAACGAAACAAATTTCATTTCGAAAATACTTTAATAACTCGATGTTTCAACAAGTTTATCCTTGTTCCTGTAGACTCTGGCAGTGCGTTGATCAGGCGCAAAGCTAGAATTCTCCAAGTACTTAGTAGACTTATTTCAACACCCAGTGAAAATACTGGAAAAACTTTAAACAGATATGGAAAGTACAATCCAAACAAAAACGAATCAAATCATGGATCGCAGATACACAATGGTTACGCCTGGTTCCCCCAGGAAACATCCGTACCTTTTAAGCACTCACTGCCTTGCGAATTTCGCCATGCAACAAAACGGTGGACCGCAGGATACATGTAACGACCCAGAATTTTTGATAATTAAATTTGAATATTTAATTAATTTTAAATATTTATAAATGAAATTTAGAAGTCGAATGATCTATTTTTCGAATATTGGATTTAATTTGATAATTTAATCGATAAATTAAATAGTGAAATTCCAGAGATAATTGAAAAACGAGTTTATTATGATTGAAAATGATTTGTAAAATTTTATTTAATCATACTGGAGTTATAGAAATATTTTGGAACTCTTAAAATTGAATTTGGAGTTAATCTGTGAAAATCGAATATTTTAATATTTAATTATCGACTGTAAAAATAGCCAATTTTCGAACAGTCTCAGAATTGAACGAAACCAGTTCCATTGGATCCGTAATAGTTAGTTATTATCGGATTTCAATTTTCGTAGCAATCGAAGTTATCGTTTGACCGTGGCAACTCAAAACGCATCGATATTGTTTTAATTTTAATTCGGCGAGTTAAAATAGTCATTTTTCAAAAAGTCTCGGATTTCGACGAAACCAGTTTCATTGGGTCCGTAACGTTGAATTATTGTCAGATTTCAAGTTTCGTATTTATCGGAGTTGTTTTGTGACCATACGGTTAGAAAACGCATTGAAGTTTTAAATCGAATTCGATTTAAAATTTATATTTATATTAATAAATACCCCACGTTCTCTTCCCTTAATTTCAGCCGAGCATCACGAACGAGAAATCGTGCAACCCATCCCCCTTCAATTCTAAATAATCACGCAACTTCTCCCTTTTCCTCAGTTTAAACTTTTAAACGAGATGAAATCAAACGAAGAAAATGGCCGAGCCTTTCCTTGCCTTCGAAAACAAAATCGCAATCTCTCTTCCCTTTCAGATATTCGCGAAATCGCACGATGGAAACTGCGATGGCAGGCAACGATGGAGGGGAGACGCGGCTCGCGAAATAGCCAAGGCGGCGTTGGCTCGAGCGGTTGGAAATTAGGGTTGCAAGTGGAATTAGGGGCGAACTCGAGTTCGCGGCAGTCAGGGGCGATGGGATTTCTGCTGGCAGCGCTTGGAGTTTGGTGGTGTCGCGATGGGTCGCGAGCGAGTGAGGCAGCGTGCGTTGACGTCGACGTGGCTAGGGTTTGGATTTTGGGGGTAGCGATAGCAGCGAGGCAAGCGATGGCATTCGCGAGGCGATGGAGAAACTCGAGCTCGTGAATGTGGTGGAAGGTCGGCGATGCGTGACTGGCGTGGCTGCGTGCACGTTCGAGCTCGAGTCAGTGAATGCAGCGAGGTATTCGAATTTTTATTTCAATTGAATTTGATTTAATAATTTTTTTTTATACGTATAGATGAGAATGGGAAAAATAATAATACATAGATTAGAAAGAAAATGAAATGTTGATACAGTAAAGGATAAAGGTAAGATTTTCAAAGTGGAAATATATATATATACACACACACACCAATATTTAACTAACTGTAAATTTTAAATGATATAATTAGGTGTTTAATTTTCCTAACCAAATTTATTTAATAATTTTTAGAATTTGTTAAAAAGAAAGTTAGTTTGAGAATCAGAATTTCATTTTTTTTTTTTTTCGTGTTAAGTAAATTTGTTAAAAGGGATTTGTTGAAAGCAATTACAGTAACCAAAGATATTTAAGAAAAGGAAATTTAAATTGTTTAATTTAGATTTTTGTTAATATAAAATTATTAGGAGAGATTGGGTTAAAAAGAATTATCAGCTAATCAAAATTATTAAATGAAAATTTAAATTATTCAGTTGATTCGTATACTAATAGATGGTATAAAATGTTTATACTAGGTCAAAATCTGTAAAGAACGAGCTGGAATAAAAATGGATTGCAAATAAAAGCCAAGGTGAGATTTTTCTCACTCAAAAATGAAGTGGAATTTTCAGTTATTTATTGATTGATTTGATTGCTATATTGGATGTGCTATTAGATATAGTAGGATATATCTATTATATATATAGCAATATATACATATTGGCATATGTATATATTGGATTGATTGATTTCCCGCCTCGTATAGCGGATGAGACCCTATTGCGCCGTTAGTAAGCGGATTTATAAAAACCTATATACCGCGATAATTCCGTACTGGAGCGGAATTGGTATTGTGCTAACGTTTTTGGATGCAGGGAAACAGGTTGGAGGGATCCAACTGGACCCCTCACATTGATTGAATTTATTTCTATTGTGATATGAATCTGTGAATGATTATAGTGATGCTATTAATCATATTGATATCTGGAAATTGTTTGAAAGCTAAAATTTAGCTGAATGGATGTTTGGCATCTTTGGATTCCAAAAATATATGAAATTGAATTTTTGAAATCAAAATAGAAATTTTTAAGTAAATAAATTTTTAGAAATTGAATAAATTCGAAGAAAAGAGTTTAAAAGTATAAAAGCTGATTTTTATAATATTATCGAATTTATCCCAGAATAAAATGGAAATGATTAAATAAATGAATTTCATATAATAGTGATTTTAAATTGAGGAATTTAATTTAAAATCTGGATTTTTAAATAGATTGAAAGAGATAAAGAAATTTATTTTCTTTAAAAGGAATTTATTTAAAAAGAAATAAGTGGGAAGTCCAATTAGAAATTTAATTGGCAAATTGAAACGAATTTGGAAAATGGATATGAAATTTATAGATGTATAAATTGTGAAGACATGAGATTTATAGAATTATAGATTGTGAGGATTTGAAGTTTATAGATTTATAAAGATTGAAGTTTATAGATTTATAAAGTATGAAGTTATAAAATGAATGAAGTTATAAAATGAATGAAGTTGTAGAATAAAGACTGATAAGAAATTTACTTGTAACTTGGATTGTTGCCTTTAAATGGGATATTGATCGAATTATAAATAAAGAAGATTTATTAAATTGAAGTCGTTAGAAAATAGAAATAGAATTTATAAACGTTGTTTTATAAATTCGAAATCAATTGGATTCGATAAATTAAAAAGTTAAAGGGGATTTTATCCACGATTTTGGACAGTGGGTAATTCTTGAAATAAAGGTGTAGAAAAGATCGAAATTTGGTTATTGAAGTATATTCACGATTTTGGACAGTGAATATATTATTGGAAAAAATGGTTATGTTTGGGAAAGCGATATTATAAAGGAAGTTAATTGTTTTAAAAGATGTTTTAAAACGCGTGAACTATCGAAATCATAGATTTCAACATTTATTGTTGAAATAGACGTTTTCGAGAAATTTAAGGAAATGGTGGACTATAACATTGTTGTTATAGTAAATGATTTCCGGAAGGAAATGTTTTATATAGTATTGGGATTTATACATCTATCTTAATTCTGAATCCCTATACTAGTGATTTTGAGTCGTCGTAACGATGTTTTACGTAACATTCGTTTTGACTCAAATAAAGGTGTTAAAAGAATATTTTCCTTAAAGAATGAAATTATACTTAATTTGATTTAAGTATATCGAATATTTTCCAAGTGTTGAAAATAAAAGATTTGTGAAATACTTATTATTAAATAAGTAAGGAAATACTTTTCCAAAATGAAATGAAACGTTTTGAGATTTTATCTTCTTAAAGATAAAATGAAAGTGAATATTTGAAATCGATTTGAGAATCGAATATCTGTAGATATTTTGAAAATATAAATTCACTATGGAATTTATAAAAAGAAATGGAAACTGTTTAGAAAAATAAACGTTGATTTATTTTTAAAATGTGGAAATTTTATATCCAGTAAAAGATATTTTGGAAGATGAAATAATTTGGAAAATTATTTGGAATCTGATGATGTTGCGCATCTTTATTGATAGTTAAATAACCGACTATCGATAATTACCTTTAGATAGGTATTTGTTGTGAATTGGATGAATTTGAATGCCACACTTATTTTTGAATAAGCGCTCACTATTCGGGTTAGCCGGGAAAGGACCATGGGGTCGTATAACCCATTCCGAATATGTGATACGTCGTTATGAATTGCATTCGAAGACCGGTGTTGAAGACCGGATATTTTTGAAAACGGAAGGATTACCGTCGAGTTACTCTACATCGACTGATCTTCGATTTAGAGGTTTTATCACCCTTAGTGACATGAGCAGGTATTTGTTGTGAATTGGATCGCATTTGCTATATTACAACATGATAGGGGATTCTCGCTTCGCAGTTTGGTGGCGAACGGGAGACTCTTACCCCTACATGTCCCTGAGAGGGATGGGTTGGTTAGGCAGATGCCGTGACAGTCGAGAGGCTGGCCGTAAAAGCAAGTTTGGGGTACCATTGTCAGCCACGGTGGGGCCGGGATGGTTGAAAAGCCTACCGGTTGTGACCGCTTCTTTCAGGACGTGACAGCGTGGTATCAGAGCATATGGTTAAGCGACAACCCTGCTCTGTTGGGTGTTACTCATTAGAGATAGAGTCAGTAGTACTCTAGAATGAGTTGAGTGTAATAATAGATATGAGCGCGTATTTGTTATTTGAATATAAAATTGTTTTGTATTGTGTTGACTTATCGGTTGATTGTTTATGGATTCTGGTCGGTGCAGTCTAGCTAACTGTAATCGATAGGGGTTTCTAAACTCTAAAGAAGATAAACTGACACAGTATTGATTTTAAAACGGGTAAATGAGATAATTTTACCCAAAAACTATTTTTGTATAGAAAAGAAATGATTTTCTGTAAATTATTACAGTATATGGTTGCATGGATGTTAGGAAAGTGATAATGTTGAAAAGTTATCATTATTATATGAAATTGAATAAGAAATGGAAATTGTAACTCCAAAGTTAAGAAATAAATCCATATACAAATGAAGTTTAAGAATGTAAATTATAAATGTAACTTATAATTTGAAACGGAATTCCAGAGAAGTTTTTGGAAATGTTTTGAAAGGAATTCGTAAATTTTGGAGATTCGAAAAGTTTAAAATCTTTTTGGTTTGAAAATGACTTTCAAAGGATTTTGAAAAAAGTATTTTAGAGAGATAAAAGCTCTAAACTCTTTCAGGTCGTTGGAAAATAATTCCGATGATGACCATGGCATCACCGGTGTTCATTTTCGGGTTTCCAGAAGAGGAATTGCTGCCAAATTGTTTTAAATGGTAGTTGTTTGGAAAATTTGGGTTTTGTTTGGAAATTCAAATGGAATTTGAATTGTTTTCAAATGATTTTGAAAAAGTGGGAACGACTCTGGAATCATATTTAAAAATACTTACGAAATGTTAATAAGTTGATAACTTATAGAATATTTGAATTTTGATTAGAATGAAATTCAAATTGAAAAAGAATGAATAAATTTCGATTGCAAGTGCCAGGAATTGAAACTGAATGTTAAAAACAAATTTGAATAAAATAAATTGGAATTTGTAATGAGTTAGTAACTGAAACTAATTTAGAATAGTGCGGTTGTAAATGACAGATAATTGATAAAATTCAATATTTCAGAATTGAAAGTAAATTGAATCCAAATTGGATTGGAATTGTGAATTGAACTCAAATGAGAAATTGAAATGTGAAATTGAATTCAAATAAAATTTGAAATGTAAAATTGAAGATAATGGATATAACTTCAATAGTGAACTAAAGATGATATAAGTAGTTTATATTGGAATTTTTGTAATTAAATTTGCAAAATAGTTTGAATATATGTAACTAGATATTATGGCTAGTAGATATACAGGTATAAAGGAAATCGAAATTGATTTCACAGATAATTTGAATTGCTCGACAAAAGGTACGTATTTGAATTATAATATGAGTTTTTGATGATTTCTCTCTAGCCGCTTGGCTTTTTCTTTTTCTTTTTGAAATCTGAGAGTCCGTAGGGACGTTTTGTAGTCGTACCGTACTAGCCGCGCAAAGGAGACGCTGGCGAAATTTTTCGAAAATTTCGAGTGTTAGAAAATTTTTGAGAAATTTTGGAAGTTTAAAATTTGAATTTAAACTCGAATTTGAATTTTGAAGTTAAACAATGTTGTTTGAAGATTATGAAAATGTTAGAAAGTTAGTTGAATCAATAACGAATCTTTAATAGAAAGATTTGTTTTGATAAATTGATAAAACTATTAGATTGTGAAAAATAGTAGACGAGCTAAGGACCTTTCTTCCTGACTTGTAATTTCGAGGACGAAATTCTTTTAAGGGGGGAAGTCTGTAACGACCCAGAATTTTTGATAATTAAATTTGAATATTTAATTAATTTTAAATATTTATAAATGAAATTTAGAAGTCGAATGATCTATTTTTCGAATATTGGATTTAATTTGATAATTTAATCGATAAATTAAATAGTGAAATTCCAAAGATAATTGAAAAACGAGTTTATTATGATTGAAAATGATTTGTAAAATTTTATTTAATCATACTGGAGTTATAGAAATATTTTGGAACTCTTAAAATTGAATTTGGAGTTAATCTGTGAAAATCGAATATTTTAATATTTAATTATCGACTGTAAAAATAGCCAATTTTCGAACAGTCTCAGAATTGAACGAAACCAGTTCCATTGGATCCGTAATAGTTAGTTATTATCGGATTTCAATTTTCGTAGCAATCGAAGTTATCGTTTGACCGTGGCAACTCAAAACGCATCGATATTGTTTTAATTTTAATTCGGCGAGTTAAAATAGTCATTTTTCAAAAAGTCTCGGATTTCGACGAAACCAGTTTCATTGGGTCCGTAACGTTGAATTATTGTCAGATTTCAAGTTTCGTATTTACCGGAGTTGTTTTGTGACCATACGGTTAGAAAACGCATTGAAGTTTTAAATCGAATTCGATTTAAAATTTATATTTATATTAATAAATACCCCACGTTCTCTTCCCTTAATTTCAGCCGAGCATCACGAACGAGAAATCGTGCAACCCATCCCCCTTCAATTCTAAATAATCACGCAACTTCTCCCTTTTCCTCAGTTTAAACTTTTAAACGAGATGAAATCAAACGAAGAAAATGGCCGAGCCTTTCCTTGCCTTCGAAAACAAAATCGCAATCTCTCTTCCCTTTCAGATATTCGCGAAATCGCACGATGGAAACTGCGATGGCAGGCAACGATGGAGGGGAGACGCGGCTCGCGAAATAGCCAAGGCGGCGTTGGCTCGAGCGGTTGGAAATTAGGGTTGCAAGTGGAATTAGGGGCGAACTCGAGTTCGCGGCAGTCAGGGGCGATGGGATTTCTGCTGGCAGCGCTTGGAGTTTGGTGGTGTCGCGATGGGTCGCGAGCGAGTGAGGCAGCGTGCGTTGACGTCGACGTGGCTAGGGTTTGGATTTTGGGGGTAGCGATAGCAGCGAGGCAAGCGATGGCATTCGCGAGGCGATGGAGAAACTCGAGCTCGTGAATGTGGTGGAAGGTCGGCGATGCGTGACTGGCGTGGCTGCGTGCACGTTCGAGCTCGAGTCAGTGAATGCAGCGAGGTATTCGAATTTTTATTTCAATTGAATTTGATTTAATAATTTTTTTTTATACGTATAGATGAGAATGGGAAAAATAATAATACATAGATTAGAAAGAAAATGAAATGTTGATACAGTAAAGGATAAAGGTAAGATTTTCAAAGTGGAAATATATATATATACACACACACACCAATATTTAACTAACTGTAAATTTTAAATGATATAATTAGGTGTTTAATTTTCCTAACCAAATTTATTTAATAATTTTTAGAATTTGTTAAAAAGAAAGTTAGTTTGAGAATCAGAATTTCATTTTTTTTTTTTTTCGTGTTAAGTAAATTTGTTAAAAGGGATTTGTTGAAAGCAATTACAGTAACCAAAGATATTTAAGAAAAGGAAATTTAAATTGTTTAATTTAGATTTTTGTTAATATAAAATTATTAGGAGAGATTGGGTTAAAAAGAATTATCAGCTAATCAAAATTATTAAATGAAAATTTAAATTATTCAGTTGATTCGTATACTAATAGATGGTATAAAATGTTTATACTAGGTCAAAATCTGTAAAGAACGAGCTGGAATAAAAATGGATTGCAAATAAAAGCCAAGGTGAGATTTTTCTCACTCAAAAATGAAGTGGAATTTTCAGTTATTTATTGATTGATTTGATTGCTATATTGGATGTGCTATTAGATATAGTAGGATATATCTATTATATATATAGCAATATATACATATTGGCATATGTATATATTGGATTGATTGATTTCCCGCCTCGTATAGCGGATGAGACCCTATTGCGCCGTTAGTAAGCGGATTTATAAAAACCTATATACCGCGATAATTCCGTACTGGAGCGGAATTGGTATTGTGCTAACGTTTTTGGATGCAGGGAAACAGGTTGGAGGGATCCAACTGGACCCCTCACATTGATTGAATTTATTTCTATTGTGATATGAATCTGTGAATGATTATAGTGATGCTATTAATCATATTGATATCTGGAAATTGTTTGAAAGCTAAAATTTAGCTGAATGGATGTTTGGCATCTTTGGATTCCAAAAATATATGAAATTGAATTTTTGAAATCAAAATAGAAATTTTTAAGTAAATAAATTTTTAGAAATTGAATAAATTCGAAGAAAAGAGTTTAAAAGTATAAAAGCTGATTTTTATAATATTATCGAATTTATCCCAGAATAAAATGGAAATGATTAAATAAATGAATTTCATATAATAGTGATTTTAAATTGAGGAATTTAATTTAAAATCTGGATTTTTAAATAGATTGAAAGAGATAAAGAAATTTATTTTCTTTAAAAGGAATTTATTTAAAAAGAAATAAGTGGGAAGTCCAATTAGAAATTTAATTGGCAAATTGAAACGAATTTGGAAAATGGATATGAAATTTATAGATGTATAAATTGTGAAGACATGAGATTTATAGAATTATAGATTGTGAGGATTTGAAGTTTATAGATTTATAAAGATTGAAGTTTATAGATTTATAAAGTATGAAGTTATAAAATGAATGAAGTTATAAAATGAATGAAGTTGTAGAATAAAGACTGATAAGAAATTTACTTGTAACTTGGATTGTTGCCTTTAAATGGGATATTGATCGAATTATAAATAAAGAAGATTTATTAAATTGAAGTCGTTAGAAAATAGAAATAGAATTTATAAACGTTGTTTTATAAATTCGAAATCAATTGGATTCGATAAATTAAAAAGTTAAAGGGGATTTTATCCACGATTTTGGACAGTGGGTAATTCTTGAAATAAAGGTGTAGAAAAGATCGAAATTTGGTTATTGAAGTATATTCACGATTTTGGACAGTGAATATATTATTGGAAAAAATGGTTATGTTTGGGAAAGCGATATTATAAAGGAAGTTAATTGTTTTAAAAGATGTTTTAAAACGCGTGAACTATCGAAATCATAGATTTCAACATTTATTGTTGAAATAGACGTTTTCGAGAAATTTAAGGAAATGGTGGACTATAACATTGTTGTTATAGTAAATGATTTCCGGAAGGAAATGTTTTATATAGTATTGGGATTTATACATCTATCTTAATTCTGAATCCCTATACTAGTGATTTTGAGTCGTCGTAACGATGTTTTACGTAACATTCGTTTTGACTCAAATAAAGGTGTTAAAAGAATATTTTCCTTAAAGAATGAAATTATACTTAATTTGATTTAAGTATATCGAATATTTTCCAAGTGTTGAAAATAAAAGATTTGTGAAATACTTATTATTAAATAAGTAAGGAAATACTTTTCCAAAATGAAATGAAACGTTTTGAGATTTTATCTTCTTAAAGATAAAATGAAAGTGAATATTTGAAATCGATTTGAGAATCGAATATCTGTAGATATTTTGAAAATATAAATTCACTATGGAATTTATAAAAAGAAATGGAAACTGTTTAGAAAAATAAACGTTGATTTATTTTTAAAATGTGGAAATTTTATATCCAGTAAAAGATATTTTGGAAGATGAAATAATTTGGAAAATTATTTGGAATCTGATGATGTTGCGCATCTTTATTGATAGTTAAATAACCGACTATCGATAATTACCTTTAGATAGGTATTTGTTGTGAATTGGATGAATTTGAATGCCACACTTATTTTTGAATAAGCGCTCACTATTCGGGTTAGCCGGGAAAGGACCATGGGGTCGTATAACCCATTCCGAATATGTGATACGTCGTTATGAATTGCATTCGAAGACCGGTGTTGAAGACCGGATATTTTTGAAAACGGAAGGATTACCGTCGAGTTACTCTACATCGACTGATCTTCGATTTAGAGGTTTTATCACCCTTAGTGACATGAGCAGGTATTTGTTGTGAATTGGATCGCATTTGCTATATTACAACATGATAGGGGATTCTCGCTTCGCAGTTTGGTGGCGAACGGGAGACTCTTACCCCTACATGTCCCTGAGAGGGATGGGTTGGTTAGGCAGATGCCGTGACAGTCGAGAGGCTGGCCGTAAAAGCAAGTTTGGGGTACCATTGTCAGCCACGGTGGGGCCGGGATGGTTGAAAAGCCTACCGGTTGTGACCGCTTCTTTCAGGACGTGACAGCGTGGTATCAGAGCATATGGTTAAGCGACAACCCTGCTCTGTTGGGTGTTACTCATTAGAGATAGAGTCAGTAGTACTCTAGAATGAGTTGAGTGTAATAATAGATATGAGCGCGTATTTGTTATTTGAATATAAAATTGTTTTGTATTGTGTTGACTTATCGGTTGATTGTTTATGGATTCTGGTCGGTGCAGTCTAGCTAACTGTAATCGATAGGGGTTTCTAAACTCTAAAGAAGATAAACTGACACAGTATTGATTTTAAAACGGGTAAATGAGATAATTTTACCCAAAAACTATTTTTGTATAGAAAAGAAATGATTTTCTGTAAATTATTACAGTATATGGTTGCATGGATGTTAGGAAAGTGATAATGTTGAAAAGTTATCATTATTATATGAAATTGAATAAGAAATGGAAATTGTAACTCCAAAGTTAAGAAATAAATCCATATACAAATGAAGTTTAAGAATGTAAATTATAAATGTAACTTATAATTTGAAACGGAATTCCAGAGAAGTTTTTGGAAATGTTTTGAAAGGAATTCGTAAATTTTGGAGATTCGAAAAGTTTAAAATCTTTTTGGTTTGAAAATGACTTTCAAAGGATTTTGAAAAAAGTATTTTAGAGAGATAAAAGCTCTAAACTCTTTCAGGTCGTTGGAAAATAATTCCGATGATGACCATGGCATCACCGGTGTTCATTTTCGGGTTTCCAGAAGAGGAATTGCTGCCAAATTGTTTTAAATGGTAGTTGTTTGGAAAATTTGGGTTTTGTTTGGAAATTCAAATGGAATTTGAATTGTTTTCAAATGATTTTGAAAAAGTGGGAACGACTCTGGAATCATATTTAAAAATACTTACGAAATGTTAATAAGTTGATAACTTATAGAATATTTGAATTTTGATTAGAATGAAATTCAAATTGAAAAAGAATGAATAAATTTCGATTGCAAGTGCCAGGAATTGAAACTGAATGTTAAAAACAAATTTGAATAAAATAAATTGGAATTTGTAATGAGTTAGTAACTGAAACTAATTTAGAATAGTGCGGTTGTAAATGACAGATAATTGATAAAATTCAATATTTCAGAATTGAAAGTAAATTGAATCCAAATTGGATTGGAATTGTGAATTGAACTCAAATGAGAAATTGAAATGTGAAATTGAATTCAAATAAAATTTGAAATGTAAAATTGAAGATAATGGATATAACTTCAATAGTGAACTAAAGATGATATAAGTAGTTTATATTGGAATTTTTGTAATTAAATTTGCAAAATAGTTTGAATATATGTAACTAGATATTATGGCTAGTAGATATACAGGTATAAAGGAAATCGAAATTGATTTCACAGATAATTTGAATTGCTCGACAAAAGGTACGTATTTGAATTATAATATGAGTTTTTGATGATTTCTCTCTAGCCGCTTGGCTTTTTCTTTTTCTTTTTGAAATCTGAGAGTCCGTAGGGACGTTTTGTAGTCGTACCGTACTAGCCGCGCAAAGGAGACGCTGGCGAAATTTTTCGAAAATTTCGAGTGTTAGAAAATTTTTGAGAAATTTTGGAAGTTTAAAATTTGAATTTAAACTCGAATTTGAATTTTGAAGTTAAACAATGTTGTTTGAAGATTATGAAAATGTTAGAAAGTTAGTTGAATCAATAACGAATCTTTAATAGAAAGATTTGTTTTGATAAATTGATAAAACTATTAGATTGTGAAAAATAGTAGACGAGCTAAGGACCTTTCTTCCTGACTTGTAATTTCGAGGACGAAATTCTTTTAAGGGGGGAAGTCTGTAACGACCCAGAATTTTTGATAATTAAATTTGAATATTTAATTAATTTTAAATATTTATAAATGAAATTTAGAAGTCGAATGATCTATTTTTCGAATATTGGATTTAATTTGATAATTTAATCGATAAATTAAATAGTGAAATTCCAAAGATAATTGAAAAACGAGTTTATTATGATTGAAAATGATTTGTAAAATTTTATTTAATCATACTGGAGTTATAGAAATATTTTGGAACTCTTAAAATTGAATTTGGAGTTAATCTGTGAAAATCGAATATTTTAATATTTAATTATCGACTGTAAAAATAGCCAATTTTCGAACAGTCTCAGAATTGAACGAAACCAGTTCCATTGGATCCGTAATAGTTAGTTATTATCGGATTTCAATTTTCGTAGCAATCGAAGTTATCGTTTGACCGTGGCAACTCAAAACGCATCGATATTGTTTTAATTTTAATTCGGCGAGTTAAAATAGTCATTTTTCAAAAAGTCTCGGATTTCGACGAAACCAGTTTCATTGGGTCCGTAACGTTGAATTATTGTCAGATTTCAAGTTTCGTATTTACCGGAGTTGTTTTGTGACCATACGGTTAGAAAACGCATTGAAGTTTTAAATCGAATTCGATTTAAAATTTATATTTATATTAATAAATACCCCACGTTCTCTTCCCTTAATTTCAGCCGAGCATCACGAACGAGAAATCGTGCAACCCATCCCCCTTCAATTCTAAATAATCACGCAACTTCTCCCTTTTCCTCAGTTTAAACTTTTAAACGAGATGAAATCAAACGAAGAAAATGGCCGAGCCTTTCCTTGCCTTCGAAAACAAAATCGCAATCTCTCTTCCCTTTCAGATATTCGCGAAATCGCACGATGGAAACTGCAATGGCAGGCAACGATGGAGGGGAGACGCGGCTCGCGAAATAGCCAAGGCGGCGTTGGCTCGAGCGGTTGGAAATTAGGGTTGCAAGTGGAATTAGGGGCGAACTCGAGTTCGCGGCAGTCAGGGGCGATGGGATTTCTGCTGGCAGCGCTTGGAGTTTGGTGGTGTCGCGATGGGTCGCGAGCGAGTGAGGCAGCGTGCGTTGACGTCGACGAGGCTAGGGTTTGGATTTTGGGGGTAGCGATAGCAGCGAGGCAAGCGATGGCATTCGCGAGGCGATGGAGAAACTCGAGCTCGTGAATGTGGTGGAAGGTCGGCGATGCGTGACTGGCGTGGCTGCGTGCACGTTCGAGCTCGAGTCAGTGAATGCAGCGAGGTATTCGAATTTTTATTTCAATTGAATTTGATTTAATAATTTTTTTTTATACGTATAGATGAGAATGGGAAAAATAATAATACATAGATTAGAAAGAAAATGAAATGTTGATACAGTAAAGGATAAAGGTAAGATTTTCAAAGTGGAAATATATATATATACACACACACCAATATTTAACTAACTGTAAATTTTAAATGATATAATTAGGTGTTTAATTTTCCTAACCAAATTTATTTAATAATTTTTAGAATTTGTTAAAAAGAAAGTTAGTTTGAGAATCAGAATTTCATTTTTTTTTTTTCGTGTTAAGTAAATTTGTTAAAAGGGATTTGTTGAAAGCAATTACAGTAACCAAAGATATTTAAGAAAAGGAAATTTAAATTGTTTAATTTAGATTTTTGTTAATATAAAATTATTAGGAGAGATTGGGTTAAAAAGAATTATCAGCTAATCAAAATTATTAAATGAAAATTTAAATTATTCAGTTGATTCGTATATTAATAGATGGTATAAAATGTTTATACTAGGTCAAAATCTGTAAAGAACGAGCTGGAATAAAAATGGATTGCAAATAAAAGCCAAGGTGAGATTTTTCTCACTCAAAAATGAAGTGGAATTTTCAGTTATTTATTGATTGATTTGATTGCTATATTGGATGTGCTATTAGATATAGTAGGATATATCTATTATATATATAGCAATATATACATATTGGCATATGTATATATTGGATTGATTGATTTCCCGCCTCGTATAGCGGATGAGACCCTATTGCGCCGTTAGTAAGCGGATTTATAAAAACCTATATACCGCGATAATTCCGTACTGGAGCGGAATTGGTATTGTGCTAACGTTTTTGGATGCAGGGAAACAGGTTGGAGGGATCCAACTGGACCCCTCACATTGATTGAATTTATTTCTATTGTGATATGAATCTGTGAATGATTATAGTGATGCTATTAATCATATTGATATCTGGAAATTGTTTGAAAGCTAAAATTTAGCTGAATGGATGTTTGACATCTTTGGATTCCAAAAATATATGAAATTGAATTTTTGAAATCAAAATAGAAATTTTTAAGTAAATAAATTTTTAGAAATTGAATAAATTCGAAGAAAAGAGTTTAAAAGTATAAAAGCTGATTTTTATAATATTATCGAATTTATCCCAGAATAAAATGGAAATGATTAAATAAATGAATTTCATATAATAGTGATTTTAAATTGAGGAATTTAATTTAAAATCTGGATTTTTAAATAGATTGAAAGAGATAAAGAAATTTATTTTCTTTAAAAGGAATTTATTTAAAAAGAAATAAGTGGGAAGTCCAATTAGAAATTTAATTGGCAAATTGAAACGAATTTGGAAAATGGATATGAAATTTATAGATGTATAAATTGTGAAGACATGAGATTTATAGAATTATAGATTGTGAGGATTTGAAGTTTATAGATTTATAAAGATTGAAGTTTATAGATTTATAAAGTATGAAGTTATAAAATGAATGAAGTTATAAAATGAATGAAGTTGTAGAATAAAGACTGATAAGAAATTTACTTGTAACTTGGATTGTTGCCTTTAAATGGGATATTGATCGAATTATAAATAAAGAAGATTTATTAAATTGAAGTCGTTAGAAAATAGAAATAGAATTTATAAACGTTGTTTTATAAATTCGAAATCAATTGGATTCGATAAATTAAAAAGTTAAAGGGGATTTTATCCACGATTTTGGACAGTGGGTAATTCTTGAAATAAAGGTGTAGAAAAGATCGAAATTTGGTTATTGAAGTATATTCACGATTTTGGACAGTGAATATATTATTGGAAAAAATGGTTATGTTTGGGAAAGCGATATTATAAAGGAAGTTAATTGTTTTAAAAGATGTTTTAAAACGCGTGAACTATCGAAATCATAGATTTCAACATTTATTGTTGAAATAGACGTTTTCGAGAAATTTAAGGAAATGGTGGACTATAACATTGTTGTTATAGTAAATGATTTCCGGAAGGAAATGTTTTATATAGTATTGGGATTTATACATCTATCTTAATTCTGAATCCCTATACTAGTGATTTTGAGTCGTCGTAACGATGTTTTACGTAACATTCGTTTTGACTCAAATAAAGGTGTTAAAAGAATATTTTCCTTAAAGAATGAAATTATACTTAATTTGATTTAAGTATATCGAATATTTTCCAAGTGTTGAAAATAAAAGATTTGTGAAATACTTATTATTAAATAAGTAAGGAAATACTTTTCCAAAATGAAATGAAACGTGTTGAGATTTTATCTTCTTAAAGATAAAATGAAAGTGAATATTTGAAATCGATTTGAGAATCGAATATCTGTAGATATTTTGAAAATATAAATTCACTATGGAATTTATAAAAAGAAATGGAAACTGTTTAGAAAAATAAACGTTGATTTATTTTTAAAGTGTGGAAACTTTATATCCAGTAAAAGATATTTTGGAAGATGAAATAATTTGGAAAATTATTTGGAATCTGATGATGTTGCGCATCTTTATTGATAGTTAAATAACCGACTATCGATAATTACCTTTAGATAGGTATTTGTTGTGAATTGGATGAATTTGAATGCCACACTTATTTTTGAATAAGCGCTCACTATTCGGGTTAGCCGGGAAAGGACCATGGGGTCGTATAACCCATTCCGAATATGTGATACGTCGTTATGAATTGCATTCGAAGACCGGTGTTGAAGACCGGATATTTTTGAAAACGGAAGGATTACCGTCGAGTTACTCTACATCGACTGATCTTCGATTTAGAGGTTTTATCACGCTTAGTGACGGGAAGTTCTGACGTGATTGAAAATTATCCGGAAATGCAAGGGCTTCGTGAGAAGTGCCTTCGGTTCTGTTCGATCCCGGAACAGACTTGTATGGATTGTGTGTCTGACGTTACAATTTGAGATATAAAGCTGATTTCTTTCAAATACATTTCTGTTGGTGGCGGAGAATTTATTCTCTTAGCTTAACACCCTTCTCTGAGACGTACGAGCTCAGAGGTTATGTAGTTGAAATTTATCAGCGATATATCCCAATTTGGTAACGTGGCATACTGAGTGTTGCTGTGAAATGATCAGTGTTTGATCATTTTCGATATGATCATTTGTTTGATCTTATATCTTTGTGATCATAGGTTGATCATTTTGTTTGACCCGAAGCAGGGCTTTTTGGAGAAAGCGTAGCTTTGTGGACGAGACTTCATCGAGCCTCACACCCCGGAAATGGTCGAAACAGGACGAATGCGGCAAGGTTCTAGGGAGTAGCGCCCCTTAGTGTATGTCATTCCTTCTGGATAAAGGTGGTATCATGGTATGGAGCCCAGATACTTAACCTCTGTGGTTGCTGCAAAATTTATTTCTTTGTGGTTGTTGCGAATCGGGGATCCTCGGGAAGATCGGTGACGATCGGGGGATGGCATACGCGTGTCAGTAGTTACCTATTTTTGCAGAGGTAACCCGGCCTTGTGTTGGCAGAGATCCGGTTAGGTTCTCGGGTCGTCTATTCCAGGGACGTACCCATCGTGGATAGGAAGTTCCTTAGCCTGACCATTTGTTGGAAATCCAAAGAAACAATACGAGCCTTTACGATTTCAATTGTATAACCTGTCTCCTCAGGAGGCAGCTATAGCAGGCATAATATAATGGTACCTATGCTGGCTAAGATTTATATTCTACTTTCGAAATGTTTTCCACTATGCACTAATAATAATATCAAAAAGAATTTGATTTTTTGCGTAGTAAGCATCTTTGACTATCATAAGAAGAAATCTCCTCCAAGTCTGCGTTTGCATTGTGTGTGTGGTGGGAGGTCTTATGGTAGTTTCATTTTCCAAAAGCATTGCGAATTGACATTAAAAGTTTTCCTGTTGTTTATTTTAAAGAATAACTGTTTTACGATCTCACACCAGTCACCATGACTGACTCGGAGTTTATTGTTCCCTTCTAAACTCTGGGTGCCCACCAATTTCCACACGGGCAGCCTAGAGTTATATTATCAGGATATTCTGGATATTCTGGAGCTTCGGAGATAAGCTGGATGGCGAGACGTAGTACTTGTATCTGATATATTTATTCCGCTGTGTATTCTGTATGAGGACAAGTTTATAAAACTGTCCATTGTTGTATATTGACTCTGATGATTGATGTATGTAAAAACTGATATAATTCTTTGTTTTAAAGATTATTCATTTATCTATTATATATTGTTCCGCTGCGATATGTGAGATTCTGATATTGTTCCTGTTCTGATGTTGTTATGTTGTTCTTCTTCTCTGCTTTCTTTCTTCTTCTTCTCTTTTTCTTCTACTTCTTCTTTCTAAAACCCTCACTATTGGAGTTTCCGGCGTTCGATTTCTCGGCAGTCGATAAAGTGAGTATCGATGTCGAATTTTCGAAAGTCGAAAATTTCAGGACGTGACAATACATAAAAATGGTTATGCCTGGATCCCCCAGGAAACATCCATACCCTTTAAGCAATCTCTGCCTTGCGGATTACGCCACTAACACGACCATAGATCGCAGATACACAATGGTTACGCCTGGATCCCCCAGGAAACATCCGTACCTTTTAAGCAATCACTGCCTTACGAATTACGCTATGCAGTCGAGTTCGTAAGACCATGGGTAACGCCATGGAATTCGAAGGACACTCGAGTATCATATCCGGAAAACCAAAATTCAGAGAGAATAATATCGATAGAATGAATCCAAGATGTGGCCACAAATCGGATATCAAGCAGAAGGCACTTTCCATATCTTTACTTCGAAAATATGTATCATATAGTACCTTTTCAAATCACTTTCAAATATCGTACTTATATAAAATCCATTATATATAAGATTAAATTTTCAAATCAAATACCTTCCAAAATCAATAGTATATCAAATCATACTTATATAGACTTCAATTATATAAGATTTCACTTTCAAATTGAGTACCTTTTCAAATCTATAGTTTTCGAATCAATTTCATACTCATACAAATCAATTTTATATAAGTTCGACAACTCGCAAATCAAGTATTTAGTAACACAAGGTTCTCAAATTTCAATTTGTTTCAATATCAGTTCAATTTCAAAATCATACACAATTTCACCAAATTATTTCTTCTCAAATTAAATATCTTTAGTTTCAAAGTTTCCAAAATAATATATTTGGAAAATAAATCCAAATTTCCAAATCAATATAATTTAAGTCAACCAATTCATTTCCAAAATCAAATGTTTTCAAAATCATCTTATACTTACGTAAGGTCCATCTTATATAAGGATCAAATTTTACAAAATAAATTTCGCTGTATGAAGAGCCATATGGGATTGAATATCTTTGCTTTTATGGGTTATATATCTTTGTAATTTAAATTGGAATTTTCTTTTAGTAAGCAAAGATATTCTAACTCGACAGCTTTCAATTTCAGCGTCAAAATATATCAATGATATTAGAATATACGATGTACATACGTCATCATTTCGCAAAATCACATTTGATCGCTCGCTCGATCACACAAGTTCGCTTTCGAACTAGTATTGTCCATTCGACTTCCCTAATGCGGACTTCGATATGGTTTCTCGACTAGAAGCCATCAGTCTCCTTGCATAGCCATATACTATGATAGAGAATTCTAGAATTTAGCCCAAAATCCATATCAAATATTCGCCATCAAGAATCGAATGAAAAATCCTAACACGAAATGGTGTAATTCACCTCGAACTTGTGTACTCAAACTTGGATCAAATTAATTATGCGAATAAAACAGCATACGTACAACTTATATATTTATTCCAACTTGTTAAATATATGGTTCCATAAAGATGTTACTAAGTTAAAACATTTAAACTAAATTTTATTCAA
This sequence comes from Allium fistulosum, assembly GCA_030737815.1. Lineage (NCBI taxonomy): Eukaryota > Viridiplantae > Streptophyta > Magnoliopsida > Asparagales > Amaryllidaceae > Allium > Allium fistulosum. The sequence continues at coordinate 298,742,669 of CM060908.1, read as the reverse complement.
AATATTTTGAAGACCAAATTATTTTCAAAACATTTCAAATCTAAATTTCATATTAGAAAAAATTAAAATTGCCTTATTCATTTTCTTAACAAACAGTTTCAACTTATTTAAATCATATTACTACATACTTTAACATTCATACCAACTTATATACTTTATACTTTTCAAAATTCTTAGCTTTTGAAAAGTTAACCTTGATTTGGAAGTGCTCGAACCTTCAAAATAGTTGAAGAAATCATTTTCAAATTCAAGAGTTGAAAATTAGCAACAAATTAGTAAATCAATTTTAATAGATAGGGTTATATCAAATCCAAAACTCGAGGGCTGAACACCGGCTCATTTTAAATCGTTTCAAATACATTTACATATATCTTTCGAATATCAAATCATACTTCAAAATTTTGAAATCAAAATTGGTTTCGCAAAATCACTCGCGTAGCGATGCTACTAAAGTGGCCTATCCCTCACTCTGAAACTCGAAAATCAATGTCGATGATGCGTGCACTCATTACCGAAATTATTTTCCAGCGACATAAGTGAGTTCTGGACTTCTATTTTCTCAAACTTCTTTTTGAAATTTCTTCGAAATCATTCGAAACTCATTAAAATAATTTGAAACATTTCTTATTTGGAAAATACTTTTAAATCATATTATTATTATATATTTCAAAATCTTAAAATCAGTTACAAAATACCGAAGTTCAATTCTCAAATTTCAAATTTAAAATCCTTTAGTTATAAATCATTTTTAGATAGATCAAATTTCTTATATAAATTTTTTTTCAAAATCCTTTCGAAAACCTCAAATTCTTATTTTAAAAGAGTATATAATCCTTATCGAAAACATTTCAATTTTATATATAGAATAAAATCATACTTATCAAAATAATAATTTCGGTTTAGAAAACAATTTCTAGAATACAATACCCGATTTTCAAAGGATGATTTGAGAATGGATTTCAACAAAGATAGAGATTCAAATTAGAGGAACTCTAATCAAATAAAATTTCTGATTCGAAGATAGGCTTGAATGAAGATGAGACAATTAACTTACAAAATAGGAGATGGATATACTTATACAAGTCGCGGGCGACCTTAACCGGGTCAATCGTGACTTCAGGAACAAGATCGATGACAAATTCTAAGAAAAACCAACATTCGACCGCAAGAGATAGCGGTATCTAAACCAAAGATATATAAATCTCCGGTGAATCAATGCCAATTGTAAAGGAGTTCCACCCCTTTACAAATCATCCAAAGATTGGCGGGATCGCCTATTCTTATAGAGATCATTCGAAGTAGAGTTATGGGATACTCCAGAATCAAAAGAATACAAATAGGGAGAGACAAGAATGAATTTTGGAACCGCAAGGAACGTTCCAAAGTTCAAAGGAAATCGAGTCAAAAAGAAGAAATTCAAACTCGAACGAAAGTGATTCTGTAAATAAATTTACTATATATGCTAGGTTTTTCCTAGAGCCAAAGCTCTGATACCAACTGTAACGACCCGCTATTTTGGACCATTCAAATCGACAATAAATCCACACATGTCTGACTTGAATAATTCAAAATATCAGATTGTTAATTTAAATTTGGCAAAACTCAGCATATGCAGTAAATAAATCAATCATAGAATCACAGACACAGAGTAATACAATAATACGCAGCGGAATAGATAAAATAGTAGTTCATGAAGCTACTATATAAACATCAGAGTTAGAAATAAAATACAGCAGAATATCTCAAATGCAGTGAAGTCTCCAGTACAACAGATGACTTCTCTGAACAAATCAACTAGAAGAGCTGAAAGCTGAGGCGATAGTTGGATCTCCAAAGGAAGCTCTAAACTCCAAGGGCGAGTCTCAAATGCTGTATCGCTCGGTCTGACCCGAGCGTAAAGGAAAACACAAAACACTCGAGTCAGAACTAAAATTCTTATGCAAACTAAATCAAAATTTGATGTAATAAGGTATGCAAATAACTACATTTTTGAAGGTTCAAATTTCTGGAAATGTTATTGTTTCCATATTCAAAATACAATAGATTTCACAATAGATCCATTCTAGTAACTTACAAATTTACAGAACAATTCCAAATTAAATTTCATAGTTCAAGAGATTTGATTTATAAAAATGTTTCAAAGTTTCAACATTCAATTTTATGGAAACTTCCCAATGTTTCAAAATTTAATTTTGGAAATTTTCAAATAAGGTAACGACAGTTTATTTCCCAAAATCATTTTTATGGTTCAAATGGTAAGTCTAAACATACTAGTTTTTTTCCTCTCATGTAAATACATGAAATTCATCCGTTTTATATCTTTATTCAGTGCTCAAATAATCAATATGAAAATTTATATGATTACAATAAACTATAGGGTGATAACAAGTATATATCAAAATAAATGAACAAATACACATTCAATCACAATAGCATCCATCACATCATACAATCAACATTCAAATCAATCAATTCAACAAATCAACCAATTCAATAACATGTCATAGTAATTATTAGTCATCACATATTGGAATTTAGCTATTCAAACTAAATACCAATAAAAAATTCCAAACCAACAATCAAAACTTTAGCACTATATGACCTGGTTTAACTTGCAATAAAATTTTAGTATTTCGTGAGTGGGTTTAAACACTCACCTTATGGATTTCCCTTTCTTAGTCGGGTTTGGATCCGCTACTACTTCCTCCTATTGATTTATTTCCTTGCTATCTTAATCTTCTTCTTCTTTTTACAGAATTTTTTTTTGGAAGAGACAGTGAAGTTTGTATAGGTCTGAATTTGAAGAAAAGGATTTGGAAAAAGAGAATGTTTGGAAAAGAAGAAAAAAATTCAAGGAAGATGAAGAATTGAAAAAGGAAACGAAGCTTTAAAAAAAGAAGAAGAAGATTTGAAGAATAAGAATAAGAAAAAGCTTTGAAAGAAGAAAAAAAGAAAAGAAGAAAAAAAAGAAGAAGAAGGAGATTTGAAGAAAAAGAAAAAATGAAGGAAGAAAAATGAAGAGAGGAAAAAAAAATGAGATGAAAGTTTGTTTGGAGAAATGAAGCTACAAAAGATGAGATTTGAAAAAAATGAAATGAGGCTACAGAAATGATGATGGAAACAAATGAAAAGCTAATAGAGTACATATAAACAACTAGGAATTGAAATAAAGTAAAAATATGAACAGCCTTAAAATGGTGGTATTGAAATAGGTGAAGTAAAGGAATAAATATATCAATAAAGATAAAAATAAATCTTCCGTTTTAAATATGAAGTTTCAGGAGAAAGAATTGCCAATGAAAGGAAGCTACAAGAACTAATGATGCATAAGCAAAATAAACTTCAGAAACGGAGAATAGTAAATGCTAATTAGATGGCATAAATATTAATTTGGATGTTCACATTAAAAACGGAAAAACAGAAAAGAAAAGAAAAACTTTAGGTAAAGCATTTGAAAAGAGAAAAACGAATAAAGGAGAAACAAATGAAAAGAATGAGGCAATTATTAATTAGAAATAAATCAAATGAGGTTATTACTAATTAATAAGAAACGAATGAGTATGCTAATAATTAAATGGATGCATAAGTGGAGACTACGTTGAGAACTTGAAAACGGAAGAGAGAGAATGCGAGGTGATAATAATGTAAAGCAAATGAAGGGATCACCTATAACCTATAAACAAACCTTTGGGGTCCAAATTCCAAAACTTACTCCAATTAATTCATATCAATAAACCCAAATATACACGTATTTACAATATTTAATTCCATATTAAAACATTTGTTTTATGTCAATATATCTGCATACTACATTAACACAATCAATCAATAAATCAACCAATCAATCTATATATTTATTTACGTTACTCAAACCAATTTCATTAATTAATGAATATATATCTATCTGTGCACTATAAAAATGATTTACTTTACTTTTCTAATTACTATAACGGTCACATTAATGCAACCAATTTACAAGTTTTAACCATATAAAAAATGGGAAAATAAATATATATGAACTTATGTAATTAATGTACAACTGTTAATAAAAGGTAATTTCTAATAGATTCTAAAATATTTACAAAACCATGAATCCTCTGATATATTTAAAAGTTTGAATATTAATGTGTGTGCGTATATATTATTCTAAAATTCCATTTTTTTTTATCCAAAATCATTCTTGCTTAAAATGAAAGTTTTATTTTTATACGTCTCAAAACATGCAACAATTAATAACAAAAGAAATGAAGGGACCATGTACATTGCACAACCTTTTTGAAATTCAATTTGTGAAACGTAACCAAATTAACTTCATTAACTCAAATAATATTCAAATTTGTATGCATTTAGTTTTTTCTTATCTATGCATAATAAATAAAATTACTTACCATAAAAATGAAAACTTTCAATTTGGTTTTCCTAAAATGATCTTTTATTTCCATTAAAACATCATTTCCGTTTAATACAAAAAGTGCGTTTCTTTTATTAAATCTATTAATTGCAATCAACGTTTTCTTCCCTTCTAATTTAAATATTTCAATTACACTAATTACAATTACTTATAAAGTTAAATTTCAAAACAGACAACTAAAATGAATGAAAAATAGAATAATTGTTTCCTTTAGTCATTTAAATACGTTTATAAATTTGTTGTTTATACAGCAGAGCTATAAATAACTTACTTAAATAAATTATTTTTCTACTCTTGTAATCCATCTATATGCTAAAAATATACATATTTACTTCCTTTAAATCAATCATCCTATTCTTTATTTTAATGAAATTAAACCTACATTCACAAATGAAACATCCATTCTATTTGATATAAATGTTCTTTTCCTTAAACCAACTTTCCTTATATTTCACAAAACATAAGCTATGTTTAATTACACCTATTAATTTACAATTTGGTGTCCTCTCTATCATTAATTGAAAATATTCAATTACATTATTTTCAATTGTTTACAAGGGTGAATTTCAAAATGGAAAAAATTAAATGAAATGAGAAATAAAACAATTATTTCCTATCAAACAGCGATTTAAACATATTTCTGCACTATTGGATACAAAAAGGAATTATACATTTCTTACCAAATAATAGTTTCTCATCTCTACAATCAATCTTTTAGCTACCAAACATTTCAAATAAATAAACATATGATCCTTTTTTTTAAAAGAACATTTATTATTCCTTATTAACATTTAATATTCTAATCAATTGGAAATTTAAATTTAGACAATTATAAATATCATTCAAACCGATATTATTAAAATACACACTAACATTTGTTATCATCCTTATATTATTGTAAACATATGTCATTAATGGAAATTTTAATTAAGCTCATAATTTGTATTATAATCTAATTTGTATAAATAAAATCTTACATTTTTTTTCTCTAACAATTTTATTCAAAAATCTTGTTTAATTTAATACTTTTAAATGTTTAAAAATATGGGTCGTTACAAAATCAGTTTCATATTGCTACTTTGAAAGCCTGTAACTTTTGATTCCGGCAACGAAATGCTACCGGATTTCTTTCATTTGATAGATGGTCTCTGCAAATTTTGGTTGAAAAATAATGTCATTTGAATGCTCAAATCTGTGCTATAAAATTAATATGGAGCTCAGGAAAACAGCTGAAACAAAAGCGTACAAGGGGTCGACCGCCCCCTTCTTTGGGTCAACTAGCATGTCGACCCAGAGGCCTCCTAGGTCAACCAGCCAGTCAACCTAGGGAGGACCAGGTCGACCTCCAGGTCGAACTCCAGGTCGACCTGGCTTCTGGGCCATTTCCAGCCCACTTCTCTTGTATATTTTGTATTTTCCAGCCTATTTTGCTTGTTTTTCTTGTTATATTTGTGATGTTTTTGATTGTATTCAAAGGCCATGATGTCTATAAATAGACTAGCCAAAATTTGGAGACTTTGAAATTCAAATTTTAGATTAAATTTGAATTTAATTTGAAATGAATTCGAATATCGGTTTGAGTGATTTCTTGGGTTTTTATTCGTTTTCGAGCACGGATTTTTCCAAACCTTTTTGAAATCATTTCAAATTATAATTATATAATATTTTAAAAGTAATTTCAAATATAAAATCTATTTATTCTCTATAATAAGGGAATTTTCAAATATGGCTTTCAAAATTGATTTCGAAACGGGTTTTTAAAGCTTGTTTTTCAAAGTAAATTATTTTTATATAATATACATGTTTTTGTACGATTCGAGCGAATGAGAAGGAAAATTAAAAAGTTTGGTAAAACACGTGGTATGGGACACGTGCGTTTATCTTATCGGTTAATTCCCGACTTTTCCGTTTGATCGTTTTGACCTTCGAGTCGAGTTTACCGACGAGATGAGGTAAACTTTTTACTACTATGAGTGTGAAATTTACTAGCGGTTAGTATACCGTTTAGTGCGAACATGTGGTATGGGACGCACGTTAACATTGTTCGGGTTCATATCTAAGAGTTTGTGACACATTTTCTATTGCGGCGTATTCCCAGTACTGGACCTTCGGGTCATTGCCATTGCGGCGTATTTGTCTTCGAGACGTTTAAAATTGCAGCGTTTGCCATTGCGGCGTATTTGTCATTGTTATGTATTTGCCTTCGAGAGAGGTACCTATTTTTAGAGATCGATACTTGGCAGGCTTCGGCCAAAGCACATGCAAAACTTTTGAGATGATTTCATTGATTATTGTGATTTCCCGAGTGTATCGCCTTTTTCATGGTTGGCCATTCGAGCCGTTATATATATATATATATGGCGATTACCTTATGGGAATTTGAGTTGCCTACACAGGCGTTGTATGAGATTTGCCTTTGGCGTTATTATTTGAGATTTGCCTATTGGCGTTATTATATGAGAATTGCCTTTTGGCGTTTGTTCGAGATTATATTCTCCTATGTTGGAGATTTATATTTGATTGCCTTATGGCGTATTTTGAGGTGATGTTTTCACTTTTGAGAATGCTTTTGAGTTTTCCGATATGGCGGTTTGGGATTTCTCCTTTTTGAAGTTATGTTTTTCTCCAAAACCATATTTGATGTTTTGTGATACGCCGATGAGATGAGGCGTGCTTATATTGTGAGATTTGTTATGAAGTTTTATCGCCTTTGAGTTGCATTCATGTTTAGTGATATCCTTATATCACTTGAAATTACTATATCTACTTAATTGTGCCATGTGAAATAACCATATACCCTTGAATTATTCCTTCTCACTTGAGAAGATTATCACCTTGCCTTATGCTTATGTTATCGATTATCCTCTTAAACTGATTTGTTTAGCTAGACTGACCCGTGTATTTTATACTCGGGTCAGACCGAGGTGTTTCAGGTTCGGTACCCTTATGGACTTAGCCTATTCTGCTTCTGCATGGACTTTTCTTCTTCCCTTTTTGCTGTATTTATTTTTGTTGCCACTCTGATATGTATATTGTTTTGATTCGTGTATATTGTGGTCGTCATACCACATATGTGATGTATCATTTTGTATACTCTGTGATGTATCTATATATGTGTATATATTTGATTATCTGTTGTTCTATGATGTGTTTTGCAATTGAGTTGTTGTATTTTGTTCTGATATATCCTCTAGCCACCTATGGCTTCGTATTAAGTATTTATTGGATATGTCGATCCACTTGAATTAGAAGAAAAAAATATAGAGCATTTATCGACGTATTCAATAGGTATTTAAGACAAGGCTATAGATGGTCGCTCCTAACCAGCCCTATTCTCTGCATTAGCAGACGGTATTACCTAGTAATACTCTTTGTTAATGTGGGTCTCGGGGTGGGGCTTCACAGCTTGGTATCAGAGCTGAGTTCAGAACAAAGTATGATACACACAGAACATAACATATATTACGATACATTAAAGTATAATACATGTGTTACCAATCCCTTAATCATCGTATCCTATACCTTATCGTGTCCTTTGAGATAGAAGTTTGGGATATGTCTAGGAATATATTTTATTCCGTAGTATTCCATAATAGAATTTATAATATCTTATCCTAGGAGTAATCCTAATTGTGATTGTTCTATTCGAGTCCTCTTTGATATGGGTGCTTGACACTCATCCGTATCGGAGGAATTTGTTGATGCTTTAGGATGTTTTGGTCATGTTCTTTTGTGAGGATTGCAAATCCAATTGAGGGGATCCGTAATATTTGGCATGATGTATGAGGATTTTCGGAATTTTTCCTTGTAGTTTATTTTTTTGTGCGAATTTGCACGCTATCTTCTATCTAGAGTTTAGAATGATTTGAGATGGAGTGGCTTGCATATTAACAAGCCACATTCTGTGATTCGAAGAATCCTACATTTGGTATCCTTATTCGGCTGATTTGTTGCTTCTTGTCCTTCGGAATGTTAATGATGATTCCGAAGTCTCTGTATTCATTCTTGAGTTTCGAGATGTAGATGATATATCTCGAATGCCAGTCATTATGATTTTGTTGATTTTGTATTGACCTCTTTTCCCATTCTTAGCCTTTCGGTCATCCTTCCATGAGGATGTCCACCAAGGAAATGAGGTGATTCATTGAATTAACTGTTATTATCATTCTTGTCTCCTTTGATATATCCTCTTTGGGTACTCAGTTGTTGATATACTATGTGGTATTACTTCACTCGAAGTAATGATTCATTATAGTGTAACTTCTCCTCGTTCGAGAGGATATCTTATTCTTACTCTTATATTTCATTAATCCTTTTAATCTATTGAGTGGTGTTAGGGTCATTTCTCAACTTGACCTTACGCCGATTTTCTTAAGCTACGAGTCGCAGAGGATAGCATTATTTTTACTGCATTCTACACTTGGATGGTTCTTGTGAGTGGCTCATTATACCGTTCGGTTTGGTGAACACTCCAACTTAGTCGTCAATCTTGTGAATCGAGTATTGTAGGAATATCTCGATGAGTTCTTCTTGTGTTCTTTAATTTTGAGTGTAAGCAACAATTTGAATTTTTTTAAATCCTTCAAATAGAAGTTATGTTTTTAAGTGAAATTGGATTTTTGTTTATTAAGATAAGAAAAGTATATTTTGTAAAATTATATATGAGGCAATTCTTTTATAGAAAATGATTTTGTGTTGGGTTGTCCAACGAGTGCTTTAAGAATTTTGATCGATGCGCCTGATCAACGTTATCGATAGGAATTTCCTAAACATTATGATGAGACAGTCAGACACGGTAAATTGAGTTTGAGTAAGTAAAGTTTGGAAATAATTAATATGGTGGAGTATTATCTTTTATTTTAAATGTTTAATGAAACCATTGAACCATAGTGAGTGTTGGATGAGTGGCGAGGCAGTTTTGATCATTTGATCAACTCTACAGCCAATCGATGAGGTCATTCACTATAAATCAATAGCGAGGCAATACCCTTATATTATTTGAATTTGAGAGATTGAATATAATAATTTGGGCAAGTAAAGTGAATAATTCTAATTAAGGGGATGTCTTAATTAGAAGAAAATATCATTTGATGCTTTGATTAATAAAATGATGTATTTAAGGTAAAAGAATACTTTTCTTTGAAAAGTTAAAATATTAATTGAATATTTTAGAACAAGTTATTAATGATGACTATAAAAATTTGTTTTGACACTTAGTTATTTGAGTAATAGTAGAGGATAGACATGAAACTCTATCTTAAGAAATGCTAATTTTAAACTTTTGGCATAAAGTTGTAAGCAGGTTTTGTTTTAAAAATTTTGGTTGTATTAAAAATTGGTTGTTGTGAATTTGTAAAATTCTTTTGAAAACAAGTTTAAATTAATTATAAACTTTAATTAGTTTTATGTTGATATTTAGATGGAATTTTAATTTTGTGACAAGTGAAAATGTGAATTTGAATTGTTTTTGATAAATGAACAATTCATGTAGTATAATTATTTTAATTGTGAAGAAAAAAAAATTATATATATATATATATATATATCCCAAAAATTTATTTTGAGGGATAATCAATAATCATCTTTTGATAATGGAAGATATTAGTCATCTCTTCCAAAATGAGTTTTCTTAGTTAATTTTTTTAAAAATTAGATTTTTGGGAAGTAATGAAAAATTTCCAATTAATGAATTGTTTCTTTTATGAAAATTATATAAATTTGATCATATTTTGGTATGCCTTAGCTTCCCAGGGAAAAAGAAGATCATTTAATAAATGATTTAGCAAAATGCTTGTTTCAAAATACAATTTGAACTTAAAATGGTTTGGGAAAATTTCAAAGTTTAATTTGATTTGAAAGATGAAATTAGGTTGAAATAGTGTTGTGCTAAAACAATCATAACTTGAGATTTATAACTCTGAATGAGTTCAAACTTTTTGCAAATGAAAGAGTCTTTAGAAATCTATAAATTTTCTACCACTTTGGAAGATTTTGCTTTTTATTTAGTTTAAAATGGGTTTGAAAGTGGATAGACATTTCTATCCTGTTGTGAAATTTTCTAAAATTTAAGCTGAAAGTAAATTTAGCATAACTTTCAAACCGTAAATCCGATTTTGTTAATCTTTATATTGCTGGAAAGCATAGACTTAGTAGAACAACTTTTATTCTATAAGTATTTTCATATTTTGAGTTTTGCTGGGTCAAATTTGAGGATCTTTACAGCAGGTTTGTGATTGAAATAACTTGTTTTCTTAATAATTATGTGCATTCTACCCATTTTGTGAATATAAATTGGTTGATGATTTGTATAAAAGTATATGTTTCAAACTGGTATATATATATTGTGGTAGAATATATATGCAAAGCATTTTTTTCACTTTAATTAAGAGTTTAGAGATTAAATTGGATTTTTTAAAGAAGTTTTGAAAATTTTCAAAATATTGAAGTTTGATAATCAAAGTATAAAGAAATTGGATTTTTGGAAACCTTTAAAAAAAATTGCTTTGTAGAATAAGAGTATAGAAATTCATTCCTCGAGTAAGTTTTTTCTTTGTACCACTGTCTAATGACATGCATTATGTGGTCAATTGAGTCTAGTGGTCTTTGAAGAAACCACCTATCATCGAATTATCTTACCTCTCTTGTTGTCAAACCATTGTTGGCATGGTTCTTTCCATAATGACACATGGAAAGACATGTCGATAATCATCTTAGTGGTTGGAGTCCGAGATAAAAGTTGAGCTAAATCCCGACTCTATTCGAGAAATTTCTAAGAAATCAATCTCATTTGGTTAATCTTTTGGGTAGCATTCTCTTTGTGTTCTTGTTTCGAAGGAGTGAAGCCTTCAAAATCATGAGGTATTGCTCATACAAATTCTATAGTCTGCTAATCCCGACGAATATATTCAGGAAATTATAGAATTTATCGAGCAATTTTATCTTGGTCTTCTATCATTTTGAGTCGAGGGAAATCTTTTTATCTCAAGCTTATTTTTTTTTCTCTTTTGATTAATGAAATTAATATGTTGAATACAAACTCTTCTCTAGAAATTGCGAGGATGCAATTTTTATAAGGGGGAGTCTGTAACAACCGTGGTTTAGAGATTACTTGTCAATATTAAATTATAATGGTAATTATAATTTAATATTGTGAATTAAAATGGAATTGGGGATTTAAAATTGTTTATTTGGAATAAACAATAAACTTTGGAATTAAATTGTTAAAATAAAGTTTAGAACTTTATTTTATTTGGTTGGGGTGATAATAAATGGAAAATGACTTTTTTTTAGAGAAAATGCAATAATTATATTAATTATTGCCCATTTACTTCTTTTAATAATTTTTAAAAGAAGTATGTGATTTTTAAAGGTTGTTATTTAAATAATAAGGTGGAAATTGGTCTAAAAATATGGTTGGCTATAAATTAAGTTTAGAAATGGTTTGAAATATTTTTCTAAGTAAGAAAAATATTTTTGTGGAATTTTAGAAGTTAAAAATATGGTTTTATTCTTTTATTTGAGTAAATAGTGAATTTTTCTTAAATAAAGGATTTTAATAATAAAAATGTTTTAAAAATATAAATTTATCTTTTTATATGGTAGAAAATGTTTTATTTTATAAGTATACAAGTTTACATATTTTTCTTATGTAAAAATATGAAGAAGATGCATTTTGTTTTGTGTATAATGTGATATATGTTCATATTTTAGTTAAGTGTTGATTAATAAACTTAGGCTACTTGATTTTCTTTTAATTTTAAGTCCATTTGGCCCACTTAGGACTTAACCAGGTTTGAGAAAGTGAGAAAACTATTGTTTGTACTTTCATTTCTCACATACTCATCTTCCTCTTCATCCTGATAATAAGAAAATAGAACCCACTCCACCAAATTGCAAATTCAAGCAAATTTCTTCAAATTTACTCAGAAAATTAAAGTCTTTTTCAATATAGAGAGATAATACAAATCAAACTCCAAACTTACAATTTCATCAAAAATTTCTAATTTGTGAATTAGGTTTCTAATTTACTATTTGTTTGTTCTTGCATGCACTGTTCTTCTCCTGTACAGGTTCTACAGGCTTATAATCAAGCAAAAAGCTAGATTCTTTCTTCATAAATCTAGGTATTTGCATCCAAACAGAAAGGTGAGTTGTAATACTCACAAATTCTAGCTGAGCCAAACTCAAAATTGCAAGAAATTGTAAAATTTTAGCCTCTGTTCGTATATTTATGTAGTTGTTTTTCTTTGTTCGAAAATAGTTTCATATTGCTACTTTGAAAGCCTGTAACTTTTGATTTCGGCAATGAAATGATGTCGGATTTCTTTCATTTGGTAGTTTGCATGTTGATCTTGGTCTTTGCAAATTTTGGTTGAAAAATAATGTCATTTGAATGCTCAAATCTATGCTAGAAAAGCAATACGAAGCTCAGGAAAACAGCTGAAACAAGTGCGTACAAGGGGTCGACTGCACCTTCCCTAGGTCGACTAGCATGTCAACCCAGAGGCCTCTTAGGTCGACCGACCGGTCGACTTGGCTTTTGGGCCATTTCCAGCCCACTTCTCTTGTATATTTTTTATTTTCCAGCCTGTTTTGCTTGTTTTTCTTGCTATATTTGTGATGTTTTTGATCGTATTCAAAGGCCATGATGTCTATCAATAGACTAGCCAAATTTTGGAGATTTTGAAATTCAAATTTTGGATTAAATTTGAATTTAATTTGAATTGAATTCGAATATCGGTTTGAGTGATTTCTTGGGTTTTCATTCGTTTTCGAGCACGGATTTTTCCAAACCTTTTTGAAATAATTTTTAAAACAAATGGGCATTTCAAATTTTAATTATATAATATTTTAAAAGTATTTTCAAGTATAAAATCTATTTATTCTCTATTATAAGGGAATTTTAATTATGGCTTTCAAAATTGATTTCGAAAAGGGTTTTTAAAGCTTGTTTTTCAAAGTAAATTATTTTTATATAAAATACATGTTTTTGCACTATTCATGTGAATGAGAAGGAGAATTAAACGGTTTGGTAAATCACGTGGTATGGGACACGTGCGTTTATCTTATCGGTTAATTCCCGACTTTTCCGTTTGATCGTTTTGACCTTCGGGTCGAGTTTACCGATGAGATAAGGTAAACTTTTTACTGCTTTGAGTGTGAAATTTACTAGCGGTTAGTAAACTATTTAGTGCAAACGTGTGGTATGGGTCGCACGTTAACACTGTTCGGGTTCCTATCCGAGAGTTTGTGACACATTTGCCATTACGGAATATTGCCAGTACTGGACCTTCAGGTCATTACCATTGCGGCGTATTTGTCTTCGAGACGTTTGCCATTGTGGCGTTTTCCATTACGGCATATTTGCCATTGCGGTGTATTTGTCATTGTGACGTATTTGCCTTCAGGCGAGGTACCTATTTTTAGAGATCGGTACTTGGCACGCTTCGGCTAAAAGCACGTGCAAAACTTTTAAGAAGATTTCATTGATTATTGTGATTTCCCGAGTGTATCAGCCTTTTTATGGTTGGTCATTCAAGCCGTTATATATATATATACACACATATATATATATGGCGATTACCTTATGGGAATTTGAGTTGCCTGCACTGGCGTTATATGAGATTTGCCTTGCCTATTGACGTTATTATATGAGATTTCCCTTTTGACGTTTATTCGAAATTATATTCTCCTATATTGGAGATTTATATTTGATTTCCTTATGGCTTATTTTGTGTAACGACCCCGAATTTTTATATATTTAAATTGATAATTAAATTGATTTTTGAATAAAAATTGTTAAAATAAATCGATAAAGTGATGCGAGTTTCCCCAATCTCAATATATATGCTGTATAAATCATTTAAGATTAAAATTATTGTATACATGTGAATATATATATATATATATATTTGGGCATATATGAGTGAATATGAAATAATATATATATATATATTGATTTGAATTTAAATCGTAAATAAATGGTTTAATAATAAATAATAATAATAAACATTAGAAATGATGGTTAATAATGGTTTGAATTTATAAATTAAATATAAGACGATGAGTATTAAAGTAAAATAATAATATCTAAGTTAGAAATAGAAATAGAAATGAATATTGTTGATTTGAAATCACTAAAATGAATATATTGAGAATAATATTGGATTCATTAAACTTTTATATACAGTTAATTGTTAGTAATGAATGATTTGATTTCATATCATTTGTTATAGAATTGTATTAAGTACAAAATAAAATGTAAATAAGAATTTATGAAAGTTTTAAATAAATGTGTATAAGGTAACAATATAAGGCAAACACATAGATAAAATATAACAACATAAATTCATTTATGTTTCAAAGTAACAAGACCAAAACAAAGAAAAAAAATATGTTTTCATGAACACTAGCTAAAGAAAGCAACAAAATATATATCTATAGGCAAGTAAAAAAATATAATGTATGTTACCTGTAGGATAGACATGCTAGGCAAAAGAAAAATGAAGTATCTTTGTACAAAGAGGTTAAGTATAGACATAAAGTACATAGCATTAAATGCTTTCACAGCTCAAAGTATTTGGTCAATTCGAAATCTTACAAAATGTGTTCATTAGCCTCCATATAAAAAGAAATATCTCTGAAATGATGGTACAAAACAATATTAACTTGTACAAATAATAACATCAACCTGTAACTTACTTTCTTTTATACATCAAGCTTTCCACTTTAGTTCGTCCATTACAAGCCAAGTAAAACTGAAGTAAATACCACTTAAAACTCAAACAAAAATTCAAATCTAAAAGGCAATACAAACCAGAGAATCAAGTGAAAGATTTCAACCAGGAAATTCAAACTGTTGTTTCAACATAGAGGAAACTCTGTTCTTTTTCTGGAAATATGTGAGTAACTTTTCTTTTAAACCCATAACATGTTTTAATATTTTGATGCCTGTGAGTATCCTTGATATTTGTTGAGAAATCTGCTGATAAGTTTATATGTACAAAGATTAAGGGGTGTGCTTGCTTGTATATGTGTGTATCAATGGCTCTGGTTAGTGACATATTTTCAAATTCAAGAAAAAGTTTCATATCTTCTTATTTTAACTCATTCAAGTTAGGATTCCTGAAAAGAAAATGTTTGGTTTTACATAAACTGAATATTAAAAATATATTTAAGCATGATAAAATGAAAACTATTTGGAAATTTAGAAAGAACAGTGGAAATGACAAACTTATTAAATCTTCAACTTGAATAATTCTTGATTCCAAGTTTATAATCTTTTTCGTTACCTAAATTCATGATTTTTAAAAGTAAAATCAAAATCTTTAAGCAAGTATTCATTGAGCAATTGGGAATTTAACAATTTTGGGTTGATCGGCAAATTCTGTGGTCAAAGTGGAAGTGGGTCACGGGATTTTGGCTATAGCTAGCTCAAAAGTCAAGGGTCATCAGAAAAATGGAGCTATATTTTTCCGATCATCGTGGTGTTTTGACGATGATGATGTAGGGTTTTAAAGCTATTTTACTCGTATGGGTTTGAAGAGGAACCGCGTCGTCTCTGTAGTGTCGAGTTGAACGATACCTTGGGAAATCGAAGTAGGAATGGTTGGCGAAGTTTCGGTCAAATTAGTGTGGATGATCGTGGACGGGTTGTCATTGGCGAGGCGTTTTCTTCAGAGGTTGTGTTCCAGTTCTGGGTTGAAAAGCTCGATCTCGAATTTGGCTCGAGTTCATCGATCTGGGTTGTCGATTGGTTTGAGATGATCATGGATGACTTGCTGATGGCTGCAACGTTGATCGGAGCTGGTCGTGGTGTTGGTGCACGTGTACGTGCATATGTATATATTTGTGCTTTGAAGGATTTGGGGAAGAAGAAAATGGCTCGAGTTCGAGCACGAGAAAATAGAGGATCGACTCGAAGAAAATTTGAATATACGTTACTCGGGGATTTTTATGGGTTGGCTCGGGATGTTGCTCGAGTATTCCTGACGTTGGCTTGGGTTTTTATGATAACAAGTTTTAAAATTTAAACTAAGTCAAGTTTAAAACCATTTCTTAACCAATTCTTTTTAAATAATGATTGTCTAATTAAAGTTTAAATTAATTCATTTGTTAATGATAATTAATTCCAAGGTTTATTAAATAAAGATTCTTAAGGGTAATTAAGTAATGAATTAAGATAAAAAGGCTTATCTTTAACTTATTAAGGTGGATAATTAAAGGAATTATTAGTTGATTAATTAATGAAGATGATAAATTAAAGGATTAATTACTAAATTAACTAAGGATAATTAATTTATGTGATTAATTAATTTATGTAATTAATGATTAAAGGAGAATTAATTTATGATTAGATTAATTTATTTATAATTGAAAGATAATCACTTAATGTAATTAATTAAGGTGATTAATTAATGGATAATTAATTAATGATTAGTGGTTGATTATTTAAATGATTAAGCCATAATTGATTAAGGATAATTTATTTGAGGACTAAGGTTGATTAAATTTATCAAATGATTAGTGAAAGGATAACTAATTAAATGGTAATAAATTAAGGGTTAATCAATTAATAAATTAAAAGATAATTAAATAATTAAAGGATAATTATTTAATGATTAAGGATAGATTAACTAATTAAGACTGATTAATTAATGATTAAAGGTAAATTAATAGATGATAAAGGATAATTAATTTAAAATGGGTTGTAATTAATTAACCAGGATTAGAAATTTATTCATAAGAAATTTATCTGATTTGGATTTATCAGATAATTAATTGACCTTACCTATGGATGTTTGGATTCTATTGAATGTGAATTATTTGATATTCCCTAATATGTGATGCTTTGTGATATACCCTGATTTATGTTGTGATCTGTAATTTACTTATCTGTGACCTTTATATATCTGTGATCTGTGAATGAAAAGATAAGCGTTATAGTTTATATCGCTTATCAACTGTATCCTGTATTTTGATCTGTGATGATTGAATGATGTTGCACTTTTGTGTAAAACCCCTAGACCACACCATACACACACAAATATGGCTTTTACGTGGAAATCGGTTAAGTCACAGATAATTTAAATTTGATGTTTTTGAAATTGAAATTTTAATTTCAGTTGATTTTGAAATTGGAAATTTGGGTTTAAAGTGAAAAGCTTTTGAAATGGAATTTCAAAGATAAAACTTATTTTCGAATAACTTGATTAAGTTTTGAAATTTAAATAATTTGATTTGAATTCTATGATTCGAAACTAGGGATTTAAGATGATGTACAAGTTATATGAATTTAAACCATTTTAAAAGTATAATTTTAGGAATTTGAATTTAACCCAAGGATTTCAACTCGTATGAATGAATCAGATTTTCTGAAATGAAACTGATTGTTTTCAAATGATAAAAGCTTTCATATAAGAAAATGAAATTCCAATTTAAGTTAAAGGAATTTCAAGTTTGAATTAAAAATTGGTTTTCCAAATTATGAATGAATTCTTTTTGAAAGCTATGAATTAAATCTGTTTATTTTTAACAGATTTAAAATGATGAATTGTTTAAACCATTTGAAATGGAATTGTTTTGAAAGCTATAAGTTAAATCTTTGTTTTAAAGATTTAATGAGTTAATGCAATTGAAATGGAAATTAATTTGGAAAATCTGTGAATGAATCTTTTATTTGAAAGATTAAAGTGTGGAAATTGTTTTAAACCGTTGAAGGTTGTTAAAATGAATCTTTTTGTTTAAAAGATTTGAAATGGTAATTTGTTAAATCATTTGAAAAGAAAGTTTGGGTTTAAGTTGTGACTTAATTGAAATTCCAATATCCACATGTTTTAAAATGTTACGCTCACTATTCGGTTCAGCTGGGAGAGGACCTTTGTGTCGCATAACCCATTCCGAATAAGTGATACGTCGTATATGGATAGCAATTGAAGACCGGTGTTGAAGACTGGGTGTTTGCGAAAACGATAGGACAACCTATCGATTGTCTCTACACTGGGTCGCTCCTGGTATAGAGATTCCCTAAGTGATGGGAAATCCGATCGGGATTGTGAATACCCGGAATTGCAAGGGCTTCTTCGGAAGTGCCTTCGGTTCTGTTCGAACCCGAAACAGACTTGTATGGTTACATGTCTGACATTACACTTTGAGATATAAAGCTGATTCCTTTCAAATACATATCTGTTGGTGGCGGAGAATTTATCCTCTTAGCTTAACACCCTTCTCTGAGACGTACGAGCTCAGAGGTTATGTAATTGAAGGTTATCAGCGATATATTCCCAATTTGGTAATGTGACATGCTGAGTGTTGCTGTGTGATGATCATCGTTTGATCATTTTTGATATGATCATTTGTTTGATTTTTTACCTTTGTGATCATTACTTTGATCATCTGTTGACCCAAAGCATGGCTTTGTGACAAAGCGTAGCTTTGTGGACGAGACTTCTTCGGACCTCACGACTCGGAAATGGTGGAAACAGGAATATGCGGCAAGGTTATGAGGGTCGCGCCCTTTAGTGTATGTCATTTCCTTCTGGGAAAGGGTGGTATCATGGTATGGAGCCCAGATACTTACTCATGTGGACACACTTTATTTATTATGTGTGATGTTGGTTACCGAGGCCTCGGATAAAGGTCCCAAAGGACCGGGGGATGGCATATTCATGAGTTACCTGTTACAGGGGTAACCCGGCCTTGTGTTGGCAAAGAGAAGTTTGTCTCTCGGGACGTCCAGCCAGAGGCGATCCCATTCGGAAGTAGGAAAGGAAGTTCCTTAGCCTGACCATTTGTTGGAAATCCAATGAAACAATACGGACCTTGTACGGTTTTAGTTGTATAACCTGCTATGGAATGTGGCGGTAACCTGCTATTGAACATAGTAGCTATAGTAGGCATACAATAATGGTTGTATGTTGGCTAAGATTAATATTATACTTTCGAAGTGTTTTCTCCACTATGCACTAGTAATAATATCCAATGATTTGTTTTGCATAGTAAGCATCTTTGACTATCATAATGAGAAATCTCCTCCGATTCTGCATTTGCATTGTGTGTGTGCGGGAGGCCTTATGGTAGTTTCATTTTCCAAAAGCATTGCGGGTTTCAATGTTTAAAATTCTTTTGTAGTTCGTTTAAAGATAAACTGTTTTTGTTGCTCACACCAGTCCCACGACTGACTCGGAGTTTATTATTCCTTTCCTAAATTCTGGGTGCTAATAATTTTCCACACGGCAGTCTAGAGTTGCGGTTTTCAGATATTTAGGTTTAGTTGATTATTTTGAGCTAGTTCATGCAAATTGGAGTTCGTGGACTGACATTGTTTATCTTGGAGCATTCTATGGGAGACATTCTTTCCGCTGCTGGTGTTATCCATTTCTTTCTGTTTCTATTTCTTGTATCTCTGATATTGTTTTATCTTATTGATATCATTGTTGTATATCATACTGGATATTGTATTCATTGGAGTTGTATATGATATCATCTATTTTCTTTATTCCGCTGTGTTGTTATACTTAATGGTGTTATAAGCTCCGAAGAACCAGATTCGGCGTTTGAATCTACGGCATTTTGAGTACAAGTGAAGTACGGATGCCGATTTTCAAAGGTTGACTTTTGGGTCTTCACATTTGGTATCAGAGCTAAGGTTGAACTTTAGCTCATGAGTATAACACATTAAGTAGCTCATTAGAGATAGGGTGAAGTATACCCTAGAATGAGTAATCCTCAGATATCCGTCCGTACGCCTCAGTAAATTCTCTTGCTATCCACCGATAGTGAGTATGAGTGCAAGAAGAGGATGAGATAGGGGACAGAGGATACCACTATGAAATGGTCAATACTCTGTAACAACGAGGAAGCAAATCTTTTCTCTATCGATCTCTTTTGTTCAACATCTTTTCTCAATTCTTTGATAGTTCCTGGTAGATCCAGGAAGAGATTTGATATATTGATATGGGACGTAAATTCCGGATGGACCAAAATTGTTTGTTTGGATGTATTGATTGCCTTGTTTGCTTTGTTTGCTATGGTTAATAGGTATAATTTGAGTTCTAAACTAAAAAGTTTTGAAATTATATCCATATATCTATCTATTCTTTGGGTCCGGATATATTCTACAAATGGTTAGTTATCACTTCGAACTGACCAATGCCATTGTATATTTCGTAGATCTGGATAACCCGAGTATCTTGTGAAGAATTCAATAGATTCGTTCTTGTATCTATTAGTGATATATATTCTGATTTGGTAAGCCAAATGCAGAATAGATATTCAGTTTGAGTTGATGAAATATTCTTCATCTATCTTTGTATCTCCTTGGTAATTTCGAGGACGAAATTCTTTTAAGGGGGAAGTCTGTAACGACCCCGAATTTTTATATATTTAAATTGATAATTAAATTGATTTTTGAATAAAAATTGTTAAAATAAATCGATAAAGTGATGCGAGTTTCCCCGATCTCCATATATATTCTGTATAAATCATTTAAGATTAAAATTATTGTATACATGTGAATATATATATATTTGGGCATATATGAGTGAATATGAAATAATATATATATATATATATTGATTTGAATTTAAATTGTAAATAAATGGTTTAATAATAATAAATATTAGAAATGATGGTTAATAATGGTTTGAATTTATAAATTAAATATAAGACGATGAGTATTAAAGTAAAATAATAATATCTGAGTTAGAAATAGAAATAGAAATGAATATTGTTGATTTGAAATCACTAAAATGAATATATTAAGAATAATATTGGATTCATTAAACTTTTATATACAGTTAATTGTTAGTAATGAATGATTTGATTTCATATCATTTGTTATAAAATTGTATTAAAAACAAAATAAAATGTAAATAAGAATTTATGAAAGTTTTAAATAAATGTGTATAAGGTAACAATATAAGGCAAACACATAGATAAAATATAACAACATAAATTCATTTATGTTTCAAAGTAACAAGACCAAAACAAACAAACAAAAATATGTTTTCATGAACACTATCTAAAGAAAGCAACAAAATATATATCTATAGGCAAGTAAAAAAAATATAATGTATGTTACCTGTAGGATAGACATGCTAGGCAAAAGAAAAATGAAGTATCTTTGTACAAAGAGGTTAAGTATAGACATAAAGTACATAGCATTAAATGCTTTCACAGCTCAAAGTATTTGGTCAATTCGAAATCTTACAAAATGTGTTCATTAGCCTCCATATAAAAAGAAATATCTCTGAAATGATGGTACAAAACAATATTAACTTGTACAAATAATAACATCAACCTGTAACTTACTTTCTTTTATACATCAAGCTTTCCACTTTAGTTCGTCCATTACAAGCCAAGTAAAACTGAAGTAAATACCACTTAAAACTCAAACAAAAATTCAAATCTAAAAGGCAATACAAACCAGAGAATCAAGTGAAAGATTTCAACCAGGAAATTCAAACTGCTGTTTCAACATAGAGGAAACTCTGTTCTTTCTCTGGAAATATGTGAGTAACTTTTCTTTTAAACCCATAACATGTTTTAATATTTTGATGCCTGTGAGTATCCTTGATATTTGTTGAGAAATCTGCTGATAAGTTTATATGTACAAAGATTAAGGGGTGTGCTTGCCTGTATATGTGTGTATCAATGGCTCTGGTTAGTGACATGTTTTCAAATTCAAGAAAAAGTTTCATATCTTCTTATTTTAACTCATTCAAGTTAGGATTCCTGAAAAGAAAATGTTTGGTTTTACATAAACTGAATATTAAAAATATATTTAAGCATGATAAAATGAAAACTATCTGGAAATTTAGAAAGAACAGTGGAAATGACAAACTTATTAAATCTTCAACTTGAATAATTCTTGATTCCAGGTTTATAATCTTTTTCGTTACCTAAATTCATGATTTTTAAAAGTAAAATCAAAATCTTTAAGCAAGGATTCACTGAGCAATTGGGAATTTAAAAATTTTGGGTTGATCGGCAAATTCTGATGGTCAGAGTGGAAGTGGGTCACAGGATTTTGGCCATAGCTAGCTCAGAAGTCAAGGGTCATCAGAAAAATGGAGCTATATTTTTCCGATCATCGTGGTGTTTTGACGATGATGATGTAGGGTTTTCAAGCTATTTTACTCGTATGGGTTTGAAGAGGAACCGCATCGTCTATGTAGTGTCGAGTTGAACGATACCTTGGGGAATCGAAGTAGGAATGGTTAGTGAAGTTTTGGTCAAATTAGTGTGGATAATCATGGACGGGTTGTCGTTGGCGAGGCGTTTTCTTCAGAGGTTGTGTTCCAGTTCTGGGTTGAAAAGCTCGATCTCGAATTTGGCTCGAGTTCATCGATCTGGGTTGTCGATTGGTTTGAGATGATCATGGATGACTTGCTGGTGGCTGCAGCGTTGATCGGAGCTGGTCGTGGTGTTGGTGCACGTGTACGTGCATATGTATATATCTGTGCTTTGAAGGATTTGGGGAAGAAGAAAATGGCTCGAGTTCGAGCACGAGAAAACAGAGGATCGACTCGAAGAAAATTTGAATATACGTTACTCGGGGATTTTTATGGGTTGGCTCGGGATGTTGCTCGAGTATTCCTGACGTTGGCTTGGGTTTTTATGATAACAAGTTTTAAAATTTAAACTAAGTCAAGTTTAAAACCATTTCTTAACCAATTCTTTTTAAATAATGATTGTCTAATTAAAGTTTAAATTAATTCATTTGTTAATGATAATTAATTCCAAGGTTTATTAAATAAAGATTCTTAAGGGTAATTAAGTAATGAATTAAGATAAAAAGGCTTATCTTTAACTTATTAAGGTGGATAATTAAAGGAATTATTAGTTGATTAATTAATGAAGATGATAAATTAAAGGATTAATTACTAAATTAACTAAGGATAATTAATTTATGTGATTAATTAATTTATGTAATTAATGATTAAAGGAGAATTAATTTATGATTAGATTAATTTATTTATAATTGAAAGATAATCACTTAATGTAATTAATTAAGGTGATTAATTAATGGATAATTAATTAATGATTAGTGGTTGATTATTTAAATGATTAAGCCATAATTGATTAAGGATAATTTATTTGAGGACTAAGGTTGATTAAATTTATCAAATGATTAGTGAAAGGATAATTAATTAAATGGTAATAAATTAAGGGTTAATCAATTAATAAATTAAAAGATAATTAAATAATTAAAGGATAATTATTTAATGATTAAGGATAGATTAACTAATTAAGACTGATTAATTAATGATTAAAGGTAAATTAATAGATGATAAAGGATAATTAATTTAAAATGGGTTGTAATTAATTAACCAGGATTAGAAATTTATTCATAAGAAATTTATCTGATTTGGATTTATCAGATAATTAATTGACCTTACCTATGGATGTTTGGATTCTATTGAATGTGAATTATTTGATATTCCCTGATATGTGATGCCTTGTGATATACCCTGATTTATGTTGTGATCTCTAATTTACTTATCTATGACCTTTATATATCTGTGATCTGTGAATGAAAAGATAAGCGTTATAGTTTATATCGCTTATCAACTATATCCTGTATTTTGATCTGTGATGATTGAATGATGTTGCACTTCTGTGTAAAACCCCTAGACCACACCATACACACACAAATATGGATTTCACGTGGAAATCGGTTAAGTCACGGATAATTTAAATTTGATGTTTTTGAAATTGAAATTTTAATTTCAGTTGATTTTGAAATTGGAAATTTAGGTTTAAAGTGAAAAGCTTTTGAAATGGAATTTCAAAGATAAAACTTATTTTTGAATAACTTGATTAAGTTTTGAAATTTAAATAATTTGATTTGAATTCAAGTTTGAAATTGAATTCTATGATTCGAAACTAGGGATTTAAGATGCTGTACAAGTTATATGAATTTAAACCATTTTAAAAGTATAATTTTAGGAATTTGAATTTAACCCAAGGATTTCAACTCGTATGAATGAATCAGATTTTCTGAAATAAAACTGGTTGTTTTCAAATGATAAAAGCTTTCATATAAGAAAATGAAATTCCAATTTAAGTTAAAGGAATTTCAAGTTTGAATTAAAAATTGGTTTTCCAAATTATGAATGAATTCTTTTTGAAAGCTATAAATTAAATCTGTTTATTTTTAACAGATTTAAAATGATGAATTGTTTAAACCATTTGAAATGGAATTGTTTTGAAAGCTATAAGTTAAATCTTTGTTTTAAAGATTTAATGAGTTAATGCAATTGAAATGGAAATTAATTTGGAAAATCTGTGAATGAATCTTTTATTTGAAAGATTAAAGTGTGGAAATTGTTTAAAACCGTTGAAGGTTGTTAAAATGAATCTTTTTGTTTAAAAGATTTGAAATGGTAATTTGTTAAACCATTTGAAAAGAAAGTTTGGGTTTAAGTTGTGACTTAATTGAAATTCCAATATCCATATGTTTTAAAATGTTACACTCACTATTCGGTTCAGCCGGGAGAGGACCTTTGTGTCGCATAACCCATTCCGAATAAGTGATACGTCGTGTATGGATAGCAATTGAAGACCGGTGTTGAAGACCGGGTGTTTGCGAAAACGATAGGACAACCTATCGATTGTCTCTGCACTGGGTCGCTCCTGGTATAGAGATTCCCTAAGTGATGGGAAGTCCGATCGGGATGGTGAATACCCGGAATTGCAAGGGCTTCTTCGGAAGTGCCTTCGGTTCTGTTCGAACCCGGAACAGACTTGTATGGTTACATGTCTGACATTACACTTTGAGATATAAAGCCGATTCCTTTCAAATACATTTCTGTTGGTGGCGGAGAATTTATTCTCTTAGCTTAACACCTTTCTCTGAGACGTACGAGCTCAGAGGTTATGTAATTGAAGGTTATCAGCGATATATTCCCAATTTGGTAATGTGACATGCTGAGTGTTGCTGTGTGATGATCATCGTTTGATCATTTGTGATATGATCATTTGTTTGATTTTTTATCTTTGTGATCATTACTTTGATCATCTGTTGACCCAAAGCATGGCTTTGTGACAAAGCATAGCTTTGTGGACGAGACTTCTTCGGACCTCACGACCCGGAAATGGTCGAAACAGGAATATGCGGCAATGTTATGAAGGTCGCGCCCTTTAGGGTATGTCATTTCCTTTTGGAAAAGGGTGGTATCATGGTATGGAGCCCAAATACTTACTCATGTGGACACACTTTATTTATTATGTGTGATGTTGGTTACCGAGGCCTCGGA
This sequence comes from Allium fistulosum, assembly GCA_030737815.1. NCBI lineage: Eukaryota > Viridiplantae > Streptophyta > Magnoliopsida > Asparagales > Amaryllidaceae > Allium > Allium fistulosum. Next base: position 298,716,998 of record CM060908.1, on the reverse strand, counting down.
TAAAGGTCCCAAAGGACCGAGGGGTGGCATATTCGTGAGTTACCTGTTACAGGGGTAACCCGGCCTTGTGTTGGCAGAGAGTAGTTTGTCTCTCGGGACGTCCAGCCAGAGGCGATCCCATTCGGCAGTAGGAAAGGAAGTTCCTTAGCCTGACCATTTGTTGGAAATCCAATGAAACAATACGGACCTTGTACGGTTTTAGTTGTATAACCTGCTATGGAATGTGGCGGTAACCTGCTATTGAACATAGTAGCTATAGTAGGCATACAATAATGGTTGTATGTTGGCTAAGATTAATATTATACTTTCGAAGTGTTTTCTCCACTATGCACTAGTAATAATATCCAATGATTTATTTTGCGTAGTAAGCATCTTTGACTATCATAAGGAGAAATCTCCTCCGATTCTGCGTTTGCATTGTGTGTGTGTGCGGGAGGCCTTATGGTAGTTTCATTTTCCAAAATCATTGCGGGTTTCAATGTTTAAAATTCTTTTGTAGTTCGTTTAAAGATAAACTGTTTTTGTTGCTCACACCAGTCCCACGACTGACTCGGAGTTTATTGTTCCTTTCCTAAACTCTGGATGCTCATAATTTTCCACACGAGCAGTCTAGAGTTGGGGTTTTCAAATATTCAGGTTTAGTAGATTATCTTGAGCTAGTTCAAGCAAATTGGAGTTCATAGACTGACATTGTTTATCTTTGAGCATTCTATGGGAGACATTCTATCCACTGCTGGTGTTATCCATTTCTTTATGTTGCTATTTCTTGTATCTCTGATATTGTTGTATCATATTGATATCATTGTTGTATATCATACTGGATATTGTATTCATTGGAGTTGTATATGATATCATCTATTTTCTTTATTCCGCTGTGTTGTTATACTTAATGGTGTTATAAGCTCCGGAGAACCAGATTCGGCGTTTGAATCTACGACATTTTGAGTACAAGTGAAGTACGGATGTCGATTTTCGAAGGTCGACTTTTGGGTCATCACATTTTGAGATGATGTTTTCTCTTTTGAGAATGCTTTTGAGTTTGCCGTTATGGCGGGTTTGGGATTTCTCCTCTTTGGAGTTATGTTTTTCTTCTAAACCATATTTGATGTTTTGTGATACGCCAATGAGACGAGGCGTTCTTTTATTGTGAGATTTGTTATGGAGTTTTATCGCCTTTGATTTGCATTCATGTTTAGTGATATCCTTATATCACTTGAAATTACTATACCTACTTAATTGTGCCATGTGAAGTAACCATATACCCTTGAATTATTCCTTCTCACTTGAGAAGATTATCATCTTGCCTTATGCTTATGTTATCGATTATCCTCTTAAACTGATTTGTTTAGCTAGACTGACCCGTGTATTTTATACTCAGGTCAGACCGAGGTGTTTCAGGTTAGGTACCCTTATGGACTTAGCCTATTCTGCTTCCGCACGGACTTTTCTTCTTCCCTTTTTGTTGTAGTCCTTTTTGTTGCCATTCTGATATGTATATTGTTTTGATTCGTGTATATTGTGGTCGTCATACTACAAATGTGATGTATCATTTTGTTTACTCTGTGATGTATCTGTATATGTGTATATATTTGATTATTTGGTGTTTTGTGATGTGTGGCATTTGAGTTGTTGTATTTTGTTCTGATAGATCCTATAGCCATCCATGGCTTCGTATTAAGTATTTATTGGATATGTCAATCCACTTGAATTAGAAAAAAAATATAGAGCATTTATCGATGTATTCAATAGATATTTAAGACAATGCTATAGATGGTCGCTCCCAACCAACCCTATTCTCCGCATTAGCAGACGGTATTACCTAGTAATACTCTTTGTTAATGTGGGTCTCGGGGTGGGGCATCACTCAAAGCCTCTCTAGAACATCACCCTGGCCAAAGTGACTAAATTGGAGGATGAAATGAACAGCGTTCTACAAATGCTCACTAAAATACAAGTGGTTTAACTTAGAATCTCCATGGAATAAGAAAAACAAGGCAAAATCCTACGAAATCTGCAGAAATATCTATTGGATATTCCAACAAATCAAATGGTGATTGAAGAGGATAATCCTAATCCTAAAAATCTAGAAGAGGAAGAAGAATAGAAGGAAGAGGAAGAAGAAGAGGAAGAACAAATGGACGAATATGAAGTCCATTGTGCTGGAGAAGTCTGTTTCGATCGAGATGGAAATCTCATCGATGCCTTCATTATCCCTTTTGCCCCATCCACAAGTCTTCCATAATCAAGAAGAAACCTTAGTACTTAGGATCACCACGTTTTAGTATGATTTGTGAGGATTTGAATTTGGTTTGTTTTGTGTGATTTGGATTTACTTTTGATTAGTGTGTATAGACTTACCGATTGGATTGGATTGGATTGACTTGTGTGAATTAAATTGATTACTTGAATTTGTTTTTGTGTCGCTTTAGTTTTAATAAATGTATTGGGTTGATGTTATTAATACAAACAGTTTATGTTATCACTTATCATTCTTATCACTCTTATATATTAATGTTGTTGCCTTTTCTAAATTGCTTTTATATTTTAGTATTACACATATTATGTAGTACCTTAGTTAGGGGGAGTTTTTTAGTTAGATTTTTGTTGATGATAAAGGGGGAGAAATGTATAAAATCTAGGCATAGATTAAAGGGACTTTTGTAACTCAGGGGGAGTTATAACATATTTTATATACGTGGTTGACATTATCAAAATGGGGGAGATTGTTAGTACCTTAGGCATTGGTTTTGATGACAACAACCATATGACATTATATAAAATATAGATAACATTATATAAAATATAGATACTATTGTTTTTATCAAGTTATATATAGTATATAATGCAGGATATTAGACAGATATTAATTGAGAAGACTGTACAGTATCAGGTGAAAATTCAAGAGGCTGATATAGAAATTAGGAGTTAGAGATTGAAGACTCATGAGTATTGAAGAACTCAAGATTTCCCAGATAAGTTATAGGGTCAAAGAATTTTTGTTAATACACTGATAGCACTTCTTTGATCTCTCTCTCTATTTTTCCTTTTCAAATGATTTTCAATTTCAAATATCTTAAAATTCAATAATGGTTTTTAAAGAGAATTCTTGTTTTTAAAATAATCTTTCAAACAGCCTTTAAATTATTTCTACTTTCTGATTTTATTATACCTCGAGAAATTAAGCTTTTGAAGTGTTTTAAAATATAATTTGAATATTATACTTTGTTATAATTTTAGTTTTAAAGCTTTTAAAATATTTATAAGTATATTATAATATTTTTTATAACTTTGATTTTAAATATATTCAGTTATACTTTATTATTTATATTTAAAATCCTTTATATACTTAAAATATTCTTAAATTAATTTTATTAAGTTTTGACATAATTAAAATATGTATAAACTATGTTTAAATGATTTTACAAAGTATCAAAATATTTCACAAACCTTAATATTTTAAAATAATTTTGATAAATTGTTTTTCAGAATTACAAAGGGTATGTCGACGTATCCCATAGAGTATGTCGACATATGGACCAAAATTTCAGAGTTCGAATTTTGAATGGAAGTGTCTTTTCATCATACTTCTTTGCGAATGGACCCGATTGTTGTTTCTCTATAAATAGGGCTAAACCAACGAAATTTGGTTAACTACTTTCTCATATTTTCTCTCCTCTTTCACTCTCTTGTTTTCTAACAGAAATTCTACTCAAATTCTTCTCAAATTCAACCAGAATCAAATTCAACTCCACTGATTTGATTCTCTATTGACTACTCTCTAGTCACTCTCATCTCTCTCACTCAAACAAGGTCAAAGTGCTATTTAAGAGGTTATAGGATCATTTTGTATTCAAGATCAGCGATCTATGTCTGTAAAACTCTATCAAATTATACTCGTATATTGGTGGGTGTGATTGTAGCCCGTGTAGACCAACTGGGTGTGATTGGTGGCCTAGAAATCCAAGTGCGTGTGTTTGTGGCCCTTGTAAATCAAGTAAGTCTACCCAGAGCTCGAAAAGTCTGAAGGGTGTGTCTCGTTGCCTTGAAATTGAGATTGTATTAACTTAGCTATTTGGAAAGAAATCTGTACAAGGAATTGTACAGGACTAGATGTAGGGTAACTTCGAACCAGTTTAAAATCCTGGTGTTTTCTTTCCTTTTTACTTTTACCGCACTTATATTTATTTGTGTTTGAATCTGTGATTATTAATTGCATTTTTTAAACTATAATCTTAAAAGCATTCAAAAAGATTTAAAAAAATTAGAAAACACTATCCACCCCTTTGTAGTGTTAAAATAGCCTTAAGGTCCATCTTTTGCTAAATAACAGATGTACCTTTCGACTCAAATTGGGAAGGACCCCTAATAATTCATGTCGTCATCCCTCCGGAAACATACAGATTAAAGAGGTTAAATGGCAATGTAATACCTTGGACTTGGAATGTCGAGCATCTGAAACATTATCACAACATGAGGCTGCTACCTAAATAAAAGCTTTATCAAAAGTTCGAGACAATCATTAATCTCTTAGCCATGACTCAGGTATGTTGCGTGAAACTACGATCTTTTAAAGTTCTAAACATTTCACCAAGCGTTTTAGTCATGATTATCGTTGTGATCAAGCTATACATGCAACTTTCAGAGTCCATCAAAACATTTTAGCCATGTAACTACTCTAATCAAGTAGCATCATGCGAGTTTCAAAGCCATGCTTTCGTCTCCGGGCAAGTAAATGATTTCGCCTCATGACAATTACTTAGTTTCTTCTCGAGCAAGTAAATGATTTCATCTCACGGTAATTTCTTAGTTTCGCCACCGAGTAAGTAAATGATTTCACTTCAAGGCAATTACGTAGTTTAGCCTTCGGGCAAGTAAATGATTTCGCCTTATGGCAATTACTTAGTTTCACCTCCGAGAAAAGTACCAGAGGCATGTGTTACCATGCATTGGGTAGATTCCCAACAAGAATAGAATATTGGGTAGATTCCCAATAATAGTGAGCCATGGTTAAGCAGTATCATGCATTGGGTAGATTCTCAACAAGAATAGAATATTTGGTAGATTCCGAATAATAGTGAGCCATAGTCAAATAATACCATGCATTGAGTAGGTTCTTGATAAGATTAGAATATTGGGTAGATCCCAACAAGAATAGAAAATTGGATGGATTCCCAATAATAGTGAGCCATGGTCAAATAGTACCATGCGTTGGATAGATCCCCAATAATAATATGCCACATGCGATAGTGTCATGCAAAGAGTGAGTCACGGAAATGGCGACCACGCTGAACGCACCTAGTAAGCCACATCTAGAGTGTTATGAAAAAGAGTGAGCCATGGCCGAATCGTGTCATGCATAGAGTGAGCGACGGTCGAATAGTAACATGCACGGTGTTGTATAGTGAGCCACGTTCTTAAAGTAACTTGCGAGTGTAGGAATTATACCGCCAATAATAGTATTCAAAACCGATACTTATGTTAGACCAGATCTAGATGACTAAAACATGGTATCAAGGTATTTTCGCATCTAGGCACCGATTTCAATGTCTGAAACCCTCTAAACGAGGTTAGTTTTCAAGTTATTTTCAAAACCGTCAAGACGAGGTTAGATTTCAAATTATTTTTGATACCCTCTAAACGAGATTAGATTTCTATAAATTTTCTTAGTGAAGCAATGCTTTCGGAAGTTCTCAAAATACTACTTTGCCCGAAAGCTTAGGATCAACTTCATGATGGGGACGGAACAAACAAATCAAGTATTAAAGCGTAAAATGACACTATTCTTTCCAAAGTCCACCTCACATCAACCATATGAGGTGAACTTTGGGAGGCATGTGTTACACCATAATTTCTACAAAGTACAAATGACATATATTCAAAAGGAAAGCTCCTTGGCTTGTAATTCCAAGACCTATTGTTTACTTTCCAAAGAGAGGTTAAACATCTGATTCAGTATCCGAGAACATGTAGTCTGAGCATGAGCCAAAGCTTCGACGGAGAAAAGGTCATTGTCCAGCTATGGCAAGAAGCTTAACCAAGGGCAGCAGTTGCCGAAACCAAATGCACTTCAACAAGTATCGACAATCAGTAGCTCAAATAGCCTAGGCCGAGACCAACAGTCAGGATAGATGAAAGATATTCAAGAAGTTATATATAAAAGCATCACGTCAGCAATCCGCGTCAAAATGCACTCAGCCAGAAGATGAGAAGTGTTCAAATCTAAGCCGCACATAGAAAGCCAGATCATCCATCCAAGAGAAAACACCTGCACTAATGGAAGAACCTTAAACTTGCTATGAATATAGGATCACCTACTACAATAAAGAGGTTAAAAAACAAAATCTTTGGCATGCCACTGTCATTCAGTACTTCTTACCTATTTTAGAAAAGCTTAGCTCATAAGATCATTAATGGCAGAATTTACCACGGATGTACTTGTAAACCAAACTAAGCAATAAAGCCAAGAGCATATCCTTTAGAGTGGATGTAAGGATCTTGGTCCCGAACCACTATAAATCTTGTGTTACTTTTACCTTTCGACATTTATTTAATGTTTAGTCTCAGTCGTCTTCCAATTTTCTATATCTTTTCAAAATTAGCTTTCGAAAGCTTTGGAGTATTAGCCAGGCGAAAAATCTATCTAACAACACGGTTATAGACTTATGTTATATTTTAGAGTCTATGATATATGTGTTTTATTTTGTAGTCTCCTTGTATATATGTTGAAATTTTAGGATGTATGATATACCTGACTTGTACCAACGTAGATTTTTGTAGTAGGTCATATAATTCAGTTTGTAGACCTACTAAGTTATGTATGTTTATTATATTATACTTTCTGTTGTGTTATGTTACTCTGTGTTCTTTGTTTATATAATGTATTATTATATTAGTAAAACATGTGTTTATTTCTTTGTGTCAATACCATGTACTTTTATTTGATGTATTATATGAGGTAAAGTTACATACCAGTGTTAGCCCAAGGGAATATTCACATTCACACAATATTGCCCCATTCTTTGTATTATCAGAAAGTATTACTCTATAGTACTCTTTAGTAGTATGAGTATAGCGATAGGGCAATACACTCAGTAGCTTGAACGCTTGTCCATAGCCCTTCATGCCTGGTGGTGGTCCTCGATATTAACTATCATATAAGTAGAGGTCATATATTGGCCATTAACCCTCGTCGCCCTACATGCCTTCCGCCATGTTGGTTTCGGTACCTAATCCTTGGTCACACCCATGCCTCACTCAAACATCCTTTGGCCCTACTCCCTTCTCCCTAAAAAACCATCTAAGTCGCCTCTCCCCTTATTGGGTTTGGGAACCCTTCCCTTAAAATACATTGCCCATGATCTAAAAGACCTACCCAACGTAGATTAGCATCTTTCAAAATAAGGGACATGTTCTTATGATTATAGGGCAGTTAAGAGATAACCTTGACCCAAGTGATGAACTGGGACTGGTCTGCCTGCAAGTCAACCTGGAGAACTGCAAAAAATAGCGACCATGATTGAACAAAGATGGAAAGAATGTATACTTAAGAACTAAGTTTGTAGAGAAGCTTGCTTAGAGTTCTAAACTCCTGAACATGAAGGTTAGGATTGAAGGAGGCAGGAACAAAGAAGGAACGATCTTGATAGCCAGCCACCTTGTCCAACAAGCCAAAACTTGAGGCTGGGGCGACGTGGATCCATAAATAATAGTACCAATTCTTAGAGGAGTTGGAAAGATTCGGGGGCTCACACATTTCCCGAACAAAGAGTAAGGAGGGTTCCAAAAGACCCAAGTCGCGACATATAACAAATTAGCTAGACAACAAGTTGTAGCCATTGGTAGCAAGCTGGGCGGATTCCATTTATGCACATTCAAAAAGTGGACAAACATTAGGTAAAGAGGTAGTGACTGGCTGCACCTCATATACGGAAGTGCCCATGTGAATAAGTCAAGCGAAGGTTTATTTTCCATATCCCCATGCAGTGGGAACGGCGAGACGATGATAGTCATACCATGCCCAAACAGAGCCACTATCAAGTAGTCTTTGTCCTCCCTTCCTTTGAAAGGAACACCTATGAAGGAGCAAGCAAAACATGTGGAACACTCGGTTGGTTATTTCTTTCCGTCTTTCATTTGTAAAAAATACAAGCATGACATAAGTACTCAAATATCCTACGAAAATTTAAAAGGAGCACAATAGACTTTGGAGAAAACACTACCACCGCACAGAGATGGTCGATCTTGACTCCGACACTACCCTAAAGAGGCACCCACAAGCACAAGATTGACCACCTCATGCCTACCTAAGACATTATTACAAAGATTAAACAGTCGTCTAATCATGCAGCCCATTTACTTAACAATATCATTTTTAACATGGTTTAACGATCCCAGCCCAATACTCTATCTATTGTCTTCTTCCATAAGTGTTACACTAAAAATTGACACAACGCCCCAAATCAAGTAAAAACGAGATGATTCAAGTAAAAAACGAAATTAAAATGAGGAAACATGAGATTTGTAGAGTGGTTCACCTTAAATCGTTGCCTATGTCCACTATTAGTTTTATTCTGCTTGATCCTTATGATTACAACCTGTAACGATCCAGAATTTCAATCATTTCAATTTGAAATATTTAATTGATTTAAATATCAAAAAGTTAATCTTATAAGTTAAACAACTTGTATTTCAAATTTAGTGATTTAATTGATAATGGAGTTGTTAAATTTAATATTTGGAATTGTTTAAATAATTGAATCTTGAATTTAACATGAATGAAAAATGATTTAGAAAGTTGATTAAAATTCTATTAAATAAGAATAAAGATAGTAAACTTTTAAATTTGAATTAAAAGTGATTAAACTGACTTTGGAAATAACTTGTTTTAATTAACGTGTGAAAATAGCCTTCTGGGGCACTGTCTCGAAATTTGATGAAACCAGTTCCATTGGATCCGTAATACTGAATTATAGTGTGACGTTGAATTTCGTGGCGATCAGACATATCGTTTGGTCGTGCGAGTTCGAAATGCATAGGAATCAATTAAAGGAATTTAAATTAATATAATTTGATTTTGAAAGCTAACTTCTATATATGATGGAATTGGGTCCCGATATATATTCCATTGTGTTCGGAATAAGGATATAGCATATAGAACACTAGGCGGCATGCCTCGTTTGGAGTTCGAAAATTTAACGTGTGAATAGTGATTTCAAAATTTTCTATATAAGGACCGAAACATTTTCATTTCGCAAACCCTGGACAAGTAACCCAACCGCCATTAGCAAACCAAATCCGATGGCCCTCGTTGGTCTTGGCCACTAGAGGCCATATTGGCCAAAACTATTCAAATAAAAAATGTCAAGAGCCATGAGAACTATGTATTCAACGGTGATGCTCGTCTGAAGCGGAGCATGGCAACAGCTAAGCGGTTTCAATCATCGGCGGTTTTTGGGTCCTATTGGCATGAACGGCGGCACGGTGGTTGCTAGAGCCAGTAGCGTTGGAGAGGTGATGGTCGAGGCATTCATTTGCTGGCAAGAGGCAGCGCGCGATCAAGGAGAGGGCGGCGACGAACGAGGGAAAAACTTGTCGTGTTTTTGTTCCTGGAATGAGCGAATGAGAGTGTTAACCTAAAAAATGGAACAACACCCTGGTTTGAGTGTAAAAGCATTAGCCCTATTTATCAGGACAAATAAAGTAGAGTAAAACACTCTCCAAATTGCAAAAAAACAGAATAAAGTAGAGAAACAAAAGATTTTTTAAGTGGTTCGGCTGTTAATGAAGCTTACGTCCACTTTATAGATTTTATTGATAAATTGACTGTTGATAGTACAAGTTGTTTGCAATTCTAATAATTGAATGAAGACGGATCAAACCATCATTGATGAAGACAAAAGCAAGGATCTCAATTTTCCCATGGTAGCCATTGGGAGGAGGAAGAAGGTTGAAGAATCGTAGTAGCAACGTTTCCCCAGTGATCAGAGCAACCCCCTCCCTGTTGAAGATGGGATGATATTTTTTTAGGATTTAGATAGCACTTGGATCGGAACCAGAGTACCAGAAGCCTGTAGATATCCATAGGAGAAGGCACGTAAAGTTTGGGGCGATTTCGAACAATTTTTTTGGATCGGTACCAATCCAAAATGTTGTGCAATTTTTGCACAACTCCTTCATTGGCTTCTTTTCTTGCATGCGAAGTTCCCCATATGATTTTATAGCCTGTTGACTTGTTTTGACGATGGTTCACCTGTAAATTAGATTGAACTATAATCTGAATCGGATAAGTCTTGACTTCTCCAACTCGGATGCTCGAAATGTTATCAAATTTGGTATATAAGTTTAGGAGAGATGTAGGAATATAATGCATGTAGATTGGAGAATCCACAGGTCAATAATTTTAATCGGTACCGATCCAATTAGATCGGATCGGTGCCGATCCAAATACTTGGCGTATTTTTGGTCCAAACTTCATGGGTTTCTTTGTCATGTACTTTTTGGTCTCCCGGTCAAGTTTCGAGTCGTTCTGGTGTAATTTAAATGTTCTAACTCATTCTGAATTCTGCTAGGTTAAAAATCCAGTTAACATTTGCCCCCTAGAGCATGCTTTCGTTGGAAACAAGGCATGCTCTGGAATTATATATCTTCCGGTTTCCATTTCACGGAGCTTTATTGGTCATATCTAGCTTCCTTGAGTAGCTGCCTATGACGTTCCGGCTAACTATCTAGTCCTTAGTCGAAATCTTCATTAGTCGTAATTATGGAGCGATCTTCGCTTGATAACTTCCAAAATGAATACGAACATCGTGTTAGGCAAACAAGGAAATATGAGGTCATTTGGGTGAAATAATTTGGATCGGTACCGATCCAATTGGGTTGGATTGGCACCGATCCAAGTACTTAGCAAAATTTTCTACCTTTCTCTCTTTAGTTTTTTTATAAGAGGGATCGGATCTCCACTTTTTCATTTTACATTTCCGAGCCGAGCCGATCCAAAAGAAAACTGAACTTCGCCGATCCACCTTCTGCCATCACTAGAGCGTCGACGTCGACCCTCAGACCTAGCGCCACCTGCTGCCTTGATTTTGCCTGCCTTGAGGAGCTGCCGATCCAAATACTCTGGTTCGAGCCATCCTGAATTAAATAACTCATCGCTTTTCTCAATCTCGAAGGTCGATGAAGTAGATTTTAACGTGTTGTTACATCATCGATCGATGGTGAGGTTATGTTGATGACGGATGTAGTGGAAGATTCAAACTGATTGTGATTTTGTGGAAGAAGATAGTAAATCGAGTCTGATGTTCTTCATGGAATGAAGCCAGGGTTTCGCCCCGTTGCTCAACATGTTTTGCTATCTTTATCCACAGAATCAGAATTAACTTGTGCCAAGTTTCACTATCGATTTTGGCATGACATCTTACGGATTGCGAATTGATTTTGGTTTTTTTGGGAGGTAATAATAACTTAGGATAGCTTCTTGCATGCAGCTTAGGTTGTTATCACTTTCCAGGAAACTAAAATCAACTTATGCTGATAATTTTTTTTCTCGATTCGGACTCATCGGTCTATACTTGCTCGTATTGGTTTGGTCTTGTCATTGCATAATTGGTGTACTTGAAATAGGAAGAGCTTTCCATGTTACTATGGACAACAGATCCATTATCGATCGTTGATCAATAACAGGTAAGTGTAGAAGAAAAGACATTAATAGCTAATACAGATCACTTTTTCCGGTGTGAGAGAGCCATCTATATGGAATGGTATGTTCACAATGTTCAGGACGCCGAGCCCATCCTCACACATGCGCTCACGGTTAATATTTGGAATCTGATCGGTGATTGGTACACATAAATTACCTTCCGAAATCCAAGTATCAGCTGGGTTAGGTGTTTATAGTTTAAGAATTTTCGCACTTGACCATTTTGAACACAAGCTTTATTACATAGAATGACGTGCAAATCTTCCCAGCGCAAGTCAGTTGAAGGAAGCTTACCTATTTCTGAAGCGGAGTCTTCGTCGATCCTAGCTGGACCTGCTACTTCCATAGCTTCAGGGCAATATGGCTGTCTAATCCCAATTGGCCCCGTCATCGACTGCACTCCCCCCTCCCCAACTTTATGGTTTTACTAGATCCTCCTGAGAAAGCCTCTTCGATCCTTACACACGGTGTGTTGCAAAGCATTAGCTCGCAATACGGCATCCCAGAGGATGACGTGCTTCTGCCGTCCAAAGGGGGATTCACTCATAGGCCACTTTCTGGATATGTAGCTTGCCATTGCTACATGTATATGTATGGCGCGGTTCCCTCATTTAATCACTTTCTTATGGCGACTCTTCAGAATAGGGGTTGGCTCCATTCCAAATCCTCCCGAATAGTTACGCCATGCTAACTTCCATGTATATTCTGTTCATGCGTACACTTAACCGCGCCCCGAGCTTTACCGAGCTGCAGTATCTCCTGTTATTTAAAAAGAGGGAGGCTAACCCGTCACTCATTTATATTGAGGCACAATGCAGCTAAAAGCTTATACATGATCTTTCAAGCAAGGTTCCCTCATTCAAAAATTGGTTCTTTTTTGCCAGTGTCTAGAGGGATTCACCCGTCTGTGGACCACGAGGGGTAAGTTTCTTTCACCATGCATGGAATTTCCTTTAACTGCTAAAAAGTCTTCTGAACGATCGTCTATTCTTTTGTAGTTCTCCCGAAGATTAACAAAGATCCAACGCTCGGCCCTGTTCTCAACGCCTTGAAAGCGGTCGATGCTCGACAATGCACAATCAGGTATCTACTTACAAATGAAAATCTTCACCGGTGTGGGCTCTTACATCCTGGCAGGTCTGTTGGATTCGTTAGTGCCCCTTCTTACTCCAAAACCCAGACTCACTCAGTTTCCTCTTCCCATGATTCTGATGAAGGTGACGATGATGATGAGGAGGAAGAAAGTGACTCGTCCGGAGGGTCAGAGAAAACTTCTGAAGAGGCCCATGTTCAAGCTGGGGTTGAAAGTCCGCCTAAGATGCCTTTGATCCCGGAGGAGAAAAAAGAATAGTTTGTTCATCGGGCGGGCAAAGCTCTTTTGATTGAGGGAAAGGAGGAAGGAGAGATCGGTGAGGGGCTCCCTTTAATCAAAGAAGAAATGAATTGGGATATAGATACCGACGAAGGAGATGTTGATTTACGTGACAAGACCCCGGAGGTGAGAGTTGAGTCCCGAACATACTCCCTCACCTCCTTCGTAAGAATGTTTTGAAGAAGCTCCTTCCAAGAACGAGCCCATTCCCAGCCCTTTGCCGAAGGGCGCCGTTTTTGACTTGGGAGATGTGAGCGACATTTTTGTTGATATGGGTGCCCTAATGGGTGACTTAACTTTGGAAGGGTTGCCTTCCTAGCCTACCCAAATCATTCCTATAGAAATGGATGCCGACATTAGTTGGCGATCGATCTAGTTTGTGTATTCTGTTGGGGTCGTTAAACGGTAGCACATACTTCACTAGGATCACGCATTTCACAATTATTTTGTTAGGATATTTTAAACCATCAAATGCCTTTATCTGAAGTCGTTTTGTTATCTGCTGCAGGGATCATGTCTTTTGGCTTCTATAAGGATCTTAACCGAGCACTTGAGTCTCAGCATTCACAAAGGCATCCATCCAGATACTACACCTCCTATAAAACTGACGAAGATAGAAGGAGGAGAAAAGATAAGGAGGTAGAAGAACGCCACCAAGCTGATAAGGATTAAGACCGCAACAGAGGAAGCGGCCACGAGAAAAGGAAAAGCCTGATTGAATGAGAGGACCCATCAAAGAAGCTGAAAAAAGATCAAGAACATGTGCCCACTGTACATCTTCCTACTTCTACTGGGATCGCTATTCCCGCTTTCGGTGTCGTGACCTCCTCCACTAACGCTTTGGCTGCTTCTCTCCCAATTTCAAGGTGAGCTCCTTACATTCTCATTGTCGGTCTGCCGCTCCTGCAGGCTGCATTTCCCAACTTGTTCTTAAGGGGGGTTGTTTTTGGTATACCCAACTTGAAGTCAGTTCGCACAAAATCTTATTTACCTTATCTCCATACGATTCAGAGTGGCTTGGAGCAAGCCGAGGGGTGGGAGAAATTGTGCAAGTAGCTTTCTACTGTTAATCGAAACAATTACCAGGAGATTCTCTCATTCGAGTCCAAAAAAGATGAATATGAGAAGCAGCTTCCAGACCGTGACTCGGAGATTGAGAGATTGAAGAAGGAGAGGGATGACGCCCTGAAGAGAGAAAGTAGGAGTGCTTCTTTATTCAAGGAGCTGAAGGAGTCTACCAGCCGAACCACACTCATACTCAAAAATGAAATAAACAAGGGCCACACCGATGAGACGGCTCTGAAAGAAAAACTGAAGGCAAGCGAGACAATGGTCGAGGCGGAGAAGAAAGTCGTTGTCGAACAATCCCAGGAAATTGCCTTTCTATGTGCACAAATTTTGGCTTTGAATGGCAAGAAAAATCAACTGGCAGTAGAGAAGGCTAGCACAGAAGCTAGACTTTTAGAGCTCCAAGATACTTTCGCTAAGAAAATGGAATGCTTGGATGCTACCATTTTAGGCTTCTATGTTAATTTCATACTTCATCAGGGTAGCCTCAGTTACTTGGGTCCATCGTTCCCTCGCACGCTCTCTATAGTTTGGGAAGAAGTTCTGGTCCAGTTTCGAGACATTAGTGGCGGTTACACCAAAGAGGAGCTGGTTCAGGCTTACTTGAATGAAGAATCTCGTCTAGCTCTAGTGGAAGGCCATAAAATCTTAATGCTGGAGAGGGAGCGTGAAACCATCAATGTCACGGCCACCACCGAGGCTGCTACTGAACATTTTCCTTCGGGCCCGGGTGAGCCGTCTTTGCATCTTCATACCAGCGAGGGGATTGTTGCCACTTCTTCTATAGTCATGCAACTGTCGAAGGAAGGCAATGCGAGGGCTTCGATGTTTTTCACTTGAACAAACCCCCACAGCATGTAACTTACTTATCTCTCTCATGCTTGAAGATTTTCAATTCATGCTTGAAGAGATTGCCGAGATAACCGCCCTTTATTCTGATGTTGTAGGTCAACCTTCTCTTCCCACTGAATTGCCTTCCCACGGTCTTTTAATTTTCAATTTGGGTCCACCGCTTTTTTAACTGTGTCAATCGTCATCTCCGCTTCTGGCTCACAGCTCGATTCGCATACTGGGAAAATTACGGCAATGCATGGTTTGGATGACCCCTATGTCTCTCAAGAGGAGAGCTTGGCAGCTGGTGATACACGAGAGCAAGCAGACCAAGGAAGCCAACCAGATAGAGCAGAGGCCAAGCAGCCGAAGATCGAGCAATAGATGATCGCGGTGAAGAGAAAATGTTGAAGCACAGAAGTGGTCATCGAAGAGTTCTCACCGATCCCACAAGCATAAAGGGAAAGGAGGGTCTACTAGCGGCCATGATTCGGAGCGTGAGATTGCCTCGGGAAAGGATAAGCCTGGGAAATTTCATATTAGAGGTGGGAAAGGCGATCGGGGAAGCGGTGAGAAGACGTCTTGATTTGTCTTTTCCTCCTTTTCTTGTTTTTTGATCACCTTTTGTACAAGTGCAGAGTCTGCACTTAGCATTTTTCTTGTTGTTGTCATAGTCATATTTTGTATTTTTCTATTTTTTTGGCCGATATTGTGCGGGCACGGCACCCGCTGTTTGTTGTTGTACATTGACAATGTTATAAGTAATACAATGTTGACATTTTGATTGTAACTTTATTTGCCTACTAATCTATGTTTCATGCACTTATGCCAAGTTTCTTTATCACTGTTTTATCTAGTTCTGTAATCACCTCCGAATTCTTTGTTTGGAGTAACAGAACTATGAAGTACTTGGTTTTTTTGGTTAAGTATTGGTGTGTGTGCGCGTCCCAGTTCATGGGGTTGTTTACTTTAACCATTTGACATGAGACTGGATACTTTATGTGGTCTTTCGGATGGCCCTAGTCAATCTATATTGCAACCCCTATCTTTGGGAATTTGTGATTTGTCCGTCTCGATTCCAGAGATTTTGTCGGTTAATGATCGGAATTCTTTGTCGATTCGTAGTCGTGCGACATTGCTGGATTCAAGCCCATTACTCTGATAGTGGGAGTGGACTGATTCTTGTTAGTCCTAATAGGAGTTTCCTGGCACTACCGGGACAATACTGGAGTTTGAGAGCGTACACGGCTTATGAAATGCATGGATTTTGAGAGTGTGCGCGGCTTATAAGATACGTAGATTTTGGGAGTGTGCGTGCTCATGGGATGTGCAGCTTTTAGAATCGATATGACCCATCGATGTGGAACGGTTTGGAATTTCTTGATGTTACAAATCTTCGAGAAACGCGAGGAGTTCATGTTTCAAGAGCGTGGTTCAATGACTCAAGAAGCAATGCACGGCTTATGGAGGTGCGCGGCTTTGATTGGGGCCTTCCCGGTGTTGCCGGAGCAACACTCACTACAACAAACAAACCTTTTTATAGCGTTTAAAAACCGCTAGTAAAGCCTTTTATAGCGTTTCTATAAACGTCATAGATCAACAAGTTGTAATAAGTCTGATAGATACAATAGCGTTTCAAAATTGCAATGGAAAACAGAATTTTAACAGCGTTTTTGTTGCCATCTTAGACTAGACTTATCGGTAGCTTGATATAGAACTTTTACTCGGAGTTGTGTTTTATGATGCTAATAATTATGACATCATTTAATTACTATAATATGTTGACATGCCATATTATTATAGCGTCCAAAAATGCGAAATATTATGTCAATCTTTTATTACACATTGAAACACTATAGAAAATTCTTTACTATCTATTGTAGCATTGTTTTTTGCTATGAAAACTGTTTAATCCTTGCATAATATTTTGTATAGCACTAGCATAATGCTATAGTATATGAAAGCTGTAACAATTTTCCTTTTCGTAGCATAGTTAAAACACTATAAAAAATTTCCATTACATTTTTTTATTTCCATATACATTCAAGCTTACAATTTTCAATTCTACTAAACTTATTTCAACTAATATATTATAACAATTCAAAAAACCACACTTATCACATTGTAATGTACGTAATCAAATGGAGTCATAAGCCAAACCACAAAATATACATATCCATAATATTTCATATACGGAGTATTAAGCATATAAATATTTGTGACCAAAAGTAACAATATATACAACTGTAGCTAACCAAAATGATACATACTAAAAACAAAGACGTATGAACGTCGATAGACAATACATTAATGCAAGCATGACCATATTATTATAGCGTCCAAAAATGCGAAATATTATGTCAATCTTTTATTACACATTGAAACGCTATAGAAAATTCTTTACTATCTATTGTAGCATTGTTTTTTGCTATGAAAACTGTTTAATCATTGCAGAATATTTTGTATAGCACTAGCGTAATGCTATAGTATATGAAAGCTGTAACAATTTTTCTTTTCGTAGCATAGTTAAAACACTATAAAAAATTTCCATTACATTTTTTTATTTCCATATACATTCAAGCTTACAATTTTCAATTCTACTAAACTTATTTCGACTAATATATTATAACAATTCAAAAAACCACACTTATCACATTGTAATGTACGTAATCAAATGGAGTCATATGCCCAACCACAATATATATATATATATATATATATTCATAATATTTCATATACGGAGTATTAAGCATATAAATATTTATGACCAAAAGTAACAATATATACAACTGTAGCTAACCAAAACGATACATACTAAAAACAAAGACGTATGAACGTCGATAGACAATACATTAATGCAAGCATGACCGATTTGAAGGAGAAAGAGTGCGGAATCATGTAGCAACCTCAAAAGCATCATACAACACCTGTCAAAAAGAAGCACATATGTGTGTATGTTAGTCATAAATATAGAAATGTATAAGTACTAAACATCATGGTTTCAAAATAACAGAAATATCTCTACCTTTAAGAACTCTGGGTTTGTTACCTTTCTCCACATTATTATCAAACTTAATTAATTTTTATAAACTTGGTTAAATTATATAAACTTAGTTAACTTGGTTAATTTTTTATAAAAGACAGTTAACTTTTAAAAACTTAGTGATTTTTAAAATTTTAATTAATTTTTACGTAACTTATTTAACAGATAACTTTTATAAATTTAATTAATTTTTTATAAAACATAACTAACTTAGTTAAAATATTATAAACTTAGTTAAATAGGTTTTATATATTGGTTAAAATATTATAAACTTAGTTAAATAATTTTTATAAAACTTAATTAATTTTTATAAACTTAGTTAAATTATATAAACTTAGCTAACATAGTTATTTTTTATAAAACTTAGTTAACTTGGTTAATTTTTTAATTAAAGACAGTTAACTTTTAATAACTTAGTTGTTTTTAAAAATTTAGTTACTTTTTACAAAACTTATTTTTCATAGTTAACTTTTATAATTTTAATTATTTTCTTATAAAACATAGTTAACTTAATTAAAATATTATAAACTTAGTTAAATAATTTTTATAACTTAGTTAAAATATTATAAGCTTAGTTAAATAAACTTAGTTAAATGATTTTTATAAACTTAATTAATTTTAACAAAATTTAGTTAATTTTTGTAAATATAGTTAATTTAATAAACTTAGTTAACATAGTTATTTTTTTATAAAACTTAGTTAACTTGGTTAATTTTTTATAAAAGATAGTTAACTTTTAAACACTTAGTTATTTTTAAAATTTAATTAATTTTTACAAAAATTATTTAACATAGTTAACTTTTTATAAAACATAGTTAACTTAATTAAATTAGTAATTCAGGGTTGGTCGCTTAATCACATTTTTTAGAGTATTGCATGGAGATGGTTGTAGGCGCAAACTTAGATGCGTATATTATGTATGATCCATTATTTCATTCTGCCTCATCATTATGGCATTTTATATTTCCTTGATGGATTTGCTTAGCTAATACTAGAACTCATACTTAACTGATTACCAGCAAATCATTCTCAAACTTCATATTCGATTAAACGGCTAAGGAAATGAAGTTCTTCAAAAAAAACAATTTAACGACCGACTAAACAAGCAGGTCATCTTTCAAACTTTTGAAAGCTCCATGGTTTTTTTGGTTCTCATATCCACTGTGGACTACAAATATACTTAATAACTAATTGAGGAAGAGGAAAACCACTAACAAGATGAAAACATTAAGTGACTAGTTAAGTAAAATGAATATTAGTTAAAAATTCTTGGAATTACTAAATTGTTTAATTAATCAAATAAGGAGCTGGACTTGAATGTCATACTGTGGATCTATGTGTAGTTTCATGATTTCTTTACTGGTTGTCAACTTCAGTAAAAATTTAGAATGTACAAATCGAAACAATCAATGAAAAAAAACTTTATGGTAACATACTTGCCTGAGGTGCATTGATAACCCAATACCCTTTCTAGTTGATCCAATTTGAAGTACCTACATTTTTTAGTCATCATCATCAAATGGTGATACTAAATAGTACCACTTATATTAACGTTACAGGTTGAAGAATATATAAAACTACATGGAACCAGTTAACATAATTTTAAAAATGATAAATTATTTGAACTGAATGGATGTAGTAAATATAGACATCAGGGTGATACTTATTAAGAACTATCCAATTGTAAAATGATTGTTAGGATATGATCTTTTTTTAGTTATTATGTAGGTTCCTGGATTCTGCGTGAGTGTCAATGGGTAGTTATTCACACTTGGATGGTTAGTAAAATTTAGTGGGAAATGACACTTTTTTAAGGAAATAAGAAAATTGACAACTGCCTCCTTGTCATTCCCAAAAGAAAAGAATAAAATTCACATTTACAAATAGTTTAGTGATAAAAGTGAAATGAACTAACCTTAGAATCATCTTGTTGTATTTAATGCATATGGATGAGCTTGCGGCCACGGTCATGATGGCAATCACATATATTCTAAGTATAACATCACTTTCAATTCAATCTTGTGGATTGTATGCCAATTCGTCAGTCAGACATGCCTTGCTTTCCATCATGGGAACCATCAATCCCTAGTATTGCTCCTCTAGCTATAAAATAATTCATTCTTAAATTAGCCTTATGTATTGTGCATACCCACATGTATTGTGTAAATGTGCATACCTCAGATTTGGCAGACCTGCCTCCTCATGATTGCCACAAAATGTGCATACCCACATGTATTGTGCAGGACTGCCTCCCACAGCCCATCAAATTTCTAATTATATGAGGCCCAACTAAGTCCTGAAACTTTCATGTCTAAAATGAAGCCATATGTATTGTTTCCAGGTCTTTCAATTCTCAACCACACTTCAGATTTGGCCTTGATGCCAGAAAAGGTACAACTTAGAAAAAATGCAATTCAGTGTATATTTATTTGCTCAGTCCAATGGTCAAAACAATAGAAATAGAACTAAAATACCAGCATGGGAAGTTGCTTTATAACATACTAGAGTATTGACATGCAAAATTTGCACGCACATATCTACCAGTTGCTTTAAAATACCGGCTTGAATAAACAAACAATATATTGTATAATGAATAATGAAAAGATAGCAAGTTAAGTTAAAAACTGCCAATTTCAGTGCTTTAAAAATGCCACTAACTCATCATGCCCATCATCTTGTTTTGCCATCTCAATCTATAATAATGATAACACGACATAATTTCAAAACTAACACATGCAAATGTTTTTGTGCCATTTAAAATTTATAAAATGTTAATAACATAATAAATACCTTAACTTTATCCATTGCAAAAGTAATTTCTTTGTACTGTCTATTTTTGCTTCCGACTTGATAATCCTAGTTTCTCCCTTTGTTCCATATCGCTCTTCTACTTTTTTAAGGATTCATCTATGTATTTTTCATAAATATTTTTAAATTTCAAAATAAGTAAATCTGAAAATGAGAAGTTTCTAAGGATGCATAATATGAGAGAAAACCGGAGTACGTAGTTTTTCGAACCTCGTATAATTGCTATACGGCCCTTTATCTTGCGAGTCTTCTCCAGCTTCCATGGTTTTGAAAAGCAGCCTCCAAGACTATTTAAGAGTGATTTTCCCTATATTTTAACCCATGACATATACATAACATCAATACTATTTATTATAAGCATGTGCATAATACTAATATATCTGTGTACATTCATGTGCATGTACAATACACTTCACCAAGAATACAACTTCATCAACAATCGCTTTATAAAAGAAACACACAACACACAAATATATATGTATGTATTCAAAATATAGACACACACGCATACATACATACATACATACACACACACACACAGACACATATTCGACATAAAGTAAAAAAGTCAGTCCGGTAGCATTATTCGGTCATTTCCCTGGGGAGTTCAAGCTTCCTAAAATTTGTTTTAACTAACAATAGGTTTTACATTTTAAAATGCATCTCCAAAGATTATCCTTAAAGTATTTTTACACAATTAAACCATTTTCAAATACATATTTCATATTTAAACCAAACTGAAAACTATTTGTAGAAACATATTGTTCTTTGTATATGTAGCAAGGAGTGATATTATGTACCTATACTTTTTCAAAAAGCCTAAGCACACTTCTTTTTTAAGCTATAATTTGTATAAATGTCTATTTAGGCAGAAAATGATGTGTTATGTAAATAATTAGTTCTAATGAGTAATTTGGTCAAAACAGTAGCTTAAATGTGCAAAAATTCCAATATCCTAGAACTGGTTTCATGTGAATTACCTTACTGAGATCCTAGTCAATTTTAACGCACTTCTCATGAGTTCAATTATTCTGGTCACCCTTCTCAAGCAATGTGACTAGAGTTCTTGTTGCATCTTCTTTGATTGCTTCAACGATTCTACATGCTAGCCTTTGTGAAAAAAGCTCATTCCACAGACTACCATAACTCTCAGATCATCATGCACCAAAATCAAATGTCATTTTAGCATGCACATCATCTCAATGTATTATATTCTACATCATAACTGAGAAAGAATTGTCTTAGGTGTGCATCAACTTCATACGACTGCAGTCTAGCTATGTTTATTTGCTATGCATATAGCTTAAGGCCTCACCAATCAGTTTTCAACACACACTTTGCTTCAGCCATGAACTACCTAGAGTTTCAGTTTCGTTTCAGTTGTTTAGTCCTTCCTTATTGCTGTCTCACATTTCTATCTCAATTTGGATCTGATGTCGTCCCTGCATTATTTTGCTATACTTTGATGCTCCAAGTTTACTTGCTTCCGACCTATTTCAATCCAGCCATATATTCCAGTCATTTATGTTGCAACGATTATACGATTTAGCTTTCAGTCCAAGAAATCAAAAACTAAAGATTGTCTCATAAGTACTTATAATTAACAAATGATAATTTTATTATGGTCGAGTTGGTGGAAAAGTACAGGCATAGCAGAAGAGTTAAATTTTGCATGAAACAAACCAGAGTAATTGTACCTGTACCCGTTGACTGTGATTCCTTATCCATAGTTCACTGATTGCAGAATCCAAATGAGTATACAATTTATGTTATAAACAACATATTTGTACCTACGGTTCTCCAGCAGAACTTGACCTATTCACAAAGTCTATTAATGAGTGATATTTCTGTTGTGCAAAAATTGCACAAATGCGGAAAAATAATAAACAGGATCTAGATTTGCCAATTTGAACATCACTTAATCTAGCAACAATTATTCTATTACTCCAAATAAATAGCAAATTACTATAAAGAAGAAAAGAGATGCATAATATTTATACTGGTTCAACTATCATCAAGGTAGTGTACGTCCAGTCCAAAGGAGAGAGATTTTATTACACATGAGACAGTTACAAGAGATTACAAGATAAGAGTTTACATACCAAAGCCCTAAATTAGGGTTAACAAGAAGAGACACTCCACTTGGGGATCACTAGCTGAATGACAGGAAAGATTTACAGTTAAGTCTACCCTCAATTTATAACCAATGTAAATTCATGTGAGTCATCAATCAGATTACCAAGATATGGTAAGAAGATAATGGAGGCAAATTACAATGGTAACAAATCACGCAAACATAGCAAGTAATTCACTCATTCCAAAGATGGAAGAAAATAATCCCAAAGCAATGCGATTACGAAGAAAGAAATAATATGCATATCATTTTGCATATATATTATTCCATAACGGGCGCATGCATATATTTCCTTACCATCTCATTCAAATGCAATCCAATAATTATGCATTTCCATAATGAATAAACGTGATTACTTTCCTTCTTGCATATTTGTTTCCTTCTATTTGTGATTTTGTATCACCAAAATTTAAGACTCCACCTTGATGCAAAATCACATATCTTCAACATATCAAGCATGCCATATCTTGATCTATCACAAATCCCCATATCTCAACCACACTAAATTACAAACCTCAACCATCGCCTGCAAGTGATGCATCTCTCACATGAGGTGTACCACACAAATCCGGTCTCGAAAATGTTTGCAATACCACAAAGATCTCTGTCTTGTCTTTGTGGATTTTGCAATTCGACACCCGTCTATCACTCGATCTGAGCTCATTACCTGATCACTATCAATCCCTTGAGCATCATCAACATGAAGGCCCTTGTCTAAAATATGATCCTCGATGCTAGAATCATAAGCGGCGACCACATTAACCTCTCCACCTTGCTGTGGACTAGGTCCTTCAACCGTCACTCGCTTTCCATTGTCGACTACAGAACCAACCAAGCTATAAAGGTTTCCTTCTTCCAATACTCCTCTCATCCTTACACAACCACCTTTCTTCACTCTCAAAACTCCACCTTGAGTCTCATAAGTGCAACCACGGCGATCCAACTGACCGAGAGAAATAAGATTATGCGAACAAGTGGGTACATGTCTCACTCCAGAGACTTCTCTAACCACACCGTCATGCATACGAAACTAGATAGATCCAATACCACAAATCAGTAGCTCTTCTCCATTGGCTGTCCTAATCATGCCGACACTCTTCTCAAAAGAAGAAAAATAATTCACATCTCTGCAAATGTGAAAAATGGCTCCCGAATCCATCTTCCAAGGCTTATTTTCACTAAATAGGACATCACAAGAAGCATCACTATCGGTACCTTCAGCAAAACTTTCATGTGCATCACTACTGGTATCACCATGCGCAACCTTTTTCTGATCTCTTTTATAAGTATAACACTTGCTGCGTATGTGACCTTTCTTATTACAATAATGACAAGTGATAACACATTTACCATTAGCGTCCTTCTTCTTCCAATTTGTATCTTTCTTTGAGTCCCTTGCCACCATAGCCTCACTTTGAATTGATTTCATACATGACCCTTTTCTTCTAAGCTCCTCATTCAAAAGACTGCTTCGAACAGTTTCCAGAGAGATAGTTCTATTAGCATTGGAATTACTCAATGAAACAACCAAAGTTTCCCAATTTTCTGAAAGCGAACTCATTAATAAAAGAGCCTGTAACTCATCATCAAAATTGACCTTCATATTTGCCAATTGATTTATTACATCTTGAAATTCATTCAAATGCTATACAACAGACTTCTCTTCATCTAATCTCAGCTGTACCAACTTTCGAACCAGAAAAAACTTACTAGTAGCACTCTTTGACTCATACAAATATACCAACTTGTCCCACAAAGCCTTCGCGGATTCACAACTAGCCACATGATGGAAAACTGAATCATCAAGATACTGGCGAATCAAAGCATTCGCTTTCTTATCCATCTTCTTTCAGTTTCCCTCGTCTACATCAGAGAGCTTCTTTCCATCTTCATCAATCGGATCATGAAGATCATTAAGGTACAGAACATCCTCCATCTTAGGCTTCCAAATACCCTAATTTTTCCCATCCAAAATAGCCATCTTTGAAATGAAATCATATCCGACATCAATAATTTTTCAAATCAAAATCACTCTAAGCTTTGCGATGATCTATGCTCTGATACCAAACTGTTATGAAAATAGTAGCGCTTTGCGGAAGCTTTTATCAACGGATCTTTATCACCCAAATCACAAAGAGATAAATTAGATTTAAAACAAGACGGAATTGAAATCAAAACGCAATAACATAAGATATTCCACCCAACCACCCACTTTATTTATTCACCAAAATTTTTGTTTATAATTAATAGAACAAAGCTAAAATAAAAAAAATACCATTGAATCAATAACCAAATTGAGAAAGGGAGCAAATATCTATATGGCTAAAATTGTTGGAGAAGAAGAACAGAGATGGAGAAGAGAAAATTAGCAAATATATTTTCCACCATACTTTTACCCTCTCTTCTAGTCTCTATTTACATAATCAATTACTTAATGCCCAAGTTAACATTAGATGGTAAAAAAATAATTTGATTAGCCAATTAGAGATAGAAATAAACATACTCAAATATGCCTATTAATTAGGGAAACAAAATCTTCTCTTTTTTTCTTTTGCATATTTATTTCCCTCTATTTGTGATTTTGTATCACCAAAATTTAAAAATTTCTCTTACAAATATACTGAAACACTAAATATTGTAATATGAACATTTCCTGTATATACACACTTCATAGTTACATGCAGCAATGCTACAAAATAGTGTACAACGCTACCAATGAGATTGCATAAACCATGTGAAATAAACAAGATTTCAATGCTATTACTTCTCTTTAAAAATTGGTAAGTACTCGGCATTCTTTAATTTTAGTTCATGCATAGTTCATCTCATTATCTTATGGACAATGTATTTCAAATTAATTGTCAGTGGTCAAGATTTTTCAATGCATTTTTATTGGAATCAAGATGGTTTACATCCAAGCACATTCTGAAACCAGAAGAATACCTGAAAATTATATAGATTAAATTTGGTTGGAACCGAACAGAGGAATTTAGGTTGATTGGTGAATGGTCGGGTTTGGTTCGGTCGGTGGATAGTTGGGAAATACGGGGTCGGTAATAGTTCGCTGCAAAGAAGAAGAAGAAAGGGGAAAGGAGAGACTGGTATTTGGTGGTAGTATTGCATTTGATTATGCAGTTACTCTACAAACCTTGGCTCCCCTTGCATATTGTTTAGCTTGGTGAGATCGTCATAGTAATTTATGACTACATTGGGTGAATACCGATCTTCTCTCTTTTGTTGAAATTTCTTTTTGCTGAGCCATATAATTTAGGAGTAGTAAATAGTTTATATTACTTCATGGTCGCATATTTCAGAAATTGTTGTATAATTATTTGTAGTATCATTTTTATTTTCAGTGATATAACAATTTTGAAGGTAAAATGGAGTGAGAAAAATTAATCGTGGTGGGTTATAAATTTTAGGTCAGGCCCAAATCAACTTCCAATTTACATCTAAAATTTATCTTTCTGTAAGTAATTATTTAATTTTAGTTGATTAATACTTTTATAATTTTACTTAACATCATCTACTTATTAATTTCCTGGCTATTTCCGAATGAAGTGTGTATTACGGTGGGTAAAATGAACATGTATAAATTTTTAAAGATCAACTTCGAAGAATTTTATGTACCTATATTTTTCCATTATACATTGCATTTTTCATGTTTTCTGGCTTCAAGTTACTTTCCAATTGAAAATATAATATGATTTCACAAACATGATTTTGGCAGTATTTTGTGAGTTTGCTTACAACTCTTAAGATGAAATGCATTGCACTCTTTTTTTTAGCATGCTTATAACTAGCTTTGTAGTTAGAAATCACATAATGACATTATTTTTCTTTTTCTGTTTAATGTAACTTTTAGATTCATTTTGGGTGTTGATTACTTATTTTGGACATACGATATTACTTGGGAATAGTGTTAGTATTTTTCTTATACGTGTCATACCTAAGTTTCTCATTCTTACATAAAAACAATTTCAGATTTATCAGTCATAAGCGGTACACTATTCTTTTTTCCAGTGAAAATTATTTAAAAAAGAAGAGAATGAATGAAATGAAACTATAATTACCAAGTTGTTTGTCATTAGTATTATAAAATATTATTAGCTGTAGGTCCAATATCAAATAAGGTCCAATTGTTTATATCCTTTATTACATTAATTAATGCATGATCATATCTTATATATTATATATGCATCCTCTTCATTGTTCACATAATTCGTTATCGGTATATAATAGCATGGTTTCATCACTTTGAATTCAAACAGTTTGATGTTTGTGATTTGGATACATGGTAGCTTTTAAATGATACGGTATGAAATAAGAATTCTTTTTTAATATAGCTTGAACTTATTATGACATAGGTACATCACCATTTGTAGTGTTTAACATTATTCACAGTTATATAACTTAACATTTTGAAATAACAACAATTTACCTACAAACAATGAGATTCATTATTCGTTTTGTCCAGGTTGGATAGTTATATAACTTATATTTGAAGCCAAATGGTTTACACGTGATAGCTACTCCATACATGACTAAAAATGCATGACAGATATAATGTTAAAGACAAACCTCGATAGTCACAAAAGTTAATAAGTTGAAACATCAATTCATATCAATAAACGCTATGATATAGTCATCTCAAATTACTACTACATAGTATTTCATCATTTTTTACTATGCACAAATAATTCCAAATTAAGCAACACCTTAGACAAGATCATTTTATTAGAAGTTGGCTAAATGGTACATGATCGCCATCTCTTCAAGAGAAACATATCGAAATTGTATGCTTCACGTCACCACTATTTTTCTACAAGATTGTTATAAAAGAAAAAAATGATACCATGTTCAGTTTGAAATTCTCATTTTTCTAATATATATATATATATATATATATAGTATCCTAATTTAGCATTAGATATTGGAAAATGTTGCTAAAAGTACAGTAGTTGTAGAGAATGATATCTTTGCCATTGAAATTTCAATGGTACTGCATATTCATGTTGTCAAAATATATTTGAAAGCCTATAATGAAAATCCAACATTTACATATAAATTTTACTAATGGAAGAATGAGATAAATTAATCATACAATGAACACAAACTTCGAACTTCCACATCTAGCCGTGTGCGTAGCATGGGCCACACACTAGTTTATTAATTAACGGTACGAAACCATTCACCCTTGTTTTCCTTAGGAAAAAGAAATGCTAGCATGGAAATATAACTGTCCTATAAAATGCATCAACCGCTACATTAATTTAGATATCTTATAATGCAGCGACATACCTTGAATCGCGAATGACAACCCTATGTCGCGAAGTAGTAGGTCGCGAACGACATAAGTTAGATCACTTCCATCCTAAGTCGCGAGCTCCAGAAACCCTAGGTCGCGAGGTCGAAGCCGCTCCAGAAATCGCGAAGCCTAGGTTGCTCCTCCTCCGCCTTAAGTCGCGGCGAACCATAGGTCGCTCCAGAGCCTTATGTCGCGAACGACATACAGTAAGTCGCGAGCAAATCCAGAATTCGCGAAGTCGTTCTCGCTCCTCCTCCTCCTTAGGTCGCGAACGAAGCTTATGTCGCTGCCAAATTCCTAAGTCGCGAACAAGAAATTCTTATGTCGCTGAATTGCTATATCGTTCCAGCCTAGGTCACGAGAAGAATTCCTATGTCGCGAAGCAGTAGGTCGCGAGCTACTGAAGATCCTTAAGTCGCGAAGCTACTGAAGATCCTTAAGTCGTGAACGAGCAGATTTCTTAAGTCACTATGCCGTTAAGTCGTTAAGTCTCTCAAGTGGATATGACTGCTTTCTTATGACGTATATTGTTAAGTCGTATGTTGTAACCCGTTTGTTTGTTAAGTCGTTTGTGTTTGTTGTACCGCTTTTGTTAAGTCGTATGTGTTGTAATTTCCTATAGATAAGGTGTGTTGTCATTTGTAAAAAGTAGTTGATTTTTGAATAAAATTTGTTGAGAGCTTTGTGCCTCCTTTTAAATTGGAAGTTGAGTGTGATCTCCTTTCTCCATCTTCGGATATTCGAGTGCGCTCGAATCAACGAACTTGAAGTCGATTCACGGAATCTCGTGCGCGAGATCAACGTCGAAGAATCGTAGATCTTCTAACAAGGTATCGTGCGCGATCAACGTGTTGAAGATAGCTAGAATCTGGTATCTCGAGAGATCAACGGATTTGGGCACTTGGGTATTTTCAATTCATTGATTCATCTTGTTTCATTGATTCATTTTCCGCGAATTCATCAATTCGTGAGTTGTGTGATCCTGTAGGTTGCGTCATTTAGTATCAGAGCAAGGAGACGAACTTTTCCAAGTTCGTTGGGTGTTCGTGAAATTTCAAACAAATAGGGGGTTTATAAATCTCGAATCAAAATAGATTTTTTTAATCGAAGCGAAGTGTGTGTTTGGATTTGTTGAAGATTTGACAATGCCTCTAAGAAGAGTTAATCGTCATCAGAATGTTGCAGATGTGTATCGAAGAGAAGATGCTGAACAAATGGAGCAACGAATTAGTGATAAATTCAATGAGAAGTTTGATGAGGGAATTGGTAGATTGGATAGCCTCATGATGGATATGAATCAATCTCGACAAAGAGCATCGCCAGGTTCAAATCAAGGTGGACATAGAATTTCGCCGTCAAATTCCAAGAGGAGAAGAATGTCACCAACATCGGATCGGGAAAGAAGAGAACCGTCAGTTTTGGGAGAAAGAGACGTGCGTGGTAGCAGAAATGTTGATGGTCAGAATCAACATCGACATACGTCAGATTTGGAGGAATCTAGTGATGGTGGTAGTAGCTCTTGTCGAAACCGTGGCCAAGGGCGAAATCGAAATAGACATTCTGAAGATGATCGTCGATGGGAGTCGGGGATGAAAACAGAGATTCCAGAATTCAAAGGGGGAATGCTAGCGGAAGAGTTTCTAGATTGGTTATCAAATGTTGAAGAAATTTTTGACTTAAAGAAAGTACCCGAGCATCGTAGAGTTAAGTTGGTTGCTACATGATTGAGGGGAAGAGCTATGGCACGGTGGCAACAAACTAAACTTACACGGGAAAGAATGGGAAAGTCGAAGATTATTTCATGGGAAAAGATGAAGAAGTTGATGAAAGCTGCTTTCTTGCCTTATAATTATCAGTCTCTTATGTATCAGCGCTTACAGAATTTGAGACAAGGGACAAAGTCGGTAAATGATTATGCAGATGAGTTTTATCAACTGATTGCTAGAAACGATATCATGGAAACGGAGGAATAGTTGACATCCAGATTTGTTGGAGGATTGAGAATGCAAATTCAGGATATGGTAAATATGTTTGATCCGAGATCCGTTGCTGAAGCACACCAGAAGGCTCTAACTTGGGAGAAGCAAGGTAGAAGAGGAGGTGGTGCGTTTACAAGTTCGAGCAATCAGGTGAAGGGGGCTAGTAGCAATACTAATGTTTCCAAGGCTGTTAGTAAACCGATTGTCAATGAAGTTGCTAAGACCAAGGTCAACAACAATTTGAAGTGTTATAACTGTTAGGAGTTTGGTCATAAGAGCAATGAACGCGCGAAGCCTAAGAAGCGAGCGATGGTTGCTGAGGTTGAGGATGATGATGCAGAAGTAGAATGTTCCAATTCACCACAGGTTGAGGAGGAAGAAGAATTATTGATGGGAGACGAGGGATATTCTTTAATGATGAGGAGATCTTGCTTGATGCCAAAGCAGGAATAGGAGACTAGTTGGTTGAGGAGTAATATTTTTCAGTCGACATGCACTATTTTGGGAAAAGTTTGTAAGTTTGTTATCGATGCAGGGAGTTGTGATAACATAATCTCTACAGAAGCTGTAAAGAAGTTGACGTTAAAGACAGAGAAGCATCCCAAACCTGACAAATTGGGTTGGCTGAGGAAAGGTGGGGAAGTGAAGGTTGGTCGAAGAGCTTGTGTAACTTTTCCATCGGAAAGAAGTATAAGGATGAAATTTGGTGTGACGTGGTCGATATGGATGTATGTCATTTGTTGTTGGGAAGACTATGGCAGTTCGATAGAGCCGTGCAACACGATGGTAGGACTAACTGCTATAGTTTCATGTTCGATGGCACTAGAATCACTTTAGTTCCTAAAAGGCGACAACAAAGTGAAAGCAAGTTGGAGGAAATCGAGGAACTAAAGACTCTGTTATCTTTGAAGGAATTTGTCAAAGAAGTAGAGGATAGCCCTGAAGTATTTTTGTTGATTGGACGTGAAAGTAGTGAAGCGGTTGAAATTCCTGAGGAAGTTAAGCCAGTGTTGAAGGAATTTGAAGATGTGTTTCCTGAAGAATTACCAAAAGAGTTACCACCGTTGAAAGACATACAACACCAGATTGATCTTGTTCCGGGAGCTGTGTTACCACATAGACCACATTATAGAATGAGTCCAAAGGAGCACGAAGAGTTGAGAAGGCGGGTGGAAGAGTTACTTGAACAAGGGCGCGCACAAGAAAGTTTAAGTCCTTGTGCAGTACCAGCCTTGTTAGTGCCAAAGAAGGATGGAACTTGGAGAATGTGTACAGATAGTCGAGCACTAAACAAGATTACGGTGAGGTACAAATTCCCGATGCCAAGATTGGACGACTTGTTAGATCAGTTGAGTGGAGCTGCTATCTTTTCAAAGATTGATCTGAAGAGTGGGTATCATCAGATTCGAATTCGACCAGGGGATGAATGGAAGACAACCTTCAAGACACGGGAGGGTTTGTATGAATGGCTGGTCATGCCATTTGGTCTTTCGAATGCACCTACTACTTTTATGCGAGTGATGAATCAGATCTTTCGACCGTTTATTGGAAAGTTCGTGGTGGTATACTTTGATGATATATTGATATATAGTGGAAGCACATAAGAGCATCTACAACACTTGCGGGAAGTGTTGATGATACTTCGTCAGGAGCAATTTTACACGGCAATAAAGAAGTGCATGTTCATGATACACAGTGTTTTGTTCTTGGGGTATGTATTGTCCAAGGAAGGTATCCAGGTGGACCAAAGTAAAGTTGAAGAAATCAAGGATTGGCCACAACCCAGGACTGTAACTGAAGTGAGAAGTTTCCACGGTTTAGCATCATTCTACCGAAGTTTTATTCCACATTTCAGTAGCATGATGGCACCAGTGACAGATTGTATGAAAGGAAAGCAGTTTGTGTGGACTGAAGAGGCTGATTCTGCTTTCCAACAGATCAAGACACTCTTGACTAAAAAACCGATTCTTAGATACCCGAATTTTCAGTTGCTCTTTGAGCTAGATACTGATGCGTCTAAAGTTGGAATTGGTGGAGTGTTAAGTCAGAAGGGTCGTCCAATTGCTTATTTTAGCGAGAAACTGTCTGGAGCCAAGACAAGATACAGTACCTATGACTTGGATTTCTATGCTATTGTCCAATCCATAAAGCATTGGAGACACTATTTGTTTCATAAAGAGTTTGTGTTGTATACTGACCATGAAGCATTGAAACATTTGCAGGGACAGGATAAGATTGCAGCCAGGCATGCTTCATTGGATCGCATACTTGCAACAGTTTACATTTGTTGTAAAGCATAAGTCGGGAGTTACAAATCGTGTGGCAGACACATTGAGTAGAAGAAATCATTTGTTGACTACGATGAGAGTTGAAGTGATGGGGTTTGATGTATTTCCAGATTTGTTTGTTGAGGATCCTTACTTTGCCAAGATTGTAGATGAAGTCGAGAAAGGGAGGACGGATGAGTATGTGTTAGTAGAAGGTTTTCTATTTAAGGGAAATCGGTTGTGTATATTAGAGTGCAGTTTGCGAATGAAGATTGTGAAGGAATTGCATGAAGAAGGTCATGTGGGAAGAGATCGTACCTTGCAGTTGATTTCTCAATCATATTTTTGGCCTTCCATGAGGAAAGAAGTTGAAAGATTTGTGCGGAGATGTCACATATGTCAAGTTTCCAAAGGGACAGCTACGAATGCAGGATTGTATATGCCATTGCCCGTGCCTACTAGACCATGGGTTGATGTTAGCATGGATTTCGTTTTGGGTTTGCCAAGAACTCAACGAGGGAATGATTCTATATATGTTGTGGTGGATAGATTTTCGAAGATGGCACATTTCATAGATTGTAAGAAGACCGCCGATGCAGTCCGTGTTGCTCAATTGTTCTTTAAAGAGGTTTATCGACTACATGGGCTACCTGAGTCTATTGTTTCTGACCGGGATACTCGATTTCTAAGTCATTTTTGGTTGAGTTTGTGGAAGATGGTTGGGACTAAGCTGAATTTTAGTAGCGCCTATCATCCACAAACGGATGGGAAAACGGAAGTGGTGAACAGATCTTTGGGAAACTTGTTGAGATGTCTTGTGAAGGATAATTTGAAGAGCTGGGATGTGGAATTGTGTCAGGCAGAATTCGCACATAATCATGTCGTTAATCGAAGTACTGGATTCAGTCCATTTCAAGTGGTATATTCAGCAATTCCGAAGGGACTGTTGGATTTGTCGACAGTTCCACTTCAGAAAGGGGTTGTTAAACGAGCTTGTGATTTCATGAATGAGTTGCAAGAGTGTCACAGGATTGTTCATGAATGATTGCTTAAGTCAAATGAGAAGTATAAGCAATTGGCAGATAAGAAGCGAAGGAGTGTGGACTTCAAAGAGGGTGATTTTGTTTACGCAGTATTGACGAAATATCGTTTTCCAGTTGGAACTTACAACAAGTTGAAAGCTCGAAAGATTAGTCTAGTAGAAATCTTGAAGAAGATCAATGATAATGCGTATCAGTTAAGGTTGTCGGAAAATGTTCATACTTCTGATGTTTTCAATGTCAAACACTTAATTCCGTATTATGGGGAGAATCTTGTCGAAGAAGAGGAGAGCGTGAATTCGAGGTCGAATTCTTTCCAACAAGGGGAGGATGATGCAGCGGCATACCTTGAATCGCGAATGACAACCTTATGTCGCGAAGCAGTAGGTCGCGAACGACATAAGTTAGATCGCTTCCAGCCTAAGTCACGAGCTCCAGAAACCCTAGGTCGCGAGGTCGAAGCCGCTCCAGAAATCGCGAAGCCTAGGTCGCTCCTCCTCCGCCTTAAGTCGCGGCGAACCATAGGTCGCTCCAGAGCCTTATGTCGCGAACGACATACAGTAAGTCGCGAGCGAATCCAGAATTCGCGAAGTCGTTCTCGCTCCTCCTCCTCCTTAGGTCGCGAACGAAGCTTATGTCGCTGCCAAATTCCTAAGTCGCGAACAAGAAATTCTTATGTCGCTGAATTGCTATGTCGTTCCAGCCTAGGTCGCGAGCAGAATTCCTATGTCGCGAAGCAGTAGGTCGCGAGCTACTAAAGATCCTTAAGTCGCGAAGCTACTGAAGATCCTTAAGTCGCGAATGAGCAGATTTCTTAAGTCACTATGTCGTTAAGTCGTTAAGTCGCTCAAGTGGATATGGCTGTTTTCTTATGACGTATATTGTTAAGTCGTATGTTGAAACCCGTTTGTTTGTTAAGTCGTTTGTGTTTGTTGTACCGCTTTTGTTAAGTCGTATGTGTTGTCATTTGTAAAAAGTAGTTGATTTTTGAATAAAATTTGTTGAGAGCTTTGTGCCTCCTTTTAAATTGGAAGTTGAGTGTGATCTCCTTTCTCCATCTTCGGATATTCGAGTGCGCTCGAATTAACGAACTTGAAGTCGATTCACGGAATCTCGTGCGCGAGATCAACGTCGAAGAATCGTAGATCTTCTAACGTGGTATCGTGCGCGATCAACGTGTTGAAGATAGCTAGAATCTGGTATCTCGAGAGATCAACGGATTTGGGCACTTGGGTATTTTCAATTCATCGATTCATCTTGTTTCATCGATTCATTTTCCGCGAATTCATCAATTCGTGAGTTGTGTGATCCTGTAGGCTGCGTCATCTTACCATTATAAAGCACTGATATTTTACTTTATTTTGAAAAAGTAATATAATTTATAGGTTCTATCCAACCGTATTTGTCTACTTTTGGTTCAAAAGAATATGATTATTCATTCTTAGTTGTCCCATATGTAAACTAAAGAATATCCCAAATAGCTATATTTCTAAGAATACTTACAGAAACACTTGGACTAAAAGGTAGCCTAACCGACCATTTGATGGTAAGACTACTATTAATCATAAACTCTTATGCCTAAGGCATAGAATGCACTAAAAGTGATAGCACTTGCGCTTCCCAGAATTTATAATAAGAAATTTGTGAACATCACTGACTAACTTTTGATCAACTTTGATACAATTCAATATGAAAAAAGAAGAAGAAAAAATCAACCATGTTGATGAAATAGCATCAAGCAGTTACAGAGAAAAGGGTGTATGGACTGTATCCGATTGAAAAAGACCCCATGATCCTGAATAGATCTAACATGGGATGGAAAATCTCAAGTTTGTCTATGAAACTATAAGCCCCAATTACTTGCACTCTACATGAACTCTAAGTCTCTTATTTAGTACCAAAAAGCAGAAAATACGGCCATCCAATGTTAAAAAAAGTTAAAGACAACACAAACCCGTGTCTTTGCTTCTTCCCATGTCTTCCTAGTGCCACTATCCATTATTTGTCCAACAATTTCAACCTTCAACGAAATTTAAAACTCAGAAAGCTAAAATAACTATAAAAATAACAACTTAAAGAATTTGATATTCCCGTAAGTTTAATCATTTCAAATTAGGTGGATTATGGAGAGATGAAGGGAGGAAAAAATTAATATAATTTCTTAGTTAACTAAGAAACTCCTTATTTAGACAATGTTAGGTTAACCAGCTTTAGCACTGTTAAAATACTGTAGTTTTTTAGCCTATACACACATACACAGAGCTAAATGGTAAAATATGCAATCTGAATATTTACTTGTGCACGATATTGTGCTTTCTCCACATCATCAGATCCCCTTGAAGTTGACAACTTGACCAGAAAATGTAAAGTGTAACCCTTAGTGATACACTGAAATGTACATCAGTACTTATTAGTATCCACTCTTTTAAAGATCTCTTTATTTTAAGATCATACTTATATTGCAATAATTAGATCTTACTGGTTTAATTAGATCTTACTAGTTCTTTTAGAGTGGTTACTGAAGGCGTTGATTCTTTAATAGCTTGCTTCATAACAACTGGGTCTGAAGTATTGTTTTCTTGTGAATATGAGAGCTTTCTTCGCTTTTTTTGCTTGCCAGTCATGTTGGGGGCTATATATGTATCTGAAAACAGAACTAATTCAGAATCTAAAAGAAGATTTCCAGGTTAATTGGTAATTTAGAATATTGAGGTAATATGTACAGTTATAAACATAGTTACAAAACAATGAAATAAATATAGCAACCACTCTGAACACTCGAACAAAACCTCTTCACGATCTATATGTCCAGTTCTATATCAAACGTATGAACACACCGGTTCTAGGATGGGTTTAGCATCTCTCTTTTTTAACAAATAAAATAAAATGATTAGCTATGCATACCTAGGTGTTGTTCTCATGCAAAATTCATACATTTGATTATAAATGAAAATTCAAGAAGCATTGATTTGAAGTATAAGTGTTTAGTCATAAGATGTGCCGAGTTAAATTTTTAGTAAGGCTACCAATGTTACTAGTTAAGGTATCAAGTGCTTCTATGGCAGCGTTAAGTTGTGCTTCCTTCCTTGTTCTTCTAATTCCTTCACCTACCTTGTCTCCAAAAACCATGCCTATAAAGGATCAACGCTATGAATAATGTTATGGTGGATTTCGATCGAGACCGCTCAAACTCAAATCCCCAAACGCACGCGGAAAAGCTAGATCGTGATAGATAGTGCAAAACAACCGATCACCACTAATTTCAATATATCCAAAGACAAACACGATCATAATAACACCACAAGCAATATATGATAACAAGCAATAACGAAAGCAATAAATCACACACCGATTTATAGTGGTTCCACTAACGTCGCGTTAGTGTACATCCACTTTGAGAGAGATCTTTTATTATCACCAAATAAGAAGACTACAAGAGATTGATTACAATGATCTATTCAATAAGAATATCTGTTTGAGGAGATTAGAATTGAAGAAATAGAGTTTTGCCTAAAACCCTAATTAATGGAGGACTAAACCCTTGAATAGAGATGATCAGCCATCTGCTTCTAAACCTGAATAGAGAATATATACTAATGGAGAAAACCCTGGCGAAAGTCCACTTTGCCCCTCAACAAATCACAAAACAGTTCAAAGACTCGGCCTAGAAAAAGAGGAAAACGCCGCCTCAGACGTCTGGCCCCTTATCCCAGACGTCTGAGGCCAGGTTCTGGATGACAGAACCAGACAGGACCAGACGTCTGGCCAGAGGGACCAGACGTCTGCAGGACTTCACTGGACGCAACCAGACAGGACCAGACGTCTGGCCAGAGGGACCAGACGTCTGCAGGACTTCACTGGACGCAACCAGACAGGACCAGACGTCTGGCCAGAGGGACCAGACGTCTGAAGGAGTTCTCTGGAAACAGCCTGAACCTCGTCAGACGTCTGGCCCTCTCAGCCAGACGTCTGACCTACAGCAGCAACACCAGCACTTCCCTCCTATCTCCTTCCTCCGAACTCCGATTTGCGAATCGTTTTCTCCGATACGAAGCTACTTTCATCCCCTTCAATTCTCCATCTTATAGTGTCACAAAATTTAACACTCCACCTTGACACTATATCCATCTCCAACACCAATGGTACCATACCATCAACAACCGATAGCTCCAACTACCAACACTTCTACCTTCAACCAAACATGAATGTTTCCCCAACGGGTTCTGGCAAAGCCGCCCCCCATTGCACTCCATCAACGAGTTCAGGCACAAAGCCCCCACCTGCCAATGAAATGTTGAAAACATTCAAACACCGTCTCACCAAAGACAAGAGCACTAGGAGTGTACACTAGCACTACACCTAGAAGATAGAACGACAATCTCATACCAATACTCTTTTTCATCTTCATAAGTATCTCTCTCAACCGTGCCACTTCGTGGCATCTAGCACTTCTCCAAGCAAATTAAGTCCGAGCAATGCTCGAACTTCCCAACTGGCAATGCCTTAGTGAACATATCCGCCGCGTTCTCCTTTGTGTGCACCTTTCTAAGATATACTTGCTTATCCTCATCCATGGCTACCAAGAATGACTCCCTCACTTCTATATGCTTAGTCCGTGGGCTAAATGCCAAATTCTCCGCCAAGTGAATAGCACTTTGGCTATCACATTGAACATCGATGCTATCGTGTTCAATACCCAAGTCACACAACAATCGCTTCAAATAGAGTGCTTCCTTCGCCGCCTCCACCGCGACTATCAACTCCGCCTCCGTAGTGGATAAAGCTACTACAGTCTACAATCTAGATCTCTAACTTATGGTCGTACCACCAAGTGTGAAGACATAACCGAAAGTTGACTTTCTCCTATCTCTATCACCGGCGTAGTCTGAATCACAATAACCAACTAAGTTGCAACTCCTCTTCCCACTACCGCCAAAAACAAGACCATGAGATGACGTACCCCTAAGGTATCTCAATATGAGCTTCACAGCTTCCCAATGCGATTTTCCCGGATTAGAACCACCCCGACGGCATTTGCTATATCGGGCCTTGTACAGACCATAGCGTACATCAAGCTTCCAACCGCACTTGCATATGGCACCTTTTCCATATAAGCCTTGTCTTTCTCCAGGATAGGTGACCCTTTACTCGAAAGCTTCACATGCAAAGGTAAAGGTGTATTTGACACCTTTGCATTCTCCATGCTAAACCGGCAAAACACTTTCTTTATGTACTCCTTTTGAGTCAATCACAACTCAAAATGCTTTCGATCCCTTTCTATCTCCATGCCCAATATCCTCTTTGCTTCTCCAAGGTCCTTCATTTCGAATTTCGACTTTAATTGCAATTTCAACTTGTTGGTTTCATTCTTGTCTTTCGAAGCAATGAGCATGTCGTCCACATACAAGAGCAAATACACCCAACAATCATTTCCCAACTTCTTGAAATACACACAAGCATCCTTGATGCTTCTATTGAAACCGTTTTCAAGCATAAAATGATCAAATCTCTTGTACCATTGTCTAGGTGATTTCTTCAACCCATATAGTGATTTCTTCAACTTACACACCATATTTGACTTACCATCTACAACAAAACCTTGTGGTTGCTCCATGTAAATGTCTTCATCCAAGTCACCATGCAAGAAGGCGGTCTTCACATCAAGTTGCTCCAACTCTAAGTCATGAATAGAAACTATGGCAAGTAATATCTGGAT
Source organism: Allium fistulosum (assembly GCA_030737815.1). Classification (NCBI taxonomy): domain Eukaryota; kingdom Viridiplantae; phylum Streptophyta; class Magnoliopsida; order Asparagales; family Amaryllidaceae; genus Allium; species Allium fistulosum. Next base: position 298,677,734 of record CM060908.1, on the reverse strand, counting down.
AGAAGTATGACGCACAACCGGTGCGAATATCTCATCATACTCCTTTCCTTTCCTTTGTGCAAACCCCTTAGCCACTAGCCTAGCTTTGTATCTTCCATCGTCCTTCACCTTGTATATCCATTTGCACCCAATAGCACGGTTTCCTTTAGGAAGTGGAATCAAATCCCAAGTTTGATTCTTCAACAATGATTGCATATCTTCCTCCATGGCACAAATCCATTTCGATCTATCACTCGACTTCATGACGTCATCAAGGTCCAAAGGCTCATCTTGGACTACATGAAGTGCATAGTCCAACTTATCACAAAAGCTAAGATAGTTCCAATCACCATATCTTTCGGGTGGTCTTATGGGACGAAGACCAACCCGAGTAGCAATATTTTCACCCAAACTCCTTTCGGCTCCACCTCGAACTGAAACTTCTCTAGGCCCGTGTACATCACCAACACTACTAGAGGCACCACGTGGACTTTGTGATGTAACATCAACCGCATCTTTCTCGCAAGCATCTTCAACTACTCTACCTCTACCACTTGGACGAAATGGTGGAATAATTTCCTTCTCCTTCGATTCATCACGAACCAAGACCGGAATATCCGATGAGCTCTCATTCTCCTTGAACAATGCCGACTCATCAAAAGTAATATGATGAGAGTTTGTCACCTTCTTCGTTTTCGGATTCCAAATCCGATAGCCTTTCACTCCATCCGTATAGCCAAGAAAAATCACCTTGAAAGCTCTTGGTTCAAGCTTATCATTACCCGGATCATGCACATAAACCGGACTTCCAAAGACACGAAGATAGCTCAAGTCAATACTCTTTCCCTTCCACACTTCCTCCGGAATTTTGTTATCAATAGCCGAGCACGGAATTCGATTAATGATATGCACTGCGGTTGACAACGCTTCGGCCCAAAATCCCTTAGACAAACCCGATGTCAATCTCAAGCATCGAGCTTTCTCTAGTAGAGTACTATTCATCCTCTCCGCAACTCCATTTGATTGCGGATCTCCCGGTGTAGTAAAATGCCTTTGGATCCCATGATGCTTGCAAAACTCTAAGAATTCTCCGGAAACATACTCCCCGCCATTGTCGAACCTAAGAACCTTCAAAGACTTACAACTCTCATTCTCAACAAGAGCCTTCCATGCTTTGAACTTTGCAAATGCCTCCGACTTAGCCTTCATTACATACACCCAAACTCTTCGAGAAAAATCATCTATAAAGGAAATATAATACTTTGCTCCTCCCAAAGAAGCTACCGGTGTCGGTCCCCATACATCCGTGTGCACATACTCAAGAACATTTCTTGAATCATGTTTTCCTTCACCAAATGATAATTTTGTTTGCTTCCCCATGACACACTCTTCGCAAAACTCCAATTTGTTGAAACTCTCACCATCGATCATCTCCATCTTCCGAAGAATCTCCAAACTCCTCTCCGAGCTATGACCCAACCTCAAATGCCACAACCTCGTCGCATCCAAGCCACGAGAACTATCAACACCTACACAAGTTTCACCTTCTACGGTCTCTCCACGAAGCAAGTAAACACCATGAGCTCTAGCACCTTTCATGACCACAAGTGCCCCTTTCAAAACCCGTAAACAATCACTCTCAATAGTGATCTTACAACCAAGAGAATCCAATTGCCCCAAAGAGATAAGAGACTTTCGAAGTCCCGGAACATAGCGCACATTGGTGAGAGTACGAACCACCCCGTCAAACATTCGAATTTGCACGGAACCAATGCCTTGAGACCTACACATAGCACCATTTCCCATAATAATTGAATTTCCCTCTTTAGCAACAAGAGAAAAAAAACAATTTCTATTAGGCGTCATATGATACGACGCCCCCGAGTCGAGCACCCACTCACTACCGGAAACATCCGATGCTACCGCCGTCAACACATCTACGTCTTCCTCACCAACACTTCTCTCCACCGCTACAGATGAAGATGCTACTTCCCTTTTACCCTTCTCCTTGTCCGGACATTCATTTCTCCAATGACCGTGTTTCTTACAAATATAGCACTTGCCTTTCCTTTCCTTTGATTTTCCTCTCCAACCGGGATTCCTTGATTTAGAACGCCCCCGGTTGTCCTTCTTAACATATCTTTCCTTCTCCACAAACAAACCTTGACCATTACCGGCACTACTACCTCCTACACTCAACTCCTTCATTTGATCTCTCAATTCCTCACTAAGAAGACCCGTCTTGACATCATCTAACGTCAATGTATCCCGGCTATAGATCAAGCTATTTGAGAAACCCGTATAACGGTCCGGCAACGAACATAACAATATCATTGCCTTTTGCTCTTCCTCAATCTTCAAATCTACTGCCTTCATCTTCATTAGCAAATCATCAAACACATTCAAATGTGCCTTTAGCGAAGTTCCTTCTTTCATCTTATAGGTGAAAAATGTTCGCAACAAGATCAAACGATTAGTTAGAGACTTCTTCATATACAATTCTTCCAACTTGTCCCAAATTCCCTTAGCGGTGGTCTCACCACTAATTTCGGAGATCACATTCTCTCCCATTGCAAGTTGAAGTGTAGTAAATTCCCACTCTTCCATTTCCTCTCTCTCGACATCCGAGATGTCCGCCGGCAACAAATGTGTATCAAACACCACTCGATGTACCCGATTCCTCCTTAGAACCGCTTTCATCTTCCATTGCCATTTTTCAAAATCATTATCGCCATTCCACTTGTCGATAACCAATTGCGATCCCGATGCCACATACGACCCACGTACATACGGCGCTATACTACTTAGACCAACCATTGAATATTCAGAGGTATCTGTTTCCGGCATTTCAACAACCACCTACCAACTCCAAAGCTCTGATACCAAAAGTTATGGTGGATTTCGATCGAGACCGCTCAAACTCAAATCCCCAAATGCACGCGGAAAAGCTAGATCGTGATAGATAGTGCAAAACAACCGATCACCACTAATTTCAATATATCCAAAGACAAACACGATCACAATAACACCACAAGCAATATATGATAACAAGCAATAACGAAAGCAATAAATCACACACCGATTTATAGTGGTTCCACTAACGTCGCGTTAGTGTACATCCACTTTGAGAGAGATATTTTATTATCACCAAATAAGAAGACTACAAGAGATTGATTACAATGATCTATTCAATAAGAATATCTGTTTAAGGAGATTAGAATTGAAGAAATAGAGTTTTGCCTAAAACCCTAATTAATGGAGGACTAAACCCTTGAATAGAGATGATCAGCCATCTGCTTCTAAACCTGAATAGAGAATATATACTAATGGAGAAAACCCTGGCGAAAGTCCACTTTGCCCTTCAACAAATCACAAAACAGCTCAAAGACTCGGCCCAGAAAAACAAGAAAACGCCGCCTCAGACGTCTGGCTCCTTATCCCAAACGTCTGAGGCCAGGTTCTGGATGACAAAACCAGACAGGAACAGACGTCTGGCCAGAGGGACCAGACGTCTGCAGGACTTCACTGGACGCAACCAGACAGGACCAGATGTCTGGCCAGAGGGACCAGATGTCTGAAGGATTCTCTGGAAACAGCCTGAACCTCGTCAGACGTCTGGCCCTCTCAACCAGATGTCTGACCTACAGCAGCAACACCAGCACTTCCCTCCTATCTCCTTCCTCCGAACTCCGATTTGCGAATCGTTTTCTCCGATACGAAGCTACTTTCATCCCCTTCAATTCTCCATCTTATAGTGTCACAAAATTTAACAAATAAATGTAACTGAGAGCAAACAACCTAAATTGGGATTAAGAAAATTATGATTTAAATATATGAAACTCCAAAACTTTTCCAATTGTGTGTGCATGCGCGCGCGTATGTGTGTATGGTCAACAAAGGTAGTAAAATTCAAACTGTCATATGAACGATGAAAATATGAAATGTGTTGTGAATGTATTTTACTCTTTCATATCCATATAGTGTATTCATGTACCCAAAATAAAATAGAAAGAGTAGAAAAAATGAGCAAAAGAAAGAAAATGTGCTAAATAAAACATGAATTATTGGTTCAATAGTTTTAGAAAAAGCAGAAAAAAGACCAGAATCTATTGTTCATTCTTATTAAACATGTGTGTGTTCTTTTTTAGGGTAAAGAAAATCAATTAATAAACTTAAGATGTTTAAGGAATAGCTTGTATGTAGGATAAATCAAGGTATGTAGGATAAATCAAGGTAATAAGGTTCATGACTGTACATCTTTTCTTCCTACAATAAAAATATATTAAATTAAAACAAAAATGTTAAGGTACTTCTATTCCTCTATGAAATGTTTTTTAAACAACACTATAATCTCAAGTCACTATTTACAAATTATATTATCTATAATTTACTCGGTTTAATTTTCTTTAGAAACCACATATTCCTGTATGTACAATTTAATGTTCACTTGATAAATTTAGAAAGTGAAATATTTTATAGGATACTATACCTCAACTCACTAATTATTAGTTATGCTTATCTACAATTTACTAAATTTAACTTTTACTAATTTAATATTACTCTTACATGCTTTCAGACCTATATATTCTTATTTGTTCAGAATCACATCCTTGTTAGGATATTTGTCAAATATTTCTATTTAACTAAGAGAAAGCCATAATTTACCTTGGAACAAATAATCTTACCAAATGTTAATGGTAAAGATCTGCTATGGGAATTGAAGTTGATTAATCACTTCAGAAGTAAAATTTCCCATAGAGGAATACCAAAAATTCTTTGATTGATAAAGCCTCAGCTAAATTAATGTATATCAAACACGGTCAAGTCAGCATATGCAGAATGCAGCTTAATAATAAATGTTTTTAAGGGTAAAATACCTAAAGCTGCAAGTGTGCATGAAATTGTGGGCCAAAAAAAATCTAGAACATGCAATAAAGAATGTTTGGATTGCATAATCAAAATAGAGGAGAAAATCTGGAACAGTAAAATGAATTTGTAACAAAATCGAAACAGAGAACTCAAAATTCAAGAAAAAAACTGAAAATAGAGTGTTTTTGGAAGTTTTAAATAAACTAATTTGATTCATTTGCAAATGATGACTGAAAATCCTATTTAAGGGAACAAAATGCCAGGTTTATTTTCTCACAATCATAACAAAAGAAGCAATAACCGAGAACTCACAAAGTATTCATCATAAAAAATGGAAGTATAACTAACAAATTGGGAAGTAGAAAATGAAACAAAATTGGAAAAGTAGTTGGGATTTTGTAAGTTCATTCAATATTTCAAATGAAAATACATAGAAAATATATAGGTATAATTAATGAAATAAGGCAATGAAAGAAAATTTTCTTACAGTTGCCTCTCACCTTTTGACCTCGCTTATTTTATTTTTACTTTATTGCCAATAAGTCGAACTTTTGTTACTAGATACATTGGTCTGGGATGGGACACATAACATCAAACTGGTAAAGTAATACGTCCATGTATCTTAAGACGTATTCTTAAATTTTAAAATTATTGTATATAGTTTATAGAAATTAGAATTTTATTTCAATGTACAATGGTCTAGTGAACAAAAATGGTGAAATTAGAGATTGTACATGCTAGATTCACACAAATATGCACATTAAAAATAGAATATTCATTCCAAAATCTTAAGATGGTGAAAGATGAGTTTCACTATTGTATTTAAGAAATTCTATAAAACATGTGCTAATGTAGAACAAGCTTCTATTAGTATTTTGGTAAGCTAAACTAATAGTTGGGCTAAGATAAAATGCATGATGTTGATCAATAAAATATGGTTAAGCATGGATTAATATTGATTTAAAATTTAGAAAAAAACTATATTTGGAATTCTTGATAACATCAATAAGGAAAAGGTTCGGCATGGATTAATATAGATCATAAAAAAATTACATAGAGTATGATTTATAACGCAGATACATTTAATGCTCAGACCTGAGTTAAAAGGATAGCACGTTGCTTGATATGTTTGGAAAGAAATATCAATACAATAAAAAGTAAGGTACATATTAGGCTGTTACTCCTATCAAGAGAGCAAGAGGATAATACACATGTTTCTATAATTGAAAATTTAAATATTTGACAACATTTACTTTAAATTAATTAAGACCTAAGATGGTATCTGAGGGTTTATCATTTCACATCATTAAAAATCATTCTTGAGATCATATTAAGTGATATCATCTCTTATTAATCTGATATACTAGTAAGACATCAATATGATATGTTAAATGCATACATACTGAAAGAAAATCCCATTTCATATCAATCTGGCATTAACTTACTAAAAAACTAAAGAAGAAGTGAAAAACCATTATACCTTATATGCTCCGCCAAAGTGTATAATCACTAGAAGATTAGCTCTATTAATTAACCAAAAGGGCTCATAAAATCCTATAAGAATATTGCATGGGACTTTACTTTCAAATGCTACATATCCTAAAAGTAATACATAAAACAATGTTGTTCCCACAATACTGTATACTTTAAATATAACCTAATCATTAATAGAACTAATTAAATTGAATAGGTTAAATTAATAAATCAAAAGGACTAAACAAAAAAATGCAAAACGAACAGATTGAACATATCGAATTAGGTAAAAAAAAAGAATATGAAAGTAGTTTAACTGAGTTAGGGTTTCCTTTAGTGGAAATAGGAGATGTTAGGGCTTCCAGATCGAGGTCAACCAATGATTTAGAGGTTGGATCGAGAAAGAAAGGAGGTTGTAAGGGCTTTCTGAGCAAAGTGGGAAAAGAGGTTTTGGGAGCAAAACGTAGATTCAGGGAAATGGGAGGGAAGAAAATATTTACCGCTTTTTCATTTATGTTTTAGTCTTAATGGAGAGGGCTCGCATGTTATAGCTTGTAAACATGCTATTTTTGTAAGCGCGGGTTGTCAAAGATAGCAAGAAGCTTTCCAACGTTGTTCCATGTTCCCATTAAATTTATATTTTCTTGTAGTGACTGTTCTTAGAAGGCAAGGATCGATTTCTGTCGATCCAACGGTTTGAGTCGATTTGCTTCCATCGACCCGACGGGTAGATGGAGCGTACTTAAGCGTGGTTCCACTGTCTCAAGCAGCGATTGGATGGTTTTGAGTCGATTTGACCACGTCGACTCAGTAAGTTACTTTTGAACATAGTTTTATTGGTTCAGAAAGCAAAGTAGTTTTATTAATATAAGTTGAGCAAGTTCTGTCTATTTACAATGCCCCCAGTACTTCAGGATGGCTTATTTGCTAGAAATAGGAAATATATAGGATAGTTTTAGATAAATTAATAACGCAGCGATTCATTGTTCCATGCTTGGGGAACTTGGACTCCATCAATGATTGTCAGCTTGAATGTGTCATCCCCTAGCTTCTGACCGATCACATAGGGTCCTTCCCAGATGCTCCTGGTACAGAATAGACCCTCTTGAGGACAAGGTCTCCCACTTCAAAGGTGCAGTTATGAACTTTGGAGTTGAAGTACTGTGTGACCCTTTTCTGGTGAGCAACGGTCATTAATTCGGCTTCTTCCCTCTTCTTATTGACCATATCAAGCGACTCAATTAGGAGCTGCTCGTTCTGCCTGTGATAGAAGTTTTGCCTTCGATGAGAAGAGACTTCTACCTCAACTGGGATCATTGCTTCTGAACCATATGCCAAGGCAAACGGAGAGTTCCTGGTTATAGATTTGTGCATTGTCCTGTAAGTCCATAGTGCGAGTGGAAGTCCATCGACCTAATTTCCTTTCGCTTTAGTTAGCCGCTTTTTGATGGTGGACTTGATGATCTTGTTTACTGCTTCCACTTGCCCGTTGGCTTGCGGATGTGCAACAATGGAAAATCTTTTCTCGATTTGGAAGCATTTGCAAAAGTCTTTGAACTCAATGCTTTCGAATTGAGTACCTTTATCTGTGATGATTTTCTGTGGCAAACCAAACTTGCAAATAACGTTTTTAGTAACAAAGTTAATAGCTTTCTTTGTGGTAATAGTGGACAGAGGTTTCGCTTCAGCCCATTTGGTGAAATAGTCAACAACAACAATAGCATATTTGGCTCCTTCTTTAGCCATTGGTAATACACCAATCAGATCGATTCCCCAGATTGCAAATGGCCATGGACTGACCATCTGTGTTAGCTCCATTGAGGGAGTTCTTTTGATCTTGCTGAATCTTTGGCATTGGCGCACCGTCTGGCGTAATCTGTTGCATCGTGGTTTACCGTTGGCCAAAAATACCCATACCGAAGAACTTTCTTTACAAGGGTTTGCCCCCCGGTATGATCTCTGCAGTCGCCTTCATGCTCTTCTCTTAGGATCCTTCGAGTTTCGTCATTGGTCACACATCTGAGCAAGGTGGTAGAGAACCCCCATCGGTAGAGTATCCCATCATGTATTGTGAATCATGGAGCCTTTCGGAGGAGATTTTTCCGTTGATTCCTGTCTACGGGGAGAGTTCTTGTCAGCAGGTAGTCCTTGATTGGTGTCATCCATGTCTCTGGTTTTTTGGTTGTCTCAAAAATCCAGTCGATATCCATTTCGCTTATGCTTGGAGTGGTCAGGGTTTCAACCGTGACTAGGCCCAATGACTGAGCTTCTTCGGAACTAGCCAGTTTAGCTTGATAATCCGCCTTCATGTTATGTTATTTTTGGATATGAATTATGGTGTAATACTCGATGTCGTTCAGCAGTTCCTGCAGTTTAGATAAGTACGGAAGAGGTTCTCCCATTGAGCCTGGTATTCACCTTTCACCTGACAGACGACTAGTTGAGAGTCGGTATAGATGTGTATGGACTTTATCCCGAGTTCCTTCACAACTTTTAGCCTGGCTATCAATGCTTCGTATATTGCCTCGTTATTTGTTGCAGGGAATTCCAAGCGTAAGGCAGAGCAAACGGATCGTCCTTCAGGAGTCTCAAGCACTACCCCTGCTCCCGAGCAGAAGTTGTTAGATGCACCATCGACGAACATCTTCCAACATGTCTCCACTTCCAGAGTCATTTCTTCCTCGTTATCTCATATTGTAAACTCGGCAATAAAATTTGCCAGCATCTTCCCGTTGATCACCTTTCGAGGATGGTATGTGATTTCGTACTGACTTAATTCGATGTTCCATTTGATAAGCCGTCCAGAGGTCTCAGGGTAGTATAACACTTGCTTCAAGGGTTGATTTGTCAGCACTTTGATCGGGTGTGCGTGAAAGTACGGTCATAACTTTCTGGATGCGATCAAGAGGCAATATGCAAGTTTTTCCAAATTTGGATAGTTCTTTTCTACTCCAGTGGATCGTTTACTTATGTAATATATGGGCCGCTGGATCTTAGCTTCTTCTCGTACGAGCGCGACATTCAATGCATAGGGCGAGATTGCTAAGTAGATGTACAAATCTTCTCCGTCTATCGGCTTGGATAGGATTGGCGGGGTTTCCATATGTTGCAGCAGCTCTTCGAACGTAGTTTGACAAGCTTGATTCCAGTCAAAGTTCTTCTTTCCCTTCTTTAGCGCATCAAAGAACGATATACATTTGTTGATTGCTTTTGAGATGAGCCGGCTCAATGCTATAACCTTTCCATTCAAGCTTTGTAACTCTTTCCTGTTCCTCGGGGCCTCGACTTCCCGTAAAGTGGTAATTTGTTTGGGATTTGCTTCGATGCCTCTAGTGCTTACTATGAATCCCAAGAACTTTCCAGAAGCTACCCTAAAGTGACATTTAAGTGGATTGAGCTTCATTCCATATTTGTGGAGTATTTCAAACATTTCGACAAGGTTTTCCAAGTGATTTGCAGCTATACGCAAATTAACCAACATGTCATCTACATAAACTTCCATAGTCCTTCCGATCTGATGTTTAAACATGGAATTTACCAGCCATTGATAGATTGCCCCGGCATTCTTTAAGCCAAATAGCATCACTTTATAGTAGTATAGTCCCAGATCAGTAATGAAACTAGTATTTTGGTCAAGTTCATGCATTATGATCTGGTTGCACCCCGAATAAGCATCCATAAATGATAGTAGTTCATATCCAGCTGTCCCATCCACAAATTGGTCGATTCTAGGCAGAGGAAAGCTGTCTTTTGGGGAAGCTTTGTTTAGGTTTGAGTAGTCGATACAAGTTTGCTACTTTCCATTGGACTTCTTGACGAAGACCGGGTTGGATACCCATTCGGGGTAAGTTGCATCGCGGATAATACCATTCGCCATCAGCTTATCCACTTCTTCTCTCAGCGCTTTGAACCGTTTGGGGTCCTAGGCTACGTCTCTTCTACTTTACTGGTGTATACTTAGGGATCGATGTTGAGTGTGTGGCATGCAAATCTCTGGCAAAACTCTACACATATCGGAATGCGTCCAAGCGAATACGTCCAGGTTAGCGCGAAGAAATTTGATGAGTTCCAATCGCATCTTGTTTCTAAGATGCAATCCAATTTTCAGGACCCATGTTGGGTCATCCATATCAACTGGGACAAACACGGTCAATTCTGTCGGTGCTGCCCGTTCCCCCCTGAACTCTTTTTTCTAGGGTCCAAAGCCTTATCGAATCGGCTATGGTTCCTAAGCTAGGGCGGCCCTGTACTTGCTATTCGGTGGGTTTACGAATGTGGAGAGTCCTCCCTATATTCTTCCCCTTTCCCTTCTTTTAGACTCGCGTATTTCCACGATATAGCATTCTCTAGTGGCACTTTGGTCTTCTTTGATCAACCCGACCCCGTTCTCTATCGAAAATTTCATAGTTAGACACCATTGAGCTAAAGAAATTCTAAAATCTACCAAGACGGGATGCCCCAGGAAGGCATTGTAGGCGGAAATTTCATCTATGATCACAAACGTTTGGATGAGGGTGACTCTTTAGTCGCTTTATTTGAGTTCTACGGGTAAATCAATTGTTCCGACAGGTTGTTTGGGTTTGCCGGTGAATCCTGGATCTTTGTTCGGTAAGCGGATACATCTTTCATACTGATCTTCGTCTGATCAAAGGTGTGTTTGAAAAGGATTTCACAGAACTGCAACTGTCTACCAATAATCGTCGGACCATGGCGGGTCTGATTCTTGCCGTCACGACCATGGGGTCGAGAGTTGGAGCTTCTATCCCTTCAGTATCTCGATTCTGAAATACTATGTCATCATTCAGGGTTCTCTGCTGCTTGGCAGGGGTTCCATCTTCGATCGCAAAGCATGAATCTTTTGGAGCATGCTTTAATAAGCTTGCATACCGCTCCATTTCTCCCCAACTCTTCAGCATAGGATGGGGTCCTCCAGATATTTTTCCATCGACGAGTCTCTGGTCACTCTGTTTGTAACATCCCGTATCTAGAGGCCAAAAGCTAACCGCTACAGATGTTGCAGTCATCTATAGTATTAACTTCTGATGACAAAATACGGTAATACTAATGGTATCCATAATATCAGAAGCACTTGAATATGAACAAAATCGCAGATTTCAAAAACAACATTTTACTAATTACATTTCAAAACAATAATTCATATCCAAGTTACATAATCCCTTAATGTTTCCCAGGAAATGATCAAATATATCAATTACAAAATACGCCAAGAGCGACATATGATGATGCTTCCTTGGTTGACCAGAGTCGATATAGTCATATTTGACTTAATACACACATCGGAAATAAACGAAATAAACTGTAACTCCTATTTAGCTATTCGTCGGTCACTTGCTCATCTCCGAAAGCTTTATTCACCAAAATTACAAAAACCTGAAAACCTCAACCCTTAGCCTACTCAAGTCAATTGTGAGTGGCTGGGAGTTTAAGGGGAAACAAAAACTTCAAGTCAGACATAAAGCCCGGTGTGAATAATAATGTTACATCTCGGTTTATTGATATTATGTGAGACCACACCGCATAGCGAAATGGGTTTTCCCTCGCTAATATCCCTTTCAAAACATATATTTTGCAAATCTTTTCTTATAACCAAACCGGTTAATCAATCTGATTATAATAATAATAGCAGCAATATCCGTTATGCTAAAAACAGGTAATAAATGGACTATTTGTCTAAAATCTGGGCTGACTGCCCTTAAACTGGACTAACATTCCCTTTGGCTGACTCGGGCCTCCCAGATAAAATATCAAATGGTCTAAACATCTGTTAGACAAAACTTCTGGACGGTCTGTCCTTAACTTACTTCTCCAAGGGTCAACTGATCCTAATGGTTTTGCGGGCTGACCAATAACCTATCTGTGTACATAAATATTCCTTTATGTGTGTAACCAACATTTTAGTCTTACTTGTGACCAAGCCCTACACACTGGAATTCTGGACTAAATTAGCTAGTGGCTAATAACTAATGAGCATAGGGCGCGACCCTACACAAGTCCTATCTGGTCTTCTAATCTGAGTCATTCTATGAGGGTTAACTACCCTTCATCTTTTTCCTTGAAAACCTTTCAAAATGATTTAACCTTTTAAATCATACTTATACAAGGAAAATATTTTCTTAGCTTTACTCTTAAGGTATTTTGTCATGTTATATAAAATTTACCCAAAATAACGTTGATGAAAATTAATGGAGATTACATATCCTCCAAAACAAGTTAAAACCCTTTCTAACTCGAAAACACTTAGGTTATATTGCCTAGTTAATACATTCGAAACCTTTGTTTAAAACCTTTTAAACAACCTTTCCGAAACCACTGAAAGTACTCCTTTCGACACCATTGAAAGTAACTCTTTCAAAACTAAGTAAAACCCTTTACTTAACTAGGCCAAAAGGCCAAATCCTTCCTTTCGAAAGATAGAAAAACCTTCCCTTCGAAAGCTTTAAAATATTATACATCTTTCTTTAAAACCTTTAAATATTGGCTTTCGAAAACATAGGAAAAACCTTTCCTTACAACCCTTTCGAAACCCTTAGGGAACCACCCCTTCAAAACCATTCATTAAAACCTTTCGACAGCATCAAAACTCTATCTTTTCGAAAGCACTTGGGTTCAATTTAAAACATTTGGAAACACCTTTCAAAACAATTAAAACTGTCTCTTTCAAAACCATTTGGGTTATACTTCAATTTAGAGAAAAAGGGTCATTAAAACATTTAAGTCGAAAGCATCTGTTTCGAAACCTTCCCTTCGAAAGCAATAGAGAAAATGGCAAAATTTTAGAAAACTAAGCAACCCCTTCGAAACCATCTGGATCGAAAGGAAGAAAGTAGCAACTAAAGGTTTCGACTTAGTCGAAAGCAGTCATTTAAAACAAAAGTGCAACCCAATCGAAACCCTTTCCTTTAAAACTAGTTGACCTGGTCGAAAGCCAACCAAGTCGAAAGCTATTCGGTCGAAAGCAAGCAAGCGCATTTTCTTTTAAAAACAAAGTAATGCCTCAACCCCCTCGGAACCCCTGGTTTCGACAGTGTCATAGGCGAAGGTAAGGAGATGGAACCTGGTGGCGAAAGGATCAAAACAGAGAAAAAAAATGTTTATTTTTCCTTTTAAACTATTTCTTTGTACCTAACCTACCTTGTTTGTCAAATTGTGATTGGTTGCAAGTTTCTCTTTTCTAAAAGTACTGCCGACTTTCCAGAATTAACAATTTGAATTTATTTACAAAAATCCCTTTCTCCTTTTATACATATATAAAACATTTAAGTCTCATACCTTAAATAATTTGATATATCCATCAAAACAGTTAGGAAAATTCTATAAAAATTCCTGAAAATCACTTTTTATATGTTTTCTAACATATATAAATTTCAGACCCAAACCAATTATTATTTAACCGTAAATAATTTATAACCTAAAATAACATTTTCTTCACTAGAAAATTTATATAAAATCCACAAAAATTCAGAAAATTCTAATAATTGAAACCCATCTCCAAAATATTATTTCTGATCTTCATAAAAATTCACAAGGCATTTGGATGTCATGTAATAGGGTTTTCATCAAAACATGTCATAGAACCCATATGAACAACTATAAATCATCAACAAGTATATATAATCATTCCATTATTCAAAAACATGGCAAATCAATGCAAAATACTTCGGATTTCATCTTAAAACCGAAAACAAAAGAAATATGAGATGTAAATATTATTCACCTTAGCTTTGGAGATTAAGGAGCTTGAGATTTGAATGGATTTGATTTGAATTAGCTTCTTCCTTAGCTTTTCTTAATCTTCTTCCCCTTTCTCTTGTTAATGGGGGCCGGCCTGGAGTTTTAAAAAATTTCAAATGAAATGAACGTGTATGAGAATACACGACCAAGTTTTAGGGATATAGGAATGGCCTCTTTCCTATTTTACCCCTCCTCTATTTCATTTTAACTCTTCTTTTAATTCATTTTTTTAAATGGCACGGCTACCCCCTTAATTAAAATCAAATCTCAATCCCTTAATCAACACATTATTTAATTTAATTTAGCTAATTAAATATTCTAAATAATGTTACCAAAAATATGGTGTGTTACAGACTCCCCTCCTTAAAGAATTTCACCTTCGAAATTACAATAAGGTACACAATAAATCAAACAAGAAGGTAAAACATACCATCAACCAAGTCAGGATAAGTATCTCTAATCCTGCTCTTAACCTCCCAAGTACAGTCCCTATCATCGTCACTCCACTGTACTTTAACTAATCCGACCGTCTTGGTTCTAAGCCTCTTCTCATCTCTCACAACAATACAAATCGGCTTTCTCACTATAGTCAAGTCTGGTTCTACTACTAAGTCATCTAGCACAGTCGGTGCAATAGTAGTCTCCGGGTCTCTAACACACTTTCTGAGATGAGAAACATGAAAAACATCATGGACTCCTGCCAAACTTCTCGGTAACTCAACCCTATATGCGAGTTTCCAGATCCTCTCAGCAATAGGAAAAGGTCCAACGAACCTCGGTGCCAACTTCCCTGATCTTCCAAATCTGATCACACCCTTCATTGGTGATACCTTAATAAATACCCGATCTCCGATGGAGAACTCTTAGTCTTTCTTTCTGCTATCTGCATAACTCTTCTGCCTAGACCGAGCCTCCTTCATTCTAGCCCGAATGACCTCGATCTTTTCTGCAGCTTCTCTATCTAATTCTGGACCAAGAACGAACCTATCCCCTATCTCCAACCAACATACGGGAGATTTGTATGGCCTTCCATACAAGCTTCAAATGGTGCCATCCCAATTCTAGTTTGATAACCGTTGTTACACGAAAACTTGACTAAATGCAGATGGTCTTCCCATGATCCCTCGAAATCTAGTACACAAGCTCGTAACAAGTCTTCCAAGACTCTGTTAACTCTCTCTGTTTGCCTATCAGTCTGCGGATGGTAAGCGGTACTCATCTTGAGCTTGGTTCCCAAAACTGCCTGTAGACTCTTCCAGAACTCGCTAGTGAATAAGGAATCTCTATCACTTACTATAGTACTAGAAATTCCATGCAGTCTAACCACATTCTTTATGAACAACTTTGCCATAACAGGTGCCGTTCTGGTTGACTTAACGGGAATGAAATGGGCACTCTTGGTCAATCTGTCCACTATGACCCATATACTTTCATTTCCTCTATTCGACCTAGGCAACCCGTCAATAAAATCCATAGAAATAGATACCCACTTCCATACTGGAATATCCAACGACTAAAGCAATCCACTTGGCTTCTGGTGTTCAGCCTTTGCCAGTTGGCAATTCAAGCACTGCTTCACCTATAAGCCAATATCTCGCTTCATACCTTCCCAGAAGAAACTTCTCTTCATACTCTGATATATCTTAGTTCCTCATGGATGAATAGAGAACTTCGAACGATGGCATTCCTCCAAGACTTCTTTCCTTATGTTTCCTACACTCGGAACACATAATCTTCCTTTCTTTCTCAACCACCCATTCTGGTCAAGGCTGAAGTCCTTTAAGTCATTTCTCTTGGTTCCATCTCTTAACTTCCTGACTCGTTCAGCTAACATTGGATCCTCCTCCTGTTTAGAAGCAATCTTTTCGATCATCACCGGTCGAACTTCCAAACAAGTTAATACAACAGTCTCTCCGCTAGACCCAGCCTCGGATCTCCACTGCACTCTGCAATCTGCCAATGCTTCCAAATATTTCCACTTAGCAATCATTGCTAATACTGCATTCTGATGCTTCCTGCTAAGTGCATCTGCAACTTTGTTGCCTTTCCCCGGTGTGTACTCAATTCCAAAATCATAAGCGACAATAAACTCTAACCACCTCTGTTGTCTCATGTTCAGCTCCTTCTGAGAGAACACATACTTCAGAGCCTTATGATCTATATATAACTCAAACCGTTCTCCCAAAAGGTAATGTCTCCATACCTTAAATGCAAAAATCACTGCAGCCAATTCTAAATCATGGGTCGGATATCTGACCTCATGTGGTCTAAGCTGTCTAGTAGCATAGGAAATCACTTTACCTCTTTGCATTAGCATAGCTCCTAATCCTGTTCCACAAGCATCGGTATAAACCACCAAATCCTGATTCCCTTCTGGAACAACCAACATAGGTGCATAGGTCAATAAGTGTTTCAAACTCTGGAATGCTTCCTCACACTTATCGGTCCACACAAACTTCACATCCTTTCTCGTTAGCTTGGTCATCGGTGGTGCTATCTGCAAAAAATCATAATGAACCTCCGATAATAACCAGCTAACCCAAGGAAACTCTTTATCTCAGTCACTGTCCAGGGTCTCTTCTAACTATTCATTGCTTCAATCTTTGTTGGATCTACTGACAACCCTTTCTCTGAGACTACATGACCAAGAAACTTCACTTCCTTCTTCCAAAAATGACACTTCGAAAACTTCGCCTTCAGTTGATGCTGCCTCAGCATCTCAAGCACCACTCTAAGATGAACTTCATGCTCTCTTTCATCCTTAGGGTATAGCAAGATATCATCTATGAAAACCAATACGAACCTATCCATGTGCTCTTGGAAAACCCAGTTCATCAAATCCACAAAAAAAGTTGGCGCATTAGTCGATTCGAATGACATAACTTACCATTCGTACGACCCATATCTAGTCCTAAATGCCATCAAAAGTATACTATCCTCTGCTACTCTGAGCTGATGGAAACCTGTTGCTAAATCCAATTGTGAAAATATCTTGGCTCCACTCAACTGGTAGAACAAATCGTCAATTCTCGGCAATGGATATCAATTCTTTATTTTCTTCTCATTCAACTTATGATAATCGATACATAATCTCAATGATCCGTCCGCCTTCTTGGCAAAAACTGCGGCTGCTCCCAAAGGCAAACTACTAAGCCTGATAAAGCTCTTGCCTTCTAAATCTACCAACTGCATCTTTAACTCCCTCATCTCTATAGGAGTCATCCTGCTTGGCGGCCTACTCACTGGTTCTGCTCCAAGAACCAAATCTATCTGAAACTCAATGGCTCGTTTCGGTAGCAATCCTATTACAGGCTCAAAAACTTCCGCAAATTCTCTAACCACGAAAACTCGACTCAGTTCATCTTCTAACTCCATAACACCCAACAAAGCATTCACCTCACCGCTAGAACCTTCTACGTTATAAACAATCATGTCTCTACAATCAGGGTGTCTAAGCGATATTTTCCTATCCTGGCAAAATATCTTAGCATCATACTCACTTAACCAATCCATACCAAGAATAATTCTGAACCCCACAAAATCAAACATATGCAAACCGCAAACAAAAGTATGACCTATCGAGTCAAACTCTAACTGGTCACATCTCAACCCTAGAGTTACATACCCTCCTGTTGGATTCGCAACTCGTAAGGAAGTAACTAAATATGTGGGTTCTAGGTTAAGCTTATCTATCAAACATCTAAATATAAAAGAATGCGATGCACCAGTATAAAACAGAATGCTAACAGACATACCACGGATTTGAAGCGTACCTCCCAAAACTGCCTTTCCTTTCTCCTGACCTGTAGGCTTCGAAGCAGCAGGCTCCAATGCATGCACCTTGCCCTTTCCATCCTTAGCGGGCTCTTTGCACTGATTTTTATAGTGGCCAATTTGATCGCAATTGAAGCACCGGACATTTTCTTCCCAGCCACTTCCTTTGCCTTTCCAGCACCACACTCATTAGCAAAATGCCTCTTCTTGTTGCACTTGAAGCAAACAATCTCAGACTTTCCTTTCTTAGCCGCTCCACCCTTCTAAGCACCTTTCTTAGGAAAGAACTTCCTCTTCTGGCCCTGCCCAACCTGGACCTCCTTTGCCTTACCTTTCTCTAGAGAATCAAGTATCTCCTCATACCTTAAGGCCATCTCCACTGCAACATCAAAAGGATCTCTAATGAGATAATGTGGCCCTGGCCAACTTAGGCTTAAACCCCTTGATAAACTTTTCATTCCTCTTCATAATTGTATCCACCAAAGCATACCCATATCAGGCCAACTCCTCGAACCTTCTGGCATACTCCAAAACAGACATCTCTCCCTACTCTAACTCGGCAAACTTTCTGATCAGAGCAAACTATGCCATCATAGACATGAACCTCTTCTGGAACCTCCTCTTAAAATATTCTCAGGTTATTGTCTCCTCATCCACTGCCACAGTCACACTATTCCACTAAAACAAAGCTGCTCCCTGAAGCTGTCTCGAAGCAAGCCTCCTCTTCTGCTCATCATTGAGCCCCAAGTCTACAAAGATTCTCTCACAATGCAGCAACCAAATCTCCACCACAATGGCATCTTCCATTCCAATAAACGGTTTCCCTCCAAGCTTAGTATAATCTTCGCTCAGCTTAGCATACCGGTTAACTACCGAAACTTCCGGAACTCTAGCTCTTATAGTATTTCCTCCTAACACTCCAGCTGCAACTCCCATTTGCATCATATTCATGAAAAATTGATACATAGCTTCCATTCCAACTTGCAAGACTCTAACACCATCATTCTCTGCTTATGCCTGACCTTGGTTTCTCCTTGTATTAGTTCTGGCATTCCCATCAGCGCCTTCCCCTCCTGGGTTAACTCATCCTCTTCTACGATCCGTATCGGTATTCAAACCTCATAAGATACAGAAAAATAACCCTAACAATGATAGGAGACTAGAGATAACGCGTATACTTATATATAGCAAATACAAGTACGTTACAATAGCGTTATCCCAACCCCAATCTTGCTCTAATTCCTTATGATTATGATTTCAAAACCATTTTTAGTTAAAAAAATTCATAAACCCATGCTCCGATACCAAGTTGTAGCATCCCGTATCTGGAGGCCAAAAGTTAAGCGCTACAGATGCTGTAGTCATCTATAGTATTAACTTCTGGTGAGAAAATACGGTAATGCTAATGGTATCGATAATATCAGAAGCACTTGAATATGAAAAAAATCACAGATTTCATAAACAACATTTTACTAATTACATTTCAAAACAATAATTCATATCCAAGTTACATAATCCCTTAACGTTTCCCGGTAATGATAAAATATATCAATTACAAAATACGCCAAGAGCGACATATGACGATGCCCCCTTGATTAACCAGAGTCGATATAGTCATATTTGAATTAATACACACAGTGGAAATAAACAGAATAAACTGTAACTCCTATTTTGCTATCCGTCAGCCACCTGCTCGTCTCCGTAAGCTTTATTCGCCAAAATTACAAAAACTTGAAAACCTCAACCCTCAGCCTACTCAAATCAATTTTGAGCATCCAGGTGTTTAAGGGGAAACTAAAACATCGAGTCGGACATAAAGCCTGGTGTGAATAATACTGTTACATCTTGGTTTACTGATATTAAGTGAGACCATGCCACTTAGCGGAACGGGTTTCCCCTCACTAATATCCTTTTCAAAACATATATTTTGCAAATCTTTTCCTGCAACCAAACTGGTTAATCAAACTGATAATAATAGTAATAATAATAGCAATATCCGTTATGCTAAAAATAGGTAATAAATGGACTATCTGTCCAAAATCTAGGCTGACTGCCCTTAAACTGGACTAACTGTCCCTTTGGCTGACTCGGGTCTCTCAGATAAAATATCAAATGGTCTAAACATCTGTTAGAAAAAACTTCTAGACGGTCTATCCTTAACTTTCTTCTCCAAGGGTCAACGGATCCTAATGGTTTTGCAGGCTGACCAATAACCTATCTATGTATATAAATATTTCTTTCTGTGTGTAACCAACATTTTAGTCTTACCTGTGACTAAGCCCTACACACTGGAATTCTGGACTAAATTAGCTAGGGCTAATAGCTAATGAGCATGGCGCGACCCTACACAAGTCCTATCTGGTCTTCTAATCTGAGTCATTCTATGAGGGTTAACTACCCTTCATCTTTTTCCTTGAAAACCTTTCAAAGTGATTTAACCTTTTAAATCATACTTATACAAGGAAAATATTTTCTTAGCTTTACTCTAAGGTATTTTGTCATGTTATATATACTTTACCCAAAATAATGTTGATGATAATTAATGGAGATAACCTATCCTCCAAAACAAGCTAAAACCCTTTCTAACTTGAAAACACTTAGGCTATATTGCCTAGTTAATACATTCGAAACATTTGTTTAAAACCTTTGAATAACCTTTTCGAAACTATTGAAAGTATCCCTTTCGACACCATTGAAAGTAACTCTTTCGAATCTAAGTAAAACCCTTTACTTGAACTAGGCCAAAAGGCCAAATCCTTCCTTTCGAAAGAAGAGAAAAACCTTCCCTTCGAAAGCTTTAAAATATTAGACATCCTTCTTCAAAACCTTCAAATATTGCCTTTCGAAAACATAAGAAAAGCCTTTCCTTTCAACCCTTTCGAAACCCCTGGGGAACCACCCCTTCGAAACCATTCATTAAAACCTTTCGAAAGCATCGAAACTCAACCCTTTCGAAAGCACTTGGATTCAATTTAAAACATATGGAAACACCTTTCGAAACCATTAAAACTGTCTCTTTCGAAACCATTTGGGTTATATATCAATTCAAAGAAAAAGGGTCATTAAAACATTTAAGTCGAAAGCATCTGTTTCAAAGCCTTTTCCTAAGTACAGAATTGATGGTGTCGAAACCATCCCTTTGAAAGCAATGGAGAAGTAGCTAAATTATAGAAAACTAAGCAACCCCTTCGAAACCATCTGGATTGAAAGGAAGAAAGTGGCAGCTAAAGGTTTTGACTTAGTCGAAAGCAGTCATTTAAAACAAAAGTGCAATCCAATCGAAACTCTTTCCTTTAAAACCATTTGACCTAGTCGAAAGCCAACCAAGTCGAAAGCTATTCAGTCGAAAGCAAGTAGGCGCATTTTCTTTTAAAAACAAAGTAATGCCTCAGCCTCTTCGGAACCCTTGGTTTCGACTCTATACCTTCCGCCTACCTCCAATTCACTACGTACCAATTCCCTGATACCATGTGTATTGGTTCCGACAGTGTCGGTGGCGAAGGTAAGGAGGCGGAACCTGGTGCTGAAAGCATCGAAATAGTGAAAAACATGTTAATTTGTCCTTTTAAACTATTTCTTTGTACCTAACCTACTTTGTTTGTCAAATTTTGATTGGTTGCAAGTTTCTCTTTTCTAAAAGTACTGCCGACTTTCCAGAATTAACAATTTGAATTTATTTACAAAAATCCCCTTCTCCTTTTATAAGTATATGAAACATTTAAGTCCCGTACCTTAAATAATTATATATATCCATTAAAACACTTAGGAAAATTCTACAAAAATTCCTGAAAGTCACTTTTTATATGTTTTCTAACATATATAAATTTCAGACCCAAACTAATTATTATTTAACTGTAAATAATTTATAACCTAAAATAACATTTTCTTCACTAGAAAATTTATATGAAATCCACAAAAATTTTGAAAATTGAAACCCATCTCCAAAATATTATTTCTGATCTTCATAAAAATTTGCAAGGCATTTGGATGTCATGTAATAGGGTTTTCATATCAAAACATGTCATAAAATCTATATGAACAACTATAAATCTTCAACAAGTATATATAACCATTCCATCATTCAAAAACATGGCAAATCAATGCAAAATACTTCGAATTTCATCTTAAAACCAAAAAAAAAAGATATATGAGATGTAAACATTATTCATCTTAGCTTTAAAGATTAAGGAGCTTGAGATTTGAATGGATTTGATTTGAATTAGCTTCTTCCTTAGCTCTTCTTAATCTTCTTCCCCTTTCTCTTATTAATGGTGGCCGACCTTGAGTTTTAAATTTTTTTAAATGAAATGAACGTGTATGAGAATACATGGCCAAGTTTTAGGAATTTAGGAATGGCCTCTTTCCTATTTTACCCCTCCTCTATTTCTTTTTAACTCTTTTTTTAATTCATTTTTTTAAATGGCACGGCTGCCCCTTAATTAAAATCAAATCTCAATCCCCTAATCAACACATTATTTTATTAAATTAGCTAATTAAATATTCTAAATAATGTTACCAAAAATATGGGGTGTTACACCGTCTGGGTCCCTCTTAGCTAGTTCCAGCTTGATTCCCTCGATCTCTAGGAGCTTAGGGCGCTGTAGGTTGGTCAAGATTTTGTGGTTTCCTCACACACTACTGAAGCTTGTTTTCCCAAATCAGCTCCTCAATCAAGTTCTTCAGGTGACGACACTTATTCGTGTTGTGGCCATGTGTCTCATTGAAGCGGGAGTACTTTCCAGAATGCTTTTGCTGTTTAGTTGCTTCCTTTTTATGCGGCTTCTTGTACTCTTATGTCCCTTGTGTCACGAGATAGATGTTTTCTGGAGTATCGTTGAGCGGGGTGTATTCTTCGGGCTTCAGACCTTTAAGTCGCTTGTTACTTCCATTTCACTTGTTGGAATTCTGGTTCTTCCTTTTCTGATTTCCATTTTTCCTGCATTTCCTTCAGCGGTCCCGGAGGTATTTATGTCTTGGTTTGTCGCTATACCACTCTGCCCAATGTTGGTTGGTTGTAAGTTAGCAGATTTCCTTTCCAATTCATGTGCTTCTTCCAATCTCAAATACTAGCTTGCCTTTCGATTGAAGCCCTTCCTAGTGGTAGGTTGTTTCATTTTTATCTATTTCCCGAATTCAGTTTTAGGGTGGATAGCATGGACCAAGGCCATGAAAACCATATTCTCATTTGGATTACTTACTTCAGTCACCGTGATGTTGAATTGATTCATGAAGGACTTCAGAGATTCATTCCGTCCCTAGAATAGGCTAGATAAGGACATCACTTCTTTTGGTTGTGCCGTGTAAAGCCTGAATTGATCAAGGAATCTTATTGCTAGTTGATTGAAGGTGGAGTTGGATCTTGGTGGAAGCCTGGTGAACCACATGGAAGCAATTCCCTCTAGG
Source organism: Allium fistulosum (assembly GCA_030737815.1). Taxonomy (NCBI): domain Eukaryota; kingdom Viridiplantae; phylum Streptophyta; class Magnoliopsida; order Asparagales; family Amaryllidaceae; genus Allium; species Allium fistulosum. The sequence continues at coordinate 298,654,484 of CM060908.1, read as the reverse complement.
AAAATCGGGAGACATCTACATTGAATAGCATTCGAAGCATTTGCTCCATCCATTTACTAACTGTACTTATACAAGTGGGGTTTTGGGTCTCTCGTCCCATCGTAAGACGGAATAGTTGGCATACTGAACTTTTTAGGGTACCGCTCAATAGAATGTCATTAGCAAGGGAGTCCGACTTGGAGCGGATCCCCATTCATCATCCTTCTATCCTTACTTTTATCCATTAGTCGCTTGACCATGTCTGCGATATATGCCTTAGATGTTCGGTATTCTACGGGTTGACTGTCAGTGACTACACCAAGTGTTTGATTTCTCAAATGATCTTGGTGAGTAGACTGAAGCATAGGCTCTCCTGTCTTTGGGAGAGCCACTCCCTCAGAGTTCCGTTGGTTTGCGGTTGGTCGGGTAAGGGCACTTTGGATCTCCCTGGCATTATTGAATGCATTGGTATTTCCTTCCAGCTTGTCATTGTCAAGTCGCTCACCATCTTCTGAGTCGGAGAGATCCATTGCTATATATTCCCATAAGGTTTTCGCCCCTAGATTCAAGTTTGTAGCCGGTTGCCTCACGGTTGGTGGAGTGCTTGCGTTTCCTTCTATTAATTCCTATGGTTCCACCTATCACTCCTTTCTACTACTGCTTTCCGTTTCTCCTGTTTAGGCTGGAGATGGAAGAATTTTCTTGTTCCATGGCAGCCGCGGGCTCTGTCATGGTTCTTGGAGCAGCATGTGATTGTAAGGTCAATAGAGTTTTCAATTTTTCCATAAGAGCTCTTTGGCTATTTTCCATCTTCTAATTAATTTCATCAACCATTTTATTTAATTCATCTTTGGTGACAACTTCACGCTGAATAGAGGATCCCGGCACCTGATCTCCTATGTTGGCACCATTGACTTCAATTTGTTAAGGATTGATCTCTTCTCCAGCAATTGCAACTCCTATAGATCTTTCGAAAGCAGTTATTGTTCTTCCTAGTGCCATTGATTCTCAACAGCAGATCTTCTGAGCAGAGATTGAGGATCTTACTTCTGAATCTATCTTATCCAAAGTAGATAACTAGATCTAAGCCTGGATTCGGTTTTCTCAGTGAAAGCTCCAAAATGTTAACCCAAAAAATGGATCAACACTCTAGTTTGAGTGTAAAAGCACCAGCCCTGTTTATCAGGACAAATAAAGTAGAGAAAAACAATCTCCAAATTGTAGAAAAGACAAAATAAAGTAGAGAAACATAAGATTTTTATAGTGGTTCGGCTGTTAATGAAACCTACGTCCACTTTATAGATTTTATTGATAGATTGACTATTGATCACAAGTACAAGTTGTTTACAATTATAATAATTGAATGAAGAAAGAACAGACCACCATTGATGGAGACAAAAGGAAGGACCTCAATTGTCTCATGGCAGTCATTGTGAGGAGGAAGAAGGTTAAAGAATTGTAGTAGCAAAGTTTCCCGAGTGATCAGAGCAGCCCCCTCCCTGTTGAAGATGGAATGGTATTTATAGGATTTAGATAGCACTTAGATCAGAACAAGAGTAATAGAAGCCTATAGATATCCATAGGAGAAAACATGTAAAGTTTGGGCGATTTCGAACAAACTTTTTGGATCGGTGCCGATCCAATTAGATTGGATCGATACCAATCCAAAATATTGTGCAATTTTTGCACAACTCCTTCTTCGTTAGCTTATTTTCTTGCTTGTGAGCTTCCCCATGTGATTTCATAGCTTGTTGACTTGTTTTGATGATGGTTCACTTGTAAATTTGATTGAACTGTAATCCAAATCGGATAAGTCTTGACTTCTTCAACTCGAATGCTCGGAATGTTATCAAATTTGGTATATAAGTTTAGGAGAGATGCAGGAATATAATCATGTGGATTGGAGAATCCACAGGTTAATAATTTGGATCGGTACTATTCCAATTGGATAGGATCGGTTCCGATCCAAATACTTGGCGTATTTTTGGTCCAAACTTCCGGGGTTTCTTTGTCATGTACTTTTTAGGTCTTCCGGTCAAGTTTCAAGTCGTTCTAGTGCAATCTGAATGTTCAAACTCCTTCTGAATTCTATTGGGTTAAAAACCCGGTTAACAGAGAGGAAGGATTAGGGCCTGATTAATGATGGTAATTAACAAGTTAATGATGTAATTAATTATATTATAAAATCAAAATCTTACAAAACAAATCACTCTTTCATATGAGGTCCAAATCGAACGTGACAAATTGCGTTGCGATCGTATCAGCGAATACTATGTTATGGAGTTAGATTGGATGGATTTGGAGCTCATAGGAATTTGGGTTAAAATTGAACTCCTATTCGATTTTAATTCAAACCGGAGCGTTTTGGCAAAAATTGAAATCAAAGTGAATTAACTAACCTCTCTAGCCCACTTATATTTTTTATATAAGTGTGGATAATTTTATTATTGATTGTTTATTTACTATTTGGATGATTTACTATTTTATTAGTTAGTTTGGATATATTCCTGCCCCTGGAGCGGATGAGACCCTATTATGTTCCCGTGTAAGAGCGGATGACCATTTGTATATAATCTCGCCTCGTAGCGGTTGATTTATATTTTATGATTATATACTGTATGTGATGCAGGGGGGCAGGTTGGAGGGCTCGCATAGGAATCCTCACCCTATTGATTTTACTTTTCATATATATTGTGATATATGATTTGTTGGATGCCATATTTGATGATATGGATATGATTTTGCCTATATAGTGCTTTAGTAGCACTAGGCCTTATTTTTGTATTTTAAAATACCATGAAATAATGATTTTGATTTAAAAGGGATTCCAAGGTGGTTTTGGTATATATTTTTTTAATAATTATTCTTGAATTATTTAAAGACGGAATTTATTTCAAAATAAAAGGTATGATTTTTGGACATTATAAATTAATAGTTTTATGAAATATTTTAAAGAGAGATTTTTGAACTATATAATAAAGATTTTTAAAACTTAAAAATAAGTCCATGTTTTAAATAAAGGGATGTGGTTTTAAAAAGAAGATTGGAATAGTTTTGGTATAAATATTTATTAACTATTTTATATAAAGTGATACATATATATAAACACACACATATTAAGGTTAATTTATAAATGTGGAAGTTTATAAATGTGATAAATTATAAATGTGACATTTTACAAACAAAGTGAAGGTTTGTAAAATCGTATTTTGTTAATAAAGGGATAGATTTATAAACGGTGTTTATAAAAAAGGAAACTTTTACCATTGGATAAATTGGGTAAAATAAATCACAACTGTAGATTTATAATAAGATGTGGCATGTTGTTTTCGAAAAATAGTTGATTCCATTTTGGAAATTGAAAGTGAGGATAGATCTAGAGATGTTAAACAATATGTTATAAAATAGAAGGAGATTTATAAATATAGCTTTATAAATATGGAAATGATTATGTTGAAATTTAATAATGGATTTTTATCAAGGAAGTATATTTGTGTTTTAAAAGTTGTTATTTATATTAATATCGTTTTAAAGTTGTTTATCAATATTTTAATATTTTGAAAGTTAATTATTTAAATTATTAATATGGTTTGAAATTAATTATAATTATTTATAGATAAGTTTTGGAAATTAATTATTCTTATTTTTAATAATGTTGAAGATAAATCATTATAGTTTATTTAAGAATGTTTTGAAATTATTAATTATTATTTTTAAGATGTTTTGAAGTTAATTATTATTTATTTATAGTGTCTATTGTTATATAATAGTGTTTTGAAGTAAATGATTGGAATTTATTTATAAATGTTTTCGAGATTTATAAATAGGGTTTTATAAACAGATGTGGGTTTTATAAGAGGAATCTTATAACATGGTTTGGAAAACTTAAAGGAAGATTAGTTAAAGGGTAAAAAGTGTTGGAATCTCAATTTAACATTGTTCTGATTAATGACACGCTATATAAAATATTTTGTGTGCACTAATCATTTATGCAGGAGATTTGTTGCACATTCATATTCAGAGTATTTTGAAGCTGTTAGTTCCTAGTCTAGAGTCTGTATATCATTTAGTAATCTATTAAAATCTCTCCAGAATTGATTTATATATATATAATCGTATACACACATGCACAACTATGTACAGCAGACTGAAAATAGCCGGCTGAATGCATTCATTCAGCCGGCTGAATACTGAAACAAATTTATTGTTTCACAATATTCAGCCGGCTGAATGAATAGATTCAGCCGGCTGAATCAGGCTAAAATTAGCATATTTCCTTGTTGTCTTCGATTTAATTCAATTCAGAAGGCTGAATTAATATATTCAGCCGGCTGAAATTTTCCAACTGCTATTTTCATGAATAGACGCTTCTCTTCATCGAAGAGTAATGTCTTCAAAATCAACAGTTGCGCCTGTTTCTTTTCAATTTAATTTTTCATCTATGGTTGCAACCTTTTAAACTCTATAAATAGATTATAGAATTCAACAAATAACTTACTGAAACTAATTTAAATATTCTTGAATTCTTATATATTCTCAATTTTCAAACTGCTTACATTCTCTGATCGTGATCACTCTATCTTCCACAATTCTCAAGCACATTACACTACATATCATAAAGGAGAAAATTATAGGAAGATTGTACTAAATTGACTTATCAGTGCTATTCAAAGAGCATACTACAATCAGATACATTTGTTATTTGTAAAGAAGTCCTGTTCGGTTGCTCAGGCGGTAGAAGTCCTAATCGATTGCTTTGGCGGTAGAAGTCCAGTTCGGTTGCTCAGGCGGTGTAAACCTATTCCTCCGGGTGAAGTGAGGGTTGCTAGTTTAATTCCAGAAGGAGTCTAGGACTGGACGTAGAATGGGAGTTCAAACCAGTATAAAAATCTCTGGTGTCATTTACTTTACTGCTTTTACTATTTACTTACTTATTCCGCACAAGTAGTTTATCCATATTACACGATCCTATAGCACCAGTTACTTTCATTTGGTATCAGAGTAAGGCCTTCATATAACTGTAACATAGTTATATGATATTATTTTAGTATGGAAAACAACACCAGCACTGTTTCTTACACTACCTTTACAGAAGGTCAATCTACTGCACAACCACCTCTATTTAATGGAATGAACTATAACTATTGGGCAACTAGAATGAGAATCTATATACAAGCAAGTAGTTTTGATACCTGGAACATTATGCAATCTGAATATATTATTCCTACTACTGAATATTCAGCATGGTCTAACACGCAAAAATTAGATGCTACTGCAAATGCTAAAGCTATGAACATGTTATATTGTGCATTAGATAAAAATGAGTTTAATAGAATAAGCATGTGTAAAACTGCTCATGAAATTTGGCGTACACTTAAAGTTACACATGAAGGAACTAACAAAGTCAAACAAAGTAAAATTTCTATGCTTAAAAATCAGTTCTAGAATTTCAAATGAAGCAAGATGAAACTATCAATGAAATGTACTATAAGTTTCAAGATATATATCATTCTTTGATAGCATTAGGAGAAACATACATAGATTTTGATATTGTTTCAAAAATCCTCAACTCACTAACGGATGAATGGGAACGAAAAGTCTTAGCAATCGAAGAAGCTAACGACATTTCAACCATAAAACCAGAAGAGTTGATTGGAAATCTACTGTCTTATGAAGTGAATATGCAGGCAAAACGAGTAAAGGCTCAAGATAAGAAAAATATAGCATTTCAGGTAGAAAAAGATGAATCAGATTCAGATGAAGAAAATATGGCGTTCATTGCTAAAAATTTCAAAAAGTTCTTGAAATTTAGAAAGAATAACAAATTTAGAAACAACAAGAACAACTCCAGCAACAATAACAACATCAACAAACCATCATCATCTGCTCTAGAATGTTATGAATGTCACAAGAAAGGTCACATCAAGAAAGACTGTCCTGAGAAAAAGAGAGACAAGTATAAGCATAAAAAGGACAGATTCAAGAAGAAAGCTTTCTCTGTCACATTGGACGATACAAAATCATCTTCATTATCAGAAAGTGACTCAGACAGTGATTCGGAACAAGCCAACATTTTCTTTATGGCTACAAAAGATGAGGTAAGTGATCTAATGTAATGACCCCGGATTTTAATTTAATTTAAATTGACAATTAATTTAATTTTTGAATAAAAATTGTGTAATAATTGATAAAATTGATAGAGTTTATAAAATATATCTATGTAATTCATTAAATATGTATTTGATTTCAAAACATTGTCTTTTAAGTAATATGTGTGAATACAAACAAATTATAAAGTAAACATTATGTATAAAGTCAATGCAAAGTAACAAGACAAAAGAAAGAAATTTATTTAGCAATATTACTAAAGAAAGAAATACATTCATAAATGAAAAAATAAAAGAAGAGCATATTAACTATAGGATGTCATTTATATTACAAAGCAAAAGAAAAGGAAGTATATAAATATACTCAAGTATGAAACAAGAACCAAAGTATATATGTGCATGAAGTATAAAAACAAGCCTGGCAAAAGAAAAGGAAAGAAAAGAAAGACAAGCAATTAATACCAATAACTTTAGTACACCATACAAATATCCATCAGCCACCGAAATGAAGAAAGAAATATTCATTTCTACATGGCAATTAATGAAGCCATCACAACACTTTCTATCAGCCCCAAAGCAAAGAAAAATCACTGACTATTGTACAAAAATATCACTTTGTGTTGTACAAACAAATTATCACCCAGTAAAACTCATTTCTATATATCATTATCTTCATTAGTTCGTTCATTTTCACTGAGAAAAAATCTAAAGTAAATATCATCTCTAACTTAAATAAAAAACTTCAACTTGAACAACAATCCAATAATACAAACAAGACGATTGAAGAAAATGATTTCAGCTTGCATTTCCAGAACTCTGTTTCAACTCTGTTCTTTCTTCACAAAAACACGGTGAGTAAACTCTTTTATACTGGCCTATATTCTTTGATATTGTGATTGAAGCTTTAAAGATGCTCTGGAAATATTGATTAATAGGCCTGTGTGTTTGAATATGTCAGTGCATATCTGTTATACAGGCATATGCATATCTGTTCCAGTTACAGGTCTTAAGAATAAGTTCTAAAATCAATCTCTCCTCCCCTAATCTTCTATAGGGTTTGATATATATACAAAACTTGTTTGTAATAACAAGATATAAGTTTTAAAAATATTTTCAAAAGAAGAATCTGCAGATGGTTTTAACAAAAAGAGGAGTTACAGTGAAATTTAAACCATATCAAAATCTCGACTTGAATGAATTGTTGTTTCAGGTATATAATCTGATTTGTTATCGAAATCGATGATTTTTAAAAATATAATTAAGATTTTTAAACTTGTAAATCAAGGGCATACGTGAGTTGAACGGGAAAGAGTATTTTTGGCAATTCATGGCGATCAGGAAGGAGGTTGATCTCGCGATCGAAGCTGTAGCTTGCTTGGTGGTCAGAGATCATCAGAAAAATATTGGGTGGGGTGATAGTCAACGGTGGTGACAGCACGACTCGATTTTAGGGTTTAATAACCCAGTTTGGTCGATGAAGTTTTAGGAGAAAATTCGTCATTGTCGGGGCACGTAGGGTGATCGGTCAGTGGGGAATTGGAGGAGGAGGCTCTGGCGAATCTTTGGACGTGGTCACAGGGTCTACGATGGTCAGAGGAGGCGGAACAAGGTGTTTACTGGTGACTGGGTTTGGTTATAGGTGGTGCTGGGTATACTCGATTTTGATTCTCGGGCATTTTTGTCAATCTGGATGGTTGGGTTCATCGGCAGGCTCATCGGCGATTTGTAGATGGTAGAAGTAATGGCCGGAGCGTCGCCGTGCGACTGTACACGTGCACGCGTGTGTGTTCAGGTCTGAATGTTGGGGTGTTTGAGGAAGAAGAGGCCACTCGGGGATGGTCTCAAGAAAACGATGGTTGGACTCGAAGGAAGGTGGAAACGCGAGTTACTCGAAGTAAAGCTCGGGATTTTTGCAGTTTTGCTCGGGTCTGTTGATTTTTATATTAAAACAGTTTCAAACTGTAAAACCAGATCAAGTTGTATTTAAAAGGATTTTTGTAAAATAGTTCTTTTGCAAATGATAAATGTTTATCCAAGTTGAATTGGTCAAAAGGTTTAAAAGTAAATTATTTCAAAATTTATTAAGTTAAAAGTGTTTTAAATCTATATAACTTTTAATTTTTAAAAGTTTATAAACTTAATTTTTGTAATTAAGTGAATGATTGAAAGAAATGAAATGGTTTTATAATTTTTAATCTAACTTAAAGATTTTAAGTTAATAAATGTATTAATGATGGCCTATTTCCAAAGGATTGTTAAATAAGGATTAAATGATAATTAAAAATAATAAAGAAAATGGTTTATCTTTTAGTCGATGAAATCTTAAATTTATAAAGAATTATTAATTAATTAATGAAGGTGATTAAGGAATGATAATTAATTAAGGAATAATTAATTAAAGTAATTAATTAAAGATAATTAATTAAATGGTGAATTAAATAATTAAAGGTTAATTATTTAATAATTAAAGGTTGATGAATTATAATTAAAGGTTAATTAATTTATTATTAATGGTTAATTAATAAATGATTAAAGGATAATTAATCAGAATGATTTGTAATTAATTAATGTTAATTAACCAGGATTAGTGATTTATTCATAAGTAATAAATCTGATTTAAATTAATCAGATAATTAATTGATCTTACTTATGGATGTTTGGATTCTATTGAATGTGAATTGTTTGATATCCCTGATATATTCTGATTTGTGTGTGATCTGTACTGTAGTTCATTTATCTGGGATGAATGTAATATATTATCTGTAATTTATATATCTGTGATCTGTGAATAAAGGATAAGCGTTATAGTTATACCGCTTATCAACTATATTTCTGTATTTTGAATCTGTGATAATTGAATGATGTTGCACTACTGTGTGAAACCCCTAGACTACACCATACACACACAAATATGGATTTCACGTGGAAATCAGATAAGTCACAGATATAGCAGGATATATCGGTGGATTCAATGCGGTAGAGGTGCAAAAAGTCATAGCGGGGATGTAGTGAAGATATAGCAGGATATATCGGATTACTCTAAAATAGCATATAAATCCCATACTTGTTGTTTTTACAAATATATAGATAGTAATTATGTGAAAAATTAACATTCAATTGAATTATAATTAATACAAAAATAATTTTAAATAAAAATATGTGCAAATGTATTGTAAATGAACGTAAAACTGTTATATAACTTAATTTAATTTAGTAGAATATTAGAGTATTATCATTTCTAAACATATATAAAAAATTCAATGAAATTAATTAATTTCATAATTTTTATAGCGTATAAATATCATTTTTCAATCCAATTTTTTATATAAGTTATAGCGGAAATAGCGGAATATAGCGGAAATAACGGGATATAGCGGAAATAGTGGGGATTAAAGCGGAAAGGCTATATGTTGGGGATATATGGAAAAATCGTAGCGGTAGGAATCCGCTATAAGATATATCGGAGTTATAGCGGGGATATAGCGGGGCATTAACTGCACAGGGTATCATGGTATGGAGCCCAGATACTTACTCATGTGGACACACTATATTTATTACCGTGTGATGTTGGTTATCGAGCGCTCGGATAAAGGTCCCAAAGGACCGGGGGGTGGCATATTCGTGTAGTAGTTACCTGGTGTCAGAGGTAACCCGGCCTTGTGTTGGCAGAGAGCTAGTTAGTTCTCGGGACGTCCCGCCAGAGGCGATCCCATGTGGCATAGGAAGTTCCTTAGCCTGACCATTTGTTGGTAATCCAAAGAAACAATACGAACCTTGTACGGTTTTAGTTGTATAACCTGCTATGGAATGTGGCGGTAACCTGCTATTGAACATAGTAGCTATAGTAGGCATAAGTGTGGAATGCCTATGCTGGCTAAGATTAATATTATACTTTCGAAATGTTTTATGCACTATGCACTAGTAATAATATGGAAAAGAAACTCTCTCGTATCAAGCATGTTTGACTATCATAAGAAGAAATCTCCTCCAATTCTGCGTTTGCATTGTGTGTGGCAGGAGGTCTTATGGTAGTTTCATTTTCCAAAAGCATTGCAGATATCAATGTTTAAAATTCTTTTGTTGTTTGTTTAAAGATAAACTGTTTTGTTTGCTCATACCAGTCCCACGACTGACTCGGAGTTTATTGTTCCTTTCCTAAACTCTGGGTGCCCACAATTTTCCACACGGGCAGTCTAGAGTTGGGTTTTTCAGATAATCAGGTTTAGTTGACATTGAAGCTAGTTCAGTTTTGGAGATCACGACTGACATTGCTTATCATTGTGCATTCTGATGGTGGTTCAAGCTAGATGTTGGAGTCGTTTGGACTCATTCTCTCTGACTGATCATTTGGAGTTATCACTTTTGTTATTTCCGTTGTATCATTATTTATCTTTGATATTGTTGTATCATATTGATATCATTGTTGTATATCATACTGGATATTGTATTGGAGTTGTATATGATATCACTGTTTTCTTTCTTCCGCTGTGTTGTTATACTTAATGGTGTTATAAGCTCCGGTGAACCAGATTCGGCTTTTGAATCTGCGGCATTTTGAGTACAAGTGAAGTACGGGTGCCGATTTTCGAAGGCCGAGTTTTTGGGTCATTACATCTGACTTTTAATGACCTTTTGGAAATCAATTCAGAATTACTTGACAAATTAAAAGGCAAAAATAGAAAGTACGAAGAAGCTCTTGAAAAATTGAATAGGACTGAAATCGAAATAGAAATGCTAAGAGATGAAAAGAAAATTTTAGAAGAAGAACTCCAAGTTACTCAAGAATCTTGTTCTAATATGACATCTCAACTTTCTCTGATAAGTCAAGAGATAGAAACTCAGAAAGAAAAGAATGGTGCTTTATTAATTTAAAATCATGACCTTAAATCAAATATCAAGATTTTAGAGTTAGATAACTCTAGCTTTAAAACAAAGTTAGAAGACATTACTAAAAATGTTTCTAATTTTAATAAAGGTAGAGAAAATCTTTCCAAAATTATAGAAAATTCTCAAACTGTTTCAAATAAAAGAGGACTAGGATATAAACAATCCTCTAAAATTATTCCAAAGAAAAAGAATTCTTCATATAAAAATAAAGTTGAAAAACCTAGTTCTAAAATTTCCAATTTTACTACTTCAATTAAAATTTGGGTTCCTAAAACAAATATTCTTCAATAAGAAATAAGTATATAAAATCTTTTATAAAAACTGTTCATAAAAACAAAGATTTTGTTTTCAAAAGGAATTCTGAACCCTCTTGGGTTTGGCTTCCTAAGACCTAACTCTTAGGACCCAAAATAAAATGGTGGGTACCAATGTTAATTCTATATTTTGCAGGTACCATCCAAAAAGAGAGGAAAATGGATACTAGACAGTGGTTGCTCAAAACACATGACAGGAAACAAAGAGATGCTAACAAACATTAACTACTCAGATGGAGGTTCTGTCACATTTCGAGATAATTCCAAAGGATATGTCATCGGTAAAGGCGATGTGAGCAATAACGGTATATCTAATTTACCTCTTATTACAGATGTTTTATTAATTAAAAATTTGAAACACAACTTACTTAGTATTAGCCAATTGTGTGACAAAGGATTCAATATTTATTTTTCTGAAAATAAGTGTAGTATTTTTGATCAAAATAAAAATCTTATTTTTGAATGCTTTAGAGATAAAAATATTTATGTTTTAAATATGAATATAAATTATAATACAAATATGTTTAATAGCCAAAGAAAATGATCCTTGGTTATGGCACAAAAGGTTTTGTAATATTAATTTCAAAACTATAAATAAATTATCTAAAAATGATTTAGTAAAAGGTTTACCAAAAATGAACTTTAAAGTAAACAATATTTGTGATGCTTGTCAATTAGGAAAATTATCAAAATCATCTTTTAAATCAAAGAAAAATATTTCTACTATACAACCATTATAACTATTACATTTAGATCTTTTTGGTCCAACTCAAATTCAATCTATAAATCATAGTAAATATGTATTTGTTATAGTATATGATTTTTCAAGATATACTTGGACTATTTTCTTAAAAAATAAAAGTGATACTTTTGAAAATTTCAAGAATTTTGCAAAGAGAATTCGAAATCTCAAAAATTTAAAAATTTAAAATATTAGAAGTGATCATGGTGGAGAATTTGAAAATGAAACATTTGAACATTTTTGTAATAAAAAGGGAATTTACCATAATTTTGCTTTTCCTAGAACATCACAACAAAATGGAGTTCTGGAATGGAAAAATAGAACATTACATGGATGTGCAAGAACTTTGTTGAATGGAAATACATTACCAAAATATTTCTGGGCAGAAGCTGTAGCTACTGCTTGCTATGTTCTAAATCGTGTCTCTATCCGACCTTTAACAAAACACACTCCATATAAACTTTTTCATCATAGAAAACCAAACATTTCTTATTTTAAAACTTATGGTTCAAAATGTTTTATCTTAAATACAAAAGGTCAGCTTGGAAAATTCGATCCAAAATCCGATGAAGGAATCTTCATAGGGTACTCAGATCGAAGCAAAGCTTATCGAAAAGAACAAAAACAATCGAAGAAACACTTCATGTTTCATTCGACGAAAATTTCAAATTTAATAATTTTTTTAAGGATATTCCTAAGACAATCACAAATATGGTTACTCAAAATAATTTTGAAGAAGATGAAAACATTTCTAATAATATTGAACAAAATGAAAACATTGATCATAATGAAAATGAATTAAGATCTCCACCTAGGATTTTACGAGATCACCTAGTAGAAAATGTCATAGGAGAAATTGATTCACATGTTAGAACTAGAAATCAACTTAATCAAATGGGCCATGTAGCTTTTCTTTCTAAAATCGAACCTAAAAATGCAAAAGAGGCATCTACTAATGATTATTGGATTATAGCTATGCAAGAAGAGCTAAACCAATTTGAACAAAATGAAGTTTGGGAACTAGTTCCTAGACCAAGTGATCAAACCGTCATTGGTACTAAATGAGTTTTCAAAAATAAAGCAGATGAACAGGGTAATATAACTAGGAATAAAGCTAGATTAGTTGCACAAGGATATAATCAAGAAGAAGGAATCGACTACGAAGAAACGTTTGCTCCAGTTGCACGACTTGAAGCAATACGTATCTTACTGGCCTTTGCATGTTTTCATAATTTCAAACTTTATCAAATGGATGTTAAAAGTGCTTTCTTAAATGGGTACATAAAAGAAAATGTTTTTGTTGAACAACCTCCGTTATTCACACAAGAAAAATTTCTAGACCATGTCTATAAACTTAAAAAAGCCCTATACGGTCTAAAACAAGCAGCTCGTGCTTGGTATGAACGTCTTAAGAGCTATCTAATAGATTCTAGTTTTGAAATAGGAAAGGTTGATCAAACTCTTTTTATAAAAAGAACTAAAAAGGATATTATAATTATTCAAATTTATGTAGATGATATTATTTTTGGCTCTACAAATGAAAAATTATGTCAGGAATTTTCAAAAATTATGACCAAAGAATTTGAAATGTCACATATGGGAGAATTATCTTATTTTCTTAGATTACAGGTTAAACAAATAGAAAATGGAACTTTTATTAATCAAGAAAAATATTGTAATAACCTAATTAAACGATTTAATATGGAAAACACTTCTGCTAAACTAACTCCGATGAGCACAACAGTTCATCTCGATAGAGACGAAGATGAAAAAAGTGTTGACCAAAAATTATATCGAAGTATAATTGGATCATTACTTTATCTAACTGCTAGTAGACCAGACATAATGATGAGTGTTTGTTTATGTGCTCGATTCCAAGCAAATCCTAAAGAATCACATATGCGAGCAGTAAAACGCATATTACGTTATCTAAGCAAAACCAAAGATTTTGGACTTTTCTATCCGAAAGAATGTCCTTTTGAGTTAGTTTCATATAGTGATGCTGATTTTGGAGGATGTCAGACAGATCGGAAAAGTACTAGTGGGACTTGTCATTTCATTGGACAGTCCTTAGTCACTTGGTTTAGCAAGAAACAGAATTGTGTTTCACTTTCAATTTGTGAGGCAGAATATATTTCTGCTACTTTAGCTTGTGCTCAAGTCATTTATATGCAGCAAACACTTCAAGATTTTGGTGTTAATATATCTAAATCAACAATTTTTTGTGATAATACTAGTGCTATAAACTTATCCAAAAATCCTGTAAATCACTCACGAACTAAACATATTGGCATACGCCATCATTTTCTTCGTGATAATATTGAAAAGGATTTAGTCAGACTGGAATTTGTATCCTCTAAAAATCAATTGGCAGATATATTTACAAAACCTTTAAATGAAAATATATTTATAAAGTTAAGAAGAGAATTAGGAATTGTATCAATAAAGAATTTATAAGTTTTTAATAAAAAAAAATTTCTAATACTCGAACTCAGGATCTCTTACTTGGAAGTCAAGTGTTCTACCACTTCACTACTCCTTTCTTTTTAACTTTAGATGGTTTGCATTTTTTTTCTATTTACCTTACATTTGTTTTCCTCCAACCAAATTTTTCTCTGGTTCTTATAAACCTAACCACAAATCTATTTTCTATTTATATATGTCTTTACACATATATACCTCTACTAATCTTCCTTCTTTTGACATTAGTTTTAAATAATATTTTTTTTTAAGTTTCAAATACATTTCTCAAAATGTCTTCCCAGCATAATTCTGAATCCTCTGCTCTATCTTATTCTTCTCCTAGTTCGGGATTGGTGAATTTACCAACTCCAACACCAATTTACGAACCAGTTCCAATTAATCCTCCTTCTACACACACTGGTTATACTCCACCTGGTAAAAGAACGAGACGGTCTCTATTTTTTGGTTCAATATCTAACAAAGAGAAGATAGACGACATTCATCACTACCAAAGGAAAACACTGGAATTACAGAGCGAACTTTATTATGAACAAAGAGTTAATGCCAAGCGTTTAAGCTTTCTGGAACAAGTCGCTTTAAAATTCTGTGGTTCTTCCTCCAAAAACACGGTTCATCAACCGTCTCCTGTTCGTTCTCCAATTCATCACAATTCTTAGGAACCATCACCGCAGCGTCCACCAATATCTCTGAATTCTTGGGAACGCGGCAATAGATGGTCACCACTTCAACCATTTCAAGAGAACACAAAAATAGAACCGGATGAATATCACACTCCAAGCTCTTCTTCCAAATCTATTTAAATTTTTTTATGCTGTTGTTAATATGTAATTTTTAATTTCTAATTATTCAAAAGTTATTCATATTGTTTGCTAAATATTAAAGGCTGTCATAAGTTTCTGTAAAAATTCAGCCGGTTGTTTATAATGAAACAGACGGCTGAATATTGTGGAAGAAAAATTTTAGCCTCGGATTCAGACGGCTGAATCAATGCAAACAGCCATCTGAATTAGTTCAAAAATGAACTATTTTCTTGCGGGAAGAAATTCAAACGGCTGATTACAGTGATTCAGCCGGCTGAATTTCTTTTGAGACATTTTTTTATCTTGGTCCTATATTCTTTTCTTCCATTTTTGCCCTTACTTTTTACCTACTATATATTCATCTTTTCATTTCTTACCCATTAACTTCACAACCCTAGCCATTTTTTTTAATTCTTCAACTTTTACTCCTCATTTTTACTCTCTAATGGCTCCAAGATCTAAACGCACAAGAGAATCCACTTCCGGTCCATCCGAAGATCAGATTCGACAATGGCTTTGGAATGATGTTGCAATCTCCCGATTCAATTCTATGAAAAATTCCAATATCTTTGAAGGGGCTTTCATGAAATTTCCTGATTTTGTAGCTTACCGAATTAGAGAATTGGCGGAGCAATTCCACTTTGATAATCTAATAGGGTATGCTCCAAATAATGTCAAAATTAATCATCTTTTGATCAAACTCTTTCTTGCTAATCTGAATTTAGACCACCATAATCCTCAAAATCGAAAAGATTGTGTTTGGTCTATAGTTTGTGGCACTAAAATTTTCTTGCCTTTACAAAGATTAGGCAATATTTTAAATTGTCCATTTCATGGTGTTGATATAGATGATATTGAAGTTGATATGGATCATAGAGACGAAGTTTCTCATCGTTTCTTGTCCGATCATCTTACCGATTTAAGTGCATTAAAGTCTAGCACCTTAAGACCACAAGAACGTCTTAATCACCGTGCCTTCATTCGCTCTCTACAACCTCGAACGGGAAGTTATGAAAAAGTCTATAAAAGATATTTTCAAGCCCTTTACTCAATCTACTCCAACCAACAAGTAAATTGGGGCAAAATCATTTTAGATGAATTTCAAGACATCATAATCCGAAGAAAATATAAGACCATTCATTATGGTGCTTATATTATGCGTATCCTTCTCAACTTTGGCATTCCAATGCCCGACTCCGAGTTTTCAAGCATTAGTGAGTTAGGCGCAAAAACTTTAGGATTGATGGGTCTTCCACACCGGCCTCCTTCACAACAAATCATTTCTTTTCAACAATGGTCTCACAATGTTCAACAAGGTATTCCTCAACCTCGTGACACTACTATTGCCTCTTCTTTGCATACTCAACATGAAGATGAAGAAGCGGACGATGACTCCATTCAAGTTGTTGGCCCGGAAACTTCCTCCAGACAAGCTATCATCACTCTCTCCCGAAATCAATCCAAACTTCATCGGGATATTAAGGCTCTTGAAAAGAAAACGGAAAAGAAATTCCAACTCCATAAAAGGTTTTCTTAGTAAAATATGGGATAAAATTTCTTATTTCGGATCTACATCCACCGAAGTTCACAATCCATCTCCCTTTCAATGGTCATCTTCAAGTTCGGATTCCAATGATGATCAGCCTTCTCTCTCTACCCAATTTTAATTATTATTGTTTCTACTATTTTAATCAAACTTCTATGATGCTCTATCTAGTTATTTATGTAATGATTGTATGAATATTGTTATTTTCAGTAATGACATCTCGAGTATGAGTTATTTATATAATGTACTCTTTATTTGATTCTATGCATCTCTTTATTTTTGTCGATGACAAAGGGGGAGAAAGTTAGTTTAATATTTGTGCATATTGACAGGGGGAGTAACAATGTTAAGGTAAGTACTTCTATAAATATATTATTTCTACTTATATAGTTGTCATCATCAAAAGGGGGGAGAATGTTGGAACCTCAATTTAACATTGTTTTGATTAATGACAAGTTATATAAAATATTTTGTGTGTACTAATCATTTATGCAGGAGATTTGTTGCAGATTCATATTCAGAGTATTTTTAAGCTGTTAGTTCCTTGTCTAGAGTCTGTATATCATTTAGTAATTTGTTAAAATCTCTCTTGAATTGATATATATATATAATCGTATACACACATGCACAACTATGCACAGCAGGCTGAAAACAGCCGGCTGAATGCATTCATTGAGCCGGATGAATACTGAAACAAATTTATTGTTTCACAATATTCAACCGGCTGAATGAATAAATTCAGTCGGCTGAATCAGGCTAAAATTAGCATATTTCCTTGCTGTCTTCGATTTAATTCAGTTCAGAAGGCTGAATAAATATATTCAGCCGGCTGAAATTTTCCAACTGCTATTTTCATGAATAGACGCTTCTCTTCATCGAAGAGTAACGTCTTCAAAATCAACGGTTGCGCCTGTTTCTTTTCAATTTAATTTTTCATCTATGGTTGCAACCTTTTAAACTCTATAAATAGATTACAGAATTCAATAAACAACTTACTGAAACTAATTTTAATATTCTTGAATTCTTATCTATTCTCTATGTTCAAACTGCACTCAAACTACTTACATTCTCTGATCGTTGATCACTCTATCTTCCACAATTCTCAAGCACATTACACTACATATCATAAAGGAGAAGATTATAGGAAGATTGTACTAAATTGACTTATCAGTGCTATTCAAAGAGTATATTATAGTCAAATACTTTTGTTATTTGTAAAGAAGTCATGTTCGGTTGCTCAGGCGGTAGAAGTCCTATACGGTTGCTTAGGCGGTAGAAGTCCTGTTCGATTGCTCAGGCGGTGTAAACCTATTCCTCCGGGTTAAGTGAGGGTTGCTAGTTTAATTCCAAAAGGAGTCTGGGACTGGACGTAGAACGGGAGTTCGAACCAGTATAAAAATCTCTAGTGTCATTTACTTTACTGCTTTAACTATTTACTTACTTATTCTGCACAAGTAGTTTATCCATATTACACGATCCTATAGAACTAATTACTTTCAAAAAGAGTTTTATAAATGGTCTTAGATATTTATAAAAAGAATTTTAGAAATGGGTTTGTGGATTTATAAAAGTAGTTTATAAATGGTTTTATGGATTTACAAATGGTTTATAAATGATTTTAGAAATGTTAAAAGGGGAATTTGTAAATGATTTGAGAGATATATGAATGGGGTTATAAATGGGTTTTAGAGATTTATAAAGGAATTTATAATCTGTTTTAGAATTGTGTAAAAAGGAAATCTTTCTCTATTTTGTGAATATACTTATACTGTGAGATAATTATATGGATATTTTCCAAGTATCAAAAAATATAAAGGTTTGTGGATGAATCTATATTAAAGTATTTTGGTACAAATATTTACAAAGTGATTTTAGTTAATGAAAGGTTTATTAAAAGAGGCTTGTGGTTGCTTATGTGCTTAACCAATGTTGTGTTTTCCCTATAAAATAAATCCCTGATTTGGATGTGTGTTTGTGGATAGTTAAATAACCGACTATCAAATATGGACCCAAAACATAACTTTGGAAATATCTAGGAGAAACACGTGAGTTATATGGCACAGTCATCTCCGATGATGTTGTACTGTGCATATAAATCTCGTTTCGTTCTCCTAGGACAAATGATAAGGAAATTCGTCAACTAACGGTTAGGAGATGATCTCCGCTCTTATCTTTGACTGTTTATTTCCTAAAGAATCGGGATTGAGTTTACCGAAAATTATCAAATGTTGTTTCGAAGAGACCGGGATCGAATACGTTATCCGAAAACCACTTTGATCGAACAAAATTCATTTCGAAGTGAAGATATCTTGAAGATGATGGAATTGAAGATGGAGCTCTCAAGCATTTCATTCAGTCCCAGAACGAACTTGTATGGATGAATGCTAGCATTGCATTGATGCTTGGAAGGCAGTGTAGCATTCTAAGTGGGAAGTGCTATATAAAGGTAAAACGTAGCCTTGAGCCCATCAACCGGGAAATGAAAAAAAACTAGACATGTAGCGGGGCCAAATGGATCGCTCCCATCAGGGTATGGTCATTCTAAAATCTAGATCGATTGTTCTCTACTCATGTATGCTTTGGGCCCTAAAAGCAGGGTGATCATATTCGGTACTACTAGTCAAGTGGTAGGTCAGTCCTGTGTGGCAGGGGTACAAGATGTTCTTATCAGACCCCGATGCATTTTATATAGAGATGAACCTTCGGAAGGAAGTTCCTTACCTTGTCATAGTATGGGATCCAATCTCCAATACGTACCTTTACGGTTTTGATTGTAGAACATAGTATGCTGGAATTTAATTAATGTAATGGTTTCGGCTATGATTAATAGGTATTTGTATCTTAGACGCTATTATAATATCAAAGAATTTCATATGAAAGGTTTTGGTTATCTAAGGTTAAAACCCATCTGTGTTTATGTAAGGTGTGGTCTTACGAGATGCTTTTGATTTCAAAGGTTTTTATAACTTTAAAATCCAACTGGGTGTGTTTTTCTCATGCTGGTTTACCAGACTGGCTCGGATGTTATTTTATTATAATGCTCGGGTCAGACCGAGCATATTTACAGATTGCTTTGGATGCATTGGAGCTCATATATATGTTCATTTTCGCTGCTTTGTTGTTGAAATCATCAGCATTTGTAAGGACAGGTTGTTATAACTGTCCAGGCTGATAATTGTGATTTGTTGTTGTGCTCTGATTGATGTATGTATATAATAGTTTCTCTTTTGTAAAGACCATTAATATTATATTATATATTGTTCCGTTGCGATTGTGAGATTTCATGTTGTTCCATTTTTCTTTTTCTCTTCTTCTTCTCTTCTTCTTTCTTTTTTGTTATGCATAACTATCCGTCATTCCGTTCAATTTGAGTTAGACATGTGTAGTTTATTGTCAACTTGAATTATGCGAATTTGCGGGTTGTTACACAACCAATTTCAAACAAGTATAGTTCTAACACTAGTTGACAACAAAAAATTATAACAATTTAGTGTAATGATTAAAGAGAGAGAAAAAAAGCCCTTATTTCATTATTAAAGAATGGATATTTATAGCCAAATTCAACCCGTGTAGTTGCTAGCTCATGGAAGAACAAGCAAAAAGTCCGATATATGCTTTCAGGCATGAAGAAGGAGTAAAACTCGATAGTCAAAACAATTCAGTACCAACATGATCATGTCAGTAGCGACATGTTTTATCGACTTGCTCCTTCAAATTTTCTTCATATTGGTTTAGTTATTCAAGCTTCTAATCCTTACTGGCATAATTGCTCATCCTGACATGCTTTATCATATTATGTTCTGTTTCTTTTTCCTTAAAGTACAAGGCAACTTTTTCTATAGTTCTAGAGGGGGTCCCATGTCTCCAAACATGTCGGTGTCAACGTGTTCAATCATGTCAATACCGACATAATTTGACTTTTGTAATTTTTGCTCAAATTTCTTGCCCTCCATTTGTTCATCATTCTAGACAACTCCTAGGCTTATTGACCTTTTTCTTCATCATTATAGAGTTCAGATCCATCGAGATATCATTTGGCTCAAATGTTGGATAACACCTACCAATAAAGTATGCTTTCATGGTAACAAAGCATGCTCTGGATATAACAACCCGTAACCCAATGGGCCTGAATTTTCGCTAAATTAAAAACCCAAGTCCACCAAAGTAGGATCGTTGGTTTGGTATATTATAAATAAATAAATAAACGCATATCATAGCACTACAGATATAACTCATAGCAGAATAATAAAGTATAATAAATCATATAGTTACTGGCCAAGATTGACACTTCCAATATCTAGTGTCCTTGTCAGTACCGATCATGCATAAAGAAACCTGTACTTATACTGTTCCTTCCTTGCACCAGTACCTGTCCCTCTAAAGCTATCATGTGGATTGGAGTGAGGAGGTGGTCAGGACAACGTTCTGGGGACTGGTAAATTATACACTTGATACATAACCCTAGTTATGTTGATTCCCTCCCATCACATGTTATGTCGTTTTATTTTACTTAGTCGTCTAGACTCCATGTACGCGTAAGATATGCCCATCTACCCAAAGTAGAACATAACTACATATATATAAATATAAGTACCACAGTCCCCCTTTGGACCAAGATAATTGTTTGTACCAAAAATGGGCACAACACTCTTCAGGAGTTATTTGAAGAGATAAAATGAAGAATGTAAATGTAAAACAGAGATTATCTAGCAAAAACTCCAACAAACAGAAACGTAATATGCAAAGACAAGCAATTTAGAGTAGTTCGGCGTGTTGCCTACGTCCACTATGAAGTTTCGATGATTTTATTGATTCTCGTTCAACGATTACAAGCGATTACAGCGAACAACAGCGAATTACAGTTTAGAATTCGAATTTAACAGCGAGAGTGGGATGCAAGTCTCAATCCGGCAGAGTCTGGGCACTTTAGAATCAAAAAAGACCCCCTTTCTGTATGCTCTGGGGCTCTATTTATAAGCGTAGGAGGCTGAGATTTCGCTCAAACTTCGGGAGACTTGGTCTGGCACGTGAGGGGACCCACGCGACCATTTCCAGAAAGTTTCGCCTCGATCTGCGATCGATACGAATCCATTTCGTATCGATCAAGATGATGTCCAATTCATCTGAAATTTGGCAGGGACATTATTTAGTGCGTATGCAAGCTTTCCTGAAAATATCATTGGATTTGGATCAGTGGATCACGAGATATGGTCGATACGAACTGAGATTTCTCGAAGGCTGCTTGGTTCGTCTCCATGGCTTCGACTCCATCACTTCGTATCGATGACTGCACGTGTTCTTGAGATGATGTGGCACGCGCGCTTCGCTTCGATCCGACCTTCACTCCGTATTGACCGTTTCGACTCCATGTATCTCGCCTTGTTTGCTTCGATGGACGACACGTTACCCTAGTTGGTTGACTCGTTAGATACGAATAAGTCACTGGGCATGGATTCGAAGTAAGGTTTTCTGATGGATACGAAGAGTAGTGCCTCGACGGATACGAAGTAGACGTTGACTGATGGTTGCGAGGCACGTCATCTGTTGAGGGACACAAACCTGATCGATACGAACTAGATGGGTACGAAATATTGCCAACTCGATCGATACGAAATCGTGGAATCGTGCCGATGCGAAGCAGATGATGGACACGGGCTGGATGGATACGAAACAGACACTTGGCCAAACGATACGAATTGCATTAACTATTGATAGACACGAACCTGATCGATATGAACTCGATGGATTCGAAACATGGCTACCTCCATCACTACGAAATGAAGTCCCCTGATGGATGCGAAATGAACATATCGGATGGATACGAAAACATGCTTTTCTTCAACTTGTATCCATCATAGCTTGAGCATACGAACTCGGATTGACTTGAAACTTGGAATGTTGGTTCACTTTACTTTCCTAGTCATGCCTTATCAATTGTAGCTCGATCCGGATTCGGACGAAATTCAGCGATATCCATGACAATCGATATTTGGAATCCAATCAATTCCTTGATGTCCTGGCCTTGCCAAAAGGCGGGATAACATTTGCCCCCCAAAGTACGTCTTGTGAAAACATGACGTGCTTTGAAAAGCTGCAAATTTGCGAGTCGTCGTTAGTTTAGGTCATCATTGAATTTCGCATTGATTCTCTCCTGAACTGATTTGAAATTCGAGTTGAAACGACGTCTGATGGTCGCTTTCAACCATCCTCTTGTATCGATCCTCTCGTGAATCGATGTAAAAAGTTGGAAAGTATTTCTTCGTATCGATGCGGGCTGAATCGATGGATCCGACGCCTCGAATCGATGGATTCTGATAGATACGAATATCGTGTTTGTATCGACAGACCTGTTCTGTTGTGAATCGATGGCTCATAAAACGGATGCTTCGAATCGATGGAGTCCATCGTCTTCAGGTGGCTTCTCTGTGCACTTCGAATCGATGAAGTCTGGAGGATTCGAAACGAGCCTTCGTTTCGATGCGCTGTTTGACTGGTTGCGACCGGTCAGGTTGACTGGGAGTCGAATCGACTCGGTTCTACCCTAGGCTCCATATAAATACCTGGGACTTCATCATTTTTCACTTTTTTACCTTCTATTTTTACTGTTGCTCTCTGTTCTCTTTTTTACCTTCGTATCGGTAGACTGAGAGATATAGTTGTCTTCGAATCGAACCAAACCTTCGATCCTCTGAGTGTTAATCGCTAAAATCAGGTAATTAATGGATAGAATCTTGTTAATAATGACGAAACTCGAGATCCCCATCATTCTCTTTGCTTCTACGACCAGTTTTGAGGAACTTGAGATCTGGACGATGGAAGACAAGATTGGGGGACAGAGCGTGGCCATGGAGTTGAGATCCTTTGGGGAAGAAGGAGAGACGGAGGAAATCACTCTAACCTTATTTCGTATCGACTTGAACTGGGAGTATTCAAATCGATCCAGACGACATACGTTCGTATCGGCGTGGAGACGAGAGCGGCGATGGATGTGAAGTCATTGCTCTCAGATCGATGCGAAATCGACGAACCTGATCGATGCGAATTGGCTTGCCTTTGATCGATACGACATGTATCGATTCGAATCTGATCGATATGAAGCGCTCTCACTCCAGCCTGATCGATACGAATGTATCAATTCGAACCTGATCGATACGAAGCATTCTTACTCCAGCCTGATCGATACGAAACACCTCCATTCCAAGACGATCGATACGAACGTATCGATTCGAACGCGGCCAGGCTGCGTAGCATGATCCCCCTGACTCGATACGAAAACAAAGTGCAGCGATCGATTCCTAACCTAAATTTTGAGGAACTTAGAGAAATTTTGAATACTTGAACACTTGACTCCAACGAGCTTCTGCCTTGCATAATTGAACTTGGTCACAGAACTACATTTTGACTGACTTTCGAAGCTCGTCGATGGAACTGCTATCTAACAAAAAATTGAAGTATGATGAACTTTAACTTGAATCGATCGTTAGTATTCGGATGGCGCAGTTGCGATGGTCAGCAATGATGGTCACTTCTGATCTAACTTTAAAAGTTTCATCTTTTGCATATTTCCTTTAATTCTGCAGAATTTTGCTCAAATCATGCACAACACTTGCACTGCACAACTCATTCATACACTTTACACTGGGGAATGCACGGGCTTTTTATCGTCTAATGATGATTTCTCGTGAGTTAGCTAGTTATGGAACCATCAAGTTCGCAGCAGCAAGAAACTCAGAATCTAACCCTTCCCAGACTTGAAATTCCGGATATCGAGGCCGAGGCCATCGGTCCAGCTCCGGACGAGTTGCCTGACGCGTCCCTCATCAATAGTCCACCTAACTCGATCCCGTCAAATGTTTCCGAAGATATGTTAGGGAGGATATGCTTACGGCACCATCTGTCGATGGATGACGTGTTGTTGCCAGGGCCAGATGATAGACCACATAATCCCCCGGAAGGATATACCGCATTCAATCGTCATGCGTGTGCAGCCGGGATGCTTCCCCCGTTCAACGACTATATAAGGGAAGTGTTGGCTTATCTGGGGATCGCCCCGTCTCAACTACACCCAAATGGATATGCTTCGCTCAACAGCTTGTTTATTGCATTTATGGAGTACCTCCATCGTCCTCCCCGTATGACCGACATAAGATACATGTTCAACTTCAAAAGCCGAACCGACGGCCCATCTTTCACATTCTTGGAGTTTGTAAGAAACTGCCAAGTGGTCACGGGGTCGTGGACTAGGCTGAGCTACTTCAAGTCGGAGTGGTTCTACGTCCGATGTCCTCCCGGGTTTGCCAGAAGATGGCTGTTCAGACGTGAGTATCGTCTCTTTCCCAAGTAGTTGACAAGGCAATTCATGAATGCAATTGAACTCATATTTTCTATTTCTTTTCTTCCAGCAATAATCTAGCAACCCGAAGGCGGTTATTACAAAGAGATAGTCCGGGTCCTTCAAGAAATTCCGGGTGAAGAAAGGAATATTGAATTGCTGTTGATAGACCGGAATCTCAGAATTCTCGGGCTGATTGGGTGGAGGCAGAGCATAAGGCTTGATGGCGCATTAAAGATTGTCTCCAGAGAAAGGGTCAAGCGGAAGAAACCCAAAGTCGTAGTAATCGAGGAACCCGACTCCGAAAGAACTCATACTGATGAGGAGCCTTTGGTCGAACCTACCGACGGGACCCCAGATTTCAATGAAAAAAGAAAAGGCAAGGCAGCGGCCTTTAAGCAAGCTAGATCCGGGAGACGGAAGTCTGTGGTCTTAAACCACCCTTCTTCAGGAGTTAAAATCTCGGAGGCGTCCTCCTTGCAAGCTGACAATCAATTCGAAGGGCTCGCTGACCTCCCAATTCCAGACCTTGCGTCCGCACAACAAGACTTTGAATTGGGTGAATTACAGCATACCCTCGACGTTAGCGAGTCTCTTCCTACCAGCGCGATCGACACTTCTGGTTGGTTCGGGGGGTTACACATCCATACACTCTTCATGGCACAGCACAGTTCTCTAACTGTAAACATTATAACATAAACGGTTTCTGATATTTCGTATTTTATTTTTCAGGTACGATGTTTGGACGAGGTTCTGTGTTGGGCAGTTTGCGCAACAAGCGCCGTTATTATGAGCCATGTAGGAGAGAGGGAGAGAGGGATTACGATTTAGGACACTCTGGCCAGGAGAGGTCCGACAGAGACAGGGGATACGTGCGCCGATCCCGATCTCGCTCTCCTCCTCCTAGGACTTCCATACCGCCCACGGTAATAGCAGACCGTCCTCCTGAAACTTCACGGCCTAAGCCATCTTCTCAAGCTCCGAGGCCCGATCCTCCACGCGGGACTGAAATAGCCACCTCTTCAACTACTGCGCCGGTCGTGACTGATCCGACCGGGGAAGGAGCACTTAAATTGGCACATATGAGGAAGGAATTCCCCGATATCTGTTTTGACGGTTACGTCTTTCCTCCACATCTGAAGAGGATTCCGCCATCAGCTGAAAACACTATCCATGATTATGTTGTGGACATATTTTTCCAGTATAAGGAGTGGGCAAGGGCCGCAAGGAAAGCGTCCAAAATAGCATTTGATCGGGCCGTTGCCATTAAAAAGCTTGAGAAAGAGTTGGGTCAAAAAGACCGAATTATGAAAGTGCTCAACACTGAGGCCGAGTCTTCCCGTAAGTCTGAAATGGAAGCTCTGAAAAAGGTCGATGAGGTAAACTCGGCCATGACCAGGATGAAGCAAGAGAGCTATACCACAATTGAAGACATGGGTCACAGGAATACCACCATCACTGCCGAGAGAGACGCCGCTCTTAAAGAGCTTAATGAGCTGAAATCAAAATTCTCCGATATGGCAAGGGAGAAGGATGCGGCCAATGTCTCTGCTCAGGAGGCCTGTGATCAGGCGGTGGAGCTCCGAAAGGAGAAGGAAGCGGCTATGGAAAAAGCCCGCAAAGCTGAAGCTGGGGTTGATGAGAAGGTACGACAGGCGGAGGCCAGGATTGAGGCTGAAGTAGAAGAGCTGCTTGTCACCTACAATGCCAACGTGCTAAGGCACCGAGACTTGACATGGCTCGATGATTACCCAACACATCTCTACAACGCCTGGAACCTACTGGTTGAGGAGGATAAATCTGGGCACCCTGAAGAAGCCATCGACGAATTCGAGCTGGAGAACCGCATACTTAATGATGACGAAAAGAAGGTTCTCCATGGCTCCGTGATTTCTCACGAGAAAGAGAGGCTTGGCGCCCAGTCTCAGGAAGTTGGAGAAAGCTTCGGTGCTGAGCACCATATTGCGAGTTCCGAGATCATCGTGTCATCTCAATCTGAGCTAACTCCAACGATTGTCTCCCATCCTATACCGACTTATGATCCAGACCGACCATACTTGTCTCCTATCAAGGAGCATTCTTCTGAAGTCGTTCAAACGACCCTGACCCAAACCGAGGAAGGTACTCTGAACTAATCCCTTGTACATTTGGGTTGAAGAATGCGTATAGAAGTGTACACTAACAAATGTTTCCTTTCTTTGTTCAGTGATTGAAGTTGTGCCAGTCGCGCCTCCCGCAGCCCAGGAATTATGCCAAGCGTCGGAGGCTATTATCTCTGAGGCGACCTCCGTCGTGACAGTAGCGCCGGTCGAAGTAACGCAGGGGAGCTCACTCTCTCTCGATGAACAAATGATAAACGAGCTCCTTGGCCGACAGAGTGATCCCTTCGCAGACTTACCATTCGGCCTGGGCGGACTCTCATCTACATCTGATGTTTCAGCTCAGACCACTGTGGCATATAGTGAGGCCCGAGCACAACGAGAGGCAACGATGTTGGCTGAGATTAATGCCGAGATGGCGGCGGCGGCGCGCGGTGGCAACTTAGATGGCGGAGCAGTGGCGCAGGGCCCTACTCCTCTTATGATTGTATCTCCCGGGAGCACGCTCGTTGATGTTAGTGTACCAGTCCCGTCCCCGACCGTAGATCCTGTTCCTCCAACTCCTCCTGCGGGAAGCATCCCCATCGGTTCTAGCTCGGAGGATGATGTCGACATCATGCCATCGTCCGAGGAAAGCCCGTCCAAGGAGAGAAGCTCTAAACGAAAGATCACTGGTGGTTCTAGTGGTTCCTTAAGGAAGAAGAAGCTGAGGAAGCAGAAAGATTAGATGGACTTTTTTAGGCATGCTTTTCCCTTTTGTAGTCAGGAATTTTGTTATCTTTTTCTCTTTGCAGGCCATGTTTAGATGCGGGTTCGGCCCCTGCTAGTAGGAATTTTTTGGAAAGGCTCGTGTATGAACCATTTCTTTTGATTAGTTGAAATAAAATTTTGTCTTCTTGTTTCAACTTAAATTCCCTCTATGCTTAAATGTTGCAGTGTTCGAACTTCAATCCGATGTACTTGCATTATTTTAATGTTTAAACATAGCTTGTTTTGTCTGCCAAGTCTGGAAATCCCGAACTTGAGTTGCGATCGGAGATTGACTTGGACTTGAACACCATGCAGTTTCGGGTAGTGATTAACACTTGAACCTGCCCCAGTTCCGGGGTAAATTTATGGTGATCAGCTTGCGATCTCAAGGAGTGAGGATCGAGTGATCGAACTACACTTGTTTCCTTATGAATCGTTTTATCCACACTCTGGGGATACAAGTCATCTCGTAAGATGTTGTTCATACTTCGGCTCGCACTCCAGGAGTTCGGAGTCGACTGTTTAAACTCCGTTTCGCACTCTAGGAATACGGAGTTGGATGTTTATACTCCGCTTCGCACTCTGGGAATACGGAGTTGAATGTTTATACTCCGCTTCGCGCTCTGGGAATACGGAGTTGAATGTTTATACTCCGCTTCGCACTCTGGGAATACGGAGTTGAAAGTTTATACTCCGCTTCGCACTCTGGAAATACAGAATTGGATGTTTAAACTCCGTCTCGCGCTCTGGGAATACGGAGTTGGATGTTTATACTCCGCTTCGCGCTCTGGGAATACGGAGTTGAATGTTTATACTCCACTTCGCGCTCTGGGAATACAAAGTTGAATGTTTATACTCCGCTTCGCACTCTGGGAATACGGAGTTGAATGTAGGATTGTTGTGTGTCAATCCTATCAATATTGGTGTAATGGCTTGCCCCCGAGCTCGGGTTTCACTTAGCGAGTGGCTGGTCGTATCACAGCCACTCTCCATTTGAATAAGTCCCATTGCGTGATGGGATTTAGCTCTTCGTGCATCGTGATGCCGTATATCGTACTTAATGAATCACAGCTCTGGCTCGAAGAGATGGCATTTTATTGCTGAAATAAGAAAATGCGACAAAGTCAGTTGCCTTATTACAAAATTCAAATTTCGAAATGTAGAAACAAATTGCTAAATGGAAAGATATAATGAAATAAATAAAGCATGTCATGTGTAATAGCGACGGAGACTATCGCTGTTCCAGGCCCTTGGCAAATCGAGACCGTCAACG
Source organism: Allium fistulosum (assembly GCA_030737815.1). NCBI lineage: Eukaryota > Viridiplantae > Streptophyta > Magnoliopsida > Asparagales > Amaryllidaceae > Allium > Allium fistulosum. The sequence goes on along the minus strand of CM060908.1, from coordinate 298,625,171 downwards.
GTCGATAGCTTGAATGTGCCATCCCCGAGTCTTCGTGTAATCACATATGGTCCTTCCCAGTTTGGATTCATGTGTGAAGGAACCGGATAGATTCACTTGAGAATGAGGTCGCCGAGTTCAAAGGTTCGAGGTCGAACTTTGGTATTGTACAATCGGGCGACCCAATTCCGATATGCGGCTGCTCTCAGATCAGCCTCTTCCCGTTTTTCATCCAATAGATCCAAAGATTCAGCTAGCAGTATAGCGTTCGTCTTCGGATCGTAGTAAGTCACGCGATGGGAAAAAACTTCCATTTCGACCGGAATAACGGCCTCTGAGCCGTAGGATAGGGAAAACGGGGTGTGTCCGGTTGCGGTTTTGTGAGTCGTTCGATAGGCCCATAATGCCATAGGAAGTTCATCAACCCATTTGCCCCCGGCCTTTTCCAGTCGTTTCTTTAGGATGGATTTTATAACTTTATTGACAGCTTCGACTTGGCCATTTGCCTGAGGATGCGCAACTGCCGAGAACTTTTTATGAATATGAAACCATTGACAGAAATTCTTGAATTCCGCGCTCTCGAATTGGGCTCCGTTATCGGTAATGATGGTATGCGGGAATCCGAATCGACAGATGACGTTGCGAACCACGAAATTTATCACTTTCTTTGTCGTAATGGTTGCGAGGGCTTCAGCCTCAGCCCACTTTGTAAAGTAGTCAACGGCGACGATGGCATACTTCGCACCACCTTTTTCCAGAGGTAAAGCGCCAATGATATCAATGCCCCACATTGCGAATGGCCAAGGACTGACCATTTGAGTTATCTCGGTAGGCGGGGCTCTTGGAATTCGAGCATGTTTCTAACACCTATAGCACTTTCTGGCATAGTTTACTACATCTCGGTTCACTGTCGGCCAGTAGTACCCACATTGGAGTATCTTCTTAGCAAGAGCTTGCCCACCGGTGTGATCGCCACACGCTCCTTCATGTACGTCATGCAACACTCATTTGATTTCATCGTGTGCGATACATCGGAGGAGAGGAACAGAATAACCTCTTCTGTACATGACTCCGTCCTGAATAACGAACCGTGAAGCTTTTCGCAGAATTTGTCTTTTCTCATTTCTATGTTCGGGCAACGTCCCATTCTCAATGTAATTTCGATACGGAGTCATCCATGACTCTCTACTGGGAGCGGTTTCAAACACAAAATTCATTTCTATTTGATCGATGCTCGGGGAGGCCAAAGTTTCAACGAGGACAAGTCCCATTTGCTGCGCTTCACCTGTGCTAGCTAACTTTGCCAATGAATCGGCTCTTTGATTGCGTTCCCGAGGTATATAATAAATGGCATAATAGTCAAACTGATTCAGTACTTCCTGAACTCGGGCCAAGTAAGCAACCAGCCTCCGATCTCTTGCTTGATACTCTCCCCGTACTTGACACACAACTAACTGTGAATCACAATAAATTTCCACAACGATAATCCTCAAATCTCTGGCAAGCTTTAGGCCGGTTAATAAGGCTTCATATTCAGCTTCATTATTAGATGCATGAAAATCGAACCTCAAAGCATAACATATAGATCGGCCTTTGGGAGTTTCAAGTACAACACCAGCGCCCGAACACCGGTCGTTTGACGCACCGTCAGTATACAGCTTCCAGATGTATTCGAGGGATTCACTGGTCTCGGGCAAGTCTTCTGGAATGGTAAATTCAGCTATGAAATCTGCCAGGACTTGTCCTTGAATGGCTCTTCGCGGAGCGTATGTGATATCAAATTGGCTTAGCTCAATGTTCCACTTGAGTAACCTACCAGACGTCTCAGGCCGCGTGAGGACCTGTCGTAACGGCTGATCGGTGTACATAGTAAGAGGATGAGCTTGGAAGTAAGGGCGGAGCTTTCTTGAGGCAATGACCAAGCAATAGGCCAGCTTCTCCAGTCTCGGATAATTTCTTTCAGCTCCTGTTAACCGCTTACTAACACAGTAGACCGGTTTCTGCACTTTGTCTTCCTCCCGAACTAAAGCAGCACTGATCGCATGCTCTGATACTGCCAGATAGAGGTACAGTTGCTCGTGGTCAACTGGTTTTGACAAGATCGGGGGTGTGGAGAGATGCTGAATTAGCGATCGGAACGCGCCTTCACATTCCGTGGTCCATTCAAAGTTTCGTTTCCCCTTTCGGATCAGATCAAAGAAAGGAATGCATTTATCAGTGGACTTCGAAATGAACCTGCTCAATGTTGCCACTTTCCCATTTAGGCTTTGGACTTGCTTTATGGTTCTTGGGGTTTGTAGGTTCCTTATTGCCTAGATCTTTTCGGGATTCGCTTCTATCCCTCGAGCGTTGATGATGAACCCGAGGAACTTTCCAAACGCAACGCCGAAGTGGCACTTTAATGGGTTAAGCTTCATTCCATATTCCCGGAGGATGCGGAACATCGAATCCAGATCTCTGACATGATCCGTAGAGAATCGAGATTTCACTAGCATATCATCCACATAAACCTCCATGGTCTTCCCGATCTGGGTGGCGAACATCCGGTTGACCAAGCGTTGGTATGTTGCTCCGGCGTTCTTTAGACCAAATGGCATGACTTTGTAACAGTAGAGTCCCAGATCGGTCACGAAGCTGGTATGTTCTTGATCGGGTAAATGCATGGGTATTTGGTTGTAGCCAGAGTAAGCATCCATAAAAGATAGTAATTCATGTCCGGCTGTCGAATCTACGAGCTGGTCAATTCGAGAAAGTGGGAAACTATCTTTCAGACAAGCCTTGTTTAAGTCGGAGTAATCGACGCAAGTTCTCCATTTTCCGTTCGGCTTTCGAACCAGTACGGGGTTGGACACCCATTCTGGATACAAGGCATCTCGAATAAAACCATTCGATTATAACTTATCAACCTCCTCCTTAAGGGCGGCAGATCTCTCTGGATCCATACCGCGCCTTTTTTGCTTGATCGGGACATAACGCGGATCTATATTCAGGGAGTGACTTGCAATGCTTGGCGAGATCCCGCACATGTCAGAGTGTGTCCAGGCGAAGACGTCGAGATTCGCCCGAAGAAATTCAACCAATTCCTGTTGTGTCTGCTTGCTTAGTTGAGACCCAACTTTTAGCATCTTCGAATCATCATCCTCACTGATTGGGACGTCCACAGTCAGTTCGGCCGGAGAAGCTTGGCTTTCCTTAGATTCGTCTTTATCCTCATTGTCCCTAGGGTCAAGGTCTTTCAGGAATTGGTTGTGGTGCCCGGGCCGAGGCCCAGGCATCAATTGTCAATTATCAATAGAACGGACGCAGAGAGATTCCTCTACGCCCTTTACCTTCTCCTTACGCTACGCCCCGTGCAGCTCAACAACATAACAGGCCCTCCCCGTGGCCTAATCTCCTTGAATGACTCAAATCCCACGATCGGTGGGGAACTTCAAAGTCAAACACCATGGGGCGATGGCCGCCCTGAACTCAGCTAGGGTCGGTCGGCCCAAAAATGCATTATAAGGTGAATCAATCTCTAAGACAACAAATTGTAACATCCGGACTCTCCGGCGTTCTCCAACCCCCAACTCAACCGGTAGTTCAGTTACTCCAATGGGTATCGTGGCACTCCCGTTAAAACCGTGGATTCGGGACAGGAAGGGTTTCAAATCCTTTGCCTCCATCTTCATTAAGTCGTAAGCCCGTTTAAGCAAGATATTCACAGAGCTCCCACTGTCAACCAGGATCCTCTTCATCCAAGTAGGACCTACCTAGGCAGATATGACTAGTGGGTCGATTGTAGGGGCTTCGACCTTATCGGCGTCTCGACTCCTTAACACGATATCATCAGATATTATCTTTTGTTGTTTAACCGGAGTTCCGTCTTCAAAATTACTACAGCATTCGAAGTCCGCATGGCTGATAGAACTAGCATACGACTCCATTTCCCCCCAGCTTCTGTCTGCTGGATGGGGACCACCACTTATTGTGTTGATAACCAGCCTTCCGCCTGCACGAGCGGGTTCTTCCTGTCTTTCTTGATTCTGTGAACGGTTCGGATTTGAAGGGCCCGCACCACCAGACTGCGGTGCCCGCACAAACTGATCTAACTTCCTCTCTCTGATTAACTTCTCGATGAGGTCTTGTAAATGTCGACACTCATTGGTATTGTGGCCATAGCTTTCATGGAACCTACAGAACTTTCCTGTTTGGACCTGTCTCTCCGATGAGGGTTTCGGAGCAGGCTTTTTATACTGCACAGTGTTGCAAGTCTGTAAGTATACGTTCTCTAATGATGTATTCAACGATGTGTAGTTGTCAAACATTTGAGCCCTACGTCGTGGGCCTCGGTTCTGATCTCTTTTCTTATCCTGGCCATTGTTTCCTCTCGGCTGGGTTTACTTGTTCTGTATATTCAGTTGAACTTTTCCAGAACTCTCACCGGACTGTTTAACTGCTACATTACTATGTATTCCCTTAATACTGGGCCTCACATCGTCTTGCTTCCTAGTCTGTTTCGCGTCCTCTTGCCGTAAGAACTGAGCGGCTTTGGAGTAGAAACGGTCCAACGATGCAGGTGGTTTTCCAGCCAGCCAATTCCCAAACTCGGAATCGGGATCAATCCCCTTGGTCAAAGCCATCAAGATTGAGTTATCGTTGGGATTACTAATCTCAACACATGCTGCGCGGAATCTTTCTAAGTAACGCTTGAGCGTCTCCCCATGAGCTTGAGTGACACTGGACAGGGTATTAACGTCTTTGGGCCTAGCAACATGCATACGAAACTGTTCTACAAACCTCTTGGCCAGTTGATCGAACGAAGAAATAGATCTAGGTGGTAGGCGTGTAAACCACATTGTCGCGATTCCCCCCAGAGAGATGGGGAAACTTCAACACTTCACTGCATCGTCAGCCCTTGCAGCACTCATTGACCATTCATACTTCAAAATATGTTGATTGGGGTCACTATTTCCTTCATACATTGGGAGAGTTGGCATTCTGAATCGTCGAGGGGGTTCGGCGTATAATATCTCGTCTGTGAAAGGGGTATGACTACGGGAGATTCCCCAATCATCATTAGTGAGCCCCTGACTTTCGCGTATCATCTGACGTATCATGGTCGAGATATCTGACACTGGCACATTCTGGGCATGCTGAGCTAAGGTGTGGTCGGGTTCCACAGTGCGAGTTTGGACCGGGCGCTGTCGACGGTCCGTATTTTGCCTCCTTGGCTCAGCGTCTTCTGGGACATACGGTTCAGGAGTATGTCCACGCTGTCGATTGTTCGGCTCTGACAAATTCCGGGTATCAACCCTTGTTTCTAACGCGGCGGTTGTGGCGCGGTTGCCCGTGGTGTACTATGGAGCGGTGCCTCCTCGTGTCGAGGGTCCTGTTTGGAAGCTGGTCGACGGTCCTGTCCTCAATTGCCCAACGGTCAAGGCGGGTTGATATCTAGTAGTTTGAGCGCGACTCCCCTCTAGCCGGGGACGGGTAGACCTGTGGTGATAGTCAGACGAAGCCGAGCTTTCAGTAGATGCCCGGGAGACATCATCCCTCCTAGACCTTCTGTGGCCCTGGCGGTTTAGCTGGTTGGTCAGTTCGACATTGGCGCGCAACTGTTCAGCCAACTACTGCCGGCTTTGGGTCAGCTCCTGGAGCAACACTTGAAACTCTTTCCGGGTGACTGGTCCTGAAGGATCTGAGTGAGCAGTGTTGTCTTGATTAGAAGAAGGTTGTTGTGTAGGATTCTGTCTATCCCGGCCTTCTTGATCAGCAGCAGTAGCGGCAGTTCTTGTGCTAACCATCTTCAGCGGTGGAGTCCTTGCCTAGACTTTAAGCAAAACTGAATAGAATGGAAGGATTCCGGATCGAATATCTGGATCTTCCTCTTGGATTTACGCAATCCGGTATCGACGGCAGATCCAAAGAGCAGGAGAAAAAACTAGTTTTCTCAGTGAAAGCACCAAAGTGTTTGTACCAAAAATGGGCACAACACTCTTCGGGAGTTATTTGAAGAGATAAAATGAAGAATGTAAATGTAAAACAGAGATTATCTAGCAAAAACTCCAACAAACAGAAACGTAAAATGCAAAGACAAGCAATTTAGAGTGGTTCAGCATGTTGCCTACATTCACTATGAAGTTTTGATGATTTTATTGATTCTCTTTTAACGATTACAAGCGATTACAGCGAACAACAGCGAATTACAGTTTAGAATTCGAATTTAACAGCGAGAGTGGGATGCAAGTCTCAATCCGGTAGAGTCTGGGCGCTTCAGAATCAAAAAAGACCCCCTTTCTGTATGCTCTGGGGCTCTATTTATAGGCGTAGGAGGCTGAGATTTCGCTCAAACTTCGGGAGACTTGGTCTGGCACGTGAGGGGACCCATGCGACCATTTCTAGAAAGTTTTGCCTCGATCTGCGATCGATACGAATCCATTTCGTATCGATCAAGATAATGTCCAATTCATTTGAAATTTGGCAGGGACATTCTTTAGTGCGTATGCAAGCTTCCCTGAAAATATCATTGGATTTGGATTAGTGGATCACGAGATATGGTCGATACGAACTGAGATTTCTCGAAGGCTGCTTGGTTCGTCTCCATGGCTTCGACTCCATCACTTCGTGTCGATGACTGCACGTGTTCTTGAGATGATGTGGCGTGCGCGCTTCGCTTCGATCCGGCCTTCACTCCGTATTGACCATTTCGACTCCATGTATCTCGCCTTATTTGCTTCGATGGACGACACGTCACCCTAGTTGGTTGACTCGTTAGATACGAATAAGTCACTGGGCATGGATTCGAAGTAAGGTTTTCTGATGGATACGAAGAGTAGTGCCTCGATGGATACGAAGTAGACATTGACTGATGGTTGCGAGGCACGTCATCTGTTGAGGGACACAAACCTGATCGATACGAACTAGATGGGTACGAAATATTGCCAACTCGATCGATACGAAATCGTGGAATCGTGCCGATGTGAAGCAGATGATGGACACGGGCTGGATGGATACGAAACAGACACTTGGCCAAACGATATGAATTGTATTAACTATCGATAGACACGAACCTGATCGATATGAACTCGATGGATTCGAAACATAGCTACCTCAATCGCTACGAAACGAAGTCCCCTGATGGATGCGAAATGAACATATCGGATGGATACGAAAACATGCTTTTCTCCAACTTGTATCCATCATAGCTTGAGCATACGAACTCGGATTGACTTGAAACTTGGAATGTTGGTTCACTTTACTTTCCTAGTCATGCCTTATCAATTGTAGCTCGATCCGGATTCGGATGAAATTCAGCGATATCCATGACAAGCGATATTTGGAATCCAATCAATTCCTTGATGTCCTGGCCTTGCCAAAAGGCGGGATAACAATAATATCCCTACTAGTATCTATAACCCAGCATCTCGTTAGGATCTATCATCAATGCAGTATCATGTCCTGGTCGTTGTGCATACCAAGAAACTCTCCTAGTACCTAATAACAACGTCATAATAGTTTAGTCATAATCTATCTTGCCTTGGGGATTTACTTACTTGTCTGCTTCTTATTATGGACTCGGCTCCAAGGACTATGGAGGACTCGGCTCCTCGGACTATCCCACTCATTTTGAAAAACCTCACTTAAAGGTTATTTAGCCTTTCCTCCAAAACATAAACTAGCAAACAATTATGGCGGTGCATGACCTAAATGATACCTACACTAGTAGGAGGTGTAGCCCATTTAGGTGTAACCCTCGTCTTTCCATTTATCGCTTAGGATCGATAATGTTCTCGACCTATGTACAACTCCTACTCTCTAATATGGTACCAAACACACTGACATAGCACCGAGCCTTGCTCATTGTCCTATTTAGATTGCATGTGCAATCAAAGTAATACTCCTACTAAAAAGGTGAAGCAGACCCTACTAGGGTATTCCTTCACCTATACGTGAGCATATATAATTCCACGGGTCCTGCAGTTGGATAAGTTCTACATCAGTATAATGTATACACAACCGCTGGTAGCCCTTGCGGTAGGTAGACTTCTATTGTGTAACACTGTCGGCCTTGCATTTCAATCCATTTTAATAACTATGTCATTCTTATCTACATAAGTTATTAGCTAACTTTAATAATTCACACTCATCATAAACGCGTACTTGATGCTACGTATATATATTCATACTTGTTTAATTATTACACCTCTAATGTTTAATGGTTCATAATATTTCTTTACTTTTTCATGCATTTACTTCTTATCCTTTTAATATCAATTTAATGTTATTTATCACTTTAATTAAAATATCTAAATATCTTTTCCCATTTACTTTCCTTTCTCATTATTGAATTTTTATTTCTATTCCTCAATAACTTTTACCACCTTCCCTTGTTTAGTGGACTTTTCATACCCGTATATTAGATATACTTCTTGCCTTTATTCGTTTTACTACTTGTCTACCTTGTTATCGTTTACTATTTTGTTTCCATCCTGTCTCTATTGCATGTGTGTGTGTGTGTGTTATTATTATCACACTTCAATTCTTTAATTCGTTCTGAGGGATTTCTGCATTTTAATGTATTGGAATCACGTCTCCTTTAAAAGGAAAGGTTAACACTAAATCTCAATATCTTATCCAAAGAGGGAATTTATGTTACGTCACAAGGAATTACATTTTTGTAGTTATTGAAATAGACGGTACAAAATACGATAAAATATCACTATTTTATACATCTCTTTCTAGTAGACATATTCCTTGTTATTTCAAACGATACACTTTTATTTATGAATCTAAACTTGATAATCTATAGAAATTTACATTGCAACACACTACATTCCTATGATTGAAATACTACCTAAATCCCTATAATTTATTATGATAACTCTAATTTACATATTACTTGCATAAGACGTTTAAATATACAAATCTAGAATGAGTACATAATTTATAAATTCAAGGGCTACGACTATCCAATACATTCCAGATTCTCATACATGCAATATTAAATTAACTAGTCAATCACATAATATATAGGCAGGATTTATAAATTCATTACACGTATACAATTTGAGTCTACAACTCCAAGTTTACATTTAGGCATATAGGAATATATTTACAATGATATAAATCCAATATTATATAAGAATATATAATTTTCCACTCGCCTTTTTAGCTTTCCAAATCATCATATCTAGTCCATGTTATTCGGTTTGGCTCTTGTTCTCAACCTATTTGAATACATATACCACAAGCATACATATATAACTATCAGAAATCTAGATCAGGGAAGAGATTTGGACTCAATTTAGATTTTAGATCTGGATTTATAGTTTACCTTAGCTTTGACAATTTGATTCAACTCTATTATTCTTCTCAATGATCCTTTGCTATTCTCCACTTGTATATATATATATATAACTATAACTATTTTTGGAATTAAGAATTATAGTGGAGAAGAGAAAATGGTAGAGCTCCATCATTGCTTCAGAAAATATGAGAAGAAAGTGAAGGGTTAAGTCTGTATTTATAGGGGTTCGAATGAATGCTAGCCGCTCGATTAAATTATTTTAAATCCGGGCCGTCCGGCTACATCATAATCCTATATTTGACGGCTCAACTGATCGACCGTCGCACCTTTACCGGTCGATCGCTAGCGATCGACCGGCCCAAGTTGGGGTCGACCAGTTGTAGTTAATTATGTTGATTAATTACCCATGTTTTATTTTGTTAATTTCTTTCCTTTTGCACCAAACTAAGATAATTTATTTCTATGTTAAATTTTCTTAAACCCTAAGCAACAGTTAACATTAATTAACGTTAATTACATTTTATTTTCTTAATTGCATATATAATTATTTTTGACTCAAAATATTCAAATGTTGATAATTTTTCATTTGAACTCCGATTGGAAAACTTTGTATATGAAAATTGATCAGAAAATTGCCATGAACTCATTGGTGCAAGTTTCATTGTCAAATTCTAACGTTTGTAAAAGATTCTATTTTAGGCATTACTATTTATTAATTTATTTAATTAATTGTCGTTAAAATTACAGGTGTACATTCTTTCTCTTAAAAGAATTTCATCCTCGAAATTCCTCAAGGGATGAATCATGTAACATAACGCGCTGCCAATCTAAACTAACCAATAATTAGTGTGCGACCAATTTTGCAACCAATAGCGTACAAGTGCACGGTGTATCACAATATATATGGCATGTATGCAGAATAATTATAAACCGTCACCTCCTATCTAAAACAACTTTGAAAATATGGTGCAAACAACCTATATATACTGGCAGCTCTATATGTATACAAATCAAAATCTTCATTTTTGCATCCAATGTTTCCCACACTTCTACGAATAGAAGCATAGTTCAATCAATTTTCCATCCAATTCCTAGCATAAAATTTCTAACATCCAAAATTTTGAAAATTCGATTTTCTAAATCTATATTCTTATGTCAAAAAAGGGTTTAGATGGAGAATTCCATATTTCCAACCTTCTCTTGTGTACCTTGGAACCTTTTTTTGCTCCCTATTCTTTTTCAACTTTTCCAAGTACAATCCACATAAGGAAAGTACTTTTTAAAGTTCAAAATTTTTAAAACAAAATTATTTTAAAACAAGTTTTGTCCACCTATCGAAAATGTATTGAAAAAGGAATCCCACAATTAAAATAGCTTTTTCCCTCATTACCAACTATCTTTTATTTTACTGTCACTTCTACTACGCAGTAAAATTCATACTTGCTAACCTGTCAACTTTTTCCCTATGCTAACCATGTGGCATTTCAAAATCAAATATTTTCCTCTTTTCTTTTCAAAACCTTTTTAAATTAAATTTCTTAAATAGTAGGAAAATCTTCAAAGATTCTTTTTTTTCAAACTTTCCATAAAAGCATTTTATTTTTAAAATCAAAGGATATTGGACAGAAATTCTCAAAAATATTTTTTTTTTCAATATAATTCATGCCACATTCCTACATAGTCGGGATTTAGCCAATAGTTTAACGTCTGTAATGGACTATTCTTTTACATGGTAAATGTCAATTTCAAAAAAAAAACCATTTATTTTAAAATAACAACCATCACACAAGTTTATTTACAAATTTTGGCTTTTAAGGTGTAAAGAAAGTGACCCGTGATATCGCGACAACCTTTCCTATACTTCGCTCACCAAAATTTATCTCCCAAACCTTTATTACCTTTTTAGGACTTAACTCTACTTTTCTTTTAGTAGCCAGTTTAATAAATTCCCTAATTTACTTTATGAACTTTCAGCCTTTTATTTATTTATTTTGCATTAGTTAAGTGTCTACATTAGATTTCCTTACTTACACAGTTTTCCAATTAATATAACTGTCCATCTAGAAAACCAATTTACAAAGTAACATCTTGAGATATCGTATGCGTTTTATATAATAGAAACAACTAAAATTTACGACCCATATCTAAAAGAAACATTGCTGGATCTGCCCTTCAACATCAATTGACATTTATAATGTTGTGGCCCCATCATCCTACTAAAATTTAATGGACCTTTCTAACATGTCATTCCATTGTAACACATGTATCTTAACTTCCTTTTGACTTTTAATAATTAAGATCCATCCATTACTTCCATTATCACAACCAATTATGTAATAAACTATGCATCCACATACTGTAGCGGGTAAGAAATATAAACTATGCACATTTAGAAACTCATTAGCAAATTAACTTGGCAGAATAATTTGTTCACCATCTATCTTGCCTTCCTTAACTTTGAGTCTGCCAACGTCCACTATGTGTGTTTGCCATCTTAATACCCTCAGTTACTATCTTCTCTTAATCCAAATCCCTTGATAGTATTCTCAAATTTTTTGTATTTACTTTCTTTATCCTTGAACTTTTTTGTGAGCTTGTTCTAGAACAGAAGTGTACTTTGATACCATTCATTATTCCTTTATGGATTCTTCTTATGGCTTATATACATATATAATAAAACATTCCTAGGTTCTCACCAATATTCATTACACTCTATAGGGATTCCTTATTGCTACTCTATGAGCAATCACCGCTATTTTCTTTATAGTCTTTATTTTACCCCATCTTACCTAGATAGTCATCACTATCTATTCCACATTAAAAAAAGTAGTTTTGCTTTCGCCAATTTTTTCAAAAATTAAAACATCAAAATTTGAAGCACTTAATCCCAATACTTTGATCTTTAGAAGTACAAACTTAGAAGCTTTTTATTAAATTCAAAAATAACTTGGTGTCTTAACTTTTAAAACTATAATTTAGGATTTTTGAATTAAGCTCATTCATCAAGTCCAAAAGAAAATTGTGACACCCCTACCTCTATACCCATACTACCAAAGAGTATTACATAGTAATACTATCGGATAATACAGAGAATAAGGCGATATGCAGTACACGTGTGAATATTCTCTTAGACTAACACCGGTACATATCTCAAATCATATACAACACATTATAGATGTACACGGTCTCAGTACAAAGCAATAATGACATGGAGAACACAGAGAATCGTATGGATAATATATAATAAGAATGTATACATCATTCCAATCATACATCAAATATACACCAACATCAAAACATCTAATACATGAATATGTATACAACTCAATGTACAAAACCTAGCCTTCATCCATGCCCAATATCCAATGAAATAGTCGTCTCGTCACCTTAACCTAAAATGTCTTGGAGTGACCCGAGTATTATAAATAACACATGGGTCAGACTATGTCTATAATGATCGGTGATATGAAATATGTAAAATCAATGAAAGGTTTAATAATAATAATAACAATGACATTAGCAAGTTCAAATATCTTAAGACAACAACCACTACAATTCACATAATAAAGTATCATCGCCCATATAAAGAATGCCACTTAGAAATCACGAAATCAACGTCAAATGGGTTAATTATCCATATTTACAAATCATCACCAAATTCGATTTGTATAAAATGTGAGATTTCCTATTAAGTTATCCACACCATATCCAGCATCTTACAAACCATAAATATAAATCATCCACAAACCAAAGCACTAATGCAACAACCTAGAATTTTGGACATTTAAATTTTAAATATTAAAATATTAGTTTTCTTAGTCAAACAGCTTAAATTTTAAATATAAGGGTTATTTGAATATTAGAATAATGATTTAAACATTGAAACTATTTGAACGATTGAACCGTGAATTTAATTTGAATAAATGGATTTCAAAAGCTTATTTAAATTCAATTTAAATAATAAATGGTTAGTGTAAACTTTTAATTTAGAATTAAAATGGTTTTAGTAATAATTCGTTTTAATTAACGAGTGAAATTATCATTCCGGGGCACTGTCTCGAATTTGGACGAAACTAGTGTAATCGGATCGGGAATAATGAATTGTTAAACGCTGTCAAGTTTCGTAATGATCGGTCGTACTTTGTGGTCGTACGGGCTCGAAACGCATAGCAATTGATTTTAGGAATTAAATAAAATATAATTTGATTTAAAAAGATAACTTCTGCATATGATGGAATTAGATCCCGATACTAGTTCCATTGTGTTCGAAATAGGGGTATTTGGTATAGAAGGCCTGTAAGCACGCCTCGATTGGAGTTCAATATTTTTTTGGGTGAATAGTGTTTGAAAATTTTCTACATAAGGACATCAATTTTATTTTATTTTGTAAAAAAACGCCTAGCCGCGATTTTATACTCCACATCCTATGGCCGTTGTTGATCAAAACCGCCAGGGGCTGAATTGGGCCTTGATCCCAACACAGAAGTTGTTCGACATGATGAGTCGATTAGTTTGGTCGGTTGGATCGACGAAGGGGATGACCAAGCGGCCGGAATCTCAAGTTGATCGTGATTTGGTTTTAGGTGATTTTCGTGGTGGTAGAGACGAATGGGAAGGCAACTCCAGTGGCGTAAGGAAGTTGGAGGTCGGGGCTAGCCTCGGCGAGGTGATAGTAAACGGTGGTCGGAGGTGGCGTCTAGAGGCGTTTGAACTGAGTGGGGGTTTTTGGTTTGGCGAGAATGTTATAGGCGACGGTGGGAGGCGTCGCGCATGGCAGTGGACTCATCTTGGTCGGGGCGGTCTACGGAGGGGGTGTGGTGGGCTCCAGCAAGTACGACGGCGTAGGTGAGGGAATGAAGTCGACAGCCTGGAATTTGGTTCGAACAAGAGTTTAGCGCCCTAATTAGGTTTAATTAAAACTTAATGGGAAATTAATAATAAAATTATATTATCTAATTATAGGATATTGTATAATCAATATTTAATCCATATTAGGTCCAAATCGAACGCGGTTAGTCATGTTGCGCTCATATCAGCGAGATCTACATTATGGAATTAGATTGGCTTAGAGTGGAGCCTGTAGGAATTTCAGGAAAAATCGAACGTTGTTCGATTATTATGTTTAGCAGAAGTGCGTCAGCGTTGTAAGGTTATAATGTGAGTTAACTCACCTCTCTAGGCCCATTTATATTTTATATGATTGCGGATATTTTTATTTGATGCCTATTTGTTGTTTGTTTGTATGATTACTGCATTATCAGTTGGTTTGGATTTATTTCCGCCCATGAAGCGGATGACCTTTTATAAGTATCCGCCTAGTAGCGGATGACCCATATTATATAATTATATATAGTATGTGATAAAGGGGGACAGATTGGAGGGATCCAATAAGATTTCTCACCACCGTTGATTTTATTTACATATGTGTGTGTGTGTTGATATATATATGAGTTGTAATGTAAGGGGATAGGTTGGAGGGATCCAACTGGATTTCTCAACACTATTTATTTTACTTTTCATATATTATGATATATGATTTGTTAGATGCCATATTTGATGACATGGACATGATTTCAACTATTTAGTGTTATAATAGCACCGGGCCTTATTTTTAGTATTTTGAAATACTATAATATAACGATTTTGAATTGAAATGATTTTCAAGGTGATACTTGAAATAATACATGTTTTAATAATTATCTATAAATTATTAAAAGAAGGAGTTTACTGAAATGAATTAAATACATGATTTTTGGAATGGTAATTTAGTTGATTTGTGACGTATTTCTAAATAGAGATTTTCGAACTGTATTATAAAGGTTTTGAAACTTAATAAATAAGTCCATCATTTATTATAAAGGAAATATAGTTCTAAATAAGGTAGAAATAGTCTGAACCCAATATTTCTGAAATGGTTTACATAAAAGATTTATAAAAGTAATATTTTATACATAAAGTAATAGATTTATTAATGGTGTTTTATAAATATTAAAAATGGATTGGAAATTGATATTTTGTAAATAGATTTATAAATGGAATTTTATAAATAAAGGAGATTTAGAAAGGAATAGATTTATAAATGGAATTTTATAAATAAGGAGATTTTATAAAAAAGAACTTTTATAAAATAGGAAGGAGATTATAAAACATGGTTTTATAAATATAAAAGGGTTTATTTCGATAAGTAAAGTATGATTTTTATAAAGGGAGATACATTGCGTTTTAAAAAGTGTTGAAAATGAAATGGTTTGTGAATATACATACTCCGTTGAGAAAAGTATATGGAAATGTTTCCCAAATGTCAAAAGATTAAAAGTGGTTTTGAGAATATGTCTTCGTAAAGACATTTTAAGATAAATATTTGGAAAGTGATTTAATTAATAAAAGATTAATTAAACAAGCCTAGTAACTACTTGTGAGCTATAGTGTATTTTGGTTCCTCGAGCCTCTTAACGATTGTTAGTTCGGAGAGACCGAGATCGGATTTATCCAAAAACCACTTCGAACTAATGTATTCGTTCGAAAGTGAAATTTACATGAAGATGATAAGATTTGGAAGACAGAGATCTTCATGATGTAGGGCCTCTAGCCACTAACCTCTAGGTTGATTCCCTTATCATATATATATGGTGGCAGTAGCGCCTTTATTCTGAAAATCTTCGATGCAAGGATGACTCGCTACTAATCCTTGGGATGATTCCCAAACAGGATGTAGTAGGAGGGTACCTTTGATATATCCTATTCTTGGACAACTTATATGGACGAATGTCTAACATTGCATTTCTAAGATTATGTACATTGGTTTTTACAAATGTACATCTGTTTGGTTGTGTAGGAGGTAACCCCTCTTACACTTTACACCCTTCCTTAAGGCGTATGAACTCAGGGGTTGTACTTTTGCGGAAATCAATCAGTGTATTGTTGAAAATGGCAATGTGGCATTCAAAGTGGGATTTGTCATGTGAAAGGTAAAACGTTACCTCAGGCCTCATACATCGGGAATGACAAAAACATGGTAGATGCGGCAGGGCTAAGTCGGTCGCTCCCATTAGGAGATGTTCATCACCTTTCTAGATTAACCTCTATATTTTAGGTTGTTGTGTATGATGTGGCTACGAATAGGTCGGGAACAACTGGGGTAATGACTTATTCAGTACTCTCTATGGTAGAGGAAGGTTGATCCTGTGTTGGTAGAGGGTAGTGGGGCTATGCCTCAGTACATTCTTCTGGAGATGTACTATAGGAAGATAGTCCCTTACCTTGTCATTGTTGGAAATCCATTCTCCAACACGTGCCTTTAAGGTTTTGATTGTAGAGCCTAGTATGCTGGAATTTAATTAATGTAACAATTTCAGCTATGACTAGTATGTACTTGTATCCTAGACACTATTATAATATTAGAGGATTTAATATAAAGTGTTTTGGTTATCATAAGGCAAAAACTCCTCTGTGTGTATGTGTAGCGTGATCTAACGAGATACCTTTGTTTTGAAAGGTTTTATAACTTTAAAAATCCAATTGAGATGTGTTTTCTCATGCTAGTTTACCATGTTAATCAAGGCGTTCTTCCTTTTTAATGCTCGGGTTAGACCGAGTATATTTATAGATTAGATTCGGATGCATTTTGAAGGAGCTTGAAGCAGGAGGCTTCATCGATAGCTAGTTATTATCTTATTTCCGCTGCATTGGTTGTGTTAAAGCTATCAGCATTTGTGAGGACAGGTTGTTATAACAGAAGGAACTGGGCCAGCCCGCAGTAGAAGAAATGGATGAGATTCAAAAAATCTATTTTGGATCTTTAATGGACCTATGAAGTCTAAATTCATTTGGAACTTTTTTAAGTTTCTTTAAATAAAATAAATATTTTATTTAACTTCATAAATAAATTTTCACTTTAATTTAATGTGTATGTAAGTTAGAGTATATCAAATATACTATTATATACAAACTTGTGTGTAGCATTTACTTTTCAAATTTATTCAGAAGGAAATATTTCATATCCTTTCTCTTAACTTGTTCAATTGATGATGTAACGACCCACCTTTTTGAAAGGTTAAAATCAATAATAAACCACACATGTCAGACTCAAACCATTCAAAAGGGAGGATTGTTATGGGGTAAATAAGAAAAAGAAGAGAAAGAAATAAAACAAACACAGAATCTCACAACGGAATGACAAAATATAATAATCAAATAACAGTTCATGAAGCTATTTTACAAATACATTTGATTACACCTTTACAATACAGATCAGAGTTACATACAACAGAAATATATAAATAATGCAGCGGAACAACATGATGCAGTGGAATAAATATAATAAATAATAGCAGTATTAAATCTTCATCTTCGTGCTCCAAAAGGCAGTCTTCGATAAACTGAAAAGCTCATACTGACCAGAGTGAATTGAAAAGACAAAACACTCGAGTCAAAACTAAAAGATCTTATGTAAGTTAAATCAACAGTAAATAAATATGAGTGTAACAGCGTCAGAGATATTTACGGGATTTGACATCTTCTGTCCAATGTCAAACGTGAGTGCAATAACTTAAGAGATGTTCAGGATTCCATCTCCTAAGGATCCATTAACCTATCTACATACATAGTACAATACGCTATTATAATAGTGTCTACAGTAAAGTAAAGTATTAAAATAGCGTTAAGGCGTTACCCATATCACCCTTAACACATTTTATATAATGTCGTAATCTATACAGTACTGTAAACTCCACCGTAAACTGGTGGGCTATCAGCAAGCACTCCATATGTACGACACAAACCAAACTCGTACAAGGCGCAATAAGGCATGTGACAAGGCACGCAAGGCAATGCCTAGGGTAGGATACTACCGTTTTGTGGATCCGGACTGGTGGTAACGCATAGAAGCTACTACCGCCCACCTCGGAACACACTCCCATAATCAAAATCGAGGGGTGGCCACCAAATCAATCACAAAGTCATAATATGGTATCGGAGAAATGTGTCCGATCGGAGGTGCAACCTCACTTGGCCCGGTGTGGCTCCTATTTTAGTCACATCAAACTGAATCGCGGGAGTAAGGGCTACACTAATACCTCATATAGAATCGTTCGTCAAACCATCCTACTTCATTTTGGAATCTCCACCACGTACACAGTTGTTAAAGTGGTTTTCGGTATTGGCAGAGAGTATGAAAATATCTGATCCCGGTCTCTTTAACAACCAAATGCTTATTTTACACCGGATGGTTCTTTTAAATTTCCAAAACCGTTTCATAATTGATATCAAAATATCATATTCAATTCAAACATATCACTTTCAAAAATCATATTTACTTTCGAAATCATATCAACAAAATAGGTTAAATCTCATTTCAAAATCATCATATTCAATCAAATATGTCATTTCACCAGAAAATATCATTTAAATCCCAACTTAGGTTATAACATCATTTAACCATATTCGCTTTTAAATCAAGGATTTAAATATAAACACTTCCACTTTACACAAATCTGAAATTCAGAAAATAATTTAGATAGTTGTAAATAGTTTAATTAGTTTGGCATAGTTTAAAAATAAACCTTTAAATAGTTGGAATACTTTAAAATAGAAGAAACAAATAGATTAAAATAATTTAAATGGATTTAAGATAGTTTTAATAGGTTTAAAATAGATTTAAAATAGATTAAATAGATTTAAATTATATTAAATAGATTTAAAATAGATTAAATAAATTTAAAATAGATTAA
The DNA here is from genome assembly GCA_030737815.1 of Allium fistulosum. Taxonomy (NCBI): domain Eukaryota; kingdom Viridiplantae; phylum Streptophyta; class Magnoliopsida; order Asparagales; family Amaryllidaceae; genus Allium; species Allium fistulosum. Next base: position 298,606,175 of record CM060908.1, on the reverse strand, counting down.
ATAGATTTAAATTATATTAAATAGATTTAAATAGATTAAATAAATTTAAGATAGATTAAATAAATTTAAAATAGATTTAATTGATTTAAATTGTATTAAATATATTTAAAATAGATTAAATAAATCTAAAATAGATTAAAATGGATTAATTAGTTTAAAATAGGTAAAATAGATTAAATTGTGTTAAATGGATTATAATAGATTAAAATAAATTAAAATAGTTTAAACTGATTAAAATAGATTAAATTAGTTTAATAGTTGAATATCTTAATAGTCGGGATTTTTCAAAAACAATATATTTTAAATGGTTTATATTAAAATAATAGATTTGAAATTAACATCAAATTTAACTATTTCTTCCATTTCAACAAATCTGGACCATATCCAGATTTCAAATCAAAACCCAATTTCAGATCTTGAAATATCAATTTACGCTATTCCAATTCCAATAGATTTCAAAGTTACAATTTCAAACGTTTCGATAACTCAATTTCCATAAATTTCGTTTATACTTCAAATTCAACTTTAAAATTTTAATTTAAACCAATTTCCAACTCGAACATTTAAACTTGGATTCTCAAAATGATTCAGTTTATATAAATTAATTTCCTTCAAAATATCATTTAACTAAATTCAAGATTTAAGGGTTTAAAATCGTTTAATTTAACCAATCTGGTGTCTGTATATAATTTCTACCCTATGGTCAAGTGATACAGATATTTATCATTTTAATCCGCAAATATTTTAAATTTTACAGGTATATATTATTTCAACCCGCAATCCCAAATTTTACTTTAAATCCATGAAATCGCTCGAGTCTATCATTTCAACCCATAACGATTTCTCCCTAATCTAACAGATCATTCGGGTATGTACCATTTCAACCCATAGGGAACTTACAGTGTTATAACAATATGAAATATAACATCCAGTCATCCAATATCAACAATCAACATCCATCACAATCACCATTCAAACCAATCAATAAACAATAACAAGTGACTGATTATCAATAACGGGTATTAACTGGAAATTTAGAATTTAATATTAAATTAATGGCGATAATATTCAATAAAAGTCAGATTTAACTGGAATGACAATTTAAATATACTAAACATCAACCAATCAATTTCTAATCGCATCATAAATTCAATTTAACTAACATAAGATAATCTAGTAGTTGTGAGTAGGTCAAAACACTCACCTTCGATTTGTCGTTGATTTAAAATCCAAAATTAGCCCAAAAATTTAACAGTCTCAGAATGCAGCAAAACCAGTTCCAAAATGCCCAGAATTTTGATACGACCGCAATGGAGAAAACCGTGCGTGAATCCGAGCTCGTATGCAAAAGTTATTAAAGTTAGAAGATTGGAAAATTTCGACTTCGGGTCGCCACCTCAATTACCCGGTGCTTGCTATGAGTTTTTGCCAAAATGACCCGAGACCCAAGTCATCTGGCTCCTGACCCGAAGTCGCTGCAGGGTTTTCGCCTCTGGGACCCGAAGCGAATCTCTTCCTGACTCGAAGTAAACCTGGAGCAACCAATTTTATTTTATTTTTGAAAATAGGTTTTGGAATTTTGGGAATTAGGTTTGATGTTCTGACGTTTGAGAAGGAGGAAGAAGTACGTACAGAAATAATAAAATGAGAAACAACTAGGGTTTATAACAGCCTATATATAGGCGTGTTGGATCGAAACGATAACAACGACCCGAAAAGCCCGTTTCGTTCCTGAAATGAAAATGGGTCATCCAATATATCGAAAAATAGGTTTTCGATATTTTTAAACTCAATGGAACAAGTTTCAAGTCCTAATTCCATTGTATACAAAAGTTAGCTTTCAAAATCACCTTATTTCAAATTGATTTCAATTAAATTGATTTCTACGCGTTTCGAGCCCACATGATCAAACGACAAGTCTGATTGCTACGAAACTTGAAATCCTACAATAATTCATTGTTACGGATCCGATGAAACTGGTTTCGTCCAAATCTGAGATAGTGGCCAAAATGGCTATTTTCACATTAATTAAATAAATTATTATTAAGTTAAATTTATCACTTTTCAAATTCAAATTTTATAACTAACAAATTTTTATCACTTTTGATTAACTAGTAATTATAATCTTTTAAAAAAAAATTCCATGTCAAATTCTACTATTAATATTGCGCTAATTACAACATTCCAATTCCAATTGTAATAAATTCATTAATTATAATTTAAAACCCAATAAATTAATTCATTTTGATTTCAATCTTTTTATTCAATCAATCATTACTTTATGGACATAGTTAACATTGGTTTTCCATTTATTACATCAATATTCTACATTTTTCATCTTAATTCATATTAACGCAATATTTACTTACATTTATTGCAATTGATTTACAATTAAGTTTCAACAGATTAAATAATGCAATGATAATTAAACCATTGTTACAACTTACAATTTCAAACATAATTCTATGTTTATTGTTAACAAACAAAACTAATAAATTCACATACGGATTAATTATTCTATTTTAATCAATTTCGATTAATTACATACAATTTCACCGTTTAATACAACATTTGGTTTATTTACCATTTACACTTTATGACCAATTATAACTTTCCAATCATTCCAATTAATTGAGATTGCATTAAAATAGTTATCAATTGCCTTAAATTAACATTACATTCTAGTTATTTTTCTTATTAATAAATCGCAAATTTTTATTTCTTCCAATACTAAATTACAAAATCTTATTAAATTCAAAAATTTAATTATCGAAAAATTACGGGTCGTTACAAATGAGAGGGGCATAAATTTATTTAGAGAAGGAAACTTTTCATATTATTTCTCTTAAATTATTCAATTAATGAGGATCGTAAATTTAGTTAGAGAATGAAACTTTTCATTTCCTTCTCTTAATTAAACTAAATAATTGATTAATAAAATAACATTAATGACTAATCTAAATATGACATGAATTGTAAATAAATTCGTAGTAAACATTGTGCAAGTGCAACATATAGGAAGTGTGCATAGTCAGTGGTAATTGATATGTATATGTAAAACAAACAAGAACAATTTGAATGGTTATTACATAGGAATTGAAATGGAAATAAATAAGGGATGACAAGGGTGATTGATACAGTTTCCCTTGTAGTAAACTTAATTAATACAACATATAAATGACAATTAATAGGCATCATAATATAATGATATAAACAGTCAAAAATAAATGTATGTATATATAATTGCCTCATTTTAAATTACATAGGAATTGAATGGTTTTTTTTCCTTTTTGGAAAGATATCTAATTCATACTTTGACAATATGTATACATATAATAAATATTATATATCCAAACATACATATAAAATTAATTGTGTGTATATAAGATTAAAATAAGTCTTTTTAATGATACAAATTGGATATTAATAGCAATCAATTTAAAAATAGATTTATTTTCAAAACATTAATTGTGTGTATGTAAGGTTCAATAAAATATCTCTAATTAATACAAATTATAGACTTATAGTAATCAAATTAAAATTTAGATTTATTGCCAAAACATCTTTCATTTTTTTTTTCTAAAACAATATAAACACAAAATACATACATGTAAACTTTCAAATCTAAAATTACACTTTGTTTTATATGATTCAGAACATGAATCTTCAGCAAAATACTGTGATATTCATACACAAATTTTAGTTTACTTTTTCAAAATAAAATCCAATCAAAACAATATGAACATACGAAGTTTTAGATCTAAAGGACTATACTTTGAATTGAATGTTTACAATATAGATCTACAATAAAACATTGTATTCAAACATATACAAATTTTAATTTTAATTTAACAAAATAAGAACCCAATTGATAAATTGAACATATATAATTTCTGATCTAAAAATTATACTTTAAATTGAATGTTTAGAACATTGTTAAAAAAAACATTGTATTTAAACATATACAAATGTTAGTTTTGATTTACTAAAATAAAACACCAATCGATTCATTCAACAAACAATTCAAGCTACATAAACAATTTTCAAATCGAATGAGGGAATGATATGTACATACAAATTATGATAATTAAATTTCTCTTTCAACAAACATTACATCAAATATCATTATCTATTTAAGAAAAACATACCTTATTACCCAAAGCCTCGAAACACATCTTGAAAATGTACTACCTTAGGATGTTTCCGAGAAGTCGCACCTTGAATGATGATATCTCCTCTGATCTTCAAGATCCCCATCCTATCCTTGCAAGGGATGGATGAACCACTTTTGTTTTGTTTTATATGATGTTTTATATGGATTTGAAATATTTTTGGAATTTTTTTCCTGCCACGAAAAGTTAGGAGGAGAGAAAAAACAGACTGAATGAGAAAGAATGAATTATACGTGCAGAATGAATTTGAGAATATGTTTTATTTGAAAGAATGAAACTTTTCTCATTCTTTAATTAAAACTTTCCTAATTAATTCCCTTGATTGTTTCTCTCTCTCTCTCCAATCCTTTCTTTACACGTTTGTCATCAAATGATATAAAATTTCTACAAATCATGTCACCAAATGACATAAAATTTCCGTAAATCATGTCATCAAATGACATAAAATTTTCACAAATCATTTCATGCAATTATCTTTAAATTACATCGATATCATATATCAATGCTCGCAAATATAACTTTTATAAATGCATTAAAATAATTTAAAAAAAACTTCCAATCTTCAAATAAATAATAATTAATATTTCTCAAATATCAATTAATTTAATCAATTTACAACATTTTATAAATTAATTAAATCAAATTGTAACGATAAGCGGTCATAACCGATAGGCTTTTCAACCATCCCAGCCATACCGTGGCTTACACTGATATCCCAAACTTGCTTTTACGGCCAGCCTCGCGACTGTCACGGCCTTCGCCTAACCAACCCCGTAAAGAGGACGTGTAGGGGTAAGAGTCTCCCGTTTGCCACCAAACCGCGAAGCGAGAATCCCCCATCACGTTTCACCTAGATAAGCAAGACTGGTGTGCTAGAGATATTTGCATTTATTGTTAAGTACTTTCCTTTGTTCTTTATATGTACTTCATGTATTTTGTTTCTTTAGTCTTATTTATTTGGATACTTGAATAAAATTTGTTGTCTTCACTTTTTTTTGCTTTGTTTATGTTCCTTGTCTTTGTCTTGCTTATGTACTTTATTAATTTCCATTGTCTTATTTTATTAGCTTATTTTTATTCCTCTTTTATTTTAACTTAAATTATCAAATATTTAAGTACTTATTTTGTAAGTATAGCATGGTTGTATTTTATTTTACAATATTTATTCAAAAAATCATTTAATTATCAATTTAAATTTAATTAAAATCTAGGGTTGTTACAGACTTCCCCCCTTAAAAGAATTTCGTCCTCGAAATTTACAGGCACGAAAGCAACAAAGGTAGATAGATTCGATCTCCTATAATTCCTCAAACACAAGATATGGATTCCAAACTCAAATCGGAATATTCCAAAGTATACATTACTTGTCCCTCTTCGGACTTTGATATACCCAAGAAATTACAATAAAATTTCAAATTTGGTTTTAAACGAAATCGTTTTATCGATACAATTCAAATTTAGCATCATATTCTATTAATCAATTTAACTCAATTTAAAATTTCCAATTTATTTAAAATTTTAATTCCAAATTCATTAAAGTTTAAAAACGAAAAGCTGATAAGAAAACGATGAAGATACTAAGTAAGGATTTTCTACAACGATTCGTAGAGCCATCATCATATCGAAACTTCTTCTGGAGCTGCCACGAAGAAATGAAAAGAATTTGGAATCGAATCAAAGGAGATTGATAAGAAAGTTGTTTCCACTGTTGCAGGGTATTGACCATTTATAGTCGTATTCCCCTGTCCCCTATCTCGTCCTCTTCTTGCACTCATACTCACTATCAATGGATAGCAAGAGAATTTACTGAGACATTCAGGCGGATATCTTAGGGATACACTCATTCTAGGGATACTTCACCCTATCTCTAACGAGCTACTTAATGTGTTATACTCCTGAGCTAAAGTTTTACCTAGCTATGATACCAAATGTAACGATAAGCGGTCACAACCGGTAGGCTTTTCAACCATCCCAGCCCCACCATGGCTTACACTGATATCCCAAACTTGCTTTTACGGCCAGCCTCTCGACTGTCACGGCCTTCGCCTAACCAACCCCGTAAAGAGGACGTGTAGGGGTAAGAATCTCCCGTTTGCCACCAAACCGCGAAGCGAGAATCCCCCATCACGTTTCACCTAGATAAGCAAGACTGGTGTGCTAGAGATATTTGCATTTATTGTTAAGTACTTTCCTTTGTTCTTTATATGTACTTCATGTATTTTGTTTCTTTAGTCTTGTTTATTTGGATACTTGAATAAAATTTGCTGTCTTCACTTTTGTTTGCTTTGTTTATGTTCCTTGTCTTTGTCTTGCTTATGTACTTTATTAATTTCCATTGTCTTATTTTATTAGCTTATTTTTATTCCTCTTTTATTTTAACTTAAATTATCAAATATTTAAGTACTTATTTTGTAAGTATAGCATGGTTGTATTTTATTTTACAATATTTATTCAAAAATTCATTTAATTATCAATTTAAATTTAATTAAAATCTAGGGTCGTTACACAAATGGTCTTTCAGAGAATTCATCACTACGGTTATGCGACTCATAGAAGTAAATTCAGTCGGCGATTAATATCGAACTATTCGAATATTAACGTTCACACGTCACTTAGCAGGTGGTGTGACATTTTGGCAGAATTTATCGCTTACACATCTTTTGGTAAAATCCAATGTTATTTATTATAAGCGGTACCTAATAGTGACAATTATTTACACCAATTCTCTTCATCAAAACTATATCACTTTGGATTTATGGAATTGCTATCATCCACATTCAACTTTATAGTCCAAACACAAAGTCTTTGGTTCAATAATAACAATATTATTAACCGAAATGCTCTAGCCGGAGACTTCGACTTTGAGTTGACTTCAGTTGACTGTGATACTAACCTTATATAACCGAGGAGACGAATCCTCTCTTGAATAGTGTTTCACTTCCAATGCTTCCACTCGACCCAACTATAGTCGTTCGATGGACGTCGTGCCATGATTTAACTATAATCAAAGCGGAGCTTTCACATTGAAGATCAACTATATTCTCAAGTCGAGAGAACTGTGTAAATTAGTCACATCGATATTCTCTACTTGACCTTAGTTATATTAACCAACAGGAAACTATCAAGTGAGTCATTCCATAGTAATCCAATAACTATCAGTACATAACTCCTTGGTGCCCTCAAACAGTCATGAGTAATACACTACCCAACATTTGAAAAGCATTACGTACTCTAGTCTCAACGGATACATCGATATCCAGGCTCGATGCGTCATGACTATGAACATTTAAAATAGTATATTTGTTTCATTGTGATAAATTACTCACGGTTGCGACACTTTGTAACTACTATCACAAAACACACCATTTATGCATTTTCTATTAAATATACTTTTAATTAAATTGATTAATTAATATAACCACATTATATTAAGTATATAATAGAAAGAAAATACCTTTATTTCGAACAAGATTGGTCAACGAGTTAGATATATGTAACAAATTACATAATTGCCCCTAGGGCATACCCCTAACTCTATCAATCTCCCACTTGCACTTGGGGTCAATTATGGAATCTTATTTCAACTTCTCCAATTGGTTTCCTCAAAACCAATTGGGTCGGTCCCTTGGTGAATGGGTATGCTATTATGTTTTAATTATATACTCTGTCAATCAACTCTCTCCAACGGCGATAAACTGTTTTACCATGTGGAACAATTCGGAGTATGTCTCTCAACTTCTAGTGATCTCTAAGTTCTGCTATGAACTATATTATGACATTGTTATTACATAACAATATTATGAGATTCTCAACATTTGGAATCGGCTGACTTATAAATTTGTGCGCTTATATTTTTATATACATTATTTTTATTGCAGCAATATTCAAGGTGATGTACGTAGCCTTTTTCATTGAATAAGCCACGGTCTTTTATTTGGAACATTTCCAACTTAAAGATTCTTAACTTAAATTTATTATTGACATACAACACTCGGTATGACTTATGAAGTTTGAGTTCGAAAATTCTGTTTCTGTAAACAATTCTCTAGTATTTCATAAATACATGAGAACACTTCAAACGACCATTTAGTGATATCAATTTGGATTTGATATTTTCTTTATGTATTAAATACATAAACAAATCATGATATCATAGAGAACACAACATATATGATAATTCCTTTTGCCAATGCAAAGGAATCAATCTTACATGTTCCGTATTAAACATTTTAATAAGGTGTCCTTGCATATCATTTGGGACATTCCCGACGTCTTTTATACTTACTATAAAAGAATCATTTATTAATCCAATGTTGAGGATTAAAACAACTAAGGCTTATTTTAACACAAGTACATCATTAAAATCAACAACGTGTTGTTTACTTATAGTTTAGAAATATCAATGTACCTTTTAGCGTCCTTTCTTATGAACACATGCTTCCTCTGCACTTTGATTGAAAATCAAACTATTTGATATTTCTATCAAAATACTTATTCAATCTTGATGCTTATAAAATGATACTTTCATATCATTTCTTGGATCATATCTAAAGACTCACAAACTCAATATCGCTCCCACTGACTTTGAGACATTTTTGGTTAATATGTGTAAACAGCTTACTCAAAATCGTTATTTAAAATTTTCTGTTTCGATACGTAAGTACCAAAACACTAGGACCTATCAACTGATAATTTTGTGAGTAAATCCGAATTGACTTGAACATGTTGAATATCGAATCTATTATCTAATTTCAACAATTGAAATTTGCGATATTATTCTTATCAACATTGCTCATTTTATTCCAACTCGTTAGTTTTTCTCATAAAGACACAATCACGACCGATGGATCACATCCCTTAGGTTACGACTACCAAAATCATATTTTGATAGTGTACTTGAAATTCTATCAGATTTGTGCATCATACCATATCATAGAGTCAAAATTCTTAGTGGTTTAATTAAACAATCAAGGATTATATATTTTTGATGTTAACAAGAAACTCATAGTTTCTCTTCAATGTGCAAGAATACATATTAGACGCTCTAATGTGATGTGTTTGTTTAGGTTAGTCAATTTCATTTCATCTCATCTAATCAATTCTATCTTTGGATTGTATCCAAATCCTTTTTACCACCAATAACTTCTCAAAGAAATTCCTTCACAATGAAGTTGGTATTTCTTGAAACAACAATTGTTTCTCATTGCAACAGAATAAGTATTCATAAACATTTTATGAATTTCTTTATTTATAAAACTGATTTAGTTTTAGTTCACAAAAATTATGTTCAAAACATAAATATGTCATCCAATGATAGCCTTCCAAAAAGTATTTTGGGGAGATTCATACAAGATCTCTTACAAATAATTATTACGTGCAATCTTTCGACTCACACAACCTGCCAACTCCTTGACCTAAGATATGTTAAGGTTTCTTATAAATCCTTATCTTGTATGATTTTGTAAACCATTATTTAGATGAAATAATATTAACCTTGTGTACTACTCTTAAGTACATGATCTTATAGAAAGAAACTAACTCAACTTCACTCACAATTAATCATACATTGTCCGACAAAGTTCGATTACTCCTTATCGATGCATCATTATGTATCACATGGAGGAGCGACTTTTGAGATTGAATATTTATTCATTTTTAGGTACGTTCGAAACTTTTTCCAATATACTCACTCATTCAATCAAATCAAATCATTTCCATTACATGTTATTTTATTTACTTCTGTTTTATACTCTATGAGTTTACCATAGACATATTATACATGTATCAAATACACTTGTTCATGTCGATGATAACTCATGGTGAATATGAAAAAGTACGTGGAACCGTTTTGGTATTAATAGACTTACGATTGCATATATCTATATGTATCAATCCGAAGAATTCATCAACTCTTATGATGCTCCCACTAAATGGGTGCATAGCCCTTAATTGTTTGAGATATAATTAACCGGTATCATATGATTCAAAATCATATAATAAAATTATTTTCTCCAAACTATGGCTTAGTCTGTAATTCCAAAATAACTTTAAATAATATTGGATACTTCTATATTTTCCAATGCATCACTTTTGTTATGAAAACAAATACCACATTATAGTTTTATTTCATAACGAATATTCATAATATTCATATTGAAATATAGCTATGTCTATTTCTCAGTCGATACCGAAAAATAGTCATTATTTCATAAATAATGTTCGGTATGTTTTACGAAAATAATTTTCATAATATGATGCAATCAATAAGTGCTATATAGCATTCTTCCACCATTCCACCATTACTATAATAGCGTACTAAATTTGGAGGTTCATCATTCACTTAATATAGTTTATTTATTTCATACTGTAACTAGTTTATAGCGGAAAGTTCTTTGATCAATTATCCTAAACCTAAAGAAATAAATCTCATAGAAAACAATTTTCTATATGACATTACATTTCAAAATAGAAGTCACGTTTCTTATTCCAATGTTAAGTATCAAACAATATTATTACAATTCTCATTTCCGTTGTTTCTTTATGAAGAAGACATGATTATTCACCTCTTCATCCCAATTATACCTAAATCATATTTACTCTTATACATTCGGTTTCCTTTCTAAATGGTCAAATCATTCAAAAGAAAACCCTTACTACAATATCATAACGTACTCTTTACAAAAGCGCATTCAATTATCCTTAGCTTTTAAGGACATTAGATATGTTCTGCTTTATGTAAACTGGTCAAACTAACATTTCAGTGATCGAGTTCTTATATTTATATTGTTTTGGTCTAGTGTCACATTTAACACGATACGATCCTTTTGTAATCAATCAGATTGAATACTCAATCTCGCACTAAGGTTTATTTGGTTTTTCGGATAAGCTAATTTCATCAAAATATTGTACATTACAAACTTTGACCATTCACCATATAACATTTATATGCGATTGTATATGGATCAAATATCCATGGTCTTGTATTGCTTTTAGAGTTCGAAACTTATAGAATGCAATACATGGTCTTGATCAAATAAGTGCGTAAGTGACCAAACCACAAATTTATTCGGTAGTTGTAAAATCAGGCACTTGCTTGGGTGTTGAAACGTTAACATGCAATAGGAATTTAATAGTGGGTATTATATTTCCAGTTATCAACTTTTAATTTAGTTTGTTTGTATATGTTAATTGATAAACATTTTATCGATCGTATTAAATGCACAAATTTATCATTGTAGATAATTATAACATTATTTAGCATATGTTCTTACAATATTAGTAAGGTTAAATGTTACCATTTCATTTTTCTAATAAGGCTCCCACTAGTCTTTTATGTTTCTCCAAACCCTAGGATGAAACATAGAAGTCTTTCGACTTCACTAGTGGTGTTAGGACTCATCTGTCTTGGTATTCTGACCTTGAGTTTGCTCAACAAACCATAGCCCCACAAATGATGGATAACTCCTTATCAGTTGTATCACATACAACTCCTAACCTATTTTTTCTTGTCCTAATCTCATTTCGACCTTGAGTTTGCTCAACAAATTGAATGAGATTATTCACTCGTACCTACCATATCGTGATAGCCTAAGTATAGTATATGTACCTTGAGTTTTCTCAACAAATACGTATTGTTATCTTACCTCATCCGTTCAATATATTAATAATACTACACATAACATCCCTAGCTTGAATTTGCTCAACAACTAAGGAGTATGCAAGTAATTTATTAATATATATATGGTATAGGACAACAATATATTGATTGATATCGACTTATGGAACGATGTATTTCTTATGAAGTACCCTCGTGATTCAAGTGTCAGACACATCAGAAATCACGGTATACGTACATTTACATTTGTATTTATTCCTTAAGTCTATTTGGGTTTCTTTCCACCTTTAGTTTATACACTCATATTATATAAGTTTCATTATTATATAACTTTTATATTTTAATTAACTTATATGATAATCTTATGTATAACATTTTATTAATTAAATTATATTTAATTAATTTTAATTAATTAACTCTTTAATTAATTTTAATTAATTAACTCTTTAATTAATTTTAATTAATTAACTCTTTAATTAATTTTAATTAATTAACTCTTTAATTAATTTTAAATTAGTATTCAAATACAACTTTTATATTGGACTTATCTACTATAACCTTTATAGTAAGACACATATATCTTATATATGCATATTTTTAGTTAATTAACTGACCTTTAATTACTTTATTAATTAAAAAAATTTAATTAAATTATATTAATTTTAAAAATTTATCTTATATACATACATGTATGCTTATGTTATCTTAAACACTTTAAAGTAACATAACATATATCAACATATATAATACATGCATATAAGTATTAATTAATTAACTCATTTAATTAATTTATATTATTAATAATTTTAAATTTTGAAATTAATATTTACATAGTTTCAAACATTTTGAACTCTTCATTACATTTTCAAAACTATTTTGAAAATTAGCCCAAGGCCCAATTAAATCGGGCCTTTCTATTAGGGGTAACCTTTGGGCTTACTCTTGGCCTGTAAAATGGGTTGGGTTGGGTCAAAATGAGTTGGGTCGAGTTTGACCCAACCCATTTGTGACCCATTCTTTTTTATCCATTTATGACCCAACCCATTTATGACCCAACCCACTTAATACGTGGGTTACCCATTTAACCCATTTAAAGATTTAAATTTAATTTGAGTAATAAAAAACAAATATAAAATAATTCTAATTTTTATGTTTTGAGTTCCGATAAAAATTTAAAATTCTAATTTTCATCAAAATTCAAATATGGGGATGCGGTAGCTTATTATTTTCTAAGTACAACCGTCAGTCCCCTTGGAGAACTACAGTGTGCGTTCACACGATAAAGTATCCGAGTGTTCCATAATGTCCGTAATTTAAATGTGAGTTAATCGGTCGAAGTTCCGCCTGATTCTGAGTTAGAACGAAGGAGTTATTGCAGTCGGAACAAAAAAAATAGCGGCTTCTGTACTAGGCGGAGTTCAAATATGTGGATGTGGTAGCCTGTTATTTTCATAGTACAACTGTCAGTCCCCTTGAAGAACTACAGTGTGCGTTCACACGATGAAGTATCCGAGTGTTCCATACTGTCTGTAATTTAGGTGGGAGTTAATCGGTCGAAGTCTCGTCTGATTCTGAGTTAGAACGAAGGATTTATTGCAGTTCGAACAAAAAAAATAGCGGCTTCTGCACTAGGCGGAGTTCAAATATGGGAATGTGGTAGCCTGTTATTTTCTAAGTACAACTGTCACTCCCCTTGGAGAACTACAGTGTGCATTCACACGGTGAAGTATCCGAGTGTTCCATACTGTCCGTAATTTAGGTGGGAGTTAATCGGTCGAAATCTCGTCTGATTCTGAGTTAGAACGAAGGAGTTATTGCAGTCCGAACAAAAAAAATAGCGGCTTCTACACTAGGAGGAGTTCAAATATGGGGATGACGTAGCCTGTTATTTTCTAAGTACAACTGTCAGTCCCCTTGGAGAACTATAGTGTGCATTCACACGGTGAAGTATTCGAGTGTTCCATACTGTCCGTAATTTAGGTGGGAGTTCATCGGTCAAAGTCTCGCCCGATTCCGAGTTAGAACGAAGGAGTTATAGCAGTCTGAACAAAAAATAGCGGCTTCTACACTAGGCGGAATTCAAATATGGGGATGCGGTAGCCTGTTATTTTCCAAGTACAACTGTTAGTCTACATGAAAATCTACAATGTATGTTCAAAATTCTTATTTTCAAATTTATATTAAAATTTAATATTTTTAATAAATGAGTAAACGTAAATGGGTTACCCATTTATAACCCTTTTAAAAATGGGTCAACCCAACCCATAACCCATTTAATAATATTCATAAATGGGTTGACCCAACCCATTTAAAAGTAGGGTAAATGGGTTGGGTTAATGGGTTGGGTCATATTTTGACAAGTCTAGCTTACTCCACCTTTCAGTCTAGGCAGTTAACCAGGTAGGACAAGGTACTTGATTACACAATTCCAATCCTAGACATCACCTTTCTAGACACCGTACTAAGTGCGCAAGCTTAATTTGTTAACCCTAACATGACTAATTTAGACTGCATAAGCTATTAGGCTCTGATACCATTGAAGGAACAGGGCCAACCCGCAGTAGAAGTGTAACGACCCACCTTTTTGGACGGTTTAAATCGACAATAAACCACACATGTCGGACTTAAACCATTCAAAAGGGAGGATTATTATGGGGTAAATAAGAAAATAAGGGAAAAGAAAGAAAACAAAACATAGAATCTCACAACGGAATGACAAAATATAATAATCAAATAAACAGTTCATGAAGCTGTTTTGCAGATAACATTTAATTACACTTTTACAAGACAGATCAGAGTAATACATACAGCAGGAATAAATAAATAATGTAGCGAAACAACATGAGGCAGTGGAATAAATATAATAAATAGTCGACTAATCTCCGTCCTCATCCTCCAAATAAAATGGTCTTCAATACACTAAAAAGCTCAGACTGACCCGGGCGTACTGAAAAGACAAAACACTCGAGTCAGAAATAAAAGATCTTATGTAAGTTAAACCAAATAAGTAAATATGAGTGTAACGGCTTCAGAGATGTTTACAGGATTTTACATCTCCTATCTAGTGTCTAACGTGCGTGCAATAACTTAAGAGATGTTCGGGATTCCATCTCCTAAGGATCTGTTAAACTATCTACATACATAGTACAATACGCTATTATAATATGTCTACAGTAAAGTAATTGGGCCTTCCCAACATTGCCTAAGCAATACCGGTTCTTAGAAGGCAGGGATTGATTTTCACCATCGACCCGACGGTTTGAGTCGATTTTCCCCATCGACTCGGTGGTTTGAGTCGATTTTCCCCGTCAACTCGGCGGTTTTGCTTACAAGAACACGGTTTCATTGGTTCAAGAAGCTAATTTTATTAATAAATAGAAAAAATGGCAAGTCTTGCCTATTTACAGTGCCTCGGTGTCCCTGGATGGCTTATTTACGAAAATAAAATAAGAAAAACTAGATATAGTAGTGTCGCAGCGATTCGTTGTTCCAAGCACGCAGGATGGGAACTCTATCTACTTTAGCCAGCTAGAATGTTCCATCTCCAAGCTTCTAGTCAATCACATAAGGTCCTTCCCAGTTTGAGCCAAGCCCTCTTGTACTCAGGAAGATTGTTTCAGGACAAGATCTCCCACTTTAAAAGTATGAATGTGAACCTTGCCGTTGAAGTAGTGTGCCATTCTTTTCTGGCGAGCAGCAACCCTCAATTCAGCTTCTTCCCGCTTTTCATTGATTTGGTCGAACGACTCGAGCAGTATCTGTTCGTTCTCACTCTGATTGAAGTGTCTTTTATGATGAGAGAGGACTTCCAGTTCTATTGGGATCATAGCTTCTAAACCATATGCCAAGGCGAATGATGAGTGCCCAGTCACTGATTTATGTGTTGTCATGTAAGCCTACAATTCCAGTGGAAGCTCATCAACCCATTTTCCCTTGGCTTTAGTCAGCCGCTTCTTTATAGTGGATTTGATGATTTTGTTCACTGCTTCCACTTACCCATTTGCTAGTCGATGTGCTACCATGGAAAAGCTCTTCTCGATCTAGTAACACTTGCAAAAGTCCTTGAACTCGGCGCTCTCAAACTGAGTCCCGTTGTCTGTGATAATTTTCTACGGTACTCCAAACTTGCAAGTAATATTTTTTGTTACAAAATTAATTTCTTTTTTAGCAGTGATTGTGGCATGCGGTTCCACTTCATCCCATTTCATAAAGTAATCAACTGCAATGATAGCGTATTTGGCTCCTCATTTTGCTATCGGTAGTACACCGATTATATCAATTCCCCAGATTGTAAATGGGCATGGACTGACCATCTATGTAAGTTCTAAAGATGAGGCTCTCGGAATCTTTGCAAATCTCTGGCATCGATTGCATCGTCTGGTGTAGTCTATTGCATCTCAGTTTACTATTGGCTAGAAATATCCATAATGGAGCATCTTCTTCTCTCGTGTCTGCCCTCTAGTATGGTCACTGCGGCTGCCTTCGTGAATTTCCATGAGCACCTTCCTAGCTTCATCTTTGATTACATACCTGGGTAAGGGGGAGGAGAATCCTCTCCTGTATAGCACTATGTCATGTATTATGAATCGAGGTGCCTTTCAAAGGAGCTTCTTTCGTTCGTTCCTATCTCTAAGGAGTACTCCCTTGAACAAGTAATCCTTTATTAGCATCATCCACGATTCTACCTGTAATCTCTAAAACCCAATCAACATCCATTTAATCTATGCTGGGAGCAGTTAATACGTCTACTGGAACCAATCCTAGCAGCTTCACCGTACGGTGCTGGCTAGTTTAGCGAAGGAATCGGCCTTCATATTCTCCTCTCTGGGAATGCAAGATATCATGTAGTGTTCAATTTCGTTGAGTAACTCCCAAGCTTTCGACAAGTAAGGGGCAAGTTTCACGCCTTTAGCTTGATATTCTCTTCTAACCTGGCAGATGACTAGTTGGAAGTTACTATAAATATGCAAAGTTTTTATTCCCAGCTCCTTTGCAAACTTCAATCCTACTATCAACACCTCGTATATCGCCTCGTTGTTGGTGGTAGGAAATTCCAGCTTCAGTGCATAGCAGATTGGTTATCCTTCGGGAGTTTCAAGCATAACTCCCGCTCTTGAGCAGAATACGTTTAATGCACTATCAACGAACAATTTCCAGTGTTATACTATGATCGTTATGCCCTCCTATTCATCATCCCGAATAGTGAACTCGACGATGAAGTCAGCCAGCGCATGTCCGTTAATCACTCTTCGAGGATGATATGTCACATCATACTAGCTCAACTCGATATTCCACTTTAGAAGCCGCCCCGGGTTGATACAGTTCTTGTTTCAAGGATTGATCCATCAACATCTTCATCGGGTGAGCCTGGAAATACGATCACAGTCTCTTAGATGCTATCAACAAGCAATATGCCAGCTTTTCCAATTTCGAGTAGTTTTGTTTAGCTCCGTTGAATCGCTTACTAATGTAGTAGATGGGCCACTAGACCCTAGCTTCCTCACACACAAGTTCTGCACTTAATGCGTGGGCAGACATCACCAAGTAAATGAATAAGTCCTCGCCATCCACCAGCTAGACAGAACCGGTGGTGCCTCCAATGTCACAGTAATTCTTTGAAAATAGTCTAGCAGTCCTGATTCCATTTTAATTTCTTCTTACCCTTCTTTAATGCATCAAAGAACGGTATACACTTACTCGTCGCTCTGGCTCAATGCTATGATCTTTCCATCTAAGTTTTGTTATTCCTTCTTCGTTGTTGGGGCTCTAACATTTTGTAAGGCGTTAATCTGCTCCAGATTGGCCTCAATGCCCTTTGCGTTCACAATAAAATCGAGGAATTTCCCAAAAGCCACTACAAACAAACATTTGAGTGGGTTTAATTTCATTCCGTACTTCCAAAGGATCTCAAACATCTCCGAGAGATCATCCAAATGGTTTCCAAACACTTGCGACTTCACTATCATGTCATCTACGTAACTTCCATCGTTCATCTGATCTCATCCTTGAACATTTTATTCACCAGTCTCTAGTAAGTAGCTCTGGCGTTTTCAGGCCGAACGGCATTACATGATAGCAATATAGTCCCAAGTCTATGATGAAGCTGGTTTTCTCCTAGTCTGGTTCATGCATCATAATATGATTGTACCTTGAGTAAGCATTCATAAATGAGAGTAGTTCATGCCCCGCGGTTTAATCAACAAGATGGTCGATCTTGGGAACGGAAAGCTATCCTTCAGGTGGGCTTTGTTCAAATCTGAGTAGTCGATACAAATTCACCACTTCTCATTCGATTTTCAAACCAACATGGGGTTTGGCACCCACTTAGGATATGTTGCATCACGGATGAAGTCCTTGGTCAACATCTTATCAACTTCTTCCTTCAATGCAGCGGATTGCTTTGGACCGAGGCTGCGTCTCATCTGCCTCACTGGCATGAACTTAGGATTGATGTTAAATGTGTGGCATGCTATCTTCAGTGATACCCTACACATATCGGAATGCGTCCATGCGAACACATCTAGATTGGAACGAAGAAAGTTTATCAATTCCTTTTGCATCTTTCTTCTAAGCTGTGAACTTATTTTCAAGACCTGAGTTAGGTCGTCCATGTCAATAGGTACAGCCACCGTAATCACCACTGGTGCTGCCGGCATTTCCCCTAAACTCTTTTTCCTTGGGTCCACAGCCTTTTCGAAGCAACTATAGTCCCCAAGCCAGGGGTAGCTCTGTAATTAATATGCTTGTGGTTCTTGAATGCGGAGAGTCTTCCCCACATTCTTTCTTTTTTCACGGCATTTAGCTTAACGTAATTCAGCAACATAGCATTCCCTTGCAGCGCTTTGGTCTCCTTTTACTACTCCTATCTCATTCTCCATTGGGAATTTCATTGTCAGACACTATGGAGCCAAAGTGATTCTGAAGTCCGCAAGAACTGGTCAGCCTAAGAAAGCATTATAGGCAGCATACTCATCAACAATCATGAAGATCGGGATGAGAACCACCCTCCGCTCTCCTTCTCTAAATTCTACAAGTAGGGCGATTGTCCCAATTGGCTATTTAGGTTCACTTGTAAATCCTTGAATCTTTTATTTGCAAGCGGTCACTTCCTTCATGCTAGTCTTTATTTGGTCGAACACATAGGCCTTCATAGTTCATTCAATCTGATCTTTAAACATCATGTTCACCAATCGTTGGTAAGTTGCTCCAGCATTCTATAGACTGAACGTCGTGAATTAATAACAATATAGCC
Organism: Allium fistulosum; assembly: GCA_030737815.1. NCBI lineage: Eukaryota > Viridiplantae > Streptophyta > Magnoliopsida > Asparagales > Amaryllidaceae > Allium > Allium fistulosum. The sequence continues at coordinate 298,587,136 of CM060908.1, read as the reverse complement.
CCAAATCAATGATGAAGCTCATATGCTCTTGATATAGGACTTGGATTGTTATTTGATTATTTGTAGTAAGCTTCCATAAACGACAGTACTTCATATATAGTCGTTCTATCAACCAGTTGGTCTATCCTTTGCAAGGGGAAGCAGTCTTTTGGGCATGCCTTATTCAAGTCTGAATAGTCAATGCATGACTGCCACTTCCCATTCTCCTTCTCGACCAACACAGGATTAGATACCCACTCCAGGTATAGCGCATCATGGATGAAGCCATTTGCCTTCAGCTTATCCACTTTTTCCTTCAATGCGGTGGATCACTTTGGTTCCATACCATGCCTTTTTTGCTTCATAGGAGAGTCTCTTGGATTGCATTCAATGCATGGTACGTTATCTCCGGCGAAATTCCACACATATCGAAATGCATCCAAGAAAACACGTCCATGTTTGCGTAGAGAAACCCTACCAACTCCTTCCTCATCTTTAGGCTGAGTCGAGATACTATCTTGAGAACCATCAATGGATCGTCATCATCAATCGAAATGTCAATCATTAAATCTATCGGTGCCACCCTCGCATCCTTTGACTCTTTTCATGGGTACATGGGTTTATGAAACTTGCTGTTGGACCCAAGCCAAGGCTTAGGCAGTAGTTGTTATGCATCAGAAGACTTGATACATAGAGGATTCTTTGTATCCTTTAAATTTCCATTTCGCTTTGCCTCTTTGAAGTGGTAACATAACACTCTCGACATGTGCTCTGGTGATCTTGGATTGCCCCTACTCCATTTTAGGTTGGAAATTTCATCATCATATACTATGGAGAAATTGCAATTCGAAAATTAGCAAGGGTTTGTCGACCTAAGAAAGTGTTATACTTCGAAAATCCATCAACAGAAACAAACATCTGCATCTGCACAAGCTTGCGGCTATCTTGTCCCAACTCTGCTAGCAATTCTATTCACTATACATGCTCCTTAGCCTCTCCGATAAATCCTTGAATGCGGGATTTACATAGCTTATATTCTTTCTCATCCAAGCACATCTTGTCTAAGGTCTCTTTGAATAAGATGTTTCTAAGCTCCCATAATCAATAATGAATAAGTGCCCTGTAGCTCACCCAGCATCGCCAAAATCGCCATGGGATCGAGCGTTGGTGCTTGCAGCCCATTAGACCCCGTTAGCATCTCAGTTTTCAAATACAATATCATTAGTCATGGTTCTCTACTGCATCCTTGGAGTCCCATCCTCTGTGGAGAAACACGTTCCTTGAGGCACATGCTTCAACAAGATGCCATAGCACTCCATTTCATTTCTCTTTTCTCTATAGGATGGTGACCTCCAGAGATGATATGAATCACAATCCCTCTAACAGGCTGTTTTGATCCTTCTCTGCTGGATCCACTTTGATTCCCTTAGGTAAGATGCCCTTAGGATTGTTATTCGCATGCCTGCCTGCCTGCCCGTTCCTAACATCCTACTGCAGCTTTTTCTTATGTATTAAATTTTTGACGACATTCTCAAAAGTCTGCATTCGTTTGTTTATGCCCATGCATCCCATGGAAGTGATAATATTTTCCCGAACGTCTTTCTTCTCCAATTGCCTCTCTTAGAGGCAGTTTCTTATAATGCTCGGTACCTTGCGTGGAAAGGTAAATATTTTTGACTGAATCGTTCAACGGAGTATAATCTCTAGGTCTAGTATACCTTGTGCGCTTCTTAGTGTCGTGTTGTTTGCCACCAGCTCCTTGGTTCTTTCTCTTAGTGTTATTGTTGTTTCCAACATTTATTGCAACGTTCCCAGCACTATCACCAGTCTGCTTGTAGCAACTTTGCTTTGTATCGCACCATTTAGTCCTTCTTGACTATCAGCAGCCAGTACGGCAGCCAAATCTGCCTCTTCCAAGCGCAGAAATTGGGATGCCTTTTGGTAAAATCTTCTATGGTATATGGATGCTTTATCTTGAGCCATCTACTGAAATCCATCCTTGGGTGAACCCTATTAATAAATTCCATCAATATAATATCCTCTTTGGGGTTGCTTACTTCAATAACTGCAGCAATGAACCTCTTTAAAAAGGTTTTTTAAAGTCTCTTTCTACCTCTGATGAACACTAGACAACAACATCAAGTCTATCGATCGCACTGTGTAGATATGAAACTAATACAAAAACTTCTTTGCCAGCTAGTCAAATGATGATTGGACTTCGGTGCGAGCCGAGTGAACCTCATCATCTCTACTCCATCCATAAATATTGGAAAACATCTACATCTGATAATATCCATTGCACGAGTGCTACCCATATGCCATCCATGCTTCAATAGATGCAGTCTCGAGTTAGTCATCCCATCATAGGATGACATAGTCAGCATCACAATCTTTTTAGATACCTTACTTACAAGATGTTTTCGGTGAATGGGGTCCAACTTGGTGATTAACCCCACTCATCATTATTTCTATATTGATTTTTTAACTATCTCTTAACCATATTAGCAATATACTCCTCGCTACTTTAGGTGATAGGACGGTGATCATCAGGAATAGCCCCAAGTACTCTCGATTTGTTGCATGACATCTAGGCTCCCTTATCTTTAGGAAAGCCATTCGTCCTAAGCCTCTATGTCCACGACTTGTTGGACTATATTCCCTCATAGCCGGTTCTGTGGTGTTCGTCTGAGCACCACCTGTTCGAACTCCACCAGCCTAAGCGCCAACAACTTGTCCTTCATCAGCGTTAACGTCCTGCAACTCTGCTTTACCATCAGGTAGATTCACCATTTAGCAATTAGGTCGGTATCGACATGATGGGACCTCCTCATACTGACATATTTTGAATTTGCCTGATTTTCTCCATCTTTCATAACTCCCTTCTATGTTGTCGTAGCCCCTCTCTACATCAGTTATTTACCGTTTCTTCTATTTCTTTTTGTAGAAGATATGTTTTCTTCGTTGGAATCAGAAGACGATTCCCTTCTACTTCTTCTTCGCCTTTGAGATTTAATGCTCTACCGGGGATGATCCAATGCTATCAATTGCTCCTGCAAGCTTTTCATCAACGCCAATTGCATCTTTTGCTGCTTTAACATTTTCTTGTTCATATTCAGCCTCATCTTCTCTATTTTAGCTCTTATCACAACTTTAGTCGGTTGAGAGCCCCGATAGAGCAATCAAGGGATGAGTTGTTTTGTCATCAGCGTGTTGGGATCCTTCTTTATCTCTTTCAACAACATTTCCAATTTTAGAAGCAACCTTCTTTGGAGCCATCTCTTATCAAATTTTTAACAAAAAACTCTAAATCTACCTATTATATTCTTCAAAACCAAAGTTAAAGCATTGATCTACACCTGAGAGTCTTTGTTCTCAGAAAAGCACCAAAAATATTGCACCAAAAACTGACACAACACCCCAAATCAAGTAAACGCGAGATGATTTGAGTAAAAAATGAAATTGAAATTATGAAATATAAGATTTTTAGAGTGGTTCAGCGTCAAATCTATTTCCTATGTCCACTATTAGTTTTATTGCGATTTATTCTTGTGATTACAACCAATTTCAAACAACAAGTATAGTTCTAATACTAGTCGGCAGCAAAAAATGGCAGAAATTTGATACAAGGACCAAAGAGATGGAAAAGGTCCTTATTTCGTTGCCAAAGAAAGGATATTTATAGCCTAATTCATCCTTTGGAGTTGCTAGCTTGTGGAAGAATAGGTAAAAATTCAGGTCCATGCTTTTAGGCATGAAGAATGAGTAAATCTCGCAGTACAACTCGGTACCAATATGATCATGTTGGTACCGATATGTTTTGTCGACTCGTCACTTCAACTTCTCTTCATACTTGCTTAGTTCTTTAAATTTCTAATCCTTCTTGGCAAAATTGATCTTCCAAATCATGTCGGTGCTGACATGATTTGACTTATTCAAATCTTTGCCTTTTTCCTTAAATTATAAGACAACTTTTTCTATAGTTCTAGAACGAGTCCCACGTCTCCAAACATGTCGATGCCGACATGATTAATCATGTCGGTACAGATATGATTTGACTTATGCAATTTTTTCTCAAACTTCTTATGCTCCATTTTTTCATCATTCTAGAAACCTCTTGAGCTCCTTGACCCATTTCTTCATCATCTTGGAGGCTAGATCCATCGAGATATCATTTGGCTCAAATGCTAGATAACACTAAGCAGAGAAGACAGTTCGGTAATTTAATAGTTTTTATTAGTTTCTCAAGGCAAACTCGGTTCAATGTCAAACTACCGGCAAACTATGATTAAAATCTTAAACATATCAGTGATGAAAATTAGAGGGAATAATAGTGAAAAAATAAAAAGGTTTGGCGAAATCATATGGGAATGATGAAAAAGAAGGAGAACTAAAAGGCGAAAATAAATTACCCATTTTCATTAAGTCGGAGTTAGGGACTAAGAAGAACTTGAGAGCTTTCAGAGAACTCAAAGCTTTTTGAGGGTGGAAATATTTAGAGAAAACAATAAAGAGAATGAAGAAGGTCTCCCTCTCCTTTGATAAATTTTGGTCTCCAATCTCAGTCGTTGGATGGAATAAGTGGGAAATAATCTAAACTGGTCGAATTCTAATCGAGTATGTCATTACATCAAACATCAAATTTGAAATTGTCTTGAGAAATGAATTTCCACGACTAATGGGAGGACAACACATGTCATTTGCATTAATTATGAGTAAGAGAAATCTACCACTGCCTTAGAGGCAAACTTGGAGGGAAAAATGTTGCTCGATTTTCTCGTAAAAGTATATATTGGCCCATCGGTCAAAGCCTAATAGTAAAGGCCCACATAGCAAATGTCGACCATGATCTCGTTCGACCTAATAGTCTGTTCATCTAATATATCCTCACCTATAAGACTTGTTCGCCTCATCATCCCTGTTCGGACCTTTTTCGACATTCTCCCAAGAACAATGGTGAACCTTAAGCTTCGCGGACAATATCTCCCGACCATCCTCCCTATAATCCCTTACCCTGCCTTCAGCGAACAAGTTATGCAAGATAATGCCAACTCATGAATCTGCTAGATCACTCATTGATCACATACATTCCTTTCCCCAATATCAAGACTCATCGTAGAACAACTCCTTTGTCCATTTCATTTTGTCATAAATAGACAAACTTCTGATTAAATTTCCTAGTTGCCCTACAAAAAGAGGTGGCGACCTTGTACCGTTCCTCTAAAAAATACCCATAATTAAACTTCTCATTTGACAAAATTATCGCCGTGCCACAACCACTCCTTGTACTTTATTATCCACCTGGCTAAAGCATCACTATAAAACAACCACTCCTTGTGCCACACTGCTCTTTTGATATAAAACTATCAAAATATGAATTACCAACTGGTATGTATCTGGACCACTATGCCTGCGTGGAGTCCGAGCTGGCCGCATTCGAATCACTAATCATTGTCATGCTCTGAGGAAATTTAACATCCAAGGGCATCAATCTTAACACCTCCAACCATGATATCTACAGCTATAAATAGAGGACCTTATGCACTTGTACAAAGATCGATTGTTTTCCATTTAATACATATTATTGCTAGTTCCAAACTCTTGTAATAGCCATTAAAACTACCCTTATAACTGAAAAATCAAGTAATGAAAGAGGAAATCATAGCGACGTAGGTCTCTCCCATATCGAACCACTAAATATTTTCTGTTACTTACTTTACTTACACCATAATTACTCTTTTACATTTATAACAACAATTTTTGTGGATAATCTTCATTGGAAATCACCAATAATTATTATTTCGAGGTTGGCTAGAAATCTAGTCAACATTTTGACGCTAAATGGAGGGCTATCGCCTTAAGGCTCTCAAATTACTTTATTCTCTTAAAGTAACCTATTCTCCTTTAAAAAGCATTCATCATGCAACCTAGCAATGGTGAAATTGTGGCCAATAACTCAAACTGCCACAACAATAATGGTGGCACTAAGATCAGTGTCATCGGCCACTCAGGCATGAACAATGACATGTGGCTTGGCTTGGTCAATGAGGTCCCTAATATTAAGCAAAATATCCCATGATTTAAATGATCTCATGCTCGGGTGGAAGCTAATGAGGCCATCAAAAATGGTTAGAAAGTACCAGTTACCATGGACAAAACCCCTCTCCCGCCTACGGTTCCTAGCACTTTCAACATCATGCAAGATGTTAGGGAGGGAGTCGTATTAGAAACCCCTATCGAGGATGTTCCTGCCTGAGACAAAGATGCAAATGCCATTCCCACTCATGATTTTATTAAGGACTGCTATTCATCTCTAGTTTACTAAAATTTTCTAAAGGTGGTTCGATCAGATCTTATAAGTTGGTTCATGGTTCAAGGTACTTTTCACAAGCTTTAGATTTTGGAAACATCTTATTGAATGTTATTTATAATCATATATGATGATCATTTCATGTATGTTGTATATATGTTGGTTATTATAACATCTAAATTATTATAAAAAACAAACTTTATATATCATCATAATTTATATATTCCTTTCAGCCATATTATTAATATTAAAAATTATTTTTCAAATTTTTTAGAAGATTTTTAATTATATTTAAATTTGAAAATATTATATTTTTAATTAAATATGTATAAAATATATGTTTTTATAAATTTAACTTATATAGATTTATTAGTATGTATATATTTTCGGATTAGAAAATTATATTTATTTCCAAATTATAATTAATAATATAAATATATTTTAAATCCTTATATAAATTTATGTGTGTGTTATTAAAAAGATAGTTATTGTCATTTTCGGTAGAAAGTTAAAAAACTTCAATTTTTAAACATGTGTATATATTTATAATTAATAATATATAAATATATATTTTTAAATTAAAATATATAAAAAAACATTCGTATTTATATTTCAAATTAAATAAAAAAAATTATATGTATATATTTTCTTGCATACATCTGTATATATTTTGAAATCTGAATTAAAATTAAAATAGATATTTATCTAGATCCAAATTTAGTTTTCTAAATTTTTAACTAACACAAGATATTTTAGATATTAATTTAAACTATTTTGAATTGGAAAAATAGTTAAATAAATAAACAATTTATATATAACATTCAAACTAAATTATGGACAACAAATGTATATATAAAGAGATAAATGTATACATTACGGTGTAAATCCCAACGCTTATATACATACGCATTAACCATTTACACTTCTTATATATTGCACTTGCTCTATACACATATTAGTGTATTTGATACACTTATAAATTTAAACTTATATAAATTAAATAAAACTTGTTTATAAATAAATAAAATAAAATAGAGATTTTATTTAAAATATTTTGGATTGGATCAAAAATCAATTGGACTTTATAATAAAAAACTAAAAATGGAATTTTTTTTAAAATTCACCCATTTATCCCGAAGTGAGCCAGTTCGGTCCTTCAATGGTATTAGAGCCCAATAACCTATGCTGTCTAAATTAGCAGTATTGGGGCTCACTTATTAACGTTTACCCATTTAGTAGGGTGTCTAAAAAGGTAGTGTCTAAGGTTAGTTTCTGGCAATCAAATACTCTGTCCTACCTGCCTATTGGCCTAGTCCAAAGGATGAAGTAAGCTTAAAGGTTATTTTCAATATAAAGGCCGAAATTGATTTTAGGCTTTAGGCTTATTTTCGATTTCTATTTTGAAATTTTGAATATTTTAAATTTAAAAGTTAAGTTTAAAATATGAAAGAAATTTTATAAATGCTATAAAATATTTCTCAAAATTGTTCTTAAAATTAGCCAATTATTTTCAAAAAATTACTATAATTAATTAGATTAATTAATTAATTAAAGGTCAATTAATTAAATTAAAAATATGTATATATAGATATATGTATATTTGTCCTAAAATGTATAAGGTAAATAATAATAAATTTTAAAATAATTATATTTAACTAAAAAATTAATTAAATGTTAATTAATAAATATTATACATGTATAGTGATATATCTATATTATTATAAGTGTTATAGTATATAAATATATTCAATTTTAAAATGTTAAAAATGAATAAAATAAAATCAATTAAAATTTTAATTAAATTAATTAAATATGATTTAATTAATAAATTTTAAATTGGACTAAATATGATTTAGTTAAATATAGTGAAACTATAAGAATCCAAATTGGATTTAAGGAATAAATACATAGACATAGTATATATATCATGATTTCAAATGTGTTTGGCACTTGAAAGTGTCTGGCACTTGAATCACGAGGATATTTCTTAAGAAGTACATTATTCCCCAAGTTGATATCACTCAAATAAATATATTAAAGATTATGAATCTCTAATATAAATATTGTCCACTACCATTTATATATTAATAAATTGTTTGCATAGTCTTTAGTTATTGAGCAAACTTAAGCTTGAGATATTAGGTGTAGTATTATTAATATATTGACTATACGAGGTATGATAAATATATGTATATGTTGAGAAAACTTAAGGTACATATACTATACTTTGGTCATCATGAAATGGTAAGTACAAGTGAATAGTCCATTTCTATTTGTTGAGAAAAACTTAAGGTTGAGATGAGATTAGGACAAGGACCACATGTTAGGAGTTATATATGATACAAAGATAAGGTGTTATCCATTGTTGTAGGCTTATGACTTGTTGAGCGAACTCAAGGTCAGAATCCCTAGGCAAGCGAGTCCTAATACTCACTAAAGAAGTCAAAAGACTTTTATATTTATTTTCGGGTTTTGAGAAATATAAAAATCTTGTGGGATCTTATTAGTAAAATGAAATATAATGTTTAACCTTGATAATAATATAAGAACATTTGCTACATATAAATGTCATATAATACTTAATTAAATTTGCAGAAAAATGTCCACACCAAAGTTATTTCCAGAAAATGACAAGCTCAATGAACCTAATTACACAGACTGGCTAAGAGCAATCAAAATAGCACTAACCTACGAACACTTATGGTCATCAGTAGCCGAACCTCTAAGAGAAAAATCCATTAAGGATGCAAATTCCGAATTAATAATTGCTTAGAACAAATGGGTTGCGGACCTTGAAATTGTCTGGGTTTACGTGATGTCTACTCGAGAAAAACCATTGCAAAGATAACACTAAACATGTATGTCCATAGAATCTATGATAGCCTTAAAGTGCTTTCTGGGGAGTAATCTCGTTTTGTAAGGTAAGAGATTACTATGGAATTGTTCAATACAAAAATGATAAAGGGCATGCATGTGGACAAGTACGTCTTATCAATAAAAGGCCATATTGATAGGCTGTCATAATTGAACGTCATGATAAGCAATAAGCTGCAAGTAGACTTGATCCTAGCATCTCTTACTCCACAGTTTGAGCCAATCATATTGAACTGCAATATGAACCGGTTGAATGTAAGCCTCATGGAGCTACTCAATATATTGAGATCATCCGAGTCTTCATCCAAAGATCAAGGCGCAGTGCTCGCTGTAAAAGGCAAGGCATCATCTTTGAATGGTTTGAAGAAGAGAAAGTATGTTAATAAGAAGAGTAAGAAGAGGGCTCCTAATAATAAGGGTGAGTGTCACTATTGTCATAAGTAGGGGTACTAGAAACGGAATTATCGGACTACTTGAAAATTGTCAAAGCGTAGAAATGGAATAGTTCCACCGCTTCTACAAGTATATTTTTGATTCAAAATTGTTTTGCAATCGATAATTTGTCTTGGGTTTTAGGTACTGGATATGGAACTCATATATGTAATTCTCTACAAGGACTTAGGAAGAAATGGCATGTGGAAAAGGGTGAAATGAGACTTAAAGTTGCTAATGGATCTTTAGCAGATACAACTGCAGTTGGAGACTTTCACTTGGCTTTACCAAATGGATTAGATTTAATTTTGAATAATTACTATTATGTTAAAAACTATATTTGTGGAATAAATTCTATGTCCAAAGATTATCTGAGAATGGTATGTTTTTCATTATGTTGATAATGTTACGAACATTAATTTTTGATGGAATTAAAATCTACAATGTTGTTTTGGATAATGGCATTTATATGTTTAACTCTAATCATATATTCATCTTGAATAATTTATTATTAACATTAATAATAATTATCTATGGCATTGTAGACTAGGTCATATTGTGATAAATGGCCGAACAAACTGAAATCTGAATGTTTTCTACCACATTTGATTGTGAATCATTTGATAATTGTAAGTTGTGTCTTAAAGGAAAAATAGCCAAGCACTTATTGAGTGGGAGCAATGAAAGAGTTAATGAACTCTTGGGTCTCATATATATTGATGTATATGACCCAACGCCTATAGTCACCACATATAATTCATCATACTTTGTAACTTTCACCGATGACCTCACAAGAATAGGATATGTATATCTTATGAAGAATAAATCCAATATCTATGAGAAATTTAAAGAATATAAAAATAAGATCGAAAATCAAATGAGCCATAAGATTAAAAATAGCTCGATCTAATCGAGGAGGTGAGTATGTTGGACAAGGGCTCCAACTGTACTTAAAAGATAATAGGATTATGTCTCATGTTACTCCATGCTATAATCTGCAACACAATTGTGTTTTGGAGAAAAGGAATCAAATCCTACTAGATATGGTTCGTTCCATGATGAGTAAAGCTGAGTCACTCTTTCTTATTGGGGATACATGTTGGAAATCGCGACGCATATGTTTTTGATGCTTACTAAATCTATGCCTAAGACCCCATATAAGATGCGGTGTAGGAAAAAAACCCAACTCAAGTATTTGAAGGTGTGCGATTGTCCAGCCTACGTTAAGAATGTTGATCCTAGTAAAATTAAGGCAAGATCGGCATCGTGTAAATTTATAGGATATCTCAAGAATTTAATAGGATATATTTTCTATAATATCGAGAAACAAAAGGTTATTGTTTCTTGGCATGTTGTCTTTTTGGAAAAGAAATTTTTATGAAAGAAACTAACATTGAGATTGAGACTTGGATGAGACCCGGGAAATTAACACAGAAGTTGAATCGGTAGGTGAACCAAATTCACAAGTATATGAAAACATGCAACCTGTTAGAAGGTCTAATAGGGAATCTCATGCATCAGAAAGATACAATGGTTTTCTTGTGGATGGCAAGAAAGAGGACTGCGTCTTAGAAGACGACATTCAAGTCGCATTCCAACAAACGATGCAGAGTAATGACTCTACACTCTGGCTTGAAGCTGTGAAATCCGAAAGGATTCCATGAAAGATAAAAAAAGTATGGACTTTGATTCACATGCCCAAAAAAAAAATCATCGGCTGTAAAAGTATTTTTAAGAAAAAGCTAAATGCAGATGAATAAGTAGAGACATAAAAAGCAAGACCAATTGCGAAAGGGTTTCATCAAATTCAAGGTGTTGATTATGACAAAATATTTCCTCCTATAACTATGCTTAATTTCATTTGGAGAATGCTAGCCATTGTCGCGTTATATGATTACGAAATATGGCAAATGGATGTTAAAACGACATTTCTAAATGGTGATTTTGAAGAGACCGTTTACATGTTGCAGCCCGAGAGTTTCGAGGTCAGCAGGAGTGAGGGCAAGGCTTGTAGATTATTAAGATCAATTTATGGTCTTAAACAAGCTTTAAGGAGTTGGGATAAGTGTTCTGATAAAGATTCAAATAGTTTAGTTTTTATCGGAACACAAAAGAAGCATGCATATATCGGAAAGAACAAGGAAGTGCTATAGTGTTCATAGTTTTATATGTTGGTGATTTACTACTAATTGGCAATGACATTGCATTGTTGCAATCAGTGAAAGCATGGTTATCCAAGAACTTCTACATGAAGGATTTGGGAGAAGCAGCCTATATACTAGGTATTAAGATATATAGAGATAGGTCTAATAGGTTGCTGGGATTGTCTCGATCCCTGTACATATATACTATACCGAAAAGGTTCCATATGAAGAATTCCAAGCATGAATTGTTCCAATGCAATTTGAAATCGTCCTTTCAAAGAAGGACGCTCCTCATATTAATGAGGAGAAGAAGCACATGAAAAGGATATCATATGAATCTGCAATCGATTCCATAATGTATGTCATGCTATGTATCAGACCAGATGTGGCTTATGCATAAGCCGATATCAGTCTAATCTTGGAGAGAAGCATTGGACTGCTATAGAATGTATACTTAAGTATTTGAGAAATACTAAGGACTTATTCATTATATATGGAAATGAAGACCTCCTTATGAAAAGGTATACAGATTCTAGCTTTTAGAGTGATATCGATGATAGTAAATTTGTATTTGGTTATGTTTTTACATCAAACGGTAGGGCCGTTAGTTGAAAAGATCCAAATAGGAAACAATAGCTGATTCAATAATGGAGGCTGAATACATCTCCCTCAACGAAGTAGTGAAAGAAGCAATCTCGAAGCGCAAATTTATGGTTGAGCTTGGAGTGATTTCGAGCATTGAAAATCGAATGAAATTGTTTTGTGACAACAATGTTACGATGTAGATGGCAAAGTAACCAAGAGCTCACAATAATTCGAGGCACATTATTAGTAAGTTACACCTTATTAAAGACTTCATCGATAATAAAGAAGTAGTGATTGATAGAGCAGGTACTAAGGATAACATAGAAGATCCATTCAAAAAAGAACTAGCTCGATCGGTTCTCAACGAGCTGATCGAAGGGATGGGACTGAGATTCCATAATTGGCCCTAAGTGTAAATGTGAAATTGACAGCATTAGGGGTTTACCTAGGGACAATTCTATAATTTATTGTAAATTATTAACTCTGTAACGAAATCTCATTCGAAATAAAAGGTGTTTTTCTTTCTATTATATATTTTCCATATTGTGTTAGTTAATTATTATTTAATTTAAGTATATTCAATAGAAAATCATTAAATAATTTGTAATGTGACAGTAATTGCCATGTGTTGTAATCATGAGAAATTTATCACATTAAAAATAACATATTGTCTTAAATATTCTTAGTCAAGATGTTTCGAGACAGGATGTTGATAAATCCATTGAGATTGGAGTAAGTAACGCTCTCCAAATTTTAGGTAGTGTATTACCCATGGCTGTTGGGGGCACTAAGGGGTTACCTATTGATAGTTATTATATAACTATGGGATGACTCAATCAAAAGTTTTCTGTTGGTTAATATAACTAAGGTCAAATGGAGAATCTCAAAGTGATGATATTACACAGTTCCTTCCACTTAGGAATACTTTTGAACTTCAATGTGGACACTCCACTTTGATTATGGTTAACTTGTGGCATGACATCCATCGAACGACAATATTTGGGTCTGAGTTGAAGCATTGAAAGTTAAATAATATTCAACAGAGAATACGTCTCCTCGGTTATATGAAGTTAATATCATGGTCAACTGTAGTCAACTCAAAGTCAAAGTCTCTGACTGTAGTAGTATGACTAATAATAATTATTATTATTGAACTAAGGACTTTGAGTTTGGATTAAACAAGTTGAATATGGATGATACTGGAATTTCGACCAAAACCAAATTTCATAAGTCCTAAAGTGATATAGTTTTGACAAAGAGAATTATTGTAAATAATCGTTACTATCATATACCGCTTAAAATAGTGAAATTGGAATTTATTGAAAAGTGTGTAAGCGATAAATTTGGCCAAATTGTCACACTACTAGCTAAGGTGACATGTGAATGTTAATATTTAAATTGTTCGATATTAATCGCTGACTGAATTTACACCTTTGAGTCGCACAACCGTAATGTTGAATACTCCGAAATACCATGCGATTTAATTAAATTATAATTTTGATAAATTAATTAATATTTAAGAAATATTATTTATTAGATTTTATTTGATTTATTTGAATACCATTAGTATTTAAGTATATAAATGTTATATATGTATGTATCAATATATTATATCGATGAATATTTAAATTAGACTTGAATTGATTAAATACTGAATAGATTTGGAAAATTTTAAGGGCCCATCATGTCCTTGCTATGGATGGCCATAAGGAGAAGAGGGTGAGTTTTAAATTCACAAATGTGGATTTAAATTGGTAGAAAGGAAGGAGTAAACAAAGGAGATTAGATCTCTACTTCTTGCCCCACCCTGATGCCTATTTAAACCTAACATTTTCATTCATTTTGGTTTTACTTTGTGTCTCCTCCTAACCTACCTTGGCCGCAAGCATCCTAGGGCATTTTTCCTCTTCATTTCCAAATCAAATTCAAATCAAAATCATTTTACTAAGGAGAGGTATTCATCTCTAGTCTACTACAATTTTCTAGATGTAGTTCGATCAGATCTTAGGAGTTGGTTCATCATTCAAAATGCTTTTCATAGGCTATAGATTCGGTAACATCTTATTTTGAATGTTATTTATAAATCATATATGATGATCATTTCATTTATGTTGTATATATGTTGATTATTATGCCGAATTTGTATGTATGTTTGTGTCCAACATTATTCACATACACACATCTAAATTGTTAAAAAAACAAACTTTATATATCAATATAATTTATATATTCCTTGCGGCCATATTTTTAAGTATGAAAACTAATTTTTTTTTTTAATTTTCAAATGACTTTTTATTATATTTAAATGTTAAAATATAATATTTGTAATTAAATATGTATAACATATATGTTTTATAAATTAAATTATTTAAAACTAAATTATTAGTATGTAAATAGTTTTAGATTAAAAACATAATATTTATTTCCAAATTATAATTAAAAATATAATATATTTTAAATCCTTTTATAAATTTATGTATATACTACTAATAATAATTAGTTATAATCATTTTCGACCAAAAGTTAAAAAAAATCAAATTTTAAAAATATGTATACATTTATTAATTAATAATCTATCAATAAATATGTTTTAAATTAAAATATAAAAAGACATTTATACGTGTATTCCGATTTAAAAAGATAAATTATATGTATATATTGCATATATTTATATAATTTTTTGAAATTTGAATTAAATTTAAAATAAACATTTATCTAGATCTTAATCTGGGTTTTTAAATTTTAAACTAACATGAGATATTTTTCATATTAGTTCAAACTATTTTGAATTGGTCAAAATATTTAAATAAATAAAATGATATTAATTATTATTATTATATATAACATTCAAACTAAACTATGGACAACAAATGTATACAGAAAGGGACAAATGTGTTCGTTGTAGTGTAAATCCCAGCACTTATATACATACACATCAACCATGTAAACCTCTTATATGTTGTGCGTACACTATACATATATAAGTATATTTGACACACTTATAACTTTAAATTGTATAAATTAAATAGAGCTCTTTTACAAATAAAATAAAGATTTTATTTAAAATATTTTAGATTGGATCAAAAATTAGTTAGACTTTTAGACTTCATGGGCTTAATAAAGATATGAAAATAGAAAAAAATTTGAAATTCATTCATTTAACTTGATGTGACCCGGCCCAGTTCCTTCACGTATATGAAATAACATATGTAATATATGATCCTACATAAAGCATATCAAATTAATAATATATATACATACACTTCATAAATATTTATTTGGCATTAATATACATATGTTGGAATTTTTCTTCTTGCAAGAATGGTAAAAGAAGCCCATTATTTATATAGGTTTACATGACTTTTTCCATCCCGTGTGAAGTTACACACATTAACTTACCATTCATGTATATGAAACAAATATTAGGAAATGACAACCTTAATGTGTGTAACTTATATATATATATATATATATATATATATATGCAGTAAATGGTTAAGGCTGCACATGATACTTTTAGGACCTTGTGCAGTAGTCGACTAGATGGGAATACAACAATGTGCGATAGTCATAGATTCAATGGCCTCGTGTGTTGTTCTATGTTGGTATATCGATAGGTATTATTCCTCATCCATTTTTTGCCAAAAGACTATGGTTTCAGTTAGTTCCATGTGTGTGGTAGTTAGATATTTTGATACATTTGTATCGTATGATTTGACATGGTTGGGTATTTCAGGTACGTTTGTAGTATCATTTAGTTGACCTGACCTATTCATGTATTTGACATCCAAGAGCAGCAAAAATATCTTATAGTAGGTGGTTAGTAACAATATTGTAAATTGTGTTAACTCTTCCATAGGAGGAGAAAAAGCAGGTTGAGGCATATCTTTATGTATACCTTATTGGTTTCTATTCTTTGTAACATATATCAATGTCATATTTGTACATATGATATTTTGGTTAGTTCCCCTCAAACCAAACTTATGTCTGACATGACATCTCTTAGGTACTCTCATGATTCACGGGCTTAGAGATTCGCTTTGCTTATTTTTAACTTTTAGGTTACATTACATTACCATTATGATAATCTTATTTGTTTATGAGGCATATGCATTATGAATTTAGTTTTATTCGAGAGTTTGTTTATTTGTGAAGGATTTTTTATGTACCTTGGTTCGATTTTATGGCATTCTTAGTTTCTAGTTTCATACTATGTCTCGTATATCGTATATCATAATTATATGAGCATGTACCTATCATTTTATACTTTTGATCCTTTCTCTTTGAATCACAATTATACAGTTTTGTGATGGAAAGTTTAGTTTAGTTAAACACTTGATGCCTTAATGTTCTTGGCACATTGGGATTATCACTCTTTACGCATTGATTCGAGTGATAGGAACGATGGGGTTTTCCAAGAGCTGAAGAAATAAGAAGCAAAATGGAGTGGAAAGAGGAGGAACCGGTATGTTTCTAGGTGGTTCAAACCACCCTAGCTCGCTACCCTAGGTGGCTCGGTTAGGGCTGAGTCCTCTAGTTGATCCAAGAAGTGGGTTCTGTCTATATAAGGGCGCTAAGCGAGCCACCTTAAACAAGCCCGACAATACACGTCTCCACTTCTTTTCTTTCCACTCCAAATTTTATAAGTGACATTCCTTTAAATAAGTCATTCCTTTAAATGAGCCACTCCACTCTATTTAACCGAATCATTCACCAAGTAACTTGAACCAATCCACAAAACCTTATTCTCACTCCTAATTCGATGGGTCTCAAACTCAAATTGCATAAGGAGACATTTTCCTAGAATTTCATCAAATTGGCAATACAAGAGCTTCTTACTTTAGCTATAAATACCCCTTACTAGCAGTGGATTGATTTGACCATTAACAAAGCTCTACCGAACTTAAACTCACATATTTCATTGTATCTGAATTCAATGGTCTGTAATCAATCCAAATATAGTGAAATTAGTAATAAAAAATATAAAATTAATCTACATCTATTAGCGATCTAACCACTATAAAGTTTTTTTTTCTTCTGATAGTAAAAGTACTGATACTTTATTCAAGCAGAGCAACCATTTTGATGTCTTAGGGATTTGAACCCATGATTCATAAAACCTATACTTAAAGCGTTATATCACTAACCAGTTGAATTAATGGTCCTTGACAAACACTATAAAGTTATTGTTGTCCCTTTTCTTTTCTGTTTGTTCTTCTCAATTTATATCTTATATTTTTGCTTATCTATTGTACAAATTTAGTAACTATGAAGTAATGAACAACAAATGTTTCAAAGATCGCAAATCCATTAAAAAGCCAAGTTTGGGATTATACTTTAGATCTTAGGTTTTTGTACGAATATTCTTTGAATGTTTTCCCATTTTTGAGGCAAACAATTTTAATAGCTCGATCCGAAGGAAGAAAAAATTACTTATTCGGTTTGTACATGAAATTACCAATATATTTCTTTAACTTACTAAATTATGTACTAAAACTTGTTAGTGCTAAAAAGTATTAACCTTTATGTAGAAAAATAGAAATAAAATTTCATAAAGAGGAAAAAATAAAAAATATTGCGATGAAAAGGAAATTAAGGGGGGAAATGTTGTTAAAAATTGAGAAAACACAAACTTCATATTAGAATAATATAGAGTACATAAATAAGTTTTGTGATGTTGCCTTAATAGAGAAAGATCTATTAGATAAAAGTACAACAAGAGATTTTCCAAGTTTTCAATTAGTATTAACCATCTATGGGCTTTTTCGTTTGTTTTCTCCCACTACATATTCAAATCCTTGAAGTCTATAATTTTTCTAAAAAGGAATTTTGGCACACATCCTTATAGCTAAAATAAATAGGCCTTAAGTCCCTCCTAATTTCCACATTCAATAAAATATGAATGAGAGAAATTTAGCAGTAAGTAGAAAATTTTCTCCATTACTATTGTACAGACCGTTGTTCAATTGTTCTATTGCCAAAGTTCAAAATAAGAAATTTTGTTACTCTTTCTTACCAAGAGGCTTTAGAATAATCCAAATAAAAATTATGCTTCATATAAGGTGTTGAAATTGTCCTTCATCGGCACAACATAAGATACTTACCATAAGACCCTAGACGTTTTGACTAACTTATATTAGTATCAAAATTGCTTTTATACATATTTTTTTACATATGGTTGCCTTAACCCACTGGGTTGCTGAAGCCCATCGGCTTGGAATCTTGCCCATTGGGCCAGTCCTACGTGGGCATACTATTAGTACATATGACACTATTGTACATGTTTGTTCAGTATTTCTTCATTTATACTGTCTTAATTCATGTATTCAAACTGTTTTTGTTGTAAATGTTTGTTTGTAATGAGGTTCAGAATTTTGAGAAGAAATAAATGAAAATAACCATAAAATAGTGAAAAGGAATTAATTAAAACCTTATAAATAATTGTAAAAATTATGAACTGAGAACTTGAATATAAAACCTGGTAAAACTTTAATGGTAGAAAGTGGAAATTAGGGAAAAATCATGTTTTCAAAACTTATTTGTTTTACATTTCTCCCTTTTATAAACTATTTTATACATCCTTGTTTTTTAAATTTCTTTCTTTTTTTCTTCTATCGTTTCAAATTTAAAAATCACCGTCAAAACGTATATTGCATGCAGTTATGAATATACCCTAAGAGTAGGCCTGTCAATGGGCAGGGTTCGGTCCGGGTATTATAAAACCCGGACCCGAGTCCAATTACAATAATTAAAACCCGAGTCCGGCCCGAACCCGCAGGGTATTTAAACCTAATATCCGAGCCTGGCCCGTCGGGCTTTTTAAGCCCGCTGGATAATAACTATATACCTAACTCAGAATATTTATGTTAAAACAATATTTTAAAACTGCAACTTTGGTAAAATTTGTATACAAACAATGTTAACATATAAATTGGACGGTGATGTAGTCAAGCTCATAACAAAAGTATGCAAAAACATCTACATTTAAACAGACAAAATGGTAAATAAATAACATACGCACTCATGTTTTG
The DNA here is from genome assembly GCA_030737815.1 of Allium fistulosum. NCBI lineage: Eukaryota > Viridiplantae > Streptophyta > Magnoliopsida > Asparagales > Amaryllidaceae > Allium > Allium fistulosum. The sequence goes on along the minus strand of CM060908.1, from coordinate 298,567,784 downwards.
ATACGACGAAAAACTAATAGTCGGATCGGGCCAACCGGGCCGGGTTCTGATAAAACCGTATCCGACTCGAATCGGGCTTGAGCCGGGCTTGGGTAGTAAAAGGCAAAACCCGTACCCGCATAAATAAGGCGGGTTCGGGCCGGGCCCAGGCCGAAGCCCGTACCATTGACAGGCCTACCTAAGAGTACATGTTAAGATTACTAAAATTACTCCAAATACTTTCTGAATTTCATTTTTTTTTTAAATAGCGATGTATTTTATAAAAGAAAATGGGAAGGGACATCAGGTTTATTTTTTTTTAATTATGATGATGTGTACTAAAATTTCCCTACCTTCAAATTTCCTGTATACATTTGGATTTCTCTTCTCTTCCTTTTGCCTTCATTGTTATTTTTATTTTAATTATTGACATCCTGGATTCCTTCTACTTTTATTTTTCTTATTTCTTGAGTTCTGTTATTTATATATTTTACTTCTCCACCTGTAAAGATATTTCATCACCTCGTATCAATTTTTCATCAACTTTTCAGCCTATGTACTCTTCATTTCTATGTTCTAAAAAGCATAGGGTCCGTTTGGTTTCGTTTTGAGTTTTGTGTTTTGGGTTTTCAACATACACTACAAAATACAAGAAAATATGAGAATTTTTTTTACAATTCTTAGTCATTACTACGATGGACGGACAATGGAGGAGATGAATTGTTTTACGTCCTTTTGTTATGTCCCAAAACACGAAAAATCAAATAAACTTATTTTCTATTTTTTATGTTAATTTCATTTTTTAAAATTGTTTGTTTTCCAACAATACATAAGAAGTGCGCATTTTTGTTTAGACGAAAACACAAAATTAAAAACGCCAAACCAAACGGGGCCTTAATGTTTTAATCCCCTCTTTTGCAAGTTCTACCAAATATTGTAATGATTTCTAATGTAAAATAAAATTACACATTGATACTTTAGCCAATGCAAACTCTTTTCTTACCTATAACAAAATATTACACATGACATAATAACAAACCAATATTTCACAATGTGATAACTTTTATGTTTATATATTATATTCCTAACAAAATAATGTTATATGTATTTGCTACTAATAAAATGATACATTTAAACCTTTAGTGTTATCTTTTCAAATATTACTCGGTCGTGGTACACTGGTTATATTGAAAACGAATAACTTAGGGTCCGTTTGGTTTCATTTTGCATTTTGAGTTTTGTGTTTTCAACTTGCACTAAGAAATAACAAAAATAAGAGATGAAGATTTATATTTCTTAGTCATTGCGATGACCAACGGACAACGAAGGAGTTGGATTGCTCTCCGTGCTTTTGTTATCTCTCGAAACACGAAAAACAAAATAAACTTGTTTTCTATTTTACATGTTAATTTCATTTTTCAAAATTGTTTGTTTTTCAACAATACATAAAACGGACGCGTTTTTATAGAGGCGAAAACACAAAACTAAAAACGACAAACCAAACGGGGCCTTAGAGTTTTATAAACAACTACCGCACCAAAATGAAAACCCAGCTGCCAACACAAAAATTAAGGCACAACCATTTGGCTACTGCCCAGTAAAATGAATACATTTTTGTTGCCCTTCATATTTGGATTGGCCTAGCCCAAGATCTCATCATATTTACAGTTAGGCCGGACCTGCTCACTGGCTATTGATTACATTGGCTTACGTATTCTGTCTTTTACTGTACCAAAATGCGGGACCCACATAGATTCCACTGTAGCCAAATATACCACGCTTACATATGTTTGTTAGCAGTATCCTATTTTGATGGTTCGATATCTTCCTTATTTGTCATGCGATTTAATTCCTAATGTGACTGTACCCGTCTCATATCCTGGGAAGGTTCATTTTCTATTTGTTCCTGGACGTCATTGTCAAAAAATAAATCATTGACATACCGATGCTTGTGTATTTGTCTCACCCAGTTTCTAGGATTTTCTTTCATAATACTAGTGTTTATAAAAAATATCTTATGTTCATTATTATTTTATTTTAATTTTTATTCTCTACGTAACTACTAAAGAAGTCATGGATCAGTTGAATCAAGGTGAAGAAGCCGCTCCTCTTCTTGTAAAAATTGATGAAGGCAGAACATGTAAAGTGGTTGAATCCAGAAAGAATCATGCAAGAGATGCTCATATTTTGAGCTTTGCTTTCTTCTTTATTTTCTGCGCTTACAGTGCAGCTCAGAATCTTGAAAGCACTGTCAATAATGTAAGTCTGTATCTTTGATATATGTGAAAAATAAAGTGATCATAGAAGAAGATATATATATTTGTTAATTATCTGCGATTAACAGAAAGGAGATTTGGGAACAACGTCGTTAGCTGTTCTTTATACATCTTTCACTGTATTTTCGCTTGTGGCGTCTTCGATCGTGCGCGGATTGGGTTCGAAGACTGCACTGCTTCTTGGCAGCACCGGATATTTTGTGTTCCTTCTTAGTCATTTCAAACCATCATGGTAATTAAGTTTGAATTTTCTCGTCATTATGTTGCCATCAGGCCAAAATCAGACGTATGATATTATTTGTGAAGTCCAAGTGTTTAAAAGCATTTTCATTGTAATTTGATTGTACATCATGGTTAACTACTTTGATGCAAATAATTTGCAAACTAGTAAAAAGGACAGAGTCTCTGTTTTCTTATGTTATTGTAACAAATTTTTTTGTGTCAATGAATTTGTATATTAGATCATAATTTTATATATCGGATGAAAGTGAAGGTTTAATTGCACATTTTGAATTAAATAAAATAAAAAAACCAATAAAAGATTATTACAATAAAAAATGAACGAATTTTATCAAAAACATGCTTAAATAACAAGACATTATTGCAAAAAGTGCACATTAATTTTTTAACACTGAAGAAAAAAAATCAAATAAGCACAAGTTAGCTTGTCATTTCAAACGTTTAATCATCAGAATCAACTCTTTTCTCTAATTTAAAGTTTAACCTTAACTTTAAGCTTGTTAAAAAAACAAAAATTCACAATTAACCTAAACAACCGACCATTTGCTTGATCCATACCAATGTTTGAGTAATCTTATTCATTTGTGTCTTCGTCTAGCGAAAAAACACACAAACCAATTCAAATTTTAAAGGGCTAAATGATAAATAATACAACGTATAAAAAAAGTAGATCAATGTTGCATATGCTATATAAGCTATCAGCTACTATTAGTTATCTTGTTTTTTATTCTCCAAATACTATACTAGTTTGAAATGTTGGAAAAATTTATATTATTTTGTATATAAACGGTAACTATATTAATTAGCCATTTTGTTTTCGCCGACATTTGAATTTTTTCATGAGTATTTGCCGTGCACATCCATACATATATGAGAAATAAATTTTCATTATGCAACTGTAAGTGGTTAAATAATGTGAAATTGATAACATGTTTTCTAAACTTTAAAATTAAATCTTATCTTTTAGATTGTTAAAAGGTAAAAAACAAATATATTAATTTTGCATATGTTATATATGTGCTCATTAATTCTACATTTTGTTTTATCGGCCCAACAACGATACAAGACATCTAGGGCTATCATGTCTTGTTATATATAAACCATATATTATTTTATTATTTTATTATTTTGTTTTCTCCAACACTTTACTTATTTAATGAATATTTGTAATACGCATCCATACTTTCATGAGAAATAAATTTTCATTATGCAATTGAAAGTAGTAAGAGAATGTGAAATTGATAAATATATATATTGTGTTTGAAAGTAAAAAGAACGAGATAAGTATGATTTCATTAACAAAACCAACTCCAATTATATGAAGTGATGAATCAAGAATCATTCAAAAAATGATAGCCATGGCACAATGTAGTTGGTTCATTGCAATAAGGACAAATTTTGCTTATAGATCCGAGAAAAAAAACCTATTTCAACTTCAGACCTCGTTTAAAATTTATTATTAAAATAGGCATCTTTTTACGTATAACAACATTTTATACTTGCGCAATTCAAATATGCACAAGCACAATTTTTTTTATTTCCACTTGCGCAATTCAAATTTGCGCAAGCACAGTTTTTTTTAATTACACTTGCACAATCTAAATTTACGCACACACAATTTTTTAAAAAAAAAATACACTTGCGCATATTTGGATTGTGGAAAACTACACATATTTTTATAATAAGTTTTGAACGAGATCTAAAGTTGAAATATGTTTTTTATTCTAAGCCTATAAGCAAAATTTGTCCTTGCAACAATTAGTTCATTTCCATTAAATAATATTAGTTAGTAAAGGACAATTAAACATGAAATTGTCAAAATACAGTTGAACATGAAATTTTGAAAGCTATTTGTTGATAATGGTTCAAACATCAAACATGGATTAATCATATACAATCAATTTTACTTCATTAACAATTAACAATAGATAAATATAGATGTAACGTTTATAGTTTTTTCACGATAACAATATGCACAACACAACTATTTTGCAGGTACACAATGGTGCCAGCTTCTTTATATCTTGGCTTCACTTCATCCATAATTTGGGTTAGCCAGGTAACTAACTAGCTATGTCTACTTATATTCATTTAACTTACATACTTAATACTCCACGTATGGAGCAATATGATCATGAATAGTGTAAAACCTCAGGGCACATACATAACTTCTGCTGCACGCAGTCATGCAAGAGATAATAACCTGAACGAAGGAACTGTAATCGGTAGCTTCAATGGTGAATTATGCGGGTTGTTTGCTAGCACACAAGTCTGTTATTTGTCTTACTGGTTCAGTTATTTCGTTAAACACTAAATCAAACAAATAACATTTTGGCGTATGGTTCATTATGCAGGTCATTGGCAATTTGATCACACTTTTCCTGTTAGGGGATGCGAAGGTGCACTGTCTAACTGTCCTTGCTCCTTATGAAAATTTTACATTTTTACAACAGTATATGTAAATTAGATTTTAGTTGGTTATACAATATAATGCAGGGAGGAAGCACAAACTTACTGTACGCTGTATTTGTTGTTTGTATGATAGTGGGTGCTATTCTGCTCTGTTTCTTAACCAAAAGAGAAGAAAAAACTGTAGAAATAATTACCAATGAGAAATCTAGCTTTGGTAACACACTTAGTTCAATGGTTGCTCCTTTGCTTGAATCTAGACTGCGTTGGATTGTTCCTCTTCTTCTTTATTACGGCTTACAACATGCCTTTGTATGGTAAATAATTCGTATACCTATTAGGCTATTACCTACCACTAATGACATTTTACCCATTTTCTAATGTTTTGTATTATTATCTTTTCTTTGTAGGGCTGAATTCACAAAACAGGTTGTAGTACCAGCACTTGGAGTATCCGGTGTAGGTGGTGCAATGGCTGTTTATGGAGCCACTGATGCAATAGTAAGTTTAATTATTCAAGCTATCTTTCTTTCTATACATCCTTTTGTTTTATTATTGCAATGCAGATACAACATTATAGGTTATTGTTAATGAACCTTTTCTGTGTTTCAGAGCTCGGTGGCTGTAGGGCGACTGACATCAGGACTTCATTCAATAACTTGGACAGTCAGTGTTGGGGCAGGCCTTCAAACATTGGTCATGCTTTGGCTTCTTTTAGGCTATAGGTTAAGTACTCATTCATACATGCTGATATATGGATTATAGAGTCTTCTGCATGTTGCTTGAAATATGTATTATACTGTACAGCTTAAGTAGCGGTGTACTAGGCAGTGTTTACCCACTAGTAATGGCTGCACTATGGGGAATGGGTGATGGAGTGTTAATGACTCAGTTGAATGCTTTGATTGGACTGCTCTGTGAATGCAACACTGTAATTCTATTTATCACCTCTCATTTATTTTTCAACTGTACATTTAAATTTATTCCTTGTTGCTTATATATATTTTTTCTTTTCTTTTGTATCATAATGAACAGGAAGCAGCATTTGGGCAGCTGAAGATGTGCCAAGGCGGCGCCATTGCTGCAATTTTGTTCTTAAGTCCGCTTGTAACGTTTCAAGCAATGCTTGTTATTATGATTGCTTCTTTGTGTGTTGCAATGTCTGGATTTCTACACTTCACGCTCAGTTACAAAAGACCTTCACTCTCAGAATCTTGATTTTCAGTCGTTCAAGATTGAAGTATTCATGTAAACTCATTTTTACAGATCATATTGTAGCTGGTACCAAAATTTCGAAAGATTCACGTGTGTAGATATTTGAATTGGTCATATGACATCTCATATACAAAAATAGCAATTTCATGTGTAGAAACAAATTGTTTCATGCGTACAGATTTAAATTGGTGATAAGTTATCTGATATACAAACAGCACATTCTTGTGCAGAAACAAATTGATATGGACGTATGTGTATAAACAACCACAAATAATAGGTTTTAGATTTGCATAAAACAAAGCTAGATGTTCTATAGTATAAAAAAAATTTCACCGTTACAGTTGCAAACCACACAATAACAAAAGAAAGTACATCACAATCAACAAATATTATAATCTACAACATACATGTAATAAAGATACATTGATGTACATGATAAACCATATAGTTTTATGAATTCTTTTTAGAATTTGTCATATTATCCCAACAAGAAAAGAGTAATCTTAGTATAGAGTAAAACACAGCTGAGATGCAGGTGGTGATGAAATTCCAACAAGAGGAAGGCCAGTACCAAGGATAGAGCAGCCGGAAAAAGAGGCTTATCATATGTCGTGGGTGACGCCCAACCTACATTGATATAACCCATTAGATGATATAGCATTATTATAATTATAGAAAGAATAAGTGAGTATATTAATTTCAGTATCAAGTGTGCAATTTTCATCTTATAAGGATCATGACCTACAGATACAAATTACAAGGAATTATTGTAATTGGACTTATTGTAAAAAACTCTAGCATCATGATACCAATTTTGTCCCAACAAGTACTTTTTTTTTTCCAATGAATGTCACAAGTTTTTGAAGATAACGAGTTGCAAATTATAAATTTATAATGGCACATAAAATCCACTTTTGGAGATGCCATTATAGAATGATGAAGCAGTGAACTTACAGGGAACAGAAAATCTAAAGTATCCCAGGCTGCATGACGAACAGCTCTAGTTGGATACATGGGACCTCCAGGAGATGTGAAGCTGTACAGACACGCCTTCAGTCTTGTGCTTGTTGTCATCCTCAGCTCCCATCCTGAAGAATTAATACGTTCATTTTTACAACTTGATCTTTTTTAATGTTAATAACGATGTTTATATGAAGTTAGGAACCAACCTTGAAGGACTCGCATACGAGAGAGATAATGTAGAAGTACTGGTTCTATTTTTAGCTTTTGGAGCTGAAATGATATGTAAAAAAAATAAGAGTAAAATATAGCTGTAGTCTGTAGATGTTAAGTGAGCTGTACAAAATATATGAATTTTTTTCATAAAGGAAACCTGATCAGTAAGCTCGATCACAAAGAAATCTGCTGCACCACCAACAAGGAAAGCATTGTTAGGAGTAGGATAATGTTCAAGGAAAACTTCAAGCATGTGATCTGCACGTAAGGAAAGCGTTTTCATTAGAAAAATGGAATGCAAAAATCCAAACTTCCTTGTTTTCCCACATTGGTGAACCTATTAATTAATTACCTATTATTTCATAATTTCCGATTTCCGATTGTAAGTGGAAGAGGGAATTAGGAAAAAAGACAAACTTTGAAGAAAAAAATTAGACTGAACGATACTAAGATTCATTTTTAGACCGAAGGACAAATGCTAGTTATAATTAGCATTATATTCTACTTTTACACTACACAAAATGCTAGTTATATCTAGCATTGTAATCAGTTTTATACTATATAAAATGCTAGTTATAATTAGCATTGTCCTTCAACCTAAAAAACAAAGTTGTTATCCTTCAATCTAATTTTTTTTTTTAGATTTGTCCTTGTGCTAGTTTTCCTGTAAGTGGAATATAAGAAGATATGGGAAAAGATTTGCTACGGATCATGCAAAAATTTGCACAACTTGTAGCAGCATAGAGAGGAAAATCTGGAATTATGTGAGGGGCAGTCCCACACATGGGTTCATCATTAAGTTTCCTCTGATGAATATCAATTAGAGTTAGTTACAAAAGCAAAAGAAGACCTTCTGAAATAACTTATGTCTGAAACAGGCCTCATCTGAAATCTATATGTGCCTGTGCTGACTCAAAAAAAGGCTACATTTGTAATAAGTTTTAAATGAGTCTTGTTTTTGAAATTGGCTTCTTCAATGGGTCTAGATCACAAATGAGCTCTAAAAATTATGTCATGGGAAATAGCTTATCCTCACCTAAATTGTAGAAGAAGATGAACCTGGAAAGAACAGAAAAGAGGGCACGGCGTGTCTGCAATAGATTAAACTTGTCAGGGAAATCAATTTAAAAACATATATATCAGAATTGACCTAAAAACAAGACTCTTGTCAAGAAAAAGCATGAGGTGACAAGAATGTGGAAACACATACCTGCAAAGTAGTATTACTGAGGCGCTCTGGAACAATGGCCACTTCCTGGAGTAGATACTGGTTTGAGAAAATAAACAAATTTTTAATAAAAAACATGCACCAGTGTATGATGATGGAAAGAATAATGCAATGCATTGAGGTCTTACACTGAACAGGGATAAAAAGCGCCTTGTATTTGTCTGAGTATCAATCCTATCAAAATGCACGAAACCTTAAGCAATTTTATACTTTATGATTATATAAATATGCATACTTGACAAAACGCCAGCACTATTTGAATCCTATTTATATGTTGATTGCTAAGGAAAATTCACTGCATGGTTCATCTTTATAATAAAACTAATATACTAATTGTTGGAAGTTTTTCATATAAAATTTTCAGCAAATGATTGACTACGCAAAGTCCAAAAGCGGGGGGTTGTGGAGGTCTAAGGGACAACGCCTGTAACACCCCTAATTTTAATGATGACATTATTCAGGAGATTTAATTAGAATAATGTAGATAAGAAGATTGAGGTTGATTAATAAAATTTAGTGGCCGTGCTTATTTAACTAAATGAACTTATAAATGGTTAAGTAATTAAATATAAGGGCATTAGCGTAAATAGCCATCCATATTTCCCACTTATACTATTCTCCTTAGTCATACACGTTCATTTTACCTCAAACAACATTTATAACCGTAAGAAGAAAGCAAGGCCGACCATTAGAAAGAGGAGAAAATCAAAGTGAAGCTTGGGATCAAGCTAGAAGAAATCAATCTCGATCAAACTTCAATTTCCTTATCCAATCTAAGGTGAACAATAATTTCTACATGTCTATTTTGGTTTTATAATCATATGGTTTCGGATTTAAGGGTAAACCTGTTTTATGATATATTGAATGATGATATGCTCGATTTATAAATTGTATGGTTTTAAACAAGGTTGTTTAAAGGAGATATACACGGTTTTAGGGTAGGGTAAAACCGAAATTAAATGATTTTTAAACGTCATGGGAAAATTATCTGTTATCAAAAACATGATTTTGGAGTTGAGTTTCAATTTTTATAATTTTCCAAGCCGTAGAGAATTAGTTGTGAATTTTCAAAGGAAAATATGGTTATTTGGGTTTATAAATTTGTTTTGAAAAATATATTAAGAATTTAGGTCTGAAATTTTGATATGTTAGATAACATGATTAAAATGAACTTATACAATTTTTGGGGACTAAGTGATTTAGCATGGAAATTAAATTATTTCGAAAGGAGGACCTAAATGATTTAATTGTTTTTATAAAAGGAAGGGCTTATTTGTCAAATGTTAATTTGATTTTAGATCTGAGAAAATGCGGCAAATATTATCCAAATTATTTAAAAGTTGTGAGAGTCAATCAAATGTTTACAAGTAGGCAAGTTTGTTACAAAAAGTTTACTTATTTTGGCAAAATTAGTTTTTACCCAGAACAAGGTGGTTCTGCCTTCTTTGGCAGGCCTTTCGACTTCAATGACCAACAAGGTCAAAAGCAACGCACATGATATCATTCAGGTGGTATGCAGTGAATTGGACCAAGTCGGAAGGTATGGTGTCGAAGGGTTGCTTTCAAAGGAAATGGACCCTTAGTTTACGTTGATTCGAAAAAGAAAATCACTTGTCTGTTTTAAAAAGCTTCCGACAAAGTCGAAAGCTATGTTTTCTTTCAACAAGGTCGAAAGTTATGCCTGCTTTCGACGGGTTCGAAAGCTATGGTTTTGAAATGATAGTTTTTAAAGGAGCTTTCGACACAGTCGAAAGCTATGTTTTCGAAAGGTTGTTTCAAAGAGGATTTTGAAAAAAGAGTTGCCGCCTTTGTTTTTTGTTTAAAGCTTTCGAAAGGATCGAAAGCAGAAGCTTTCGACATTGTCGAAAGGTTTAATGGTTTTTATAAAAAAAACAAACCGTTTCCCAAACCTTTCGAAGGGGTCGAAAGGTTCGATTGTTTCCCAGATGTTTTAATGCTTTCGAAATGATGGTTTCGACACCATCAAATTTCCCTAATATTTTACAAAATACGAAGTAATATTTTCAAGTACAAATCCAATGCTTTCGGAATATTTGATTTTCAATGATTTCGAAAGGTTCTACTCTATTTAATGATACTTTAACAAGGTCGAAAGGTTTCGAAGGAAGTGTTTTAAAGTATTGAAAAAGCTTGGAGCCTATTGTTTTAAAAGATATGATTTATGCTTTCGAAGGGGTCGAAAGAAAATCTTTCGTGGGGGTTGAAAGTAGAAGTTTTCGACGTTGTCAAAAGGTTTAAAAACTATACTCAAATTTTTTAAGAAAAATCATGGCTTATATAAAGGAGTTTTGTAATGACTTTAAATATGTGATTTTGAAGAAGTATGGTCTTGATAAATATAAGTTAAAAATGTTAACTGTGTTTTATATGAAAAGTATTTCAAGGACCTTATACCCACAGGAGTGGCATTGTTAAATTGTTGTTTTGCTTTTTCAAATATAAATATATTCACATGATCACCCATAACTGTATTTTGAAAAAAAGAGGGTAGAAAAACCAGGTATGTTAACTCTGTAGTGAATATAAATTGCTTAAACTCTTGAATGAGTAGAATTGCATCCAAGGAGTCAGGGTGACCAAAAATATAGGATGCTTAAACTTAGTAGTTACTGGAGGTAATCAAAAGGTTCATAGTAAACCCATGAAAACTATGTATTAAGGATAATTGGCAGGAGCTAATTGGTTTGTAGTGAACTCATGAAAACTATATCCGGATTAAAAAAGTGGCTAATGGAAGTATCAGTAGGTTCCTAGTTAACCCTGTAAAGCGAGTTACTAAATAAATCCATAGGTTCCTACTCAATCCATGAAAACTAGATAAGGTAATTAGTTATTGAAATGACTAATAGATTCAGAAGGACCCATGAATTAATTAAGTTAACTAGCAGGAGCCTATAGGTTCTTAGTGATCCCATGAAAACTATGAATAGGACATGGTGTCCATTAATTATAACAAGGTTATTAGTAAACCCATGAAAACTAAAAGGTTAATAGTGACCCTACAAACTATAATATGACAGGGTGTCAGATTAAACCAGGAATGGGAAATCCTAAATGTTATCAAGTATGCATATCATCATAATATTTTGAAAATGTATGTTTTAACCATTGTGAATGCAGAAACACAGAATATGGTTTTAAAAAGGTTTTAGGATACTGTGAGGGGAAAACTCGTTCCGCTAAGCGGCGTGGTCTCACTAGATATCTAAAAGGATTGAGATGTTAGATTATTATTCATACCAGGCTTTATGTCTGACTCGAAGTTTTTGTTTTTCCCTTAAACTCTCGGACACTCAATTGATTTTGAATAGTTTGAGATTTATGGTTTTCAGGTTTTCTTCCTAGACGAATAAAGCTTCCGAAGGCATGCAGGAGGCAGTTAATTATTTAAAGTTATCTTTTTTCGTTATGTATTTGGATGTAAAAGCAAATTTATTAGCCTTACTATATACTCTGATCAACCAAGGGAACATCTTCATATGTCGCTCTTGGCGTATTTGTAATAATTATATTTTGCTAAATGTGGTTACGTTTTTGGGATTATGTAATGAACATCAAGTGTTTTGATTTGAATGTGGAAATATGTTTTGAACTATTAAAATTTTCCATATTTCTGTGATCTATGTATCTAGCACCGCCGTATTTGGTCATCGAGAATTAATAACTATGGATGACTGCAGCATCTATAGCCGTTAGTTTTGAGCCTCCAAGTAGGGAATGTTACAACGCCCCTTAACAAGATGCGGGCAGAGCCCCGTGAAAAGAAAAATATGTACTGTTGGTGGTAGAAATCCAAACACCAACAGTTATATTTGTTGGCACAAGTGTTTCAACAGTTACCGCCAACAGAAACCTCCATTTTACATAAATAATGACTTCCCGAAGAAAGAAAAAAAAAAGATAAAATAATCCGAGAAAAGGAAAAATATTCTTAAACGATAGTGACTTGTTCGTGCTTTGGAGTGATTGTTCTAATTTTATTCTCAACACAAATTACATATAAAATTCACTTCTGAGTTGTAATGTTAAACCATCCAATGTTGTCACACCTCACAGTATCACACAAATTGATCTAGGTTCAGAATTTGGGCAAATGATTAATGATATGTTTGGCTATGAAAAATATTTGTGCTCGTGACTGATATAAAGGTTACATTTGCTCATATATTTTTATGCTAGCGGTATCTATCTAAAGAGGCTGACTATACAGGTTTTTGTAGCAACTTCAAACAAAATACTTTACTACAAATATGCTTTTCATTGCAATGGAAGAAAAAGATAAAGAACAAAACTTACCAAAATACATTTGTAGCGCCTTGAATGAGAGCAGATCCATATCTTGAAGCAGCTTCAGTGTTTTCAAGAGGGATTTCAAATAACTGTGGAAAAGTCCAACCACATGATCAGGCTAGTAATACATACAAAACACATGTAACAATTGAAATTAGACCATCATTATTACAACATGTGCACTACAGGCAGAACAGAAAACCAGATGACCAGATAACATGTGTAACATAAGACACTAATACATGTATAACATTAGACAAATATTATTAAAGCTGCACACTTCTGACAAGTTTTGACAACCTTATTCCAATGCTCAAAATGTAATTAAGACAAAGATCATGACAACGTATTTAGAGGAAAACGCATGAAATACAGTAAATATATTAAACTAAACTGCCATAAGAAATAATAAATGTTTTATAGTCGTGTGCTGACTCTATTTTTAATAATTATTTGAAGCTCCATTTTTACACAATGTATGTCAGTAACAAGCAATACCTAAGATGATGATGGTTATTATTATTATTAATTATGGCTTAAAACTATCTGTTTGAGCACGCATATGAGTTTACTAACTAGATTTGTTGATTTACACATTTCTATAGTTAATTTAGTGAATAAACATTGACCAAGTTCTCAAGCTAAACAAAAATATGGATATGATGTTTTCACATTTCTTATTTGCATAATTATAGCAGTAAACACAAAGTATATGTGGAAAGACATATGACTCAAGTATGGAAGGTACAAGAATTCTTTCAAATATATATTTTTTCAGAAAAAACGGAAATAGAAAAAAGAAGAAGAAGAAGAACCATCTGACACAAATTTATCAAATACTACAATTTTCAAGTACCAACTGAAATGAAAAGTACGCAATGTAGGCCACATCTGCAGAAAATACTCACCCACTTATGAAAAAGAAGAGCAAATATATGAGATGCAAAAGATTGACTCCAAAGCTGGACGATCAAATCAAGGATGCACTTTCCATTTTCCGGTACTTTGACATAGTGATTTGCAAGAACATCATAGAAGCACAGGCTATTCTCAATTCTGTCACCTGCTGCTCTGACATCGTTTTCGTCGCTACTCAGAAGTATCTCTGTTTTTCATTCAGATTATACGGTAGTCAGATAGATCTTGAATTCCATTGTTGATCGTAATTTGATGATAAAGATGATGATATATATTATGAATAAATAAACATGAATTAACTCTTTTTCTCTCTCTTTTTATACAAGTGATTAACTATCATGCAAGCCAAGTGTCAGTGGTTAGATTTACTGTGATTGATTAAAACATGCTTATTTGAACAATATAACAAAGATGAAGTAACATTCCAACTGCAACTTATTTCAACAAAAAAGATTAGCAGATACAAAAATTATATGCATAAATAGTTTCATTTCCAAAATGAAAATAAAATGTATATTATGACAGAGGTGGCCAAAAGTTCCAACGCTAAAGATGCGTTAACGGAACATTTGAACAGTATATTTTGATGAACGGAGAATATATATATTTGTGTTATGAATTATGAATGGGGTATTTGAGCGAATTATTTGAAATGGACACAAAAATAAATGTATATTTCAATGATTGTTTATTATTATTGTGCAATATAGTTTAATTAATTTAACTGAAATAAAAATAAATGTGAAAATCAAAATAATTTCTTTTATTGTCTAATACATTCTAATCGACACACATATTAGTTTGTCGTTATGGTGTTTGTGTAATATGGTATTTTTTATATTATAAATGAAAAATAGAATTATAAAAATAAATTTTTCGAAGTAGCAATTATAAAAAAATTAAAATGGCAAAGAAGAACGCAAAGAGAATGGTGAGTGAAGTAAGAGGTCGGACGTACGAAGATCTATATCAAAAACTAAGTACGAAGGAGGGTGAAAAAATGTCTATATGATAGCTAGCTAAGCTCTGCGAGAGGAAGACGAGAGACCTCAACCAAGTTAAATGCATCAAGGATGACGATAATAAACTTTTGGTGAAGGACGATGAGATAAAAAATAGATGGAGAGATTACTTCGACAAGCTATTCAATGAAGAAGACGATAGCACTACGATCGAGCTGGACGACTCTTTTGATGACACTAGTATGTTCTTTGCTGATGATGTTGTGCTAATTGACAAAAATAGAATTGAGGTTGATAGACAACTAAAGTTGTGAAGAGTCTTTAGATTTAAGTGATTTTAGGCTTAGCAGAACTAAAATAGAGTATATGAAGTGCAAGTTCAACGGTGTCAGGTCAGAGGATGGAGATGTCACTCTGACCGGACAAGTAATGCCCAAAAAGAAATCCTTTCGATATTTAGGATCAATGTTGCAGTATGATGGTGAGATTGATGAAGATATTAGTTTTAGAATTCAAACGGAATTGATGAAATGACGACAAGCGTCTGACATTCTCTGTGATAGGAAAGTCTCACAGAAGCTTAAAGGAAAGTTCTACAGAACGGCAATCAGACCTACGATGTTGTATGGTGCAGAATGTTGGCCTACTAAAAGTCAACACGTCCAGCAGATAAGTGTAGCAGAGATGTGTATGCTGCGATGGAGCTGCGATCATACAAGAAGAGACCGAATTAGAAATGATGATATACATAATAAACTTGGAGTAGCACTAATTGAGGAGAAGCTAGTCCAACACCGCTTAAGATGGTTTGGACATCTCTAACGGAGGCCTCTTGATGCACTTGTGCGCGTTGAAATTATAGGCCGCGTCGAATGCTCAAAGAGAGATAGAGGTCGACCAAAATTGACATGGAAGGAAGTAGTAAAAATAGACTTGAAGGATTGGAATATATCTGAAGAGCTGATGTCGAACAGGAGCGCATGGAGGTTAGTGATCCACCTAACAGAACCATGAGCAAGGAGTTTTTTTTGGCTTAGGGTTAGTTTAAGGGTAGTATTATAAGTTTTAGATTATATGACTAGTGAATAGGAGCCTAAGACGTAGTGTTTGGTCTTCGGTCAATATTACTATTAGTATTATTATTATCATCATCATCATGGTTTTTTTTTAATATATATTTTTTTAATTATTATTTTTATTTAACTTAGTTATTATTATTAGTATTTGTTTACTTATTTGACTTTATTTTATTATTATTATTATCATGATTTATTGTTATTATTGTTGTTGTTATGACTTTTAAATTGACTTTGTCATTAGTTTTGGGTTCCACGTCTAGCCGATCTCAACTTGTTTGTGAATAATGCATTAATTGTTGTAGTTGTAGCAATTATTTTTGTAATGTTTGCCTATGCAAATAAGGAATAGGGTTGGCAATCCCCTAAGAAAGGATGTGGGGGCAAATCTCTCCATTAATTGATCGGAATTGCAGGGATCTAAGTGGTTGCGCCCTATTGAAGAAGAAAAAAGATACATGTTACTGACATCATTTTTCAATTTTACAAAAATATCAAATTAACAATTAGAAATATTTATATAATCTTTTTAAGTATCAAAATTTTCATTATTTATCATTTAACATCGACTAAAAGCATTTAATTAGTAATAATAAAATGAAAAATATTAAAATATAACCAATTACGTTGACGTCAAACGTGTCAGGCGCAAATGTATCATTTTCCAAAGCTTCTCCAATAAGTCAACTTTATCCCTTATTGTGTACCCACATCAAATGCAGCACTGACGCAGGACCAGTGGCAATAAGGTAAAATTAAATGCATGTTACCTAAAATAAGGTAAAATTGAATGCATGTTACCTAACTGTGTTGAAATAGTGATAGTAACTGGTCTTTGAACAAACTATGGAAGCGCTTTTGGAGAGCAAATTAGGCACACTAGAGGAGTTAGAAAAGGAGGAAGGAAAGTGAGGAATAATGTGTTTGTAAGAAGAGAAGTTATTATGTTATTTGTTATTAATGATTAGTTTAAATATCATAGTAATATATGCAATAAAAAAATTATTAATGAACAGCACATAAAATTTTAACTAAAATTCAAAACGACATCACAATATTACTGAATATAATACGAGAAATATATTGAAATATTACAAGTACATTGATAAATATATCATAGTGACATAAATACTAATACTCAGAACCAAATCCATCCATTTAGTATATCTACAACATTTCCATTATTGTTTATTTTTAATCACTATTGTCATCTAGCTCCTTGCAATGTCATCGGTCCAGAACTTTCATAAAGTCAGCTTTATCTGGTTGTATTGTAATGCATAAAGTGTCCATGTCAAATCCACTAATTCATTAAAGTCGAGCAACAATCTTTGCATAACTTGAAGGACTCAGTAGAGTTTGTATGTTATTTGTGTATTTTGTTTGATTTGTGCTTTCTAAATGTGTACGATATTATTGGTTTTGCCTATATCAATTTAAAATTGTATAGTTGGAAGGATCTACCGTAACGGCTCTTTTTGGGCAAGAACATGCGCATAAAATGTTATTCGGTTATATTCATATCTTGCAATAAAATTTATGTCAAATTATTCAGCACCACTGTCCTAATGGTTAAACGTTCTGACTTTGGTATGTGAGGTCACAGGTTCAAACCAAGTGTAGCATGCTTCGAACAACCGGACATTTGTTGACTTGTAGTATGCTTCATACTACCTGAAATTTGCAATACATCTATATACTACTATCTAAGTACTCAATTTAAATAAAAAAAACTTGCACCAAACCAAAGTTCTTAATTGGTCATATCCAAATTTATATATGTGAAAAGATCATAAGATTTGTAAGTAAGACATGTTTTGGATAAAAATTTAAATACAAAGTAACTCCAAACGTACCCTCATACGATCGGACCACCATTCTTCGCTTCTACAAACAATTGTTTTTACATTATCACAACATACCTCTATTTTATTGCAAAACTTCTCCATTTTATCTATTCTATGCGAACACCTTCATCCTTGAGTCATATCATCCAGTGTTGTTTTGTCATGAATGATAGTTACAATTTCGTTGTATTTCCTTGTTATCACTTTGTGCACTCCCTTTTTCCCAACATCCACCATGCGCCTTTATAGCACGTTGCAGTCAAGTAACCATAATTATTGAATTGTGGGAGCTTAAGTGACTTGATTTTGTGATATCTCGAAAATGATGTTTAGAAGCTGTTTTTTAGAAATGGATTGAGTCAGAAAGTAGGAAAGAAGAGATTAAAGAGAAGGTTGGGTTACATTTTAGCTCAAGTTACTGTTTTGAAGAACCATTAACCTTACATTCTCCCATAAATACAATGCAACCAAAAATCTCACTTTTATACATATAAGATTATTGCTCAAAATGATCTTAAAATAGCTATTGTGATTTTCTTCTGAATCATTATTTAATCTAGCTTTTTTTTTGAATTTATTATAAAGGTTGCATTTTTGAAATGAATGTACTCAAATATTGTTATTTATATTGCAGAAATAATGTCAAATTTCACTAAAAATATGTCATGCAATATGATTGTCATGTTATGTAGTTAGCTACTGGACAATAATTTATCATGCAAAAAAAATTACAAAATATATATATTTGCATTACCAACATTTATTGTTGTGCAACAATATAAAATAAATGCAATTTTTTTGCGTTACACTGCAAATATATGCAAAATGCTTACACTACAAAATATATAGGTGTTGTGATATAACACTCATATTTTCGCAAAAATTTTGTGAATCAAACATACGGAAAATATTAGATAGGCAAATCTTAATCATGCACGTTGAAATCTACAAACTTCAATCATACTCGGATGATATCCAATTTGACACACTTGGGGAAGTGAGTAATGTCGTCAAAGCGGTTTTCAACGTAGAGTACCATAGCATGACAACATTATGGCAATTGACATTGGAAATTTCAACCAAAGGTAACTGGAGTTTGATCATATCTACAAATGTTGATCGTAGTAACTCAAGTGGGTGTAGAAAGGTGCAGATTCTAACAAGACGCCAATTGATGGTGGTTGGCACGGTTGTATATAAGAGATAGAACCGACAACCAAAAGTTAACCAAAGCTAAGGTTATATATGATGTTATATAAGAAGATGGAAGGCAAATAAACAATGGAAAGAGCGTTTCAAGGAGTAATTTTTGAAGACTAATGTGTGCCAAATTTTCACTATATTTTTATTTTATTTACAAAAAGCTTTTTGTTGATGTCTGATATGTCCCTTGCATCTGACGTCAACAGTACAATTTTCTTTCCTTGCCCTACATTGAAAGTATTCGACGCCGCATCCGAGTATATTTTTGTTGTGAACGTACACCCAATATCACCATGAATAATAAAACCGATTTTGGCTTCGTTGTCTTATTAATAAGCTTTCAAATGTCATTGACATGGCCAAGCCACCGGCATGTAAATTTGGGTTTGGCTAACATGCTACTCAAATAATTGAGATTCCCATATTCAATATAGCATTAATAAACCAATGCTATCGGTGCCTTATACCACCAATACATGTAAATGTGAAATTCCCATTTCTAAGCCTTTGCTGAGCAAGTTCCAAAACCAAATGTGCAACCCTAAGTTTTGCCTCATTCAAAACTACAATGTTACCATTTTGCATGGGTGTTGTACTAATATATTGCAACACCAAGCTGAAACCAAAATATTGAAATTTCAAAAGAACTTTCTCATTGGATTAATAAATGAACCTTGCCTACATCAGCAGAATCGTTCCAATAACTGCAAGTAATCATAATTTATAATGACGACATTTTTTTTACCAACACAGAATTACTAAACGAAAATAAAAGCAAGTAGAAGAGTCACCTCGAGCTCGATCATCGATCTCCAAAGCAACATCAGCAAACAACTGTTGCAAAATATCAAATCGTTGCGACTTCGAAGCCAATGCCTGGTTACAACCAAGAAAAAGAGCCGAATTTTGATGATAAGAACATCCAAAGGAAGAAATGATTATAAAAAATAGCACCTTTTGCAGCTTCCGCTCGATTTCTTGCGTAAGGGCGGTCAAATAAGCTGATCTGTGTTGTAGTGAAGCTTCCTGCATCCTCCAATTGCATTTGAGTATAGTTACAATCTTCGATTTCAAACCCTAACCCTTGATTTTTTTTTTTTTATTATATTGTCTGGCGTCGATTTCAGATTACGCAGAAGAAATGGGGGTGAGAGAAGATTTTGCTGGCGCTTATTTGCTGCGTGTACGTGGCAACTGGCACAAGATGCTGGAATGTAATTTACGTGCTTACCCTTCATGCTTTCTTACCAGATTTTTTGGTTTTTGTTTGTCACTCGAAAAAGGACTCTCCTGGATGTTTCGTGACAATGTACCTGCCCAGAGAAAAAAGAGTAATATGACATGGATCGCTTTCTATTAATATATATAAATTATAAAGGTGAATATTATAAAAGTTAAATGGACATTACTGTAATTTTCATTTGCTATGACATATATGAATAGAACTTCATTGTATGTTTACACCCATAGTGAAAAAAATATCTCCTCTCTCTTTTTCTAATGATTTTTTATCCTCTTATAGTTTACAACACGTCCTCAGCACGATCTCTAAATAGAAATTATGGATATAGAGTTATGATAATTTAGAAGATCAGATCCACTCTTTTTCATGTAGGTACATCTCTTTCTGTTAATCAATTACTAAAATCATGTATGACTTCTAAGATTACTTCCCTTAATTTTCTCTAATTGAAATAAATATTGTTTATTCTTTCAAAATTAATATTTGATCAATATCCAAATTTCTATATGTTTGATTAAGTTTTGAATGGAATTTGTTTATTAGTCATTGAATCCATGTATTATCTTACTCAAATTACAGATCTGTTTGAACTATGTATGAAAGATTTCTTTTTTGATAATTTTGGATTTGATTTATTATTAAGTTCTTCCTAAACTAAAAGGTAATTTTGATGTAGAAAGAAAGATCTAAATGATTTGTATATAGTTTGTGTAATGAAATAAAATTTTGAAATGTTTTTAGTTTTGAGAAATAATCTTAGTTCCCTAAATTTCTAAAAAAACTTGCGTTGATTTGAAGATCTATATGCTTGTTTTGATATATTTGATAAAGAATTATGGAGTTAATTTTCTTATGAGGGAAATAATTTGGATTTGAGATATATAGTTTTTTTGTTTATGAATAATATGAACAGATCTACATAATCTAGAAACTGCTTATGTAAGAGAATATAAAAGTTTGGTTCTATGATTATATTATTTTACTTAATTTTTTGATTGAGCGTTATACATAAGAGTAGGTTATTTTATTGAGATATTTTTTTTGATAACTAAAGTGATAATTTATGCAAGCAGGGCACTCATTATGATATGCTCATGAGCTCGAACTCATAACCTCTAGAACCTTTTATCTAAAGAGTAATACCTCTAACCACTTGAGCTAAAGGTCTTTGATCTGATTATTGAGAAATAAAGTTTCTTTTATGGTATTCATTTTGATTTTATTACTGAGTAATATTATAGCTAGATCTGAATGAAGTTCTATTGCTTTAAGTAAAAAAATTCAATTGATTCATATATTTATAAAGAAATCATTTTGTTATGGCAATAGTTTATATTTAGACCACATAACGGTTAATTGCATTTATTTTTATAAATGCATTAAACGTGGTCGTTATGGCAATAAATTAAATTACCTTATTATCATAAGTGCATTAAATGCATTGGTTATGTAAATTAAATGTTGTATGTGTTTGAAATAAGAATATAGATATAATTTACTATTTGATGTATTTATTTTTGACAAGTAATGTCTGATGTAATGGAAGAAATAAATTTGAACAGCTTGAAGTTGTGTGGAGAAATTTTTTTAAGCAGAAGTTGTATAACTCAAAGTCCAATACTTGAAGTCTTGAAATATGAAAAGACTTTTTGATAAAGTTTACAAGCTCGAATTCTTATCGATATTTTTTTATCAACCAAAATGTATAAGCTTCTAAACTAGAAGTTTGCAAAAAGTTTGAGAACAAGAAGTTCATCATAAATTAGTGAACATGAAGTTTTTCATGAAAGAGAAACTCGAAGCTTTCTTGAAACTGTGTAAAATGATAAGATTACACTTCTTGAAGAATTTAAAAGAGATAAATACACCTTCATATAAGATTATGATAGTGCATTCAATACATTTCAAAAGCCTCCAAATGAGTTATACCTTACTTTACATCTTTACATTTACACATTATATTGACCAAGTATCCAGAAGATATTGTGTCATATGACATTTCAAACGTCCTCCTGATTGAAAATTAATTATTAATTTAGCCTTGAGAAGGAGCGCTCATTATTTATAAAGTATGAATTCAAATGAGATTTCAGTTCATATTTCTCATATTTCATTTCAGTTTATATGTTGTAGTTAGTTTAAAATATTTTCCTCCATTATGTACTTCCAACTATATAAAAGTACACATGATCAATTTATAGGTTTTGTGCAATGCAAAGCCTAATTTCATCTCAATATGTATAGCTTCAATTTAATTATTATTTCTATTGCTCTCCCATTGGTAAATCTAATATAACTCAAACTTGAAGTTTAGTGAGTGCTATAAAATAATTAGTAGAGTTGGTTTTTACTAATCTTGCTATGTTGGAAAAAACCGATGTTTTGATAAATTACTTCTATGCACAAATGGCTAGCTATTTAGTTAAAGAAATGCATTTAGCATTCAGCAGAAGAGACTACTCTTATGCCATAGGTGTGTGTATATTTTAATCTCTTAAAGTGATGTTTTAGAGTTTTATTGCAAAATCCAACATCCTAGAAGAGATGTTACAGAAATTTTATTTTTGTTAAATTATAATTACTTAAAAAGAAATGATATATCCCTGAAGGAACATCATATAAAACTCTAAAAGTAGTCAAAAGAATTTATCTCCAAAAGGGATATTTTATAGCAATACCTCACTCTGAAATTAATGGTTTTATCTCTCACATCTAACATTTATTTAGCGCGCCTAATTTTGTTACTGTATTTAAATTTTGATACAACATTTCAAAAGTAGTTACAAAAAAATCTCCAACAGATATATTTTATGCTACTGTAAAAGTAGCAACTATGTAATTTATGTAAAAAATGATATTGTATATTGATATGACATTCTAAAAGTATTGCATACAAGGTATCTCTAGAATAAATATGTAACACTCCAGAAGCAGTGATGGTAAGATATCTCTAGAAGAGATTTATAAAATGTCCTTAAATGAGAAAATAAAAAATACCATTGTCATGGACCCGTAGTCCCATTAGACAAATTTAAGAGTAAATAGTGATTTGTGATCTATTACTTTTCAAAAACATACTATAAATTGAATATCATATGCATAATGATTTTTGAAGAAATATCTTTAGATATTCTCCTAAAGAGATAAACTAAATGTCATATCATAATTTTCACAAAAGCTATAAATACGGTCTTGAAGTGATCTGTATGTGTAACTAATTTAATTACATATTTCTATAACATTTCAAGTATCCAGAAGATACTCTTTTTTTGTTGTAAAATTACATTTTTTTATCGAACTCTCAATAAGAGATGTTTATGTCTATGCAGTTAAAGCGCTCTGCCGTTCCATAGCATTTGAGGTGCGAAAAGTTATAGTGGAGATATATCGGAGATATAGCAGGATATAGCGGACGACTTTAAAAGGAGGAATGATGAACATTATACATTAAAAAAAGGAACAAGTATTACTTATTATTTTCCACCAAGCAAAACAAGTTATAATAAAGTAAAGATAAACAAAGTTGACACTTAAAAAGTTAGAACTAGTTATAATAACCAACAACTTATATCATTGTTATATCAACTTTGAAGTTACCATAAAACTTAAAAGCAAGACATCAAGCAAAATGCTTATTTATAGGAAAGGAGGATATAGTGGGACAACAAAATCGAAGATATAGCGGATTATTGCCGCAATATCGGGGATAATAGCGGATCCGCTATATTGGGCCGCTTTATTGGAATATCGTTGCCCCAAAAGTCCGCTACGGGATATATCGGGCAATATCAGGGAATTGACTGCACAGGTCTATGTGTATTTCAAATTATGTATTATTCTCTGATAAATAATGTTCAATAGAGATATTTGAAATATAACTGAAGAATAAACCTTAACAACTTCAAGTTGTGTATAGGATTTATTTGAACCAGAAGTTCAACATGGTTTCAAACCAAATGTTTTGAGCATAAGCATGCGGTCTTTAAGGATTCACATTAACATCGATTGATAAACAAAAATTAATAGTTTGGATCCTTGTAATAGTTTGTTCTAAAATCACTAAATCAAATGAGAAATAATATGTGTGTGTGTGTATAGTATGTGGACACATGTATATACACGTGTATGTTGATATTTAACTAACAACCTGAAGATTATTTGACTAAATTGATATGAGCTCATCTTATAGATTATCCATAGATATCATTCAATGATTTAAAGTTTATTCAAAATAAATGTTGAATGACCTAAAGTCGTGTATGTATTCAAATGATCTATGTAATAATTAAATTCCTCCAACTGGTTAGATCAATGAATGAAAACAAACTCTAAAAGCAAGCAACATCACTTGAATGCATCTTATCAATTAATAAAAGAATTATCCTCTCATATGTAATATGTATGATGTATTTGCTAGTAGCACGATCGTAATGGATGAAAATGAGAATCCAAAGACGATAATTATTAAATGTGACAACGTTCGTCAATATTGACGGGAGGATAAAAGGGATACAAGTTTATTCTGATTATCAAGATTAGATATTTGTTAACATATACAATGTTGCAAATATTAAGTAACTTGAATAAATTATCGATAATATCCTTAGAAAACTTGCTCCAATATAAGTTTAAATCGTCGAAGGATCAAAAAGATATAGACCACGAATGAAGTGTGGTGGAGAAGTCAGTTCAAAATATTTTTGGAGTAAGTCATAAAGACGCCAAATAAAAGAAGTGAGTGTTCAAGAAAACTAAATGGTGCTTTGGAAGAGACCTGTAACAACCCACTCTAAAATGGATCTAAATTTTGACCGAGGAAAAGCCCATCAAAACTTAGAATCATTCTAAGGTAAGATATTGGTAGTAAAAAAAATAACATTACAGAGCTATAACTAAACTTTAAGGACTCACGGCGGATGGAACAAAATATAACAGTAAAATGTACCCATTTATTTCAAAATCATAACAATGTCAAATACAAGATACCATCAAACCATAACATAATCCGTCACAATAATAGTCTGAAAACATGGGTACATATGAAAGAAAATAAAAATGGTAAATACTGCCATAAGTCCACCACCTCCATCTCCAAGCGTCACCTTTTCCATCAACGTCTTCAACCTGTGTTGTAATGAGGTGGGAGTCAGAACAACAATATACGGTGAATAAAAACTGCGAGCCTTACCTTTTTAGTACTTGGGCAGTATATCTCAAAATAAAAATGTGTCTGGGAAAAATAAACCATTTAACACTTCTTTCTAAGGAAATGAGGTGGGTCCAAACACTTAATATCTTCCATTCCAGAAGCAAATTTCTAGATCTCATAAGCCAATCATACGTCATAAACAGCTAATAATGTAAAAGACGGTACCCAAGCCACTTTATACCTTTTATTGGAAAATAGGCAGACTTTGATAATTTAATACCTTAATTAAGGCAGACCCCATCATTTAATACATATTTTCAAGGCGTGCTCCTCAATGGTACTATCTTGCTGACATCATATGGAATCTCTTAGACCACTTAATACTTCCTTATGGAAAATAGGCAGACTCTGGTCATTTAATACCTTAATTAAGGTAGATCCCATCATTTAATACCTATTTTTAGAAGTGGACCCTTATTGAGATACCACCTAACGTAACCCCTTGATCATTTAATACTTCTTCTAGGGAAAAGAGGTAGGCCCACAAACAACTACTTAATACCTCAAGACCTCGAAGTAGGTCCTTTGTCTCATGGCCCATACTCATAATAACGTTTCACATTAGTCCGACTATTCGTAGGAACTGATAGTCAGATTAGTTGGGTAGATTTTGTCTATAGAATTTGGGACTAACCTCACGTCATTACAAATATTTATCATAAGGATTTCTCACATCAATCAAATTGTATAAAACTGTTGGTAGCCTACAAGTGAAGGGCGGACTTCCATCATGTAACTCTATTAACCTCGCATTCTTATGACTTAGCCATAAATAAAATACTCTCCATGTATACATATATACATACACACATGTACTCATCTCACCGTTTCATAAATAAGGCCTTATAAGGTACCTTCCTTAGTACGTCTTAAAATAATAATTAGGCTATATAAGAGTTTTCTCTTATTTTTTCCTAACAATCAATTTCCTTCCTAGTGGGAGAAATAAATGAAAATAATAATTACCTAATTAACTATGCCATATATGCAATAATTATACTTTAATTACACTAATAGAGATAATAAATATTCGCACCTAATAAATTCTAAACGCACGGATTTTACGCTCTAAATTAGTGTTAAATGTCACTTCCTTAATCAAATACTATTACAAGTCTTTTTTCTTCAAATTACCAAGATTCCAACATATCAAAATAAAGGATTTCAATATCCATACAAGGAATAATTATTCATAACCAAAACTATAATAACGGACTTGTAAATAAATTAGAAACTCAATTTATTACATTAATTGAATGGAATATCCTAAATAAAAGAAATTGCAATCTAAATCTCATATTCTATTCAACTCCTCGTTTTACAAAGAAATAGACAAGAAGGAAATTTGTGTAGAATAAGCGGTGTAAACTACGAATAAAATTCGTTTTCTAAACCCTTATTTTATTGGGGAACCACAAATTCGAACCACAAAGGGATAAGAAGTGGAATAGAACATGATATCATTAAAATTGCACAACAGAACAAATCCCATCAAATTAATGTAAATAATCGAGAATCTTCACATGTAATTGACATTTCAAAAGAAAAAGGAATTTTAGGGATTTTATCTATCGTATTTTAGAAATCCCAAAGTCCTTAAGGCATATTTAAATTCAAAAGAAATACACTAAATAATTACTGAAAAAAGAAATACTAAGTTTTCTACTCATAGATTTGCCTTAGTGTAAAATGATCCAAAATTTCAAATACTTCGTATTTAAATATCTGAATTATTTAAATATTTATAAGATTTAATTTGATTAAATATGATTTTGTAACCTTTTCAAACACATTTTAATTAATAACTAATGATAGAAAACTTATTTTTGAAATGGTGTTTACAAAAATACACACTTTGGCTAAATACTGAATATGTGACCAGAAAACATTTTGTTAAAAAACAACTTTGTGTTAAATAAAAGTTGTTTGAATATTTGTACACTAGTATGTTATTGTATGAACATATTAATAAGTATTAACACATCTCTTTTCATAATCAAAATTAATTAAAACCTAAGTGCTTCATGAAGGAGACATTGACCCATGATTTAAGGAGTGATTTAGGGAGTAATTTAAGGAAGTATGGTATGTAAGAGGTAAGGTGTGTGTAAGGGTATGGTGTGCATGTTCTCATGCATGGAAGACCATTTACCACTTTTCCTAAGGCTATAAATAAGCATGCAAGACCTCTTCATTTCATCATCAAATTCGCAAACTCAAATCCATGTCTTCACTTCTTCCTCTTCTCAATGACATCTCTCCCTCTTTGCCTCCTTGGGCCATGTGTGTATGGAGGGGAAAATGGCCTTTAAGCCGTGAGTTATGGTGGTGGAGGAGATGAACGTGCACTAGGGTGGAGGAGCGATGGACGTGAGTATGAGGGGAGCAGATATGCCTTGGGCAGTTAGCAATGTTGAGGGAGTGGAGCCATGGATGTGTTCTTGGATTGTATGGAGGTGATAGTGGGAGTGTTAGGATGGTTGAATGTTATAGAAAGTGTTTGGTCTAAATGAAAGTGAGTTAATCTCACTTTGAATGAAGTTAGTTATCGCTTGATAATTGCTTGCTAAGTCATATGTTAATATTATTTGTTATTAGTAATAATAATAATAGACATTAAGTACTTAAAGTTAAACCCTTGATTATATGCTTCAAAAAGTATATAAATTGTTGAAGTAGTTGGCTTATAAACCATTGAATTGTGATAAGTTCATTTGAGCATATAAAATGAACATATTGATTTGTAAATATGTTAATACATGTTTAGTAGTAGTATGATTTGAAATTGGAATCATATATGCATCTAAAATGAAAATGACACTAAACATGGAATTGAATACAGAATTGTCCGTATAGCGATAGTTGCTATAAACGCATTTTGAAATCCCATAACTTTAAATTGTAAAAAGTGGTGATTTAAGAACATATTTTAATACATCTTGTTTTGGTTGATTTATACACTTATATAAGTGTTTTGAAAAGTAAAGAATATGTTTTGAAAAAGATATAGAAAACATAAAACCAAGTTAAGAAAGATTGAAGTAAAATAATCCTGATAACGGCACTTTTAAATAACTTGTTTTTGGAAAATAAAGTTTATTTTCATAAAAACTTTCTTAGGGTTTTCTTTACCATTTTGACAAGTTAATAATATATTATTCTTATTGGAAAAGTTTTGAAGCTTAAATCATTTGATAACTAATTGAACGAAGGGGCAAAGATTATAGCGAAATATTGCTATATGAGCACTTTGGAAAAATACCTTATTTTCGGAAATTTCTATAAAATAATTAAAAGATATTCCTTGGGATTTTTCTTCATGATTTTCAAGTACCCAAAAGTATATTAATTATTGTAGAAAGAATGGATCTGAAATCTTTTGTTAAGATATTGAAAACTAGATACAAAGTTGTAGCAAAAATGTGATAAAACTAGTAACAAAACTTTAGGCAGCACTTCTATAAATGCTTATTTGTTATTTGAAGTTATAAATTGTTTAAATATGATATTTAAATTAAGTATTTTTCTCTAATCTTTTTAGCATTGTTTTCTAACTTATATTAGAGTATTTTAAAATGGGTTTCTTGTTTAAATATATTTTTAATAATTATATAAGTTTTGGAAAAGGTAATTAACTTTGCTTAATGCTAAAAGCCAACGAGTAGACTTATCTATTTGTGAGGTTCAAGAATAAAGTCTAGATGAGGCTTTGAGGCGATCAGTGCTCTAATTTATCGGGCTTCGCTCTTGGACGAGGAATAGTATAAGTTGAAATATCGAAAACGTGTTAAGTATACTTAATTAATGACATCAATTTAGCAGAATAAATCTCTATTATACTATTATATAAATTTGAACATTTATTTATATACACCAGTTAATTTTGATTTATGTGTTATTATTTAGTTTGTTGAACTGTTGATAATAATGTGTTGTTATTATTGTTTTTTTGGCTGTTTGAATTGCGCTCGACTAGTTTATGAGCAATTAATTTTCATATGCATGGGTTGGGTAGATACGAATACCTTGTGATTATAATTTCACAGTTTGACTATAAGATGTTCAATGAAAATATTTGATTAAGTAATTGTTTTAATAAAAGGTGTTTATTATAATTTTAAAGATTTTTATCTTTTAAATGAAATGGTTTCTTTGAAAAGAAATAAGATTATTTAGAAAAGTAAATATTTTAAAGTGACATAAAGGTGTTTATATAATATTTGGAAATAAATATTTTTGAAGTGATTAAATATTTCGAAGTGATTTATATAAAGGTATTTATAAAATGTGTTATATAAATAAGGAGAATTTTGAGAACATAATCCCGGTGGTCTGAAATTAATTTCGAAAATAATTTAGGAAAAGAAACAATACTATGATTGAAAGTATTTGTGATTATTAGTGCAAAATGATTTGTCATTTCGGGGAACAAAATGATTTGTTATGTTACCGATGATTCGGGTAACCTATAACTAAAAAGTAAGCAAAAGGGTGGTTTAACCCTTAGTATAGTCTACTCTTTGTATAAAGGGATATACTTTGTTTATCTTGTGAAGGTTGGGACCCAGTTGCCTTATTATTGGGAGAAACCTCCTAATCTGGTTGCATATATTTTGATATGCTTTTATAGTAGAGTATTTTTGGATTTCCAAATAAATATATCAAATACACCACTATAATATTATACAAAGTAATTGATACCGATTTTGAAAAGGTTTTGACTTAAATCCCGAAGAAAAGTAAGATTTGATGTAAAAGATATATATATTATTATTTTAAAAGGATTTGAAATGAAACCAAAAATTTAGTTCGAAGTGATTGTTTTCGAATAAGTATTTTCAAAAGAGATTATTTTTGAAAATAATAAAATTAATTAGGTTTCATAAATCTAAATGTGAAGATTAAGCCAAATGGGTAGTTTGGGAATTGCATATTTGTTTGTTTGTGCATCGTAGGCTCCTTGAGTCCTATTTGTGAATAGGAGAACTACATTGGCTTGATTTTGCATCTAATTGGGTACCCAGTTAGATAGGGGTATGTAGGCGGTCATAAGTGGTAGTGTTGCAGCCCTAATAATAATATATCTTTATCCTATTTATTTTTTTGTTAATTATCATGCGTTGTTGTATCTTTCCGACTTGTCATTTTATTCCACATTGAATTGTTTATTGAGTTTGTAGGATTGGTTATTGATGTCTCTCGTATCAGAGTTGTATAGTGGTAGATTCATTGTATTTGAGTTTTCTTTGTATGAAAGCACACCCTGTAGATAAATGATTAGAGCTCTAATAAGTAGTATTATTAAAATTATATCTTATACATCAGCGGTGTTGTATATTTATCAAATAATATTGTGTATTAATTTGGTAGTTTTCATTAGTAGTTTTAGAATAGACGAGTTTTTGGCAATTTTGACTGGTCAGAAAATCCGAGTCGTCCCACTTAGCTTCACTTCAATAGATTTGTAGTCATTCAATCCCTTCCAAAATCTCTCTCTTTTGATACACACACACACAATAGGGAAGCGATATATATATATATATATATTCATTAGATTCATAATAATTGGAGAAGAATAAGATAAGAATAGATTGGAGGAAGAAGAAATAAATCAGAAATGGGTTGAATTCTTACCTGAATTCTTTAAGGAGTTTTTGAATCTTATTAAAGAGATAACATTATTAGAGTTTCATCATATTCTCCAAAATAATATGAATAAAAAGTGGAGAGGATAGGGTTCTATTTGTAGAGGTTGAAACACACAAGAACCGCAGGATGGAATTAGGTGAGGAACGAATAAATCTGGAGCGTTAAAATAATAACACATCCCTTCAAACCCTAGTCGCCGCCTAGTCGCCGCTGCCAAAATCTAGCACCAACTTTGACCGCCCCTATTCAACCGGTCGACCACTAGGGGTCGATCGGTCGTGACTAGGGTGTCGACCGGTTGATTATTTCTAGAAATATTTGATTCCGTTGCTTTATTAATTAATTTCTTTCCTCTAATCAACTTTAACGTTAAACATTAATTAACATTTACTCAGTACCCAAGCTAATTTTTAAAATTCAAATCCTAAATTTAAATCCTTATTTAAATTTGAATTCAAGCAAAGTTAATTTAAATCTGAAAACTTAGAACCATTCTAAGGAAAGATGTTGATAGTAAAAAGAAATAACATTACAAAGCCATAACTAAACTTTCAGAACTCACAAAGGATGGAACAAAATATAATAGTAAAATATACCCGTTTATTTCAAAACCATAACAATGTCAAAATACAAGATACCATCAAACCATAACATAATCTGTTACAACAGTAGTCTGAAAACATGGGTACATATGAAAGCAAATAAAATGGTAAATACTGCCACAAGTCCACCACCTCCGTCTCCAAGCGTCACCTTTTCCATCAATATCTTCAACCTGTGTTGTAATGAGGAGAAAGTCAGAACAACAATGTCTGCTGAATAAAAATCTCGAGTCTTACCTTTTCAGTACTTGGACAATATATCTCAAAATAAGAATATATCTACGAAAAATAAACCATTAAATCATTTAAAACTTCATTATATGGAAAGAAGGCGGGCCTAACCACTTAATACCTTCCATTCCAGAAGCAGGTTTCTAGAATCCCAAATCTCATTCATACATCATAAACAGCTAATAATGTGAGAGACAATATCCAAGCCACTTAATACCTTTTATTAGAAAATAGGCATACTCTGGTCATTTAATACCTTAATTAAGGCAGACCCCATCATTTAATACTTATTTTCATGGCATGCTCCTCAATGGTACTATCTAGCTGACACCATATGGAATCTCTTAGGCCACTTAAAACTTCCTTATGGAAAATAGGATGAATCTGGTCATTTAATACCTTAATTAAGATAGACCCCATCATTTAATACTTATTCCAAAAGCGGACCCACATTGAGATACCACCTAACGTAACCCTATGACCATTTAATACTTCTTCTTGAGAAAAGAGGCCGGTCCTCAAACAACCACTTAATACCTCAAGACCCCGAAGCATGCCCTTCGTCTCATGACCAATAATTATAATGACGTCTCGCATTAGTCTAACTATTCGTAAGAACTAGTAGCTAGATTAGCTGGGCAGATTTACCCTACAGAATTTGGAACTAACCTTGCGTCATTATAAATATTTATCACAAGGATATCTCACATTAATCAAAGTGTACACAACTGCTGGTAGCCTCAAAGTGAAGGGCAGACTTTCGTCATGTAACTCTATTAATCTCGCATCCTTATGACTTAGCCATAAATAAAATATTTTTTACACACACATGCGCGCGCACACACACACGCTCTCTCTCATCTCACTGTTTCATAAATAAGACCTTACAAGGAACCTTTCTTATTACGCCTTAAAATAACAATTAGGCTATATAAGAGTTTCCTCTTATTTTCGCCTAACAATCAATTTCCTTCCTAATAGGGGAATAAATGAAAATAATAACTACTTAATTAACTATTCCATATATGCAATAATCATTCATTAATTACGCTAACAGAGATAATAAATATTCGCGCCTAACAAATTCTAAACGCGCGAACTTTACACCTTAAACTAGTGTTAAATGTCAATTACCTAACCAAATACTATTATAAGTCTTTTTTCTTCAAATTCCCAAGATTTCAACATATCAAAATAAGGGATTTCAATATCCAAATAGGGAATAATTATTCATAACCAAAACTATAATAATGGATTTGTAAATAAATTAGAAACTCAATTTATTACATTAATTGTGACAACCCACCTTTTTGGACAATTTAAATCGACAATAAACCACACATGTCTAACTCAAACCATTAAAAAGGGAGGATTGTCAATGAGGTAAGTAAGAAGATAAGAGAAAAGAAAGAAAAACAAAACACAAAATCTCGTAGCGGAATTGATAAAATATAATAATCAAATAAACAATTCATGAACTATTTTACAATATACACTTGATTACACAATTTTTATAACAAATTAAAGTACAATCAATAAACATACCAAAATAATGCAGCGGAATAATACTAATAATATAATATACCAAACTCCGTCTTCGTCCTCCAGAAATAATGTCTTCAAACACTGAAAAGCTCAGGCTGACCCGAGCGTAATGAAAAGACAAAACACTCGAGTCAAAACTAAAAGTTCTTATGTAAGTTAAATCAATAATAGGTAAATACGAGTGTAACAGCTTCAGAGATGTTTACGGGATTTTACATCTCCTATCCAGTGTACAACGTGAGTGCAATAACTTAAGAGATGTTATGGGATTTTTCATCTCCTAAGGATCCGTCAAACTATCTATATGTAGTAAGATACGCTATATATGTAGTGTCTATAAGTAATGTAAAGTATTAAAATAGCGTTAAGGCTTTACATTGATCCCCCTTAACACATTTTTAAGCATTGTCCTACAATTTGCCTTAGTAGCATCACCAGTAACGTCGGTAGCCAGGGAGGCGCCGTAATAAGACAATATTAAACAAAGTTGTAGTGGCCGCGAATAAGGATAAAAGTATGACAAGGCACGTGAGGCAATACTCAAGGTAGGATACTACCAGTTTGGGTCGCAGGGCTGGTGGTAACGCATCGTAGCCACGACCACCCACCGCGTCTAACACCCCTAAAATGAAATCAAATCAAGGTGCACCGATCAAGTCAACATCAATAGTAATACGAAGAGGTGTGTCCGCTAGGGGTAGCTGGCCCACTTGGCCCTGACAAGCCATCCTGTTCTAGTCATTTCAAATTGGCATAAGTGCCGAGGTCATCCATCATCGTTCTCTTTCTTCAAATCCAGCAAATGCCTCCAATTCAACCACTTCATTCTGGATCATCCACCACGTACACAGTTGTTAAAGTGGTTCCAATATTGATAGAGAGTATGCCAATAAGAGGCCCCGGTCTCTTTAATAACTAAACGTCATTTTTCACACTGGTTGGTTCTTTTACATTTCAAAACAGATTCATATTTGGTATCAAAATATCATATTCAATTCAAAATATCCTTCATTTCAAAATACCATATTTACTCAAAATATATCATTTCCACTTTAAAATATCATTTCAAATTCCAACTTAGGTTATAACCTCATTTAATCACATTCGCATTTAAATCAACGATTTAAATATAAACATCCCAACTTTGCACAGTTTGAAATTTTAGAAAATAGTTTGAATAGTTATAAATAGTTAAATAGTTTAGAGATTCAAAATAGTTTAATATAAAATGGTTTGAGTATTGAAAATGGTTTATATAGTAAAATAGTTTGGAAAAATCTAAATAATTTGAATAGTAAAAAGATAGATTTTTAAACAGTTTATATTAAAATAATTTATTTTGAAAATAATATCAAATCAAACTGCTTCATTCCATTTCAACAAATCTGGGCCTATGTCCAAATTTCAAATCAACAAAACTGAATTTCCAATCTTTCAATTCGATTGACTAAATTTCGATTTAGTTTCAAATCAACTTGATTTCAATTTCAATTCGAATTAACTTCAATTTTCGAAACATTCATTTTTTTACTTTAAATTCGATTCAACAATTCAATTCAATGATTAGAAATTCCAGTTTGATTCTTATTTTAAACCATTTCAATCTATATCAATTTCATGTCAATTTTCAATTTACTGATTTAAATCGCTTAAATCAAATTATACCTCATTGTTCCATTTTAAGGTCCAAATCTTAAAAATAATCAATTTTCAAAATTTAAAGTCATAAATTGATTATACTTCACATTCAATGTTAATTCTTTAAAACAATTTCCATTTTACCAATTTCAGTTTCAACATTTCAAAGCTTGAATTAGGAAATAATTCAATTCGTATGAATCCACAATTTATATCCTTTAAAACAATGTCGTTTAATCAAAATCCAAATTCAAGATTTTAAAACCATTTACTTTAACCAATCCGGTGTCCGTATATAATTTTTTATCCTATGACCAAGTGATCAGTTATTTGAATTTTAATTATAGGGAACCAAATCAAAGTGTCATAGGTATATATCATTTCAACCTATTTCTTAATTTATTCGAAATAATTTAAATAACAGTTTATATGCTTTCAATTAATATGCAGGGTGATAACAGGGATATATATAAATAAATAAACATCCAATCATCCAAAATGTCAACAAATAGACATCCATCACGGTCAATATCCAAATCAGCCAATAAATCACAATAATTAACTAGTTGTCAATATCAGGTACTTAACTAGCAATTCAATTTCAATATTAATTTAATTGGCAATTTAATTCAATAAAATTCAATTTCAATTAAAATGTCCACTTAAACTATCAAATTGTAACCAATAACATTCTTCTCACTTCATAAATTTAATTCAACCAACTTAAGAAGATTTAGTATTGCATGAGTGGGTTAAATCACTCACCTTTGATTTATAGCCAATTTAAAATCCAATAAAAGCCCAAAATTTGAACAGTCTTCGAATTCAACCAAACCAGTTTTATATTATCTGGAATTTCGATACGATCCCAACGGAAGAAACCGCGCATCAATCGAAGTTCATATGCAAAAGTTATGAAGGTTAGAAGTTTGAATTTTTAATGTTAAATAAAACAAACTAGGGGCAAAATGGTAAGTAAACTTATCTTCTCCAAACCACTCAAACCCATCAGCCGCCAACTTCCATCACCTACCGCGCGCACCACAGGCCTCTGTTCATCGATTAGAGACAACCACCATCTCTGCGTCGCCAAGCTCCACCTTCACCAAAATTTTCGTCGCCTCCGTCGCCGCCTTTGTCGCGCAAAATGAGAAAAACCACGCGACCTTCCTCTGCAGATTCTGGCGAACCCTGACATAACTAGCTCGATCCAACCACACATCTTGTAGATCTCGTCGAGCACTACAACTTTCCTTTTGGAGTCGTTGCGATCCGATGAGAGATGACAGAGATCTAATGGAAATAAATGGAGGATTTTCAGCCGTTGAAAGGTGGCGGCAGCTGCCATGGAAGAATTAGGGTTTCAGAATATTTTAATAATATTTTTTGTCTCGATTTGCGTGCCTATTTATAGCGTAAGGTCCAAAACAGCCCGAACTTCAATCGAGGCATGCTTACAGGCAATCTTAATGTAAAAAAGCCTTCTGAACGGAATGGAACTAATTTCGAGACCTAATTTCATCGTACACAACATTTAACATTTTATTATTCGATAAATTAAATTAAATTATATTCAAATAATTTACCAATTTACAAATATAGACAAATACAATATTTCTAATTTACAAATACGTTATTACAAACTATAACGTTCATTAATCATTCGATTTTATTATTATTCCATATATTTGAATCAATTTGAATAATTACATTTCAAAAATAACATTTTTTATTTGAATATAAATCGATTGGATCAAAAAGGCCCGAAAAGCCCGTTTCGTTTACGAAACAAAAGTAGGTCATCCAATATATCGAAATATAGGTTTTCGATATTTTTAAATGCAATGGAACTAGTTTCTAACCCTAATTCCATTATATATAGAAGTTAGCTTCTAAAATCAAATTATATTCATTTAAATTCCTTAAATTTATTTCTACATGTTTCGAGCTTGCACGATCAAACGATAAGTCCGATCGCTACGAAACTTGAAATCCTATAATAATTCACTATTATGAATCCAATGAAACTGGTTTCTTCAAAATCTGAGATAGTGCCCAAAAAGACAAATTCTACATGTTAATTAAATGAATTATTATTTAAAAATCAATTTAATCACCTTTAAATTCAAATTTTAAAAGTTAACCATTTTATCATTCTTGATTACATAGAAATTTAATGATCATTTGAAATTCAATCTCCATGTTAAATCTCAAGATTTAAATACTACATTAATTTCAATGTTAAATTACAACTGTAATAAAATCACAGTTAATTATATTTTAATTTCAATCAAATTCTTTTATTTCGATTTAAAAGTCTTTTATATAAGATCACCAATTTCTTATATAATTTAATTATTAACATAAGTTTCATTTTATTTCACTCAAACTCTACAGTCCACATCTTTTCTTATATTAACTGCAATATTTCAATTACATTAATTTTTATTGATTTCCAAATTAATTTCAACTGATTTAATTAATGCGATGATAAATAATCAATTGTTGCAACTTAGTAATTCATGTCTATTAATTCATTGTTTACACTCAAGGGTTATAAATTACTTACTCAATACTGATTTCCTATTCTATAATAACCAATTTCAATTATATACATATTATTTTATCTTTAATACATCATTTAATCTATTTCTTATTAACCTACCATTATATCCCAATTAACCTCTACAATTACCTTTCAACTAGAAGTACCATTCATCATTAACCTTTATTATTACCATTAATTGAAATTGCATTAATAGTTGCCAATTACATCCAATCAACATTATTTAATTATATTCTAATAATCTTTTCCATTTATAAATCATAAATTTTAATTTCTCCCAATATTAAACTCCAAAAATCTTATTAAATTTAATATTTTTAATTGTCAAAAATACGGGTCGTTACATTAATTGAATGGAATATCCTAAACAAAAGAAATTGCAATCTAAATCTCATATTCTATTCAACTCCTCTTTTTAAAAAGAAATAGACAAGAAGGAAATTTGTGTAGAATAAGCGGTGTAAACTACGAATAAAATTCGTAATCTAAACCCTTATTTTATTGGAGAATCACAAATTTGAATCACAGAGGAAGGAGAAGTGGAATAAAATATGAAATCATAAAAAATTGCACAATATAACAAATCCCATCAAATTAATGTAAATAATCGAGAATCTTCACATAGAATTGACATTGCGAAAGAAAAAGTACCTTTGGGGGATTTTATTTATCGTATTTTCGAAATCTCAAAATCTGTAAGGCATATTCAAATCCAAAAAGAAATACACTAAACAATTATGTAAAAATGAAATACTAAGTTCTTCACTCATAGATTATCCTTAGCTTCACTTAAATGGATTTATAGCCTTTCAATCCCTTCCAGAATCTCTCTCTTTTAATATATATACACTAATAGGGAAGAGGTATATTTATTCATTAGATTGAGAATAATTAGAGAAGAATAAGATAAGAATAGATTGGAGGAAGAAGAAATATATAAGAAATGGGTTGAATTCTTACCTGAATTCTCCACAAAGTTTTTGAATCTTATTAGAGAGATAGCAATAGCAGAGTTTCGTTGTATTCCACAAATAATATGAATAAAAAGTGGAGAGGATTGAGTTCTATTTATAGGGGTTGAAATGCACATGAACCGTAGGGTGGAAGTAGGCGAGGAACGAATAAATCTGGAGCGTTAAAATAACAACACACCCCTTAAAACTCTAGTTTCCACTGCCAAAATCTGGCACCGACCGGTCCACCACCCCTATTCAACCGGTCGACCGGTAGGGGTTGACCAGTCGTGACTAGGGTGTCGACCGGTTGATTTTTTCCGTAAATATTTGATTCCATTGCTTCATTAATTAACTTCTTTCCCCTAATCAATTTTAACATTAATTAAAGTTTACTTAGACCCCAAGCTAGTTTTTAAAATTCAAATCCTAAATTTAAATTCTTATTTAAATTTGAATTCAAGTTAAATTAATTTAAATCTAAAAACTTCAAATGCTCATAACTTCTTCGTTTGAGCTCTGTTTTCAGCATATTATATATGCAAAAATATCAGAATTTTGCCACGAACGCAATAGAATAACTTTCATGGTCAAATTACAACTTTTATAAAATTTCCATATTCTATCTTATCATATTTAATTCAATTTAATCCATTTATTTTTGTTTTATTTTACGAGGTGTTACATTCTTCCCCTTAAAAGGATTTCGTCCTGAAATCTTCCAAAGGGCGAACAACGTAACGCGCAATAATATTCATGTTATACAACTAAGTTATCTACACAACCATTTACTCAACCAATAGTGCAGTATGATTATGTACTACAAACATACTAAAATGAGCTCAATTCTAGCGTGAATGTGTAATTGTGTCATGCAAGTATGTATGCAAACACCCTAAATAGGCATAAAGATTCATACATGAGCGCAAAGTGATTATGAAAAGTGTAGTAACCATCTCCTACCATCCAATCTAGAAACCTCGATGCAACAAAAAATCTTAGTTCCGGAGAGAAAATTTTAACCGGTGAAAAGCTTTGGGTGAGTGATCTTCATCTTCTCCTCGATTTCTCAAGTGCTTTCAGCCGAATTGTCTCCCCATTGTACTTGGACTAGTCTGATAACTTTGTTGCCTAATCTTCTAGTTCCGTGCTCCACAATGCGTGCAGTGGCACAGAGCTCTGTTGGCTCCATCTTTAAATCCCCCAACTGATCATGCTTAACTCTAATAGTAGTGTCATGAAGGCATTTCTTAAGGTGAGAAACGTGGAAAACATTATGGACTCCTGCCAGTCGGTCTGGAAGCTCCATGCGGTAAGCAAGTGTTCTTATTCTTTCCAAAACTCTGAATGGCCCAATAAATCTTGGTGCCAGTTTTCCAGACTTGCCGAATCTAACAACCTTTCTAAGAGGGGAGATTTTGACAAACGTCAAATCTTCAACCTCAAACTCAACCTCTTTCCTTCTCTTATCTGCATAAGATTTCTAACAGCCTTGTGTTGGCTTCATTCTTTGCCTGATCAACTCTACTTTTTCCGTCGTATCACGGATTAAATCGGGTCCGAGCAATACTTTGTCACTGGTTTCCCACCAACAACTTGGTGATTTGCATGGTCATCCATAAAGTGCTTCAAAATGGGCTATACCAATCTTCGCTTGATAACTATTATTATACGCGAACTCAATCAAAGGTAGATGCTGCTCCTAATGTCCTCCAAAATCCAAGACACGTGCTCTTAACAAGTCCTCCAAAATACTATTCACCATCTCTATTTGTCCGTCAGTCTGTGGGTGATATGCAGTGCTAAGGTTCAAAAAAGTTCCCAATGATGTTTATAGGCTCCTCCGAAACTTGCTAGTGAATAAGGGATCCCTATCACTGACTATGTTCACAGGAATTCCATGTAGACGAACTACCTCTTTGAATCTATGCAAGAGAAGCGGTAGTCTTATTTATCCTAATAGGAACAAGAGCACTCTTAGTGAGTCTATCCACAACAACCCAAATAGCCTCATTGCCCTTCTGACTTCTAGGAAATCCTTCCCTAAAATCCATTGAAATATGTTCTCACTTCCAAGTCGGAATTTCCAAAGGTAATAACAATCCACTGGGCTTCCCATACTCGGCTTTTATTTTTCGACATGTTTAACACCTAACAACAAACTTAGATACACTTCTCTTCATTCTATTCCAAAAGAATATTCTCTTCATGTCCTTGTACATCTTATCTCCTCCGGGGTAAATAGTCATTCTTGAGTGGTGACATTCCATAAGCACTTCTTTCAACAAATTCTTAGCCATTGGAATATAAAGACGTCCATCTCTTCTCAAGCACCCAATCTCATCAACTAAATACCTACTAGTATGGGGAAAATGCTCTCCTTTCCTTAATTTTTCCAAAATCTCAGCCAACTTCTCATCCTTCACTTGCTCATGTCCTATGCGATCCATCAAGGCTGGTCTAATCTCCATAACTACTAGAAAGCCTTGGATGGGTTCTATTGATGGTTGGAAGTTAAAATTTGAAAGAAACTCCAATTGTTTCCATTCATATATAGCACCTAGGGTAGCATGCCTCTGACTAAGGGCATCGGCGACTACGTTCCCTTTTCCAAGGGTATACTGAATACTAAATTCAAAGGATGCTATATATCCATCCACCTCTACTGCCTAATATTCAAATCTTTTTGGAAAAATAGGTATTTGAGTGATTTATGATAAGTGAATAACAAACCTTTCCCCAAAGAGATAATGCCTCCACATCTTTAAGGCAAAGACAATGGACGCCAATTCCAAATCATGCATTGGATACCTCTTCTCATGGTCCTTTAGTTGTCTACTAGCATAGGCAACTACTTTCCTTTCTTGCATAAGAACTACCCCTAATCCTGTGCCACATGCATTTGTGAAAACCATAAACGACTTGGTTCCATTTGGAATAGTGAGCACAGGTGCACTAGTCAATGTCTCCTTAAGCTTCTCAAATGCCTGGGTGCATCTATCATCCCAAACAAAAACTATATTCTTCTTAGTCAATTAGGTTAAAGGGGCTGCTATTTTTGCAAATTTCTTGATGAACTTCCTATAGTAGCCTACCAATCCTAGAAAACTCCTAACCTCTGATGCATTACTAGGAGTCTTCCATCCTTGGACGACTTTCACTTTAGCAAGGTCCACAGCCAATCCTTGTTTCGAAACAATATGCCCAAGGAACCTAACTTCACTTTTCCAAAAGTGGCATTTAGAAAACTTGGCTTTGAGTTGGTACCTTCACAAGGTCTTCGATACCTCCCTAAGGTGGTTTTCATGCTCCTTCTTGCCTTTGGAGAAAACTAAGTATCATCACAAACACTACGACGAATTTATTAAGTTGCCCTCTAAATACTCTACTCACCAAATCCACAAAGTATGTTGGGGCATTTATCAGTCCAAAAGGCATTACTTCCTACTCATAATGCCCATCTAGTATATAGAAATGCGGTCTTCGACTTGTTTTCCTCTGCAATCCTGAACTAATGAATCTCGTTGCTAATTCTAATTGGAAAAATACTTTAGCTCCTATAAGTTGGTCGAACAAGTCATCTATTCTAGGTAAAGGGTACCGATTCTTCCTTGTTAACTTGTTCAACTCTCTATAATCGATGCAAAGTCTCAAAAAACCGTTTGCCTTAGCAGCAAAAACAATAGGGGCTCCTCATTCAGAAGTACTCCTATGGATGAATCATGTCTTCAATAGCTCTGAGATTTGCTTATCCAATTCTCTTCTTTCTTTGGGGGCCATATTTCTTCAAGGTAGAGCGATGGGCCTTGCGTCCTTCTCCAAATCAATTCGGAACTCGATCTCCTTATGGGGTGGTAGACCCGAGTCTTCCTCGAAGCCGTCAAGAAATTCACAAATTAAGGGTATAGATGATGGCTCTTCATGTAATACCCCTAATTTTAAATAACATTATTCAAGATATTTAATTAGATAAATTAAATAGAATAATGTAAATGTTAAGTGATAATGGATTGAGATTTGAATAAATATAAGTGACCGTGCTTATTAATTTAATTGGGCTAAAGAATTGTTTATAGACAAATTAAATTATGAAAGGGTATAATGGGATTTAGCTACATCTAACCTGACCTTTATATATATATATGTTTATCCTTAAGACTATTCACACTTATATTCATTTTCTCACAAAAATAAAAATGTAAGTAAAGAAGATAAGGCCGGCCATTAAAAAGAAAAAGAAGAGAAAGTAAAAAGGGGAATCAAA
The DNA here is from genome assembly GCA_030737815.1 of Allium fistulosum. Lineage (NCBI taxonomy): Eukaryota > Viridiplantae > Streptophyta > Magnoliopsida > Asparagales > Amaryllidaceae > Allium > Allium fistulosum. The sequence continues at coordinate 298,525,044 of CM060908.1, read as the reverse complement.
CCCATCTCAATCCATTTTCTTTATCAAAGATTAAGGTGAATAATAATTTCCATCTCTATTTGTTGAATATATGTTTCAGATTTAAGTTTAAATTCATATATATGTTGTTTGATGATGGTATGCTTGAATTATGGTTTGTTTCAATTTAAACAAGATTGTTTAAATGATGGTTCATACGGTTTTAGACCAAAACCGTGTGATATTGATGATTAAATGCCATGGAAAAATTATATGTCATACAAAACATGATTTTAGAGTTGGGATTTAAGTTTGACACCAAGCTTTAGAAAGGTTATTATGAATTTTGAATGAAAATATATCACGTTGGGTTTATAAATTTATTTCAGAAAATATATTGAGAATTTGGGTTTGAATTTTTGATATGTTAGATAACATGATCAAAGTAAATTTTAGTGATTTTTGAGGATTTTTCTTAAGTGATTTGATATGCAAAATAAATTACCTTGAGAAGAGGATCGAAATGATTTACATATAAACTAAAAGGAAGGTTTTATCAGCAAAAGTTTAAGTTTAATACTTATCCAAAAAAAAGGCAGTTAATTTTGAAAAGCACGGGAAAAGTTAAGGCAAGCAATAAGAAATATACACGTAGGTAGGTTATTTTATATAAGTTGCTTAATTTAGTATTTAATCCAGAAAAACAGGTTTCGCCTCTATTCAGAGTACCTTTCACCCCTTACCTTTCGCCTTCGACTATGTCAAAACCCCATTAAGCTAAATTCAATACACTGGGTATCATCTAGGTGATACGTAGTGGATTGGAGAAAGGCGAAAGGTATGGTGTTGAAAGCATAGATTTCGATGGGGTCGTTACCTCAGTTCGTTTTAAATAGATAAGTGTCTGCCTTTGTTTTACTAAGCCATCGACTTAGTTGATATGTATGTTTTTGAAAGGAGTTTTATAATGGCTTTTGAAGGGGTTGCCATATTTATTTTAAAATAAAAAAGGGGTTTTGAAAGAGTTCCTTTAATTATAAATCAAAGCTTTCGAAAGATGGGGTTCCGACCTAGTCGAAGCCCTACCGCTGATTCTTTTGCCTTTCGAGTGTATTGAAATCATCAATGATGTCGAAAGGTATTGTTTGTTTTAATGCCATATTAAGCCGCTTTCTAAATGCTTTCGAAAGGGTTATGGGTTTTAAAGGCAATGGTTTCGAAAGGGGTTTCAAGGCTATCCTTCAATATTCCAAATGTATGTTTTCGACTCTGTCGAAAGGGATGGTTTCGATGCCATCATAAATTCCTCAATATTTTTATATGATAAAGAATGGTTTCGAAAGAGATACTTTCGTTTATATATTTTCTTGGACCCAAATGATATTTAAAGGCAAACCCAATGATGTCGAAAAGAGGACTTTTAAATGCTTTAGGAAGAGATACTTCTAATGGTTTCGAAGCTATGCTTCTAATAATTAATAAGTAACACTTTATTATATTTGAATGGTTTCGAAAGAAAGATTTTAAAGTGTTTTTAAAGGCAGAAGCCTAATGTTTTGAAAAGAGATATATGCTTTCGAAGGAGGCTATCCAGTAAGGTCGAAAGTAAGGTTCCGAAGATTTCGAAAGTATAGTTTTCAAAAAAAATATCCCAATCTCAATTGAAAGCAAAACCATGGCATATTAACAAATAAAGTATTTTGAAATGGAATTTATGAAGAAGTCTTAATGGGTTAAAAGAATTAACCAAGTTATATTGTTTGCTTCTCCATATATGTATATATTCACTTTATAATGAATCTAAAACTGTACTTTGGAAAAAAGGTAGAATAACCAGTTAGGTTGACCTAGTAGTGAATATAAATTAAAGATATTGGCAGGGGCCAATAGGTTAACGGTGAGCCCATGAAAACTATATAAGGGAAATGATATTAGCAAGGGCTAATAGGTTTATAGTTAGGCCATGAAAACTATATCCGGATAAGAAAATGAAATATTGACAAATAGTCAATAGGTTCCTAGTTAGCCTATGAAAACTAGGGTAAAAGAAAGATATTGACAGTCAGTCAATAAGTTCCTAGTCAGCTCATGAAAACTAGGATATAAGAAATGATATTGAAGTTGCTAATAGGTTCATAGCGATCCCATGAAAACTATATAATTGGACAGGGAGTCCTTAAATGTTTAATCGATTATTAGTCAGCCCATGAAAACTATTAGGTTAATAGTAATCCTAGAAACTATAATTATAACAGATAATCCAAATGAATAGGGATGAGTAATCCAGAATTGATTCAGTTGTTTTGCATATCATCATAAAATAATGTTTTAAACTGATTTAACCATTATGGATGCAGGAGCACTGAAAATGGTTTATAAAGGTTTTACGATACTAGTGAAGGGAAACCCGTTCCACTAAGCGGCGTAGTCTCACTAGATATCTAAATAATTTGAGATGTAGATTATTATTCATACCAGGCTTTATGTCTAACTTGAAGTTTATGTTTTCCCCTTAAACTCTCGGGTACTAAATTGATTTTGAGTAGCTTGAGATATGAGGTTTTCAGGTACCTCTTAAGACGAATAAGCTTCCAGAGTCGTGCAGGAGGCATTTAGTTATTTGAGTTCTTTCTCATGTGATTCCGTTGTGTTGTTTTGTTAAGGAAAAGTTTTTTATTGCCTATTATACACTCTGATCACTAAGGGGGCATCTTCATATGTCGCTCTTGGAGTATATTGTAATAATTATATTTTTCTGAACGTGATTAACGTTGTGTGATTACGTAAAGAATGTTGAATCGAGTTTGGAATGTAATGTGAAAGTTGTTTTGAAATTTGAAACTTCTTCCATATCCATGTGTTTCTGGTATATCAATTTATCTAACATTACCGTATTTGGTCGCCAAGGATTAATAACTATGGATGACTGTAGCATCTGTAGCCGTTAGTTTTGGGCCTCCAAGTGAGGGATGTTACACTTCAAAAACAGATAGACTTGCTGAGTATAAATGGCTTAACTCCACTAAATCTTTGGGTGTACAAAAAAATTCTAGGTCACGACCTCCACAACTCCTTAATCGTACTACCCTCTTATCACAATCAAGAATGGCTCCATAATATGACAACCAATCCATACCCAAGATAAGTCTATACCCCTCGAAATTTAGAACATACACAGTACATATGAAATCAACATCACAAATGTCTAACACTAGGTCTTTGCAAATCAGAGAGAGATGGGTCAAATCCCCAATAGGATTAGAAGCCTTTATTGGGCTGTTGACCATCTAGGTTTGAAGGTTGAGGAGATTTAGTACATTCCTAGCTATAAAGGAATGTGATGCCCCTAAATCAAATAGGGTATGAATGGTCACCCAAAAAATAAGTGTTACACCTTCTAAATCTACTTTTCCTTGGTCTCTTGGTGGCTTACTAGCAATAGGGATGGCTTTAATAATGTAGGCTTGTCCACTTGATCATTCCTTAGCCATCTTGGGACATTGATTCTTGTAATGCATATCCTCATGGCAGTTAAAGCACTTCCCTTTGAAGGCTTCCTTCATCAGACTCACCCTACAATCTTTAGCTTCATGACCCTTCTTTTGGCATCTCTTACACATCTTACCATCCTTCTCAAATTTCCCATTCGACTTCTTATTGGCCTAAAAGCTCTCCTTCTTGGACCTTCCTTGCTTTTAGGTCGGTGTAGACTTCTCCTTCTTTACTCTCTTATCTTCCACATTGGCCATCTGCCGCATTGCCATTTCTACCAACATCTCATATGTGGCCCTAATAGGTACTTGGGAATATTTCTCTTGCTGGGGAATTTAATCCCTTTACGAACTTCATGGCTTTTTTCATAAGTTCATCCTGAATTTAGCCAATTCAGTAAACTTAGCTATGTACTCTTTTAGGGTAGAATCTCCTTATCTCAGCTAAATGAACTTCTCCATTTGTAAGCTAACCTCTACTCTAGACATGAACCTCATCTCAAATCTGTCCCTAAATTTGTCCCAAGAGAATATCCTTCTCGGGTGCTCATTAGTCAAAAAAGTTCCACCACTCTAAAGCTTCTCCCTTGAGATGCTAAGCTGTTATTCTCCTTCTTAACTAATCATCCTAATCAAGCTCTCTAAATATTTTTTCGTTGTCACTCACCCAAGCTTTAGCTTTCAAATATCCTTCTGTTTTGAAGTATGTCTTCCCTTTCATATTGAGAAAGTCCTTACACAATATAGGAAAATCAACTGGATGGGGTACTGCATCAGCAGACCGGGCGGTAGGTGCCACCGGTGCAGCTGGAGAGACAACAATCTGCTCGACGGTCCTAAGATATTATCTAAATCATTCGGGCATTCCACGAATGGGTGGTCTTCCATGGGTAGGATTCCCTTGTCTGGAAGAAGATTATTTATCATCCATATCAACTTTCTATAGGTTAAACCTTTAGTGACGATTTCCTAAGATAGTATTCATATGCTGAAAAAAAAGGTTGCCTAGTGTATATGCATATGTTCTGAAAAATAGGGTATATATATAGAATTTTGGAAATTCTTTTTGAAAAACATTTTCAAAATAACAAATATGCCTCTCGTACATATAGTTTTCCCCCATTAATCGGGTAACCTAGGCTCTGATGCCAAATGTAACAATTCACCATGGAATGAACCTAAATTTCGACCCAGGAATGGCCCGTTGAAACTTAGAGCCATTCTAAGGTAAGCTGTTGGTAGTAAAAAGAAATAACATTACAAAGCCATAACTAAACTTTCAGAACTCACAGTGGATGAAACAAAATATAATAGTAAAATGTACTCGTTTATTTCAAAATCATAACAATGTCAAAATATAAGATACCATCAAACTGTAACATAATCCGTTACAACAATAGTCTGAAAACATAGGTACATATGAAAGCAAATACTACCATAAGTCCACCACCTCCGTCTCCAAGTGTTACCTTTTCCGTCAACTTCTTCAACCTGTGTTGTAATGAGAAGGGACTTAGAACAACAATGTCTTGTAAATAAAAACCTAGAGTTGTTAGCACCAAAATTGGTCACTAACCTCGTTCAGAAAGATTGTGTAGAGATATAAGTGATGAAAGCAATTAAACAGAGAAGACAACCTTAATTCAAGTGCAGAAAGTAAGAACACCAAATTTATAGTGGTTCGGCGTAATTGCCTACGTCCACTTTGCTCAACTTTATTGATTTCCTTTATGATTGATTGATTACAAATACAATTCGTGAATCAAATGCTTGAATGAAGGTGTTTGAGTAGAGAAGATGAGTCTTGAAAATGGCAGAGTCTCCCCGTATTTGCTCTCCAAAAAAAAGGATCCCTTTCACTGTGACCCTGCCCCTCTATTTATAGGCAAAGATGGGCTGGACTTCCCAAGTGGGCTGATTGCCGAACGTTCCAGCCCGAGTACAGTGGTCGCCGTATGCCGAGCAAGGTTCGCCGAGCGAGTTCCGCCGAACCTTTCCTTCTATGCCGAACGGTGTGCTGGTTAGTCGTGTTGAACGTCTTCTGGATGACGAGTATTACGCCGAACACCATAGGATGCCGAGTACCCTTGTATGTCGAGCAGCCTTGATTCCGAGCGACCTTGTATGCCGAACAGCCTTGATGCCGAGCACTCTGGTATGCCGAGCAGTCTTGCATGCCGAGCAGTCTTGATGCCGAACAGCCCTGATTCCGAGCGACCTTGTATGCCGAACAGCCTTGATGCCGAGTACTCTGGTATGCCGAGCAGTCTTGCATGCCGAGCAGTCTCGATGCCGAGTACTCTGGTACGCCGAGCAGTCTTGATGCCAAGCACTTATGGGATGCCGAACACCAGTCGACGCTGAGCATAGGTTGTTGCCGAACACTATTTGGTGCCGAGTACCCTTGCTGCCGAGTACTACGCCGAGTAGTCTCGATGCCGAACACTGCTGAGTATTATGCCGAACACTCCTGGACACCGGATACTAAGGACGCCGAGTACTACGCCGAGTACTCATGGATGATGGTTGCTTCGCCGAACATTCCTGGATGCCGGACACTCTCTGATGCCGAGCACTAGTTGCCTGGTCAAATCCCCAGGAAACACTTGCCCCCCAAAGTGTATTGCGTGGCCGAACGTGATGCGCTTTGAATCTGGTACAATCTACCTCGGGGGTACCCTCTCGAGAATGCTAACAAAGGGAGGTGTGAGACGAACAAGCTTGGGATGCCGAACGACACGTTCTGAGCCGAACGTTCCCAGCGTGCCGAACGTCATTCCACCCTAACGCCGAGTACTCCGGTATTGACCGGTTCTACCGGGAATAGCCCCTTCGACTTCCTCCATTTCCCTCTATAAAACCAGTCCCTTCTCTTCCTTTTCTCCTTTTACTTCTTATTTCCTCCGTTCTCACAATTCCGTTCAATCGTCCGAATTTGAGACTTAACTACTTCATCTCAATCTTCGATCTGCACACTTAGGTATTTTTCATCGTAAACTCAAACGAGATGTTCGAACGAAGTCGTGTAGAGGGTTTTTGTATAGCTTGTCTGTATTGCCGAACGACATAGCGTGGAGGGGTTAGGAGTATGTCCGCTTATTGCCTTAGTCTCCTCGTGTTGGATCGAGGTCAAAAGGAAGAAAAAGAATGAGAGGTGTTGGAGGGTAATGGCGCCGTTCGCTGCTCCGGCGCATGTGGTCATGTGCCGGTCGGTGTAACGGTTAGTTGCCGAACGGTACCTCAGCCGGGCAAGGCCAGGCCGAACGCTCACAAACAAGTCGAACTATAATTGAGCCGAACGAAACAAAGCCAATCAATGCCCAAGCGCCGAACATTTCACATGCCGAACAATGCAATTGCCGAACACTTGACATGCCGAACAATATAATTGCCGAACACCTTTCATGCCGAACAATATAATTGCCGAACACGTTATATGCCGAACAATACAATTGCCGAACACCTTTCATGCCGAACAATATAATTGCCGAACACCTTATATGCCGAACAATACAATTGCCGAACACTTTACTTAGGACGATGAACATTACTAAAATGCCGATCAGTATAAATGTTAAACTACACTTAGGCCGGTCACTCTAGAAATCATATGTCTCTTGAACCTGAAACTGTAATTACCTCAAGGCGGGCCTTTGAGACGGTCAGCGATGACGGTCTTCGAAAGCGATGATCCGCAGCTAATTATTATATCTTTATTGCTGTCTTTACACAATTGCTTGCACTAGTTCACACACCACGTGGGGGGAAAATTCGTGATGCTGATTCTAACGCTCAACGTTTTTCAAGTATAGCTTTCTCAAGCATTTAGCCAGGTTCATTATTTATTCGGGATGTCAGGAAAATCTAGTTCTGCCACCGTATCTGACAGGCCTGGGCCGTCAGCAAAGCAAGGAGCCGCAGATGCTTCCAATCCGTCAATCTCTCCCGCTCATAATCTGGCGCCCGATGCTCTAGAGTCAACCATCTTATTGGACAATCCGGTCGATTCTCAAGCCTCGAGGATCAACGAGGCCGCTCTGCGACGGATATGTTCCATTCACGGAATTCCCTTTACCGACGTGTTAGTTCCTTCGAGACACGACCGTCCTCACTTGCCCCCGGTCGGGTACACGGCCTGCAACAAGTTCATGTGCTGGATGGGCAGCGTGCCTCCGTTTAACCTATTTCTCCGGGATGTGCTGCAGTATATAGATATCGCTCCGTCGCAGCTGCACCCGAATGGTCATGCGTTCCTATACGGGACTTATTTACTCTTCATGGCTGTCTTCTCCAGACCTCCAACCCCCGGTGATATTCGATACATTTACATGTTCAAGAGACGGAAAGATAGCCCCTCCTTCATCTTCCTCGAGCCGTATCACAAGTGCCAGATCTTGACAGGGGCCTGCAGCAAGTTCGCCCTGTACAAACAGGAATGGTTCTATGTGCGATGCCCGTCTGGTTTCGCTAGGAGATGGGTTGAAGGCAGTAAGTCTCTCTGCTGAACCGTTACTTGTACTTAATGGAAGTCATGTTTTTTCCTAACTCTTCATCTCATCTTTTCAGGTATTAACCCGCGTCCGGAAGGCCGAGGATATTCTGATGCTGTTGACGCGATTAGAGCTCTCCCGGCCGAGGACCGAGATATTCGAGCTATCATTTCAAATGAATCGCTGTCGGGGTTCGGCTTGCTAGCTCCTGATCGTCGGGTCAGCCTTCCAGAGGGCGTTACAATTCCCAAACCTCCATCCGGTAAAGGGAAAAAACTTGCCGGCCCGTCGTCACGTCGCGCTCCCGTCGCGCACGAAGAAGGCGAGCGTAGAGAGGGTGATGCACCCGACACTCAGGGCGAGAACGTGGGTCCTGCTTGGAATCCGGCAATCGAAGTCCAGGATATTGAGACGTCATCCTCCCCTTCGAAGGGAAAGAAAAAGCTGAAATATACGGTTCAGAAAGAGAAAGTCGGCGACACCTCAAAACCTACGCCTATCCCTCCTGAAAAAGAGGCTTCTTCACAGCGTCTGGAGAGTTCTCTAAGGGGTCTCTCGAACCTCTCTATCCCCGAAGACATACTTAATTATGGGTTAGATGATCCTGAAGCTCTCAAATTCTCGTCGCCCGCTAGAGGCAATGTAGGAGTTCAACTCCCGGCTCACAGAGATAATACCCCGATTAGCAAAGACAAACGAACGGGTCCGTCGGGGGGAACACTTAGGACACACACGCACACGCGCATTCCATAGCATACTTCAAGTCTTTTTAATTCGTGAATTCTCCTTAATTCGTTGTTATCTTCCTTCTTTGCAGGTGATATGGGCCGCTCCCACGGACTTGATCGCCTTCAAGGGTCTTCAATATTTCATCACTCCGGACGGGATTCCGGTTCGGGCAGACGCCGGGACCGAGGTGATTATGAGGATAGGGACAATCGTCCGCGCGAATCGTCTCATCGCAAGAAAGCGCACTATCAATCTTCTCAGTCCCGTGATCTTCCTCCTGCAACTGAGCCGGATAAAGAGAAGTCTCTGCAGAAGGGCTATCAGTCAGATGCTGCTCGAGAACAACATTCCAGTTCATCGAGTACGAGGCAAGTTCGGGAGCCGCGTAAAAGAACGGAATTCTCTAAGCCTCCTCCTCCTGCTCCTGCCGTGGACCCAACCGTTGCGGAAAAGATGGTCGACCTTAAGGCCAAGTTTCCGAAGATTTGTTTTGACGGTTTGAAATTCCTCCCGGCCATCCATCACATTCCTGGGCACGTGAAGCAAAGTGCCATTGCATGCAACAATGACGTCTATGTTCAACATGACGCATTCGTGCACTTGGTGGAGAAGATATCAGAAGTATCTGTTGAGCGTCAACACGAGATTGACCGTCTGACTCTGGAGGCTGACAGCGATAAGAAAATCATCAAACTCCAAGACGAAGAGCTCGCCTCTTATAAGTTAAAGCTAGAAGCCGCTGAACAAGGCGCAAAAGATACTGCCGAGGCAGTTACTCGCTTAGAGGTGGCTCACAAAAAGGAGCTTGATGAAGCAGTTCAGCGCAGCGGCGCCCTTGCCCTAGAAAAAGACTCTGTTCAAAAAGAAAGGGACGTGCTCGCTATTCAAGTCAAAGAGCTGAAAGAACAACTCTCCAAGGAGAAAGAAGACAAAATAGCCGCTCAGGAAGAATCACAGCGGTATTGCGATGAGATTGTTGCTACCCGGCTCCTCAAGGCAAAGCTCGACGGTGAACTTGCCGGGGTCGAGAGAATGAAGGATGAAGCCCGTGAGGAGGGTAAAAGAATGGCTGAGGAGGAGCTTGATTCTTGCCTTGAGGCGGCCGCAGAGGCTGGCAGGGAAGAGGTCAAAAGTATGTTTGACCCGTTGATTGCCGAGTACGGAGCCCGCGTCCTTATGCATCGCGACCTAACATTCTTGGGCGACGGCTACCATGAATCCCTGGCTGAGGCATGGGAGACTCTGATAAAGATCAAGAAAGTCGAATCAGGCTCCGAAGAAATTGACGAGGATGCGCTGGTGAAGGAGTTCCTGAGGGGGAATGAGCCATCGGATTTATCCGTAGCATTGGCTCTCTATGGCAAAGGCTCTTCCCTTTCGAAAGAGAAGAACAACGAGGCGGGCCCGTCAGAGGCCGACACTACTACTCCTCACATTGCCGCTCCTTATGCTGCTCAATCGGCCGGTCGGTCGATGCTTGATCCATTCAAGCAACACGCCAGTTATGATCCCGAAGATCCCGGGCTTGGCGTTCATGTGCTGTCACCTATCCTGGAGGGTGAAACCCCGCGCGCCACCGACAGTCAACCTGATCCTGGTAGGATATTCTTCTTTCTCTAGAAATCGAAGTGATCCCGTCATTTTTCAACAGTGGTTATTTGTTCTAATGCCCACTTCTTATATTTCTCACAGGTTGTTCTGACACTGAGCCAACTCCGAGGAGCGACGACGCCAAGGAGGAAGCGGGGAAAACAAGCGACGCTGCTCACGCAGAGGTGACTCCCGACCCAGACGCTCAAGTGATCGGGGCGCTTGATGATGACAAACTTGACACCTCGTCTCCGGCCGAAGGGAGCGACGAAGTTAAAATTACTGGCGCCTCTGAGCATACTTCAGAGATGAGCATGAAGGATCGTCTCGCCGACGAGGAGAAGAGAAAGGTCAAAGTCAAGGTTGAATCCGAAGTCCTGGAACTTACTGACCCGCGGAATAGACCTTTGAAAATCATTCTCCCGGGCAGGTCCAAACCATTAGATGTTCCGTCTCCTACTCCTGACTCCGTCTCTCTAGCAAGCAAAAAGTCCAAGAAGAAACGTGAGGGAGAGGAGTCGTCGGAGACACCGAAGGCGGACAAGAAGAAGAAGTCGAAGAAATGATCGATGCACTTGTTCAACAAGTTTTTTGCTTAAGTTTGTAATAGTTTCTACCTTTCATAACTTGTAGTTTGTACAGACCCGAATTTTGTAGGAGTGATCTTGTATCCCTATTTTGGACTTATCGAATAAAATTTCAGTTTCTTCTTGTTTGGATGATTCTCTTGTCTTTATTTGGTTTGCTGACACTGTGCTCCGGGGACTTGGAGACTTAAGACTGTTCATACTCTAGTCCGCGCTCTGGGGGCTTAGAGTACTCCGCTCCGTACTCCGGGGACTCGGAGATTGGAAATCGTTTATACTCTAGTCCGCGCTCTGGGGACTTAGAGTACTCCGCTCCGCACTCTGGGGATTCGGAGATTGTAAATCGTTTATACTCTAGTCCGCGCTCTGGGGACTTAGAGTACTCCGCTCCGCACTCCGGGGACTCGGAGATTGTAAATCGTTTATACTCTAGTCCGCGCTCTGGGGACTTAGAGTACTCCGCTCCGCACTCTGGGGATTCGGAGATTGTAAATCGTTTATACTCTAGTCCACGCTCTGGGGACTTAGAGTACTCCGCTCCGCACTCTGGGGATTCGGAGATTGTAAATCGTTTATACTCTAGTCCGCGCTCTGGGGACTTAGAGTACTCCGCTCCGCACTCTGGGGATTCGGAGATTGGAAACCGTTTATACTCTAGTCCGCGCTCTGGGGACTTAGAGTACTCCGCTCCGCACTTTGGAGATTCGGAGATTGGAAACCGTTTATACTCTAGTCCGCGCTCTGGGGACTTAGAGTACTCCGCTCCACACTCTGGGGATTCGGAGATTGTAAAATCGTTTATACTCTAGTCCGTGCTCTGGGGACTTAGAGTACTCCGCTCCACACTCTGGGGATTCGGAGATTGTAAAATCGTTTATACTCTAGTCCGCGCTCTGGGGACTTAGAGTACTCCGCTCCGCACTCTGGGGATTCGGAGATTGTAAATCGTTTATACTCTAGTCCGCGCTCTGGGGACTTAGAGTACTCCGCTCCGCACTCTGGGGATTCTGAGATTGGAAACCGTTTATACTCTAGTCCGCGCTCTGGGGACTTAGAGTACTCCGCTCCACACTCTGGGGATTCGGAGATTGTAAAATCGTTTATACTCTAGTCCGCGCTCTGGGGACTTAGAGTACTCCGCTCCACACTCTGGGGATTCGGAGATTGTAAAATCGTTTATACTCTAGTCCGCGCTCTGGGGACTTAGAGTACTCCGCTCCGCACTCTGGGGATTCGGAGATTGGAAATCGTTTGTATGAGTCTGTACGCCGCACAGAATAATGTAATTTATCATTCGATTAAGAGATACAGAAACTTCATAGAAAATGTGGCTTCAAGCCTTTATTAATGAAAATCAACTAAATTGTTCGATTACAACTTCAAAAGGAAACTAAGTCATTATTGAATGGAAACATGCGGAAAACAATAATGCCTATAACAAGAAAGGGAAACATGCTAAATGTAATAGTGCCGCAAATGTTCACTGTTCCATGCTCGGGGGAGTGTCGTGCCATCAACGGTCGCTAGCTTGAATGTTCCTTCTCCAAGCTTCCGTTCAATGGCATATGGGCCTTCCCAGCTGGGATTCATGCGTGATGGTACTGGGAAGACTCGTTTCAGAACGAGATCACCCACATCAAAGATTCTTGGGCGGACTCTGCCATCGTAGTAGCGCTTGACTCGATGTCTGTGCGCCGCCGCCCTTAACTCAGCTTCTTCACGCTTTTCGTCGATGCAGTCCAGTGATTCCAGCAAGAGGTTTTGGTTCGTCTTGGGGTCATAGTATGTCACTCGGTGCGATGGAACTTCAAGTTCCACGGGTATCACGGCTTCAGAACCGTATGCCAAGGCGAACGGAGTGTGGCCAGTCACGGACTTGTGGGTAGTCCTATATGCCCATAATGCCGTCGGGAGTTCATCTACCCACTTGCCTCCAACCTTCTCCAGACGCTTCTTTAGTATGGACTTGATTACCTTGTTAACGGCCTCGACTTGTCCGTTAGCTTTTGGGTGTGCAACGGCAGCGAACTTTTTCTCGATGCCGTACTTTAGACAGAACTCTTTGAACTCTCTACTTTCGAATTGCGTTCCGTTATCTGTAATGATGGTGCGTGGAAGACCAAAGCGGCATATGATGTTTCGTACAACGAAATTAATGACTTTCTTAGAGGTGATAGTGGCCAAAGGTTCTGCCTCGGCCCATTTCGTGAAATAGTCGACCGCAACTATCGCGTCGTTCCGTTATCTGTAATGATGGTGCGTGGAAGACCAAAGCGGCATATGATGTTTCGTACAACGAAATTAATGACTTTCTTAGAGGTGATAGTGGCCAAAGGTTCTGCCTCGGCCCATTTCGTGAAATAGTCGACCGCAACTATCGCGTATTTCGCACCACCTTTGGATAGAGGCAAAGAGCCGATTATGTCGATTCCCCAGATCGCGAATGGCCAAGGGCTGATCATTTGTGTGAGTTCCGTTGATGGAGCCCTCGGGATTTTTGCATATCTTTGACACTTGTCGCATTTTCTTGCGTAGTCCGCGGCATCCCGGTTTACGGTAGGCCAGTAATACCCATAGCGGAGGATCTTCTTTGCTAGCGTTTGCCCCCCAGTATGGTCGCCGCATTCCCCTTCATGGACTTCCCTCAAGACTCGCTTTGTTTCATCATGAGCGATGCATCGTAGTAATGGGATTGAGAATCCTTTCCGGTACATGGATCCATCCTGCATTACGTACCGCGCAGCCTTTCGAAGGACCTGTCGTCTTTCGCTTCTTCTTTCTGGTAAAGCCCCAGTTGTCAGGTACAGTTTGAATGGGGTTATCCACGAGTCCTTCTCGATCTCTGTTTCCAACACAAGATCGATTTTCATCTCGCCCGTACTCGGGGCATGCAAGACTTCCACGGGATACAATCCCATTTGCTGGACATCGTCGGTACTTGCGAACTTAGCCAACAAGTCGGCTTCTTTGTTTTGTTCTCGAGGGATGTGCGAAATGTCATAACGCTCAAGATTTGATAGTAGTTCCTGGACCTGAACGAGGTACGGAGCAAGCTTTCGTCCTTTTGCTTGGTAGTCTCCTCGCACTTGGTATACCACTAACTGCGAGTCACAAAAGATTTCGATTGATTTGATTCCGAGTTCTTTGATAAGCTTCAAGCCAGCGATCAACGCTTCATATTCAGCTTCGTTGTTTGTAGCCGGAAAATCGAGCTTCAGGGCATAACAGATTGATCGGTTTTCCGGAGTTATAAGAACTACGCCCGCGCCGGAGCAACGGTCATTTGATGCACCGTCAGTGTATAACTTCCATCGTATGGGGGGAATGATGTCGTGATCGTCCGGTTTGATGGGTATGGTAAATTCAACGATGAAGTCTGCTAACGCTTGCCCTCGGATAGCTCTCCGTGGTAAGTACGCGATATCGAATTGGCTCAACTCGATGTTCCATTTTAGCAATCTTCCAGAAGTTTCTGGTCGCTGAAGTACCTGCCTCAGGGGTTGATCGGTATAAACGCCGATTGAATGCGCTTGAAAGTATGGGCGTAGCTTGCGTGATGCAATCACCAAGCAATAAGCCAATTTCTCAATTTTAGGGTAATTCTTCTCTGCCCCCGTTAAACGCTTGCTAACATAATATACCGGCTTCTGGACTCGATCCTCCTCACGGACCAAAGCTGCGCTTATCGCATGAGGGGATATAGCCAAGTAAACATACAGCATCTCATGGTCAACTGGTTTAGATAGCATCGGTGGGCTCTCCAGATGCCTTACCAGGTTCTGGAAAGCTTCCTCGCAGCTAGACGTCCATTCAAAATTCCTCTTTCCTTTCTTTATTATGTCGAAGAATGGGATGCACTTGTCAGTTGCCTTGGATATAAACCGACTTAGCGCAGCCACTTTCCCGTTCAAGCTCTGTACCTGCTTTATAGTCCTGGGTGCTTGTACGTCTCGAATGGCTTGGATCTTTTCTGGGTTGGCTTCGATTCCCCTAGCGTTGACGATGAATCCTAAAAACTTCCCTGATGCAACACCGAAAGAACACTTCAGCGGGTTGATCTTCATTCCATAGGACCTGAGGATGTTAAACATTTCAGCTGTCTTGGATGTGGTCGTTTGACTGCCGTGACTTCACGAGCATGTCATCCACATAGACTTCCATGGTTTTGCCCAGCTGGTCCTTGAACATTCGATTCACCAGACGTTGGTAAGTTGCTCCAGCATTCTTTAATCCAAAGGGCATCACTACATAGCAATACAGCCCGACATTTGTAACGAAGCTGGTGTGTTCTTGGTCCGGAATATGCATTGGGATTTGGTTGTATCCTGAGTACGCATCCATGAATGACAATAATTCATGTCCTGCTGTGGAATCGACCAACTGATCGATCCTAGGCAACGGGAAACTGTCCTTAGGGCATGCTTTGTTCAAGTCGGAATAATCTACGCAAGTCCTCCATTTCCCATTTGCCTTTTTTACTAGCACAGGGTTGGAGACCCACTCCGGGTAGAGGGCGTCGCGGACGAACCCATTTGCTTTGAGTTTGTCCACCTCCTCTCCAAGAGCGGCGGATCTCTCTGGATCCATTCCTCTCCTCTTTTGCTTGACTGGGACGTATTTCGGGTCTATGTTCAACATATGACTTGTGATGGCGGGAGAAATCCCACACATATCAGAATGCGTCCAGGCGAAAACATCGAGGTTTGCTCGGAGGAAGTCGCTAAGGTCTTCTGTCATTGCGGGGCTTAACTGTGATCCGATTTTCAGTATTCGCGAAGGGTCGTCACGGCTAACTGAAATGTCGATTGTTAATTCAGCCGGTGCCGCCTTCTCTTCCCTGGGTTTCTCATCGTCGTCTCTCGGATCTATATCTCCGTAGATCCGAGAACTATGCCCGAGCCAGGGCTCGGGCACTACTTGTCAATTATTCGTGTTGAGGATGCGGACAGGATTGTCCGTACCCTTTCCTTTTTCCCTCCGGTGGGCTTCACGGAGCTCGGCCACATAACAAGAACGACCAGCTGCTTGGTCTCCGTGAACAATGCCTACTCCATTGTCAGTTGGGAACTTCAAAGTCAAGCACCACGGGGCTAGTGCCGCCCTAAATTCAGCCAGGGCCGGCCGACCCAAGAAAACATTGTATGGAGAGTCCACATCCAAAACTACAAAGGGTAGAATTCGTACCCTCCGACGCTCGCCTTGTCCCAGTTCAACTGGTAACTCGACATATCCCACTGCATCAGTCGCAGCGCCGTTAAAACCGTGGATACGAGCTTTGGATGGTTTCAAGTCTTTTGTCTCTAGCTTCATCTGATCATATGCCTTCTTGAAGATGATGTTGACTGAACTTCCACAATCAATCAAGATTCTTTTTACATACGCTGGTCCGATTGTTGCAGATATGACCATGGGATCGATGGTCGGAGCCTCTATCTGATCAGCGTCTCTGTTTCTGAACACAATATCGTCTGTCATCACGCGCTGCTGCTTAGCAGGGGCCCCGTCCTCTACGTTTGAACAGCACTCGAAATCCGCATGCTTCAAGGAGCTCGCATATCGCTCCATCTCTTGCCAGTTCTGATCTGCGGGATGAGGTCCACCGATAATTGTATTTATAACCAGTCTCCCAACAGTTCGGGCAGGTTCCTCTGGATGACGTGGAGCTGGTGCACGACCTGGGTCGGACGTTCCCTGTCCTCCTTCCTGCGGATCCTTCACAAATTCTTGCAACTTCTTTTGTCTGATCAATTTCTCGATAGCGTCATGTAGGTGTCTGCATTCTTCCGTGTTGTGTCCATAGGTTTCATGGAAGCGGCAATATTTCCCAGTCCGTTTCTGTTCTTCAGTCGATTCTTTCGGACGTGGTTTTCTGTACTGAAAAGTATTGCATGTGGATAGGTAAATGTTCTCAAGTGGGGCGTTTAGCGGAGTGTACTCGTTGTAGCTTGGAATTCTCGACTTCCACTTTCCCGCTTCTTTCCTCTTTCCTTGACTCCTTCCTCCGGACTCTTTGGGCTGCACAGGCTTATTCTGGACGTTGACTTGGACCTTTCCTGAATTGTCTCTAGATTGCTTCACAGCAATGTTGCTCTTAATTGACTCTTGGGCGGGTCCCGGTGCCTTGTCTCGTCGTACCCACCTAGCTTCCTCTCTTCTTATGAACTGGTGCACCTTGGAGTAGAAACGCTCTAGCGTAGTCGGAGGTTTTCCTGCCAGCCAATCCCCGAATTCAGAATCCGGATCTACACCTCTCATCACAGCCATTAGAATTGCGTGGTCGTTGGGATTACTGACTTCAGTTGCCGCAACGTGGAATCTTTGTAAGTACTCCTTCAGCGACTCTTCGGGATTTTGGATTACACTCGACAGAGACATCACGTCCTTCGGGCGTGTAGTGTGTATCCTGAACTGCTCAATAAACTTCTTTGCCAACTCCTCGAAATTTGATACGGATCGCGGAGGAAGTCGGGTGAACCACATAGTAGCGATCCCAGATAGAGTAATCGGAAAGCACCTACATTTGGTGGCATCATTTGCTCTGGCTGAATCCATCATCCATTCATACCTCATTACATGTTGTCTGGGGTCAGTCTTTCCTTCGTATGCAGGAATGGTTGGCATGCTAAACTTCTTGGGGTAGGACGCTTGTAGCACAACATCCGTGAACGGAGTATGACTTCTTGACACTCCCCAATCGTCATTTGACAAGCCCTGATTTTCTTTCATCAGTTGCCTGATCATGGCTGTCAGATCGGGTGTCTGTATGGAAGCTGGGAGGTTGGAGTCAGTTCTACGTGCCTGTCCATGCTGATGCCTCCTTTCCTGGCGATCTGCCAATCGTGCGTCATGAGGTTCAACATTGTTAACATCTTGATGATCTGGAGCTCCTTCCTCCACCTGTACTCCAGTTCGGAAGTTTCCAGTTCTGGCTTGGTCGCGGTCTCCTGTTGTTCGAACAGCAGCATCTGCCCTTGCGGTTTCAGTCTTACGGCGTCTGCGCCTGGGTGGCTCATCAGAAGAAGTTGAGCTATCAGAAGAGGAATAAGCAGCTTGATTGCCCCCAGCATTCTGTTGCTGCTGTTGAGTGAGTTGTGCCATCAGGTTGGCATTAGCTTGCATCTGTTCTCCCAGTTGTCTCCTGCTTTCCCTAAGTTCTCTCATCAAGTCGTTGAACTCCACTCTGGTGACAACTGGAGTCTGTTCTTGAGCGGCAATCCCTGCACTCGGGATTGCTGGTTGATTGCTAGGTCCTGCTTGTTGCACGCTAGCAGTCTCTCGGGCATCCGCATTAAGGGAAGCTGACCTGGTACGTGGTCTTGCCATTGTAGAGTTATTGGTATGAACTCTGAGTAGAATCAACGGATGTCCTATCAGTAAGTCGGATCTTCTTTGGGGGATTTGTTCAATCCAGTAGCTTCAAAGCAGATCCTTGAGGTCTGAGAATTCGATTCTCAGTGAAAGCACCAAAGTGTTAGCACCAAAATTGGTCACTAACCTCGTTCAGAAAGATTGTGTAGAGATATAAGTGATGAAAGCAATTAAACAGAGGAGACAACCTTAATTCAAGTGCAGAAAGTAAGAACACCAAATTTATAGTGGTTCGGCGTAATTGCCTACGTCCACTTTGCTCAACTTTATTGATTTCCTTTATGATTGATTGATTACAAATACAATTCGTGAATCAAATGCTTGAATGAAGGTGTTTGAGTAGAGAAGATGAGTCTTGAAAATGGCAGAGTCTCCCCGTATTTGCTCTCCAAAAAAAAGGATCCCTTTCACTGTGACCCTGCCCCTCTATTTATAGGCAAAGATGGGCTGGACTTCCCAAGTGGGCTGATTGCCGAACGTTCCAGCCCGAGTACAGTGGTCGCCGTATGCCGAGCAAGGTTCGCCGAGCGAGTTCCGCCGAACCTTTCCTTCTATGCCGAACGGTGTGCTGGTTAGTCGTGTTGAACGTCTTCTGGATGACGAGTATTACGCCGAACACCATAGGATGCCGAGTACCCTTGTATGCCGAGCAGCCTTGATTCCGAGCGACCTTGTATGCCGAACAGCCTTGATGCCGAGCACTCTGGTATGCCGAGCAGTCTTGCATGCCGAGCAGTCTTGACGCCGAACAGCCCTGATTCCGAGCGACCTTGTATGCCGAACAGCCTTGATGCCGAGTACTCTGGTATGCCGAGCAGTCTTGCATGCCGAGCAGTCTCGATGCCGAGTACTCTGGTACGCCGAGCAGTCTTGATGCCAAGCACTTATGGGATGCCGAACACCAGTCGACGCTGAGCATAGGTTGTTGCCGAACACTATTTGGTGCCGAGTACCCTTGCTGCCGAGTACTACGCCGAGTAGTCTCGATGCCGAACACTGCTGAGTATTATGCCGAACACTCCTGGACACCGGATACTAAGGACGCCGAGTACTACGCCGAGTACTCATGGATGATGGTTGCTTCGCCGAACATTCCTGGATGCCGGACACTCTCTGATGCCGAGCACTAGTTGCCTGGTCAAATCCCCAGGAAACAAGAGTCTTACCATTTTAGTACTTGGGCAGTATATCTCAAAATAAGAATATGTCTATGAAAAATAAACCATTAAACCATTTAATACTTCATTATAAGGAAAGGAGGCGGGTCCAACCACTTAATATCTTCCATTCCAAAAGCAGGTTTCTAGAATTCCATATCCCAATCATACGTCATAAATAGCTAATGTGAGAGATGGTACCCAAGTCACTTAATATCTTTTATTGGAAAATAGGCAGACTCTGGTCATTTAATACCTTAATTAAGGCAGACACCATCATTTAATACTTATTTCCAAGGCATACTCCTCAATTGTACTACCTAGCTGACATCATATGGAATCTCTTAAGCCACTTAATACTTCTTTATGGAAAATAGGCAGGCTCTCGTCAATTAATACCATAGTTAAGGCAGACCCCATCATTTAATACCTATTACCGGAACCAGACCCCCATTGAGATACCACCTAATGTAACCCCTTAACCATTTAATACTTCATCTTAGGGAAAGAAGCAGGTCCTCAGACAACCACTTAATACCTAAAGACCCCGAAGTAGACCCTTCGTCCCATGGCCCATACTCATAATGACATGTCACATTAGTCTAACTATTCGTAGGAACTAGTAGCCAGATTAGCTGGGCAGATTTTCCCTACAGAACTTAGGACTAGCCTCACGTCATTACAAATATTTATCATAAGGATATCTCACATTAATCAAAGTGTACACAACTACTGGTAGTCTCAAAGGAATGATGGACTTCCATCATGTAACTTTATTAACCTCCCATCCTTATGACTTAACCATAGATCAAATACTCTCCACACACACACACACACACACACACACACACACACACACACTCATCTCACCGTTTCATAAATAAGGCCCTATAAGGAACCTTCCTTATTATGCCTTAAAATAACAATTTGGCTATATAAGAGTTTCCTCTTATTTTCCCCTAACAATCAATATCCTTCCAAACAGGGGAAATAAATGAAAATAATAATGACCTAATTAACTATGTCATATACACAATAATTATACGTTAATTACGCTAATAGAGGTAATAAACATTCATTCCTAATAAATTTTAAACGCATGGATTTTACGCCTTAAACTAGTATTAAATTTCAATTCTCTAACCAAATACTATTGCAAGTCCTTTTTCTTCAAATTCCTAAGATTCCAACATATCAAAATAAGGGATTTCAATATCCAAACATGGAATAATTATTCATAACCAAAACTATAATAACGGACTTGTAAATAAATTAGAAACTCAATTTATTACATTAATTGAATGTAATATCCTAAACAAAAGAAATTGCAATCTAAATCTCATATTCTATTCAACTCCTCTTTTTACAAAGAAATCGACAAGAAGGAAGTTTATGTAGAATAAGTCGCTGTAAACTACAAATAAAATTCGTAATCTAAACCCTTATTTTATCGGAGAATCACAAATTTGAATCACAGAGGGAGGAGAAGTGGAATAAATATGAAATCGCTAAAAATTGCACAACATAACAAATCCCATCAAATTAATATAAATAATTGAGAATCTTCACGTAGAATTGACATTTTGAAAGAAAAAGGAAATTTGCGGGATTTTATTTGTCGTATTTTCGATATCCCAAAATCCTTAAGCCATATTCAAATCCAAAAAGAAATACACTAAACAATTACTGAAAAAAGAAATAATAAGGTTTTCACTCACATATTAGCCTTAGCTTCATGTCAATGGATTTGTAGCCTTTCAATCCCTTCCAGAATCTCTCTTTTGATATATATGCACACAATATGGAAAAGGTATATATATATATTTCTTAGATTTAGACTAATTGGAGAAGAATATGATAAGAATAGATTGGAGGAAGAAGAAATAAATAAGAAATGGGTTGAATTCTTACCTGAATTCTCTACGAAGTTTTTGAATCTTATTAGAGAGATAACAATGACAAAGTTTCGTTGTATTCCCCAAAATAATATGGATAAAAAGTGGAGAGGATATGATTATATTTATAGGGGTTGAAATTCATAGGAACCACAGGATGGAAGTAGGTGAGGAATGAATAAATCTGGAGCGTTAAAATAATAACACACCCCTTTAAACCCTAGCCACCACTGCCAAAATCTAGCACTAACTGGTCGACCATCCCTATTCAACCGGTCGACCGCTGGGGATCGACTAGTCGTAAATAGGGTGTCGACCGGTTGATTATTTCAAGAAATATTTGATTTCGTTGCTTTGTTAATTAATTTCTTTACCCTAATCAACCTTAACTTAAACGTTAATTAACAATTAGTTATCTCCCAAGCTAATTTTAAAGTTCAAATCATAAATTTAAATTCTTATTTAAATTTGAATTCAAGCTAAATTAATTTAAATCTGAAAACTTCAAATGCTCATAACTTCTTCGTTTGAGCTCCATTTTTAGCATATTGTATATGGAAACAGATCAGAATTTCTCCAAGAACACAATAGAGTAACTTTCGTGGTCAAATTCCGAATTTTATAAAATTTCCATATTCTATCTTATCATATTTAATTCAATTTAATCCATTTATTTTTGGTTCATTTTACAGGGTGTTACAAGACCCATTACATAATTGTCAAATTACCCTAGAAATGGTTTAGGTATCTAAAACATGATAAATAAAGAAATCTCAACAAATCATATCTAGAACTTACAAGAGATAATCATCGATGATAAATTTATAAATAATATAGCGCTTATGTTTATACGTCTTGAATTAAAGGAAAACATGATTTCCATCATGAATCCTTTCCTAAATGAGAAATGTGGACCTGTAGTCCACAAAATATAATTAGAAACATATATTTAAAGTGGAAAAAGCACACTGAAATTATCGAAGCACATATAGTGTCAATAACATGTTAAGTGTCATAAGCATGATATTTTTAAAAATAATCGAATTGATTAAATTAGTGAAAGTGTTTGAAACACTTAAATTACCCCAAGGTATAAATATTGTTTAAATCATACTAAACAATGAAAGTATATAAATTCCTGAAGAATATAAAAAACTTTGGTGGTTATAAAGAACGTAAAGAAAAAGGAGCATAGATTACAACCCTCTTCTAAGTATTGTTGTAATCTTTATATAATTCATGATGAGTAGAGTACTTCCTATTTTTAAGTATTATTGTAATGAAGCTCTTAATAACCATTGAAGAGGTAATTGCGATATGCAAAACTTATTAAAGCATACAAGTTCCCAAAGAACATAAATAACTTTGCTGGCTATAAAGAATGAAAATAATAAGAAGCATCGATTACAATCTTCTTTTAAGTATTATTGTAATGAAAATCTTGATATAATTCATGATGAGTATATTACTTTCCATTTTTAAGCATTCTTGTAATGAAACTCTTAATATTCATTGAAGTGGTAGTTGCAATATGCAAAACTAATTAAAAGCACCAAAACGAAAGTACATAAAGTACTTTTTATAAAAGTAGCATACGAAATGAATAAAATGCAAAGCATATTTGGAAGAAACAAGCTTGGAAAAATCGATTGTACAAAAGGAAACTATTTATAAATGGTGAACATCTAAAGGAGGGAAAATATAATTATTGTTATCTGATTTTAGTTTTCTCAATGCTTATCTAAGCTACGTTACACATGTATGGATCAGGAGTATTTGTAGCCGATTTGAATTATCATGACATGTATTCAAACTTAAAGGAAAAATATAAAATCAGGGGGAGCATACATAAGTATATAATAATGTACTCTTTTTCCTTCACTAGGATTTTTCCCACTGGGTTTTTCTTAGTAAGGTTTTAACAAGCCAGTACATTGATCCAGAAGTATCAAACTCGCTTTGATGCAATAAATTATTATAATATATCATACTATATTGTACTATTTTTCCTTTACTAAGATTTTTCCCACTGGGTTTTTCTTAATAAGATTTTAACGAGGCATTATCCTGATCCAGAAGTATCAAATTTCTTTTAATGAAATGAACTATTAAAATATGTCATACTATATTGTACTCTTTTTCCTTCACTAAGATTTTTTCCATTGGGTTTTCTCAGTAAGGTTTTAACGAGGCATTATCCCTATCCATAAGTCTCAAATTTCTTTTAATGAAATAAGATATTAAAATATGTCATTGTCTTTATTCTACACTAAGATTTTTTCCATTGGGTTTTTCTTAGAAGGTTTTGATGAGGCATTATTTTGATCCCGAAGTATCAAACTCTTTAGAAGGAATACCATTTTTAATATGATATCTATGATTTTAAAAGCTGCACCCTTTTCCTCGTTCAAGCTTTTCCCCATTGGGTTTTCCTAACCGAGGTTTTTAATGAGGCTACATGCAATATCTATATCCACTGAATGAATATATGCAAACAAGATAATAATGAGGGAAGCAATCATCATACACGTTTTAAAAGGAACAATTTCAAGTTACCATATGAGCATCCATGATTTTGAAGACGCATATTGAAGGGGGAGTGTTATAATATATGTAAATTATAAGGGTGAATATGCTAAATGTTACATGGGCATTATTGTAATTTTCATTTTTTATGACATGCCTATAAATAGAGCTCCATTGTATGTTTACACCTGTAGTGAATAAAATATCTCCTCTCTCTTTCTCTAATGGCTTCTTATTTTCTTATAGTTTACAACACGCTTCCATTTATAGCTAAATTTTGTTTTTCATATAAATCGATGGTTGTACAAAATTGAAACAACTAAAGTTGAAGATTTAACCAAACTATGTGATCCAAGTAGTATTACTTTATGGTGGAATCCATGATTTTGTTACACATCTATTCTATTACATGTAAAGTTCAATATTTACCATTTCATATCCTCTTTTCTTATTCATTCTTGATCCAAATACTAAACTCTTCTTGATTCTAGCAGTTTTTTTAGTTTCCCTCATATTCTATCTATTCTATTCTATATAATGTTCAAAGTTTAACTTTTCATATCCTTTTCTCTTGTTCATTTTTAATACAAATACTAAACTTTCCTTTATTCTAGCCGTTTTTAGTTTTCCCTCTATTCTATATATTCTATTCTATATAAACTTTAATATTTACCTTTTCATATCTTCTCTTGTTCATTCTTAATACAAATACTAAACTCTCCTTGATTCTAACCATCTTTTAGTTTTCTCCCTCGCTAATTTCTTAATTCAGGATCAACTCTACACTTTAATTTAGAGTATTACTTCCTAAGCTTCAACATTTAAAGGACAAGTTGTAGGATCGATTTCACCATAAGGGGGGGGGGGTGAATAGGGTTATAATAATAATAATAAAAATTAATGCAGAAATATATAAAATAATTGCAGCACAAATAATAGCAGAATAATAAAAGTAGAAATATAACAACACAGATTTACCTAGCTTTGGCAAACCCTGCCTACGTGCTGCCCCCAAAGTTTCTACTAGAAATTAAGTAGTCAGACGCTTACATACGTAAACTCGCGACACCCGCTATCGACTAACCTAACTCTACGCTCAAAACCCTGCTACAACTCAGCCACTGAGTTGCGAATTCTCGAACTACACCACCGTAGTTCGTCCCCTAGTCACAAGACTAGAATTTTACAAAAGTTTAAAAGAAAAATACAAAATAAAATAAATTACAAAACCCTATATAAAATTTAAGCCCAAATAATATTTACTAGACCGGCCCACTTAAGAAAAAAACGTCTCCCTTTATTCTTCTTCGGCCGGTCCTTTACTTCGTGAAATTATCTTCCTCTCTTTCCTTTGCTCAAGAACGTTCATTCCTCTTCCAAACAATTAGGGCTTTGTGATTTGTTGAAGTCGCCGCTTGAAAAATGATGCTCGAAACCTTTGTTGGTATGCTTGTAAGAAATGAGGCTCGAATCGTCTTTTGCTTTCGTTTCTTTGCGGCTGCTTCTTAATCGAGTTCGAATCGAAAGATACTGATATGCAATTTCCTTTATTTATTCTCATTGATATGCTTGAACTCGATGCATTGATTGCCGATGATGTTAATGGTTTAAGCAGGGAATAAAACTATAAATTATCATTCAAATATTTTCTTTTGAATTCGTCTGTTAATTTAACTCGCCTGTACGATTATGCTTGAATGCTTGTGATTTCTTTAGACTAGTTCAATTCGAATATTTTATGATGTGCAATGCTTGATTACCACGGCTTTGATTCTGACTTATTTGATTCTACTTGGTCACCACAGCTCTGACTTTGGTAATTAAAATTGTGATAATCTTTTGAGATGAGAACTTGAATTCGACTTGTTCAATTTTACTTTGGTCACCATGGCTTTATTTCAAATTTTTATTTACTGCTGTTCTTTCATTTTTGCTGGCAGTTTTTATTAGAACTACTACCTGCTTTGTTACTTCGACTGCAAGCTTTTGTATGATTTAGTTTAAGTCTGGTTGCAGTGTTGTTTTGCTTGAGACTATCAACTTTGCTGCATATGTTTGGTTCTTGATGTCTTCATGTGCACTCGAGTCTATCCTTGATGTACCGATATGGTGAGATTGTCTTCTCTGACTCATGTGCACTGACTTGATGTACATATTGAAACTCGTGTGTGGTCTCATTGAAGTCTTTGTACATCTAAGTTGTTGTCTGTTTCTGATCTGGTTGTGATGGTTTGTTGGTTTATGTGTACACTTTGACTGTTGAGGCTGTGTTGCTTGATTGTTTTGATCGAGCATTTTCACTTGTACTTGACAATTTTGTGATGTTTTTGTGTTGCACCTGAGTTGAATCCAGCCTCGGCTCGGGTTTGACCTTGTGCTTACCTGTCCATGCAGTTTTATGAAGCGTATATCAGTGTGCACGGCCTTATGGCATGTACAGTGATACACTGTGCATGTCACAAGTTGTTCGTGTTTGATGAATTCAAAACGAAAATGATGACGAACAACCCAAATAACTGAGGCGAATAATATTTTCAAAAACTCATTTTATTTTACACTGCAAAAATATTTCTTTTTCAATTTTACTGCATCAGTGTTTATTTTGTAGATAATTCAGATGTTGGATACAAACTGGAATATAGTTGAAGAACAAATATGAGTGAACGAGTGATATGTAGTGAGGAAAGTTATGTAAATTGAAATGTAATTGAAGTTGTGTTGTAGAATGACAAAGTGTAAATGCATAGTGAGAGTTCAAATTTGTACTATTCAAAATTTGTAATAAAATATTTGTTTGAATAAAATATCTGTTTGAATTTAAATTCTGTGTTATTTATTTTATTCAGCAAATATTTATTTAATTATCTGAAAAATAAAATAGTACAATAACAAATAAATTTAAATGAATATATATATATATATGTTTATTATCATCAAACAAAAATCATAAACTAGCATATTCAACAATCTACCCCTTTTGACGATAACAAACATATATTTAAGATTTTGAATTTATTAAATGTATTTGATCATTCTACTTGCTCCCCCTATTTGAATGCTCCCTCTACACCAAAGCTATCCTTCATATATGCATGAAAATAAATAAAAATATGCAAATAAACCTAGATGGGAATATGCAAATAAAATATTTGAACTTTATTTGCCAATATCTTAACTTTTCTCTCCCCCTTTTGTTATCAGCAAAAGAGTAATTGTGTTAGAAAAAATAGAGAAAAAGTGATAGACATTAATACACTATTAATACCTAATCGAGTATAAATATTAAATTTCAATAAAAAATCAAACAAAAATCATAAATACTCTATTTGCGCATATTCCACTTTAGAATGATAGGAGTGATGTCGGTATATACAACCATATAGTTGTGTCTTTTTATGGTATATTTATATCAGGAATTTGAATACTTACTAACCACGCATAACCGTTAGGACTTTTAAATGAGATTAGTAGTATTCCCAATTTTAAAAAAAACAAAACACAAATTTCAAGTATCTTCTAACCACGCATAACCGTGAGAACTTTTAAATGGGATTAGAATCAACTCGTCTATTTAATAACCAATTTTGATATGTGTTCCATACATGCGTAACCGTGAGGACTTTTAAATGAGCATGAAAGCACATAAACAAATATTTCAAGTAATTCACCCATGCATAACCATGAGGACTTTTAAATGAGAGTGAATACTTTTGATGTTAAAAAAAATGAATAATTTCCTGTTTAAAAATACCACATTTGGACATACTATATTGGATTTTGATGAGTGATGGTCGTTAGAAATATGATAGAAATAGAGATGGTCATGGAATTTTTACCTATCAAAAGTTATTATAAATCTTGTTTAAATTTTTAAAGAAATTTACTAAATATACTGTCTTAAGTCATAATATATGATTAATATCAACACTCATCACTTTTTCAATCACTATTTATCTTTTCAATAATCAGTTGGGAGTCAGATTAGTTAATGTAGTCATTTAAGATCAAATCCAAAAATAATTATAAAATCAAATTTTAGAAATGACTAATCTGAAACAAGGTCAACAAAAACTATTTTCTGGAAGGGGTTTTATAAAAGAAAATGTCTGCTAATTGAAAATCATATAAAATGAAAAATATGAAAATATTTTATTTGAAAATGATGCAACTAATGAATGTCTCTTCATAAAACACTTTCCACTAGTAATTTTTCTATCAACTAGACTACCAGTGTAATCTGCATCCGAATTTTCCTTTGACTCAAGATGATCATTAGTTGGATGTCATAGACCAGATCGTGAAGTTCCAACAAATTCCTTAAAACCATTTTTACAGCTTTTAAATGAAATTCTTTTGAATTTGAATTGAAACCATGCAAATAAACAAAATAGTGAACATAGTGTCAGATTAAGAACAAATATATCCACGTGTACCTAGAGTAATCATCAATCAATAAAACAACATCATTAGTCCAAACAAATCTATGTGAACTAGTTCAAGGATGAACATGATTTGTTAACATTTTTCATAATTTAGAATCAAAATCAACATTTATCTCCTTATCACATAACTGGCTGATTTAAATCAGATTATGGTGCAGATTTTCACATTTAATAAATCGTCTAAGATAAATATACTGTTACCTATTTTACCTTTATTGATGATTTTTCGTTGTTGCCCATTGTGATTATGCCACCTTTATACTAGACTAAGGAACTTTGATTTGACGCCCGTTTTGTGCCTGGAACAGCCAGAATCCAGGTAACACTGTTGTTGTTCCTTAGCTTGCCACCACACCTACATGAGAAAAGATTTTTGTGACCTATTTGTTTTTATAGGTCCATGGTTGTTGATGGCAAAAGGTTTTGAAAAATATGTTTGTGTAGACCCAAGACTATTTATATTTGTTCCTTTTGGCACCCAGATTTTTTTAACTTTAAGAGATTTTATATTCGTGCCTTTTGGAACCCAAATTGGTATGGTTTTCACGTGTTTGGGTCTATACCAACAATTGTTTTGATTGTGTCCGATTTTTCTACAAATTGTGCACTCAGATTTGACTTGATTAATTTCGCTTCTAACAAGTTCAAATTGATTATACCCAAGTCCTTGTCTAATAGTATTAACAGTTTGTTTCCCTAATAGCATATTTAAAGATCTTTCTCTTTTGGAAAATTTTCCCAAAGTTGTAGACAATTGTTGGACTTGTGTTTTGAGAGATTCATTTTCACTCAATAATTGAGTGCACTTTTTAATAGAATTTTCTCTCCTCGTATTTTCACTTTCTTTCAAAATCAGAATTTCATTTTCAAGTGATTTAATTTTAATTTCTGATTTTTTAATCTCTTCTTCAAATGATGGACACTTATCACACTTAGGGCACTTGTTTTGATAGTTTTTAACCAATTGATCGAGTTGTTTATTTAATTCTATCAAACTATCTCTTTGTGATTCAATTTTAGCGTACTTTTCTCTAAGTCGTTCAAAACAGCCATTTACTTCATGAAAATATATAAGTAATTCCGAATGAGTAAGTTTTGATACCTCGCTTGGTTCGTCATCATCGCTGTCAGTTGTTTCTCCTTGAAGGCACAGATTTCCTTTTTCACTCTCACTACCAGTGCTTTTATCATCTTCATCAATTTCATCCCAAGTGGCTGCAAAAGTTCTCCTTTTCTGTTTCTTTCCATGGTTGAGTCAATTCTGAGGACAATTGGGCTTGATATGACCAGGTTTATTGCACTTGTGACAAATGATCTCTTGCTCTTTTGGGTTGTCTAGAACTTTGACTATTCTGCTTTTCAGTTGTTGATTTAGAGCTGGATTTCTGTATCTACGGTTCCACTTTTTGAATCTCTTTATTAGTAGCGCCAATTCAGCTGCTCCATCATCATCATCATCACTTTCTGTTGTTCCTTTGAGAGTTATTGATTTCTTTCGCGTATCACCTCCTTCGCGTTCTTCGTTGAATTTGATTTCTAGCTCATAAGTGGTGAGATTTTCGATGAGTCCTTCAACTTTGATTTGTTTAAAATCCTTCGATTCTTGAATAGCAGTGACTTTGGCTTCAAAATTTCATGAAAGGACTCTAAGGATTTTTCAGACTATTTCCAATTCTGTGTATGGTTTTCCGAGAGCTTTTGATTTGTATATGAGATTAGAAAGTCGTCCATACATCTCTTTGACATTCTCATCCTTGGCCATTGTGAAGTTCTCATATTCGCTACTAAGCATGGTAAGGCGAGATTCTTTGACTTAAGATGTTCCTTCGTGAGTCACTTCAAGTGTGTGCCAAATTTCTGTGCAGTTAGATAATGTGAGACACAATTAAATTCAGTTTGATCTAATGAACAAATAATAGAATTCATTGCTTTAGCATTGGCATTTTGTAATTTAATTTCTAGATCTGTCCATTGATCCATAGTTTTTCAATTTCCTGATTATCTACCATTATAGTTGGTGTCCTATATCCTGTCTCAACAGTATTCCAAGCATCAATGGTTTTCAGAAAAATTTTCATTCTATTTTTCCAGTAAGCATATTCACCATTGAACATTGGTGGTCTAACTATGGACTGTCCCTCATCAAAAGCATTATTAAACGAAGCCATTTGAAAATCAAATTTTTTAAAACAAGGATTTGTTTTTGAAAAATCCAAATTTTAAAACAAAAATTGATTATTGTTCCTAGCTCTGATACCACTTGTAGGATCGATTTTACTCTAGAGGGAGGGGGGATAAATAGGGTGATAATAATAATAATAAAAATTAATGCGGAAACATATAAAATAATTGCAGCACAGATAATAGCAGAATAATAAAAGCAAAAATAGAACAACACAGATTTACCCAACTTCGGCAAAACCCTGTCTACGTGCTGCCCCCAAGGTTTCTACTAGAAATTAAGTTGTCAGACGCTTACACACGTAAACTCGCGACACCCGCTATCGACTAACCTAACTCTATACTCAAAACCATGCCACAACTCAGCCATTGAGTTGTGAATTCTCGAACTACACCACCGTAGTTCGTCCCCTGGTCACACGACTAGAATTTTATAAAAGTTTAAAAGAAAAATACAAAATAATATCAATTACAAAACCCTATATAAAATTTAAGCCCAAATAATATTTACTAGACCGGCCTACTTAAGAAAAAAAACGTCTCCCTCTATTCTTCTCCGGTCGGTCCTTTACTTCGTGAAATTATCTGCCTCTTTTTCCTTTGCTCGAGAACGTTCGTTCCTCTTCCAAACAATTAGGGCTTTGTGATTTGTTGAAGTCACCGCTTGAAAAATGATGCTCGAAACCTTTGTTGGTATGCTTGTAAGAAATGAGGCTCGAATCGTCTTTTGCTTTCGTTTCTTCACGGCTGCTTCTCGATCGAGTTCGAATCGAAAGATACTGGTATGCGATTTCCTTTATTTATTCTCGTTGATATGCTTGAACTTGATGCATTGATTGCCGATGATGTTAATGGTTTAACTATGGAATAAAACCCTAAATTATCGTTTGAATTCGTCTGTTAATTTGACTCGGCCGTACGATTATGCTTGAATGCTTGTGATTTCTTTGGACTAGTTCAATTCGAATATTTTCTGATGTGCTATGCTTAATTACCACAGCTTTGATTCTAACTTGTTTGATTCTACCTTGGTCACCATGGCTCTGACTTTGGTAATTAAAATTGTGATAATCTTTTGACATGAGAACTTGACTTTGACTTGTTCAATTTTACTTTGGTCACCATGACTTTATTTCAAATTTTTATTTACTGTTGTTCTTTCATTTTTGCTGGCGTTTTTTATTCGAACTGCTACCTGCTTTGTTACTTCGACTGCAAGCTTTTGTATGATTTAGTTTAAGTCTGGTTGCAGTGTTGTTTTGCTTGATATTGCACTCGATTTCACTTGAGTCTTGTTGCAGCCCTTGTTGTCACTGCATACATGATTTCATGTGTGTATATTTTGTTGAGGCTCCATGTTAACTATTAACTCGATCCGACTTTGTTCCTCTTTAATTATGTTCTTTGGTTCATGTCTGTTGTATGTTGAATTGAGTCTGGTTTCAATGTGTATGCATACATCTCTGTTGCATATTCACTTAAGTCTGTTGAGTTGCTTGTAGTTTGGTCTGGTCAGCTTGCCTAAGTTATTATGAACTTGTTCCACACTTGAAATGATTTATTTGTGTCACCATGTGTATACATACATATGTATGTGTGTATATATGTGTTGTGTGTTGCTCGAGTTTAATTTGTTCACTGCTGTGTTGAAACAGACATTGGTTATTTGCATGGTTGAGTGTACTTGTATCCTCTTTTTCTCTGTTTGTTGGGTCTGTATTGTTATGTGATTTGTTTCATGGGCTTGTTCTTGTGCACTTGTTGCTGTAGTCTGGATTCAAATGAACCTTTGAGCTTTGTACATGTTGAAAGTAGATTCTGTCATGTTGAGTTGCTTCACATGTACATTATCTGGTTTTGTCCTCTTCACTTTCATATATTTGTCACTTTGGTTTGTGCACGTGGTTGCACTGTCAGCTTTGCTGCATATGTTTGGTTCTTGATGTCTTCATGTGCACTCGAGTCTATCCTTGATGTACCGATATGGTGAGATTGTCTTCTCTGACTCATGTGCACTGACTTGATGTACATATTGAAACTCATGTGTGGTCTCATTGAAGTCTTTATACATCTGATATGTTGTGTGTTTCTGATCTGGTTGTGATGGTTTGTTGGTTCATGTGTACACTTTGACTGTTGAGGCTGTGTTGCTTGATTGCTTTGATCGAGCATTTTCACTTGTACTTGACAATTTTGTGATGTTTTTGTGTTGCACCTGAGTTGAATCCAGCCTCAGCTCGGGTTTGACCTTGTGCTTACCCGTCCATGCAGTTTTATGAAGCGTATATCAGTGTGCACGGCCTTATGGCATGTACAGTGATACACTGTGCATGTCACAAGTTGTTCGTGTTTGATGAATTCAAAACGAAAATGATGACGAACAACCCAAATAACTGAGGCGAATAATATTTTCAAAAACTCATTTTATTTTACACTGCAAAAATATTTCTTTTTCAATTTTACTGCGTCAGTGTTTATTTTGTAGATAATTCAGATGCTGTATACAAATTGGAATATAGTTGAAGAACAAATATGAGTGAACGAGTGATATGTAGTGAGGAAAGTTATGTAAATTGAAATGTAATCGAAGTTGTGTTGTAGAATGACAAAGTGTAAATGTATAGTGAGAGTTCAAATTTGTACTATTCAAAATTTGTAATAAAATATTTGTTTGAATAAAATATCTGTTTGAATTTAAATTCTGTGTTATTTATTTTATTCAGCAAATATTTATTTAATTATGTGAAAAATAAAATGGTACAATAACAAATACATTTAAATGAATATATATATATATATATATGTTTATTATCATCAAACAAAAATCATATACTAGCATATTCAACACAAGTAACTTCTTATCCAGTCTTTTTGACTACCTTTCTTTTTATTCTTCACATCTGCTAAGCATAATTATAAAGAATGCATCTAAACACAACCATTCATCATTCCTAAATACTAGGTTTTTTTCGTCTTCAATTTTCTTTGATTCCACTTTAATTCTGTGATTAGATATTTTGAAAGTGAAGGGCATACTTTTGACTTTCCTTCTTTTAAGTCTTCACATCTGATAAGCATAATTACAAAAAATGCAACTAAACACAACCATTCATCATTCCTAAAAATTAAGATTTTTTATCTTCAATTTTTTTAATTCTGCTTTTGTTTTGTGATTAGATATTTTAAAAGTGAATGACATACTTTTGAATCTCATTTCTCCTACATCTATCGTTTATTCAACAGTATGTTTCCCTTTTCTTTTTTCTTAATTTATCCTATTATATATGTAAAATTCAATGTTTATGTTTTCATATCACCTTTTGTTATTCATTCTTAATCCAAATACTAAACTCTCCTTGAAAGTAGGAGTTTTTTAGTTTTCCCCTTGGTAATTTCTTAATTTAGGATCAACTTTACACTTTAATTTAGAGTATTAATGCCTAAGCATTCAACATTTAATGGGTGAATAACTTCTTAACCAGTCATTTTGACTTATGTTTTATTAATTCTTCACATATGTTAAGTACAATTTGAAAGAACGCAGCTAAACATAACCATTCGTCATTTCTAAAAATTTTGATTTTTCACCTTCAATTTTCTTTGATTCCACTTTAGTTTTATGATTGGATATTTTAAAAGCAAAGGGCATACTTTTGAATCTTATTTCTACTATGTCTATCATTTATTCAACAATATACTTCCCTTTTCTTTTTTCTTAATTTATTCTATTATATATATATAAAAAGTTCAATATTTACCTTTTCATATCTTCTTCTATTCATTCTTAATCCAAATACTAAACTCTTTTGATTCTAGCAGTTTTTTAATTTAGTTTTTCCCTTAGTAGTTTCTTAATTCAGGATTAACTCTACACTTTAATTTAGAATATTAATTCCTAAGCATTCAATATTTAATGGACGGGTAACTTCTTAATCAGTCCTTTTGACTTTCGTTCTTTTAGTTCTTCATATCTGTTAAGCATAATTATAAAGAACACAGTTAAACATAACCATTCAACATTTTAAAAATTAGGGTTTTTCATCTCCATTGTTCTTTGATTCCAATTTAGTTTGGTGATTGGATATTTGAAAGTGAAGGCATACTTTTGAATCTCATTTCTGCTACATCTATCATTTATTCAACAGTATGTTTCTTTTTTTCTTAATCTTTTGAAGTATCTATTGCTTTCTCTTTTGCTTTATATTGTTGTTAAATATTTAAAGTTATATTTAAGTTCTCATTTTCTTTCATTTGTGTTGTATATTACTACAATTAATTTTTAAATATTTCTTTACCTAATAGACACTATAACTTTATACAACTTTGTTTATTATATAAGTAATTGGATTTTAATTGTTTATATTAACTTCAATTTTGTTGTATTGATTTTGGATTATTTTAAGAAGCAAGGTTATTCATTTCATGTTCAAAAATGTTATGTTACAATTATATTAGACTATAGTATATACCAAATCACAGCATTTTATAATATCTCCTGCTTTGTTGAAATAAAATGATTTCTTGATAAAAAGCTAAATTAATATCATGCTTTTATGTTCTTTCATGAATTAAGGGGAATTGTATGTTGTAATAAATACATATACTATAACCTATACACATATGTTAAAGGGAACTTTATATATAATAGAATAGGTAAGCGTAATAAATACATATATTACAACCTATATTTACTAATTATCCATTAAATATTATATGAAGACGGTATATATTCATATGGCCCTTCGTTTCCAGCTTTCTTAGAAATTTCCTATATTGTTGCGTGTCCTCTGTTATCTATTAACTATTATACAAATTGAAAATTGAGTGCAATATATAAATTATAACGTTTGCATCAAACCAGTATTGCTTTATCCCTTCCTATACACTCACTCATACATCTTCTTCAGTTTAACATATTTAAGACATGTATTTAATCCATTTATTTCCCTCTCTCCTTTGTTCAGGTAAAATTTTAAAATTCATACCCCATAATCTGATTTCTCTTCGCTTTGACACCTCTTCATCTTTCTTTTGGTACAACATCATTGTAATTCCTTCCCTTTTTGTAAAACTTGTCATAATAAAATTAAAATTTGCCTCTTATATTTCCTTCTAAGTTGAAACACTATAAACCTCTAAATGTATTAGTATTTCAACTAGTCAATGAAGAATAAATCATCAAACAAGTACTAACTCATGCTTGTAGATATGTACAATATAAAGGTACGAAGAATATATGCCCTATCTTCACCTTTTAAGTATAGGATGGAGCTTATGGGATCATAAGGTGATATTTTTATGCTAGAAATTTTGTATTTATAGATACTTAAATCACTTTATTTAAGCTTATTTTTTTGTGACCTTTTGTATTAAAGTTTTAATATCACACGATTTTGTTATTAAATTTGAATTCTTTGAGTTAGAAAATTTCGTAAGATGATAATATAATGATATGATTTTATATACGGTGTTTAACAATCAAATGTTTATTATTGGTTTGAAATATATTATATTTATATGATGTTCTATTATGGAAATAGTAGCGCTTTGCGGAAGCTTATATCAACGAATATTTGTCACCAAATCTCAAAGAGATAACTTGGATTGAAAACAAGACGGAATTGAAATTAAAATGCAACAACACAAGATATTCCACCCAACCACCCACTTTATTGATTCGCCAAAATTTTGTTTACAATTAATAGAATAAAGCTAAAATAAAATACCATTGAATCAATAACCAAATTGAGAAAGGGAGAAAATATCTATATAGCTTAGATTGTTGGAGAAGAAGAACAAAGATGGAGAAGGGAGAATTAGCAAATAGATTTTCCACCACACTTTTACACTCTCTTCTAGTCTCTATTTATATAATCAATTACTTAATGCCCAAGTTAACATTAGATGGAAAAATATAATTTGATTTGCCAATTAGAGAGAGAAATAAACATACACAAATATGTCTATTAATTAGGGGAAACAAAATCTTCTCTTTCTTTCTTTTGCATATTTATTTCCCTCTATTTGTGATTTTGTATCACCAAAAATTTAACACTCCACCTTGATGCAAAATCACATATCTCCAACATATCAAGCATGCCATATCTAGATCTATCACAAATCCCCATATCTCAACCACACTAAATTACAAACCTCAACCACCGCCTGCAAGTGATGCATCTCCCACATAAGGTGCACCACAAAAATCCGGTCTCAAAAACGTTTGTAATACCACAAAGATCTCCATCTTGTCTTTGTGGATTTTGCAATTCGACACCCGTCTATCACTCGATCTGAGCTCATTACCTAATCACTATCGATCCCTCGAGCATCATCAACATGAAGACCCCTATCTAAAATATGATCCTCAATGATAAAATCATAAGCAGTGACCACATTAACCTCTCCACCTTGCTGTGGACTAGGTCCTTCAACCGTCACTCGCTTTCCATTGTCGACTACAAAACCAACCAAGCTATAAAGGTTTCCTTCTTCCAATACTCCTCTCATCCTTACACGACCACTTTTCTTCACTCTCAAAACTCCTTATTGAGTCTCATAAGTGCAACCACGACAATCCAACTGACCAAGAGAAATAAGATTATGCGAACAAGTGGGTACATGTCTCACTCTAGAGACTTCTCTAACCGCACCGTCATGCATACGAAACCGGATAGATCCAATACCACAAATCGGTTGCTCTTCTCCATTGTCTGTCCTAATCATGCCGACACTCTTCTCATAAGAAGAAAAACAATTCACATCTCTACAAATGTGAAAACTGGCTCCCGAATCCATCTTCCAAGGCTTATTTTCACTAATGAGGACATCACAAGAAGCATCACTATCAGTACCTTCAGCAAAATCTGCATGTGCATCACTACTAGTATCACCATGCACAGCCTTTTTCGGATCTCTTTTATAAGCATAACACTTGCTGCATATCTGACCTTTCTTATTACAATAATGACAAGTCATAACACCTTTACCATTAGCGTCCTTCTTCTTCCAAATTATATCTTTCTTTGAGTCCCTTGCCACCATAGCCTCATTTTGAATTGATTTCATACCTAACCCTTTTCTTCTAAGTTCCTCATTTAAAAGACTGCTTCGAACAGTTTCCAGAGAGATAGTTCCATTAGCATTGGAATTACTCAATGAAACAACCAAAGTTTTCTAACTTTCTGAAAGCAAACTCATTAATAAAAGAGCCTATAACTCATCATCAAAATTGACCTTCATATTTTCCAATTGATTTATTACATCTTGAAATTCATTCAAATGCTCTATAACATACTTCTCTTCATCTAATCTCAGTTGTACCAACTTTCGAACCAGAAAAGCCTTACTAGTAGCACTCTTTGACTCATACCAAATTGTCCCATAAAGCCTTCGTGGATTCACAACTAGCCACATGATGGAAAACTGAATCATCAAGATACTGGCGAGTCAAAGCAATCGCCGTCTTAACCATCTTCTTCCATTTTCCCTCATCTACATCAGAGGGCTTCTTTCCATCTCCATCAATTGGATCATGAAGATCATTGAGGTACAGAACATCCTCCATCTTAGGCTTCCAAATACCCAATTTTTCCTATCCAAAATAGCCATCTTCGAAAACGAAATCATATCCGACATCAATAATTTTTCAAACCAAAATTACTCTAAGCTTTGCGATGATCTATGCTCTGATGCCAAACTATTATGAAAATAGTAGCGCTTTGCGGAAGCTTATATCAATGGATCTTTGTCACCCAAATCACAAAGAGATAACTTGGATTGAAAACAAGACGGAATTGAAATTAAAATGCAATAGCACAAGATATTCCACCCAACCACCCACTTTATTGATTCACTAAAATTTTGTTTACAATTAATAGAACAAAGCTAAAATAAACAAAATACCACTGAATCAATAACCAAATTGAGAAAGGGAGCAAATATCTATATGGCAAAAATTATTGGAGAAGAAGAACAAAGATGGAGAAGGAAGAATTAGCAAATAGATTTTCCACCACACTTTTACACTCTCTTCTAGTCTCTATATATATAATCAATTAATTAATGCCTAAGTTAACATTAAATGGCAAAAAATAATTTTATTAGCTAATTAGAGAGAGAAATAAACATACTCAAATATGCCTATTAATTAGGGGAAACAAAATCTTCTCTTTCTTTCTTTTGCATATTTATTTCCCTCTATTTGTGATTTTGTGTCACAAAAATTTAACATGTTCATCCCTTGTAAATCTTTATCTTTTTTTTTCTTATTTATTATCAAATTATTTTGTGATCTTATCATTTTTCGTAAGCCAAAAAGCCTTTTTAGCAACTTTAATGCTCATGTGTAATGTTCACATAGAATTGAGTCGTCACGGAATGAAAAAAATTTACCATTCATTTTGAAAATTTCTTCTTATGTAGCTATTATTACTTAATATTTTATTTATAATGTTTTCAAAATGATTTAATTATCACTAGACATATCTACTAAATATCCAGTTTTCAAAATGATAATGCATCATATTCCATCTTTATTTTGAACACCTATCACTTTCGTTTCTTTAAAATTTGTTATGATTCCTTATTAGAATGAACATAAAATTTTGGCTCTTTTAATTGAAAAATTCCTTGCCTACGGAACTACCTACAATAGTATTAACGGTTTCACAATTTATAACAAATATATTAAGGTTCTGTAGTTGATTAAAAAAGCACCAAAAGAGTACTAACTAATGGTGGTAGATATGCATAATACAAAGTTACAAAAAACATGTTCCTTACTTTAACCTTCTAGGTAGAGAATGAAGCTTATGAAATTGTATGATGAGATTATTATAGTAAATTTTAGGTACTCATAATTTTGTACTCAATTTATATTCTTGACATGTAAGAAATTTTCTGATGATGATATTTTAAGTGATATCATCAGGTATTCTATATTTAATAATAATAATGTTATTATTATGCTAAAATCATAACATCAAAACCATAGAAACTATATAACATCTGTTAAAGTTCTTTAGTCCTTTTCTAAAGTAACTTTACTTGATGTTTTGGATATGTGAAATATAGATTACACTTGATATTTTAATATGAAGTTGAACATATGTATGACTATCTTTAGTTGTGTTATTTTATCATAAATTTAGAGAAGTCGATTCAGAAAATTAACAATGCATTTGATAATTAAATTAATGAAAAAAGACTTTAGGAGAATTAGAGAAATAAAGATTCTTTGTCTCAAGGATTATAAAGACGTACGCCTATAAATCTTGATTTCTTCTTCTATTAATCAATCTAATACTAATATTTTTTAATCTCTTTTTAGGTGATTTCCATTGGGGATACTACTCTCCATGATGGAAAATTCTCGACGACTTTTGAATTTGTATAAACTAATGGAAACTAATCTTCATTTGATCATAATTCGATCAGTACTTAAATGTTTATCACTACTAGGTTTGTTGTCGGTTTATATTCCAAATAATATTTAACAAATTGTCTCTTTCTTCTACGTAATTGATTATTTGATCCATCTTTGATACATTTTCAACTATAAGCAAAGGAACAGAAAAAAATGTTGACACGTCCTATTACATGATATTTTTGAGTTGAATATAAAAATATAACCAAGACTCAAAGTACAAACTTGAGAACACATATGTGAATACTTTACATATGTCCTAATAATTCAAGTGTGTATATATGATATAGTTATTATTCAATCTATATTTCTTTTCTCAACATTAGTCTCAATAACAAAATATTGATTCTTCTCATTATACGGCAATAAAGTGCTTAAATTTAAACATATACTGATAACAACTCAAACGTAGAACAAAATTCTCAACGGATATGATTGAATTTCCATAACTATGCAGAAAATTATAATTTATGTTCATATTTTTTAACTATATTTTGTGTAGATGTGTAACGAACCGCATTTTGACCGTTCAAGTCGACAAAACATACACACATGCCGACTCAAACAATCCAAAATATAGATAGTTATTGGGGTTAAATAAGAAAAGAAAGGAAAGAACAGAAACAAACTCAGAATCTCGCAGCGGAAGGAACAAGATATAATAATAAAATAACAGTTCATGAAGCTGTTAAGTAAATAAATTTGATTATTATTATACATCTTAAATCAGAGTTACATACATATCAGAGATAATACAACAATGCAGCGGAAAAATAATACAGTAGTAGAATACAAATGATGTAATACCAAACTCCATCTTCGTCCTCCAGAATAGATCTTCAACCTTATCTGAAATGCTCAGGCTGACCCGAGCGTAATGAAAAGACAAAACACTCGAGTCAGGACTAAAATATCTCATGTAAGTTAAATCGAATAAGTAAATATGAGTGTGACGGCGTCGGAGATGTTTACGGGTTTTAGACACCTCCTATCCAGTATTTAACGTGCGTGCAATAACTTAAGAGATGTTCGGGACTTCCAACTCCTAAGGATCCGTTAAACTATCTACTATATAATAGAATACGCTATATACAATAATGTCTATCATAAAGTAAAATATCAAACTAGCGTTAAGTCATGGCTCATTCCACCCTTAACACATTTTTATTCCCAAGAGTATATACAAGACCGTAGTTTCCCCAAAATCGGAAGTCACCAGAGGGCAATCCATATACTAAAGGTACAAATCAAAATCGTAGTGGTCGCGAATAGGATAATCAGTATGACAAGGTACATGAGGCGATACCAACTAGGATACTAGTAGTTGCATGATCCGGACTGATGTTGGGCATAGCAGCTACTACCCCAACACCGCGAAACAACACTCCCAAAATCGAGGGGTGCACCCAAATCGAATCACAACAGTAATAGATATGGTAACGAAGAAGTGTGTCCGCTAGAGGTGGCGAACCTCAATGGCCCGGCGCGACTCCTGTTTTAGTCATGTCAGGGGTCATCCAATATCGTTCTCTTTCTTCAGTCAACGCGTTCACAAAACCATCCACTTCGTTCTGGATCAACACTCCACGTATACTAGTTATTAAAGTGGTTTTCGGTATCGACAGAGAGTATGTCCATATCCGATCCCGGTCTCTTTAATAACTACGTATTATTACACCGGTGGCTCTTTTACATTTTCAAATCGATTCATAATTGATATCAAAATATCATATTCGCTTCAAAATCAAATCCATTTCAAATATCATCATATCTATTCAAGATGTAAGATTCCGTTTCAAAATCATTTTTCGCCTCAATATCTCATTTCGATTTCAAAATCATTTTTCGCCTCAATATCTCATTTCGATTTCAAAATCATTTTTCGCCTCAAAATCTCATTTCGATTTCAAATCATTTTTCGCCTCAAAATCTCATTTCGATTTCAAAAATCATTTTTCGCAGCAATTTCCACAAAACGATTCACATAAACTCTAATCCCAAAATTTAAAATTTAATCCAATTTCAAATCATCAATTTCAACTCGATTCAGCTTCTAAATAAACCATTTCAAATTATCAATTTCAAATACATATTTGAACCACAAAATAAACAATTTCACTTTCAATATATTTCAAAACTTTAAATATTTCATATTTCAAAACAGCTCATATATTTATATAAGAATGTAAGTTCGCTTTAAAACCATTTCGTATTCAAATTAGAATATACTTCAAATTAAACATCCGTATTAAGTAGTTTACTTAATTTCTGGAACAATTCCAATTCAATAAACTTAGATTAACATTCGGATTTCAAGAATTCATTTAAGTATTACATTCCAAATCGATTTCAGTTCAAATCCTATTCAAATCAATTTTATCTTCAAATTTAATTCAATAGTTTCGATTTAATCCAATTCACAAATTTCTTTGAATTTCAATTAAATTCCAAATTAATTAAATCTCAATTTCAAATAAATTTTCAATTCCAAACTCAAACTTGAAATATCATTTCATATAAATTTTCTTAGAAATATTCAGAATTCGATTAAAAGTCCGATCTTTTAAAACAAATCAACTTCCGAAAATTTACGCCGTATTTCAAATTTTTTACTTAAAATCTAAACTTCAAATAATTAAACAATTTCATTTACCAAATTTAAATTCCAACATCTCGAGCTTCAATTCAAAATAATCCAATTTCAATAAATTGGATTTTTTCTTTAAAATCAATCCATTTAAATAATTTCAAAACAGCTTTTAAAATCATTTAATTTAACCAACCCGATGTCCGTATATAATTTTCTATCCTATGGCCAAGTGATTATTTATTTCAATTAAATGTCAAGGATGAATATATATTACTTAAACCAATCATAGTGTCATATGCATGTATAACATGATATATATATAAGCAAATAAACACCCAAACATTTAAATATCAACCAATAGCATCCATCGAAATAAATCATCCAATAGTCAATACAATTCACGGCAATTTCATAGTTATCAATATCGGGAAATTTGATTTTGATTAAATCCTAATTTCAATTTACTGTCAATTTAATTTTTCAACGGTGAATTCACATGACAATCTATATGACAATTAAATTTTTATCAAACAACGACAAATAAATTCATATCACTTCATAATGTCAAATTTAACTACCATAAAGATATTCAGTACGTTGTGAGCATTATAAAACACTCACCTTGATTTTCTGTTGTCGCCGAGACGTTCCGGTTTGGAACTAAAACTGGACGACGCCCAACTTTAGCCCAAATTTCCACCGTCTCCAAATCCATCCAAACCAGATTCATTTCAAAGCTCTCGTTATTACGATCGCAACGCAAAAAGTTTCGTTCCAATCGGACCTTGTATGAAAAAGTTATGCATTTTAGAAGTTTGTACACATTAATAATATAAACAATTTACATTTTATTTAAAAATATATATATTTTTTAACCTAGAACGATCCAGGCCGTCGATTTCCACCCCATCAGATCTGGCTGCACCCTCCCCTTCTTCCTTCTCTCGTTCAAAGCCGTGAGTATGAAACCCATAGCCGCCTCTCTTCTTTGAATTTTCACGACCAAAATACACGACTTGAAGACGATCGGCCACCTCCATCGCGAAGCCCTCGGCGAACTCTACCTACACCGTGAATAGCATGGAACTCAGCTGCCCCTTTGGCCTCGAAAAACATGAAAAACACAGCAGCTTCGAGCTCGATTTCCCATTGATTCGTTGCTCCGTTTTCGATCATCTCCGTATGGATTTGAAGCTCTCATCGTCCTCTACAACTTTGTAGTTGACGAGTTTCGCAAATTTGAAACCCTACAATAATATGACATTACGGATCCGATGAAACTGGTTTCGTCGAAATCCGAGACTTTTTGAAAAATGACTATTTTATCTCGCCGAATTAATATTAAAAACAATTCGATGCGTTTCGAGCTGCCACGGTCAAACGATAACTCCGATTGCTACGAAAATTGAAAACCCAATAACAAACTATTACGGATCCAATGGAACTAGTTTCGTTCAATTCTGAGACTGTTCGAAAAATGGCTATTTTTCAGTCGATAATTAAATATTAAAAATATTCAATTTTCACAAATTAACTTTAAATTCAATTTTAAAAGTTCTATAACATTACTATAACTCCAATATGATAAGATAAAATTTTACAAATCATTTTCAATCATATTCAACTCGATTTTCAATTATTTCTGAAATTTAACTTATTAAATTATCGATTTAATTGTCTAATTAAATCCAATATTCGAAAAATAAATTATTCGACTGTTTAATTTCAATATAAAATTCCCAATTTTAAAATATTAACTTTTAAATCAAATTTCAATTGTTCACAAATCCCATTTTTAATTTCACAGTAATTAACAATCTTTTACAATGCAGTTTTCCATTATAAATCCAATATAAAAGATTATATTAGATTCAGCGTTCAATTATATTGTAATTCAAATTCAAGTTATTTAATTCCAAATGAATTCTTTTATTTTGATTTACACTTTCATTATTGAATCAACCATTTACTTATACATTATTATCAATAGTTTATAATTCATTTACTTTCATTTTCTTCAGCTATCATCTTATTTAAATTCACAGTAATATTAAATTACATTCATTTACGTTGATTTCCATATTATAACTTCAATATTAAATGTAACATTTTATTTAATTCGTTGTTTACAATCAAATTCAATTCAATTCAATTACTTGTTACATTCAAATTTAAATCTTTACTTACGTTCAATTACAAGTTAACATCTTTATCGAATTATAGTTTCAGTTATTATCTGCTTTCAATCA
This sequence comes from Allium fistulosum, assembly GCA_030737815.1. NCBI lineage: Eukaryota > Viridiplantae > Streptophyta > Magnoliopsida > Asparagales > Amaryllidaceae > Allium > Allium fistulosum. The sequence goes on along the minus strand of CM060908.1, from coordinate 298,480,364 downwards.
ACTGTAATATTAAGTTACATTTATTTATATTAGTTTCAATAACATAAACTTCCATTATTAAATCTACCATTTTATTTATTCTTTGTTTACAATCATAACCAATTTGGTTTACAATCAAATTCAATTCATTATTTACATTCACTACAAGTTAACATCCATATTTAATTTACAAATAAGTTATTTCAGAATTCAGTTTTGTATTTTAACTTGTAATTCACATTTAACAACACAAAATTTTATTTCCTTCGGATTTTTATCCAAAATTTTCATTTTAATTCGTATTTTTAAAGTGTTAAAAATATGGGTCATTACATTCTCCCCCACTTAAAACTTTTCGTCCTCGAAAAGGAACGGAGAAGGGGAAACCAGCATTTAGATATAATTCATTCAAAATATTCTACTTATTTGCAAAATTTAGTTATAGGATTTTTTTTTCACAAAATTTTCCAACTCCTGGATTTTTGAAAAATTTCGGCAGCACCTCCTTTACGCGGCTAGGACCGAAAAATTTCACAGTAGTAATAATTGCATGATATACATCTCATTACAAGAATGAGGCATCCCAAAACATGGGGAACACAATAATATACCACAACATAAACTGTAATCCGAGAACATACCTTTTATTTAGCGTTTATTAGCATTTTAACTTACATTTTGCATTAAGCGCAGAAGCGAGCTCCACAAGCGAAGCGCAACCCCTTTGCTACCTACTAAAATGCTCAATAACCAAGTTAGAACCATGCATATAAAGATAGATCGATATACTTATCATAAACAACACACATATAACATGTTTAGCTTCAAAACTGAAATTCCAATTCCAGGACAGCAAACGAATCTTAGTTTTTGGTCACCTAAACGATAAAATTTGACAATGGAATCTAAACAAAAGTTGTTGCATTCGTTTCAGGTTTTCCGGAATGTCCAAAATCATTGAATTCGGACCGTCCGTTCAAAAGTTACGACCGTTTTACTAAATAGATACGCCTCAGCCTGGCAATGAATTGCGCAGGTCAGCGACGTTTGGTCACATTTTCGACCTTCTAAACGACAGCAAAACACCAAATGCTTAAAACAAAAGTTTTAGCTTAAGTTCTAAGATTTCCAGAAAGTGCAAGATCATCAAAATCTGATACACCAGTAAAAAGTTATGGCATAAATACTAAGAGTATATGCTACTGATTTTGCTTCCCTTTTACACAGGCCAGCGAGAAGATTCAAATTTTTAACTAAGTAAATGAAGGAATTTCTCAAGGCAGTCTAAACAAAAGTCGTGCTACAGTTTCTAAGCTTTCCGAAAAGTCTAATATCATTGAATTTCGTCCAGCCATTTAAAAGTTAGGGTTGTTTTCGTTTCAGCATATATTGGACAATTTTGGATTTTTTTCCAAAATTTTGCTTTTATTATTTCAAAGTACAAACCATCAAACTTTAAATTTTCTAAAGAAACAATCATAAACACAAAGTCATTTATTTTCTTATTTATCCATGAAATACGTTTACATTCAATTTGTTTCCGATTTATTCAAGTTTGTTTCATTCACATTTTAATTTCAAGTCAATTTGCTTCTATTTAAATTGGATTCAATTATATTTAATTTCACTTTGCTTCAAATTTGAATTTAATTATTTTAAAATTTTATTCCGTTTATTCAATTCCATTAACACTAATGAATTCTACTAAATCAATTACCATCCATCAAACAACCAATGCATATCAAACATTACCATCCATCCAGAATCTACACTAAATCAATTATACATTTCCAAGTCAAAATTTTTATTTCATACACTTCCAAGTTTATTGACATTTAGTTATATTCAACTTTAATTAGTTTCCATTTACAAATTTTATATTTCATTAATTTTAAATTTTATTCATTCACTTGTATATATCATTCATTTTAAAGCTTAAATTTCTTTTATATTTACAACTATCAATAGATCTTCACATTTTATTATTCACTCTTACACTGGTATATTATTCATCTACTTATCCTTATTAGCATTTTAAATTTTTTAAGTATTTGGTAAGTTATAGTTATGCAAATAGAATGTAGTTAAACAACATACAACCTCTTTTCATTCAAAGTTGAATTTTCAATTAATTAATTCTTAAGTCATTACTTAAATTTCACTATAATTTAATTTCACATTTACATTCACATATAGTATTTCCATTTTATATTAACATAATTGTGAATCACCTTTAAATGTTAATTTGAATTCCAATTATTTACTAACAATTTTATTTATATTTGCATACCATTAATTAAATGCATATTTCATTATTCAAACCTATACTTGTATATTATCCAATTAACAATTCATATAACATTTTTGAACTTCTTAAATATTTTGGTAAGTTATATCTATGCTATAGAATGAAATTTAATACTATGCGAGTTTTACAGTTTCAATTTTATTTTAAATTCATAATTTCCTAATTCTAAGGATTTCTACTTCAATTGATATTTCACTTAGCTCTTAGGTTCATTTCTCATTTCGCAATTCAGAAGTTCCGTAATGATTCAAGTATTAATTCATTTCAACCATTAAAAGAAAAATCATTAATTATTAAAGAACTCAAGAATTCCAATCCCGGTTTCATTTCAAATCAAGTTTTGAAATAATATATACTTATATAATTTATATATCAAATCATACTATAGAGAATACAAAATAAAATTCAATTTTAATCAAAACAGGGTTTAGAAAAACTATTAAGTGATCTCCATCACTTGGATTCTCGAAAATAAACGTCGATGACTCATCACCGAAATCATTCTCTAGTATCAAGAGGGGAGTATAACACTTACTTCATTTGAAATCCTTTGAAAACAATTTCTATTCGAATATACTATCATATAATACTTATATTATACATTTCAAATTTTTGTTAATAAATTTTCAAAACACCGGAATTTAAATTATCCATCTTAATTTAAATTCATTTTTATTTCATTTTATTTACCATTTATATTCATTGTCAATCATATTTACAAGTTTCATTTCTTAAAATCATCCAATAGTCAATAGTTAGAAATATTGACTAATCAACAATAAACGATGATAATCTAATATTATCATCTCCTAACAACCAATACAATCAAAATTTATAAATTTTCAAGATAAGTCTTTTATATATAGAATATAATCCAAAATAATATTATGTCAATCTGTCATATTCGAGTGTTTAGAAATTCCTATCGATGCCTTGGCGTCCCGAGTACCAACCAGAATTCATAAATACTCAACGGAACAAATTAACACAATATAAAATCATTTTTATATCAAAATTACAAATACGCTCTCTCATATACACTCAACTCATTCATATAGTTTACCTCTATTTCAATGAGTTATTCCCCACTAGAGCCAAGGTTTATCGCTAAACCAAAGCTCTGATACCAACTGTAACGACCCGCATTTTGACCGTTCAAGTCGACAAAACATACACACATGCCGACTCAAACAATCCAAAATACAGATAGTTATTGGGGTTAGATAAGAAAAGAAAGGAAAGAACAGAAACAAACTCAGAATCTCGCAGCGGAAGGAACAAGATATAATAATAAAATAACAGTTCATGAAGCTGTTAAGTAAATAAATTTGATTATTATTATACATCTTAAATCAGAGTTACATACATATCAAAGATAATACAACAATGCAGCGGAAAAATAATACAGTAGTAGAATACAAATGATGTAATACCAAACTCCGTCTTCGTCCTCCAGAATAGATCTTCAACCTTATCTGAAATGCTCAGGCTGACCCGAGCGTAATGAAAAGACAAAACACTTGAGTCAGGACTAAAATATCTCATGTAAGTTAAATCGAATAAGTAAATATGAGTGTGACGGCGTCGGAGATGTTTACGGGTTTTAGACACCTCCTATCCAGTATTTAACGTGCGTGCATTAACTTAAGAGATGTTCGGGATTTCCAACTCCTAAGGATCCGTTAAACTATCTACTATATAATAGAATACGCTATATACAATAATGTCTATCATAAAGTAAAATATCAAACTAGCGTTAAGTCATGGCCCATTCCACCCTTAACACATTTTTATTCCCAAGAGTATATACAAGACCGTAGTTTCCCCAAAACCGGAAATCACCAGAGGGCAATCCATATACTAAAGGTACAAATCAAAATCGTAGTGGTCACGAATAGGATAATCAGTATGACAAGGTACATGAGGCGATACCAACTAGGATACTAGTAGTTGCGTGATCCGGACTGATGTTGGGCATAGCAGCTACTACCCCAACACCGCGAAACAACACTCCCAAAATCGAGGGGTGCACCCAAATCGAATCACAACAGTAATAGATATGGTAACGAAGAAGTGTGTCCACTAGAGGTGGCGAACCTCAATGGCCCGGCGCGGCTCCTATTTTAGTCATGTCAGGGGTCATCCAATATCGTTCTCTTTCTTCAGTCAACGCGTTCACCAAACCATCCACTTCGTTCTGGATCAACACTCCACGTATACTAGTTATTAAAGTGGTTTTCGGTATCGACAGAGAGTATGTCCATATCCGATCCCGGTCTCTTTAATAACTACGTATTATTACACCGGTGGCTCTTTTACATTTTCAAATCGATTCATAATTGATATCAAAATATCATATTCGCTTCAAAATCAAATCCATTTCAAATATCATCATATCTATTCAAGATGTAAGATTCCGTTTCAAAATCATTTTTCGCCTCAATATCTCATTTCGATTTCAAAATCATTTTTCGCCTCAATATCTCATTTCGATTTCAAAATCATTTTTCGCCTCAAAATCTCATTTCGATTTCAAATCATTTTTCGCCTCAAAATCTCATTTCGATTTCAAAAATCATTTTTCGCCTCAATTTCCACAAAATGATTCACATAAACTCTAATCCCAAAATTTAATCCAATTTCAAATCATCAATTTCAACTCGATTCAGCTTCTAAATAAACCATTTCAAATTATCAATTTCAAATACATATTTGAACCACAAAATAAACAATTTCACTTTCAATATATTTCGAAACTTTAAATATTTCATATTTCAAAACAGCTCATATATTTATATAAGAATGTAAGATTCGCTTTAAAACCATTTCGTATTCAAATTAGAATATACTTCAAATTAAACATCCGTATTAAGTAGTTTACTTAATTTCTGGAACAATTCCAATTCAATAAACTTAGATTAACATTCGGATTTCAAGAATTCATTTAAGTATTACATTCCAAATCGATTTCAGTTCAAATCTTATTCAAATCAATTTTATCTTCAAATTTAATTCAATAGTTTCGATTTAGTCCAATTCACAAATTTCTTTGAATTTCAATTAAATTCCAAATTAATTAAATCTCAATTTCAAATAAATTTTCAATTCCAAACTCAAACTTGAAATATCATTTCATATAAATTTTCTTAGAAATATTCAGAATTCGATTAAAAGTCCGATCTTTTAAAACAAATCAACTTCCGAAAATTTATGCCGTATTTCAAAATTTTTACTTAAAATCTAAACTTCAAATAATTAAACAATTTCATTTACCAAGTTTAAATTCCAACATCTCGAGCTTCAATTCAAAATAATCCAATTTCCATAAATTGGATTTTTTCTTTAAAATCAATCCATTTAAATAATTTCAAAACAGCTTTTAAAATCATTTAATTTAACCAACCCGGTGTCCGTATATAATTTTCTATCCTATGGCCAAGTGATTATTTATTTCAATTAAATGTGAGGGATGAATATATATTACTTAAACCAATCACAGTGTCATATGCATGTATAACAGGATATATATATATAAGCAAATAAACACCCAAACATTTAAATATCAACCAATAGCATCCATCGAAATAAATCATCCAATAGTCAATACAATTCACGGCAATTTCATAGTTATCAATATCGGGAAATTTGATTTTGATTAAATCCTAATTTCAATTTACTGTCAATTTAATTTTTCAACGGTGAATTCACATGACAATCTATATGACAATTAAATTTTTATCAAACAACGACAAATAAATTCATATCACTTCATAATGTCAAATTTAACTACCATAAAGATATTCAGTACGTTGTGAGCGTTATAAAACACTCACCTTGATTTTCTTTTGTCGCCGAGACGTTCCGGTTTGGAACTAAAACTGGACGACGCCCAACTTTAGCCCAAATTTCCACCGTCTCCAAATCCATCCAAACCAGTTTCATTTCGAAGCTCTCGTCATTATGATCGCACGCAAAAAGTTTCGTTCCAATCGGACCTCGTATGAAAAAGTTATGCATTTTAGAAGTTTGTACACATTAATAATATAAACAATTTACATTTTATTTAAAAATATATATATTTTTTTAACCTAGAACAATCCAGGCCGTCGATTTCCACCCCATCAGATCTAGCCGCACCCTCCCCTTCTTCCTTCTCTCGTTCAAAGCCGTGAGTATGAAACCCATAGCCGCCTCTCTTCTTTGAATTTTCACGACCAAAATACACGACTTGAAGACGATCGGCCACCTCCATTGCGAAGCCCTCGGCGAACTCTACCTACACCGTGAATAGCATGGAACTCGGCTGCCCCTTTGGCCTCGAAAAACGTGAAAAACGCAGCAGCTTCGAGCTCGATTTCCCGTTGCTCCGTTTTCGATCATCTCCGTATGGATTTGAAGCTCTCATCGTCCTCTACAACTTTGTAGTTGACGACTTTTGCTAATTGTTGATGGATTGAGAGGAAAATGAGGAAGAAGTTTCGAAATTTTCTAGCCATTGAATTTGAAAGTGGCGGCTATGAAACCTTAGGGCTGATGTTTTCAAATGAAATGATAAAGGGTTCCTTTTATAAAAATTTACCGAAAAACACTATTCACTCCAAAATCCGAACTTCAAATCTCGCGTGGTGACCGGCATTTCTAGGGTTTATCCCGCGTTCCAAACACAATGGAACAGGTTTCGGAAGCTAATTCGATCATCTGTGCGAGTTACGGCAATAAACGATCGATTTAAAATTAAATCGGTTAATCAAATTTCTGTGCGTTTGGGCTCGCCCCGGACAAACGGTAAATCCGATTGACACGAAATTTGAAACCCTACAATAATATGACATTACGGATCCGATGAAACTGGTTTCGTCGAAATCCGAGACTTTTTGAAAAATGACTATTTTCTCTCGCCGAATTAATATTAAAAACAATTCGATGCGTTTCGAGCTGCCACGGTCAAACGATAACTCCGATTGCTACGAAAATTGAAAACCCAATAACAAACTATTACGGATCCAATGGAACTAGTTTCGTTCAATTCTGAGACTGTTCGAAAAATGGCTATTTTTCAGTCGATAATTAAATATTAAAAATATTCAATTTTCACAAATTAACTTTAAATTCAATTTTAAAAGTTCTATAACATTACTATAACTCCAATATGATAAGATAAAATTTTACAAATCATTTTCAATCATATTCAACTCGATTTTCAATTATTTCTGAAATTTAACTTATTAAATTATCGATTTAATTGTCTAATTAAATCCAATATTCGAAAAATAAATTATTCGACTGTTTAATTTCAATATAAAATTCCCAATTTTAAAATATTAACTTTTAAATCAAATTTCAATTGTTCACAAATCCCATTTTTAATTTCACAGTAATTAACAATCTTTTACAATGCAGTTTTCCATTATAAATCCAATATAAAAGATTATATTAGATTCAGCGTTCAATTATATTGTAATTCAAATTCAAGTTATTTAATTCCAAATGAATTCTTTTATTTTGATTTACACTTTCATTATTGAATCAACCATTTACTTATACATTATTATCAATAGTTTATAATTCATTTACTTTCATTTTCTTCAGCTATCATCTTATTTAAATTCACAGTAATATTAAATTACATTCATTTACGTTGATTTCCATATTATAACTTCAATATTAAATGTAACGTTTTATTTAATTCGTTGTTTACAATCAAATTCAATTCAATTCAATTACTTGTTACATTCAAATTTAAATCTTTACTTACGTTCAATTACAAGTTAACATCTTTATCGAATTATAGTTTCAGTTATTATCTGCTTTCAATCAACTGTAATATTAAGTTACATTTATTTATATTAGTTTCAATAACATAAACTTCCATTATTAAATCTACCATTTTATTTATTCTTTGTTTACAATCATAACCAATTTGGTTTACAATCAAATTCAATTCATTATTTACATTCACTACAAGTTAACATCCATATTTAATTTACAAATAAGTTATTTCAGAATTCAGTTTTGTATTTTAACTTGTAATTCACATTTAACAACACAAAATTTTATTTCCTTCGGATTTTTATCCAAAATTTTCATTTTAATTCGTATTTTTAAAGTGTTAAAAATATGGGTCGTTACAAGATGCGTATTGTTTCTTAATGCAATACAATATGAGCATATCCTGGAAAAGTTTTATACAAATATTAGAAAATCACGAATTGGCAATATCATACTGAGTCCTTATATACTAACATTAAACATTTTTATCAGCAAATGATAAAACATAAGTATAGATGTTATTTGCTTAATTTTAGTGCATATAGGTAAGCTAAATATTTTCATATAGGTACCCTTGGTAATGGTTATATTTATTTCACAATAGTGGTATGAGTGTAATTACACTCATGAAAATTTATAGTTTAATGGTGTATAAAGAATAATGGCTAACCCCAATTTAATATGTTTTCAAAATCTCCGCCAACATCATCCTCTCCAATTTAGGCACCCTCTTCAAGATTGGCGAAACTACTGTTTCTGATGAGCTGGAGATTTTTGGCCTTTTCACCAAATACTTTTAAGATATCCTAGGAAAATCTTCGCATGTGCACAATATTATTGACTGGAACACTATTTTCCCAACATCTGCTAACATTCAACTCCCTTTGGACTGTGTATTTGAAATTGTGTAAGTGTGGGAAGTCCTTGATGGTATGGCGACCAATAAAGCTCCGAGGCTGATGGCTTTCCTCTTCTTTCCTCAAAAGATAATAGGGTTTCTTGAAGCTGGGTATTTTCAGAGTCTTTGAGGACTTCAACTCCTTGCCTAACCTGATCTCAAAAATTTAACCACGCCAACATCATCCTCATCCTGAAGTTTGAGGGGGCTTCGTCCCCTTCGGACTTCCATCCGATCAGCCTATTGAATACTATCTTTAAGCTCATAACTAAGGTCCTTACCAATCGCCTTTGACCTTACATGGACTCACTCATCAGTCCTAGGTAGTCAGCTTTCACCTCGGGGAGATCCCTCACTGATAACGCGACTATCGTCCAAGAAGTTATTGCCATTCTAATAAAATCAGTTGTGCCTTCATCAAGCTTGATTTCTCCAAAGCATTCAACATAATTTCCTAGGATTTCATTCTCAAGGTTCTTACTCACAGGAAATTCCCTTCAAAATTCATCTCATGGATCTTTTATATCCTTTCAACTTCCTCCTCCACCGTCTGTGTTAATGGCAGAAAAAGAAATCCTTTTTGTTTAAAACGTGGCCTACGGCAGGGCGGCCCCATCTCTCCTTTGCTCTTCAATCTTGAAGCAGACACTTGCTAGAATTGTCAATCTGGCATGCGCTGCTGGTCTACTACTATGCCACATACTGACATCTTCCCATATGGATTTAATTCATTCCAATTTGTGGACGACACCATTCTTATGTCCATTCCTATGCCTTCATCAACTGACACTTTAAAGCTTCTCTCTATAGTTTTGAACTCACTTCTAGGCTTAAGATAAACTGCTCCAAAAGTGTTGCGTACATGTCTGACCTAGCTCATCCTATTAGCCCGCTGGTTACTTCTGTCCTAAACTGTTCGTACCAATCATTTCCAATCCCTTATTTAGGCTTTCTTCTTCTGCCCTCTAAGCCAATCAAAGAAGACTAGTCAATTCTACTTGAAAAATGTTCTCGGAAGCTTGCAGGGTGGAAGGGTTCTTTGCTGTCTAGAGCTGGTAGGCTAACCCTTGTAAACTCGGTCCTCTCCTCCTTTCTGACGTATTGGTTCTCTTTTTACAAGGTGCCAAATTAAGTTGTTAAAAAAATTGATTCCATTAGATGCATGTTCTTATGGAAGGGTTCCACATCTGTCACTCCTGCAAACTGTCCCATGGCTTGAGATAAGGTTTGTTTGCCTAAAGGAGATGGAGGTTTAGGAGTTATAAACCTGGCCCATTTCAACAAGCCACTGCTTGGTATATGGGGCTGGAGCTTGCTGCTTAAAAACTTGGGCTATTTGGATCAAGGTTTATTATTACAATGGTAACTTCAACCTCTCCAACCATTGTGCACTTAGTTCTGCTCATTCATCTTACTTTTGGAAGAACATTGCCTTAGCTTGCTCTGAACTGCACATTAACTCAATCATTAAGGTTAGCAATGGCAAGAGAACTAGATTCTGGACGGACCCTTGGCTGGAAGGCATTTCACTTTCCTTTCTCTTTCCTGATTTATACTCCATTTCAATTGACAAAGATATCACTATGCATTCTGTATTCATGGATGGTAGCTGCAACCTCAGTTTCAAAGTCGTTCTATTTGGGTCACTACTTTGATCAACTGCAGCCCATCTGGCGATCACCTCTCTTGTTACTCTTTATCTTGACAGGGACTCTTACACCTAGGGGCTTTCAACTGTAGTGAACTATACAGTGAAATCTCAATATAGGTTCTACAACTTCCTTGGTATGTACTCTAACTTCAATCATCTATGGCGTTTGCATGCTTCTCTAAAATATAAGGTGCACATGTTGCTCGTTATGACGGACAAGCTCAACACTATGCAAGCTCTAGCTGTTAAGAACATCTCATCTGCTCATTCATGTTTCCTCTATAATGATGGATGGGACTCCTACGCCGACATCTTCTTTGATTATGACTTTACTTTGCGCACTTGGATGTTGTGTGTGACAAACCTGAATGTCACTGCTCAGGCCTCGATGTCAGAATGGTTAGTCCTTTGGGAGTCTGCAACTCCATACTTCCCGGTGGCTCTGATTGCTTTGGCTTTTGCCTTGATTTCTTGGATAGAGAGGAATGAAAAATGCTTTAACCTCATTGAAAATTCTTATTTAACTATGGCTAGAAAGGTCCTGACCTTGTATTCTTTTTGGATTGGAACATCTTTAGGTCCATAGCGCTTCTTCCTCACTGGCTTGGGAGCTCGTGAGTCCACCGGTAGTAAAAGCTCGATGGCTTGAGCTAGATGCTGGTTGATTTATACTACTTATTATCTACTTGCTTAGGGTTGTTTATGCTGGTATGATGTATATATATTGCTATGCTATATACGATGGCATCCTATTATATGGATGTCTATGATGTATGGGAACATTTGCATTTTTTAGCCACCGACTAGGCTTGTTAGTCGGATATTTATATTAACATATGCTAGTATGGCTGTGCGGCCCTGGTAGCACTACCGTTATGTCAAAAAAAAAATCCAAATAGTTGTTACATTTTTCGTTAGTGAACGGATAAACTGATAGTAATAAATATTGTTTCTCCACTTTATTTTATTTAGAATCCTTATTTATAAATGCCTATATATTCCGTGGACACTCTTCTTATACCTAATCACTAACGTATTACTTACAAGATATGGTTTTAAATATTTTATTTTATTATCTCTTTGAAACTATTAATGTTGCATAAAACGTGTCTTTTTCTTAAGTTTGCTTTAACCAATACATTTTGTTGATAAACGATCAATAAACACGCTTTTCTTTAAATGTTTTTTCATTTTTATCCAACATGTCTATTATTATATGCATTTTTGGGCATGTTTGCCTAAATTATATTATTTTGGATTACATGGTCATTGATTAGTAATGACCTAAAAAAAGTTTAAATATTTAATTAATATGATAGTTTGTGCTCAATGGTTGAATTCTCTTTAGATCCAACTATTAAAGAAGTTTTATCTTCGCCGCACATACTAATTTTATTTTGTGAAATAATTAAAAGTGATCACTTACTACATATTGCAATTCCTTTATAGGAAGAATTTGTTCATTTTCTTGCCATTTTACTATATTATTGTTGATAAAATAGTCGTTTTATACAACAAAATAATATATGTATTCGTAGAATAATACTTTTTATTGTTGTTTTTTAATTTATGTTCACATGGAATATAAATGAAGTGACATATATTGCGGACATGAAATTAAATGCAAAGGTTAATAACCATCTTTGCTTTTTTATGGTATTATAGTTGTCACTTCTTAAATTGGAAACGGCCAACTAACATTATTAGGCCTTAACATCAAATTATAAACAATATTAAATACATGATATAACATAAAAATTCAATTAATTAAAGTATTTGTATATTGGAAAAGTATAGGATCATTAGCATGTCACTTATGTATAAAATTGTGAATATATATTTAATTATCATTATTTTTGGATTATTTTTGGGTTTTGTGTAGTTACAGTTATCTGATGCTTCGTACTTCTACACAGGATCTAAGTAAAATTGTTTAAATTATAATTTACTATGTGAAGAGTGTATTAAGTGGACATGTTACTTGATTTCATCTGTGTGTCCACGTCACTTTGTCAACATCGAATTATGAAGTAAATGCTTTATAATATGGATTGAAAAAACAGAATTAAGAACATAAATGTTAAAAAATGAATATTGATTAAAATAGTTGTAATAATTGGATAATAAATATATTAAATGTGGTGCTATGTTTTATTTCATTTTTTTTTCCAAAGTTATAAATCAATAGTAGTATACATGAAATATTAGTGGATATTTAAAGTCAAAATATGTAACAACCCAGTATTTTACATCTATTGATTAGCGTAGTTAAACAATTAATTGATTGTTAATTTCTGTTGAATATTTGAATCAGCTGAAATTCTTTTGATAGTTGATTAAGTGTATTTGAGCTTTGCAAATTTGAATCTCGACCATCCAATTTGATGCTGTATTGTTTGAAGAATAACCATTAAGTATCGTCAGACGATTATTGTTGATAGCAAATTGTTGTCGGAAGTTTGTGATCGAGTGAGATTCTTTTGCAAACCTAATTATGTTTAGGTGGGCTCCAAAACTTTTGGGCCATATTCCTATTACTATTTTGTCGAGTAATCTATCAGAGGCAAGACCTTTTTTTTTCTTATTCCCAATTGGACCCGCTCCTCATTTCATTTTTCTCTCGCGTTCGAAAACTAATCAAAGAAACGAAAATGGCAGCCTCGATCAAAATTAGGGCTTGCTCGTCTTCGTCTCGCCATGAAGATAAGGAGCTGTCTTATGGTAAGCATCTCGTTCAATGATTGCATGGCCACCGAGCTCGTCTTCGCTTCGAGAAATGGTGAGTGATCTTCGCTCACTTCTAATTCAGGCTGTAGTTATTTACAAGTCGAGCTCTCTTGCTTTCCAACTGTTTGAATTTGTCACTTGATTTATCTTAGTTATTCGAATTGTCTTGATGTTGAGATGGTCTCTTGACTTTGTCGAATTCATGTATTTTACAATTCTGGTTTCCTTGATCATCACTGGGCTGAATTTCGGGTTTTGACTTGCGATGATAAGTTACTGCTCGGATTTTTGGGAAAAGAAAACTACTGTCATATGAATTTCTTTTTTATTCGAACTTTTCCTTTGATGACCCGCGGCTAAAACGACATTGAAATTGTCAAATTCTTTTCTCTGGCCGCTGGTTTTGGTTTCGATGGTTGAGATGATTGCAACTTGTTCAAAAACGTTTATTTTTTATACGTGATACTCACGTTCCTGATTCATGACTTGGTTAATTTATTTTACCACCACGATTTCGAATCTGCACTGTTCGATCTTTGGTCTTTTTGACTTTGGCTTGTGATATTGTGGTGATTTCAGACCTTCGTTGTGAGCTTGAACTCACTGTGTTGTTTCGACCAGTTCACTCCTGTCGAGATTGCTGTACCATTTCCATTCTATTGCTGCACCATTGGTTTCGTGATGTATCCTTGCTTCTGTTTGGTTTGAGACTGCATAATTTGATGTGTAAGCCTTGAATTAAATTATGTTTGTTTTTCAATTGCTTTCGGTATTAATTTCGAAGTTGTTTTGTGCTTGTGGCATACTTGTTGGTCACAGTCCTTTTGAATTTATCTTGACTTGTTCGTGAGGTTTATTTGCCTTCTCATCTTCACTATTTCTGTTGCACTTGCAGTGTATTGATTGTCTGCACTTTGTCATATTTACTCAAGTCTGTTAGTCGAGTTGCATCTGCTTGTAGTTGTTGGGCTTTCATTATAGTCTGGGTCTTATTGTTACTGCATATATCTATGTAGTTAAACACTTGCTGTTTTGTAGATTCATGTATTGTGTCTCTGACCTGATGGAATTGGATCCAGATTTTATTTGCTCTTTAGTCTGCATACCTGTAGGGTTAGCTTTGAGCATGTTGCTAGACTAGTTCATTCATATTGTTGTTGCATACAGCGTGTCGCCATTCCGGTTGATACAGTTCAATTGGTTCATTGAGATGAGTTCTAGCTTGCATTGCTTCGTGTATACATTCATTCATGTATATAAGTTATTGCATTGTGAATGGTTGAGTTACTTGCGGCTGTTTGGGCATTACCTCCAGGCATTTTATGTAGTCTGGTTTATATTGTACTATTTGTTACCAGTTGCCTCTGGTTTCATTTGTTTCAGAACTTCATGTAGGGGCTGCTCTTGTTCATTCTACTGGCATCACTAGTGCATCACTTGACTTAAGCATATGCATCTATGTTGAGTTAAGTTTTGGTAATTGTAGTCTTTATATCATGCTTGGTGTGAGTTTGAAGTTGTAATAGTCATGTGTACTTTCTTGTTTTGGTTGCCTGATGCGACTATGCACTGTATATACAGGTGCTATTTCATTTTCTTCTCCGGTCTTGTTTATGTTGAATTAGTGGACACTTGATTCTTGAGTTTTGGCCATTTGTACTTGAGTCGAATCCAGCTGAGACGCTCGGGTTTGACCTTGTGATCACTTGTGACTTTCATTGAGCTTTTGTGTATCTCCTGTGATAGTGGCGAGGCAGTACACGCGTGCGTGTACTACAGCCCTATCAGATTTGACAGTTTTAAATTGATTTAGTCGATTTGATAAATTGTTTATTTATCTCTGTTGATGATTTAAATCTGCTGATTTTTGTTAAACACTGTTAAGTGTTATATTGTCCGTTATCCGGTTTCTTTGTTTAAAGAATCGGATAGACGAGAATGATTGTGACTATCGTCTATTTAAATTATTACTGCCTATATGCACTAATAAACTGGTTTGAATTAGACTGACCTGGGTATTATTTTCTTTTGAATGTAATACTCGGGTCAGACCCGAGTTATTTCAGGTAGTAGATTTCCTTCTTTGAGTTGCTGTTCGAGATTTGAAGACTTTTCACATCTTCTGAAGTTGTCATTGTCCTTTTGTAGTAGTCGTGTCATTGTATAGAACGATATGTATTCATGTATATTAGTCGATAATGTACGTGTATATATAACTTCTAGAGTCGACAGTTGTAGTTGTATCATATGTATTGTGTCAACTATGTATTAACTGACATCAGTTATATATATATGAGACTTTTGTTTTTATCTGTGTTCCGCATTTATATTATCTGTGTTATTGTTATATCTAATGTCCTAAACTATTATGAACTATCGTAGTTTGTTTTATACTGATAATTGGATATGTCGATGGGAGTAAATAAATAATAGATGAAAACTAAAAAGTATATACCACTCCTATCGAGATAACCAATATTAGTGTAAGGCAAATTACGGATGGTCGCTCCTATCCAGCCTTATCCTTCGTAATAATAGACAGTATTTCTTTTAATACTCTTTGTTATTATGAGCATAGAGGTGGGGCGTCACAGTTGGTATCAGAGCTTGGGGTTTATGGACATAATATAAAACATAACTTGGATGGAACATATGTTACAACTATTGGTCGATGTTTTATTTGTACTTTGAGTCAAAACTAAAGTTTTGAAATCTGGATGAAATTTTTAAATGTCTTTATTTAAAAATAATAGTGAAATTGTGTTCTGATGATTTGATTGATTTGTGTTCTGTTTATCAGAGTGCACAGCGGAAACAGTGAAACTGTCTTCGCTGAGTACAATTGATAATCTTTTTGATTTAAAAATCAAAATACGAAATTGATATGAATTTCATTTGCTGTTTGCATAGCTGTAATTATTTTGTTTCTTTGAGAATTTCGAATCCGAATTGAGGACTCGAAGAAATTGCAGATATGTGATTTTTGTTGAAATTTCCGCTGGCTTTCTTTGGTACTAATCATCTTTTGATTAGATTTTTGCTGTTTTAAATTATCTTCCTTGAAGATACATTCGAATGATTTCTTTGCTTATTTTATAATACGTGCAAAATTTGAATTGCACGTTATTGCATTTATTTTACGTTGAACCGATGCTTGGTTATGAAACGTATTTTGTTGCCGTTATTTTTATAACGGGATTTTACACCAATGCTATATTTTGAAGCACGGTGTTTTGTGGCATTTTGATAAATGAGAATTTACTGATATTACATTTTGATGTAAATCGTTTTGATGTGATTTTGACGTTTTAAAAATTACTGTCGCTTTGGCTTCAGCAACCGTCAAATTTTAAAAGTGGATTTTCAAGCGGTTATTCCGCAATGCTGATTTTGAGAAGTACAATTTCTTTATTGAAATTGTTACTGAATTGCTGCTTTAGTCACGTGATTGGGAAATCGTTTTAAAATGAAAATGGTTTTATCAATTTTTAACAGTTTGCGTTTTCAAAAGAACAAGAAAGCGACTTAAACGATTCAGCAAAATCGAGGATTATGACCCCTTTCTTTTACTGTTTCGCTTAACTCCGGACTTGTCCAGTTGAGAATGTGAATTGTTATTTTTACAAAATAAATAAAAAAATTGTTTTCAGAAATTTTAACAGTTTGCGCTTTCAAAAGAATGAGGAAGCGATTTAAACGTTTCAGCAAAATCGAGGACTATGACCCCTTTCTTTTACTGATTCGCTTAATTCCGGACTTGTCCGTTTGAGAATGTAAAGTGTATTTTTACAAAATACACAATTTTGCACTTTCAAGGAAACGATGAAGTGATTTAAACGATTTGGCAAAAGTGCGGAGTATGGAACCACACTTTTACTATTTCGGTTAATTCCGGACTCGTTAATTGAATATCTGTTGTTTTGATGATTCTACACTTTCAAGGAAACGATGAAGAGAATTAAACAATTTAGTAAAACTCGTGGTTATGGGACATGTGCGTTTACTATTTTGGTTAATTCCGGACTCGTTAATTGAAATATTTGATGTTTTCGTGTGCTTTCGAGCCACTATGTTGGACCTTCGGGTCATATGTTGGACCTTCAGGTCAAATACCAGTACTAGACCTTCGGGTCATTTGTTGGGCGCCAAAATTATGTTGAGTACTTGGTAGGCTTCGGCCATTTGTTGATGCACGTGCGGCGAATTAAAAACTCGCCATCTGATGGGATCGATCCAAGCTTTTATGTTGATTTTCTAGTCTTCTTAATTGATTTCTAGACATTTGTTGCTTCCAATTATCTGCAGGTAATTGGATATTTGTTGATATGAGTTCTGATTATCGTTTTTGATAATCAGATATTTGTTGTTTCTAATTATCGCTTGTGATAATTAGATATTTGTTGATATGAGTTCTGATTATCGTTTTTGATAATCAGATATTTGTTGTTTCTAATTATCGCTTGTGATAATTAGATATTTGTTGATATGAGTTCTGATTATCGTTTTTGATAATCAGATATTTGTTGTTTCTAATTATCGCTTGTGATAATTAGATATTTGTTGATATGAGTTCTGATTATCGTTTTTGATAATCAGATATTTGTTGTTTCTAATTATCGCTTGTGATAATTAGATATTTGTTGATATGAGTTCTGATTATCGTTTTTGATAATCAGATATTTGTTGTTTCTAATTATCGCTTGTGATAATTAGATATTTGTTGATATGAGTTCTGATTATCGTTTTTGATAATCAGATATTTGTTGTTTCTAATTATCGCTTGTGATAATTAGATATTTGTTGATATGAGTTCTGATTATCGTTTTTGATAATCAGATATTTGTTGTTTCTAATTATCGCTTGTGATAATTAGATATTTGTTGATATGAGTTCTGATTATCGTTTTTGATAATCAGATATTTGTTGTTTCTAATTATCGCTTGTGATAATTAGATATTTGTTGATATGAGTTCTGATTATCGTTTTTGATAATCAGATATTTGTTGTTTCTAATTATCGCTTGTGATAATTAGATATTTGTTGATATGAGTTCTGATTATCGTTTTTGATAATCAGATATTTGTTGTTTCTAATTATCGCTTGTGATAATTAGATATTTGTTGATATGAGTTCTGATTATCGTTTTTGATAATCAGATATTTGTTGTTTCTAATTATCGCTTGTGATAATTAGATATTTGTTGATATGAGTTCTGATTATCGTTTTTGATAATCAGATATTTGTTGTTTCTAATTATCGCTTGTGATAATTAGATATTTGTTGATATGAGTTCTGATTATCGTTTTTGATAATCAGATATTTGTTGTTTTTAATTATCGCTATTAGATAATTAAATATTTGTTGATTTGAGATTTAATTATCGCTTTAGATAATTAAATATTTGTTGATTTGAGATTTAATTATCGCTTTAGATAATTAAATATTTGTTGATTTGAGATTTAATTATCGCTTTAGATAATTAAATATTTGTTGATTTGAGATTTAATTATCGCTTTAGATAATTAAATATTTGTTGATTTGAGATTTAATTATCGCTTTAGATAATTAAATATTTGCTGATTTGAGATTTAATTATCGCTGTTAGATAATTAAATATTTGTTGATTTGAGATTTAATTATCGCTATTAGATAATTAAATATTTGTTGATTTGAGATTTAATTATCGCTTTAGATAATTAAATATTTGCTGATTTGAGATTTAATTATCGCTTTTAATAATTAAATATTTGCTGATTTGAGATTTAATTATCGCTTTAGATAATTAAATATTTGCTGATTTGAGATTTAATTATCGCTGTTAGATAATTAAATATTTGTTGATTTGAGATTTAATTATCGTCTTTGATAATTAAATATTTGTTGATTTTAGATTTAATTATCGCTTTAGATAATTAAATATTTGTTGATATGAGATTTAATTATCGCTTTTGATAATTAAATATTTGCTAGTTTGAAATTTAATTATCACTTTAAATAATTAAATATTTGTTGAATTTGAAATTTGATTATCGCTTGAGATAATCAAATATTTATTGAATTTGGAATTTGATTATCGCTTGAGATAATCAAATATTTGTTAAATTTGAAATTTGATTATCGATTGTGATAATCGAATATTTGTTGAATTTGAAATTTGATTATCATTTTTGGGAATCGAATAATTGTGATTTGAGATTTGACTATCGTCATTGATAATCGACTATTGGTTGATTGCTAATTTTGTTGATTATGAAATTTCCTAGCCTCTAATTGATTCTAGGTTACGTTGATTGTATTGAATTGCTGTTTTCTATCTACCTCTGTTGATAATTAGAGTTTGCTGATATGAAGTTTGTGTTTTCTAGTTAATTGTGAATAACTAGATATTGGCAGTTTTGCGAATTTGGATTTGTGTTTCATAATCGTCTTTGTTGATAATTAGATTTTGCTGTTTTCTAATTATCGTATCGATGATTAGACATTGTTGCTTTATGATTCTCTATATTTTAATTATCTTGTTGATAATTGAATATCGCTGATGATTGCATTTATTCAGTTTTGTTGTTTTCTGATTATCTATTGATAGTTAGATTTTGTTGAAAAATTTGTGAATCTCTTGTATTGGAATTAAAAGATTACTGTGGCATTTGAATTTTCGATTCTTATTTTCTAGCATAACCAGTTTATGTTAGAAAAATAATTGTTATAGAAAACTTTAAATTGTGGAAATTGCGGGGACGCAATTTCTATAAGGAGGGGAGTCTGTAACAACCCAGTATTTTACATCTATTGATTAGCGTAATTAAACAATTAATTGATTGTTAATTTCTGTTGAATATTTGAATCAGCTGAAATTCTTTTGATAGTTGATTAAGTGTATTTGAGCTTTGCAAATTTGAATCTCGACCATCCAATTTGATGCTGTATTGTTTGAAGAATAACCATTAAGTATCGTCAGACGATTATTGTTGATAGCAAATTGTTGTCGGAAGTTTGTGATCGAGTGAGATTCTTTTGCAAACCTAATTATGTTTAGGTGGGCTCCAAAACTTTTGGGCCATATTCCTATTACTATTTTGTCGAGTAATCTATCAGAGGCAAGACCTTTTTTTTTCTTATTCCCAATTGGACCCGCTCCTCATTTCATTTTTCTCTCGCGTTCGAAAACTAATCAAAGAAACGAAAATGGCAGCCTCGATCAATATTAGGGCTTGCTCGTCTTCGTCTTGCCATGAAGATAAGGAGCTGTCTTATGGTAAGCATCTCGTTCAATGATTGCGTGGCCACCGAGCTCGTCTTCGCTTCGAGAAATGGTGAGTGATCTTCGCTCACTTCTAATTCAGGCTGTAGTTATTTACAAGTCGAGCTCTCTTGCTTTCCAACTGTTTGAATTTGTCACTTGATTTATCTTAGTTATTCGAATTGTCTTGATGTTGAGATGGTCTCTTGACTTTGTCGAATTCATGTATTTTACAATTCTGGTTTCCTTGATCATCACTGGGCTGAATTTCGGGTTTTGACTTGCGATGATAAGTTACTGCTCGGATTTTTGGGAAAAGAAAACTACTGTCATATGAATTTCTTTTTTATTCGAACTTTTCCTTTGATGACCCGCGGCTAAAACGACATTGAAATTGTCAAATTCTTTTCTCTGGCCGCTGGTTTTGGTTTCGATGGTTGAGATGATTGCAACTTGTTCAAAAACGTTTATTTTTGATACGTGATACTCACGTTCCTGATTCATGACTTGGTTAATTTATTTTACCACCACGATTTCGAATCTGCACTGTTCGATCTTTGGTCTTTTTGACTTCGGCTTGTGATATTGTGGTGATTTCAGACCTTCGTTGTGAGCTTGAACTCACTGTGTTGTTTCGACCAGTTCACTCCTGTCGAGATTGCTGTACCATTTCCATTCTACTGCTGCACCATTGGTTTCGTGATGTATCCTTGCTTCTGTTTGGTTTGAGACTGCATAATTTGATGTGTAAGCCTTGAATTAAATTATGTTTGTTTTGCAATTGCTTTCGGTATTAATTTCGAAGTTGTTTTGTGCTTGTGGCATACTTGTTGGTCACAGTCCTTTTGAATTTATCTTGACTTGTTCGTGAGGTTTATTTGCCTTCTCATCTTCACTATTTCTGTTGCACTTGCAGTGTATTGATTGTCTGCACTTTGTCATATTTACTCAAGTCTGTTAGTCGAGTTGCATCTGCTTGTAGTTGTTGGGCTTTCATTATAGTCTGGGTCTTATTGTTACTGCATATATCTATGTAGTTAAACACTTGCTGTTTTGTAGATTCATGTATTGTGTCTCTGACCTGATGGAATTGGATCCAGATTTTATTTGCTCTTTAGTCTGCATACCTGTAGGGTTAGCTTTGAGCATGTTGCTAGACTAGTTCATTCATATTGTTGTTGCATACAGCGTGTCGCCATTCCGGTTGATACAGTTCCATTGGTTCATTGAGATGAGTTCTAGCTTGCATTGCTTCGTGTATACATTCATTCATGTATATAAGTTATTGCATTGTGAATGGTTGAGTTACTTGCGGCTGTTTGGGCATTACCTCCAGGCATTTTATGTAGTCTGGTTTATATTGTACTATTTGTTACCAGTTGCCTCTGGTTTCATTTGTTTCAGAACTTCATGTAGGGGCTGCTCTTGTTCATTCTACTGGCATCACTAGTGCATCACTTGACTTAAGCATATGCATCTATGTTGAGTTAAGTTTTGGTAATTGTAGTCTTTATATCATGCTTGGTGTGAGTTTGAAGTTGTAATAGTCATGTGTACTTTCTTGTTTTGGTTGCCTGATGCGACTATGCACTGTATATACAGGTGCTATTTCATTTTCTTCTCCGGTCTTGTTTATGTTGAATTAGTGGACACTTGATTCTTGAGTTTTGGCCATTTGTACTTGAGTCGAATCCAGTTGAGACGCTCGGGTTTGACCTTGTGATCACTTGTGACTTTCATTGAGCTTTTGTGTATCTCCTGTGATAGTGGCGAGGCAGTACACGCGTGCGTGTACTGCAGCCCTATCAGATTTGACAGTTTTAAATTGATTTAGTCGATTTGATAAATTGTTTATTTATCTCTGTTGATGATTTAAATCTGCTGATTTTTGTTAAACACTGTTAAGTGTTATATTGTCCGTTATCCGGTTTCTTTGTTTAAAGAATCGGATAGACGAGAATGATTGTGACTATCGTCTATTTAAATTATTACTGCCTATATGCACTAATAAACTGGTTTGAATTAGACTGACCTGGGTATTATTTTCTTTTGAATGTAATACTCGGGTCAGACCCGAGTTATTTCAGGTAGTAGATTTCCTTCTTTGAGTTGCTGTTCGAGATTTGAAGACTTTTCACATCTTCTGAAGTTGTCATTGTCCTTTTGTAGTAGTCGTGTCATTGTATAGAACGATATGTATTCATGTATATTAGTCGATAATGTACGTGTATATATAACTTCTAGAGTCGACAGTTGTAGTTGTATCATATGTATTGTGTCAACTATGTATTAACTGACATCAGTTATATATATATGAGACTTTTGTTTTTATCTGTGTTCCGCATTTATATTATCTGTGTTATTGTTATATCTAATGTCCTAAACTATTATGAACTATCGTAGTTTGTTTTATACTGATAATTGGATATGTCGATGGGAGTAAATAAATAATAGATGAAAACTAAAAAGTATATACCACTCCTATCGAGATAACCAATATTAGTGTAAGGCAAATTACGGATGGTCGCTCCTATCCAGCCTTATCCTTCGTAATAATAGACAGTATTTCTTTTAATACTCTTTGTTATTATGAGCATAGAGGTGGGGCGTCACAAAATACCTTGAACATTTTCCTAGAGTATAAAACTAGTCACTATATATCACCATGAAAAAAGAAATATACAGAATGTAGATTGCGAAAAAATGTAGTTTAAATCCATATGTGTAGCACATGTTCGCACTAGTTTATTATGAAATGTAAAAGAAAACATTTTATTGGATTCAAACATTATCGAATAATACTAATGTGTTTGACCATTGAGTATCGATTTAACCTCTCTTTTTGCCAATTTTATTATTATTTATAAAAAAATTATTGATGCATCGGGGTTTCAAACATAAATAATTTAAATTACACTCTAAAGTTTTAACTATGAAATATTGAAGAACCACATGTTGTTAAAAAATCAATTGATGATCCAAATAACTATCATTTGTATTTTTGAAGAACCTAGTGTATTATTTAGAGCAGTGATACTATTCAGAATAAATCTTCACACATAGAACTTACCTTGAGTCAAATACGTAGATATATTTATCAGATGATGCAAAGCATGCGTGGTGGTTAAACATGTGCATTCAATGCACACGTTTGACCACTACATATCGAACACGCATGTTTAACCACCATGCATGCTTTGCATCCTCCGATATAAATATCCACATATGTTTTTTATGCTTTTAATATAAATAAAAAGTCGATTCCTATTTCATCATTATATGGAACTAATTTGTACCCATCATATTCTTATCATATTTTTTCTACTATGGTAGATCTTTGCATAAGGGTAATACTTCTATGGATAATATGTATGGACGATCAGTTTGTTCTGCCAATTCTCCTACATTAATAGCCTTTCAAGTTGTATTATCATTCGGTCCGAGTTGCATCATCATTTAGGTCTCCGTCACAATCAATTCTTAACCATGTTGTTTATGCTTTTAAAGTAGAAGTTTTTAATCCATAATATTTCACTTCCGTTATTATTTCACTTCACGACTTCAAAATTCATTCTCTGATGTATGAACTTCTCCTATTTATTCCAAAGATAATCTCAGATATTATATCACATTTGTTGATCAGTTTAAAAAATACATACGATTTTATTCGTTAAAAAGAAAATATGTTGTTTATAATCTTTTAATTTGCTTCAAATCATTAGTAGAAAAATATGTTTTAGAAAATCATCACATACTACTCTGATAATGGAGAGGAATATCAAGCTTTTTCATCATATCTCGATTCTAATAGGATATCTCACTCAACCTTGCCTCCATACAGCCTATATATATATATATAAAACATAGTGGGTGTTCTAAACAAGTTCGTAATCGAAACAAAGAACCATGGCTACTCATACCCATCCCTATTAACTGTACAACTTGTTTTCTCTCTAACAATAACTAGGTGTGTCACTATGATAATGTGATATAAATAATACCTTCTTTAAGACTCTCTTTAAAATGTCTTTTTATGATGCAACCACAAGGTTTTGTTGATAAAGTTTATCATCATAATGTTTATAAACTACGTAAACTGGTATATGGTCTTAACTAGGCTCACATGCATGTAATATGAGCTATATTGGCTTCTTATTGTTTTCGATTTTGTAATAACCCGTATTATTAACTATTTTAAATTATTAAATTTAATATGATTATTGAATAAAAATGGTTAAAAATAAAATTTAACGAATTATTAGTGTAGTTATTGAATATGAAGATTTTGGTTGAAATTATAGAATGAATTTAAATTTCAAATATAACGATTTATCGTAATACAGAAATGGAGAATAATTGAAATTTGAGTTGAATAGGAATCAAAATGATTTCTAATGTTGATCTAAATTCTATTTGAATTAGAATTGAGTTAATAAGTTTTAAAACTGAAAATTTCAAGTAAATTTGCCAATTTTTGAAATCGTCGATTTAATTGACGCGTTAAAATAGCGATCCGGGGCATAGTCTCGGATTTCGATAAAACTAGTTCCATTGGGTCCGTAATAGTATATTATTATCGAATTTCAAATTTTTTAGCGTTTGGAGTTATCTTTTGGTCGTGCGGGACAGAAACGCATCAAAATTAATATCAGAAATTTAATATTTTTATTGAGTTCAATAAGCTATCTTCTCCATGCGATCGAATTAGACCTCGAAACTTGTTCCATTACATTCTGAATAGGGGTATAATATTAGAAACGTCTAGCGGTATGCCTCGATCAGGATTTAGGAAAAAATATCTAGTTATTTTTGAGTTTTAAATAATTTATTTGCATCAATTTGACTAGCAGCCTCCATTCCATCTCATCAGCCCCTACCTTACCCTGCGTTCAGCCATCCTACCTAGTTCGTACCTACCTCAATTTTTTAAAAAACCCGCACCTCTCTCTTCTTTGGTTCAGGCAATAAGAAAAAAAAGGATATATATAAAACAAAGGAAAGGAAGAAAATGGTGGCTGTCGTTCTTTGGCTTGTGTGCGAGCTACAGTCAACGATGGGCGATAAAGTTGGTGTCTTTGGAAAGCTAAATGGTGTGGCTATCGAAGGGTGGTGGTGTGGTGACCTAAAAGTGACGGGGGCGGCCACAGTTGGCAGTTGAACGGAGGCAAGGCAAAATGATGGGTTTGACTTTAACATTATTGTTCTCGAGCTATGACTAGTGATTGGCGACGACCCTAAAGGAAAGTCAGAGGGCATCTTGAGGGCTAATCGCTGACCGAGTTTGGGTTGATCGAAGCTTCGAGGCGATGATAGTTCCCAGTTGAACTCGCGATAGTTTTTCAGTTCGTTCAGGCGAACCGTGGGGTGTTCGGGCAAGAGACTGGCGGGCAACACAATGGGGAGGCGAGGCGACTCACGGAGATCGGTGCAGGTGGCGCAATAGGCCAGAGATGCGAGCGGTGGTTCGTGGATGCTGAAGGTCGAGCGTGGTTTTCATGACCTGGAAGTGAATGCAAGAACGAAGAAGAAGGGTAAAGGAATTATAGCTCGGATCTGATTGTCCAGGGATGATCGGCCCAGGATTTAGAAGATTTATTATTAAAAAGAAAAAGGAAATTAATTTATGTAAATTATATTGTTTTAAAAATCATTAATCTTATAAATTGTGCATCTAACTCATACGACGTCCGATTGAGATGAAACAAGCGGCTTTGGAATCGTATCGACGAAGGCTTTGGCATGGAATCAAAGTGGCATTTATTTGAAACTGAAATATTTTCAGTTTCAAATAAAAGGTGAGTGTTTTTAACCCCCACGACGTACTATTATATTTTTATGTTCGTTAAAATTCAATCGTGAAGTTATCTAATTTTATTGACTGTTATTTGAAAATGAAATTGACATATGAATTGACTGTAGGTATTAAAATTGATAGTTAAATTTGAAATTAGAATTTAATTGCCAGTAAATTACCTGATATTGAAAACTATGAAATTATTGTGAATTATTGGCTGATTTGGATGTTGATTGTGATGGATGCTATTGATTGATGTTTTGGATGATTTAAATGCTTATTTATTTTGATATATCTTGCTATTATCCTATATATTATTTACAGTATATAAAACTGTAAATTGAATTATTTCAAATAAATTAAGAAATTGGTTGAAATGATATATACCCATGACACTGTGATTTGGATTGAAATGTTATATATCCATCCCTGAAATTAAATTGAAATAATTGATTCACTTGGCCCTAGGAAATAAAATAATATACGGACACCGGATTGGTTAAATTAAATGATTTTAAAATTTTTGTTTGAAAATTATCTAAATGATTTGATTTTTAAGAAATAAAAATTGAATTTACGAAATCGCACTATTTTTCGAACTTGAGCTTGAAGTCTTGAAATGTATGTTGGTAACAGGAATTGTTTAAATAATTGAAGTTGAGATTTTGAAGCTATAATAGAAATATGATTTGAATTTTAAAAATTGATTTTTTTTAAAAGATTGGACTTTTATTCGAACTTTGAATATTGCTAAGTAAAAGTGATATAAAACGATATTTCAGAATTGAGCTCAGAATTGTATTATATTTGAGGATTCGGATTTTAAATTGGATATTAGAGGTAAATTTGATTTGAGTGTTTTGAATCGATATTTTGAAAATCGAAATCGGAATTGAATCGATTAAATCGAAATGGAAATTGGAATTGATTGAATTGGGAAATTTGGAATTGAATCAGTTTGACTTTGAAACTATTTTCAAATGAATTATTTTAGTATAAACGGTTTAAAACCTATCTTCTTTAAATATTTATATTATTTTGGTTTGATAAACTATTTTACTATATAAACCATTTTTTGTAGTCAAACTATTTTCTATTAAACTATTTTAACTATTTAACTATTTTAAAATTATTTAAACTATTTTCTAAAAATTCAAACTGGTCAAAAAGGGTGAAATGTTTATATTTAAATCTCGGATTTAAATGCAAATTGGGTTAAAGTGAAGTTATAACATAATTTGTAATTCGAATCAAGATTTCGAAGTGAAATCAATATATCAACTGAATTGACATTTTGAAGTAAAATATGATTTGTGAAGTGAATATGATGATTTCGAAGTGAATTTGATTTTTGAAGCGAATATGATATTTTGATATCAAGTACGAACCGTTTCCGAAATGTAAAAGAACCAACCGGTGTGTAAAATGACGTTTGGTTGTTAAAGAGACCGGGGCCTCTTATTGGCTTACTCTCTGTCAATATTGGAACTATTTTAACAACTGTGTATACGGAGGAGACTTTAGAACGAAGTGGTTGGATTTGGCGTCGTTTGCTAGATTTGAAGAAAGAGAGAATGATGATGGATTAGCCTGACACTTGTGTCAATTTGAAATGACTAAAACAGGAGCCATACCGACCAATGAGGTTAGCTACCTCTAGCGGACACACTTCTTCGTATTACCATCTTTTGCATTGTGATTGATTGGTGCGTGCCCTATGATTTTGGGAGCGTTGGAGTCGGTGGGCCGTTAGGGTCTACCACCAAACGGGAAGGGTAAACTGGTAGTATCCTACCTTAGGCATTGCCTCACGTGCCTTGTCATACTTTTATCCTTATTCGAGACCATTACGATTTTGATTTAGTGTTGTCATATCATGGTGCATCCCTATCCATCGATGGTTTACTAGTGTTTTATATGCAAACTGTACGACAATGCTTAAAAACGCGTTAAAGGGGATCAATGTAAAGCCTTAACGCTATTTTGATTTTAGTTTACCGATTAGACATTATATATTTAGCGTATTCGACTACATATAAATATTTTGACAGATCCTTAAGAGATGGAAAATCCCGTAACATCTCTTAAGTTATTGCACGCACGTTATACACTAGATAGGAGATGTGAAAACCCGTAAACATATCTGATGCCACGACACTCATGTTGTATGCGATATCGATTTGACTCACATAAGAATATTTTAGTCCCGACTCAAGTGTTTTTTCTTTTCATTACGCTCGGGTTAGCTCTGAGTTTTCAGCTTATTGAAGATTTATTCTGGAGGACGAAGACGAAGATTTTGTATATTATTACTATTAGTATTCCTGCATCATGTTGTCTGCTGCATTGTTTTATTTATCCTGTTGTATATATAACTCTGATAAATGTTGTATAAATTATAATTAAATGTATAATATAAACAGCTTCATGAACTGTTTATTTGATTATTATATTTTATCATTCCATGCGAGATTCTGTGTCTGTTTTCTTCTTTTTTTCTTTTTTTCTTAATTAACCCCATTGATTATCTATGTTCCAGATTGTTTAGGTGGGATATGTGTGGATTATTGCCGATTTAAACTTTCCGAATTGTGGGTCATCATAACTGGTATCAGAGCCAGGTTTAGCGATAACCTTACCTTTGTGGGGTTTGACTCATTATAGATAGGGTAGTAATACCCTAGAATGAGTTGTTTGAGTGTATATAAATGAGAGAGCGTACTTATTAGTGTTATAAAATGTTTTATATTGTGTTTACTTATTCGTTGAGTTGTTTATGAATTCTGGTCGATGTGTGGGACGCCATGTTAACGATAGGAGTTTCTAAACGCTTAAACGAGGCAAGTCGACATAATATTGTTTTAAAATCAGGTAAATGAAATAATTTTACCTAAATTTTTTTTATATATAATGGTAATTTTTAATGAATGATAGTTGCTAGGAGATGATAATATTTAGTTATCATCGATTATTGGTTGAATTAAAATAAAACGAATACGTTGTGAACTCCATTTCACGAAGTGTTCGATAATTAAATTGAATTGAAATCCAATTTCAATAAGAATTGTTTAAAATAACAAAGTTGTAAATTAATGAAATGTTTGGTAATAAGGTAAGGAAATTTGTATAGGTATATTTATAATATAGCTTACATATAGAAATGATTTTAAAACTTAGAATTTTGGAATTTAAACCTGTTGTTTCCAAAATTGTTTTCGAAGCCTTCAAAATTAATAATAATATTGTTTGAAAGTGTTTTGA
Source organism: Allium fistulosum (assembly GCA_030737815.1). Taxonomy (NCBI): domain Eukaryota; kingdom Viridiplantae; phylum Streptophyta; class Magnoliopsida; order Asparagales; family Amaryllidaceae; genus Allium; species Allium fistulosum. The sequence goes on along the minus strand of CM060908.1, from coordinate 298,450,737 downwards.
CTAGAGAAATATTTTGAAATGGTTTTTGAAAGGAATAAAAGCATCGAACTCACTTCGGTCGTTGGAAAATAATTTCGGTGATGACTGCAGCATCATCGACGTTCATTTTCGAGTTTCTAAGTGATGGATTGCTACCTTAATGATTTGCTATTGGAGTTTTGTTTTGATAAACACGTTTTTGATTTTAAGAAATTTAAAATTTTGATTTGATATACATAAATGAAATATGTTTATATCTAATTTCAAATTGATTTGAAATAAAACCGGGTGTTTAGATTCTGTAATTTGCTTTCTAAGGGTTTGTGAAATAGATGAAAATAAGTTTTGAACTTATAAATTTGAGAAATGATATAGATAAGAAAAGAAATGTGAAAGTGAGATAAGTGATTAAATCTAACTTAAGAAAAGTTAACTGAAAAGCGGCTGTGATGGTGGAACAAATTAGTGAAGTGAACAAATTAAATGAATTGAATTGGATTTGAATATAACTAGAAAAATTAGTAAAGTGAATTAATTCCACTTAAGCTATAAATGGATTAATAGAATGAATACAACTTGAATTATAAAATAAAATGCAATTTGAATTGTGAAAGAAATTGAATAAAAATAAATGAGTGTAAGAAAAAAATTAATATGAGTAATTGAATTTAATTCAAATTGGATGTAAATAAATTGAATGCAAATAGAATGAGTTTCAATATAATTGAATGGTAACTAATTGGATATGAAATAAGTTAATGGAATAAATTATAAATTGAAGTTAACTTAAGAGAAGTTGAATGAAATTGATTGTGATAAAAAGGAAAATTTATTTATATGAATTTGAGTTATAAAATAAAATTTACTTAAGTAAAATTATTAATATGAATTTGAATAAATGAAGTGAATAAATGAATGAATATGAACTTAAGATATGAAGTAATAATAATAAAAATGAGTTGTGTTATATAAATTGATTATAATAAACTTAAATGATTATGAAATGGTTTATAAATGATATTAGTATTAAATAGAATAAACTAAGTGCAAATGAAATAAAATCTAACTTAAACGATTTATAAAATGGTCTATAAATGAATTTGTATGAAACATTGTTAAAATTAAAGTGAAACATTTGGAATTTAACAAATTAGATTGAATAAATTGAATGTGAATGAAATAGATGTGAATAAATTTGAAGCAAACCAATTAAATGTTAATAAAATAGGATGTTAATAAAAAAATGAAGTGTATAAATTGAAAAATGGACATTGGAAGATGAAAATTGACATAGTTATGAGTTAATTGGATAAATTGGATGAATATCATTAATGGAATGGTTTCTTTTGTTGTAAATAATTGTTTAACTATTTTTGATTGCATATAATTAGTGTATGTTGTGTATTTGTGCTTGTGTTTATGGTTTGGATTCAAAATCCATGTTATATAGTTATATTAAACTCATATATGCTTTCTACATCTTTATAAGTAACTAATATTATAAATTGAGTTGAGATAAGTACATACGAAGACTGTTTGGACGTATACATGGATTTTATATGCTTTTGCTTGCTTAATACGAGCGAACTCACTCATATTAATAATAATAAGGTACACATCTCGGATTACATACCGCACTTTTATATTTTCCCTACGAGATGCCTCATCATTGGGATGAGATGTATATTTGATATATATTGGATATATTTGGGTTATATATTGTATTGTAAAAATTTTCCGATCGAACCGCGCAAAGGAGACGCTGCCGAAATTTTTCGTAAATCCGAGTGTTAGAAAATTTTTGAGGTTTTAAATTTTATAACTTATTTTATATATAAGTTGTAATTTCCGTAGAATCGATATCGGAGTGGCGTAGCGAAAGCGTAGTAAAAGTTTCTATTAAGATTTTTATTGTTTTATAAGTTGATTATTTTGAATAAAATATATCAAGTGTTAAATTCTTTACTTAACACCTTTTCGAGGATGAAAAGTTTTGAGTGGGGAAGAATGTAACGATCCGTATTTTTAACTATTTTAAATTATTAAATTTAATATGATTATTGAATAAAAATGGTTAAAAATAAAATTTAACGAATTATTAGTGTAGTTATTGAATATGAAGATTTTGGTTGAAATTATAAAATGAATTTAAATTTCAAATATAACGATTAATCTTAATATAGAAATGGAGAATAATTGAAATTTGAGTCGAATAGGAATCGAAACGATTTCTAATGTTGATATAAATTATATTTGAATTACAATTGAGTTAATAAATTTTAAAACTGAAAATTTTAAGTAAATTTTCCAATTTTTGAAATCGTCGATTTAATTGACGCGTTAAAATAGCGATACAGAGCACAGTCTCAGATTTTGATGAAACCAGTTCCATTAGATCCATAATAGTGTATTATTATCTGATTTCAAATTTCATAGCATTTGGAGCTGCCGTTTGGTCATGTGAGATAGAAACGCGTCGAAATTAATATCGGAAATTTAATATTTTTATTGGGTTCAAAAAGCTATCTTCTCTATGCGATCAAGTTAGGCCTTGAAACTTGTTCCATTGCATTTCGAATAGGGGTATAACATTAGAAACGCTTGGTGGCATGCCTCGACTAGGGTTCGGGAAAAAATATCTTGATATTTTTGAGTTTTAAATAATTTATTTGCATCAATTTGACTAGCAGCCTCCATTCCATCTCATCAGCCCCAACCCTACCCTACGTTTAGCCACCCTACCTAGTTCATACCCACCTTAATTTTTTTTAAAAACAGGCTTCTCTCTTTTCTTTAGTTCAGGCAATAAGAAAAAAAAGGATATACATAAAATAGTGGAAAGGAAGAAAAATTGTGGCTGTCGTTCTTTGGCTCGTGTGCGAGCTACAGTCAGCGATAGGGGATAAAGTTAGTGTCTTTGGAAAGCTAAAAGGCGTGGCTATCGAATGGTGGTGGTGAGGTGACCTGGTAGTGATGGGGGCGGCCACAGTTGGCAGTTGATTGGAGGCAAGGCAAAATGATGGGTTCGACTTTAACGTGATTGTTCTTGAGATACGATCAACGATTGGCGACGACGCCTAAAGGAAAGTCGGAGAGCATCTGGAGGGCTAATCGCTGACCGAATTTGGGGTTGATCGGAGCTTCGAGGCGGCGATAGTTCCCAATTGAACTCGTGACAGCTTTTCGGTTCGTTCAGGCGAACCGTGTGGTGTTCAAGCAAGAGACCGGTGGCGTAGCACGACGGAAAGGCGAGGCGACTCACGGAGGTCGGCGCAGGTGGCGAGGCGGGCCGGAGATGCATGCCGTGGTTCGTGGATGCTGAAGGTCGAGCGTGGTTTTCATGACCTGGAAGCGAACGCAAGAACGAAGAAGGGTTAAGGAATTGATGGCTCAGATCTGATTATCCAGGGATGATCAGCCCAGGATTTGGAAGGTTTATTATTAAAAAGAGAAAGGAAATTAATTTATGTATATTATATTGTTCTAAAAACCATTAATCTTATAAATTGTGTATCAGACTAATACGAGGTCCGATTGAGACGAAACAAGCGGCTTGGAATCGTATCGACAAAGGATTTGGCATGGAATCGAAGTGGCATTTATTTGAAACTGAAATATTTCCAGTTTCATATAAAAGGTGAGGGTTTTTAATGCTCACAATGTACTATAATATTTTTATGTTCGTTAAAATCGAGTCGTGAAGTTATCTAATTTTATTGACTGTTATTTAAAAATGAAATTGACATATGAATTGACAGTAAGTATTAAAATTGACAGTTAAATTTGAATTGGAATTTAATTGCCAGTAAATTACCTGATATTGATAACTATGAAATTGTTGTGAATTATTGGCTGATTTGGATGTTGATTGTGATGGATGCTATTGATTGATGTTTTAGATGATTTGGATGCTTATTTATTTTGATATATCCTGCTATCATCCTGTATATTATTTACAGTATGTAAAACTGAAAATTTAATTATTTTGAATAAATTAAGAAATAGGTTGAAATGATACATACCTATGACACTGTGATTTGGATTGAAATGTTATATATCCATCCTGAAATTAAATTGAAATAATTGATTCACTTGGCCCTTGGATAGAAAATTATATACGGACACCGGATTGGTTAAATTAAACGATTTTAAAATTTTTGTTTTAAAATTATTTAAATGATTTGATTTTTAAGAAATAAAAATCAAATTTATGAAAATCGAACTATTTTTCGAACTTAAGCTTGAAGTGTAAGTTGATAACAGGAATTGTTTAAATAATTGAAGTTGAGATTTTGAAGTTATAATAGAAATATGATTTGAATTTCAGAAATTGATTTGTTTTAAAAGATTGGACTTTTATTCAAACTTTGAATATTGCTAAGTAAAAGTGATATAAAACGATATTTCAGAATTGAGCTCGAAATTGAATTATATTTGAGGATTTGGATTTTAAATTGGATATTGAAGGTAAATTTGATTTAAGTGTTTTGAATCGATATTTTGAAAATCAAAATCGAAATTGAATCGATTAAATCGAAATGGAAATTGGGATTGATTGAATTGGGAAATTTGGAATTGAATCGGTTTGACTTTGAAACTATTTTCAAATGAATTATTTTAGTATAAACGGCTTAAAACCTATCTTCTTTAAATATTCATATTATTTTGATTTTCCACACTATTTTAGTATATAAACCATTTTTAATACTCAAACTATTTTCCATGATATTATTTTAACCATTTAACTATTTTAAAATTATTTAAACTATTTTCTAAAAATTCAAACTGGTCAAAAAGTGTGAAACATTTATATTTAAATCTCGGATTTAAATGCGAACGGGTTAAAATGAAGTTATGACATAAATTGTAATTCAAATCAAGATTTTGAAGTGAAATCGATATATCATATTGAATTGACATTTTGAAGTAAAATATGATTTGTGAAGCGAATATGATGATTTCTAAATGGATTTGATTTTTGAAGCGAATATGATATTTTGATATCAAGTACGAACCGTTTTCGAAATGTAAAAGAACCATGTGTGTAAAACGACATTTGATTGTTAAAGAGACCGAGGCCTCTTATTGGCATACTCTCTGTCAATATTGGAACCACTTTAGCAACTGTGTATGCGTAGGAGACTCTAGAACAAAGTGGTTGGATTTGGCGTCGTTTGCTGGATTTGAACAACGAGAACGATGATGGATTGGCCTGACACTTGTGTTAATTTGAAATGACTAAAACAGGAGCCGTACCGAGTAATGAGGTTAGCTACCTCTAGTGGACACACTTCTTCGTATTACCATCATTTGCATTGTGATTCATTGGTGCCCACCCTTTGATTTTGGGAGTGTTGGACGCGGCGGGCCGTTAGGGGTTACCACTAGCCGAGAAGGGTAATCTGGTAGTATCCACCTTAGGTATTGCCTCACATGCCTTGTCATACTTTTATCCTTATCTGAGACTACTGCAATTTTGATTTAGTGTTGTCATATCATGGTGCGTCCCTGTCCACCAACGGTTTACTGGTGTTTTATATGCAAACTGTACGACAATGCTTAAAAACGCGTTAAGGGGGATCAATGTAAAGCCTTAACGCTATTTTGATATTTATTTTATTGACTAGACATTATATATGTAGCGTATTCTACTACATATAAATATTTTGATGGATCCTTAAGAGATGGAAAATCCCGTAACATCTCTTGAGTCGTTGCGCCCACGTTATACACTGGATAGGGGATGTGAAAACCCGTAAACATCTCTGACGCCACGACACTCATGTTATATGCGATATCGATTTGACTCACATAACTATATTTTAGTCCGGACTCGAGTGTTTTGTCTTTTCATTACACTCGGGTCAGCCCTGAGTTTTCAGCTTATTGAAGATTTATTCCGGAGGACGAAGATGAAGATTTGGTATATTATTACTATTAGTATTCCTACATCATGTTGTCTGCTGCATTGTTTTATTTATCCCTATTGTATTTATAACTCTGATAAATGTTGTATAAATTATAATCAAATGTATAATATAAACAACTTCATGAACTGTTTATTTGATTATTATATTTTATCGTTCCACCGCAAGATTTTGTGTTTATTTTCTTCTTCTTTTCTTATTTTTCTTAATTAACCCCATTGATTATCTATGTTACGGATTGTTTAAGTTGGACATGTATGGATTATTGCTGATTTAAACCTTCTGAAATGTGGGTCGTCATGGATTTTACTAAACTCACGATGAACCGTTACTATTTTTCTACAATGTCCATGGTATTATGATATAAATTTTAGCTTATGTTGGTGATATAATAATCAATGGAAACAATGTTAAAGTTGTAAAATTGATCATCCTTCTTCCTTCTACCAAATTCTTTCTTAAAGACCTTGGTTTACTTTAATATTTTTTGAAGTCGAAGTAATCATTAAAGTGCAATGCATTTTTCTTTCTCAACTGCGATACATATATGATATCCTAACCCTCACTCACATGTCTAATGTCAAGCCTTTTATTATGCCACTTGTCAATGGCCCAACTCTCACTCTTCATTTTTTTCATCATCGTCTGATCCAACTAAATATAGAAACTTATATGTTTGGATATAGCTTATTTGGCCAACAGGTTATCCCAATTTATGCACTGTCATAAGTTCGAATATTGGACTTTGACAAAGTGTAAACTATGGTATTTTTATGGTACCACTGATCAAAGTATTGTATTCGATTGGAATTCATCTCTATCACCTCATTTTTTTTAATGTAGACTAGGGCAAAAATAAATGTTATTTTATTCAAACAAGCACCTATCTTTAATCTTTGAAAACTGGTCCTTTATTGATGATATTAAAGAATAATTGAGTGATTCACCTCCTTAAAAAACCCTACCCAAATAGTAAGAAAAAGATTTAAACATCACTTCATACAAATAGTATGCGACGACCCGTCTCCTCGATCCTCGAAAATCGACACTAATACATCCATGGTATTTACGTATTGTAATTCCAAGTGCCGGGGAGGCAGATTATTAGGGGTAAAATAAAATAAAGTTAGAAGATAGAAATAAAAATTCTCACATTTCATTTAACTATATAGATAGATAGTACATACAATCACACTCACAAAGGTACATCAGAGTTTTGGAATGAACTAACCCAGCCAGGAACAGTTATAACTGCCTGGTCCCACACTTGTTGGTATAAACAAATAGCGAAAAATAAAGATAGATAGATAAATATCCGTACATGATGCTCCCGCTCCATGTCCAAAAATATCCTTCCAAAATGCTTTACTAAAATGCTCCTAAAATAATCCAAACTACTTGGCTACTCGAAAAAATAGGGCACCCAGAGTTTAAGGGAAAAGAAAATAAACTCCGAGTCAGCCATGGGACTGATGTTAGAAAACTTAAAAGAGCAGATACTTTTGAAATCAAAGGTATCTCATAAGATCATGCTGCACATAACCACGGATGAGGTTGTTTCATAATGATAACCAAATAATTTGCTACGTTAAATCATTTGATATTACTTTTAATGACATTCTTTGAAAACTTTTTTCAAGTAAACATATTCAAATAGCCGAAATTGTTACCATTATGAAATTCCAGCATACTAGGCTCTACAACTAAAATCTCAAGCTCGTATTAGAGAATGGGTTTCCAAAAAATGACCAGGTAAGGTACCACCTTTCGACAGTACATCTCTAAAGGAATGTACCGAGGCTATATAACATTTGTATCTCTACCAACACAAGACCAGCCTACCTCTTCCTAGATAGTACCGAATATATCATCACTCCGTTCGTTACCGACCTATTTGAGACGTCTCTTAGCATACACCACAATAATTTAAACTCGAACGTTATAGCGGATAGAAATATATCTGGAAGGGAATGATCATACCCTAATGGTTGTGAACCACATAGCCTTGCCGCATCTTCCCTGTTTTGGCCATTTCCAGATGCAAGGCCTGAGGTAACATAGAACATCACTTTCCACTTTTAATGCCACATTGCCATTCCTAAATCACATAACTGATTTCTACAAACGTATAACTCCTAAGCTCGTACGTCTTAGGAAAAGGTGTTATGCTAAGGGAAGTTGCCATCTCAGCCACCAATAGATGATACATTTATAGAGATCAATCAACGTGACTTAAAAATGCAATGTCAGACATTCGTCCATATAAGTTGCCCAGAAACAGGACAAACCAAAGGCACTTCTCCTACCACATCCTATTTGGGAATCACCCTGAGGATCAGTAGCGATTAGTCCTTGCAAATCAAAGATTTTCATAACAGAGCACCACTGGTACCATAACGTATGATATGGAAATTTCCTCGAGGGTCTGGTGGTAAGTAGCCCTATATCATAAAGATCTTTGTCTTCAATGATCTTTGTCTTCAACATGTTTTACTTCGAAAACGTAAATTAGTTCGTAGTGGTTTCGAATAGGAATCACCCAAATCCAATCCTGGTCTCTTCGAACCCAATTATATAGAAAAAAGGAGTTAAGTATAGGTGATTAGTAAATAACATTTTCATTCAGCAATATCTGTAGATATATATATATATATATATATATATATATATATATATATATATCTCTAAATTCATTTCAGCATATACAGATTTATTAAACCTCACTTTAAATCATTTTCTTTTATTTCTTGGAAAATACTAATGGGTATCTTTTCTTCTTTGAAAAACATAAATAGGATCTTTTTAGAGCATTTAGGTTTTCCCATTGATCCGTTTCACCCCTCGCCTAGAGAGAGAAAACATAGGTCATGTAAGTTCAAGGCACTGGTTTCTCCATCCCTAACCTTAGTTACATACCTTTTCTTATCTTTCCAGATCTCGCAGACGGGACAAATATACTAGTCGTTTATGCATACTTCTTTCATTCTGAAAAAGTCATTTCAAAAAAGTTTGGAAAGAAAACTAAGTTTTAAAAATCATTTTCCAAAATTCTTTGATAGATACGGGAGGAATAGTGATTTTGGAGCCCTGAAGCTCAAATTTTACTTTCTACATCTTTAAGGTCAAAATTTATTATTTAAAACTCTTTTAATATATTTAAAATAAATTTTAGGAGTTTGTTCCCTATTTTTAAGAATTTAAAAAACAAGCATCTAAAAGATTTTACCACTTTGGTCGTTTAACTGTCGAAGTGCGATTTCTTGGAAAAATTGATTTGAACACAATTTAAATTCTTTTAAATGAAATCTTGAATTTTCTTTTACATTTGAAAAATATAGTGGGAAAAGTCTGAAAAATTTTTATTTTAAAGAATTCCGATTTCAAATCCATTGTATAAATGGATTTAACTTTTGTGGCGTGAAATCACGAACTACTGTTACGCGACGCGCCTATTATTTAGTTGATTTTCAACTCTTTTCAAATCTTTGCCAAAATCATGTTAAATACTTTTAAAACATTTTTAAGTCATTTAAAGTCATTTTCTCATGTTTTTTAAAAGAGGTTCACAAGTCGTATACACTTTTGAATTTAAATAAGGAAGTGATTCCCTTTACGATTTTTCGACGTGTAATTTATTATGACTTATTATGATATCAAACCAACAATTATTCAACATCCATATAACATCCAAACATGATATCAAGCAATATAACAAGTACAAAAGCATGTCATAACATAAGAGTAGAGAAGAGGTAGAGTTTTCTCACAATTTTGCTAACTTTATCACTACGGATTTGACTGTAGCTCGCTACTATTTTTCGAAACTTCTTGAAATCCAGCTATAGCTCCGCTATCCTAGAAGTTGAGATGAAAAGAGGTGGAGATGGTGTAACACCCTTAATTTTTTTTTAACATTATTCAGAATATTTAATTAGATAAATTAAATAGAATAATATAAATTTTATAGTGATAAAGGGATTGAGATTTGAAAATAAATTAGAGGCCGAGCTTAATGATATAAATGGGCTTATAAATGGTTTTAATTGTTAATTAACAAGGAAATAATTAACACAAGGGTATTTAGGGTAATTACGTACCTTAATCCCATTACCCTTATATATCCCGTTTCCTTTATGCTACACGTTCATTTTTCATTTCATAAAAATGCAAATCAAAAGTTTAAGCCGACCATTACTAAGGAGTAAGAAAAGGGGGAAATCAATCTAAAGCTAAGGAATTAAAGCAAGGAAGATTAATCTTAATCAAATCTCAAAGTCCTTATCCTAATCAAGGTAAATAATAATCTAAATTGTCTCTATTTTGTTTTACGCTCATTTGATTTTCGGGTATAAGATTAAATCCATATTGATGATTTTTGATAATGATATGCTTGGATTTTTCAACATATTTGATTCAAACAAGATAGTTTGATAATTGTTTACACATAGTTGTAAGGGTAAAACCGATTATAATGAATTTCGAATGCCATGAGGTTTTGTAAAACATGATTTTGTTGACGGGTTTTAATTTTTATAATTTTCCAAGCTATGGAAAATTTATTATGACTTTTCAAGGGAAAATATGAATAATTGGGTTTCGAAATTAATTTTGGTTATTTTATGATGGATTTGGGTCTGAAATTTTTATATGTTAGATAACATATTGAAAGTGAATTTCTATAATTTTTGGGGACTTTTCCAAAGTAATTTACTATGAAAATTAAATTATTTTATAAGAAGGATTTAAGTGTTTTAATTATTTTGCTTAAGGGAAGGGTTTATAATTGTAAAAATTAATCTTTGTTTAGATCTGAAATTATACGGCAGTTATTTTGGTAAAGGATTTGAAAAGTTTAGGGCAACCAATTAAATGCTTACAAATAGGCAGGTTAGTTATAAAGCAATTACTTTAAATAGCATTAATTCAGCCTTTACCCAGAAAAATAGGTTCCGCCTCTTCCAGAAACCTCCTTTCGAAGTCATGCTTCGTTTCGACCCAGTCGAAACCAACTAAACTGAAACCAATACACAAGGTATTACAATGATGGTACATAGTGGATTGGAGAAAGGCAAAAGGCATGGTGTTGAAACCCTTGCTTTCGATGGGGTCGAAACCTTTGTTTTATTTTCAAAAGAAATGTGCATGCCTGTTTTACTAGATGCATTTGAAGGAGTCGAAACATATGCTTTCGAAGGAGTCTTTTTAAATTGCTTTCGAAAGGGGTTGCCGCTTCTTGTTTAAATAGTAGCTTTCAAATGAGTTACTTAGTTTAAAATCAATGCTTCCGAAAAGAGTGGTTTCGACCAAGTTGAAACCTTCTGCCGTCCCTATACCTTTCGAATGGATTGAAGTCATCAACCAATTTGAAAGGTAGCCTTTGTTTTAAATCTGTACTAAACCACTTCCTAAATATTTCGAAAGGATTCAAGGGTTTCGAAGGCAATGGCTTTGAAAGGGGTTTCGAAGCTATCGTTCAAAATGTTTTACTTAAATGGTTTGAGCTTTTGAAAGGATGGCGCCGAAGCCATCTGTTTTTCCCTAAACTATTTTTAATGGTTTCAAAAGGGGTACTTTCGTGTGTATTCACTTAGACCCAATAAGTTATATTTTAAGTTAAACCCAATGGTTTCGGAAGGGGTACTTTTAAATGATTTCGAAGATATACTTTTGTAATTGAATGGTTTCACTTTAATACATTCGAAACGTTTCGAAAGAATGGTTTTAAAGTGTTTCGAAAGGCAAGTGCCTAGTGTTTTGAAAAGAAGGTTTGAATGCTTTCAAAAAGAAGTTTTCCAATGGTTTCGAAAGTAAAGATTAAAGGTTTCGAAAGCCTTAGTTTTCAAAAACCAAGAACCCAATCTCAATCTTTAAAGGTAATCCCATAACATTATAAAAGAGCTCTTAAATGCTTTTAAGTTGGAGTTTTTGAAGATGCTTTCCTTGATAAAATAATAGGTTAAAGGGATTAACCATGTTTTATATGAAAATAATTTCAAGGATATTAAACCACAAATGTTGATGTTTATTATGTTAATATGTTTTCTTTTTCTAGTTTACATATTCACTTTAATATGGACCCATAACTATAATTTTGGAAAAAGGGGTAGAATAACCAACTAGGCTGACCCAGTAGTGAATATAAATTGAGTTAACTCCTGAATGAGTTGAATTGCATCCAGGAGGTCAGGAAGACCATAATATAGGATGCCCAAAAACTGATTAAAGAAGTTGTCAGATAGACAATTTCATAGTAAACCCATGAAAACTATGTATAGGAAAAGTGATTGGCAGGAGCCAATAGGTTCATAATAAACCCAAGAAAACTACGATTAGAAAGAGTTTTTGGTAGGGGCCAATAGGTTTGTAGTGAACTAATGAAAACTTTATCTGGATTAAGTTATTGACAGATGTTAATAGGTTCCTAGTCAACCTAATGAAAACTAGGATACGTGGAAAGTTATTAGAGATACCAATAGGTTCAGAGAGGACCCATGAATGATGAAGTTATTGGCAGGGGCCAACAGGTTCTTAGTGATCCCATGAAAACTATAAAATCGGAAAGGGAGTCCATAAGCTTTAAACAGGTTATTAGTCAGCCATGAAAACTAATAGGTTAATAGTGATCCTAGAAACTATAAATGAGATAGATAGTCAAAAATGAATGGGGATGGGAAATCCAAAATTGATTTACTTGTTTGCATATCATCACAATATTTGAATTGTTATGTTTTAACCATTGTGGATACATGAGTACGGTATATGGTTTTTATAAAGTTTTGGATAAGATACTAGTGAGGTGAAAACCTGTTACGCTAAGCGGCGTGGTCTCACTAGATATCTAAATGGTATGAGATGGTAGGTTATTATTCATACCAGGCTTTATGTCTGACCCGAAGTTCATATTTTCCCCTTAAACTCTTGGGTGCTCAATTGATTTTGAGTAGTTTGAGAGTTGAGGTTTTCAAGTAACTCTTAAGACGACTAAGCTTCTGGAGACATGCAGGAGGCATGATAGCTATTTAGAGTTCTCTTCTATTTTGATTCCACTGTGTTGTAAAGGCAAAGCTGTTTAATTGCCTAGTTATACACTCTGACATCCAAGGGGCATCTTCATATGTCGCTCTTGGCATATGTTTTAATAATTGTATTTTCTCTGAACGTGGTTCTCGTTTTGGGATTATGTAATGAATTTGAAATGATTTGAAATGGAATGTTAAAGTTGTTTTATGATTTTAAACTTTTTACATATCCATGTGTTTCTAGTATATCAATGTATCTAACATTACCATATTTGGTCGCTAATGGTTAATAACTATGGATGACTGCAGCATTCATAGCCGTTAGTTTTGGGCCTCCAAGTGGGGGATGTTACAAGTTGGTATCAAAGCATAGGTTTGTGAAACTTAAAAGAAATTTAAACCTAAAAGATTTTTCGAAACATAATCCAATGAACTAGAAAATAAGATCGGGGTTTGGGTTAACGCTATAGTAACGTACTTGTCTTTGACATATAGATATATATATATATATATATATATAATTAAGTATTCCCCTCTCTTTTAGACCTTCTTCTGTATCTTTCTAAGGCTCGTATGTAGATTTACGAGAAAGAAGCTATGGAGGCAGGAAATAGAAGAGGAAATCTCGGTGGAGGAAGTACCACAACCAACGGAAATGTTCGACCCGCCAGGAGGAACCCAGGTCGATAGGCTAATGCTAGCCAAAATGCAGATGCCAATATGGGTGCTAGAAATCCACTAGTGGATATGAGGGTGATGTATTAGTTCTTCGTCATTCTGATGCAAACATGAGTTGCTACTGCTTTGTTAGGAATGTTGGAGGAGCTAATCCTATGGATCTAGTTGGGAATAATTATGCTAAGTTGAGCATGGATTACACCAGTCTTGGTGGGATGCCGTTTATGAGAACGGAGGATGCTATAGAAGTTAAGTATTGGTTGTTGCGTTGTGAGAGGATCTTCGCTGATTTGGGTTTGGATGATTAGCAGAAGAGGCTGGCGTCTAGGCAGTTGCAAGGGGCAGCACTTCATTGGTAGAATAGTATTACTGTCGGGGTTCCGAAGGAGGAGTTAACGTGGGCAGAGTTTAGAAGGAGATTTGAATAGAGGTTTTTGTCTGAAGTTGCCAAGTCGGCATTGCTGAGAAATTTTATGGATCTGGTGCAGGGAGAGATGTTAGTAATTGAGTATGCTACTAAGTTTGATGAGTTGTCCCAATATGGGCATGCTACTATAGACACCAACATCAGGAGGAATGAGAGGTTCATTCAGGGATTGAGGCCCGAGATTGCTAGGGCAACCCTGCCATATCTCCATGATCCTTGCAATGTAGTTGTGGAGATGGTAATCCGACATAAGGATATGCTTGCTATTTGTGCTAGAGAAAAGCCTGTTGAAACCCAGGGTTCTCAGGGAAAGAAGAGAAAGTTATTTAAGAAGAAGGGAGCCCAGAAGGGGGAGGCTACCAAAAAGGCAAAGATGGAGTTAGTTTGCTTCAAGTGTGACAAGAAAGGTTATTTTTCTCATGAGTGCCGGTCAGGCAAAGGGAAGAAGGTTGAAGAAAAGAAGAATGTGAAGTGCTTTAACTGTGACCAAGTTGGTAATTATAAGAATCAGTGTCCCGAACCAATCAGGGCAGACAAGGGAATTTTTTTTGCTGTTGAACCATCATCTTCCAGACCAACTGCAGCTGAAAAAGGGAAGACTATGATGGAAGGTATGCTTTTGATTCAGAGTATGCCAATTAGGGTACTATTTGATACCGGTGCATCACATTCATTTAAATCTCAGTGTTTGGTTGATAGGTTATGTTTAGAACCCACATACCTTGTTACTTCCTTAATGGTTATGACTATAATAGGAGTGTATGCAACTCTAGGGATGAGATATGACCAGTTAGAACTTGATTTGTTAGGTCATAAGTTTGCATGCAGTTTGTATGTTTTTGATTTCGTAGATTTCAGAATCATTTTGGGTATGGATTGGTTGGGTAAGTATGAGGCTAGGATATTTTGCCAGGATAGGGAGATATCAATAAGACACCCTGATAGTCATAACCGAATCATATTCTCAGTGGAGAATTCTGACCGGATGTTTGTGATTTGTTAAGTGCTATCGAAGTGGGAGAAGAATTAAGTCAGGTTCGAGTAGCAAGAGAATTTGCAGATGTCTTTGAACCGG
The DNA here is from genome assembly GCA_030737815.1 of Allium fistulosum. NCBI lineage: Eukaryota > Viridiplantae > Streptophyta > Magnoliopsida > Asparagales > Amaryllidaceae > Allium > Allium fistulosum. The sequence goes on along the minus strand of CM060908.1, from coordinate 298,435,632 downwards.
TTACAGAACTACTACCGAAATGAGCTGTTGAGTTTCAGATAGATCTTGTGCCAGGAGCTGAACCTGTTAGTAGACCACCTAGCAGGATGACACCAACCGAGATGAAGGAATTGAAGGTGCAGCTAGTGGATCTAGAAGGAAGGAATTTTATTAGACCAAGCAGTTCGCCTTAGGGAGCGGCCGCGGTGTTCGTGAAGAAACCGGATGGGTCATTGAGGATGTGTATCGACTATCGTAAGTTGAACGAGAGGACGATCAAAAATAAGTATACTTTGCCGAGAATTGATGATCTATTTGATCAGTTGTGTAGAGCCAGAGTGTTTTCCCAGTTGGATTTGGCGACAAGTTTCCATCAGTTAAGAGTGGTAGAGGACAGTATTCCATTAACAACGTTTCGGACTTGGTATGGTTCGTACGTGGTTAGTAATGCCATTCGGGTTAACGAATGCACCTACTTTCTTCGTGGATTTAATGAACCGAGTCTTTCGAGAGTATTTGGATAGGTTTGTGTTGGGGTTCATAGATGACATTTTAGTATACTCTAAGGATGAAAGAGAGCATGAGAATCATCTTAGAATAGTGCTTGAGACACTAAGGCAGCATCACCTAAAAGCAAAGTTTTCCAAGTGTCATTTTTAGAAGAAAGAGGTTAAGTTTGTTCGTCATGCGGTTTCAGATAAGGGCTTGTCGGTCAATCTAGATAAGATCGAAGCTGTTAATAATTGGAAGAGACTAGAGATAGTGACTAAGATTAGAAGTTTTCTTGGACTTGCTGGCTATTACCGAAGATTCATCAAGGATTTCTTGCAGATAGCAGCACCTTTGACTAAGTTAACCAGGAAGGATGTGAAGTTTGTCTGGTCCGACAAATGTGAGGAAGCATTCCTTAAGTTAAAGCATTTGTTGACCAACGCACCTATGTTAGTAGTTCCAGACGGAAACCAAGGATTGGTTGTTTATACCGATGAACGTAGGACCGATTTAGGAGCCGTGTTGATGCAGAAGGGTAAAGTTATTGCTTATGCTTCATGACAGTTTAGATCGCATGAAGTAAGATATCATACTCATGATTTGGAGTTGGCTGCAGTGACCTTTGCATTGAAGATTTGGAGACATTTTCTCTTAGGGGAGAGGTTTGAGCTATACACAGACCATAAGTCTTTAAGGTACTTATTGTCTCAGAAGGAGTTGAATATGAGACTGCAGAGTGGCTGAAGTTTTTAGCTGCATATGATTTTGGTATAGAGTATACTCCTGGGAAAGGAATTAAAGTAGGGGATACTCTTAGCAGAGGACATTAGAATGTGGTGTTAGCTATGTTGGTAGAATGGAAAGATTTAGAAGACAGAGGATTGTGTGCTGAAACCCTTGCTTTCGATGGGGTTGAAACCTTTGTTTTATTTTCAAAAGAAATGCGCATGCCTATTTTACTAGATGCTTTCGAAGGAGTCGAAACTTATGCTTTTGAAGGAGTCTTGTTAAATTGCTTTCGAAAGGGGTTGCCGCTTCTTGTTTAAATAGTAGCTTTCAAATGAGTTACTTAGTTTAAAATCAATGCTTCCGAAAAGAGTGGTTTCGACCAAGTCGAAACCTTCTACCGTCCCTATGCCTTTCGAATGGATTGAAGTCATCAACCAATTTGAAAGGTAGCCTCTGTTTTAAATCTGTACTAAGCCACTTTCTAAATCTTTCGAAAGGATCCAAGGGTTTTGAAGGCAATGGCTTCGAAAGGGGTTTCGAAGCTATCCTTCAAGATGTTTTACTTAAATGGTTTGAGCTTTTGAAAGGATGGTGCCGAATCCATCTGTTTTTCCCCAAACTATTTTTAATGGTTTCGAAAGGGGTACTTTCGTGTGTATTCACTTAGACCTAATAAGTTATGTTTTAAATTAAACCCAATGGTTTCGAAAGGGGTACTTTCAAATGATTTCGAAGATATGTTTTTATAATTGAATGGTTTCACTTTAATACAATTGAAAGGTTTCAAAAGAAAGGTTTTAAAGAGTTTCGAAAGGTTGGTGCCTAGTGTTTTGAAAAGAAGGTTTGAATGCTTTCGAAAGGAAGTTTTCCAATGGTTTCGAAAGTAAAGATTAAAGGTTTCGAAAGCCTTAGTTTTCAAAAACCAAGAACCCAATCTTAATTTTTAAAGGTAAAACCCATGGTATTATAAAAGAGCTTTTATATGCTTTTAAATTGGAGTTTTTGAAGAAGCTTTCCTTGATAAAATAATAGCTTAAAGGGATTAACCATGTTTTATATGAAAATGATTTCAAGAATATCAAACCACGTATGTTGGTTATTATTATGTTACTATGTTTGCTTCTTCTAGTTTACATATTCACTTTAATATGGACCCAAAATTATAATTTGGGAAAAAAGGGTAGAATAACCTACTAGGTTGACCAGTAAAGAATATAAATTGAGTTAACTCTTGAATGAGTAGAATTGCATCCAGGAGGTTAGGAAGACAATAATATAGGATGCCCAAACACTGATTAGAGAAGTTGTCAGATAGACAAGTTCATAGTGAACCCTTGAAAACTATGTATAGGAAATGTTATTGGCAGGAGCCAATAGGTTAATAGTAAATCCATGAAAACTATGATTAAAATGAGTTATTAGCAGGGGCCAATAGGTTTGTAGTGAACCCATGAAAACTATATCCGCACTAAGTTATTGACAGATGTCAATAGGTTGCTAGTCAACCCATGAAAACTAGGATAAATAGAAAGTTATTGGAGATACCAATAGGTTCAGGGAGGACCCATGAATGATGAAGTTATTGGCAGGGGCCAATAGGTTCTTAGGATCCCATGAAAACTATAAAGTCGGACAGGGAGTCTATAAGCTTTAAACAGGTTATTAATCAGCCCATGAAAACTAATAGGTTAATAGTGACCCTAGAAACTATAAATGAGACAGATATTCAAAAATGAATGGGGATGGGAAATCCATAATTGATTTACTTGTTTGCATATCATCACAATATTTTGAATTGTTATGTTTTAACCATTGTGGATGCAAGAGCATGGTATATGGTTTTTATAAAGTTTTGGATAAGTTACCAGTAAGGGGAAAACCCGTTCCGCTAAGCGGCGTGGTCTCACTAGATATCTAAATGGTTTGAGATTGTAGATTATTTTTCATACCAAGCTTTATGTCTAACTCGAGTTTATATTTCCCCCTTAAACTCTTGGGTGCTCAGTTGATTTTGAGTAGTTTGAGAGTTGATGTTTTTAGGTACCTCTTTAGACGAATAAACTTCTGGAGACGTGCATGAGGCATGATAGCTATTTAGAGTTCTCTTCTATTTTGATTCCACTGTGTTGTTTGTGTTGTAAAGGAAAAGTGGTTTAATTGCCTAATATACACTCTGATCATCCAAGGGACATCTTCTTATGTCGCTCTTGGTGTATGTTGTAATAATTATATTTTCCCTTAACGTGGTTCTCGTATTGGGATTATGTAATGAATTTGAAATGGAACGTGAAAGTTGTTTTATGATTTTAAATTTTTACATATCCATGTGTTTCTGGTATATCAATGTATCTAACATTACCGTATTTGGTCGCCGAGGGTTAATAACTATGGATTAATGCATCACCCGTAGCCGTTAGGTTTGGGCTTCCATGTGGGGGATGTTACAGATGGCTTCTAGGTGGGCATGGCCTTGGGTGGAGGGATGGATGGAGCATATTAACTTGAACTTGACTTGAGTGGTATACTTTTGTCAATTATTTTGCCATAACTTTGTTACACTTTTGGAATTTTTCTAGAGACCCATGGAAGACATTAAAACTCTTAGGAAGAAGAAGGAAAAAGCTTAGAAAAGAATGGAATGAAGTGTGAAGAAATGAGAAGGAATCTTGGGTATTTATAGCCTTAATTCCCTTAACACTTAAGCATTGTTCTTTTACTCTTTTACCCCTCCCCATCACACCATTACGCGGCCCAAGGCATGTCCATGTGCTCCCATCACTTCATGTCCTATTTGCTTACTTCCTTAGCTCTTAAGGTATGTATTTGGATGAAATCTGGGCTTAAGAAAAAGATTTGTATTGCTTTTGGTGAGATTTTGTTGACTTTTACCAAAATACCATACTTTTCTTACTTTAAAATTTGTTAAAGTAAATGTTAGTTTATATATGTTATATATATGTATTAGTATGTTTTAAAGTATTTTAACTTCCAATGTTGCGATATTTGAATACAACTTTTGACTATTAAGCCGTTTTGAAGCCGAAATCCGATTTCCGGTCACATCTTTAACTTTTTGTAAAACTATTTATATTTGTAAACAAAACTTGAAAATAAATTTTTATATTGTTATTTAATAATAAAATGCCTTATTTAAAAATTAAAATAATTTATTTAATCATTAAAACTTAGTTTTACTGAAAACTGACTTTGTCACTTTTACTGGTATAAGCAAAAGTTCCTATTTTTGTGTATGAATATACTTTAAAATCTTACATAATATTGTTTGTGTTATAAAAACTTATATTTAGATATTAAAATTTTATTAAATATTATATCTTGGTATGATCGAATCTTGGGTCATTACATTCTTCCTTGCTTAAAAGAATTTCGTCCTCGAAATTTAAGATAAGAACAAGATAGCTAAAAGGGAAATATATTCGATATGATGAAATTATACAAAAGTATGAATAAGTGACTTCACCAGAGGCGGTGAGTACACTATGATGATACAATCTGTATAGTCTATACATCATTCCTAAACTCAGGATATGCCTTCCTCATTCTATCCTCCGTTCCCCAAGTGCATTCCTCGGCATCTCCACTCCATTGAACTTTGACTAACCTTACCACCTTCCTCCTTAATCGTTTCTCATCATGATCAACGATTCAAACAGACCGTCTAATAACTTCCAAATATGGTTCCACCTCCAAGTCTTCCTAAGCAGCCATTTCTATGATTTGTTCTGGGTCATGCACATGTTTTCGTAAAAGGGATATGTGAAAAACATTGTGCACACCGGACAACCTTTCTGGCAATTGTACTTGATAAGCTAATGGGCCCGACTCGTTCAAGAATGGAAAAAGGTCCAATATATTGAGGTGCTAACTTTCTAGCCCTTCCGAACCTTACTACTCCTCTCATTGGAGAAACTTTCAAAAAGACAGAATCTCCAACTGAGAATTCAAGATATCTCTGCCTTTGACCTGCATAACTCTTTTGCCTGCTCTGGGCTTCCTTTAGCTTCTTCCTAATCATATCAACTTTCTATGAGGCTTTTCTTATCAGGTCTGGACCAAGTATTAACCGATCTCCGGTTTCTATCCAACATGCTGGTGACTTGCATGGACAACCATATAAAGCTTCATACGGTGCCATTCCTGGCTTGATAGCTGTTGTTACAAGAGAACTCTACCAAATGCAAATGATTTTCCTATGAGCCTCCAAAGTCTATAATACATGCTCTCAGAAGATCTTCCAAAACGCGGTTGAGTCTTTCTGTTTGCCCATTAGTGTGGGGATGATATGCAGTGTTTATATTCAGCTTCGTTCCCAAAGCTGTCTGTATTGCTTCCCAGAATTGACTAGTAAAGATTGGATCCCGATCGCTTACTATACTGCTTAGAACTCCATACAATTGGACAATCTCCCTCATATATATCTCCACAAGGCTTGCAGTGGTCCTTGTTGGCTTTACTGGAATAAAGTGTCCACTCTTGGTCAATCGGTCAATGATAACCCAAACATCTTCATTTCCCTTCCTCGTTTGAGGAAAGCCATCAATGAAATCCATTGATATTTGACCCCACTTCCAAGCTAGAATCTCTAAAGGTTGAAGTAAACCTGCAATCTTTTGTTGGTTGCTCTTAACTTGTTGACAATTGGCGCATCTGCTAACATAAATGGATATATCCCTTTTCATGCTTTTCCACCAAAATGTGCGCTTCATGTGTTTAACTGGGTTGTTAGTCATCTTGTTGTCGACTTACTGACCGTGAATGGTCTTATTGATCGAGTAAGCAACCATCCGTTAAAGAGTATTGTCTATAAGCCTCTATTTGAAGGCCACTCCCTAGTAGGTTTGGGGTATAGATGAATTCCCGGATGAATGTTAGGTTTGGATTTGTGGCATTTAGTTAATACCTCTTGCCTAAGATTTCCAACATCCGGAACACAAATTCGTCCATTCAACCGTAATACTCTACGGTTATCTACTTTAAAGCTTGAATTTCTTTCTTCTTCAGCTGCCTTAATGAATTTCACAAGTTGTCTATCTTCTCTCTGCTTGCTGGCTATTCTTTCCAGAAGAGTTGGAGTCATTACCAAATAATCAATAATGGCATGCTTCCTTCTCAACGCATCTGCTACTACATTAGTTTTCCGGGGTGTGCATATAATGTTTAGATCATAAGATGTGAGAAATTCTAGCCAACGCTGCTATCTCATGTTTAAGTCTTTCTGGGTAAATAAATACTTCAAAGATTTAGGATCCGTGAAGAGTTCAAACTTTTCACCCAGCAAATAATGCCTCCACATTTTTAATGCAAATACAACGGCTAATAATTCTAAGTCGTGTGTTGCATAATTCTTCTCAAGAGTCTTTAGCTGCCTACTTGCATAAGCGATCACCTTCCCTTCTTGCATTAGAACTGCACCAACTCCTTCCCCACAAGCATCCATATAAATGTTTAACCCACTATTTCCATTTATAATTGCTAAGACTGGAGCCGCCGTTAACATTTTCTTAAGCTCCTGGAACGCTTCTTTACATTTAAGAGTCCGGATAAATCAAGAATCCTTCATTGTCAACTTGTTAGGTGATAGGCATTCTTTGAGAAGTCTTGAATGAATCTTATGTATTATCCTGCCAAACCTAAGAAGCTACGAATCTCTTTAGGAGTTTGTGGTTGCTTCCAATTTTGAACAGATGCAACCTTTACAGGATCTATTTAAATCCCATCCCTAGACAATGTATGTCCAAGGAATCTTCCTCCTTCTCCCAAAAATGGCATTTTGAGAATTTGGCTTTCAGCACATTATTCCTTAATATCTCCAACACAATTTCCAAATGTCTTTTGTGTTCTTCTTCTATGTTAGAGTAGATAAGTATATCATCGATAAAGACTAACACGAATTTATTATGTTCTACAAAATAAGTGGGTGCATTGGTCAGCCCAAAAGGCATAACCAACCATTCAAAGAAAGTATTCAGACCTTTAAATGCAGTTAAATGGATGCAATCTCCGTGATCCTTAGCTGATGGAATCCCGTGGCTAGATCTATTTTCAAGAATACCATTGAGCACCATGTAACTAATAAAATAAGTCATATATTCTGGGTAGAGGATACTTGTTCTTAATCGGTTTTTTATTCAGGTCTCGATAGTCTACACAAAGTCTCAAAGACCCATCCGACTTGGCAACAAAAACTACCACCGATCCCCAACTTGAATGGCTAGGTCTAATCAATCTTTTCTTTAATAGTTCCTGAGTTTGGATATTTAGCTCATCCCACTCCTTTGGAGCCATCCTTCAATCAGATTATTTAACCGGCCTTGAACAAGGATTCAAGTCGATATGAAACTTGATTTCTCGATGTAGGGGTAAACTCTTCACTTCTTCAAAAACATCTAGAAATTCATTAACAATAGGTATTGTTTCTAGTCCTTTCTGGGATGATTCTAATGCACAAATAGAACTATCCCTCCTTGGACTAGGATCTTCACAAGATATTTCTATAAACTTCCCGAAGCTGGTCCATAAAGATATCGTCCTTCTATCGCAATCGAGAATAGCTTTATACTTAGTCAACCAATCCATACCGAATAAAATTTCAAATCCAATAAAATCTAAGACAAACAGGTCACAAGGAAATTTATGGGATGAATGGGAAATTTGGACCTTTTCAAAATTCATACAAAGGTTAGTGGTACCACCTATAGGATTTGTTACGTAGATAGGGGTATCAACCAATTTAAGGATAAGTTTTAATTCATCTACTGATTCTTTAGCAACAAAACTATGAGAAGCTCCCGTATCATATAATACTCTAACTAAAACATCTTTGATAAAAGTATTACCTTCCAAAAATCATTTGCCCTTTACATCCTGAGAGTTTGAAGGTTCATCCTTTATAGCGAAGACCCTAGCTTGTTCTCCCTTTTTCATGACTGGTAATCCTTTATCACGTGCCCAAGTTGATGACAATTATAGCAGAGACTATTTTGAACCATATGAGAGATAGAACTTTGGGACTCCTATAATCCTTCACAATATGGCCCTTCCGCTTACAATTGTTACAAGTGTATTCCTTAAAGCGGTTCTCTTGAGATCCTTCCCTGGGTTTTCCTTGCCACAGTTTCTTGCCATTTTTATTGAACTTCCTCCTTTTCCAGTTGTTGATGTTGTTGTTGGCCTAAGCTACCACTAGATTCTTCTTATTCAATGTTTCATAATGAAATCCCATATCCACCAAGTCTATAAATGATCCTTTTACGTGAGCAATCATCCTATCCTAATACTTCTCCTTCATCCCGTCAATGAACATCTCATTTTTCTTTAGAGGCATGTCTATTAGACCTAGCCTAAAATGAGACAATTTATTGAACTTACTCACATACTCCTCAATAGTCATTTGCCATGTTTGAGATCCATAAAGCTTCTATAAAGACGAGATTTCCCGACTGTTGGCATATACTATTCCTCCAAGACTTCCTTAGACCTTTCCCATGAGAAATTATCCTCTGATCATTGAGGGTAATGGACTCCCACCAAGCCAGAGCCCCTTCTTGAAGTTGCCAAAAGGCTAGAAACCTTTTTTGCACATCATTGATATTTAATCCCTTAAAGATTATTTCACACGATCTGATCCAAGCCCGTACTCCAATCATAGTGTCCGTGCCCTTGAATGATTTCCCCCCTAAGCTGGTATAATTTTTGCACAAGGTAGCAAAGTTAACATGGGGTTTTACGAGAGCTACTTCTTCTACCACAACAGCGGTTGGTGCTCGACCATTGGTTGTTGTGTTGCTGCCATTTCCCCGTCTTTGTCCTATATGAGTACTCATGTCTTACACCTGAATATAGTAAGATAACTTTAGAATACAATGACGAGATTACCTTGGGGAATGGGTATTTAAGCATAGCACAACTTGAGTTCATTCAGATAAGGATTTTAAGTGCGCACTCTTATAGATGAAACACATTATATGGCATTACTAACCCTATCTCTAATGAGTCATACACCACCAAAGCCAAGGTTCTTGCTTAACCTTCAGCTCTGATTCCAAATGTGATGACCTGTCTCCTCAACCCGTGAAAACCGACACTAATACATCCATGGTATTCACGTGTCATAATTCCAAGTGCCGGGGAGGAAGATTATCAGGGATAAAATAATATAAAGGTAGAAGATAGAAATACAAATTCTCTAATTTCATTTAACTATATAGATAGATAGTACATACAACCACTCTTACAAGGGTAAATCAGAGTTATGGTATAAACTAACCCATCCAGGAACAGTTATAACTACCTGCTCCCACACTTGCCGGCATAAACAAAAAGTGGAAAATAAAAGGATAGGTAGTTAGATATCCACACTAGATGCTCCCACTCTATGCCCAAAAAACTCCTTCCAAAATGCTTCACCAAAATGCTCCTAAAATGATCTTGACTACTTGGATGCCCGAAAAAATAGAGCACCCAAAGTTTAAGGGAAAAGAAAATAAACTACGGATCAGTCATGAGACCGGTGTAAGAAAATTTAAAAGAGCAGATACTTTTGAAATCAAAGGTATCTCATAAGACTATGCTACACATAAACACAGACGAGGTTTTTTTCCCTTATGATAACCAAAACATTTTCTATGTAAAATCATTTGATATTATTTTTAATGACATTCTTTGAAAACTCTTTTCAAGTAAACATATTCAAATAGCCGAAATTGTTACCATTATTAAATTCCAACATACTAGGCTCTACAACTAAAATCTCAATCTCGTATTGGAGAATGGATTTCCAACAAATGACCAGGTAAGGGACTACCTTCCAGCAGTACATCTCTAAAGGAATGTACCAAGGCTACAGAACATCTGTACCTCTACCAATACAAGACCGACCTACCTCTTGCTATATATTACCGAATATGTCATCACCTAGTTCGTTACCGACCTATCCAAGACATCTCTTAGCATACACCATAATAATTTAAACCCGAATGTTGTAGCGGGTAGAAATATACCTGGAAGGGGATGATCATACCCTAATGGTTGTGAACCACATAGCCTTGCCGGATCTACCCTATTTTGCCTATTTCCGGATGCGAGGCCCAAGGTAACATAAAACATCACTTTCTACTTTGAATGCCACATTGCCATTCAAAAATCATACAACTGATTTCTACAAACGTATAACTCCTAAGCTCGTATGTCTTAGTAAAAGGTGTTAAGCTAAGAGAAGTTGCCTCCTCCACCACCAATAGATGATATGTTTATAGAGATCAATTAATGTGATTTAAAAATGCAGTGTCAGACATTCTTCCATACAAGTTGTCCAGGAACATGACAAACTGAAGGCACTTCTCCTACCATATCCTATTTGGAAATCAACCCTAGGATCAGTAGCGATTAGTCCTTGCAAATCAAAGATTTTCATAACTAAGAACTACTTCCACCATAATATATGATATGGAAATTTCCCCGAGGGTCTAGTGGCAAGTAGCCTTATATCATGAAGATCTTCGTATTCAATGATCTTTGTCTTCATCATGTTTTACTTCGAAAGCGTAAATTAGTTCGAGGTGGTTTTCGGATAGGAATCACCCAAATCTGATCCCGGTCCCTTTGAATCCAATTTTGAGAAAATAGGTGTTAAGTGTGGATGATTCGTAAACAACATTTTCATTTAGCAATATCTTTAGATATATATATATATATATCTAAATTCATTTCAGTATATACAAATTTATTAAACCTCTCTTTAAATCATTTTCTTTTATTTCTCAAAAATTATTTCTAAAGGGTATCTTTTCTTTTTTGAAAAACTTAAACAGGATCTTTTTAGAGTATCCCCGCTTTTCCTTCGATCTGTTTTACCCCTCGCCTAGAAAGATAAAACAGATGTCAGGTAAGTTTAGGGCACTGGTTGCTCCATCCCTAACCTTAGTTACTCACTTTGTTTTATCTTTCCAGATCTCACAGGCGGGTTGAATAAACTAGTTGTTTTCACATACTCCTTTCATTATTAAAAAGTCATTTCAAAAAAGTTTGGAAATAAAACTAAGTTTTAAAAATCATTTTCCAAAATTCGTTGATAGACAGTGGAGGAATAGTGATTTTAAAGCCCCGATGCTCAAATTTTATTTTCTACATCTTTTAAATAAAAATTTATTATTTTAAACTATTTTAATATATTTAAAATAAATTTTATGAATTTATTCCCTATTTTTAAGAATCTAAAAACAACCATTTAAAAGATTTTACCACTTTGGTCGTTTAAATGTCGAAGCGCGATTTTTTGGAAAAATTGATTTGAACACAATTTAAATTCTTTTAAATGAAATCTTGAATTTTCTTTTACATTTGAAAACTATAGTGGGAAGAGTTTGGAAAATTCTTATTTTAAAGAATTCCTATTCCAAATCCATTGGATAAATGGATTTAACTTTTGCGGCATGAAATCACGAATTACCGTTACTTGACGCGCCTATTTTTTAGTTAATTTTCAACTCTTTTCAAATCTTTGCCAAAATCATGTTAAGTAATTTTAAAACATTTCTAAGTCATTTTCTCATGTTTTTAAAAGAGGTTCACAAGTCGTATATACTTTTGAATTTAATTAAGGAAGTGATTCCTTTTATGATTTTTCAACGTGTAATTTATCGTGACTTGTTATGATATAAAACCAACAATTATTCAACATCCATATAAATCCAAGCATGATAATAAGCAACATAACAAGTAAAAAAGCATGTCATAACATAAGATTAGAGAAGAGGTAGAGTTTTCTCACAATTTTGCTAGTTTTGTTACTATGGATTTGACTATAGCTTCGCTACTATTTCTCAAAACTTCTTGAAATCCAGCTATAGCTCCACTATCCTAGAAGTTGAGATGAAAAGAGGTAGAGATGTCTTCTAGGTGGGCACGGCCTTGGGTGGAGGGATGGATGTAGCTTAATAACTTGAACTTGACTTAAGTGGTATACTTTTGTCAATTATTTGGCCATAACTTTATTACGCTTTTGTAATTTTTTTAGAGAGGCATGGAAGCCATTAAAACTCTAAAGAGGAAGAAGGAGAAAGTTTAGAAAAGAATGGAATGAAGTGTGAAGAAACGAGAAGAAAGCTTGGGTAGTTATAGCCTTAATTCCCTTAACACTTAAGCATTGTTCTTTTACTCTTTTACCCCTCCCTATCACACCATTACACATGACCCAAGGCATGTCCATGTGCTCCCATCACTTAATGTCCTATTTTGTTACTTCCTTAGATCTTAAGGGATGTATTTGGATGGAATATTGGCTTAAGGAAAAGATTTGTATTGGTTTTGGTGAGATTTTGTTGACTTTTACCAAAATATCTTACTTTTCTTACCTTAAAATTTGTTAAAGTAAATATTAGTTTATATATGTTACATATTTTTATTACTAAGTGTATTAGTATGTTTTAAAGTGTTTTAACTTCCAACGTTGCGATATTTGAATACAACTTTTGACCGTTAGGCCATTTTGAATCCGAAATCTGATTTTCGATCACATCTTTACGTTTTTATTAAACTATTTATATTTGTAAACAAAACTTGAAAATAAATTTGTATATTGTTATTTAATAATAAAAAGGCCTTATATAAAAATTAAAATAATTTATTTTTTCATTAAACTTAATTTTATTAAAAACTGACTTTTGTCACTTTACCGGTATAAACAAAATTGTGTATAAATTTACTTTAAAATCTTAAATAATATTATTTGTATTATAAAAACTTATATTTGGATATTAAAATTTATTAAATATTATATCTTGGTGTGATTGAATCTTGGGTCGTTACATAATATGTCGTATATTCTTACAGCATAAAATACAACTAATAGAAATCAACCTAATGTAGTAGGCTTGAATGGTAAATTTGATAGAGATACGGGTGTGCTCTAGAAGCAATTATGTAATTTGATTATATAACTTAACTCATATAGTGAATCGTGCTTGAAATAAAGCAAGCTTGTAATTTTATTATCTATTATATATATCGTTATATTTAGATATAAGAAAGTTTTAAATAAATTATATAAATATAAGTGGAAAATCCATAGGAAATCATGTCAATGAATATGTGTCCTTACATGTCTTAGTCAAGATATATCGAGAATCATGTCAATATATGTAACGTTCTCCATATGATAGACATTGAATTACTAATCACCGTTGGGGTACCAAGGGGTTATATACATGTGATTGTTTGATACAACTATGGAATGGCTCACCAAGAGTCTTTTATAGGTTAATTATAAAGTTAAAATAGAAGATTTCATATGAAGTGTGCAATTATCTTTTTACTTGAGAAACCTGTTAATCTTAAGTGTCTAAACTATCCTTGACTATAGTTAATTAGAAAACAATAATTATGATAAAGCTATAATTGGGTGTATGTCAAAACATTTGAAGTGAAACACTACTTAGGCGAGGATTTCTCTCTTTTGAATAGAATATATGTATCACTCTGATTGAAAACTTAAAGCTTAAGTATTTAGCAAAAGCAAATCAGTTAATCAATAAATATTATCAGATTGAACCATATGCTTTAATGTTGCATGTGACAAATAACTATGGATACTATCAGAGTTTTGACTATTGTCCAAGATCTAGATACCTAAGTGATATAGTCATGACAAAGTGAAAACATGCACAATATATCATTGTTTTGGTGGAGCTTAAATGATTAGAAATAAGATTTCACTTAGATTACTATAAGAAACTGAACTCGTGCCTAATACTATGCTTCGACAAAGTCTGTACAAAATCTAATACTTAATACTTAAATATTTCAAGGACTGACACCAAAGAGTCACACAACATTACTTACCTGCATATTTCTGACTTTAATAATCGAATTAATTTATAAATGTTATAGAAAATTAGAGTACTTTTTGATAGTATTACAAATGTTATAAATTTAGAGAAATAATATTAATGTTATATTAATTTATTCTGGTTTTCAATTATTTATTTGAAACTTAAAATTAATTATAAATGTTATATATTTACTTAATTGATTACCTAGGCTAAATTAAATATTTAAATGTATAATAAGTGTTATTAGTTAAATCCTATATATATATATATATATATATGAAATTAAGTACTTATGTGGTAGTACATAGTTGTACTACAAGTCTTAGGTAGTATATAGCATAATACAAGTCAACATATGTCCAGTGGTTCGAATCATGCACTACACAGGATTCGACATATGACCTCATGGACCAAAGCTAGAGCCTAACCATTGGTACGGTGGTGCGGTACTCTATATATACATATATTGAAAATTGGTTCCTTTTATTGTTTTACAAACATACTACATTATAAACCACAATACAATGTTTAACTCATGCTCAGCTACTTTATCTAGTCATGCATATATTCAACATAACACAAATATGGGCCATAAAAATACATATATTACCTTCTACCCTAATCATTTTCACCAGCTTTCCTTTTGGCAATATTTGCCTACAACACATTATCATAGCCTTATGGTTATTATTATCTTTTAAGGTCTGACCATAAGAGTCCATTATGTTAAACGCGGACAGCTTCTTTTTTTCATTTAGCAATTACAGATAATAGCCTAAATGAGTACATCACGTATTTAGGAAACTTCATTTCTTGTAAAACTGCCTTCACGTGAAATTGCCTTCCTCAATTGCCATCTCATACCACTTGTATCTTCTTCGATGAAAGTTCTGCAACCATCATCTTCCTCTAGGCTTGTTATCCCACCTTTTGGCTAGGCCGTGACACCAAGAACTTGACTAGAAACCAGGGACAATCTGTCCCGAAGATCGGTTATACATAGGTCTACTATGGATACCGGTGAATTTTGTCCGAGTCTAGATCGAGCTACAATCGATATGATACGACAAGCAAAGCTATGAAAGCCAACGTTCCGAATTTCAAGTCAACCGAAGTTCATATGCTTAAGATATTGATCGATCAAGGTTGAGAATTCCAATTCTATTCGTATCCATCCAATTTCGTATCCATTCCTCAAGAGAGCTCTAGTTCGTATCCATGGATGAGGCACCACTTCGTATCCATCACATCTACTCCGGTTCGTATCCATCACCTAGTGACATTTCGTATCGCTTCCACTAATGCACAGCTCGTATCGATCATTATTTAAATAATTCGTATTGATCGATCAACAATCGATATGGAGCATACCACCCATAAGTGAT
Source organism: Allium fistulosum (assembly GCA_030737815.1). Taxonomy (NCBI): domain Eukaryota; kingdom Viridiplantae; phylum Streptophyta; class Magnoliopsida; order Asparagales; family Amaryllidaceae; genus Allium; species Allium fistulosum. The sequence continues at coordinate 298,420,199 of CM060908.1, read as the reverse complement.
ACGAGGCAACACCTAAAAGGTATCGATACGAAGTCGATCTTCAATCGATGTCTATATTGATACAAATTGGGGTAGAGGCTATCGATACGAAATGATCTCAAATATCGATATGAACCAGAGCGACACGAACTAGAGCGATACGAACTCAACAATGTCTTGCTAACACAAACTTGCATCGATCATAACTCGAGATCTACAAGTCCAAAAGCCACCAAATTTTCACAGGAGCTTGCCTACAATGTCAAGAATTCGAAACGTAAGAAGCAGATAATTATTCATCTGCTTCTGAAAGAAATAGAAGAATTTCTTGGGAATCCTACAGACGTATGATCATTAAGCTTCAACCGGGTTAATCTATTCCACCTCTTATAGAGAAAAGAACTTAAAGCAAAATACTACCAGATAAATTTCAGCCAAAAATGATCAATTCTTGATCGATACGAATTCCATTCGTATCGCTCCTAGATCGAGTCAAAACTACCTGAACTCGATCCCATGGGCCCACCCACGTGAGAGAAGAAGTCCTTCGAGATCTGGGCAAGATATTTGCTGCCTACGCCTATAAATAACGACCCTGGACCTATAGAAAATGGACTTTTGGCTTCTCTACGTTGATACTATGCCGAAATCATTGTTAACCTTCAGTTGTACTATTATAATCTCTTGTAAATAGCGAGTGAAATTCAATAAACATCAGTCATTTCATATTGGACGTAGGTCATACGCCGAACCACTCTTAATTTGCATGTTTCTGCATTTTTTCTTATCTGTTGATTGGTGTGTTTGTTAGATCTGGATCATTTTACATTTATTTTCTTCATTTTATCTCTTCAAACACATCCGAAGAGTGTTGTGCCCAATTTTGGTACAAACAAGGCTCGAAAATGCTTCCTCTTGGGCAACGACATCCATCTCCACATACACTAGTACCCAAATTGATTGTAAGTTTGGTAGCATGTGAACAACAACAAACATCTGGCCTCCCGAAACATGAATTGATCTCCTTGATTTGCAAACTAGGGTTTAAGTAAAATGAGGATTGCTGAATTGATTTTGTTGTTCGTTGATTTCGGTAAAGAATTGTTGGTGTGGATTGAATTACATCTTATTACTTTGAATCAATCGCAAATCCCATAACTCAAAACCATTTTTGACGGTAGGTTCCTACGTGCAATCGCAACCCATTAAACGCCCTACTGCTCTTCTCTAACCAGAACTAATAGCTTTGTATCTCTAATTTCCAGTTCCAAATCAAGATTGTGGTGTGCAAACTAGGGTTCACAGTTTTCAATTTGTAGTTTGGACTATAGCCCCTTGATGTTCACATATATATTCGTAGTAATCCCTTGTATCTCAAACCATTTAGAATCAGTATTTGTTTCACCCACATCTTTTAAAATTGCTTTAATTGACTAGAGATTTCCTTCCTAACTCAAATAGATTTGGCAATTTAGGGATAAGAAGCATTACTTTTCTTTGGAGATAGCAACAATGACTTTATGATAGCCCAAATTTCAAAGAGATCCCCTAAGATCACCTTGTAATTGTTAAAGCATAGCAACTAAAGTTTTGAAAAGATTGTCTAGGCCTTCTAACCGCCATCTTGGAGTTCTTCTCTATAAGAGAGTTCCTCTCCGATAATATGTATGTGTGTGTGTATGCATGCATGTATGTAATAGGGGACTGCCTTGGTAAGAATTAGAGGAGGTTTAGTTCATTCCAAATGATATTTGGATAAATAGTGTATCAAGGAGGAAAAAAGTAAAGAAAGGTGGAAATATATTAGATATTCTAGCCTTTTAAAGGCTAGAAATTCTACCTTATTCCCTTGTTTTGTTCATATAATTCAAAACTAAAGCTCTAACACCAATTAGAGAAAGTTGAAGTAGTCGGTGAGCCTTCAAAACAAAGCAAAGTGTAGGGAGAAGAAGTTCTCTAGGGAGGAAATCGCCAGTAGTGGAGAGTTTACTCTTAAATCAACATAGGTCTATTTAAGTGGGAAGTAAAACAATTATGACTGGTGTAACATATCTAGAATAATTCTTGTGCACCAAAAATGTCTAAATTATCCTTAACGACCAAGTGAATAGATTGGATACAAGGAATAAAATTACAAATGGAGTAATTTATAAGACTACACTTGTGTTCCATGTCAATGGGAGAATGAGAGTAAAGTACATCTCTTCTTTAGTTGCTCATACTCAAAAGTAGTATAGTGAAGGAACTGGCCTGATTTACAGTGGGTAAAATTGGTACATTAAAAAAAATCCATGGATCATAGCGCACATATGAAGTTTAATGGGTGTTACTAGATCCAATCTAATTTAGTTAAATAAAATCCAATTTTGTTTAATTTATGATTTAATTTATTAAATCTATGTTTACTAAGTATAAAGTTTGAATAAGTATTAATATATCAAATATATTCATATTTCTATAAGTTGTATAAAAGGGAAATGAACATATTATTAGGCTTGGATGTAATCAAATCAAAATCTAAAAAGAAAGAGATAAAAAAGTCACATTAACAATTGATGAAACATTTCCCTTTTGCAAACATTGTACTAAAACTGTAGCTAGTTATTATCTAAAATGATATATGATAATAAAATATTTAACATGACATATAACAACAAAACAACAATAAGGTTAATATACACATGTATAGATATTAAGATTTATACCTACCATGTATATATCCGTCATTTATATGTATATATCAATCGCCTCATTTTAATTTGATTAATGTAAAGTGTATGTTTAATTACAAAATAATATGAAATATGAATATTACTAACAAAGGTTGATTTGACAAAACTAAACATAAGTAAACTAATGGAAATTTCAAAGTCCAAATTTAAAGTTAGAAATCTAGATTTGATTTGACAAGTTTTATTCAAAATTTAGATCTGGATTACCTTTGATTGACGTGACAATAACCTTAGTGAATTAAGTACTGCTATTAAAATCATATATATATATATATAATTATGAAGATGAAAATAATTTCAGTTAATCAAAGCATATGTATACTATGTTGAATTAAATTATTTAATATAAACATAAGATTCACATATTTCTAAATGCTTTTATATATAAATATATAAAAATATATGTATGTATATATAATATTTAATTTTACCACTCAAAATTAATGCAAATTTAAAAAACAATCAAAAGGAATTTTAAAATCAAAACATACACATAAGTTTACAATAAGATGTTAGTGTATTTCATGTTTCAAAATGATTCAAATCAATGTTATTTAACTCATTAAAGTTATATATTATCTTAAAATATCATTATATATATATTGAATCATATTTTTAAATGAAATTATAATTTTACACATAGAAATACTTTCAGTTTTAAACAATTGAATTAATAAAACAAATCATTCAATTAATTGTTCAGATCATGATGTCAATTATAAATCATAATGAGGCAATGATATATATATATATATATATATAATCGTTATAAAATGATACTACTAAATATAAATATGAAAAAGAATTTTTGTCTTATGGATCTGGCCAATAAGTGACACCTTGATCTATGAATCTTCCTCTGATTTCTAAAAATGAACACTCGATCGTTGCAGGAGACGGGTGGACCGCATAGCTCTTTATTTTATTTGATCTTTTGATTTGATTTGGAGTTAGTAAATTTTAGAAATTAGAGGTGGAATTTCGGCCATGGTTGAGGGTGGAAAAGAGAAAATAAACCGAATTAGGAAATAAAATGAGAGGAATTTGTTTTTGTTGAAGAATAGAAACCTTTCCCTTTTAATTCCTTAATTTTTCGTAAAGAAAAATCACCTTTTTTCCTTTGCATGGCCAGCCAAGCATGTAGACTAATTTTCCAAAAAGTCCATTAAGCAATTAACTGTATTTAAATCTTGTTTTAAATACATACTGGTATCTTATATCGATACATGCATATATAACTTTTATGCATCCAAATAGCAACCACCAAAATCCAAAACATCAAATAAATCAAGAATAATAATAAATATTTCTTAAATATTAATTATTTTATAATGTTTTATAAACTAATTAAATTATGTGGTTTTTTAGAGAATTCAGAAATACAGTTGTGAGACTTAGAGGTGAGAATTCAACCAGTGATTAATATTAATGTTCACACATCATCTTAGCTAGTGGTGTGACAGTTTGATTGAATTCATCGCTTAGAGGTCTTTTCAATAAAATCCAATTTCACATTTTCTTAAGTAGTACCTTTTAGCAATGATTATTTACACACACTCTCTTCGTTAATACTATATCACTTTAAGATTTATGAAATTTGGTTTTGGTCAAAATTCCAGTATCATCCTAATTTAACTCACTTAGTCCATAAGAAAATTCTGTAGTTCAATAATAACGTTTATCACTAACCATACTACTCCCGCCAGAGATTTGTCTTTGAGTTGACTGATATTACCTTATACAACTGAGGAGACAAATTCTCTATTGAATAGTGTTTTACTTTCAATGCTTCAACTCAGACCCAACTATAGTCTCTCGATGAGTCGTCATGCCATGAATAATCAATGTGGAGTATTCACATTGAAGTTACATTGTATTCTCAGGTTGGGAGCTATTTAAACCCGTTATCCTAAGATTTCTTGTTTTACTTAGTCGTTGTTAGCTAATAGGAAACTCTTGGACGAGTATTTCTATCGTTATCCAATAACTACAAGTATGTAAGTCTTGGTGCCCCTAACAACCATGAGTAATACACTGCACAACATTTGGAGAGTGTTACGCACTTTGGTCTAAACGGATATATCAATATCCTTTCTCGAAACATCTTGACCAGGAATATTTGAAATAATATGTTATTTTATATTATGATAATTTTCTCATTATTATCAAGCCTTTTTTCCAGGCAGTATTTGGATGAACTTGTTGGGTCAGACTTGAAGGTTATCAAGGTAGGGAACCTGGAGATATAGCCAACAAGCCTAGGAACCAAATACAACCATGATCACAAAGCAAAAGCTTGAAATACCACTTAAGAACATTGACCCGAATCCATCAAAGTGATGGATTGATACCGATCCATCCCTATGGATCGATACCGATCCATAAAGCTTCACTCAAATGGCCTCAAACCTCCTTTACTCCCAAGCCATGTTGACAACAACCTATTCCATGCTTCATAGGATCTATCGCATGTTGTTTACTATCAAGTGTCTCAAGCACTTGAAGTCAGGAATTCCATTCCACCACCAATCCAACTTGTTGATCAAGAAACAAGCTTCTAACAAGGCAATCAAGAAGGGAAAAATGAAGCAAACAATAATTCACACCTGATCATGGCAATGGAAAAAGTCCATAAGGCAATTTTGTGGATCAGTACCGATCCATCTTATTTGTTGACTTGGCCTCGTTTTCTCGAGCTTAATTGCTGTTGGACGTGGAGAACATGGTGGAAATCATGAAGGAGCAAATCTCGATGACCTATAACTATAAATAGGAGGTCATGGGGTCATTTCAAAGGGTCTCTTTCAACTGTTTAAAAAATTCTCTGTAATTCCTTTGTAATCTCGAGGATCCATACTGATCCATAAGAACAGGAGTTGTAAATAGCAATATAATCAATATAAAAGCTATGTGGATGTAGGCATCAGTTGGTCGAATCATCATAAACTCTGTGTGTTTCACTTTTACTTCATTTTCATTTAATATTCTTCATTTTATTCGCTACCTAAATCTTTTGGGTATTTGTGTTATATTTGGTTTAAACATTTTGGTACTTTCATCAAGAAACGTTATTCTTAGGACTTTTGGATCCATCATCCACTATTGAATTGTCTAAATCTAAGAGATAGATCTAGTTTTCTTTGTTTTTGATATTTTAAACTACTTATATTTTCTGAAATCGACATAAGTTTCTTTCAACCATAGCCCTATGATGAGACCATTCTACCACTTCCAGAGCTGCAGATAACGTTGAGAATGTTAACGTTCAACACTAGGAGGAAGTTGCACAACTAGGCACTACCGAGGTCCAGAACCCGACTAATATGATAACTAGGGTCGAGATTCACCACGGGATAAAACAATGGAAGATAAGTTGCATGAAAGTTGCAATGAGATGTACCAGTAAATGTAGGAGAGCCTTAAATTACTAAATGTGTTAACATAGAATCATCGTAGAAGCGGGAGGGAATTAGTGCCTTTCGATTCAGAATCTGATAGTTCCTCTTCATCAATTCATAGGTAGAGATAGAGGAAGCAGAAAATGGTTAGGGAAGAGGATGGCGCACCAAAACAGAGGCCGGATGCAAGTCCGGGCTGAAGCTAGAGGACCAGTACCGATCCATCCCCATGGATCGGTATCGAACCATCTACCCCTGGGATGGAAACTCAACAAGCCAGAGGGGATGTTGGACTTACTTCTGATCATGTTGTGGATGATCAGAATACTAGATATCAAGCGGCTGTTATTGAACCACCATGTAAAAATCAAACAACTAGATCTGCAAGATGAACGGATCTCCTAGAGTTAGGAGAACCCATGTAACATGAATATGCCCGAGAGCGTTTGCCAGGCCAAACACTCGGGACAGACCTCGATTACCAACATTCAGGAGAACTTGTGGAACCAGAGTATTTGGCTGAGATGGTTAGGAAGCCGGTGAGCGAGAATCAGTTTCAAAACAATGATGAACGTGGCACTTCTCCAAGTCGAAACCCATTCACTTAGGGGATACTAGGTGAAGAGTGACCTTGGAGATTTGTAATGCCAATGATGCCATTGTACAATGGGACAACGAATCCAAGGCAGCACCTAATGGAATATAAATGACATATGGACTCCGCTAGAGCATTTAATATGGTGAGATGTTGCAACATCCCTAATTTTTAAATAACATTATTCAGGATATTTAATTAGATAAATTAAATAGAATAATGTAAATGTTAAGTGATAAGTGGATTGAGATTTGAATAAATTTAAGTGGCCGTGCTTATTAATAAAATTGGGCTTAAAGAATGGTTTATAAACTAAATAAATAAATTATATAAGGGCATAATAGATATTGGCCTCCATGACTCTCACCCATATATATATATATATATATCTGTGTGTGTGTCCCTTAAGCCATTCACATTCACTATCACTTTTTCACAAATAATAAACGTAAGCAAAAAAAGAAGCCTGGCCATTAATTGGAAGAAAAGAAGAAGACATTCAAGGAAAAAGTTAAAGAATTAAAGAGGGGAATCAAACTCGTCTCAATCCACTTTCCTTATCAAAGATTAAGGTGAATAATAATTTCCATATCTATTTGCTGAATATATGATGTTTGATGATGATATGCTTGAATTATGGTTTGTGTAAATTTAAACAAGATTTTTTAAATGGTGGTTCATACGATTTTAGACTAAAACCGTGTGATATTAATGTTTAAATGCCATGGAAAAATTATATGTCATGCAAACATAAATTTAGAGTTGGGTTCTAAGTTTGATAATTTTCCAAGCTTTGGAAAGATTATTATGAATTTTTGAATGAAAATATAACATGTTAGGTTTATAAATTTATTTCAGAAAATATATTAAGAATTTGGGTTTGAAATTTTGATATGTTATATAACATGATCAAAGTAAATTTCTGTGATTTTGGGGATTTTTCTTAAGTGATTTGATATACAAATTAAATTATTTTGAGAAGAGGATCTAAATGATTTAATTGTATTTGAAACGAAAAGTTTTATCTGTAAAATTCTAAGCTTGATACTTATCCAAAATAATAAGGCGGTTAGTTTTGAAAAGCATGGGAAAAGTTAAGGCAACAATAAAAAGTTTACATGTAGGCATGTTAGTTGATATAAGTTGCTTAATTTGACATTTAACCCAGAAAAACAGGGTCTGCCTCTATTAAGGGTACATTTCACCCCTTAGCTTTCGTTTTCGACAAAGTCGATACCCCATTAAGTCCTAACGAATACACATGGTATCGTCTAGGTGGTACGTAGTGGATTGGAGAAAGGTGGAAGGTATGGTGTTGAAAGCATGCTTTTGATGGAGTCGATACCTTAGTTTATTTTAAAAAAGTTAAGCGCCTGCCTTTGTTTTACTAAGCTTTCGACTTAGTCGATACATATGTTTTCGGAAGGAGTTTTATAATGGCTTTCGAAGGGGTTGCCATGTTGTTTTAAAAGAAAAAGGGTTTTCGAAGGAGTTACTTTAATTATAAATCAAAGCTTTCGAAAGAGGGGATTCCGACACAGTCGAAGCCATGTCATCGATTCTTTTGCCTTTAGATGTTATTGAAGTCATTAATGCTGTCGAAAGGTAGTGTTGTTTTAAAGATGTATTAAGCCACTTCCTAAATGCTTTCAAAAGGGTTATAGGTTTCGAAGGCAATGGCTTTGGAAGGGGTTTTGAAGTTATCCTTCAGTATTTTTAATATATGCTTTCGATCTGTCGAAAAGGATGGTTCCGACACCATCATAAATTTCCCAACATTTTTATATAGTAAAGAATGTTTCCGAAAGAGATACTTTTTTTTATATTTACTTTGACCCAAAAGATATTTAAAAAGGTAAATCCAATGATGTCGAAAGGGGGACTTTTAATACTTTAGGAAGAGATACTTCTAATGGCTTCGAAGCTATGATTCTAATAATTAATAAGTAACACTTTATTATATTCGAAAGGTTCGAAAGAAGGATTTTAAAGTGTTGTAAAAGGCAGGAGTCTAATGTTTTGAAAAAGAGATATATACTTTCGAAGGAGGCTATCCAATGAGGTCGAAAGCAAGGTCGAAGATTTCGAAAGAATAGTTTTTAAAATAAATAACCAATCTCATTTAAAAGCCAAACCATGGCATATTAATGAACAAAGTATTTTGAAATGGAATTTTTGAAGAAGTCTTAATGGGTTAAAAGAATTAACCAAGTTATATTGTTTGCTTCTCCATATATGTATATATTCACTTTGTAATGAACCCAAAATGGTACTTTGGGAAAAGACAGAATAACCAGTTAGGATGACCCGGCAGTGAATATAAATTAAAGATATTGGCAAGGGCCAATAGGTTCACAGTAAGCCCATGAAAACTTTATAAAGGAAATGATACTGGCAAGGGCCAATAGGTTCATAGTTAGCCCATGAAAACTATGTATAATTGAAGACGTCAGTTAGAAAGGTTTATAGTTAGCCCATGAAAACTATATCTGGATAAGAAAATGAAATAATGTCAGATAGTCAATAGGTTCCTAGTTAGCCCATGAAAACTAGGGTAAAAGAAAGATATTGACAGTTATTCAATAGGTTCCTAGTCGGTCCATGAAAAATAGGATAAAAGTAATGATATTGGAGTTACCAATAGGCTCATAGTGATCCCATGAAAACTATATAAGTGGATAAGGAATCCATAAATGTTTATCCGGTTATTAGTCAGCCCATGAAAACTATTAGGTTAATAATAATCCTAGAAACTATAACGATAATCGATAGTTAAAATGAACGGGGATGGGTAATCCAAAATTGAATCAATTGTTTTGCATATCATCACAAAATAATATTTTGTATTGATTTAACCATTGTGGATGCAAGAGCACAGAAAATGGTTTATAAAGGTTTTTAAGATACTAGTAAGGGGAAACCCGTCCTGTTAAGCAGCGTGGTCTCACTAGATATCTAAATGATTTGAGATGGTAGATTATTATTCATACCAAGCTTTATGTTTGACTCAAAGTTTATGTTTTCCCCTTAAACTCTCGAGTACTCAATTGAGTTTGAGTGGCTTGAGATTTGAGGTTTTCAGGTACCTCTTAAGACGAATAAGCTTTCGAAGTCGTGTTGGGGGCATGTAGTTATTTGAGTTCTCTCTCATATGATTCTACTGTGTTGTTTTGTTAAGGAAAAGTTGTTTATTGCCTATTATATACTCTAATCACAAAGGGCGCATCTTCATATATCGCTCTTGAAGTATATTGTAATAATTATATTTTTTTGAACGTGGTTAATGTTGTAGGATTATGTAAAGAATGTTGAAATGTATTTTTAGAATGGAATGTGAAAATTGTTTTGAAAATTTTAAACTTTTTCCATATCCATGTGTTTTTTATATATCAATTTATCTAACATTACCGTATTTGGTCATCGAGGATTAATAACTATGGATGACTGCAACATCCGTAGCCGTTAGTTTTGGGCCTCCAAGTGAGGGATATTACAAGTTGGTATCAGAGCATAGGTTTATGAGAAATTAAGCAATTTAAAACTAAAAGGATTTTTAAAGCATGGTCCAATGAATCGGAAATATGATCGGGGTTTGGGTTAACGCGGTTGTAACATACTTGTAATTGATATATAAATATATTTATATACATAAGTACGTATTCTCCTTTTCTCTTAGACCGTTCTTCTGTATCTTACTAAGGCTCGTTTACAGATTTGCAAGAAAGAAGATCTGGAAGTAAGAAATGGAAGAGGTAATCTAGGTGGAGGAAGCACCATAACTGATGGAAATGTTTGACCTAACACTCGGAGGAACCAATGTCGACAGGCTAACGCTAATCAAGATGTTGAAGCCAATGTGGGTGTTGGAAATCCACAGTAGATGTAGGGATGATGTATCAGTTCCTTGCTAATTTGGTGCAAGTAAGAGCTACTACCGGAGTTGCTGGTAATATGGGGACTAATTATGCTAAGCTGAGTAGAGATTACACCAACTTAGGTGGAAAGCCGTTTATGGGAACAAAGGATGCTATTGAAGTGGAGAATTGGCTGTTGCATTGCGAAAGAATATTTTCTAATCTGGGTTTAGAAGATAAGCAGAATAGAAGGTTGGCCTCTAGGCAGTTGCAAGGGTCAGCACTTTACTAGTGGAATAGTGTGACTACTGGAGTTCCTAAGGAAGAGTTGACTTGGGCTTATTTTCGAAAGAGATTTGGAAAGAGGTTTATTTCTGAGGTTGCTAAGTCAGCATTGATGAGGAGGTTTATGAATTTAGTTCAGGGAGATAAGTCAATTATTGAATATGCTAATAAGTTTGATGAGCTATTTCGATATGGATACACTATTGTAGACACTGACATTAAAAGGAATGAAAGGTTCATTCGAGGACTGAGGCCCGAGCTTGCTAGGGCAACCCTGACACATATCTGTGATCTTAGTAATATAGTGGTAGAGATGGTTATCTGCCATGAGGAAATGCTTGCTGTGTGTACTAGAGAGAAGCCAGTTGAATCCTAGGGTCCCAGGGTAAGAGGAGGAAGTTCTTTTAAAAAGAAAGGAGCCCAAAAGGGAGATTCAGCCAAGAAGTCAAAAGCTGATTTAGTCTGCTACAAATGTGACAAGAAGGGTCATTTTGCAAATGAGTGCCGATCAGACAAGGGGAAGAAGAAGGTTGCTGATAAGAAGCATGTTAAGTGCTACAACTGCGATCAAGTTGGGCATTAGAAAAAATAGTGTCCAGAACCAGTTAGGGCAGAAAAAGGAAAGGTTTTTGCTATTGGACCACCAACTTCTTCAAGACCAACTGCAGTAGATAAGGGAAAGACTATGATGAAAGGTACATTTTTGATTCAAAGTATTCCAGTTAGGATACTGTTTGATACCGGTGCATCACATTCATTTTTATCGCAGAATTTGATTAATAGGTTACGCTTAGAACCCACTTACCCTGTTTCTTCATCAAGGGTTGTGAATCCAGTAGAAGGGTATGCAACTCTAGGGATGAGATGAGACCAGTTAGAACTTGATTTGTTAGATCGTATGTTTGCATGCAGTCTGTATGTTTATGATTTCGTTGATTTCAAGGTCATTTTGGGTATGGATTGGTTAGGTAGATATGAGGCTAGGATATTTTGCCAGGATGGGGAAATATCATTAAGGCATCCAAATAGTCATAACCGAATCATCTTCTCAGTAGAGAATTCCAACCGAGGTGTTTGTGTTGTGTTAAGTGCCTTGGAAGCAGCGGAAGAGCTATGTCAGGTTCGAGTTGCAAGAGAGTTTGTAGATGTATTTGAGCCGATCACAGGACAACCACCGAAATGAGCTATTGAGTTTCAGATAGATCTTGTGCTAGGAGCTACCTATCGTAGACCACCTAGCAGGATGACACTGACTGAGATGAAAGAATTGAAGGTGCAGCTTGTGGATCTAGAAGGAAGGAATTTCATTAGACCAAGCAGTTCGCCTTGGGGAGCTGCCGTGGTTTTTGTGAAGAAGCCAGATGGGTCATTGAGGATATGCATCGACTACTGTAAGCTGAATGAAAGGATGATCAAGAATAAGTATCCTTTGCCGCAAATTGACGATCTGTTTGATCAGTTGAGTAGAGCCAACGTGTTTTCCCAATTGGATTTGGCAACGGGGTTCCATCAGTTGAGAGTGGCAGAGAACAGTATTCCTTTGATAGCATTTCAAACTAGATATGGTTCGTAGGAATGGTTAGTGATGCCATTCAGGTTGACGAATGCACCTGCTTTCTTTGTGGACTAAATGAACTAGGTTTTCCGAGAGCATTTGGATAGGTTCGTGTTGGTATTCATAGATGACATTTTGATACTCAAAAGATGAGAGAGAGCATGAGGATCATCTGATGGTAGTGCTTGAGACGCTGAGGCAGCATCGGCTAAAGACGAAGTTTTCCAAATATCATTTTTGGAAGAAAGAGGTCAAGTTTCTTGGTCATGTAGTTTCGAAGGAGGGTTTGGTAGTAAATCTAGTTATGATCGAAGCTGCAATAATTAGAAGAGACCAGATACGGTAGCTGTGATTAGAAGTTTTCTCGAACTTTTTGGCTATTACCGAAGATTCATTAGAGATTTTTTGCAGGTAGCAGCATCTTTGACTAGGTTTATCAAAAAGGATGTGAAGTTCATTTGGTCTGACAAATATGAGGAAGGGTTCCTTAAGTTAAAGAATTTGTTGACCAACGCACCAGTGTTTGTTGTTCCAAATGGAAACCAAGGGTTCGTGGTGTACACTGATACATGTGGAACGGGATTGGGAGCTGTGTTGATGCAAAATGGTAAAGTCATTGCCTACGCTTCTCGACAGCTTAGACCACACGAGGTGAGATATCCTACTCATGATTTGGAGTTGGCTGCGTTGAAGATATGGAGACATTATCTCTTAGGGGAGAGATTTGAGCTATACACTGATCATAAGTCCTTAAGATATTTATTCTCTCAGAAAGAGTTGAATATGCGACAGCAGAGGTGGCTGGAGTTTTTGGCTGCTTATGATTTTGGTATAGAATATACTCCTGGGAAAGGAAATAAGGTAGCGGATGCCCTTAGCACGAAACATCAGAATGTGGTGTTAGCAATGTTGGCAGAATGGAAGGATTTAGAAGCTTTGGCTTCGTGTAGTATAAAGTCGAGATCGACTGCTGATTCTAGTCAGAGTACTGCTACGTTGGCCTGCTTAGAGGTTCGACCAGTGCTAATCGAGAGGATAGCTTCTAAATAGAAAGTGGATCCAAAATTAGCCAAGAAGATTAGAAGAATCGAGTTGGGATCCGAGATCAATGATCTTAAAGATTTTGGCATCGACCATAGAGGATGGTTGAGGAAGAAGGGATGCTTATGTGTTCCGAATGTAGAGAACTTAAGAAGAGAAGTTCTAGGAGAATGTCATCAATCTAAGTTTATGATTCATCCTAGGAGAACCGAGATGTATCAAGATATGAAGAGGAGCTTCTATTGGGAAGGCATGAAGAAGGATGTTGGCTTGTGGTGCCAACTATCAACAAGTGAAGCCGAACACCAGAAGTAGAGTGGGTTGCTTCAGCCTTTAGAGATTCCATTTTGAAGTGGGATTCTATATCCATGGATTTTATAGATTGGTTGCAAAGGTCGAACAAGGGAAATGAAAGCATATGGGTCATAGTGGATAGATTGACCAAGAGCGCCCATTTCATTCCAGTCAAGTCAACAAAGATGGCACCTGTTTTGGGAAAGTTGTTCGTGAAGAACATAGTTAGACTTCATGGAATTCTAGTAGCATAGTCAGCGACAGAGATGCATTATTCACTGGTGAATTTTGGAGAAGCCTACAGAGAGTATTAGGTACCAATCTCAAGATGAGTACAATATATCACCCACAGACGGATGGGCAGACTGAAAGAGTCAATAAAGTACTCAAAGAATTGTTGAGATCTTGTGTATTATATTTTTCTAGATCTTGGGAAGATCACATACATTTGATTGAATTTTCCTATAATAATAGTTAACAGACTAGTATAGGAATGATGCCTTTTGAAGCTTTATATGGAAGACCATGCAAATCGCCACATGTTGGTTAGAGACTGGAGACAGATTAGTCTTAGGTCTAGATTTGGTTAGAGAGGCGTCAGAGAAGATTGAGTTGATCTGAGAACGAATGAAGGAAGCTCAATCCAGACAAAAGAGTTACGTAGATAAAAGGCGTAAAGACCTAGAGTTCTCAGTTAGAGATAGGGTTTTTATTAAGGTGTTACCAATGAAGGGTGTGATACAATTCGGAAGGTCAGAGAAGCTGGCACCGATATATGTTGGTCCATTCTAGATTATGGAGAGGATTGGAAAGCTCACATGTGGAGTAGAGTTGCTGAGCAATATGGTAGGTGTCCATAATGTATTCCATGTGTCTCATCTTCGCAAGTATGTGCATGATCCAGAGACTACCGTTCCTCTAACAGAATTGGAAGACTTGGTAGTAGAGCCTAATTTGACAGTTGTTAGACAACCAGTTCAGGTTGTGGCGAGAGATGAGAAAAGATTGAGATCCAAGATAGTCAAGTTGGTGAAAGTTCAGTGGAGCGACAACGAAAAGGACTATACATGGGAGACAAAGGACATGATTCGAGATACCTATCCTGATCTTTTTTAAGAGTACGTCTATATTAGATTTATATAGATGATCACTAGCTAGATAGACTAGTATGGTTGTTAGGAGTTGTTACAGATGATTGCTATGATTAGTATTTAGTCCTTATTGAATTTCGAGGACGAAATTCTTTAAGGGGAGGAGCCTGTAACATCCCTAATTTTTAAATATATTATTTAGGATATTTAATTAGATAAATTAAATAGAATAATGTAAATGTTAAGTGATAAAGGGATTGAGATTTGAATAAATTTAAGTGGTCGTGCTTATTAATAAAAATGGGCTTAAAGAATGGCTTATAGAGTAAATAAATTATATAAGGGCATAATAGATATTGGCCTCCCATGACTCTCACTGTTATATATATATGCGTCCCCTAAGCCATTCACATTTATTATCACTTTTTTACAAATAATAAACATAAGCAAAAGAAAGAAGGCCGACCATTAATTGGAAGAAAAGAAGAAGATATTCAAGGAAAAAGTTAAAGAATTAAAAAGGGGAATCAAACTCATCTCAATCCACTTTCCTTATCAAAGGTTAAGGTGAATAATAATTTCCATATCTATTTGCTGAATATATGATGTTTGATGATGATATGCTTGAATTATGGTTCGTTTAAATTTAAACAAGATTGTTTAAATTTAAACAAGATTGTTTAAATGATGGAAAAATTATATGTCATGCAAAACATAATTTTAGAGTTGGGTTTTAAGTTTGATAATTTTCCAAGCTTTGGAAAGATTATTATGAATTTTTGAATGAAAATATAGCATGTTAGTTATATAAATTTATTTCAGAAAATATATTGAGAATTTGGGTTTGAAATTTTGATATGTTACATAACATGATCAAAGTAAATTTCTGTGATTTTTGGAGATTTTTCTTAAGTGATTTGATATACAAATTAAATTATTTTGAGAAGAGGATCTAAATGATTTAATTGTATTTGAAATAGAAGGTTTTATCTGTAAAATTCTAAGCTTGATACTTATCCAAAATAATAAGGCGGTTAGTTTTGAAAAGCATAGGAAACGTTAAGACAACCAATAAAAAGTTTACACGTAGGCAGGTTAGTTGATATAAGTTGCTTAATTTGACATTGTTAACCCGCCTTTTGGCAAGGCCGTGGACAGGCGGATTTAACTAAAATCAACAGTGCTACCTGGCTATAAGATGATAGTTGCAGAAAATACGATCGGGCTCGAACGAGTATCGAGTTAGGAAAGGATTGGAGGTATGAAGGCTAGTATGGCTCGATCAAGAGTGGAAAGTCACGAGTGGCTCGGCCTGAGTGGGTCGGTAGATGTGGCTCGGTGGTGATCTGTTTAGTCATTTCTAGATCGTCTTTTTGGATCGTTATTTCTGGTTCGTCATTTCTGGTTCGTCAATTCTAGTTCGTCAATTCTGGTTCGTCAATTCTGGTTCGTCATTTCTGGTTCGTCATTTCTGGTTCGTCATTTCTGGATCGTCATTTCTGGATCGACATTGGTGTTGATGGGCCCGGACCATTCAAGAAGCCCAGTAACTCAGGTTTTGCCTATAAATACAGCAAGCGGGGCTTCAGAAAAGGGATCTTGATTCGGTTTCCCTTCTTCTTCCTCATTAAGGCTACTCTGCCATAAGTGTTTTGAAAACTACGGATTGTAACTGTAATTGATTCTCATATCAATAAAAAGGAAAATTTTGGAGTGGACGTAGGCCAGAGTCAGCCGAACCACTATAGATCCACTGTTTTTTCTGCTTCCTTTTTAATTTTTACTGCTCTTCATATTTATACTCTCTACATACACTCTATCTATTATCTGTGACCGTTAGTTGGTGCTTTCATTTACGTTTGGGTGTTAGTGACCAATTTTGGCGCTAACATTTTGGTGCTTTCATTGAGAAAGTTAGCACTCAGGGATTCAGGAACTTGGATTCTAGAGACTATGGCAAGGCAATCGACCAGGAGACAAAGGACGAAAAGGAGTCAGCAAGAGGGAAGTCAAGAGGCTTCCTTTGGAGCTAATCAAGCCTCGATCTATATCACTAGGGATGAAATGCATGTCATGATGAATTCCATGCAGGAGCAGTTGATGAAAAGGCAAGTGGAAATAATGCAGACCCTTCTCAGACAATTTGGACAAGTAGGAGCTGCAAGAAATCAGATCCATGGAGCTGGATTAGAAGGACTCAACCGGCAAGCAGATGGAGTGGTTCAGTAGGGGGCAGCCCCAGATCGGCAAACAACTATCAACCCAGATGAACCTAGACTTGGGGGCATACCACCAGGTGATGCAGGACCAATCCATGAAGGGATACCAGATGGCACGACACAGCCTGGCGCTAACAGGGATACAGGAGTGCGTGATGAGGAGTATGTACCAGAATTCCCTTGAGGACCTGGAGGGCAGTTAGGAAATGTAGATGGGGGGCAACCCTTGGTAGGTAACAGTGGATTAGCTGACATTATCAGGCATACTATTCACGGAGGTCTGACAAACAGGAATTTGGAGGGAGTAAACAAAAGTCCGTTTAACCGTAACATCAGGATGGCAAGGAATCCACCTGATTTCAAGCTGCCCACTCTGGAAGTATACAACGGTAAGACGGATCCCACTGACCACTTGATGAGGTATACAAGACATATGGAAGTGCTGGGGGCATCAGTGGAGGTTATGGCCCGATGTTTTCCCCTGTACTTAACTGATATAGCTGCTATGTGGTTCAGAGAGCTAGAAGATGGATCAATCGGAGCATGGACAAAATTGGTGGATAGGTTTTTGAAACAGTTTTGAGTTAACATCAAAAGGCCGAAGAATGTGATGACACTGATGTCGGTCAAGCAAAAGACGGGAGAATCGCTTAGGACATTTTTAACTCGGTTTAATGCAGAAGTTGCTTCAGTGGATCGGCCGGATCCATCAATGGTTCTAATGGCGGCGGTATCAAGAGTCAAGGATAATTCAGATTTCAAAGTATCGTTGATACGGGATCCACCAATGGATCTCGGGGAATTCTTTCATGAAGTTGAAAGGTTTCTTCGAAAAGAGGATGTATGTTTGGATATGAAGTAAAAGGAAGTAAACATGGTTAAGGATGGAGAACCATCCGGTGAAAGCTCGGGTAGAGAAAAGGATAAAGGGAAGAGGAAGCACTGGGGTGAACCAAAATTCTCCACTTACACAGGACTGAATGAGACATTGGAACGAATATACTTGGACATTCGGGATCGCCTTTCTTATCGAAGGCCGGCAAAGAGGGAACCCTCAGAACATGAAAGGGCATCGGGAAGGCATTGTCTATTTCATGACCTGGATGGGCATGATACTAACAGCTGCAGGCATCTAAAGGATAAAATCGAGGAGCATGTAAGGAATGGTCAGTTGCGACAATATGTCGAAACTCGGAATGGGGCAGTGGAACAGGAGCAGCCACCGCCTACCTTGAATGATAATGGTGCAAGGCCTAGGAATGGTGGTCGTTTGGTCATCAACTAATCGTGATGGTTTGGAATAAGTAGCAAACTCTAGGCAGACGGTTGAGTCACTTACTCATGTACGGGGACGGAGACAAAGCCTAGGGATGCTCTGAGATGATGATAAAACGTGCCGCTCTGGTTTGTGAAATCCGTTTTTTCTTTTTGGCTTGGACACTTTCTTTTTCTGGTTTAGTTTTGGAGTTTGGTTTGAACTCCTAGTTTTGTTTGTTTTCTGATTTGGATTTTAGTTTGAACGTTTTCCTTTTGGTTTGGACTTTTGATATGGGTTTATGGTTTTCTGGTTTGAATCTGGATTTCAGATTAGATTTTGATTGACCTTTTGTCTGGTTTTTGGCTAAAAGGTCGGCGAGCATGGACTATGCTCGGCAAGGGTCTGGAGCGACCAGGATTTGGCCTAGAACTTAGGCCCCATATTATCTATCGGTTACAATTTTAGGTCATCGAGTGTGGACTGTGCTCGACAAAGGTCTGGAGTGACCAGGATTCGGCTTAGGACTTAAGCCCTGGCAGTACTCAGCGTTTGGGGACATTGAACCAGGAATACTATGGCATTACTTAACACAGGTCGTCGAGAGTGGAGTGCGCTTGGCAAGAACCTGGAGAGGTTATGGATTCGGATTTTGGCTTTGAATGGCTATGGATGACATATGGACTTTGGATGGCAGATCAAAAGCTATTCAAAACACGCCTTCCTACCGCAAGGCATGTTTTGGGGGGCAAATGTTAACCCACCTTTTGGCAAGGCCGTGGACAGGCGGATTTAACTAAAATCAATAGTGTTACCTGGCTACAAGACGATAGTTGCAGAAAATACGATCAGGCTCGAACGAGTATCGAGTTAGGAAAGGATTGGAGGTATGAAGGTTAGTATTGTTCGGTCAAGGGTGGAAAGTCACGAGTGGCTCGGCCTGAGTGGGTCGGTAGATGAGGCTCGATGGTGATCTGTTTAGTCATTTCTGGATCGTCATTTCTGGTTCGTCGATTCTGGTTCGTCGATTCTGGTTCGTCATTTCTGGTTCGTCATTTCTGGGTCGTCATTTCTGGATCGTCATTTCTGGATCGCCATTTCTGGTTTGTCATTTCTGGATCGGCATTGGAGTTGATGGGCCCGGATCATTCAAGAAGACCAGTAACTCAGGTTTTGCCTATAAATACAACAAGCAGGGCTTCAGAAAAGGGATCTTGATTCGGTTTCCCTTCTTCTTCCTCATTAAGGCTACTTTGCCATAAGTGTTTTGAAAACTCCGGGTTGTAACTGTAATTGATTCTCATATCAATAAAAAGGAAAATTTTGGAGTGGACGTAGGCCAGAGTCAGCCGAACCACTATAAATCCACTATTTTTTCTGCTTCCTTTTTAATTTTTACTGCTCTTCATATTTATACTCTCTACATACACTCTATCTGTTATCTGTGACTATTAGTTGGTGCTTTCATTTACGTTTAACCAAGAAAAACAGGTTCCACCTCTATTAAGGGTACCTTTTGCCCTTACCTTTTGCCTTCGACAAAGTCGAAATCCCATTAAGCCCTAACCAATACACAGGGTATCATCTAAGCTGTACGTAGTGGATTGGAGAAAGGTGGAAGGTATGGTGTTGAAAGCATGCTTCTGATGGAGTCGATACCTTAGTTTATTTTAAAAAAGTTAAGCGCATGCCTTTGTTTTACTAAACTTTCGACTTAGTCGATACATATGTTTTCGGAAGGAGTTTTATAATGGGTTTCGAAGGGGTTGCCATGTTGTTTTAAAAGAAAAAGTATTTTCGAAGGAGTTCCTTTAATTATAAATCAATGCTTTCGAAAGAGGGGGTTCCGACACAGTCGAAGCCCTGTCACCGATTCTTTTGCCTTTCGAGGGTATTGAAGTCATCAATGCTGTCAAAAGGTAGTGTTGTTTTAAAGTTGTATTAAACTACTTCCTAAATTCTTTCGAAAGGGTTAGAGGTGTCGAAGGTAATGGCTTCGGAAGGGGTTTTGAAGTTATCCTTCAATATTTTTAATATACGCTTTCGGTTCTGTCGAAAAGGATGGTTTCGACACCATCATAAATTTCCTAACATTTTTATGTGGTAAAGAATGATTCTGAAAGAGATACTTTTTTTATATTTACTTTGACCCAAATGATATTTTAAAAGGTAAACCCAATGATGTCGAAAGAGGGACTTTCAATACTTTAAGAAGAGATACTTCCAATTGTTTCGAAGCTATGATTCTAATAATTAATAAGTAACACTTTGTTATATTCGTAAGGTTTCGAAAGAAGGATTTTAAAGTGTTTTAAAAGGCAGGAGTCTAATGTTTTGAAAAAGAGATATATGCTTTCGAAGGAGGCTATCCAATGAGGTCGAAAGCAATGTTTCGAAGATTTCGAAAGTATAGTTTTCAAAACAAATAACCCAATCTCATTTAAAAGCAAAACCATGGCATATTAATGAACAAAGTATTTTGAAATGGAATTTTTGAAGAAGTCTTAATGGGTTAAAAGAATTAACCAAGTTATATTGTTTGCTTCTCCATATATGTATATAATCACTTTGTAATGAACCTAAAACGATACTTTGGGAAAAGACAAAATAACTAGTTAGGTTGACCCAGTAGTGAATATAAATTAAAGATATTGGCAGGGGCCAATAGGTTCACAGTAAGCCCATAAAAACTGTGTAAGGGAAATAATATTGGCAAGGGCCAATAGGTTCATAGTTAGCCCATGAAAACTATGTATATTTGAAGACGTTAGTTAGACAGGTTTATAGCTTGCCCATGAAAATTATATCCGTATAAGAAAATGAAATACTGACAGATAGTCAATAGGTTCCTAGTTAGCCCATGAAAACTAGGGTAAAGAAAAGATATTGACAGTTAGTCATTAGGTTCCTAGTCAGCCCATGAAAACTAGGATAAAAGAAATAATATTGGAGTTACCAATTGGTTCATAGTGATCCCATGAAAACTATATAAGTGGACAGGGAATCCATAAATGTTTATCCGGTTATTAGTCAGCCCATGAAAACTATTAGGTTAATATTAATCCTAGAAAATATAACTATGACAGGCAGTCAAAATGAATAGGGATGGGTAATCCAAAATTGAATCAATTGTTTTGCATATCATTACATAATAATGTTTTGAATTGATTTAACCATTGTGGATGCAGGAGCACAGAAAATAGTTTATAAAGGTTTTTAAGATACTAGTGAGGGGAAACCCATTCCGCTAAGCGGTGTGGTCTCACTATATATCTAAATGATTTAATATGGTAGATTATTATTCATACCAGGCTTTATGTCTGACTCGAAGTTTATGTTTTCCCTTTAAACTCTTAGGTACTTAATTATTTTGAGTGGATTGAGATTTGAAGTTTTCAGCTACCTTTTAAGACGAATAAGCTTTCGAAGTCGTGCAGTAGGCATGTAGTTATTTGAGTTCTCTCTCATATGATTTCGTTGTGTTGTTTTGTTAAGGCAAAGTTGTTTATTGCCTATTATATACTCTAATCACCAAGGGGGCATCTTCATATGTCTCTCTTGAAGTATATAGTAAAAATTATATTTTTCTGAACGTAGTTAACGTTGTGGGATTACGTAAAGAATGTTGAAATGTAATTTTGGAATGGAATGTGAAAGTTGTTTTCAAAATTTAAACTTTTCCATATCCATGTGTTTCTAATATATCAATTTATCTAGCATTACTGTATTCGGTTGCCGAGGATTAATAACTATGGATGACTACAGCATCCGTAGCCGTTAGTTTTGGGCCTCTAAGTGGGTTATGTTACAGATGTCGTTGTTTTTTATTTTCCTAGAGGAGTGGCGACAATGTGGTTCACCCATCTTCTGTCGAGATCCATATTGTCTTTTGATGAATTAGCGTAGAAATTCATAGAGCAATTTCATTTACACACCACATATCCTAAGGATGTAGCGCCACTATCAAACATCCTCCTGGATATAGGAGAGTCATTGAAAGATTTCCTTAATATGTTCCATACAAATGTGACAAAAGCGACTAATGTGAAGGACGACATTGTATCGATGGCACCATTAGGGTGATTCATCCCGAAACTGATTTCGAGCGATGGTTGAAAATGAAACTGTCACCAATGATGGATGTGTTTTATAGAAAAGCTACTCAGTTCACGCGCTTGTATGAGGCAATCACTACGACTAGGAGGGCCAGCCTCGAATGGTCGATGGACGTTATCCAAAGTAATGTTCTTGGAAAGAAATCCGGAGGGAGTTTCGAGAATGTTGATATGAATGTGGAAAAAAAGGTGGGGGCCAAAGAAGGAATGAAAGTAGAGCCAGAGATTGAAAGTCTGACCTAGCAAACGCCCTAGGTTTTCGAAATACGACAACTACACTGAGTTGAATAACTCAATCGAGAACATCTACCTTGCTACCCAAGGTATTGAGCAGTACAAGAAGCCGGCTCCAAGGGAGTCAACTGAGAAGGAAAAGAAATCTGGGAAGTATTGTAGATTTCATGAGACACATAGTCACAACACAAATGAGTGCAGGCACTTACATGATGTGATCGAAGAATTGATACATAAAAAGAAATTGCAATAGTTTGTGAAAGCCCAGCAGGACGAGGGCAATGAAGTTCTAACCCCCAAGGACTGTCGTTTCAATGGGGATAAGCCGGGACTAGTGATGATGAACCCAGGCGGCTTGAGAAGAGATTAATCATTAATACCATTCATGGAGGACCACATCAAACAGAGAAGAGCTGGAGTGAAATGGAGTGATACGCTATTGCTTTAAAGCATGGCGATACCGAGAGTTGTTTTTCCATTGAAGACGAAGCCCCGACGAAACAACTCAGAACCATGACTGACAACATTGTGTTTCGAAAAAGGGATGCTGACAGAGTTAAAGCCCCAATGTTGGATCCCGTGGTGATATCACCCATGATTGGGCCGACAATTATGAGAAAGGTGCTGGTTGACTATGGAAGTTTAGTCAACATTCTATTCAGAAAAGCTTATGATTATATATTCTTGGAGGACAAGGATTCAAAATCATGTAGATCTCGTATCCAGGGATTTAAAAGAATGGCTACTAAACCCATGGGATCTGTGGATTGCCCGTGGTGCTAGGAGAAGGTGACTACAAGAGAGTGCGGGTTGTAACTTTCATTATGTTGGATATTTTCTCGGCCTACAATGCGTTTTTGGTCGACCGGCCCCAGTTGATTTTTGAGCAATTATCGCCATAAGGTGCTTATGAAGAAATTCCCAACAGAAAAATGGAGTGGGAGTTATGCATGGAGACCAAGGCTTTGGACATGAATTTTACGTCGTAGAGCTGAAAGAGGCAAGGCAACGTGAGAAAGGAATGGATGTGGAGAAGGCTCTCTGCATCAAATCTTTGGACACATAGCAACCACTGCCTGAGCCCTGGCACGGGCAACGGAGTTTGTTCCATATGGATATGAATCCAAGGAAAGAGATGGAGGATGCAAGGGCAGCTCCTGCAGACATGACGATCAACATCCCGGTTAGTCAGGACAATCCTATGTAGGTCCTGAAGATCGGATCTCAACTAGGCACAAGGGTGATGAAAGAATTGACTAGTTTTCTCTAGGCGAACCTAGATGTGTTCACCTGGACGCATTCTGACATGTATGGAACATCTCTGGAGATAGCGTGCCTTGCATTGAATGTGAATCCCAAATGCATTCCTGTGAAACAAAAACGCCACAACCTGGGTTCGGAAAGATCCGTTGCGCTTAAAGAAGATGTAGATAAGCCGAGGAACAACTACTTCATCCGTGATGCTCTATACCCGAAACGGGTACCCAATCCTGTACTGGTGTAGAAGTCCAATGGGAAGTGGATAACATGCGTTGACTATTCCGATTTGAATAAGGCATGTTTGGAAGACAACTTTCTGCCCCTATAATTCGATCAGCTAGTTGATTCGACCACTGGACACGAACTGCTATCATTCATGGATGCCTACTCTGGTTACAACCAGATTCCAATGCATGTCCCAGATCAAGAACACACCAGCTTTATAACTAACCTGGGACTGTATTGTTATCTTGTGATGCCTTTCAGTTTGAAAAATGTTGGAGCAACTTACCAGAGGCTAGTGAATTCAATGTTTAAGGAATATATTGGATGTTCAATGGAAGTCTACGTGGACGATATACTTGTGAAGTCATGGCGATCTACGAGCCATGTTGATAATTTGGCATAGATGTTCATCGTGCTCTGCAAGTATGGTATGAAGCTCAATTCGCTGAAGTGTTCATTTAGGTTGCATCAAGGAAATTCTTGGGTTTCATAGTGAACTCATAAGGAATAGAAGCCAATCCGAAGAAGATTCAGGCATTAAGGGACATAGAAGCCCCAAAGTCGATCAAGGAAGTTCAGGTTTGAATGGGAAGTTTGTTGCATTGAGTCGCTTCATCTCCAAAGCCATCAAGAAGTGTATCCCTTTCTTCGACATTATCAAGAAAGGGAAGAGGAACTTTTCTTGGACATAGGAATGTACAGATGCTTTCCATGCTTTGGTAGGTTACTTGGAAAGGCTTCCAATCCTAACTAAGCCACTAGAAGATGAGGACTTGTTTGTTTATCTGAAAGTAGGTCGGTGTATGCTTTGAATGCCGCACTTGTATGTGAGGAATCCCAAATCCAGAGGTTAGTGTATTACATTAGCAAGCGATTGATGGGGGAAGAGAGGAATTACCAAAAGCTGGAAAAGCTACCGTACTACATGTTAGTTGCTTCGAGGAAAATCCGCTCATACTTCCAGGCTCATTCGATCAAGGTTATTACCGACCGGCCTTTGAGATAGTTCTTACAATGACTTATGACTTCTGGAAGGCTGCTGAAATAGAACATTGAATTGAGCCAATATGACATTACATATCATCCTCGGAGGGCAATCCAAGGCTAGGCATTGGCAGACTTCATAGCCGAGTACACCACATGAGATGATATTTCGGAGAGCAGCGGAGAGCAAAATGATAAGTGAAAGATGTAAACCGATGGTGCATCCAACAAGCATTGTTCCGGGGTAGGGGTTATGTTGATAACCCCAGAGGAACGCTTGATTTCTTACGCCTTGAAACTCAATTTTCCAACAAAAAACAACGAGGCAGAGAATGAAGTTTTAATTGCAGGACTTAAAATTGAGAAAGAATTGGGAGTTTAAACTTTGCACATCTTTTGCCATTCACAACTAGTGGTTTGCCAAGTTAGAAAAGAGTTTTAGGCAAAAGGAGCGAGACTAGCTCCTTATCTAAACAGGGCCCTCGAGTTTCTTAATGATATTGAGTATTACACTAGAATGCATATTCCTAGAGAGGAGAATGCGAAAGCCTATTCACTGGCCAAGTTGGCTAGTTCAGAAGATGTGCTATTTATGGGCCTGGTCCCAATGGGATTATTATCAACTCCGAGCATTGAACAGATGAATGTTAATTGGATCTTGGAGGCTGAGTCTGAAAGGAGTCATGGATGACTCTGATCGGGTATTACTTATAGAAGGGAACCCTTCCCGACAGAAAGAATGAACGGCGACGGCTCCTTCGCCAAACTTCAAGATACATTGTCTAGAAAGGAATGTTGTACAATAAGGGTTTCTCAGCCCCCCTTCTTCGGTGTATCACTAATGATGAGGCCAAGCAGGTCCTCGGGGAAGGTCATGAGGAGCTT
Organism: Allium fistulosum; assembly: GCA_030737815.1. Taxonomy (NCBI): domain Eukaryota; kingdom Viridiplantae; phylum Streptophyta; class Magnoliopsida; order Asparagales; family Amaryllidaceae; genus Allium; species Allium fistulosum. Next base: position 298,394,198 of record CM060908.1, on the reverse strand, counting down.
GTGGCGATCACACTAGAGGACAAACCTTAGCAAAGAAGATTCTTCGCTATGGGTACTTCTGGCCGACTGTCAATCAAGACGCAGTTGATTACACCATAAAGTATGACAAATTCCAGAGGTTTGCAAAGCTTCCTAGAGCCCTACTAGTAGAGATTACGCAGATGATCAGTCCCTGGCTATTTGCTATTTGGGGGTATTAATACCATTGGTGTGCTGCCAATATCCAAAGGTGGCGCGAAGTATGCCATCATTGCTGTTGATTATTTTATGAAGTAACCCGAAGCGGAACTGCTAGCCAAATCATGACTAATAAAGTGATCAACTTCGTAGTAAGAAATATCATCTATCGCTTTGGGGCCTCATAAACAATCATCTCTGACAACAAAACCCAATTCGATAGCATCGAGTTCAAAGATTTTTGCCGTAGGCATCGCATTAGGAAAAGATTTACAGTGGTAGCACACCCATAAGCAAATGGACAGGTAGAAGCTATAAACAAGATATCAAGTCCATTTTGAAAAAGTGACTGGTGAAGGCTAAGGGCAAGTGGGTTAACGAATTAGCATTGGACCTTTTTGGCTTACAGAACAACCCAGAAGTCTGCGACTGGCCACTCTCTGTTTGTCTTCATCTATAGATCAGAGGCTATGATTCCAGTTGAACTCAAAGTACCATCTCATCAGGTGACTCATTAAAACCCAAGAATGAATGAGGAAATCCTACTAGAGTCTCTTGACATGATCAATGAGTAGCATGATGAAGCTCTCCTGAGAACAGCCATATACCAAAAATGGGTCGCCTGATATTACAACACCAAGGTCAAGAGCTGGACCTTTGAAATTGGCGATCTCTTCTCAAATGAATCTTCCCAGGCCCCATGATTATAGGTCCCATCTAGGAAGATCCATACTCAGTTGAGCACAAGCTTGAAGATGGAACGTTCAAGCTAGTAACCGTTGACGGGATTTCACTTCCCCGAGCATGGAATAGCGAATACTTGCAATGCTATTTCACTTTAGATCCGACTCTACAAATATCTAATCAAGTTTGATGTAACTAGGAAGAATTTGTCATTTCCTATGTATATAAAATGAAATGACTTCCTGAATTTGTGATTCTGTCTCTGTCTAACTGTAAAGTTGTGAACCATAGTAAACGTGAATGAATCTGCATATGCATAATGCAAGTATACAGATACAGAGTAAGGTACCAAACGAACTTCTACGGTCCATGATAAGAACCTTAAGGTAAACCACCCTAGGCATCCGAAGATAGATGTCATCCAACTCTTTTGACCCTTAACATGGGGGTAAGAGTATGAACATTCAAGGGTGGAACAAGATAGTTCGCCCTTACAGCTCATCCCCGAAGTTTGGCAAAGCATCCACACCTTGTCCAAAGAATGGCAAGGCAAAAGATGGGTGCCCGAAGATAGATGGGTTCTTGTACGAACTTCGATCAATGACCGGAGATAAGCACGATCGAGAGTGAACATCTTGGATGGAGATGTTTAAACCACTATCTTAAGTGGTTAACTCCAACCAATACCGAGAATTTGATGTGCTCAGAACATTTATTCCAAAGAAGGATGTCTAATCTACTATCCAAAAGCAAAACACTTCGATTGACACCTAGAGTTAGGCATGATCGCACTTAAAACATCCTCGAAAAGGATATATAAACTACCTTTCCAAGTGATCAGAATTTTACCAAGTTCTAGAATTGAACATGGTCATGTACCCGCACATGAAGATAGCGCCTTGATGATCGCCCTGCACTCACCGAAATGAAAATAACATCGATTATCGTCCCTAGTCGGACGGGACTAAACCAATAAGCAACAAAATGGACTAATAACTCAGCTTAATAGTGATGACGATAAACGGTTCACAAACACATGAATGAGATGACAAGCGCATTTCTCAGGACTTATGCAAATTCATGCACGAATTGAACAGAACGAAAAGTCTTTATTATTCACATCAAATAAAGCTTGAAGAAAGATACACGTTTTATTAAAACTAAACCAAAAAACAAAATGCGAGGGCCGAACCTGCAAAAACCGGTCTAAAACAAAACAAGTCCTACGGCTGTACAACCAAAAAGTGGAAAGAAAATGGATGATTATCTCTTGTGCTTCTTCTTCATTTTCTCTTTCCCAGAAGATTGTGCGCTAGGCCCTTCCTGATTGTTTCCTACTCCTAACCCCACTTCCTCGGCCCTTAGGTACGGTACTATGTGAAGACTCGACTGGTGCACCTTGAGTACTTATGAGCATGGGAAAAGAAACGGGACAAAGATAGTCTCGCTAGGTGAAGCTATCGACAGAGGAGGAGGAATGAACTCAACTGGCTCCTTCTTAATTTTCTTAGCCAATAAGACTTGAATCTGGAGCAACTCTTGCATGCTGGGCCCTAAAGAAGGATCAGAAGTCCCATTTATAACAACATCCTTCTCAGCTTAGGCTCTAAGGAGGTCATTAGTCATCTCCTCTTCCAAAGATGAATTATTTGCACGCCCTGGCCAGGAGGATCATCAACTAGAATGCGTGGGATTGTGCTAGAAATAGATACAACCATTGATTCAGTCATTGTTGCTTGTTGATGCGTCTGGGAGCCTTTTTTCAGGGGGCTAGCAATCACGGCCTCACCTAAAATTTGAGAAAGATGAAAGGAGAGATTAAAAACGTCGACTGGTGTCATGTGGACCTTCTCAAATACGGGGGAGATCATTGAGATACCTCCGCTAAGCTGAGACTCAAGTAGGAGCGCCATCAAAATTCCACTCTAGAATGGGGGACATAATGTTTTTCTTTGGCATTCCAGGAGCGTCTGGATTGTATGAAGGATTTGATAGAGAGATGGAAACAGCCGGGAGTCTGGAAGTGAGGCCCTTAGTGGGGTTTTGAGGTGTAGTTCCAGAGCCTTCACCTTGGACTTTCTTGACCATGGTAGCCAACTTTAGATGCAAAATAAGCTCACCAGCTCTGAGTGCTTCAATCTCATCTGGACTAAAAAATCTCATGCTCCAGCTCTGCCAGATTCACCTCACCTTCTTCTAGAGCCCGCTGTTCTTCTCGCAAGATCTGATCCCACGCTAAAGCTAGAGCTCTAGGATAATATTTTTCAAGTAATTCTAAGTATTTGAACTTAATACGTTGGCATTATAATTGATGATGAGTGGTTCAAACCTTTCCTTGATCCGCTTCTTTGTGGCCGCAACCGATTCGTCCATGTCTTTAGCACAACCCAGTGCATTATCCCTTTCCTTACATGCATCCAGCAACTCCTTGCAATCGTTATTTGCTTGGATAAGAGCATCATCTTTCCCTTTTTTCTCCTCCTCAAGTTGCTCTTTCATGCTCTCATATTGCGCTTTCAACTCTGCCACTTCTCTTGCTAGGCGCTATTTTTTTCCGATAGAAGATGATTTATGTTTGATCATTTTAGTCAAGTCTTTGACTTTATGCTCAACCTTTGCTTGTGCCTTCTTTAAATTGACAGCTTCTATGTCAAGATGAGCAATCGTCTCCTTGTCTTAGTTAGCTGCGAGCTCCAATCCCTAAGCTTCAACTTTCACTTTCTTGTCATATTCAGAAATCTGCTCGGCCAATCTCTTCCATATCAAAAGCAGTCATAAGCTTTGCCAACATGGCCACACTCTGGCCTTTAACCTCTGGTGGGATCTCCTTCAGATTGGGCACGAACTTAATGTCTTCAAAACATATCTTCGAAAAGCGGTGCTTTAATTCAGCCAACAAAGCGTTGGATGCGATCTGTTGGTATGTTGATATAGCTAGAGGCTTAATAGCCTTCTTATCTACCCTATGGTAGCAAGAGGAGTCAGTAGTAACATGTTTCAGTGATTACTCAGAATACCAATGAGTATGAAATGGCACCGTTTACTTCATGGAGTGAACAACCAAAGTAGGAATACGAGAGACATCCTCAAGCGAAACGTCATTAGGTCGTTCGAAATATTTATCCCAGCTCTTGGGCAGAGGCGACCTGGATCTATGCCTTGAAGCTGAATCATGAAGAATGATAGCCCCTATCTTGGCCACCCGATCCCGACTTGAGTGCCTACTGGTGTCTGAATCATAGTCGGTGCCATGGGAGCGTATTTTCGAACTACGTCTTGTGTGATGAACCATCTGGTCCTCAAGGGAATTGAACATGATGCGATGCTCCATTGAACTTACAAGTGAAATAGAGTTACGTTAGCCATGATAGGATGAAACATGATGCGAAGTAAGAAAATTTTTATGCATGTGTGTGTGTCCTAGTGTTTCACCAACGGACCGTGGGCTTGAATTTTGCTGACGGGAATGATCTCCCTCATGCGAGTGGTTGGCAAGTCACTACGAATGGGGAGTCGAGACCCCCAAGCTCATGCTATCCATGCCAAAAGAACCAAATTCGTATGGAATCAGACCAAGACTTGATAGACATCATCGGAAGGAGGGATAAGATTCTTCTTTGCCGAAGTGGTTAAAGGAGACTGTGTAGAAGTCTGCCTCATAACTATCTTATCTTGGGCCACTTCCTTAAAGGATACTCTTGGCCATCTTTGCCATCATCGTTGGAAGACCCGCGACCAGCTTTGACATTACCATGGCCAACTTCGCTACCTTTACCCTCTTCAATATGCACTTGAACTTCCTCGATATCAACTACTGGACTTTGAACTAGAGGCACGAACAGATCCTCACTACCATCTTCGGACGAGGAGTCGTTCTCATTACTATCTGTGGCTGTTAGGATTTGACCAACGCTACAGCCTGCTTCTAACAAGTTATAAGTCCAGAGGTTCTCAACGGTGAGCAATGTCCTTGACTACTTGTCTCCATCCAGAACTTCATGAAGTAGCCTAAGAGTCTCTGCTAGGGCCGCGCTGCTGGGCCTGTTTGGCACATCTGAAAGAACAAAGGAAGATAATCTTAACAAACAAAACTATGAAGTGATCTCGAATGGAAAGAATGAAGGCAAAATTTACATCTGGACAGCCACCGCTGTGCGAATCTGGGTGGATAACATAGAAAGAAAAATTCAACTTTAAAGTAGCATAACTTATTCTAGGTGCCAGTCGCTATTCTACACCCCTTGGACGGTTCCAGAAATGTAAGGGAAGAATTTCCCCTACGGTGTTCAAAGCTATAAAGGTATCAGATTTCCTTGTTGCATTGAATGCGATCTAAGTGGCGAGCAAAAATAATGAATGCACAATGTAGAAATGCATAGCTATTGGGGTGTAGTTGTGCTAAAGCCAGTCTCATAAAATGCAGAATCCATCAGATGAATTGATTGCATGGCGGGACACACCCCGCCAAACACATATATCGATTGCACGCGGTATACCCGACTGGAGGGTGATGTGCCTGTTGGTGGCATATGGGAACTAACACATCTTCAAATGGAATGCCATGTTGTTCACAAATTCTCTTAAGTAATCCCTCTTTGATATTTGAAGCAATTGAGTCTGTGGGATCATATAATATTTTAGCATCATCAAGGGTAGCTAGAGTAGCCTCAACTTCAAGACCTTCTACGGGCTCAAGAGGACCACTTGGAGAGGTTGTTCGGCTTGCTGATTTGTAGGCTGGGGCACATATGACACTAGAATATGTCTTGTAGAAGGAACCATGACTTATTGTTTTATTAAGCATATTTTGAAGTCAATGGACCTGTAGCTAGAGCGGAGAATGCTCGGAATGTCCATGACCCAAAACTATCAAAACTCACCATACGAGTAATATCAGAAAATCAAAAAGCTACGCCCCCGTGCTAAAGTGAAAACCAAGTGTGGTGTGATGCAAATTGTAGTGTTATGTAGTGTAAGTGTCTGATGTTGTGCAACAGTTCATTTGAAATTCAGGATATTATCTGAAGTGACCATCATCATTGACCATCCCAACGATCTTTACCTCATTGACTGTACATTGGAAACACCCTGGAATTTAGAGATAACAGTTGGAAAGGCTTGAGTTTAGGTTGGCTTTGCAAACTCATGAAGCAAGTTCAAGGCCAAAAATTCACCAAGGGCTAGATCGGTACCGATCCATACCCTTGAGTGAATTTTTGCCTTTTTCACTTCCACTCTCCGAATCCAAGTGTGGTCGGCCACGTGAAGTTCATCAAAACCCATTGGTAGCACCGTTGCCTACCTAGATTGATGGATCTCGAGGGAAGTGATGGATTCAAGTAATGGTTTGGGCTCAAAACGATAGATCGGTTTCGATCTTGGTAAGCAAGCAACGGTTGAAGACTAGAAGTCGAGGCAACCAGAGGCAGCAATGGCAGGGGACAATCGATAGTGGCATGAGCTTTAATGAGGAGGCAAGGAAGTCTAATGGCGGTTGGAGCTTGAATACACGAAAGCAAATAAAGTGAAGGAAACGAAGGGACAGATCGAGTAATATAACCTCAAACCAACAAAATAGGCAACAATCTCGCATATTTTCAAGTGTTGGATTGGTACTATTCCATCCTTATGGATCGCTACTGAACTATATACATAAAAAAAGAAATAAAGGAAAGGGATGTGCATATGTGTGTGCATATGTGCACGTGTCTTCGTAAGAACGTGCATGTGCATTGGAACTTGGAAAATATTTTGAGTATATGCATGTACATACTTAACACCTAGCAATCAAAACCGAAGAACGGTAGATTAAAACCTGTGATCGAGAAAAGAAATTTGCCCAAAACTATTGAATTTGGAATAATGAACTATGAAAGCGCATTCTAGTTCTTATAATAACAGACATCAACTGACACGAACCAAGCAAAGCATTGCAACGAACTACCAAAGACGATATGCTTCATCAAAAGAGTCCGAAGAAGGGATGAAAACTATTCGAAGCATAGGTTCGAACAAGTAATGATAATCCCGACCTGTCTCAATTCAAAGCACATCGTTTTGCAAAAAAGATGTACTTTAGGAGGAAAGTGTTATCCAGCCTTTTGGCCAGACAGTATTTGGATGAACTTGATGGGTCGGACTTGAAAGTTATTAAGGTAGGGAACCTAGAGAAATAGCCGACAAGCCTAGGAACCAAGTACAACCAAGATCTCAAAGCAAAAGCTTAAGCAACCACTAAAGAACAATGACTTGAATCCATCAAAGTGATGGATTTGGCACCGATCCATCCCTATGGATCGGTAGTGATCCATAAAGCTGCACTAAAATCGCCTCAAACCTCCTCTACTCCTAAGCCATGTTGACGGCAACCTATTCCAAGTTTCATAAGGTCTATTTCATGTTGTTTGCTATCGAGTGTCTCGAGCGCCTGAAGTCAGGAATTCCATTCCACCATCGATCCAACTTATTAACCTAGAAACAAGCTTCTAACAGGGCAATCAAGATGTGAAAAATGAAGCTAATGACCAGTCGCACCTGATAAAGGCAATAGAAAACATCCATAAGGCAATCTTATGGATCGGTACGGTAACATCCCCTATCTTGAGGCCCGAAGCTAAGCGCTACAGATGCTGCAGTCATCCATAGTATTAACTTCCAGTGACAAAATACGGTAATGTGAATGGTATCCACAATACCAAAAGCACATAAATATGAAACAAAATTACAGATTCAAAAACAACTTTACTGAATACATTGCAAAACCATGTTTCATATTCCATTACATAATCCCAAACGATTCATAGGTTTTGATCAAATATAATCATTACAAAATACGCCAAGAGCGACATATGAAGATGCCCCCTTGGATGATCAGAGTACTAAATAGACATATCAGTCTTAATACAACACAGTGGAAATAAAACTAAATAGCTCTTATATAGCTAGCTTGGCCTCCTTCACGTCTTCGGAAGCATTATTCATCCAACCTACTAAACCTGAAAAACCTTAGCTCTCAATCTACTCAAATTAATTTTGAGCACTCGAGATTTTAAGGGGAAAACATAAACTTCGAGTTAAACATAAAGCCTGGTGTGAATAATACTATTACATCTCTGTTTACTAATATAAGTAAGACCACGCGCTTAGAGGAACAAGTTTCCCCTCACTAATATCCCTTTAAAACATATCTTTTGCAAATCAGAATCCTGCAATCAAATTGACTAAAACAATAATAGCAATATCATATATGCTCATAAGATAGGTAATAAATGGACTATCTGTCCGAACAATATAGTTTTGTTTGGTTAACTACTAATCATTGGAAGACTCGGGCCTACCAGAAAAAATAAATAATCTAACATCTGTTAGACACACTTCTGGACGGTCTGTCCTTAACTTACTTCTTTCAGGGTCACCTGATCCTAGTGGTTTTGCGGGCTCACCAATAACCTATCCACCTTCTCTGAATATATTCCATTCTGTGTGTAACATCATTTAAATCGTACCTATGACTAAGCCCTACACACTGGAATTTTGGACTAAATTAGCTAGGGGATATAGCTAATGTATAAGGCATGACCCTATACCAGTCCCATCTGGTAGTCAAATATCCGAGTCATTTATTTAGGATTAACTACCCATCAAATTTCCTTAAAAACATTTCTTTCAAATTGATTTAACCCTTTAAATCATACTTAAACAAGGAAAATATATTTTTGCTTTACTCAAATCTCTTTGCCATGATATATGTCTTATACAAAACATTGTTGATGAAAACATTCGAAACCTTTGTTTAAAAGCTTTAAACAATCTCTTTCGAAACCTTTGTAAGTACCTCTTTCGAAACCATTTAACTACTTTACCTTGAACTCTAGGCCGAAAGGCCAAACCATACCTTTTGAAACTTTTATAACAACCTTTTGAAATCATTGAAGGTATCCCTTCGAAACCTTTATAAACCTTATACATCCTCTTTTCAAAACTCTTTAAACCTGCCTTTCGAAAGCATTTGGAAGCTGTTTGTGCCAAAAATGGTCACAAACCCCAGGTATTGTGAAAGCACCAGTGTATGAATACAAATCAGCAATATTCAAACACAAATCTCAGATCTAAGCTAACAACCAACAACAATCCAGAAATAATGAACAGTGACGCACAATTTATAGTGGTTCGGCTATCTCCGGCCTACGTCCACTTCTAGATTTTTATCTTTTATTGATGTTCTTTGCTGGTTACAAATGATTGCAGCAGATACAATGAATAAATTCGTGTATAACAGCGATGGAAAGAAGTAGAATCGAATCCGGCAGAGTCTGGACGTTGAATGGCCAAAAGATCCCCCTTTCTGTAGGCTTCAGGGGGCTATTTATAGGCGTAGGAGGCTGAGATCGCGCCCAAACTTCGGGAGACTTCTTCTGGCACGTGAGGGGGCCCACGCGACCGACCCCACCAAGTTTCGGCTCGATCTGCGATCGATACGAAGCAATTTCGTATCCATCAAGAAATGATCCAATCGAGCTGAAACTTAGCAGGATTGTTCTTTACCTTATACGCAAGCTGCTGTGAAAATTTCATTGCATTTGGATCAATGGTTCATGAGTTATGATCAATACAAGATTGTATTTTCGTGTGTACTACTGCGTTCGAATCCATGGATTCGTATCCATCATTTCGAATCGACCTAGACACATGAGCGTGCAGTGACGTGGCGCGAGGATCTTGGATTGCTCCACCTTTTGTGCCGCGTTGATCGATTCGTTCCGAAGCTTTCGCCACGTTTACATCGACACGTTCGCATCAATAACTGGGAATATCGATGAAGTTGCTTGTTAGATCTGTGGAGATGTTCTAATTCATATCGATAGAGGTAGTCTCATTCGCATCCATCAATCCAACTCTTGTTCGTATCGACCAGAGTAGATGGATACGAACAAGCAGTTTTAGTTGTGGCTCGATGGATACGAAGTAGGTGGTAGGCGATCGATACAAAATGAGAACACGGGATGGTGGATACGATCGTGTGGCCTTTTTAATGGATACGAACCCAATGGATTCGAATAGAACGAGGCAATGTCATACTGGTGGATTCGAACCTGATGGATTCGAATGGACCATCACCTTGACTCTATGATGGATACGAACAACATATTTCTTTTAACTTGTATCGATCATATGTCCCTCATACGAACTCCGATTAACCTGAAATTTGAAACGCTGGCTTCCATAGCTTTGCTTGTCATGTTTTGTCAATTGCAGCCCGATCCGGATTCGGACAAAATTCATCGATATCCATGGTTATCCTGCAATGCATAGTTGATATTCATGGCTAGTTATTGTCGATTTTCAGTTAGTTTTTGGTATCTCAGCTTTGCCATAAGGTGGGATAACACTTTGCCCCCCAAAACATGCCTTTTGGTAAAAGGTGTGTTTTGATTGGTCTCAAATTGAATGCAGTGAGTTCACGTTTCATTCAGAGCTTATAGCATTTTCAATCAAGTCCATGGCTGTTTGAAGCCAAATCGTTATCAATTTCTTCCCGTGGAAGTTAAGAATGAAATTCTACCGTCTCTCCGGACTATCGATGGTCACTCCGGACCCTTGCCAAGCCCATTCCAGACTTAGCGATCGAATAGAAAGATCCAATTGCACTCCGGCGTTGCTTTCTATTTCTTGCACTCTGGCCCCAGTTAGGGCGTAAAGCGATGTCTTGGTTGTTCTAGACCGATCGCAGCCTCTCCGGGCTCCTGCTGGATCCCGTCCAGTCACTCTCCGGTGAAGGGGAAACATCGTTAAGTGGGTCGATCCTGTCGCTCTCCGACAAAGCGACCCACTTCTTGCACTCCGGTTAAGTGTATCCGAACATTAAGCGATGTCATGACCTGAATCGTCGGCCGATCACAGCCTCTCCAGGCTCTTATCGAATCCCGATCCAATCACTCTCCGGTGAATAGGAAACGATGCTTAAGTGAGTCGATCCTGTCGCTCTCCGGTGAAGCAACTCACTTCTTGCACTCCGGACCCCGCCTCTCCGGGTAGGATCATAAAGCGATCATCTTTATATTGATATTTAATGTTTATCCTTTAACTCTCCGGTCAAAGGTTTATTTCAATAAATGTTTCTTTATTAAATTCAAATCCTAGATGTTCAATCTCAAACACCAGGAAAAACAAGACAATACCTCTCCGGGCGGAGCGGTCTATTTCCATCTTAGAGAATGCCTATGGATCTCTCCGGTTTCCGTACATGAGTAAGTGGGATAGCCGTTTTATTTTGGAAATCAAATCTAAGAAAACTAATCGACCAAAGTCCAAATCTTGAACTTGGCCCTTGCCATCATAATCAATTGATGACGAGTCGTGATCCCGATCCAGGATCATTCCTGTTAGGTGGAGGCGGTGGTTGTTCAGGTCTTACTGTCGCTGCCCGTTCTCTGGTATATTGTGGCAATCTACCACTCCTGGCATGTTCTTCCACCTCATCCCTTAGGTGGCGGCATTCATCGGTAGTGTGCCCATCCAGCTCATGGAATAGGCAGTATTTTCCAGTACCGCGTTCCCGCTCCGTGGGATCTCTCCTAGGTGGTTTTCGATAGGGGAGCTGCCCCCGAGTTTCAGTGTAAATCCTTTCTAGGCTTGCCGTCAAATCTGTGTATTGCCTGAATCTAGGCTCTTGGAATTTCTTCCGTTTATCAGGACCATCATGTGCATCATCCTGCTTTCTCTTTCCTTTGTCTACCCTGGACTGTTCCCTGGCGGCTCCTTCGCCTTGTGTAGCATTTACTTCCTGCCTCTTGGCTCGTGATTCTTCTAATCGAATGAATTTCTCAGCTTCATGGTAAAACTCTCCAAGATCTTGTGGTGGATCTCTTGTCAGAATCTTTGAATTCGGTGCCTTCTCCAACTCCTGCCACCGCCGCCATCAAATCATCGATGGATCCGGGCGATCTACAGAAGCCACCGTTGCATTGAATCGCAGCAGAAAACCTTTTATGGACTCTCCAGTCCTTTGCTTTATCGAAGCTAAAGTCATCACACTCTTGGGTCTTGTCACATGGACCCTAAATTGTTCCATGAAGCAATCTACAAGCTCGCCCCATGTCCTGATCGATCCAGTCTTTAATTGCCTAAACCAAAGTGCAGCCAAGTCTGACAAAAATAAAGGGAAACATCGTGCCATTACTTCCTCGGATGCTCCCAGTACTTCCATGTGTCTAATGTATCTGGTAATATGCATGGTCGGATCTGACTTCCCGTCATACGGATCCAGCGTTGGTAGTTTGAACTTTGGAGGGTTCCTTGCATTCCTGATATTCGGAGTGAACGGACTCCGACTGACTTCTTCCAACCCTCCGCTAGACAATCCTCCTCTCATGAGTCGTCGCACTAATCCAGCCATCTTTTCATCTCCATCCTGGGGTTGCCCTCTTGGTCTTGAAGGGTATTATGGTACGTACTCTTCGTGTGGCCCGTTAGCATCAGCGTTGGCTCCAGCTTGTTGAGCTCCATCTGTAGGCCTTCCAGCATCAGATCCTGAGGGTCTGCCCCCAAGTCCTTGTTGATTGCCTTCTGGATCTGCATTCTGACCTTGAACCTGACCTTCATTGGTTTCCGCAATCCTGACTCCTTGTTCCACATTAACAGCCGCTGTAGCTGGTCCTAAGTTTTGTATTCCCGTAGTTCTCATCTGCTCAAAGAAATTCTGCAGCATCTCCTATTGGCTCTTCATTATTCTTTCGTGCATCAGATTGGTCATGGTCTCCATTTCGTCTCTAGTGATGTAGATCGAAGCTGGTTCTTCTCCAACACTAGAGGATGCCTCTTGACTTCCTCCTTGTTGGCTTCTCTCAGCTCTTTGTCTCGTTTGTCAAGTCATTGTCTCCCAAATCTGATCCCTTCAAGTTTTTAAATCTGAACTCTGAATCTGATGTAGCGGGTGCTAGTTGATCTCAGTGAAAGCACCAAAGTGTTTGTGCCAAAAATGGTCACAAACCCCAGGTATTGTGAAAGCACCAGTGTATGAATACAAATCAGCAATATTCAAACACAAATCTCATATCTAAGCTAACAACCAACAGCAATCCAGAAATAATGAACAGTGACGCACAATTTATAGTGGTTCGGCTATCTCCGGCCTACGTCCACTTCTAGATTTTTATCTTTTGTTGATCTTCTTTGCTGGTTACAAATGATTGCAGCAGATACAATGAATAAATTCATGTATAACAGCGATGGAAAGAAGTAGAATCGAATCCGGTAGAGTCTGGACGTTGAATGGCCAAAAGATCCCAGTTTATGCAGGCTTCAGGGGGCTATTTACAGGCGTAGGAGGCTGAGATCGCGCCCAAACTTCGGGAGACTTCTTCTGGCACGTGAGGGGGCCCACGCGACCGACCCCACCAAGTTTCGGCTCGATCTGCGATCGATACGAAGCAATTTCGTATCCATCAAGAAATGATCCAATCGAGCTGAAACTTGGCAGGATTATTCTTTACCTTGTACGCAAGCTGTTGTGAAAATTTCATTGCATTTGGATCAATGGTTCATGAGTTATGATCGATACAAGATTGTATTTTCGTGTGTACTGCTGCGTTCGAATCCATGGATTCGTATCCATCATTTCGAATCGACCTGGACACGTGAGCGTGCAGTGACGTGGCGCGAGGATCTTGGATTGCTCCACCTTTTGTGCCGCGTTGATCGATTCGTTCCGAAGCTTTCGCCACGTTTACATCGACACGTTCGCATCAATAACTGGGAACATCGATGAAGTTTCTTGTTAGATTTGTGGAGATGTTCTAATTCATATCGATAGAGGTAGTCTCATTCGCATCCATCAATCCAACTCTTGTTCGTATCGACCAGAGTAGATGGATACGAACAAGCAGTTTTAGCTGTGGCTCGATGGATACGAAGTAGGTGGTAGGCGATCGATACGAAATGAGAACACAGGATGGTGGATACGATCGTGTGGCCCTTTTAATGGATACGAACCCGATGGATTCGAATAGAACGAGGCGATGTCATACTGGTGGATTCGAACCTAATGGATTCGAATGGACCATCACCTTGACTCTATGATGGATACGAACATCATATTTCTTTTAACTTGTATCGATCATATGTCCCTCATACGAACTCCGATTAACCTGAAATTTGAAATGCTGGCTTCCATGGCTTTGCTTGTCATGTTTTGTCAATTGCAGCCCGATTCGGATTCGGACAAAATTCATCGATATCCATGGTTATCATGCAATGCATAGTTGATATTCATGGCTAGTTATTGTCGATTTTCAGTCAGTTTTGGGTATCTCAGCTTTGCCAAAAGGTGGGATAACAGAAGCCTTCCATTTAAAATACTTTAAGTACCTTTCAAAACCATAGGGGAACCTCCCGTTCGAAACCTTTAGTATAAACCTTTCGAAAGCATTAAAGTCCTTTACTATAAACAAACGTTTCGGAAGCATTGGATTTAAGTAAAAAGTTGTGGACCATAGTTTTGAAACCATTTCAAACCATTCCATTCGAAACCTATAGGTTTATCTTTCAATAGAACAAAGGGTCTTAAAATAACTAGGTTGAAAGTAACTCTTTCGAAAGAAATTTCCTAAGTAAAAGAAAGTAGGTTGTTTCGACACTAACCCTTTCGAAGGAATGGAGAAGCGACTTCTTATTTAAAAGCGAAAGCACCCTTTCGAAACCAATGTTTAAAGGCAAAGCGGCCTCAATTGGGTCGAAAGGTAGAATGCGGCAACGTGTGTTTCGAACCTATCAAAAGATTGTTTAAACAAAAGGCGGCAAACTCTGTCGAAAGCTATCTTTTAAACCCTTTCGAAACCATTCTTTAGAAAGCAAAGCAAGCGGCACTTCTTTTGAAAGCAAAACAAGGTCTTGACCCCTTCGAAAGCATGTTTCGACCTTATACCTTTCACCTAACTACAATCCACTACATACCAAGGCACTGATACCATGTGTATTGGTTTCGACTATGATGGAGGCGGTAGTATGAAGTTGAAAGGTATCTGGCGATAGTGGCAAAACAACAAACCCTTATAAAAACTATCTTCTTTCTTTATAAAGTAATATCTTTCCAACTAACTTGCTTATTGTCATAATATAATTGGCTGCAAGTTTCTTTTCCAAAATCTTTTGTAAAAGGGCTGCCGAATTCAGTATTTTATAATTTAAAACATTTAGCAAAATTGCCCCTTCTCCTTTTATAAACATATAAAACATTTAGGTCCCATACCTTAAATAATTTTATATACATATAAAACACTTAGCAAAATTCTCCAAAAATTCCCATAAATCACTTTTAATATGTTTTCTAACATATATAAATTTCTAACTCAAAGCTAACATATAATAGCCGTAATTAATTTAAACCCAATTTAACCATTTTCTTCATTAGAAAATTCATAATAAATCCACATTAATTCAGAAAATTATGAAACTTGAAACCCATCACTAAAATATTATTTTTGACCTTATATCAAAATCGCAAGGCATTTGGATGTAATTCAATAGGTTTTCCAAATTAATTCTTATCATAAAATCAATATGACATACCCTAAATCTTCAGCAAGCATATATATATATATATATATATATATCCATTTGAACAATCAAAACATGTCAAATCATTTGCAAAATAAATTCGAAACTCAACTAGAAACCGAAACCATAAAAATGAGATGTAATCTATTATTCACCTTAGCTTGTTGTTAAGGATTTTGAGACTTGCTCTTGAATTAAATTATTTAAGCTTCCTCCTCTTGTTTTTAGCTTATCTTCCTCTTACTTTCTCCTAATGTTGGCCGACCTTACTTGATTTAGTTTTTTATTTGTGAACGTGTAAAATGAAAGTGGCATGAGGGTTTAGGGTATAAGAACATAATTTATCCCTATTTTTCCCTCATCTATTACCCTTACGTATTTCATTTGAATCCTCTTATGTTCATTAGTTAATTAGGCACGACTACCCTCTAATTACACAAATCTCAATCCCTTAACCATTTACATTATTTCATTTAATATAACTATTAAATGTCCTAAATAATGTTAATCAAAATTTGGGTCGTTTGAGACTCTCCTCCTTAAAGAATTTTGTCCTCAAAATTATGATAAGGTACTCATCAAAATCAATCATAAAGGTAAAATATACCATTGAAACAAGTCAGGATAAGCGTCTCTAATCTCGCTTTCTGTTTTCCAAGTACAGTCTCTCTCGTTGTCACTCCACTGGACTTTGACTAATCTGACTGTTTTGTTCCTTAGCCTCTTCTCATCTCTTGCGACTATACGAACTGGTTTTCTAACTATAGTCAAATTCGGTTCCACTACTAAGTTATCTAACACAGTCGGTGCTATAGTAGTTTCTGGATCTCGAATATACTTCCTTAGATGAGAAACATGAAAAACATTGTGGACACTTGCCAAACTGTTCGATAACTCTACTCTACATGCGAGTTTCCCGATCCTTTCTATAATAGGAAATGGTCCAACGAATCTCGGTGCCGATTTACCTGATTTTTCGAATCTGATTACACCTTTCATCAGTGATACCGTGATGAAAACATGATCTTCAACTGAGAAATCTAAGTCTTTCCGTATTTTATCAGCATAGCTCTTCTACCTAGACTGAGCTTCCTTCATTCTAGCTCGAATTAACTCAATCTTTTCTGCAGCTTCCCTTACTAGATATGGACCAAGAACTAACCTATCCCCGGTCTCTAACCAACAAACGAGAGATTTGCATGGCCTTCCATACAAAGCTTCAAATGGTGCCATCCCTATACTAGCCCGATAACTATTGTTAAACGAAAACTCAACTAAGTGTAGATGGTCTTCCCATGATCCACTAAAGTCTAGCACACAAGCTCGTAACAAATCTTCTAAGACTTTGTTAACTCTTTCCATTTGCCCATCTGTCTGCGGATGGTAAGCGGTACTCATCTTGAGCTTGGTACCCAAAGTCTCCTGTAAACTCTTCTAGAACTCGCTAGTAAATAAGGAATCTCTATCACTTACTATACTACTAGGAATTCCATGCAGTCTAACTACATCCTTCATAAATAACTTAGCTAAAACAGGTGCTGTCCAGGTTGACTTAACTGGAATGAAATAGGCACTCTTGACCAACCTTTCCACTATGACCCATATACTTTCATTTTCTCTATTTAACCTTGGCAACCCGTCTATAAAATCCATGAAATAGAATCTCATTTCCATACTAGAACATTTAAAGGCTGAAGCAACCTACTTGGTTTTTGATGTTCGGCTTTTACCTATTGACGGTTTAAACATTGTTTCACCCATAAGCCTACATCTCTCTTCATACCTTCCAAGAAGAAACTCCTTTTCATATCCTGATACATCTTAGTTCCTCTCGGATGAATAGTGAACTTCGAACGATGGCATTATTCTAAAACTTCTTTCCTAATGTTTCCCACATTCGGAACGCACAATCTCCTTTTCTTCCTTAACCATCCATTCTGGTCAAGACTAAAATCTTTCAAGTCATTGTTCTCTGTTCCATCCCTTAACTTTCTGATCCGTTCAGCTAATAATGGATCCTCTCCTTGTTTAGAAGCAAACTTTTCGATCATCATCGGTCGAACTTCTAAACATGATAACATAGCAACTCTGTACTAGAACTACTCTTAGATCTCCACTGTACTCTGCATGTAGTCAATGCCTCTAAATCTTTCCACTCAGCTATCTTTGCCGATACTGCATTCTGATGTTTTCTGCTAAGTGCATCTACAACCTTGTTGCGTTTTCCTATTGTATACTCAATACCAAAGTCATAAGCAGCTAAAAATCTAACCATCTAAGTTGTCTCATATTCAACTCCTTCTGAGAGAATAAATACCTCAACAAATTATGATATTTATATAGCTCAAATCTCTCTCCCAAAAGGTAATGTCTCCACACCTTCAACGCAAAAATTACCACAGCTAATTCCAAATCATGAGTTAGATATCTAACCTCATGCGGTCTGAGCTGAGGCAATCACTTTACCTCTTTGCATTAACACAGCTCCTAATCCTGTTCCACGTGCATCCGTGTACACCACAAAGTCCTGATTCCCTTCTGGACCAACTAACACAGGTGCATTAGTCAATAAGTGTTTCAATCTCTAGAATGCTTCCTCACACTTATCGGTCCAAAAAAACTTCACATCCTTTCGCATTAGCTTGGTCATCGGTGCCGCCATCCGTGAAAAATTCTTTATAAATCTCCAATAATACCTAGCTAATCCAATAAAACTCTTTATCTCAGTCACTGTCTTGGGTCTCTTCCAACTATTCGCCGCCTCGATCTTAGTCGAATCTATAGACAACCCTTTCTCTGAGACTACATGCCAAGAAACTACACTTCCTTCTTCAAAAAAATGACACTACGGAAATTTCACCTTTAGTAGATGCTGCCTCAATGTCTCAAGAACTACTCTAAGATAAATCTCATGCTCTCTTTCATCTTTAGAGTACATCAAAATATCATCTATGGAAACCAAAACGAACCTATTCAAGTACTCTCGGGAAACTTGGTTCATCAAGTCTACAAAGAATGCTGACGCATTAGTAAGTCCGAACGACATTACTAACCATTCGTACGGTTCATATCTTGTCCTAAACGCCGTCAAAGGAATACTATCCTCTGCCACTCTAAGCTGATGGAACCCTGTTGCTAAATCCAATTGGGAAAATACTTTGGCTCCACTCAACCGGTCAAACAAATCGTCAATTCTAGGTAACAGATATCGATTCTTTATCGTCTTCTCATTCAACTTATAATAATTGATACATAACCTTAACGATCCGTCCTGTTTCTTTGCAAACACTACAGCTGCTCCCCAAGGCGAACTTCTTGGTCTAATAAAATTCTTGCCTTCCAAATCCACTAAATGCACCTTTAGCCCCCTCATCTCGGTAGGTGTCATTCTACTTGGTGGTATACTCACCGGCTCAGCTCTTGGTACTAAATCTATCTGAAACTCCATGACCCATTTCGGTTGTAGTCCTATTACAGGTTCAAAGGCATCTACGAATTCTCTAATAATAAAAACTTGATTCAACTGGTCTTCTGCCTCCACAATACCCAACAAAGCATTAACCTCAAAACTAGGGTTTTCTACGGAGTATACTATCCGATCACTACAATCGGGATGTCTAAGTGATATTTACTATCATGGCAAAATATCCTAGCATCGTATTTACTTAACCAATCTGTACCCAAAATAATTCCGAACCCTACGAAATCAAACACATGCAAACTGCAAGCAAATATATAACCTAACAATTCAAACTCTAAGTGGTCACATCTCATCCCAAGTGTCGCATATCCTCATATCAGATTTGAAACCCTTAAGGAAGTAACTAGGTATGAAGGTTCTAAGTTAAGCTTTTCTACCAAATAATGAGATATAAAAGAACGCGATGCATCAGTATCAAATAGACCTCTGACTGATACACCATTAATCAAAAGCGTACCTCCCAACGTAGCTTTTCCCTTTTCCTTTATTGTTGGTCTCGAGGTAGCTGGCTCCAAAGCAAACATCTTGCCTTTTCCATCCTTGGCCGGCTCCTTGCACTGGTTCTTATAGTGTCCAATCTAATCACAATTGAAACATCTCACTCCTTTCTTATTAACAGCTTTCTTCCCATTGCCTGTCCGGCACTCATGAGCATAGTTTCCTTTCTTATCACACTTATAACAGAAAACTTCTGCTTTTCCTTTCTTAGCAGCTCCACTCTTCCGAGCTCCCTTCTCGTGGAAAAACTTCCTCTACTGGTTCTGCCCTCCTTGAGCTTCCTTTGCCTTATTTCCTTCAAGAAAAGCAAGCATCTCTTCCTGCCTCAAAGCCATCTCAACAACAACATCGCACAGATCCCTAATATGCGATAACATGGCCTTAGCAATCTCAGGCTTCAACCTACGAATGAACTTTTCATTCCTTTTAATAACAGTATCAACCGTGGCATATCCGTATCTTGCTAACTCCTCAAATTTGGTTGCATACTCAAGCACTGTCATATCTCCCTGCTCTAATTCAGCAAACTTCCTAAGCAGAGTAGACTTAGTAATCTCCGACATAAATCTTTCTTCAAATCTCCTCCTGAACTCAGCCCAAGGCATAGTCTCCTCATTGACTCCTACCGTAACACTGTTCCACCAATACAGTGCTGCCCCTTGTAGCTGCCTAGAAGCAAGTCTCCTTTTCTGCTCATCATTGAGCCCTAAATCAGCAAAAATCCTTTCGCAATGAAGTAACCAATTCTCCACTTTGATTGCGTTTTCAGTACCAATAGACAACTACACATCTTAAAATACTTAAGATCGGGCCACCATATCAATTCATATCTCATATAAATATGATTTCATAAACTATGCTTTAGATGAAATTAAATTTAACCTATGTACTTACTCTTATGTACGTGTTCTGTAACATCCCCCTACTTGGAGGCCCAAAACTAACGGCTACGGATGCTGCAGTCATTTGGAGTTATTAATCTTCGGCGACCAAATACGGCGGTGCTAGATTCATCGATGCACATATCACATAAATATGGAAAATTTTTAACAATTCAAAAACATATTTCCATATTCAAATCAAAACATTTCATGTTCATTACATAATCCCAAATTACGTTACCCACGTTCAGCAAAATATAATTATTACAATTATGCCAAGAATGACATATGATGATGCCCCTTTGGTTGATCAGAGTATATAGTAAGGCTCATAAATCTGCCTTTACAAACAAACACACAGCGGAAAAGAAAACACTAAATAACTATCTGCCTCCTGCACGTCTCCGAAAACTTTATTCGTCTAAGAAGAGAACTTTAAATCTTAAACTACTCAAAATTAATTGAGTACCCTAGAGTTTAAGGGGAAAATAAAAACTTTGAGTCAGACATAAAGCCTGGTATGAATAATAATCTAACATCTCAATCCTTTTAGATATCTAGTGAGACCATGCCACGTAGCGGAATGGGTTTTCCCCTCACTAGTATCCTAAAGCCTTTATAAAACCATATACTATCCTCCTGCATCCACAATGGTTAAAAGCATACATTTTCAAAATATTATGATGATATGCATACTTGAAAATCATTAGGATTTACCATTCCCAGTTTAATTTGACCCCCTGTCATAATTATAGTTTCTAGGGTTAACCTTTTTAGTTTTCATGGGTTTACTAATAACCTTGTTATAACTAATAGACACCCTGTCTTATTCATAGTTTTCATGGGATCACTAAAAACCTATAGGCTCCATCCAGTTAACTTAATTAATTCATGGGTCCTCCTGAACCTATTAGTCCTTCCAATAACTAATCACCTTCTCCTAGTTTTCATGGGTTAACTAGGAACCTATGGATTTATCTAATAACTCACTTTACATCCTAGTTTTCATGGGTTGACTAAGAACCTACTAATATTTCCATTAGCTACTTTCTTATCTAGTTTTCATGGGTTTACTAGGAACCTATTGACTGATGTCAATTCTTAGTCCGGATATAGTATTCATAGGTTCACTACAAACCAATTAGCCTCTGCCAACTGTCCTTAATGCATAGTTTTCATGGGTTAACTATGAACCTGTTGGTTTCCTCCAATAACTACTTAATCATAGTTTTCATGGGTTCACTATGAACCTTTTGGTATACACCAAGAACTACCTTATCATAGTTTTCATGGGTTTACTATGAACCTTTTGGTCTCCTCCAATAACCACTAAGTTTAGGCATCCTATATTTTTGGTCACCTTGACTCCATGGATGCAATTCTACTCATTCAGGAGTTTAGGCAAATTGAGCTAACCTAGATTGTTCTTCTACCCCTTTTCCCTAAAATACAGTTATGTTTTACTATGTGAATATATTCATAGTTGAAGAAGTAAAACAGAAACTTAACAATACCACTCCTGTGGGTTTAAGGTCCCTGAAATACATTTCATAAAACCTAATTAACACCTTTTAACTTATATTTTCATCAAGGCAAAACTTCTTCAAAATCACATACTTAAAGTCATTACAAAACTCCTTTATTTAAGCCATCGGTTTTCGTTAAAAATTTAGAGTATGGGGTTTCAAGCCCTTTTAAAACCAAACCTTTCGACCTTGATCGAAAGGTCTTAAAACATAAAACCATATATTTTCCCATGGCATTTAAAAATCATTTCATCTCGGTTTTACCCTAAAACCATATATATCTACCTTTTTTAAACAACCTTGTTTAATCCATATAAATCATAAATCAAGCATATCATCATTCAATATCCTAAAAATAGATTTATCATTAAATCCGAAACCATTTAATGTAAAAATCAAAATAGAGATGTAGAAACTGTTATTCACCTTAGATTGGATAAGGAAATTAAAGTTTGATTGAGATTGATTCCTTCTAACTTGAATCTTAAGCTTTTAGTTGATTTTCTCTTCTCTTCTTCTTTCCTAATAGCCGGCCTTGTTTCTCACGGTTATAAATATTTTGTTTGAGATAAAATGAATGTGTATGACTAAGGGGATAATATAAGGGTGGAAATATGGGAGAATATGCCTTTGTGTTTAATATCATAACCATTTATATAAGTTCATTTGATTTAATTAAGCACGACCACCTAGTTTATTAATCAACCTCAATCTCATTATCTACATTATTCTATTTAATTTATTCTAATTAAATTTCTTGAATAATGTCAATAAAATTAGGGGTGTTACAGGTTCCCCTCCTTAAAGAATTTCGTCCTCGAAATTTAGTAAGGACTAACTAGCAAATATAGCAATCATTTGTAACATTTCCTAACAACCATACTAGCCTATCCGAATAGCAACCAATCTATATAGATCTAACATAAACATACCATCATAGTAGATCAGGATAAGCTTCTCGAATCCTGTCTTCTGTCTCCCAAGTACAGTCTTTCTCGTTGTCGCTCCACTGAACTTTCACCAACTTGACTATCTTGGTCCTCAATCTCTTCTCATCTCTCGCTACAACCCGAACTGGTTGTCTAACAAAAGTCAAATTAGGCTCCACTGCTAAGTCCTCTAACTCTATCTATGGAATAGTAGCCTCTAGATCATGCACATACTTACGTAGATGAGACACATGGAATACATTATGAACACCTGCCAAACTGCTCAACAACTCTACTCTGTATGCGAGCTTTCCAACCCTTTCTATAATCCGAAATGGACCAACATACCTTGGGGCCAACTTTCCCAACTTTCCAAATCCTACCACACCCTTCATTGGTGATAGCATAATGAAAACTCTACCTCCCACTGAGAACTCTAGGTTTTTACGTCTTTTATCTGCATAACTCTTCTGCCTGGATTAAGCTTCTTTCATCCATCCTCGGATTAACTCAATCTTTTCCGATGCCTCTCTTACTAAATCTGGACCTAAGACCAATCTGTCCCCAGCCTCTAACCAACATGCTAGTGATTTGCATGGTCTTCCATACAAAGCTTCAAAAGGCACCATTCCTATACTAGTCTGATAACTACTATTATAGGAAAATTAACCAAATGTAGGAGATCTTCCCAAGATTCACCAAGGTCCAATACACAAGCCCTCAACAAATCTTCGAGTACCTTATTGACCCTATCTGTCTGCCCATTTGTCTGTGGGTAATAAGCTGTACTCATCTTGAGCTTGGTACCTAATACCTCTTGTAGACTCTTCCAAAAGTCACTAGTGAATAATGCATCTCTGTCGCTGACTATGCTACTAGGAATCTCATGAAGTCTAACTATGTTCTTCATGAACAACTTAGCCAAAATAGGTGCCGTTCTAGTTGATTTTACTGGTATGAAATGAGCTCTCTTAGTCAATCTGTCCACTATAACCCATATGCTTTCATTTCCTCTATTTGATCTTGGCAACCCGTCTATAAAATCCATCGATATCGAATCCCACTTCGAAACTAGAATATCTAAAGGTTGAAGTAACACACTTGGATTTTGATGTTCGGCTTTCACTTGTTGATAGTTAACACACTGCCTAACCCACAAGCCAACATCCTTTATCATGCCTTCCCAATAGAAGCTCCTCTTCATATCTTGATACATCTTGGTCCCTCTAGGATGAATCATAAACTTCGATCGATGAAATTCCCCTAGAACTTCCCTCCTTAAGTTCTCTACATCTGGAACACATAACCGTCCCTTCTTTCTCAACCTCCTCTTTGGTCAAGACTAAAATCCTTTAGGTCATCAATATATGATCCTTCCTCAAGTCTTTTAATCCTCTCGGCTAAAACTGGATCTTCTCTTTGCTTAGAAGCTATCCTCTCGATCATCATCGGTCGAACTTCTATACAAGACAACATGGCAGTACCCTGGCTACAACTTGCAGTAGATCTCAACTGCACACCACAATTGGCTAAAGCTTCTAGATCTTTCCATTTTGCCAACATTTCTAACACTACATTATGATGTTTTCTACCCAAAGCATCTGCTACCTTATTCCCTTTTCCAAGGGTATACTCTATACCAAAATCATAAGCAGCCAAAAACTCTAGCCACCTTTGCTGTTTCATATTCAACTCCTTCTGAGAGAATAAATACTTTAATGACTTATGATCGGTATACAACTCAAATCTCTCACCCAAAAGATAATGCCTCCAAATCTTCAAGGAAAAAATCGCCGCAGCTAACTCCAAGTCACGGGTAGGATACCATACCTTGTGTGGTCAAAGTTGCCTAGATGCGTAAGCGATAACTTTGCCCTTCTACATCAATACTGCTCTCAATCCAGTCCCACTTGCATCAGTGTATACTACCAATCCTTGGTTACCATCCGCAACTATTAACACTGGTGCATTGGTTAACAAATGTTTTAACTTAAGGAATGCTTCCTCATATTTGTCGGATCAAACAAACCTCACATCCTTCCTAGTCAACTTAGTTAAAGGTCCTACTATCCACGAGAAATCCTTGATGAATCTCCGGTAATAGCCAGCAAGTCCAAGAAAACTCCTGATCTTGGTTACCGTCTTCGGTCTCTTCCAACTATCGACTGCCTTGATCTTAACTGGATCAACTGATAGTCCTTCCTCTGAAACCACATGACCAAGAAACTTAACTTCTCTCTTCCAGAAATGACACTTGGAAAATTTCACCGTTGGCTCTGATTTTGCCTCAGCGCCTTCAACACCACTCAAAGATGAACCTCATGCTCTCTTTCATCTTTAGAGTACACTAAAATGTCATCTATGAACACCAACACAAACCTATCCAAGTGCCCTTGGAAAACCCGGTTCATCAAATCAACGATGAAAGCAGGTGCATTCATCAATCCGAACGGCATCACCAACCACTCATACGAACCATACCTAGTCCGAAATGTAGTCAAAGTAATGCTATCCTCCGCCACTCTCAATTGATGGAACCCCGTCGCCAAATCCAGTTGGGAGAATACTCTGGCTCCACTCAGCTGATCAAATAGATCATCTATCCTCGGCAGAGGGTACCTATTCTTGATTGTCCTTTTGTTCAACTTACGATAGTCGATGCACATCCTTAATAACCCATATGGTTTCTTTACAAATACTACAGCTGCTCCCCAAGGTGAACTGCTTGTTCTGATAAAATTCCTTCCATCAAGATCCACCAGCTGCACCTTCAACTCCTTCATCTCTGTTGGTGTCATCCTACTAGGCGGTCTACTGACATGTTCAGCTCCTGGTACAAGGTCTATCCGGAACTCAACAACTCATTTCGAGGGTAGTCCAGTAATCGGCTCAAAGACATCTGCAAATTCTCGGGCTACACGAACCTGACTAAGTTCTTCTCCAACCTCCATGACATTCAACAAGGCACAAACACTCTTACTGGAATTTTCTACCGAGAAGATGATTCGGTTATGACTATCTGGGTGCCTTAATATATTTCTCGATCCTGGCAAAATATCCTAACCTCATACTTACCTAACCAATACATACCCAAAATGATCTCGAAACCTATGAAATAAAAAACATACAAACTACATGCAAACTTATGACCTAACAAATCAAGTTCTAATTGGTCATATCTCACCCCAAGAGTTGCATACCCTCCTATTGGATTCACAACCCTTAAGGAAGTAACAAGGTATGTGGGTTCTATACATAACCTATCAACCAAATACTGAGATATAAAAGAGTGTGATGCATCAATATCAAAAAATACTCTAACTGGTATATTCTGAATCAGAAGCGTACCTTCCATCATAGTCTTTCCTTTCTCTACTACAGTGGGTTTAGTAGAAGATGGTGGTCCAATAGCAAACACCTTCTCTCTGTCCGCCCTAACTGGTTCTGGACACTGGTTCTTATAGTGCTCAACTTGGTCACAGTTGAAGCATTTCACATTCTTCTTCTCTGCAGGCTTCTTTCCTTTACCAGTTCTGCACTCATGGGCATAATGACCCTTCTTATCACACTTAACACACCAAATCAGCCTTTTCCTTCTTAGCGGCCTTCCTTTTCTGGGCTCCTTTCTTCTTAAAGAATTTCTTTCTCCTTCCTCAAGAACCTTAGAACTCAACAAGCCTCTCCCTAGCCGAAACAACAAGCATCTCCTCATGTCAGACGGTTATCTCCACCATCACATCATAAGGTTCTCTGATATGAGTCATAGCCATCCTGCCTAGCTCTGGCCTCAAACCTCTAGTGAATCCCTCATTCCTTCTGACATCAGTGTCAACCAAAGCATAACCATATCGAGATAGCTCATCAAACTTAGCAGCATACTCGATTATAGACATCTGTGCTTGGACAAGATCCATGAACTTCCTCATTAATGCCGATTTGGCAACCTCAGACAAGAGCCTCTGCTCAAACCTTCTTCTAAAGTTAGCCCAAGTCAACTCTTCCTTCGGCACTCCGGCTGTCATACTATTCCACCAATGAAGTGTTAACCCTTGCAACTGTCTAGAGGCTAGCCTTCTCTTCTCTTCAACATTCAAGCCTAAATCTATAAAGATCCTTTCACCATTTAATAGCCAGTTCTGAACTTCAACAGCATCTTCCGTTCCAGCAAACAACTTTCCTCCCATACTGATATAGTCTCTACTCAGCTTAGCATAATTATAACCAGCTGGAACACAGGATTAACTCCACCAACATTCCCAGCAGCTCCTGCTTGCAATAGATTAGCCAACAACTGATACACCATCCCCACATCTATTGGCGGATTTCCAGCACCTGCATTGGCCTCAACATTTTGGTTAGCATTAGCCTATCGACCTTGGTTTCTCCGAGTATTACATCGAGCATTTCCATTAGTTGTGGTGCTTCCTCCACCTAGATTTCCTCTTCTGTTTCCTGCCTCCATATCCTCTTTCTGGTATATCTGCATACGAGCCTTAGTAAGATACAGAAGAACGGTCTAAGAGAGAGGGGAATATGTACTTAGATATATACCTATATTTCAAATACAAGTACATTAATAAAGAATTAACCCAAACCCTGGTCATATTTTTAAATTCATTGGATTATGTTTAAAAAAGCTTTTAGGTTTAACTTTTCTTTTAAAGTTTCATAAACCTATGCCCTGATACCAGCTTGTAACATCCCCCTACTTGGAGGTCCAAAACTAACGGCTACGGATACTGCAGTCATCCGGAGTTATTAATCTTCAAAGACCAAATACGGCGGTGCTAGATTCATTAATGCACAGATCACAGAAATATGGAAAAAATTTAACAATTCAAAAACATATTTCCATATTCAAATCAAAACATTTCATCTTTATTACATAATCCTAAATTACATTACCCACGTTCAGCAAAATATAATTATTACAATTACGCCAAGGGCAACATATGATGATGCCCCCTTGGTTGATCAAAGTATATAGTAAGGCTCATAAATCTGCCTTTACAAACAAACACATAGCGGAAAAGAAAACACTAAATAACTATTTGCCTCCTACACATCTTCGAAAACTTTATTCGTCTAAGAAGAGAACCTGAAAACCTTAAATCATAAACTACTCAAAATTAATTGAGTACCCGAGAGTTTAAGGGGAAAACAAAAACTTTGAGTCAGACATAAAGCATGGTATGAATAATAATCTAACATGTCAATCCTTTTAGATATCTAGTGAGACCACGCCGCTTTGCGGAACGGGTTTTCTCCTCACTAGTATCCTAAAGCCTTTATAAAACCATATACTATACTCCTGAATCCACAATGGTTAAAAACATATATTTTCAAAATATTATGATGATATGCATACTTGAAAATCATTAGGATTTACCATTCCCGGTTTAATTTGACCCCCTGTCATAATTATAGTTTCTAGGGACTATTAACCTTTTTAGTTTTCATGGGTTTAGTAATAACCTTGTTATAACTAGTAGATACCCTGTCTTATTCATAGTTTTCATGGGATCACTAAAAACCTATAAGCTCCTGCTAGTTAACTTAATTAATTCATGGGTCCTCCTGAACCTTTTAGTCCTTCCAATAACTATTCACCTTCTCCTAGTTTTTATGGGTTGACTAGGAACCTATGGATTTATCTAATAACTCACTTCACATCCTAGTTTTCATGGGTTGACTAGGAACCTAATGATATTTCCATTAGCAACTTTCTTATCCTAGTTTTCATAGGTTTACTAGGAACCTATTGACTGATGTCAATTCTTAGTCTTGATATAGTTTTCATGGGTTCACTACAAACCAATTAGCCCCTGCCAACTGTCCTTAATGCATAGTTTTCATGGGTTAACTTTGAACCTGTTGGTTTCCTCCAATAACAACTTAATCATAGTTTTCATGGGTTTCCTATGAACCTTTTGGTAAACACAAAGAACTATCTTATCACAGTTTTCATGGGTTTACTATGAACCTTTTGGACTCCTCCAATAACCACTAAGTTTAGGCATCCTATATTTTTGGTCACCCTGACTCCATGGATGCACTTCTACTCATTCAGGAGTTTAAGCAATTTATATTCACTATTGAGTTAACTTAGATGGTTCTTCTACCCCTTTTTCCCCAAAATACAAGTATGGGTTACTATGTGAATATATTCATATTTGAAGAAGTAAAACAGCAACTTAACAATACTACTCCTGTGGGTTTAAGGTTCTTGAAATACATTTTATATAACCTAATTAACACCTTTTAACTTATATTTTTGTCAAGGAAAAACTTCTTTAAAATCACATACTTAAGTCATTACAAAACTCCTTTATTTAAGCCGTGGGTTTTATTTAAAAATTTAGAGTATGGGGTTTCAAGCCCTTTTAAAACCAAACCTTTCGACTTTGATCGAAAGGTCTTAAAAACAACCTTTTGAATTTAAACCTTTCGAAACCATTAAAACCATTCAGCAATTTAAACCTTTCAAAAGCATTCAACCATCAACTATAAACCTTTTGAAGACATTGAAATTCAAACCATTCGAAAGCATTGGGTTTATACTTAAAAATTTACTTGGGTCATAAGAGAAAAGTTTCAAAACCATTCTCTACTTTATAAGACATTGGGGGAAAACATTTAAACCTTTTGACTTTGTCGAAAGCTCCTGCTTTCGACCGCTTCGGAAGGTTGGGAAGCGGCTTGTATTTATGAAACCAGCAAACCTTTCGACTAGGTCGAAAGCTCCTACTTTCGACCCCTTTTGAAGGTTGGATAAAATATAGGCGGCAATTCTTTTCAAATCCTCTTTGAAACAACCTTTCGAAACCAAACCTTTCGACCTTGTTGAAAGGTCTCTTAAATCCTTTCAAAACCAATCTTTCGACTATGTTGGAAGGTCTTGTTAAACAGTTTATAAAAAACCCAAACCTTTCGACTGCATCGGAAGGTTCAAAACATAAAATGATAAGTGGCAGTAACCTTTATAGAAAGGTTTCAAAACAAAATAGTGGTAAAGCAGTAGTAACCTTTCGACTTTGTCGAAAGGTTTTAAACCTTTCTTTTTAAACATTTGACCTAGTTGAAAGTAACTAAGTCGAAATCTCTAATTCGAAAGCAAAGCTGGTGAAAGCTTTAGTTTATAAAACAAACACACCCCAACCTCTTTGGCCATCAACTTTTCGACTAAGAACCCTTCGACTCTGTCCAATTCATTACGTACCAAGTAACTTGATACCATATGCATTGGTTGACCTTGTCGAAAGCTATAACCTTTTGACTTGGTCGAAAGGTCTGGGTCGGAAGGTTTACTACCATAAAAGGTTGAAAACATGCTAAAAGTATGATTTCTTTGTTTTTAACTTAAAAAGGATAACTTTTCAACTAACCTGCCTTCGTTTGTCAAATTCTCATTGGTTAACAATTTTTTTTCAAAAAATGCTGCCACTAATTTTCAAAAATAAATAATAATTTTTATTTTATAAAATGCCCCTTCTCGTTAAATAAATATATAAAACATTTAAGTCCCATACCTTAAATAATTTTATATATTCATCAAAA
Organism: Allium fistulosum; assembly: GCA_030737815.1. NCBI lineage: Eukaryota > Viridiplantae > Streptophyta > Magnoliopsida > Asparagales > Amaryllidaceae > Allium > Allium fistulosum. Next base: position 298,363,912 of record CM060908.1, on the reverse strand, counting down.
CACTTAAGAAAAATCTGGAAAAATACCAGAAAATCTATTTTAATATGTTTTCCAACATATAAAAATTTCAAACCCAAATAATCATTATTTTAGCCGTAAATAATTTATAACCCAATAAATCATTTTTTTACTAGAAAATTAACATAAAATCCATATAAGCTCAGAAAATTATGAGAAATGAAACTCATCTCCAAAATCATGTTTTCTATGACATAAAATTTTCCTATGTCATTTAAAAATCATTTCATCTTGCTTTTGCCCTAAAACCAAGTATATCAACCCTTTTAAACAACCTTGTTTAATCCATATAAATCATAAATCAAGCATATCATCATTCAATATCGTAAAAATAGATTTATCATTAAAATGAAACCATTTGATGTAAAAATCAAAATAGAGATGTAGAAACTATTATTCACCTTAGATTGGATAAGGAAATTGAAGTCTGATTTAGATTGATTCCTTTTAACTTGAATCCTAAGCTTTTAGTTGATTTTCTCTTCTCTTCTTCCTTCCTAATGGCCGACCTTGTTTCTCATGGTTATAAATATTTTGTTTGAGATAAAATGAATGTGTATGACTAAGGAGATAGTACAAGGGTGGAAATATGGGTGGGTAATTACCTTAATGCCCTTGTGTTTAATATCCTAACCATTTATATAAGTTCATTTGATTTCATTAAGTATGGACACCTAGTTTATTAATCAACCTCAATCTCCTATCTACATTATTCTATTTAATTTATTCTAATTAAATTTCTTGAATAATGTGACTAAAATTAGGGGTGTTACACGTCCTTTCAAATAGAAGTCAACTCAACTTCACTCTTCATCAATTATACATTGTCCATAAAATCTGATTACTCCTTATGGATACATCTTTATGTCATAGGATGAGTAACTTTTGAGGTTGTATACATTTTAGGAACCTTTGGAACTCTTTTCCAATACAGTCACATGTTCAATCATATCAGATTATTTTATTTCTTTTGCATGAAATGCTTTCTACTTTTGTATCATATTCTATACACTTGTCATAGGTACATACTTGTGCGTTAAATACATATGTTTAATTTTATGATAATTCATTAGTGAATTTTAACAAAGTGGGTGGAGACGTTTTGCTATCATTAGATCTTTACTGCATATATCTCTATGTATAAATCCAAAGAGTTTACTGGCTCTTTTATTGCTCCCACTGAATGGGTGTTTTGCCCTTAATCGGTTGAGATACAATTCATCAGTTCCATGTGATAGTTCTCAAAGATATGGTTTAGTCCAAAATTCCAAAATAACTGCACAACCTTTTAAATACTTCTGTTTTTATGTAATTAATGCATCACTTTTATTATGAATACCATATATTTACCTTATAATGAAAATTCATAATATTTATACTAAAATAAAAAATATATTTTTAATCAGTACTGAAAAACCATTATTATTTCATAAATAATACTTGGGGTGTGTGTTATCCTACGTTTGGGCCAAGCAATATTTAATGAATTTAGGCTATGAGTTGATCGAGAAATAAGTCAGGAAGCTTGTTGGTATCATGAACAAAGGATACGAGAGAATGACTAAGTATGAAGAAATCAAATGGATCGGTATCAAATCATATGGATCAATACCGAACCATATGGAGGATTGATTCACTTAGCTAAGGATTGAGTCAACTCAAGAAGAGACAAAGAAAATAAGGCATGTTCCAAACCGAAGAATGGATTGATACTAAACTATATTGGTTCCTAATGTGGGCCTATCTTTGCATTATTGAAGATGAATGCAAAGTTGAAGATAAATACAAGATAAGAGAAGGAGATAGATTGGTACCAAACTATTATATTCATGATATTTTCTATTCCGACTGATATTACTTGCTGAAAAACCGATTCTGAAGGCGTTGACTTGTTCAAATCGAGTCCAACGATCTTGGTGATTGATTTTGTGTATAAATATAAAGCCTAACGCAATGAGGAAGGGATCCTTTTTCCCCTTACTGACTTTTGCATAGATATTGTATCAAAATTCACACCCGAATGGTTTGAACATTAGAATCATTGTTACACGATTGCAATTGCAAAACTAATCAGTAATAAGATTGATAGTGGACGTAGGCTGTTGAATTGAGGCCAAACCACTTTAAGAATTATGCTTTTTTCTCTCTCTCTCTATTTTGATTCTTAGATTTTTAATTTTTTTGTCTTTAGTTTGGGTTTCTGTCCCATTTTTGGAGCAAACATTTTGGTGATTTCATTGAGAAAAATCATTCTTAGGCTTAGACCTTTTCTTTCACTTTGGATTGGAAGAAGTTTAAAAGATAGATATAGAATTTCTTTGTTGAAGTTTAATTGTTACTCGGATTTATAAAGATATACTATCGCATCTAAGAAGAGTGCTCCTAGAAAAGAGCAGGAAAAAGCCACTACATTTAGAGCCATTGTTGAAGGAGATAATGAGTATCTCAATGCGGAGAAGAAATGAATCAACTAACTCTCGGAGTGGTTTTAAGTGCACCGGAGATTGTAATAAAGGTGGAGTTAGATCGCACGATGGCAGAATTGAATAAGAAGATGCCAAAGAGCCAATTGGCCATCATGAAGGAGATAAAGAAGAATTTTATTATGATGTCCCAGCCACCTCAAAGGTGTAAAAAGAGCCATAGAGATTCATTATCTTCAAACTCCAGTGAAGAAAGTTCGTATTCATTAGATCAGAATCGAAGGGATGACAAGTAAAAGATGTGGAGGAAGGATGCAGAGGCATCAAAGAGATAAGTAGTGGAAGCTAGAATGGTGGTTCCACCACCCTTACCGATTGGTATCGACCGGTCCAAATCGACTGATACCAATTGGTCGGGTAGGTTCACCTTAAGAGACTCCAAGGATAATTGTAACACCCTATATATTTTATAACCTTATTTAAGATATTTAATTAGTTAAATTAAATTAAATAATGTAAAGATTAATAGGTTGAGATTTGATTAGTTGGAGGTAGCCGTGCCATGTTAAAGGGGTTAACTAAAATGAAATAACACTAGGTAGTGTGCTAGGAAATGTGAACGGTATTTTGGAAAATAGCAAAACTTTATACCCTAAACCCTTAGGAAATGGGTAACTCACGTTCATTTTTCTCATTTCATTAAAAACGAAAATTTCTAAGGCCGGCCACCATTTCCAATCTCAAGAGAAGAAGTAAAGCTAAGATTCAAGAGGAAAGAAGAAATCAACTAATTCAATACTCAAAAATCTCATCTATAATCTCTAAAGCTAAGGTGAATAATTATTACATCCCTAATACTTTTAGTTTTTGGTTTTGTGGTAAGATCCGAAATGTTTTTGCTATAATATTGCAATGTTGGATGTTTTAAGGGGTGTATATATATATATACTTATTGTTGGTGAATTTATAAATGTTTATTCGTGTTTTATGATATGTTTACCACGAAATCCCTATTTAATGACATCCGAATACCTTAAAATTTAAATATAGGTCTAGAATAATATTTTAGAGATGGGTTTTGATTTTCATAATTTTCCGACTTATTTCGGATTTTATATGAATTTTCGAATGAAGGAAATTGTTTATTGGGTTTTAAATTATTTTCGCCTGAAATAATAATTGTTTGGGTTTGAGATTTTAATATGTTAGGCAATATATTAAAATATATTTTCTGGAATTTTTCCAGAATTTTCCTAAGCCATTTTGAGGGATATATAAAATTATTTAAGGTATGGGACTTAAATGTTTTGTATATTTATAAAGGAGAAGAGGCATTTTGCAAAATAAAATGATTTATAAATTCTGGTAATTGCAGCAGCACATTTTTGAAAAGCATTTTATTGACCAATGAAAATTTGACAAACAAAGGCAGGTCAGTTGAAAAGTTTCCTTTCTAAGTTTAAAAACAAAAAACACTCTTTTTCCATGTTTCAACCCATACGGCTGAATACCTACCATCCCAGAACCTTCGTCTCAGTCGAAAGATTAACTTTTTATAAGGTAAAATTTAAATGCATAGGGTATCAAGTAATTGGTATGTAGTGAATTGAATATAGCCGAAAGGTTCTAAGCCGAAAGGTTGATGGCCTAAAAGGTTGGAATATAATTGTTTTATAAGTAAAAAGCTTTCGCCTGCTTTACTTTCGAATTAGAGCTTTTGACTTGGTCACTTCTAGCCAAGTCAAGATAATTAAAAGAAAGACTTTAAAACCTTCCGATGTAGTCGATAGATTTTAGAAGCTACCGCCATTACTTTGTTTTGAAACCTTCTGGCACAGCCGAAGGATTTCCACTAGTTTATAAAAGTTTTTGTTTTGAACCTTCCAACCCCGTCGAAAGGTTTACTTGTTTTTAAAATTAGCCATTTCTCTAATGCTTTCGAAGGGAAGCTTTCGACTTAGGTTGTTACCCTTGTTTCATGAATATAACCAAAGGCATTCGAAAGGTTATTCAGGTGTTTTCAAAAGGTTGTTTTAATAAAAATAAAAGGTTTTAAATGATGGTTTCCAGATTATTTAAAATTGAGCCCAGTATGCCTACGAAGGGTTTCTGTTTGAAAAGGTTTTATGTATTCGAAGGGCTCTGTTTCGAAAGGTTTATTAGAAGTTTTCGAAAGGTTTTTGATGGAAGGTTTTCCAAAGGTTTTTCTAAGGCAACGACTTAAAGTGATTTTAAAGAAGGATGTCTAAGGTTTATAACTTCCGAAAGGATTGCTTTGAATAAATTCAAAAGGTTTTAGAGATGATTTCGAAAGGTTTAAACATGGATTTTGAAGGAGGTAGTTTCAAATTATGGAAAGAGGTTCTTTCAAATGGTAAATTGTTTTCATCAACTAAGTTTTAAGAAAAGGATATATCTCTAACATGGTAATATGATTTGAGTAAAGTATGAAGACTTATTTCTTTTCCTTGTTTGAAGTTTGATTTAAAGGTTTAAATCATTTTGATGTTGTTTTCAAGGAAAATTATAGGAGGGGATCCTTAAGTATAAATGGCTCAGATATTAGAAAACCAAATGGGACTAGTATGGGGTCGCGCCCTATACATTAGCTTGTAGCCCCAGCTAATTATTGTCCAAAATTCCAGTGTGTAAGGCTTGGTCATAGGTAGACTAAAATTATGATTACACACCGAAAGGAATAATGTTGTATACAGATAGGTTATTGGTAAGCCTGGAAAACCATTAGACTCGGGAGAACCTGGGAGATGATTAAGTTAGGGATAGACCGTCCAGAAGTGAGATATTTAACAGATAGTTTAGGCCAGACCGTCCTGATGGGAAATGTTAAACAGATAGATAAAGATAGATAATCCTAAACATGAATATCTAAAAGATGTTAGGTAAATTTTGATTATGTTGTCTGGTAGGCCCGAGTCAGCCAAATATTAAAAGTTATTTGTGTTGAACGGGTAGTTCATTATTACCTAATAATTATGTTGGTTTACATAATGTTTATTTTGAAGAATTTAACCATTATGGATGAAGGTGCATAGTGTATGGTTATAAGAAAGGATTTGCAAAGATATGTTTTAAAAAGGATGTTAGTGAGAGGAAACCTGTTCCGCTAAGCGGCATGGTCTCACTCAACATAATTAAACCGGGATATATAGTATTATTCATAACAGGCTTTATGTCTGACTCGAAGTTTATGTTTTCCGCTTAAACTCTAGGGTACTCAATATTAATTTGAGTAGGTTGAGAGGTTAAGGATCTTTTCAGGTTTTTAGAAAGTTGACGAATAAGCTACCGGAGGATGCTGGAGGCAACATATAGCTATTTAGGATTTGCTGCTTTTATTTATGCTTAGATGATTTTCCACTGTGTTATGATGTATTAGGTTTATATGACCATTTGACTCTAATCGATCGAGGGGGTATCTTCATATACCGCTCTCGACGTAATTTGTAATAACTATATTTAATCTGTGCCTGGGAAAACGTTTAGGTTATGTGACGTGAATGTGGAAATATTTTTATATGGAAATGTAGTGAAGTAATTTGTGATTTTGGAAATCTGTGTTTTGTTACATATTCAAGTGCTTCTGATATGATTGATACCATTAACATAGCCATATTAAGTCGCCGGAAGCTAAAACTGTAGATGACTGCAGCATCTGTAGCGCTTAGTTCTGGGCCTCTAGATTGGGGATGTTACAATAATATTCAAGATGTCATTGATGTTGGTGGAGATGGACAAGCTACTGGTCCTTAGGTTAGTGGTGATTAGACCAACAATGCAGAGCCAGCTTGGAGAGGACGAAAGCTGACAAGATGCTAGAGAGGGTTGGTATAAGTGTTTTCCCCAAAAATAGGGAAACTTAAACGTTATGCAATAAACTGAGATCGTTTGCGGAGTCAAACACTCGGAAGTGTTAATGATGATCATTGTCCAGCCATCCGAGGCAGCGAGGAGTACATTGCTGATATGGTTGAAAGACCATTGAGTCAGAATCAACACAAATGTGATGATGAATTGGGTTCATCAGTTAGCTGAACTGCATTCACTGAGGGTATTCTCGAAGAAAGGTATCCAAAGAAATTCATGATGCTAACTATGCCAACTTATAATGGCATTGCTGATCCAAGGCAACATCTATCGAAGTATGGATGGCACATGGACAGTGCCCGCATAATGGACGCCATCAGATATAAATGTTTTTTGATATTCCTAGAAGGAATAACAATGATGTTGTTCACTCAGTTCAAGCCAAGGTCCATATCTTTGTCTGATCTGTTGGCTAAGAAATTCATGGAGCAGTTCCAGGTTCGCACAATGCGACCGAAAGATGTTATGTTATTATATAATATGCAACAAAGGTTCGGAGAGACTTTGAAGAGCTTTTTTAAGAGATTCAATGCTACAGTCATATAATTGAGCAACCCTGTAGAGGAAATTATACTAATGGTCCTAATGAAAGGGGTTCACCTGAAGACAGATTTCGGCAGTTTGCTCGAAAGAAAGTAATCGTCTAACCTATAGAAGTTTTACTACAAAGCTTCTTAATTTCTTTACTTGGAAGAGGAAAACTTGGCTGTAGGATTGGCTGTTGAAGGTCACAAAGGACTGACACATAGCAACATCGTTATTAAACAGAGTGGTGATAGTGCTAGAAATGTTGCGTAAATGTTGGGAATAATAATGTAACAAGGAAGAACCGGGGGACTAGTGACAAAAAGTAGGATAGCAAGAAGCGTTTGGGGGTATACTGGACTCGAAGACTACCCGGAATTGACTAATTCCATTAAAAATATCTACCTTGCGACCCAAGGTATGGAGCATTATAAGAAGCCACTTCGAGAGAGGATACTGAAGAGGAAATATTCTCGGGAAAGTATTGTCGCTTCCATGAGACCTATGGGTACAATAAAAATAATACAGATATTTGAGAGATGTAATTGAAGATATGATCTGAAAAAAGAAATTGCACGAGTAAGTCAGAAACACGCAGGCTGACGAGTAGGAAAATCATTAATCTTAAGGATGGTATGCCCAAGGAACCAGGCTGCGTTTAGGGGAAGGGGCCAAAGTAGCCACTTAAAGGAATTTTGATAAATACAATTTTAGGAGGTTCTCATTCTGTGGGAAAGAGCTGAAACGAAATGGAGCGCAATGGTAGTTCATTGAGCCATGTGCCTCAAGAAACATGTTATGCCATAGAGGAAGGAATTCTGGCAAAGCAACCGAAACCGATAGATGATGATATTGTATTTCGGAGTAGAGATGCATATAGGGTTGGAGCATCGACGTTTGAATCGAGGGTAATTACAACCGTGATTGGGTCGGCAACAGTGCACCGAGTCCTTATTAATTGTGGGAGCTCGATGAACATATCTTTTAAGAAGACCTTTGATAAGATGTTCGTAAGTGAGAAGGATCTAAAGCCTTGCAAATCTCATATTTAGAGATTTACCAATGATGCTAAGGAGCCTCTTGGGTGCACCAAATTGCTAGTTGAGTTGGGATAAGGAGACCAAGGTGGTGTGATTGCAGATGTTTATGGTGGTCAATGTATTCTCGGCCTACAATGCTTTTTTTGATCGACTGGTCCTTACCAAGTTCAGGATTGCGCTCGCTCTATGGTGTTTGATGATGTTCCCTACTGAGAACATAGTAGGAGATAATATAGGGTGGCCAGAGCATAGTGCCGTGTTACGAAGTTTAGAGAAGCAAGCGATAAGAGAAAGGGAAGAATGCAAAGAAGCCTCTCTGCATCAAATCCTTAGAAGTGTAGAAACTACAACCTAAGCCCTAACTTCGATCCAATAGCAAGTTTATGAAACCTTTGGACCTAAGAAAAGAGTTAGAGTAAGTGAGGACGGCCCTGACGTAGCTGACGATCAACATTTCGACTAATGCTGAAGATCCTACGAGGATTCTCAAGTTCGAGTCTCAACTCAGTTTGAAGGTAAGGAAGGAGTTGGTAGGATTTATCTAGAAAAACATGGACATGCTTTCTTGGAAGCATTTCGATACGTGTGGAATATCACTTAAAGTTGCATGCCATGCATTGAATGTAACCCAATTTACCCTCATGTGAAGCAAAAGAGGCACATCATGGAGTCGTAGCAATCTGATACAACGAAGGAAGAAGTGGATAAGCCAAAGGTAATGGCTTTATTAGCGATGCATTATACAAAGAGTGGGTATCAAATCCTGTGTTGGTCACAAAAGCAAATGGGAAATGGCAGACGTGCATTAATTATTTCGATTTGAATAAAGCATGTCTGAAGGACTACTTCCCCATGCCTAGGATCAACCAGCTAGTAGATGGAACATCCATAAATGAATTACTATCCTTTATGGATGCATATTTCAGCTATAATCAGATTGCGATGCATGTCCTAGATCAAGGGCATACTGGTATTATTATATATTTGGGTTTGTGCTGTTATAGAGTTATGTCGTTCGATCTGAAGAATGATGGAGCTACTTACCAGCAATCGATGAACGAAATGTTTAAAGATCGGATCAGACGAATAATGGAAGTCTATGTAGATGATATGCTCATGAAGTCATGACGATCGACGGATCACAAGAGCGACCTATCTGGTATGTTCGACATGCTTCAGAAGTATGGAATGAAATTGGAACCGCTAAAGTGTTATTTTGGAGTTACATCAGAGAATATTCTGGGTTTAATTGTAAACTCAAGGGGCATTGGAGTTAACCTAGAACAGATTAAAGCATTGAGAGAAGCTACTACCCTGAAGACGAGGTGGGAAATGTAGAGCTTGAAAGGGTAAGTCGTCGCATTGAATAAATTCATTTCAAAAGTGACGGATAAGTATATATCATTCTTGATGCCCTCAAGAAAGAGAAAGGAAAGTTTATGTGGACCAAGGAATGTCAAGATGCCTTCTAGAATCTATTGGACCACATAGAGAGAGCACAGATACCATTGAAGCCTTTGGAAGGAAAGGATCCATTTATTTAGTAAGCGGTGTATGCTTATGCACTAAGTTCATCTTTGGTACATGAGGAATGCAAGATCCAAAGGCATGTGTACTACATCAGCAAATGGTTCACCAAAGCAGAAAAGAACTATTTGGAGTTAGGGAAGCTAGCATACTATTTGTCGATTGCTACGAGGAAGTTGAGACATTACTTGTAGGGTCACCCAATAAAGGTATTGATTTATCAGCCACTAAGACAAGTACTTTGACCCGAGACCTTGGGAAGAAATATCAAGTTGAGCCAATATGGTATAACATACCATCCTAGGAAGTTAATTCAAGGAGAAGCATTGGTAGATTTCATTACTGAATTCACCGTCTGAGATGATGACATGGAAGAAGAATGGGTTCAACTTTCTCAATGGAAGCTGTATGTAGATGGAGCCTCCAATGAGCATGATTCTAGGGTAGGAGTGATTCTTGTAGCCTAAAAGTGCAAAGAATATGATATGCTTTAAGAATAGAGTTTTGAGCTATAACACCATGCTTTTTTATGTTAATTAATTAAAAACAAATTTACTACTAAATAGTTAACAATGAAAAATAGAATTTTTGCAAATTTTAGAATTTGGCTACGAAACTTGCACCATTGTGTTCATGGTGATTTTTTGATCAACTTTCATATATAATATTTTTCGATCGGAGTTCAAACGAAAAAGTTATTAATGTTTGAAGTTTTAGCATCAGAAATAATTATATATGTAAATATGGAATTATTGCTAATTGGTAAGGTTAGATGTTAATAAACGTTAACATTAAATTAAAAATCTTAGAGAATTTATAAAAAGAGAGAATTGAACGAGAACAATTAACGTAGGAAACAAATACACAGAATGAATTCAACAGAGCAAAGAAATTAACAAAAATCAAAGAACGAAACAAATCATCATTTAAAACATACACAGGTCGACCCAAAATTACCCAGGTCAATCGTTAGTGGTCGACCCTAGATAGGGGGCGGTCGACCCATGCTTGTCTAAAAGCTGCAGTGAATTATTTCCTAAACGACTCGGATTTGAAATGGTTTGATCCAACGGTTAACACTAATTGAACCTTTGCAAATATAGACCTAGGGCTAGACCTGTCAAACGGGTAGGGTTGGACCAAAGTGGGTTAGGACTTTTACCCAACCCATTTAATACAGGGGTCAGTCTGACCCAACCCATTTAATAAGCGGGTTTCCCCTTTAATCCACATAAAATATGAGGATATTGCCTATTACTTTCTAGGTACAACTAATAGTCACCATGAAGAACTACAGTGTGTGTTCATAAGACGAAGTATTTAAGCATTCTATATTATTCGTAATTTAGGAGGGAGTTCATCGGTTGAAGTCTCACCCGATTGCGAGTTAATATGAAGAAGTCACTGCAGTCTAAACTAAAAAAATAGTGGCTTCTGCGTAGGCAGAGTTGAAACATGTAGATGCAGCCTGTTATTTTCTAAGAACAACTACTAGTCACTATGGAGAACTATAGTGTGCATTCACAAGATGAAGTATCTGAGCGTTCCATATTGTCCGTAATTTAGACAGGCGTTCATCGATCGAAGGCTTGCCCGATTCCGAGTTAGTATGAAGAAGTTAGTGCAGTTTGAACAAAAAAATAGCAGCTTCTGCCTAGGTGGAGTTCAAATATGGGGATGTAGCTGTTATTTTCTAAGTACAACTATTAGTCATCATGAAGAACTATAGTGTGTGTTCACAAGATGAAGTATCCAAGCATTCCATATTGTTCGTAACTTAGGTAGGTGTTCATCGGTCAAAGTCTCGTCTGATTCCGTTGGACTTCATCAACTTTTCATACACTTCGCATATTATTACGTTCAAAATAAATACAAGTGTGATGTTTAGAGTAACAAGGAATTTAGATATATGAAAAAAAGATATATAAAAAGGGGTAAACCGTATTTTGTACTGTCTATTTCAAGAAAATAAAACGACAGTTCCTTAAAATCATAAACACTGCTCAAATATCTCCCCTTTTTGATAAGATATGGAAATTTACTATTTTAACCTTTATCGAGTAGAAGTTTAGTTCCAATGTATTAAAATGTGGTAAATCCCAAAAGTTGAACATTAAGATATAAATGAAATAAAATTGCAAATACGATGGAAAGTAATGAAAAAGAAAGTATAAGAAATATGCAAGAAGAAGAAATAAAGAATGAAATGGAAATAGAAATAAAAGTTGGAGTAATGAAAAAATGGGCAATGATACTATGGATTTGATAAAAAGGAGTGGTTAATGAGCTTGAAGAAGAAAGTAAAACGCATAAAAAAGACCTAGGGTTAACTATAAGATTGTAGAGGCAATGAAGGTAAAAGAATGTAAGAATGAGAATATATGTATGTATGTATGTATGTATGTATGTATGTATGTATGTATGTATAAGAGATATGTACATAAGTAGCCTCGAATATGCTTGTAGGATAGGTGTGAATTATTATAATTAAATATATAAATTATATAATGAAAGTGATGAAGGTCATTGGAGTAGGTTGGAATGCAAGGTCGGTAGGGTTACACAACAGAAGTCTGCCCACCATAAGAGGCTATCAATTGTTGCGTAACACCATACTAATATGGGACATGTCCAACCATAGAACCCATGGAGAGTATACACTTACGTATAGATGAAGGGGACCCTCAGGATACAGTGGTCTGCTTCAAATTTATTTTAGAGGAGGGTATTTCCTTGATTGTACTAGGCAATCTAAACGGATAATGAGCGGGATTGTGCATTATGCAACGAGTGTTGGTACCAAAATTTAAAGGTAGGGCTGTTATAGTGCGAAAACATCATCAGTCCTGAGTAGTCAACGATATGGATAGGGCTACACCTAGCAGGTCTTTGTCTATAGCCTACCCGTGTGGACCATGCTGGATCATGCATCGCCATAGTTGTTTGCTAGTTTGTTTGATAGGGCAATGCTAGTTAATCCATAACGAGATTCCTTCAAAGCATGGACGGGGTGGTTAGTGAAGCCAAGTCCACATTAGGAAGCAGACAAAGTAGAAAAAAATCGCCAAAGAGAATACGGCAAAATGTATGAAAGGCCATCGAAATGAGTATGGTGAAGTTTATGAAAAGTCGTCGGTACGCACCGTTGGACTTCATCAACTTATACGGTAACGAGATCGTGACACAGTAAGGCATTGGATCCTGAAGGGGTGCCGAACGAGAGATACTAGTGGGGATAATATCTAGGTCTATTAGGGGACCATAGGATATATGTAGATATATACATAGATATAAATCTACAGAAGATAGATGAGAATGGTTCGTATGCGGATATGGAGTCGAGGCGACTAATAAAATGTAAATAAACATAACATGAGATAGCAAACAATTGGAATAAGATAGTGTTATGTATAAGATGTATAATTTACCAGTCACCAGAACGTTGTTCTAACTCCCTCCTCGTTACAACCCATATGATAGTGAGAAGGACAGTTACTGGTGCTTGGCGTGTTCGATGCTGACAAGGACAGTTGATGTTGAAAAGTGTCAAATCTTAGTCAGTAGTTATGTGATCTATTATATTTTAATTATTCCACTGTAAGTTATTTCGTTGGAGCTCTGTATGCATTCTTTTGTTTTACTTGCAGGATACCAAATCAATGATCCATGCTTTAGTGGACTTGGGTTTTCGATTTAGTGAAAATTTAGGCCCACTGGGGTGCAGGTTGTTACATTTTGTATCAGAGCTTAGGTTAGTCGATTTTGAAAAATTAGGAAACATCGAATGAACATATTTATACTTTGCCTTTAAATATAATATATGTTAAATCCTAATAATTCAAACTTTTAGTTACATATGGAAAGTTCCTAAAGCTGAATGGTACATGACTCCCTAGTCGGGCCTTAGTAGCCCAATGCTTGTGGATCCTCATATGATTGCCGATTGATGATATATAATAGGTCCAGATAAGGGGAAAATAAGAATCCATATGTTATAGATAGTGGGAGATGTGGAAGTTCCTAAAGAAGGGTGTGAAATGGTCACTCCTAATTGGTAATTGGATTTTCAATAGTGAGAAAGGAACAAGATAGTAAATTGAAGAAAAGATGTTCTTAAATGAATAGTTAGAAATCAACTAAGAGTCCAACCCAATAGAAAATAGTTTTAAAAGTTGAGAAAAAATATAATTATTTTAAAAAAGTAAAGAATCAAATATTGGATTCTGGAGAAAAATATATGATATTGGATTTTGGAAAAAGTAGTTATATAATAAAAGTTTCGTTGAAAGTTAAAATGAAAAGTTTCCATAAAATGGTTTTACAAAAGCAATTTTTTTGAGAAAAATTATAGAGCATATATAGCTCGCTAGTTTCTTTGTAAAGAAAGAAAAGTGTAAATATGAAGTTCTAATAGAAATAAAGATTTGTACAATTCTAAAAATTTCAACGAAGGAAATTTTGTAGAAAGCTATTTCTTTTGAAAGGAATATAGAAGAGCAATTTAGCTCGTGGGGTCTTTGCAATGAAAAATTTTAAGTTGTAAAGAAATTTTTTTATGGGTGGACAATAGGAAATGGTACAAGTTTGGAATATAGGTAAATAGTATAGAAATGAAGATTTGGAACCCTAAAACAAAGTTGTATGCGAACCCATTACAATGGTTTAAGTAAGAAAACAGTAAATTAAGAGAAAACAATTGAATAAATACAATTTAGGTAAAGGAATTGAATAGTAGAAAAGTTATGAAATATAAATAGAAACGAGGTTTGATTTATTGTAATTAGGTTGGGATTTGACATATTTTAATTCATTGGAATGAAAAGGGATAATAATTGTTAACCAAAAAATGGATCAACACCCTGGATTGAGTATGAAAGCACCATCCTTGTTTATCAAGGCAAATCAAATAGAAAAAGCAATAGTAAATCGTAGAAAAAGTAAAGGGACAATAGACTTTTATATTGATTCGGCTATTAACAAAGCCTACGTCCACTTTATTGCTTTTATTGATCAACTGCTATTACAAGAGATTTTGGATTATACTATGATTCTTCTTTCCTAAGTTAGATCAGGGCACCATTGTTAGAGACAAACAGAAGGATCTCAATTTCCCTTTAATAGCTATTGTAACGGAGAAGAAGAGTGAAGAAACAATGATAGAGCTTCCGTAGAGATCAAGTTCAGAACCCCCTTTCTGTTGAAGGTAGAATGGTATTTATAGGATTTAGAGAGCACTTGGATCGAAACCATTACATCAGAAGCCTATAGTTACCCATAGGAAGAAGCACGATAAGTTTGGAGTGCTTCCGAGCTAACATTTTGGATCGGTACTGGTACCGATCCAATTGGATCAGATCGGTACTGATCCAAAGAGTTATGCAATTTTTGCACAACCTTTATTCAGTTGGTTTCCTTGCTTGCTTATGAGGTTCTCCATGTAATTTCATAGTTTGTTGACTTGTTTTGATGATGGTTCACCTATAGGTTTGACTGAACTTTAGTCTGAATCCAATAAGTCTTTACTTCTTGAACTTGGATGCTTGGATTGTTATCAAAATTTGTAGATAGGCTTAGTAGAGAGGTAGGAAAATGGCGCAAATGGTTTGGAGGAACCTCAAGCCAAACTTTTGGATCCGTATCGATCAAATTGGATTGGATCAGTACCGATCCAAAGTGTTGGCATATTTTTGGGTCAAACTTTTAATGTTCCTTTGTCCCGTACTTTTAGGCCTTCCGGTCAAGTCTCGAGTCATTATGGCTTAATCCGAATGTTCTAACTCCTTTTGAATTCTATTGGGTTAGAAACCCAATTAACATTTACCCTCTAGAGCATCCTTCTTTGGAGATAAGGTGTGCTCTGAAAGTAACTGCCTTTGAGTTTCCGCTTTAAGGAGTTTCACTCGTCGTAACTGGTCATCTTGAAGGGCTACCTATAATGCACCAGTTAACTGTTATGTCCTTAGTGGGAACCTCTATTATTCGTAATTATGGAGTGATGTTGATTTGATAATTTTCGAAATGAATATAAACGTCGAGTAGGTCGCATGAGGAAGATTTGAGATTATTCGGAGAAGTAAATTTGGATTGGTACCGATCCGATCGTATCGGTACCGATCCAAGTACTTCAAATTTTTGGCGACAAACTTTCCTCATTTTTGTATGAGCCGACCCCCCAATTCATATCATTTCTACACGATCCAATTTCTAGCCTTCTAGCCAATCTAATCCCATTCATACCCCAGTTTGCCAATCTGGCTGCTTCATCCACTCGAAAGTCGCCGCTGTCGATCCTTGCTTCCAACGCCACCAACCGTCGCCTCTAGAAGCTGCTGCCACCGCTCTATTATCGTGATTTCCTCTAGTTTGAGGTGTCACCGATCCATAAATGCCCTAGTTTGGGTTGTCTTGCATCAGAGATCAGATCACTTTTCTCCATTTCGAAGGTTGGTGATTTGGATTTTGGCACATCATCATCGATCAGTGATGAAGTCATGTTGGTTACGGATACAGTGGAATATTCGAGTTGATTGTGACTTTGTGGAAGAAGATAGTAAATGGAGCCTTAAGTTCTTCCCAGAACGAAGCTAGTGTTTTTCTTCGGTACTCGACATGTTTTTCTATCTTCATCTACTGAGTCAGAATTAACTTGTACCGAGTTTCACAGTCGATCCCGGCACGACGCCTTTTGGATTGATTTTGGTTTTTTTGAGGGGTGATAATTGCTTAGGGTAGTGCCTTGTACGTTGCTCAGGCTGTTATCACTTCCCACAAAACTAAAATCGACTTATGCTAAGAATCCTCTTCCCGATTCGGACCCATCGATCTATAGTTGCTCACTTTGGACTGGTCCTATTGTTGCACGGTCGGTGTACCTGGAATAGGAAGAGCTTTCCATGTCACTTTGAACAATGGATCTGTTATCAATCGTTGATCGATAACGGGTAAGTATAGATGAATAGAAATTAACAAGTGATACAGATCGCTGTTTCTGGTGTAAGTGAGCCATCTACGCGGAATATTTTGTTCATAGCGCTTAGGACGTCAGACTCCTTCTCACTTAGATTACACATCACACACACTCGCAGTTAATACTTGGAATCCGATCGGTGGTTGATACACATCCATTTTCTTCTGAATTTCAAGTATCAACTATGTTAGGGTCTATAGTTTAGAGATTTGGCGCACCTGGCTGTTTTGAACACAAGCTTTCTATATAGAATGACGCGCGAATCTTCTCAACGCAAGTCAATTGAGAGAAACTCGCCTATTTCTGAAGCAGAATCTTTGTCGATCCCGGTGGGTTCTGCTGCTTCCATAATTTTGGGTCAATATGGTCGTCTGTTTCCAATTAGCCCCGCCGTTGATCGCGCTCCTCCTAATTTCAGAGTCTTGCTCGATCCTCTAGAGAAAGCTCCTTCTATCCTTACACACAGGATGTTGCGAAGCATCTGCTCGTAATATGGTATCCTAGAGGATGATGTGCTTCTGCCATCTAGAGGGGAATTTGCTCATAGGCCACCTTGGGGATATGTGGCTTATCACCGCTATATGTGTATGTATAGTGCAGTGCCCCCGTTCAATCATTTCTTAATGACAATACTTCAGAATATAGGGTTGGCTCCATTCCAAATTCTTCCAAACGGGTACGCCATGTTGACTTGCTTATATGGTCTATTCATGTTGGCGCTTAATCGTGCCCCTAATTTTGCCGAGTTGCAGTATCTCTTATTATTAAAAAAGAGAGGCTAACCCGTCACTCGTTTATATTGAGGTGCAACGCATCCGAAAACTCATACTTGATCTTCCCAACAAGGTTCCCTCATTCAAGAATAAGTTCTTTTTTGCTAAATGTCCAGAAGGATTCACCCATCTATGGAACAAGGGGGCAAGTTTCTGTCACCAGGCTTGGAACTTCCTTTAATTACTATAAGCCTTTTGATCGATTGTATATTCCTTACAGTTCTTCCGAAGATCAACAAGGATCCGACACTTGGTATGGTTCTTAGTGCTTGAAAGCGGTTGATGCTCAGGAGCGCATAATCAGGCTCTTGCTCATGGATGAAAACCTCCGCCGATGTGGGCTCTTACACCTTGGGAGGTCTGTTGAATATGTTGGTGCTCCTTCCCACTCCAGAGCCTGGACCTGCTTTATTTCCTCTTTCCATGATTCTGGTGGGGATGATGATGATGAAGGGGAAGAAGAAAGTGACCCATCCGACGGGTCCGAGAAGACTTCTAAAGAGATCCATGATCAAGTTGGCGTCGATAGTCCACTCAAACTGCCATCGATCCTGGAGGAAAAAGAAGAAGAGTTTGTTCAATGAGCATGCAAGGCTCCGTTGATTGAAAGGAAGAAGGAAGGAGAGACCAGCAAGGGGCACACTCTAAATGAAGAAGAAATAGATTGGGATACTGACACTGAAGAGGGTGATACCCACTTAGGCATCGTAGCCTTGGAGTTGAGCCCCGAACATACTCCCTCATCTCCTTTAAAAGAACATATTGAAGAAGCTTCTCCCAAGAATAAACCTGCTTGTAGCTCCTTGTCGGAAGGTGCCAATATTTACTTGGGAGACATGGGCCACATTTTTGTGAATATGGGTGACTTGATGGATGACATCACTACGGAAGGATTTCCTTCCCAGCTTACTCAAATCATCCCTCTAGGAGTTAATGCCCTGATGTTAGTCGGCGGTCGATTTGGTTTGTGTACTCTGCTAGGGTCATCAGACTGTAGCATGCACTTCACTACGATCACACACTTTATATTACCGTTATTGTCTAGGTTGTTTTAGTTCATTGAATGCTTTTTTCCTAAAGCCGTCATATCATTTGCTGCAGGAATCATGACCCATGGATTTTATAGCGACCTTGATTGAGTACTGGAGTCTCAATGTTCGCAGAGACGTTATTCCAAGTATCATGGTTTCCGGAAGACTAATGAGGAAAGCAAGAGGAGGAAGGATAGGGAGGCAAAAGAGCATCGTCGCGCTGAGAAAGATCAAGGCCATGAGAGAGGAAGTGGTTATGAGAAGAGGAAGAGTCCGATTGACCGGGAAGATTCATCGAAGAAGCTGAAAAGAGACCAAGAGCAGGATCTTGCTTCACAGCTTCCTGCTTCCACTGGAATAATCGTTTTTGCTTCCGCTGTTATGACCTCCCCCACTCATGCAACTATGATCGCTTCTCTCCCAGTTTCTATGCGTGCTTCTTACATTCTCCACGTTGGTTCCCCGCATTTGCAGGCTGCATTCACCCACTTGTTTTCAAGGGGGGTTGTTTTCAATAAGCCCAATTTAAAGTTGGTTTATGCAGAAATTTATTCGGCCCGTCTCTACGCGATTCAGAGTGGTTTGGAGCAAGCAAAGGGGTGGGAAAAATTGTGTATGTAGCTTTCCACTATTAATCGAAAAAATTAAAAAGAAATCTCTCATTCGAGTTCAAAAAGGATGAGTACGAGAAACAGCTTGCAGATCGTGATGCGTAAATTTAGAGGCTGAAGAAGTAGAGGGATGATGCCCTTAAGAGGGAAATTAAAAGTGCTTCTTTGTTTAAGGAGCTGAAGGGGTCCATCGATCGGGCTGCACTCATATTTAGAGAAAAAATAAAGAACTGTCACACTGATGAGGCGGCCTTAAAAAACTAAGGATAAGCGAGTCGATGGTTGAGATGGAGAAGAAAACCATAGCCGAACAGGCTCAAAAAATTGCCTCTCTTCGTGAGCAAATTTTGACTTTGGATGCCGAGAAAAGTCAGTTGGCGACAGAGAAGGCCAGTGCAGAAGCCAGCTTCTCGGTGCTTCAAGACAACTTCGCAAAGAAGATGGAAGATTTGGATGCTACTATTTTAGGTTTCTATGTTAATTTCGCTGCATTAGGGGAGCCTCAGTTACTTGGCTATGCTGTTCTCTCCCACATTTGCTATAGTCTAGGAGGAGGTTCTAGCCCGATTTGAAGACATGGGCGGCAGTTACATCGAAGAAGAATTGGTTCGAGCATACCTAAACGAAGAATCTCACCAAGGTTTAGTGGAAGGCTAGAAAATCCTAAGATTGGAGAAGGAATGAGAAGCCACTGATGCCACGACCACCTCTAAAGCTGTTACTGAGCATTTCCCTATACGCCTGGGTGTGCTATCTTCGCATCTTCATATTGGTGAGAGGATCGTTTCTACTTCCCCTGCAATTGTGCAACTGACAAAGGAGAGTGATGACGAAGGCTTTGAAATTGTGACGCACGAACAGACCCCCACAGCAGGTAATTTTCTTGTCTCTCATGTGCTTGAAGACTTCCAATTTATGCTTGATGAAATTTCTGAGATAACCGCCCTTTATTCTGATATTATAGATCAACCCACTCTTCCTGCTTAGTTACCTCCTCATCACGATGCTGGATCTACCACCATCCTGAACGAACAACCGTCGTCTCTCTACGTCTGGCACGTAGCCCAGTTCACAATCCAAGCAAATTGTAGCGTTGCACAGTTTGGATGACTCCTCTATATCTCATGAGGAAAGCTTGGTGGCTACTGATACACGGGAGCAGGCGGGTCAAGCCAGCCAACCAGAGAAAGTAGAGATCGAGCAGTTGACGATCGAGCAACAGTTGATAGCAGTGAAGAAGGAGAAGGTTAAGGAACAAAAGAGGTTGTCAAAGAGTGCTCTCAGATGCCACAAGCACAAGGGCAAAGGAGGATCCACCAGTGGCCATGCTTCGGAGAGCAAGGTTGCCTCAAGAGGGGACAAGCCTGAGAAGTTGCCGATCAGAGGCGGGAAAGGTAACCAGGTTAGTAGTGAGAAGAAGTCATGAGTTTTTTGATTACTTTTTGTACAAGTGCAAACTTTGTACTTGGCATTTCTACTTATTATTGCCAAAGTGGTGTTTGTATTTTCTTATTCTTGGCAGATGTTCTGCGAGCACGGCCCCCGCTGTTTGTTGTACATCAAAAACACTATAAGTAATAAAACTGTTGAAATTTTGATTGTAACTTTATTTTGTCTACTCATCTTGCTTCATGCACTTATGCCACTTCTTATTCATCACTATTTTGTTTAGTCCCGTAATTATTGTCAAAATTCTTTGTTTGGAGAAATGGGCCTGTAGAGTAGTTTTCCTTCCAACTAAATGTTGATATGTGTGTGCCCCTACTTTACATGGTTATTTTCTTCGAACGCTTGACAAATGACCTGTTGATCCGAGCAATTCCTTGGATGTTTGTAACCGAATCTACTTCGCGTTTTCTATCTTCAGGAACTTATAACTCGAGCGTTGGAGATTTTATCGATCAACGATCAAAAATCTTTCTCGATCTTTAGTTGTGTGACATAATTGGACTCACGTCAATTACTTTTGATAGTGGGAGTAGATCCTTGTTAGTCCTACAATAGATGAGTTTCCCGGTGTTGTTAGGACAATACCGGTACTTACAAGATCTTAATGGTTTGCTGATGGTTCCGGAGCAACATCAAGTAGTGCTTGCGTGGAATACGCGGCTTACGAAATGCACAACTTTTTGAGAGTGCATGGCTTATGAAATGCACGGCTTATGGGATTGATAAGACCTGTCGATCCAGAACGGTTTGGAACTTCTCGACATTGCCAATCTTTGGGTAATGTGAGGAGTTCATGCTTCGAGAGTGTAGTTCCACGGCTCAAGAAGTGATGCGCGAATTATGGGATCGATATGACCCGTCAATCCGGAACGGTTTGGAACTTCTTGACGTTGCCAATCTTCAGGTAACGTGAGGATGCTTCGAGAGCGTGGTTCCAAAGTGATGCGCGACTTATGGGAGTGCACAACTTAAGTAATTATATTTGCTTGGGCCTAATTCCACAACCCAAGAAACGGTGCGTGGCTTACGAAATGCATGGCTTTGATTTGGGCCTCATCGGTGTTGCCGAAGCCACACCGGTTCTTAGAAGGTGGGGATCGAGTTCCGTCGATCCAATAGATTGAGTCGATTTGCTTCAGTCAACTCGGCGGGTTTCTTACTTGAACACAGTTCCATAGGTTCAAAAAGCATATAGGTAGAGCGTACTTGGACGTGGTTCCACCATCTCAAGCAACAATTGGATGGTTTTGATTCGATTTGACCTAGTCAACTCAACATGTTACTTTTGTGAACACGGTTTTATTGGTTAAGAAAGCAAAACAATTTTATTAATAAAAGTTGGGCAAGCCTTGCCTATTTACAATGTCTCCAGTATTTTAGGGATGACTTATTTGCGGGAAATAGGAAATACATAAGATAGTCTTAGATAAAGTAACAATGTAGCGATTTGCTGTTCCAAGCTTGAGGAATTTGGGTTCCATCGATGGTCGTTAGCTTGAATGTGCCATCCCCTAGCTTCTGGCCGGTCCCATAAGGCCCTTCCCAGTTTGGTCCGAATTTTCCTAGTACAGGGTAGACCCATTTGAGGACAAGGACTCCTACTTCGAAAGTACGGTTATGGACTTTGGAATTGAAATATCATGTAACCCTTTTCTAGTAAGTAGTAGTCCTTAACTTTGTTTCTTCCCTCTTCTCATCGACCATATTGAGCGACTCGAGTAGGAGCTTCTCGTTTTTCCTTTGATTAAAGTTTTGGCTTCGGCTCGATTGAAACATTGCTTCTGAACCATAGCCAGGGCAAACTGGGAGTGCCCAGTTGTAGATTTGTGTGTTGTCATGTAAGCCCATAGTGCGAGTGGAAGTTCATCAATCCAATTTCCTTTAGCTTTAGTTAGCCGCTTTTTGATGGTGGACTTGATGATCTTGTTCACTGCTTCCACTTGCACGTTTGCTTGTGGATGTGCAACAGCGAAAAAGCTTTTCTCGATTCGGAGGCATTTACAGAAGTCTTTGAACTCAGCGCTTTCGAATTGAGTCCCGTTATTCGTGATGATTTTTTATGGCACTCCAAACCTGCAAATAATGTTTTAGTGACAAAATCAATAACTTTCTTTGTGATAATAGTGGCTAGCAATTCAGCTTCGACCCATTTGGTGAAAAAGTCAACAACAACTATAGCAAATTTGGCTCCTCCTTTGGCCATTGGTAATAATCAATCAAATCGATTTCCCAGATTGCGAATGGCCATGGGCTGACCAACTGTGTCGGCTCTATCGAAGGAGCTCATTTGATCTTGCCGAATCTTTGGCATTGGTTGCACCATCTGGCATAATCTGCTGTATCATGGTTTACTGTTGGCCAAAAATATCCATATCGAAGGACTTTCTTTGTGAGAGTTTGCCCCCAGTGTGATCTCCGCAGTTTCCTTCATGAACTCCTCTGAGGATTCTTCGTGCTTTGTCGTTAGTCACACACCTAAGCAATGAGGTAGAGAATCCCCTTCGGTAGAGCACCACATCCTATAGTACAAATCGCGACGCCTTCTAAAGGAGCTTTTTCCGTTGATCCTTGTCTACATGGAGTGTTCCTTTAAGTAGATAGTTCTTGATCGGTGTTATCCACATTTTCGATTCTTTCGTTGTTTCAAAAACCCAATCTATATCCATCTTGCTTATGCTTGGAGCACTCAGAGTTTCGATTGGGACTTGCCCCAAGGACTGAGTTTCTCCAAAACTGGCTAGTTTGACCAGATAGTCTGCCTTCATGTTTTGTTCCCTCGGGATATGAGCTATGATGTAATCTTTTATGTCATTCAACAATTTCTCCACTTTAGATAGATACGGTGCGAGGTTCTCTCCCCGAGCTTGGTATTCACCTTTCACCTGGCAGACGACTAGTTGAGAATCGCTATAGATGTGTACGGATTTTATCCTGAGCTCCTTCACAACTTTCAGCCCAGCAATCAATGCTTCATATTCTGCTTCGTTATTTGTTGCGGGAAATTCCAAGCACAAGGTGTAGGAAACGGATCGTCTTTCGGGAGTCTCGAGCACTACTCTTGCCCTTGAGTAGAAGTTGTTAGATGCACCATCGACGAACATCGTTCAACGTGTTTCCACTTCCGAGTCTATTTCTTCTTTGTTATCTTGTATCGTAAACTCGGCAATGAAGTCTGCCAGCGCCTGCCCGTTGAACGCTCTTCGAGGATGGTAAGTAATTTCGTATCGATATTCCATTTGATAAGCCGTCAAGAGGTCTCGGGGCAGCACAACACTTGCTTTAGGGGTTGATCTGTTAGTACTTTGATCGGGTGTGACTGGAAGTATGGTCGCAACTTTCTAGATGTGATCAAGAGGCAGTATGCAAGTTTTTCCAATTTCGGATAGTTCTTCTCGGCTCTAGTGAACCATTTACTGATGTAATATACGGGTCGCTGGACCTTAGCTTTCTTGTACGAGCACAACACATAATGCATGGGGTGAGACTGCTAAGTAGATGTACAAATCTTCTCCATCTACCGGATTAGACAAGATTGGTGGGGTTCCATATGTCACAGTAGCTTTTCGAATGCAGTTTGACAAGCTTGATTCCATTCGAAGTTCTTATTTCCCTTCTTTAGCATGTTAAAGAATGGTATACATTTGTTGGTTACTTTTGAGATGAATCGGCTGAGTGCTACAACTTTTTCATTCAAGCTTTGTAACTCCTTCTTGTTTCTCGGGGTCTCGACTTCTCGTAAAGCAGTAATTTGTTCGGAATTTGCTTCGATGCCTCTGGCACTTACTATGAATCCCAAGAACTTTCCAGAGGCTACTCCGAAGTGACATTTAAGTGGACAGAGTTTCATTCCATATTTGCAGAGTATTTCAAACATTTCAACGAGGTTGTCCAAGTGATTTGCAGCTATGCACGATTTAACCAACATGTCGTCTACATAAAGTTCCATAGTCTTCCCGATCTGTAGTTTGGATAAGGCATTCACTAGTCGTTGGTAGGTTGCCACAACATTCTTTAAGCTGAATGGCATTACTTTACAGCAGTATAATCCCATATCATTAATGAAATTGGTATTTTCCTTGTCAGGTTCATGCATTATGATCTGGTTGTATCCTTAGTAAGCATCCATAAATGATAGTAGTTCATATCTAGTTGTACCATCCACAAGTTGGTCGATTATAAGCAGAGGAAAGTTGTCTTTTGGCAAGCTTTGTTTAGGTCCGAGTAGTCGATACAGGTTCGCCATTTTCCATTGGAATTCTTAAGTAAGACCGAGTGGATACCCATTCGGGGTATGCTGTGTCGTGGATAAAACCATTCACCCTCATCTTATTCACTTCTTCTCTCACCGTTTTAGAGCGTTCGGGTCCTAGGTTGTGTCTCTTTTGCTTCACTGGTGTATATTTGGGATCAATATTAAGTGCATGGCATGCAATCTCCGGTGAAACTCCATACATATCGGAATGTGTCCAAGCAAATACATATAGGTCGGCGTGAAGAAATTTGATGAGTTCCAATCGCATCTTGTTTCCAAGATGTGATCCAATTTTTAGGACCTGTGTAGGATCATCCATATCGACTGGGACAAACACCATCAATTCTGCTAATGCTGCCCTTTCCTCCCTTGAACTCTTGTTTCTAGGATCCAAAGTCTTGTCGAATCGGCTATGGTCCCCAAGCCAAGGATGGTTCTATAGTTGATATTCGGTAGGCTCACGAATGTGGAGAGTTCTCCCTACATTCTTCCCCTTTTCTTTTCTTCTAGGCTTGCGTAGTTCTATGATGTAGCATTCTTTAGTGGCACTTTGGTATTCTTTTGTAACATCCCGTATCTGGAGACCAAACGCTAAGCGCTATGGATGCTGCAGTCATCTACAATATTAACTTCTGTTGATGAAATACGGCAATGTTAATGGTATCCATAATATCACAAGCACTTGAATATGAACAAAATCACATATTTCCAAAAAACAAAAGTTTCAGTGATTATATTTCAAATAAATCATACCCAGGTTACATAAATCCCAAACATAATCCCAAGCATTGATCAAATATAATTTACAACAATATGCCAAGAGCGACATATGAAAAAGCCCCCTTGGATGATCAAAGCAATATAGACATATTGTCTTAATACACAGCGAAAACAAATTTAAAACAGAATCCCTAAATCAGCTATCCGTCAGCCACCTGCTCGTCTTTGGATGCTTTATTCGCTAAAATCTGTTAAAACCTAAAAACCCAAACCCTCAGCCTAGTCAAATCAAATTTTGAGCACCCGAGAGTTTAAGGGGAAACAAAAACTTCGAGTCAGACTTAAAGCCTGGTATGAATAATTTCTGTTACATCTCAGTTTACTGATAAATAGTGTGCCAAGCCGCTTAGCGGAACGGGTTTCCCCGCACTAATATCTCTTTTCAAAACATATACTTTGCAAATCCTTTCCTGTAACCAAACTGGTTAATCAACAAATTTTAATAATATAGCAATATCCATTATGCTAAAAACAGGAAATAAAATAGACTATCTGATTAAATCTGAACTATCTGTTTTTTACTAGACTGTCTGTCCTAAATTCTGAGGTAACTGCTCTTTTCTGGACTATCTGTCCTAAAATTGGTTATACCAAAATCCATTATGCTAATAAATGAACCATCTGTTTATATCAGAGATGACTGATCATTCTAGACTAACTGTCCTCTGGGCCGACTTCCCTCAAAATGGACTAACTGTCCGAATTTAAAATGAGCCGACAGCCCGAATTTTCTTTTGGGTTAACTACCCATCAAATATCTGGGCTAACTGCTCTACAAAATATCTGAGCTAACTACTCTTTAAATTTTCCTTGAAACCTTTTCATAATGATTTAATCCGTCAAATCATATATATACAAGGAAAATATACCTTTAGCTTTACTCTAAGCTATTTTTGCCATGTTATATATACTTTACTCAAAATAATGTTGATGATGTTCAATAAGGATTGTCTATCCTTTATAATAAGTTAATGTCCTTTATAACTTAAAACACTTAGGCTATCTACCTAGTTCTTATATGCGAAACCTTTGTTTAAAACCTTTAAAAAACCTTTCGAAAACATAGAAGGTAACTCCTTCAAAACCATTTACAAAACCCTTCGAAAGTATTGAAGGTAACTCCTTCATATCCTTTAAATAACCTTTTGAAATCATTGAAGGTAACACCTTCTAAACCTTTTAAAAGCCTTCCTTTCTCAAGCTTTAAAACATATGACATCCACCTTTTAAATCCTTTAAAACTTAGCCTTTCGAATTTTTTTTAAAACCATACCTTTCAACCTTGTCGAAAGATCCAACCTTTCAACCTTGTCGGAAGGCTTCTTTTCGACCTAGTCGAAAGCCTGGGATATCTCCCCTATATAATAAACCTTTCGAAAGCAATGCAACTCAAAACCTTTCGAAGACATTGGATTTAATTTAAAAAAGGTGGAAATCCTTTCGAAACTTATCAAAGTTAACTACTTTGAAACCTTTAAAGTGTTTCGACTTAAGAAATTTAGATTATGCAAAAAGGATCAGAAAAACATTGGAGTCGAAAGCAACTGCTTCGAAACCTTTATAAAACCTTTCGAAACCATTCGAAGACGATGATGTGTTGGTATTGGAATCAACCCTTTGAAATCAATGGAGAAAGGCAACAAGTTTTAGAAATCAAAAGATAACCTTTGACTCCATCTGTGTCGAAAGGTTAGGAAGCGGCAACTATGCTTTCGGCCTTATCGAATGCTATACCTTTCGACCTAGTCGGAAGGTTTCATTTAAAACAAGAAAGCAAACCAATTGTTTGCACAAAAAATGGACAAACACCTCAAAGTTGTATGATTTAGTAGATCTTATGTTGTTCTTAGTGATTTTGGAGGTTTATGCAAATATACGAAAAACAGGGGCTAAACTGTAAAAAGACACGCAGATTTATAGTGGTTCAGCCAGAATGTGCCTACGTCCACTTTATATGTTATTTCTCTTCTTTTGTTGTGATTACAAGTACAAAGCTTTGGTACAAGTAAAAGAAAGTTGTTTGAAAGTTCCTTCCGTGCTTGAGCTCTCAAACTTGTCCCCCATTGTCGTACCCCTGCCCCTCTATTTATAGAGTGAGGGTGGGAGCAGGGGTCTTGGATGTATATAGCTGCTGGTGGGCCTGGGCTGATGTGATCTGGCCTGGCACGTCTTGGTCCGGCAGCGTTTGGTCCGGTGGTAGGAGGTGAGTTGGTTCGGCGAAGCATGGGAGGTGAGTTGGTTCGGCGAAGCATGGGGATGAGTTGGTTCGGCGAAGCATGGGAGGTGAGTTGGTTCGGCGAAGCATGGGGATGAGTTGGTTCGGCGAAGCATGGGAGGTGAGTTGGTTCGGCGAAGCATGGGGATGAGTTGGTTCGGCGAAGCATGGGAGGTGAGTTGGTTCGGCGAAGCATGGGGATGAGTTGGTTCGGCGAAGCATGGGAGGTGAGTTGGTTCGGCGAAGCATGGGGATGAGTTGGTTCGGCGAAGCATGGGAGGTGAGTTGGTTCGGCAGAGCATGGGGATGAGGTCCTGGTCCGGCTAGGTGTTGGTCCGGCTTGGAGTTGGTCCGGCTTGGAGTTGGTTCGGCTTGGAGTTGGTCCGGCTAGAAGTTAGTCCGGCTAGGTCCTGGTCCGGCTAGGTGTTGGTCCGGCTAGGATTTGGTCCGGCTTGGAGTTGGTCCGGCTAGGAGTTGGTCCGGCTTGGAGTTGGTCCGGCTAGGAGTTGGTCCGGCTAGGTCCTGGTCCGGCTAGATCCTGGTCCGGCTAGGTGTTGGTCCGGCTTGGAGTTGGTCCGGCTAGGAGTTGGTCCGGCTAGGTCCTGGTCCGGCTAGATTCTGGTCCGGCTAGGTGTTGGTCCGGCTAGGAGTTGGTCCGGCTTGGAGTTGGTCCGGCTTGGAGTTGGTCCGGCTAGGATTTGGTCCGGCTAGGAGTTGGTCCGGCTAGGAGTGTGGTGGTTCGGTATTGCTTCATTCGGTGGTTGAACCGGTGATGCTGGTTCGGTATTGATGTGGAGATGTTTGGTTCGGTAGGTGTTGGTTAGGTAGCCTGTAGACTTTGGTTCGGCTAGGGTTGGTCAGGTGGTGAAAATTCACCCAACATTTGCCCCCCAAAGCAGGGCATATGTTTAACATATGTTGTGCTTTGTTTTAGTTTGTCGATCTCATTCGGTCTGGGAACCGAACTGGCTGGTCGGGTCAATCAACCTCCCCCTATAAGTATGAGCCTTATATCTCTACCATTCTTTACCGTTTGAAGACAGCCAAATCGAAATTCTCGTCTGCCGAATCAAAGTCATTGCCGGATCATCCTTGACTACCGAATCAGGTAGTTACCGAATGGCTCTTATATTTTGAATTACCAAATGAATCTGCACCAGAGGTACTTGAGTGCCGAATGAGCTTTGATATTGGGAATGCCGAACGAACCGTGATATTGAGAATGCCGAATGAACTGTAGTATTGAGAATGGCGAACGAACAGTAGTATTGGGAATGCCGAATGAACTGTGATATTGGGAGTGCCGAATGAACTGTAGTATTGGGAATGCCGAATGAGATTGATGGTTTGAATACCGAATGACCTTTCGGCCTTGAACTACCGAATGCACTTTTAGGACTTGAATTATGAGTGAAATTCCCGACTGCACACACTCGCTTGTTTACTTCCTTTATTCTAACGACGCACTTCTTTGTGTTTGCAGATAAATGTCTTGTAAAGTTGAAACCCGATCAGAAAAGAGGAAATCCCAGGATAGAGACAATCCTTCCGCAGTGCCCCCAGCTCAGTCAGAACCGGGACGTCATGGGCCTACCCCGAGGTCACTAGTGGATGGGTAGGCCCTCAGGAACTTCTAAACTCACCTCCCGACTGTTTCCCAGGCTTTCTCAAAGGCGAGCAGCTTGATGTTATCTCCCGCTCCTTTGGGATTGATAGAGTGCGCATGCTGTTGCCGGGGGAGGCAGGTGTACAAGTAGAGGATGATGACCAGGATGGTCAAGAAGCAGGTGCTGGTAAGTCTTCCTTTCTGGTCTTTCCGTTAACTTGGTTGCTTATCACTAATGAATTCTTTCTTTGACCGGACAGGTGGGCAACAGTGCAAGGATAAAACTCCGACGCGGCTGGCTCCTTGATTGGACCTGGATATCTTTTGGTGGGCTTGACATTGTTGTATACGTTAGTCTTAAAACAGTAATGTAACTCTTAGGTTGTAATTATGCTACTTGTAATAAACAACACTATTCTTGACGTGTAATTTTTTAACTTAAGCTGATTCCGTCGTTTTTTGAATGCTTTTGTTATTTTCACATGTTGTATGTGAAATATAGCTATGCATATGCTTGTAATCCAGTTGTGTTTAATGCCAAGTTCTTGCTTAAAGCATAATTTCATGCCTTATAATGCTAGTGTGATGTATGAATAAATTATAGTCAGGAATTTGTATAAAAGAAGAAAATACCGCCTTTCATGTTCTAATTGTAGATGGCAGTTTTGAATATTTTTGTACGACCGAGGATGGAGCTCAGTTGAATGTCCTGCTATCCAACCGTGAATTCCCATTCCCGCTGGTGAGTATCTTCTACTCTGTGTCCTGTACTTCAGGGATTGTTATAGAGGATAGGAGAAAAGTTCTTTAAATAGAATTGAAATATGTGAAAGAGTAAAAGTTCCAATCACGGAAGGCCTTCGGTGTGCTTAAGTTCGTGGCAAACGGGTTTTGTAGTCACTTTCCCTAGCTGTGGGTCTTGGAGACATTCGTCACCCATCTTACGCCTCCGCGGGGAGTTAATTCTTTTTTACCACAGCCGCACTTAAGACACATCGGAGCCGAGATCGCGCACAGTAACTACCCGGGCCATTATGGCCCGTAATCGTGGGTATTATTCGATTTACTGTGGCCGGCTAGCGTGGGTGCCGATCGTCAACCATGAACTACCCCTGGCTGGCCACACCTTATGTTGGGGCTTATAATCGGTTCACAGTTGCCGGCGAGCCGAATGCCGTAATGAGCTGCCTCGGCTATAGTCGGCCTTCTCGGTGGCTTATAATCGGCTCATTACAGTTGGCTTTAAGGGCCGTCGCGAGCAATGAGTTAACTCGCAGCAGAGGGATGCCGGAGCGAAAGTGTCTCATTGGCGAGGGCATAGATTCGCATAGTACCTGTTAGGTCTTGTCCAGGTGAAGTTGCACTGTGGAGTGCCTTGCATAGGATTTCGTTCAACAGAAAAGGATAAAGTTAACAAGCAGCCAAGATATGAAGGAACAAGTTAAAAAAGAGACAAGGTTTTTTAAAGTGGTTCGGCACGAAAATGCCTACGTCCACTGATTCTCTTTGTTAATTCGCTTCATATGGGCAGTACAAGTTAAGAAAAGTATCGACGGAGGTGTTGGATGTTCCATGCCCTCTGGAACACCTCTCCATCCACTGTTGACAAAATATAAGCTCCGTTCTTGTAAGGTGCGATGCTTGACTTCGGAGTTATACTGTGCTGCCACTTTTTGTTTGTGGGCTGCTGCTTTAAGGACTGCATCATTTCTTCTTTCCTCAATTAGATCCAAAGACATGAGGAGGAACTCTTCATTCTCTTCTGGGTTGTAGTGGATCCTGCGGTGGGGAGGCATTATAGTTTCAACTGGGAGCATAGCCTCCGATCCGTATGCCAAAGAGAAAGGAGTATGCCCCGTTGATGTTCTGAAAGATGTGCGATAAGCCCACAGTGCCATAGGAAGTTCATCCACCCAAGCGCCCTTTGACTTTTCGAGTTTCTCTTTGATTAGAGTTTTGAGAATTTTGTTGACGGCTTCGACTTATCCGTTTGCCTAGGGATAAGCTACGGATGAGAAGCTTTTGTGAATTTCGTGCCCTCGGCACCAGTTGGCGTACTCCTCGCTATCAAACTGAAGTCCATTGTCCGATGTGATTTTGAATGGGACTCCGTACCTTAGTGGTTGATCGGTCAGAACTCTGATGGAATGAGATTGAAAATAGTGACGCAGTTTCCGTGATGTGATTAGTAGGCAATAGGCTAGCTTCTCAAGTTTAGGATATCTGGTTTCTTCTTGTGGGGGGGGGGGGGGCGTTTGTATTTAACTTCGTCTTGAGTGGCCAGGAAGATGTTTTCGATCGTTTCATTTAAAAGGGTGTAAGCGTCAAATTTCGGTCCTGGACGATATAGACACTTTGCTTCTTTCTTGCCCCCAGCATTGTCTCTAGAATCATTTCTTCGAATGTCCTTTGCTACAGCGGGCGCGTCGCTGTGAGCCACCTTATTTTATTGTCCTGTCTGCCTCTCAGCGGCAGCGTCTTCAAGTCTTATATATTTTCCAGCTTCATGGAAGAAATCGGGTAAAGTAGCTGGTTTTTCTTTGGTCAATCTTCTAGCAAATTTAGTATCCGGATGCACACCACTACAGAGGGCCATTAAGATAAGCTTCTCATCGACATCTTGGATTGCGGCCGCTGCGGCATTGAATCGGGTTAAATATTGCTGCACCTTCTCTCCAGGTTTCTGTTTGACGCTGGATAAGGGATAAGCGTCCTTAGGTTGTTCCACATGGATGCGGAACTGACTGATAAACTTTTCTTTCAACATTTCCGACGAGCTGATGGATCCTTGGGGTAGATGGCAGAACAAGGAGGTAGCTAGATCTGCTAAGAATAGTGGAAAGCATTTGCACAGCACTCCTTCTGTCGCTCCACTCATGAGCATATGCTGTGTGTATCTCTGTAAGTGTACAACGGGGTCAGAGGTTCCTTTGTAAGGTTCCATTGTTGGCATTTTCCATTCTCGGGGGGTGATGGCAATTTCGATATTGTGGGCGAAAGGGCTGGTTACCCTAGCGCCTATCCCTCGATCTCTTTGTTCCCGTTGGATGCACTCTCTGAATAAGCGTGCCATCCTTTCATCAGAATTTGGAGCAGATAGAAAGGAGTTTGGTTCTGTTCTATGGGATTGATTCCGTCCAGATGACCTGTAGGGATGGTATCGTCTATCGTTCCTCATATTTTCCAGCGGTTGCCTTTGATCTTCTGGGAGCATGCTAGGGTCAGCTACAGTTGGCCCTTGCCTTGATCTTCCCCTGCTGGGTTCTGATCTAAGCACTTCCTCGGGTCCAACTTCGGGCTGGACTCTAGCTCGGCCCCGTTCACCGGCGTTTCCGTGGTTAGGCAGTATGACAGGCTCAGCTACAGTTGACCTCCGTCCGGTACCTCCCCCGTTGGGTTCGGTACCAAACGTTTCCTCAGGCCTAACTTCGGGCTGTGCTCGGTCTCGGCTCCTACCATGGCTACTTCTGCCGTTAGCTCCTTCGAAGAAGGAAGATCTTTGTTGTCTCTGAGATCCTCCAGACTGGGACTCGCCCAATGTTCCAGTGTTGCGGTTGGATTCTTCAGCATCCCTTAAGCGTGACATGAGATGGTCCACCAAGGCTTCCTGCTGGGACGTGAAGCGGTTAGTTACTTCAACCACAACTCTGTCCAAATCTGCCCTAGTAATTGCTGTAGGCTGTTCTGTGGCAGGAGTGGCCGGATTAGCCTGTCCTTCATTTGGTACTACTGGAGGAGGACGATTTACTTGATTCGTGACAGCTGGATCTGGAAGACTGCTAGATGCGATGTTTTTTCCTTTGTTAACATCTTTTCTCTGTTTGGGAGGCATGTTTTCCAAGTGGCGGACGATGCTGTTAGGAAAACTTGTTAAGTGGATGAAGCTGAAGCTTCGAGCTTCTAGCACTCAGTGAAAGCACCAAAAATGTTTGCACAAAAAATGGACAAACACCTCAAAGTTGTATGATTTAGTAGATCTTATGTTGTTCTTAGTGATTTTGGAGGTTTATGCAAATATATGAAAAACAGGGGCTAAACTGTAAAAAGACACGCAGATTTATAGTGGTTCAGCCAGAATGTGCCTACGTCCACTTTATATGTTATTTCTCTTCTTTTGTTGTGATTACAAGTACAAAGCTTTGGTACAAGTAAAAGAATGTTGTTTGAAAGTTCCTTCCGTGCTTGAGCTCTCAAACTTGTCCCCCATTGTCGTACCCCTGCCCCTCTATTTATAGAGTGAGGGTGGGAGCAGGGGTCTTGGATGTATATAGCTGCTGGTGGGCCTGGGCTGATGTGATCTGGCCTGGCACGTCATGGTCCGGCAGCGTTTGGTCCGGTGGTAGGAGGTGAGTTGGTTCGGCGAAGCATGGGAGGTGAGTTGGTTCGGCGAAGCATGGGGATGAGTTGGTTCGGCGAAGCATGGGAGGTGAGTTGGTTCGGCGAAGCATGGGGATGAGTTGGTTCGGCGAAGCATGGGAGGTGAGTTGGTTCGGCAGAGCATGGGGATGAGGTCCTGGTCCGGCTAGGTGTTGGTCCGGCTTGGAGTTGGTCCGGCTTGAAGTTGGTCCGGCTTGGAGTTGGTCCGGCTAGAAGTTGGTCCGGCTAGGTCCTGGTCCGGCTAGGTGTTGGTCCGGCTAGGATTTGGTCCGGCTTGGAGTTGGTCCGGCTAGGAGTTGGTCCGGCTTGGAGTTGGTCCGGCTAGGAGTTGGTCCGGCTAGGTCCTGGTCCGGCTAGATCCTGGTCCGGCTAGGTGTTGGTCCGGCTTGGAGTTGGTCCGGCTAGGAGTTGGTCCGGCTAGGTCCTGGTCCGGCTAGATTCTGGTCCGGCTAGGTGTTGGTCCGGCTAGGAGTTGGTCCGGCTAGGATTTGGTCCGGCTTGGAGTTGGTCCGGCTAGGAGTTGGTCCGGTTAGGAGTTGGTCCGGCTAGGAGTGTGGTGGTTCGGTATTGCTTCATTCGGTGGTTGAACCGGTGATGCTGGTTCGGTATTGATGTGGAGATGTTTGGTTCGGTAGGTGTTGGTTAGGTAGCCTGTAGACTTTGGTTCGGCTAGGGTTGGTCAGGTGGTGAAAATTCACCCAACACCAATCGAAACCTTTTTCTTTTAAACCTTTTTGACAATTTCGAAGGCTTTTTGTCGAAAGTTAGCAGGCGTATTTTCTTTAAACCAAAACAAAACTTCATCTCTTTCGAATGCTATAACTTTTTATCCCTAAACCTTTTGACCTCTTTCAATTCACTACATACCAGTTGCCTGATACCTTGTGCCTTGGTATTTGATCTAGCCGAAAGGTTTGATACCTTTTGACCTTGTCGGAAGGTCTGGAATGAAGGCGGAAGCTCTGCCGAAAGGGTTGAAATAGAAGAAAAACTATTTATTTGTACTTTAAAAAAGTTCTTTTGTACCCCACCTGCCTTGTTTGTCCAAATTTGATTGGTTGCCAGAATTTTATATTCAAAAGTGCTGCTGACTGTCCTTATTTGGAAATTTGAATAATTTTGAAAAAGCCCCTTTCTCCTCTATAATTATATAAAACATTTAAGTCCCATACCTTAATTAATTTTATAAACTATTAAAACACCTTGAAAAATTCTAGAAAGATTCTAGAAAATCAAATAATATGTTCTCTTCAACATATAAAATTCTCGAATCCAAACTATAATTTTTTTTCCCATATATAATTTTTATAATCCAAATTAACCTTTTCTTCTATGAAAATTCATAACAATTCCACAAAAATTCAGAAAATCGAAACCCATATCTAAAATAACCTTTTAGATCACCATAAAAATTCACAAGGCTAGCGGATGTCATTTAATAAGGTTTTCATCTTAAAACATGTCATAAAATTTGTATGAACCTACATAAATCATCAACATGTATATATAATCGCTTTATCATTCAAAACATGGCAAATCTTTGCAAAATTATTCGGGTTTAACCTTAAAGCCGAAACCATAAAAGTTTAGAGATGTAAACATTATTCACCTTTTGATTTAATGAATAAGGAGCTTGAGATTTGAATGAGTCTGATTTGAATTTGCTTTCCTTAAGCTTTTCTTTTGTTTCCTTTTCTTCTTCCTTTGTTAATGGTGGCCGGCCAAGCTTTTTAATTTTTGAAAATGAGAATGAACGCGTTTTGAAATACACGGCCTAAGGAAGATGATATAGGAATGGACTCTTTCCCCTAATACCCCTCCTCTAATTCATTTTTTAAACCCTTCATTTAATTTATTAGTTAAAAAGGCACGACTACTTTAAATAAATCAAAGCTCAATCTCCAAATCCGCACATTATTTTATTTAGTTTATCTAACTAAATCTCCTAAATAACGTTGTCAAAAATCTAGTATGTTACAAACTCTCCTCCTTAAAGAATTTCGTCCTCGAAATTACAATAAGGCTCAAAACAACAAGAAGGTAAAACATACCATCAAAACAAGTCAGGATAAGTATCTCTAATCCTGCTCTCAATCTCCTAAGTATAGTCTCTGTCATCGTCAGTCCACTGGACTTTGACTAATCTGACAATCTTGGTTTTAAGCCTCTTCTCATCTCTTGCAAAATGCAAACTGGCTTTCTCACTATGGTCAAGTCCGGTTCTACCACTAAATCATCTAGCACTGTCGGTGCAATAGCAGTCTCCCGGTCTATAGCACACTTTTTGAGATGAGAAATATGAAAAACATCATGGACACCTGCCAAACTGCTCGGTAACTCAAGTCTATACGTGGGCTTCCCGATCCTCCAAGAATAGGGAAAGGTCCTATGAACCTAGGAGATAACTTCCCCGACCTTCCAAATCTAAGCACACCCTTCATCGGTGATACTTTGACGAAAACCTGGTCCCCAACTGAGAACTCCAAATCTTTCCGTCTCTTATCTGCATAACTTTTCTGCCTAGATTGAGCCTCCTTCATCCTATCTCGAATGACCTCAATCTTTTCTGCAACTTCTCTAACAAAATCTGGACCAAGAATCAACCTATCCCTGGTCTCCAACCAATAAACAGGAGATTTGCATGACCTTCCATACAAAGCTTCAAATGGTGCAATCCCAATACTAGTCTGATAACTATTGTTATACGAAAACTTGACTAGATACGGATGGTCCTCCCATGATCCCCCAAAATGCAAAACATAAGCCCTCAACAGACATTCTAAGATCTTCTTAACTCTTTCCGTTTGCCCATCTGTCTGCGGATGGTGAGAAGTACTCATCATAAGCTTGGTTCCTAAAACTTCCTGTAGACTCTTCCAAAAATCGCTAGTGAAGAAGGAATCTCTATCACTAACTATGCTACTAAGAACGCCATGCAGTCTAACCACATTCTTTATGAACAACCTTGCTAAAACAGATGTCGTCCTGGTTGACTTAACTGGAATGAAATACGCACTCTTAGTCAATCTGTCCACTATAACCCATATAAATTCATTTCCCTATTCGACCTTGGCAACCCGACTATGAAGTCCATAGAAATAGAATCCCACTTCCACACTGGCATATCTAACGGCTGAAGCAATCCACTCGGTTTTTGGGGTTCGGCCTTTGCCTACTGGCAATTCAAGCATTGCCTTACACACAAACCAATATCCCGCTTCATTCCTTTCCAGAAGAAACTCCTCTTCATATCCTGATACATCTTGGTACCTCCGGGATGTATAGTGAACTTCGAACGATGGCATTCATCTAAGACTTCCTTTCTAATGTTTCCTACACTCGAAACACATAATCTTCCTTTCTTTCTCAACCACTCTTTCTGGTCAAGACCGAAATCTTTCAAGTCATCGCTCTTGGTTCCTTCCTTTATCTTACTGATCCGTTCAGCTAACACTGGATCCTCTATCTTCTTAGAAGCAATCTGTTCGATCAAAACTGATCGAACTTCTAAACAAGACAATACAACAGTATCACCACTAGACCCTGCCTTAGATCTCCACTACAATCTGCAACCTGCTAATGCTCTTAAATCTTTCCACTTAGCCATCATTGCCAACACTGCATTCTGATGTCTCCTGCTAAGTGCATCTACAACCCAGTTGCCTTTCCCTGGTGTGTACTCCATCCCAAAATCATAAGCGGCTATGAATTCTAACCATATCTATTATCTCATGTTCAGATCCTTCTAAGAGAACAAATACTTCAGTGACTTATGATATGTAAATAGCTCAAACCTTTCTCCCAAAAGGTAATGTCTCCACACCTTCAAAGCAAAAAATCACAGCAGCTAATTCTAAATCATTCGTTGGATATCTGACCTCATGCGGTCCAAGCTGTCTAGAAACATAGACAACCACTTTACCTCTCTGCATCAGCACAGCTCCTAATCCTGTTCCACACGCATTGGTATAGACTACCAAGTCCTGATTCCCCTTTGGAACTACCAACACAGGTGCATAGGTCAATAAGTGTTTGAAACTCTGGAATGCTTCCTCACACTTACCGATCCACACAAACTTCACATCCTTCCTCGTCAGCCTGGTCATCGGTGCTGCTATCAGCAAGAAATACTTAATGAATCTCCGATAATAACCAGCCAACACAAGGAAACTCTTAATTTCGGTTACTGTCTCAGGTCTCTTCCAACTATTCATTTCCTCAATCTTAGTCGGATCTACTAATAACCCTTCCTTTGAGACGACATGACCAAGAAACTTCACCTCAGTCTTCCAGAAGTGACACTTCAAAAACTTCGCTTTCAGGTGATACTGCCTCAGCATCTCAAGCACTACTCTAAGATGAACTTCATGCTCTCTTTCATCCTTAGAGTAAATCAAGATATCATCTATGAAAACCAGCACGAACCTATCCAAGTGCTCTTGGAAAATTGGGTTCATTAAATCCACAAAGAAAGCTGGAGCATTCGTCCGTCCAAACGGCATAACTAACCATTCGTACGATCCATATCTGGTCCTGAATGCTGTCAAAGGTATACTATCCTCTGCTACTCTGAGCTGATAGAAACCCGTTACCAAATCCAACCGAGAAAATACCTTTGCTCCACTTAGCTGGTTGAACAAATCATCAATCCTAGGCAATGGATATTGATTCTTTATCGTCCTCTCCTTCAACTTACGATAATCGATACATAGCCTCAACAATCCATACGGCTTCTTAGCAAACACTGCCACTGCACCCCACGGCGAACTGCTCAGCCTGACAAAATTCTTGCCCTCTAAGTCCAACAACTGCACCTTCAACTCCCTTATCTTTGAAGGGGTCATCCTGCTTGGCGGTTTACTCACTAGTTCTTCTCCCGAAACCAAATCTATCCAAAACTCAATGGCTCGTTTCGGCGGCAATCCAAATATAGGCTCAAACACATCTGTGAATTCTCTAACCACGAAAACTCGACTCAACTCATCATCTGAATCCAATGCACCCAACAAAGCAAACACTGCACCGCTAGATATTCCTATAGTAAAAACAATCCGATCGCTACAATCCGGGTGACAAAGAGATATCTTCCTACCCCGGCAAAATATATTAGCATCATACTCACTTAACCAATCCATACCTAGGATGATCCCAAACCCCATAAAATCAAACACATGCAAACTGCACTCAAAAGTATGACCTAACAGGTCAAACTCAAACTGGTCACACCTCAACCCTAGAGTTGCATACCCTCCTATTAGATTCGTAACTCTTAAGGAAGTAATTAAATATGTGGGTTCAAGGTTAAGCTTATCTATCAAATATCTAGATATAAAAGAATGCAATGCACTAGTATCAAATAAAATGCTAACAGACATACCATGAATCTGAAGCGTTCCCCCAAGAACTGACTTTCCTTCTCCTAGGATGTTGGTTTGGAAGCGGTAGGCTCCAATGCATACACCTTGCCCTTACCATCTCTAATGGACTCCTTGCACTGGTTCTTATAATGGCCTATCTGGTCACAGTTAAAACACCCGATATTCTTCCCCTTAACCACATCCTTCGCTTTCCCTGAGCGACACTCATTAGAAAAGTGCCCTTTCTTATCGTATTTTTAGTAGACAACTTCAAACTTCGCTTTCTTGGCTGCTCCACCCTTCTGAGAACCTTTGTTGGGAAAGAACTTCCTCTTCTGGCTCTGCCCAACCTGGACCACTTTTGCCTTGCTCTTCTCCAAAGACTGAAGGACTTCTTTCTGCCTCAAAGCCATCTCTATAACAATATTAGAAGGATCTCTAAGATGAGAAAAAGTAGCACCAGCCAATTCTGGCTTCAATCCTCTGATAAACTTCTCATTCCGTTTCAACACGGTATCCACCGAAGCATACCCATACCGGGCCAACTCTTCGAACTTACTAGCATACTCAGCAATAGACATCTCTCCCTGCACCAGCTCAGCAAACTGCCTACTCAAAGTTGACTGTGCCATTATTAACATAAACCTCTCTTGAAATCTCCACTTGAAATCCTCCTATGTTACTGTCTCCTCATCAACTGTCATTGTTACACCATTCCACCAAAACAATGCAGTCCCCTGAAGCAACCTGGATGCCAACCTCCTCTTCTACTTGTCATTGAGCCCTAAATCTGCAAAAATCCTTTCGTAGTGCAACAACCAATTCTCCACTTCAATGGCATCCTCCGTTCCCATAAATGGCTTCCCTCCTAGCTTCACATAATCACCTCTCATCTTACCGAAATGATTAACCACTGAAACTTTTGGAACCCCTGCTCCTACGACATTTCCTCCTACCACTCTGGCTACAACTCCTGCTTGCATCATATTCCTAAAAAACTGATACATGGCTTTCATTCTGACCTGCGGGACTTCTGCACCAGCATTCTCCACCTGACCTCGACCCCTCCCTGCATTAGGTCCGACGTTCCATTTGGTGCTTCCCCCTCCTTGCTTAACTCTACATCTACTACCATCCATATTTGTATTCAAACCTCATGAGATATAGAAAGATAACCTAATCAAAGATAGATGAATGGAGATAAAGCGCATACTTATATATAGCAAATACAAGTACGTTACTATAACATTAACCCAACCCCAAATCTTACTCCAATTTCTTCGGATTTTTGTTTTCAAAACCATTTTTTTAGTTAACTTTTTCTTTCATAAACCTATGCTCTGATACCAAGTTGTAACATCCCGTATCTAGAGGCCAAAAGCTAAGCACTATGGATGATGTAGTCAACCACAGCATTATCTTTTGGTGACGATATACGGCAATGTTAATGGTATCCATAATATCAGAAGCACTTGAATATGAACAAAATCACAGATTTCCAAAAAACAATTATTTCAGTGATTATATGTCAAATAAATCATATCCAAGTTACAAAAATCCCAAACATAATCCCATGCATTGATAAAATAT
Source organism: Allium fistulosum (assembly GCA_030737815.1). Classification (NCBI taxonomy): domain Eukaryota; kingdom Viridiplantae; phylum Streptophyta; class Magnoliopsida; order Asparagales; family Amaryllidaceae; genus Allium; species Allium fistulosum. The sequence goes on along the minus strand of CM060908.1, from coordinate 298,323,486 downwards.
AATTTACAATAATATTCCAAGAGCGACATATGAAGATGCTCCCTTGGATGATCAAAGCAATATAGACATAATTGTCTTAATACACAGCGGAAACAATTTTAAAACAGAATCTCTAAATTAGCTATCCATCAGCCACCTGCTCATCTATGGATGCTTTATTCGCCAAAATCCGCTAAAACCTGAAAACCTAAACCCTTAGCCTGCTCAAATCAAATTTTGAGCACCCGAGAGTTTAAGGGGAATCAAAAACTTCAAGTCAGACTTAAAGCATGGTATGAATAATTTCTGTTACATCTCAGTTTATTGATAAATAGTGAGACCATGCTGCTTAGCGGAACGGGTTTCCCCTCACTAATACCTCTTTTCAAAAACAAATACTTTGCATATCCTTTCCTGCAACCAAACTGGTTAATCAACAGATTTTAATAATATAGCAATGTCCATTATGCTAAAAACATGAAATAAAATAGACTATCTGTCTAAATCTGAACTATCTGTTCTTTACTAGACTATTTGTCCTAAATTCTGAGCTAACTGCTCTTTTCTAGACCGTCTGTCCTAATACTGGTTATACCAAAATAGCAATATCTTTTATGCTAGATAATGGGCTATCTGCTAAAAACAGGTAAAAAGGGTAGACTAACTGTCCTAAAAAATTAGCAAAATCCATTATGCTAATAAATGAACATTCTTTAGGTCGTACGTAAGCTCATGTGAAAATTTCATATCGATCAAGATTTGACCCAATTGAGTTGAAACTTGGCATGAACATTCTTTAGGTCGTACGTAAGCTCATGTGAAAATTTCATAGCATTTGGACTTATGGATCGCAAGTTATGGTCAATACGAGTTAAAGTATTCGGTAGGCTGTTCGGTTCGTATTGATCATCTCTTCGAATCGATCGTTCCGAATCGATACTGCGCACGTGATGCCAATTGACATGTTGCTTGCTTTACGGATCGCCCCACATTCGATGCCGAGTTGGCCGAGTCTTCCCAAGTTTCTCGCCTTGTTCGTATCGATTTGGCTGGGTCTTGTTTGTATCGATCGTAGTCGCTATGTTCGTATCGATGGAAATGGCTCATTTCATATCGAGTGTCATTGGTCTGTTCGACTCGAATGCTAAAGCCTTGTTCGTATCGAGTGCCACGGCTCTGTTCGTATCGATGGAAGTCGAGCTGTTCGTATCGATTGTGTGGTCTTGTTCGTATCGATCGAAGTCGTTCCAACTCGATGGATACAAACAACTGTTAATATGATGGATACAAGCATATGGATGTGAGATGATATCGATGGATGGATATGAAGAATTGGTGGGGCATCGATATGAAGAAAGCCATTTGGTTGATGGATACGAACAACGCAGTTCTCTTGATCGATACAAGATAGCACGTCTATGATCGATTCGAAATGGATCGACCCGAAGTCAGATTTCCCTGGATGCTTTATGGACGCGAACAAGGTGACTGTTGAGGGATTCGAACATGATGGTTACGAATGAGGCCACCTCGGATCGATTCGAATCTGATGGATACGAAGTGAAGTTGATTCTTCTGATTTGCGTCGATCATATCTTGAGCACACAAACTCCGATTGACTTGAAATTCGGAACGTTGGCTTTCATTGCTTCGCTTGTCATGTCTTGTCAATTATAGCTCGATCCGGATTCGGAAAAAATACATCGATATCCATAGTGGGCCTACGTACAACCAATCTTCGGGACGGACTGTCCTTGGCTTCCGATTAAGTCCTAGTATCACAGCCTTGCCAAAAGGCGGGTTAACATTTGCCCTCCAAAGTACGTCTTGTGAGAACACGACATGCTTTGAAAAGCTGCAATCTTCGTTCTGAAAAGTTCCATTTGACTTGTTAAACGGTTATCATCTTCGCATTGGAAGTTATAATCTTTGATTGATCCATAGAGACATGAATTATGAACTGTAGACTGCCCACTGTTGTACTGTGTGCTGTTGTAACTGATCGTTGTTTGATGGCGATTATTTGTTTTGTTGTTGTAATTGTTCGTCAGTGGGCATTCGACCTGTGAATTTTGAAAATTGAAAATTAGTTTGACATACATGGATATGTTAACCTGACTCTTGTTAACGTCGCACATTCACGAGTCATCGTCAGTTCTCTCATATCAAATTCCGTTTCAATCCTCTCCTGAACCGATGTGGAATTCGAGTTGTAACAATGCTTGATGGTTGTTTTGGGACGTCCTTTCGTATCGATCCTCTCCGGGACCGATGTAAAAGGTTGAAAGATGGTTTTCGTATCGATGTAATTCGCATTAGTGGATACGAAACAAATATTTTGCATCTATGGTCTTACGAGGGATGCAAACAGAGTAGCTGGTCCTCTGGATACTATTCGTATCGATGTGCAAGTCTTCATGGGTTGCATGTTGATGGATACAAATGGTGCAATTCGTATCGATGTGTCTGATGGAGATGAAAGCGATGGATACGAATAAGTGCTCCGTATTGATGGGATCCAATGTTTCAGAAAGAACTTCGTTGCACATTTTGAATCAATGAGGCTCGAGCTGTTGGATACGAATAGCCAATTTGTATCGATATGGTGAGAGACTTGTTCGAACTGGTCAAAATGACCGGAAGTCGAATCGTTTTTTCTACCTTTATTCCACGTTCATATGAATACCGCTTTCGTACTTAGAAATTTTTTAACTTGCATTATTTCCTCCGGCCTTTGCATCGATCAAAAAACTTGGAAACAGAAATTCTTTTTGCCTTCGAATCGAAACAAGCCTTTAACCACTGCCTTTGAATCGCTCAATTGCTCGAGAAAAGAAAATCTTCTCCCCCAAGTCTACCAACCCACTAATTCCTTGAACTAATTGTTGAAATCAGGTAATTAATCGAAGAACTTGTATTAAGAACGATGAGGCTTGGGTCCACTTGCCAATCCATTTGTATCCACAATCGTTTCTAGCGATGAGGAGGCCGTAGGTGGTCGGAACAAAGTCGAGGATGAAGGAAATAAGAGTTATGGCCATTTGGGGAAGAAAGAGTGAGGAAGGAGACGAAGGAATTGACGAGAAGTCGCCCGGCTTTGATTTCGTATCGGTGAAAGGTTAAAGAAATTGGATTTCACATTGATCCTCAACCAGGGGTTTCGTATTGATTAGATCGATAAAAAATAGCAGTGTTTCGATCGATGCGAACTTCGTGGCATTTCGTGGCGACTTGACCGATGTATTGTCAGCACGAATTGATCGACGCGAAATCCAAAAACACGTTGATCGATACGAAATGAGAGCTTAGGATCGATGCGAAGCTAACACTTTTGTCATTGCGAACTGATGCGCTCTGAGACCGATGCGAAGTTAATGCTTTTGCGATGAATGACATGAACTTTGTGGTCTTGATAAATGAAAATTTCACGCAGATTCAAATACTTGACTCCAACGAGCTTCATCTTGGCATAATTGGACTTGTCCATTTAACTGCATATTTGACTTCCCTTCGAAGCTCGTTCGTCGACGGAACTTGTAACTGAACACAATTTTAACAAACTGTAATTCGGATCGGTCTCTAAAATCTGGATGGCACGGTTGTGACAGTCAGCGATGACGGTCACTTCAGTTGAATTTTAAAGTCTTGTTGTTCGCATATTTGCTCATACTATAGAGTTTCTCAAGTAATTCACAGCACTACACTGCACAACACATTCACGCACTTCACACTGGGGAACACTTGGGTTTTTATTGTCTAATGATGGTTTCTAATAAGTTGATTAGCTATGGAATCCACAAGTTCACAACAGCAAGAGCTTCAAGATTCATCTCCTTTTGTTCTCGAGATTTCGGCCATCGCAGCCGAAGTTATAGACCCAGCTCCGGATGAGATTCCAAGAGCGACTCTCATTGCAAACCCTCAAGGTTCAGTGCCATCCAACGTCTCGAAAGACACATTGGGACGTATATGCCTAAGGCACGGTTTGTCATTGGACGATGTTCTATTACCGGGGCCAAACGATAGTCCACACGCTCCCCCAAAGGGGTTTACTGCCTTCAACCGCCATCCGTGCGCAGCAAGAACACTTCCTCCGTTCAACCAATACATTACGAAAGTGTTGTCTTTTCTCGGAATTGCCCCATCACAACTACATCCCAATGGATATGCTTTGCTAAACAGTTTATTTATTGTATTCATGGAGTATCTTTTTCGGCCACCGGCTCCTACAGAGATTAGATATCTCTTTAACGTCAAGAGTAGGGGAGACAGCCCATCTTTTACATTCCTAGAGGCGGTCAGGAATTGTCAAGTAGTAACCGGATCCTGGACAAGGCTGAGTTACTTTAAAACAGAATGGTTCTACGTCCGGTGCCCCCCAGGATTTGCCAGCCGGTGGTTAGTCAGACGTAAGTGTTACAGTTTTCTCCAAGAGTTATCCAGACGATAATAGTTGTTGTAAACCGATATCTTCTTTTCTTTACAGTCGCAATCTCACGACCTGAAGGCGGATACTTCAAAGAAATAGTAAGATTCCTTCAAGAAGTTCCAAGTGAGATGAGGGACATCGATTCGGTTCTAATCGACAGAAATTTGAGAATCGTCGGACTGATTGAGCAGAATCAAAGCATAAGGCTTGAAGGGACACTGAGGGCAGCCCCGAAGAAGCGATTGATACGCAAAGCACCCGGGGTCATAATAACCGAAGGGGTCGACGAAGAGAGAACACCCACGGATGACGAACTTGTGGCTGGGCCTTCGGCCGGATTTCAAGCAAAAGACGGAAGAAGAAAAGGCAAGGCCGCTGCTTATAAACGTCCTAAGTCTTCGAGGTGGAAATCAGTTGTGGTTTCTTTGTTGGTTCCCGGCATTAGAATCTCGGAGGCTCCTTCCTCGCCTATAGAGAGTCCTTTCGAAGGGCTTGCCAATATCCTGATTCCGGATTACGTGTCACTTCAACACGACGCCGGGTTGGAGAGCTTGATAGTGCTCTTAATCTTAGCGAGTCGCTTCCTCTGAGTGCGGCCGACATTTCCGGTTGGTCGGGGGGTTGCACATACATACGCACTTCACGGCACTACACGATTTCCAATCATAAATTGTTCAATTCAAGAGATCACTAAGTCTGTTTTTCTTTCTTTTTACAGGTACAATGTCCGGACGAGGGTCGATGTTAGGAAGTCTTTGCTCAGCCCGCCGATCTTCTTCATATTATGATTCACGTAGGAGGGAAGAAGATAGAGACCGTGATCGTGGGTACTCTAACCAGGAACGTCAAGAGAGAGATAGGGATAGGGAGTACAGACATCGATCCTGATCCCGCTCTCCTCCTCTTAGACTCCCTACACAACCTTCGGGTCAAGGGAGATAGCCAGTAGAGCCCTCTCGTCACAAACCATCCTCGCATGCCTCTTGGTCTGATTCGCAACGTCATAGTACTGAACTTGAACCTCCTATCGTCGTTGAGCAAGCTATCACTGAGCCCACTGGGGAAGGGGCCATTAAAATCGCTCAGCTGAGGAAAGAGTTCCCAAATATATGCTTCGACGGCTACGTTTTCCCCCTCATTTAAAGAGAATTCCATCGGAGGCGGAGAACACAATGCATGATTACATTCATGACATTTATTCCCAGTATAAAGAGTGGGTGAAGGCTGTAGAGAAAGCATCGAAGGTGGCCTTTGAGCGGGCTAAAATAATCAAAAAGTTAGAATCTAATTTCGCTCATAAGGACCGCATCGTCCAAGTGCTTACTGATGAATCCGAGTCCTCTCAAAAATTAGAGATAGAGGCCACCAAAAAGGCCGATGAGGCGAATTTGGTCATGGAGAGGATGAGGCACATAAACTATGCCTTTGTGGAGCAGATGGGCCATCGCAACACCACTATCACAGCTGAAAGGGACACCGCTCTGAAAGAACTTGCTTAAAGCTAAATTTTTCGAAGTCACCAAGGAAAAGGATGATGCAAACAAAGCCGTCCAGGAAGCGTGTGAACAGGTTGTTGTGCTCCTGGGCGAATGGGATGCGGCCACAGCTAAGGTCCGAGTGGTGGAGACTGAGGTCGAGGAGAAGGTTCGAATGGCTGAGTCTAGGCTAGAAGCTGATATCGAAGATCTCCTCATTGTTTACAATGCCAATGTTTTAAAGCACAGAGATCTAGCCTGGCTCGACAACTACCCGACTCCTTTACATAACGCTTGAGGCCGATTGGTTGAGGAGGAGAAGGCGATGCATCTGGGTGAATCAATCGATGAGTTTGAGCTTGAGAATCGTATGTTAAACGAAGATGAACGAAAGATTCTCCATGAGTCGATGATTTTGTATGAAAAAGAGAGGCTCGGTACCCAACACTTGGAGGTCGGAGAAGGTTCGGGCGTGGAGCATCATGAAGTGAGTGCTGAAGTTCCTACGTCAACCCAACCTGAATCTGCACATGTAGTTGATCCTCAGCCCATTCCTGCTTATAATCCGGATCAGCCGCAGTTATCTCTGGCCAGAGAGCAAGTTTCTGAAGCTATTAAGCCGTACACAAACCAAACTGAGGAAGGTATTCTGAACAACCTATATGCTTATCTGAAGTCGGAGTCGTCATTCGAATTAAGTACTAACAGTTCTTCTTTTATTTTTGTCCAGTGATTGATGCTGCACCGGTCGTGCCTCCTGCCACTCAAGAATCACATCATATGTAGGAGGTAATAATAACTGAAGCCATCACCTCAACGACCATGGCATCGACGGATGGAGCGCAAGGGTGCACTTTGGTTTTTAATGAACAAATGATGGAGGAACTCCTCGGTCATTATAGCGATCCTTTCGCGGACCTGCCATTTGTTATGGGCGGAAGCGCACCTGCTACTGGCTCTTCAATGCGAACCACTGATGCTCCCAGTGTGGCCCAAGAAATTCGTGAAGAAGAAATATTGGGCGAAATTGACGCTGAAATGGAGGCAACGGCCCATGGCAGTAGTTTTGGAGCTGGGATGGCGGCGCCCGGTCCGGCTCCGTTAAGGATGGTATCACCTGGTGGTACAGTTATTGACACCAGCGCGCCTATCCCGCATCCTATAGTCGATCCGGTTCCTCCGACTCTGCCTTCAAGGAACATTCCCGTTCATTTGAGCTCGGATGAGGAAGTTGATATCATGCCCCCTCTTGGAGATTAGCTGCCGAAAGGCAAAAGCTCAAAAAGAAAGATAAGTGGCGGCACTAGTGGGTCAACACCGAAAAGGAAGCCGAAAAAGAAAAAAGAGTAGATGTGTTTCTTCGGTTTAGTTTTAGTAAATAGATAGAAATTTATCTTCGTTTTTTTGGTTGGCCGTGTATAGATGCAGGTTCGGCCCTCGCTAGTAGGAATTTTTTGGAATCAACTTGTACATAATTTATTTTCACAAACAGTTGAAATGAAACTTTATTTTGCTTTGAACTCGATGTGTGTTTATTTGCTTAAGTGTTCCAGCATTCGAATTCCTTGTTCAATACACTTGTGAAGTTTCAACGCTTGAACCTCGCTTGAGTTCATCCGTCAAGTCCTACAATCACGGCCACAAGTCGCGACTGGACATTAAGTGGAACTCCGATATTGTACTGCTTCAGTTAGCGATTGACACTTAAGTTATGTCCCCAGTTGTAGGAATGAAGTTTAAAGATCGGCCAACGGTCGTATTTCGCTATCAATGCAGCATGCTTAACATTGTTGGTTTGATGCTAAAACAAGGGGGATTTTGAGTGGTTGAATCACACTCGTTCTTTATTGATGATTGTATCCACGCTCCGGGGACTTAAGTTATTTTCATGGGCGATCAGCCACGTTTGTTTGAAACTTATCATTTCGTCCGCACTCTGAGGACTTAAATAAATTCGCGGGCGCTCAATTACACCCGATTTGAGTTTATACCCTGGTCCGCGCTCCGAGGAATTAGATTTAGTTGATGTTTATACTCCGGTTCGCACTCTGGGAACCCGGAGTCAGTTGATGTTTATACTCCGATCCGCGCTCTGGGGACTTAGAGTTACTTGATGTTTATACTCTGGTTCGCACTCTAGGAATACGGAGTTAGTTGACGTTTATACTCCGGTTCGCACTATGGGAATCCGGAGTTAGTAAACCGACGGTCAATCATATCTGTTGTATGTTTTAGAAATTCGCTCGCACTCTGGGAACGAGAGGTGTATCAGGATCGTGGATGGTCGGATCACATCCACTCTGAGTTAACAAGTGAGGTCGTTAGATGGACGGGTCCATCCTCCTCAAACTTGATTCGAATACGGGCGAAGTCGTTAGGGGATGGATCCACCCTCTTCGAAACCGTATTTGTAAGTTTATACTCCAGTTCACACTCTGGGAATCTGGAGTTAGGCGAAGGATTGTCGTGTATCAATCCTTTTTTTGACTTTAGTGTGATGGCTTGTCCCCAAGCTCGGGTTTCACTTAGCGAGTGACTGGTCGTATCACAGTCACTCCCTATTTGAATAAATCCCACCGTAATGATGGAATTTAGCTCCCCGTGCATAGTGATGGTCATATGATGTATTTCAAGTAAATCAAAGCTCTAGCTCGAAGAGATTTCACTTTATTACTGAAATAAGAAAATATGGCAAAGTCAGTTGCCTTATTACAAATTCTAATTTCGAAATGCATATACAAATTGCAAACAAAAAAATAGACTGAATAAATAAACAGAGCCTGTTATGTGTAGTAGCGACGAAGACTCTCGCTGTTCCAGGCTCTCGGAAGAGTGAGACTGTCAACGGTCGATAACTTGAATGTGCCATCTCCGAGCTTTCGTTCAATAACATATGGTCCTTCCCAAGTTGGCTTCATATGCGAAGGGACCAGATAAATTCTTTTGAGTATGAGGTCACCAAGTTCAAAGGTTCGGGGTCGGACCTTGGCATTGTATAATCGGGCGACTCGACTCCGATATGCGGCTGCCCTCAAATCAGCCTCTTTACGCTTCTCATCCAATAAATCGAGAGATTCAGCAAGTAATATAGCATTTGTCTTCAGATCATAGCACGCCACACGATGAGAAGGTACTTCTAATTCGACTGGAATAACAACTTCTGAACCATAAGAAAGAGAGAATGGAGTATGACCGGTTGCGGACTTGTGGGTTGTACGGTAGGCCCATAAGGCCATAGGAAGTTCATCGACCCATTTGCCCCCGTTTTTTTCCAGTCGTTTCTTCAAAATGGATTTTATAACTTTATTAACAGCTTCAACCTGTCCATTCGCTTGAGGGTGTGCGACTGCGGAAAATTTCTTTTGAATGTGGAATCGTTGACAGAAGTCCCTAAAATCGGCACTATCGAATTGGGTCCCTTGGTCAGTGATGATAGTACGTGGGAGACCAAATCGGCAGATAATGTTGCACACTACAAAGTTGATCACCTTCTTCGTTGTGATTGTAGCAAGGGGTTCATCTTTTGCCCACTTGGTAAAGCAATCAACTGCTACAATGGCGTACATCGCACCATCCTTGGGTAAAGAGCCAATAATATCAATGCCCCATACTGCAAACGACCATGGGTTGACCATTTGAGTTATCTCAGTATGCGGGGCTCTAGGAATCCAAGCATGCTTTTGACATTTATCACACTTCTTGGCATAATCCGCTGCATCACGGTTTACGGTCGGCCAATAGTATCCATACCGGAGTACTTTTTTAGCGAGTGCTTTCCCTCTGGTGTGATTGCCACATTCTCCTTCGTGTACATCATGTAATACTTGTTTGATTTCATCATGAGCGATACACTGGAGTAAAGGAACAGAGTATCCTCTTCTATACATAACTCCATTCTGAATTGTGAACCGAGAAGCTTTTCGAAGGATTTGTCTCTTTTCACTCCTACGCTCTGGCAGGATTCCATGTTCGAGATAATTACTGAATGGAGTCATCCACGACTCCCTTTCGGAAACGACATCAAATACCCAATCGGTTTCGATCTGATCAATGATTGGAGAAGATAATACCTCTACGGGAACAAGTCCCATTTGCTGTGCTTCACCTGTACTGGCTAACTTTGCCTACGAATCAGCTTTCTGGTTGTGTTCTCGCGGTATGTAATTAATAACATAATAGTCGAACTGATTCAATGTCTCCTGAACCCGAGCAAGGAACGCGGCCAATCTTCGATCTATGGCTTGGTATTCCCCTCGAACTTGACACACGATCAATTGCGAATCACAGTAAATTTCCACCGCAATGATTCTTAAATCTCTGGCAAGTTTCAATCCAGCCAACAGAGCCTCATATTCAGCTTCATTATTAGTCGCATGGAAGCTGAACTTTAGAGCGTAACATATAGATCTACCTTCAGGAGTTTCAAGAACAACCCCGGCACCTGAGCAACCGTCATTTGGTGCACCGTCTGTATGCAGCTTCCATATATACTTGGGAGATTCACTGGTTTCAGGCAAATCCTCTGAGATGGTAAATTCAGCTATGAAATCTGCTAGGAGTTGTCCTTGAATGGCTCTCCTTGGAGTGTAAGTAAGGTCAAACTGACTTAACTCGATATTCCATTTGAGTAACCTGCCAGACGTCTCAGGACGCGTAAGGACCTGTCGTAACGGTTGGTCGGTATAAACGGTGATTGGGTGAGCCTGGAAGTATGGTCGGAACTTCCTCAAGGCAATAAGCTAATTTTTCTAGCTTCGGTTAATTTCTCTCAGCTCCCGTAAGCCGCTTGCTTATGTACTAGATCGACTTTTGTATTCGGTCCTCCTCCCGAACTAGGGTAGCACTGATTGCGTTTTCTGATACCTCCAAGTGAATGTACAATTTCTCGTGATCGATAGGCTTAGACAAAATTGGCGGTGTGGAGAGATGTTGAATTAGTGCTCGGAATGCGCCCTCACATTCCGTAGTCCATTCAAAGTTTTGTTTTCCTTTTCGGATCAGATCGAAGAAGGGAATGCATTTGTCAGTGGACTTTGAAATGAACCTACTCAGTGCTGCTACTTTCCCATTGAGACTCTGGACTTGCTTTATAGTTTTTGGAGTTTCAAGATTTCTGATCGCCCAGATCTTTTCGGGATTGGCTTCTATTCCTCGAGCGTTGACGATAAACCCGAGGAATTTTTCGGATGCTACCCCAAAGTGACATTTCAATGGGTTGAGCTTCATTCTGTATTCTCGGAGAATATTAAACATTGACTCCAGGTCTCTGATGTGATCGGTAGAAAATCGCGACTTGACTAGCATGTCGTCGACATATACCTCCATGGTCTTTCCGATCTGGTCAGCGAACATTCGATTAACTAACCGTTGATAAGTTGCTCCAGCATTCTTGAGTCCAAAAGGCATAATTTTATAGCAATAGGGTCCCATATTGGTTACGAAGCTGGTATGTTCCTGGTCGGGCAAATGCATGGGTATTTGATTATAGCCAGAGTATGCATCCATAAAGGTTAAATCTCATGTCTAGCCGTCGAGTGTACGAGTTGATCAATCTGTGGAAGTGGAAAATTGTCTTTGGGGCAAGCTTTATTCAAGTCTGAGCAGTCAACACATGTTCTCCATTTCCCATTTGGCTTTCGAACAAGTACAGGATTGGATACCCATTCCGGGTACAATGCATCTCGAATGAATTCATTCGTCTTAAGCTTATCTACCTCTTCTTTAAGGGAGGCATATCTCTTTGGACCCATACCACGCCTTTTTTGCTTGACCGGGACATACCGCGGGTCAATATTCAGCGTGTGGCTCGCGATGTCCGGCGAGATCCCACACATGTCGGAGTGCGTCCAGGCAAACACATCTAGGTTTACTCGGAGAAATTCAACCAATTCCTCTTGCATTTGTTGGCTTAGCTGAGATCCAATCTTTATCATCTTCGAGTCATCATTATCGTCGATTGGAACATCGATCGTCAGTTCGGCTGGAGAAGCTTGACTGACTTTAATTTCATCTTCACTTTCAGTGTCTCTCGGGTTAAGATCTCTTTGGAATTGGTTGGGGCGCCCGGGCCCGGGCCCGGGCCCAGGCGCTAGTTGTCAATTATCCGCAAAGCGGACGTAGAGAGATTCCTCTACGCCCTTTCCTTTTTCTTTCTGCTGCGCCTCGCGCAGCTCAGCAACGTAACAGGCTCGCCCTGCGGCCTGATCCCCTTGAACAACTCCAACACCATTGTCGGTAGGGAATTTCAAAGTCAAACACCATGGGGCGATGGCAGCCCTAAATTTTGCTATTGTTGTTCGTCCCAAGAAAGCATTGTATGGGGAGTTTATATCAAAACAATAAACTCTAGTATCCGGACTCTCCGGTGCTCACCAATCCCCAATTCCACTGGCAATTCCACCACTCCGGTGGGTATAGTTGCACTCCCATTGAAACCATGAATGCGAGACTGACATGGCTTCAAGTCTTTAGTCTCCATTCTCATCTGGTCGTAAGCTCGTTTAAACAGAATATTCACAGAGCTTCCACTGTCTACCAAGATCCTCTTCATCCAAGCAGGACCTACTTGAGCCAATATGACTAGCAGATCAATAGTGGGGGCTTCGACCCTGTCGGCATCCCGACCTCGAAATACGATGTCATCTGCCATCGTTCTTTGCTGTTTGGCCGAAGCCCCATCCTCAGAATTACTACAACATTCAAAGTCCGCATGCCTGATAGAGCTGGCATATGACTCCATTTCCTTCCAGCTTTGGTCTGCTGGATGTGGACCACCACAAACAGTGTTTATCACCAACCTCCCGCCAGTACGAGTGGGTTCCTCCTGTCTAGCCGGATTCGGCACATGATTTTGATTCGATGGGCCCGCACCTCCAAACTGCGGCGCCCGAACAAACTGTTCTAACTTCCTTTCTCTTATCAACTTTTCAATGAGATCCTGCAAGTGACGGCATTCATTTGTGTTGTGGCCGTAGCTTTCGTGGAATCTACAAAATTTTCCCGTCTGAATCTGCTTTTCTGACGACTATTTCAGAGCAGGCTTCTTGTAATGAATAGTATTGCAGGTTTGTAGATATACGTTCTCCAGCGATGTATTCGGAGGAGTATAATTATCAAACATTGGAGCTCTACGCCGTGGACCACGGTTCTGATCCCGTTTTCTATTTTGGTTACCACTGCCTTTTTGCTGATCTTGTTTGTTTTGAATATTTAATTGCACTTTTCCAAAACTCTCCCCGGATTGTTTAACAGCAATATTACTCTGAACTCCTTCCATACTAGGCCCCACATCATCCTTCTTCCTAGACTGTTTCGCATCCTCCCTTCTCAAGAATTGGGCTGCCTTGGAATAGAAACGGTCCAATGATGTGGTGGGTTTTCCGGCCAACTAGTTACCGAAATCAGAATCAGGCTCAATCTCTTTAGTCAGTTCCATAAGAATAGAGTTATCATTTGGGTTGCTGATCTCAGCACATGCAAAATGAAACCTCTCTAAATAATGCCTAAGTGTCTCTCCAGGAGCTTGAGTGACATTGGATAAAGTATTAACATTCTTCGGTCTCGCGACATGCATACGAAATTGCTCAATAATTTTGTAACCAACTGATCAAAACATGAGATAGATCGAGGTGGCAGTCGGGTAAACCACATAGTCGCTATGCCCCTAGTGAAATTGGGAAGCTTCGGCACTTGACTGCATCATCAGCTCGTGCAGCGTTCATCAACCATTCATACTTCAGAATATGCTGATTAGGGTCAGAGTTCCCTTCATAAATGGGTAAAGTCGGCATCATGAATCGCCGAGGTGGTTCAGCATAAAGTATCTCATCAGTAAAAGGACTATGACTCCGAGAGATTCCCCAATCGTCATTGCTAAGCCCTTGACTTTCACAGATCATTTGACGGATCATTGCTGACAGATCGAGCATTCGGGCATTTTGAGTAGGCTAGGCCAAGGTATGGTCTGGTTCCACAATGCGAGGAGGGGCCGATCGTTGTCGACGGTCCGTGTCTCGCCTCCTTGGCTCTATGTCCTCGGGGACGTAAGGCTCAGGGTGGTATTCACGCTGGTGATGGTTCGGATCTGTTCGATTTCGGATCACAGCATCTAAATCAGTGGCTGTCGTGGTACAGTTATCAATGACATGATATGGGGTAGCGTCTCCTCAGGAGGAGGGTCCAGTTTGACGACTGGTTGACGGGTCAACTCTCAGTTGCCCAACATTCAGGGTGTGTTGATGCCCAGTGGCCTGTGTGTAACTCACGTCTAGCCATGGGCGTGTAGACCTGTGATGATAGTCAGAAGAAGCTGAACTCTCGGTGGAAGAATAGGAAGCTTGATCCCTCCTGGATCTCCTTCATTGCTGACGGTTCAGTTGGTTAGTTAGTTCCGCATTAGCACGGAGCTGTTGAGTGAGCTGTTGATGGCTCTAAGTCAATTCTTGCATCAGCATCTGAAATTCTTCTCTAGTGACAGGGCCCTGCAGATCTGATGGTCCTGTAGCATTCTGTTCGGTTGGAGGCAATTGTACGGGATTCTATCTGTCCCGTCCCTCAGAATCTGCAGCTGTGGAAGTAGTCCTTGCGTTAACCATGGTGGATGATGAAGCTCTCTCCTAGACTTGTAGCAAATCTGAATAGGATAGAAGAACTTCTGAAATTGAGATCTGGATCTTCTCCTTGGATGTTTGCAATCCGGTATCGGTAGTAGATCCAACGAGCAGAAGGAAAAAACTGGGTTTTCTCAGTTAAAGCACCAAAGTGTTTGTACCAAAATTGGGCACAACACTCTTTGGAATGGTTTGAAGAGGTAAAAATGAAGAAATTAAATAGAAAAAGAGGATTATCTAACAAACACTTTAAAAACAAATCAGAAAGTATGTAGAAACACAGAAATTTAGAGTGGTTCGGCGTATTGCCTACGTCCACTATGAAATTGATGATTTTATTGATGTTTTTCTAATGATTACAACTGACTACAGCGGATTACAGCGAATTACAGTGATGAAATTCGAGTACAACAGCAGCCTTGTTGCGCAAAAATGTTTTCGGCAGAGTCTGGACGTCAGAGAGCCAAAAGATCCCTTTTCTTTAGGCTCTGGGGTGCTATTTATAGGCGTAGGAGGCAAATATCTCGCTCAGATCTCGGGAGACCTCTTCTGGCACGTGGGTGGGCCCACGCGATTGATCCCAAGCGATTTCGACTCAATTTGTGATCGATACAAACGAATTTCGCATCGATCCAGATTTGACCCAATCGAGTCGAAAATTGGCATGAACATTCTTTAGGTCGTACGTAAGCTCCTATGAAAATTTCATAGCATTTGGACTTGTGGATCGCAAGTTATGATCGATACAAGTTTAGAGTTTTCGGTAGGCTGTTCGGTTCGTATCGATCATCTCTTCGAATCGATCGCTCCGAATCGATAATTCGCACGTGATGCCAGTTGACATGGCGCTTGCTTTGCGGATCGCTCCACATTCGATGCCGAGTTGGCCGAGTCTTCCAAAGTTTCTCGCCTTGTTCGTATCGATTTGGCTGGGTCTTGTTTGTATCGATCACAGTCGCTCCATTCGTATCGATGGAAACAACTCATTTCGTATCGAGTGTCGTTGCTCTGTTCGACTCGATCGTTGTTGCCTTGTTCGTATCGAGTGCCGCGGCTCTATTCGCATCGATGGAAGTCGAGCTGTTCGTATCGATTATGTGGTCTTGTTCGTATCGATCGAAGTCATTCCAACTCGATGGATTTGAACAATTGTTAATATGATGGATACGATAGATGGATGTGAGATGATATCGATGGATGGATACGAAGAATTGGTGGGGCATCGATACTAAGAAAGCCCTTTGGTTGATGGATACGAACAACGCAGTTCTCTTGATCGATACGAGATAGCGTGCCTATGATCGATTTGAAAATGGATCAACCCAAAGTCAGATTTCCCTAGCTGCTTTATGGATGCGAACAAGGTGACTGTTGAGGGATTCGAACATGATGGTTACGAATGAGGCCACCTCAGATCGATTCGAACCTGATGGATACGAAGTGAAGTTGATTCTTCTGATTTGCGTCGATCATATCTTGAGCACACAAACTGCGATTGACTTGAAATTCGGAACATTGGCTTTCATTGCTTCGCTTGTCATGGCTTGTCAATTATAGCTCGATTCGGACTTGGAAAAAATACATCGATATCCATTGTGGGCCTGCGTACAACCGATCTCCGGGACGGACTGTCCTTGGCTTCCGGTTAAGTCCCTGGTATCACGGCCTTGCCAAAAGGCGGGATAACATCAACTAAGCTATTGGCCCTGTCGAAAGCTATACCTTTCGACCTAGTCGGAAGGTTTCATTTAAAACAAGAAAGCAAACAAATTGAAACCTTTTTCTTTTAAACCTTTTTGACAATTTCAAAGGCTTTTTGTCGAAAGTTAGCAGGAGTATTTTCTTTAAACCAAAACAAAACTTCATCTCTTTCGAATGCCATAACCTTTCATCCCTAAACCTTTTGACCTCTTTCAATTCACTACGTACCAGTTGCCCGATACCTTGTGCCTTGGTATTTGATCTAGCCGAAAGGTTTAATAACTTTCGACCTTGTCGGAAGGTCTGGAATGAAGGCAGAAGCTCTGCCGAAAGGGTTGAAATAGAAGAAAAACTATTTATTTGTACTTTAAAACAGTTCTTTTGTACCCCACCTACCTTGTTTGTCCAAATTTGATTGGTTGCTAGAATTTTATATTCAAAAGTGCTGCTGACTGTCCTTATTTGGAAATTTGAATAATTTTGAAGAAGCCCCTTTCTCCTCTATAATTATATAAAACATTTAAGTCCGATACCTTAAATAATTTTATATAACTATTAAAACACCTTGAAAAATCATGGAAAAATTCCAGAAAATCAAATAATATTTTCTCTTCCATATATAAAAATCTCGAATCCAAATTATAATTATTTTTCTCGTAAATAATTTTTATAATCCAAATAAACCTTTTCTTCCTTATAAAATTCATAACAAATCCACAAAATTTAAGAAAATTCAGAAAATCAAAACCCATCTCTATAATAACTTTTTAGATCACCGTAAAAATTCACAAGGCTAACAAATATCATTTAATACGGTTTTCATCTTAAAATATGTCATAAAATTTGTATGAACCTACATAAATCATCAACATGTATATATAATCTGTAACGACCCGGAATTTTGGACCATTCGCGTCCATTATAAGTGTATAGGTAGACACTCATGCCGGAGCTGAATTGCTCAAAATACCGCGTTGTTAATTTAAATTGGCAAAACTGAACATATACAATAAATAAATAATCACAGATCACAGACACAGAGTAATAAGTGCAGCGGAAATAAAAGAGATAGTAGTTCATGAAGCTACTATATGAATATATAAAATACATCAGAGTTTACAACAGAAGAGTAATACGATACATCAGATACAAATCAGAGTACATCACTGGAATCATCGAATATCTGAAAGCTGGATAGATAGCTGGATCTCCAAGCGAAGCTCCAACTCCAAAGGTGAGTCTCGAAAGCTGAACCACTCAGTCTGACCCGAGCGTAAAGCAAAATACAAAACACTCGAGTCAGGATTAACATTCTTATATTAATAAATCCAACTCAAGTGAAATAGCAATTGAAATACAAGTAACTCAAAGGATGTTTGGAATAACCATCCTTTAAGGATCCGTTAAACTATCTACTAGGTAGTAATGTACGCTAAGTAGATAATGTCTATCAGTAATATAAAGATATCAAAGTAGGGTTAAGCAGGGCCCATACACCTCTTAACCTGTTTATTCCCAAAAGCATATACAAGACCGTAGTTTCCCCAAAACCGGAAGTCACCAGAGGGCAATCCATATACTAAAGGTACAAATCAAAATCGTAGTGGTCGCGAATAGGATAATCAGTATGACAAGGTACATGAGGCGATACCAACTAGGATACTAGTAGTTGCCTGATCCGGACTGATGTTGGGCATAGCAGCTACTACCCCAACACCGCGAAACAACACTCCCAAATCGAGGGGTGCACCCAAATCGAATCACAAAAGTAATAGATATGGTATCGAAGAAGTGTGTCCGCTAGAGATGGCGATCCTCAATGGCCCGGCGCGGCTCTTGTTTTAGTCATGTCAAGGGTCATCCAAAATCGTTCTCTTTCTTCAGTCAACGCGTTCATCAAAACCATCCACTTCGTTCTGGATCAACACTCCGCGTATAGTTATTAAAGTGGTTTCGGTTCAGATAGAGAGTATATCCATTACCGATCCCGGTCTCTTTAGTAACTTTCGTAATTATTACACCGATTGGTCGTTTATATATTTCAAAAACCAAATCAATTTCAATTTCAATTTCAATTCGAGTTTATAAATCAACATTTCGATTGTCTTTCTAAACCGATTTCTAAAATTTACGTTTCAAAACTTCCAATTTACCGTTTCCAAATCTTATAGTTCAATTTCAACTTTTATTCAAAACAATTTAAATATTGATTCAAGTTCGTATATAAGTTTCATTCCGAAATCATTTAAATAAATTCTATTTAACATTCAAATCAATTTAAACTCATTTATCGATTTCATTCAATATTCGTTAAGTTACTTTATCATTCAAAACAATTTCTATTAAATTTCCAATTCATTTAATCAATTCTTAAGTTCAACTTCATTAAAACAAAACTTACAATTTTGAATTAAACTAAATTCGTCAAATCAATTCTCCAATTACCAGTCTTTCATTAATTCCAAAAATATCACATTTCATTTTTGTTAAAGAAATCCAATTTCACTTATTTACTTCCTTAAATAATTTTCCTAAACTTAATTAATAAAGAAACTCAATTTCAATTCTTTACGAAGTAAAATTCACTTATTCAAAAGTTCAATTTCTCTTATCAAGAATTCAATTCAATTTAATCATTAAATAATTCAATCTTATTTAATTATTAATTAAATTCAAAACTTAATTATTAAATAATTTCAAAGTTTAATAATTTCAACTTAATTATAATTTCAAACTTAATTATCAAATCATTTCAAAGTTAATTCAATCATTTCTCAAATTAAACAACATTCTTACATCAATTACACTGCTAATATTTTATTTCATATTTACATATTAACATTTTCCTTTCGTTACATTCAAATTCCAACTTCATTTCAAAACCATATTATTTATTCAAATAAAATCTTCGTTTTATTTTTAAATCAAATTTTTGACCAATCGGGTTTTATTTAATTTCCTATCCTAGGTCAAAGTTCAATTTGGGTATTTATCATTTCAACCCGATTCCAATTCAATTCAAAATCAAAGCATAACAAAGGGAACTTGCAGTGTGATAACTGGGATGGTGTCAAAGTAAATAAACAAGCAATAACAACAATCAATAACAATCCAATAATCAATTCAAATAATCCCGAAATAACCGTATTAACTCGCATTGTTATTTGTACGAATTAATATAATTATTTCTAGAATCTACACTATCATTTCATGCAGATTAAAGATTATTACATTACAGTTTTCACTTGTCATCTATTACAATTTCATCCATCATCAGTTTAACAACATACATTCAGTGGTTCAAAGTATAATTAAACAAATCCTACGTGTCAATAAATTCAATAGTTAAAGGGGTCGTATTATACAAATGTCAGTTAATCAAATTTAACATTTAATTATCCTATATCAAGTTCAATTTCATACTATTTATCATTTTAACATTAACAATTTAACGTCCAATATAAACATCAACAATCAATCAATTATCAACCAAACTGTATTATCATCGCATAAATAATTAACAGATAATGGTGTCAGATGTCACAGGTGAACTGATATAGGCAATAACATATATAACAGTGTAATTAACTAACAGCAGCATATTTCAATTGTCGTTTCAATTGAAATCAAATTTAATAAATAAAAGAACGTTAATCGTGAGTGAGTGCTCACCTTTCGAGGCTAGATAGACTTGCCAAAGAGATGAGCTACGAATTCCAAGCAATGCTAGATGGACACGATTCGACGAACAAAGCTGATGGATAGAAATTGACGAAATCAAATCAGAATTGGGTCGATGAAGATAGATGGGTATAAATGAACTCATATATAACTATATCTCTCTATATATATATATAAAATCATATTATAAATTTAAGCACATATTAAATTAAATATATATATGTGTGTGTATTTCAAATAAAATCAATTTTTTTTTTGAAAATTAAAACACAAATTGAATCAAACATATATATATATTATATTTTGAAATAACTACTTATATATATTTGTAAAAATGAAAATACTTATATTATATTTTATTCCTTTCAAAATGTCATCTATATATATCAAAATAATAACATGACTTATATATACTTATACATCCTTCAACAAATACTTAATTCAAATACATTTTTAAATGACATATCTACTTATTGCATTTAAATTAAAATTCAAACATGTACCTAACACATATACTTTACAGAAAATTTGTGGAACCTGATCAATATATATAAATACTTAAAACACAATTTGTATAAATTTTTCTCTTCAGCAATACGAAACAGAACCAAAACAAATATATGCAGACCATACATTAACAACATATGAATGCAGACATTACCTACCACTTATATACATTCAAATTTATAAAACAACAGATCTGTACAGTCTATTTATATATATATATATGTATGTATATTTATATACAACAAACCACTAACTTTATTATATAAAGCACGATGGATCAAATATAATCTTATATAAACATATATACTTTAACACTGATCAGTAGCTTAATAATAATATATGTATAATACTCTTTAATATATACCTTCTTTTAACATATAATATACACCTATATATAACATATAAAGTATATGAATACGTAACTGTTAAAATATATATGACAACTTACAAAAAAAATGACAGTATGAACATATAACTTTAAAATAAAATCATATATGAAACCAAAACTATGTAAACAATTTTTTTATAGCAACTCTATACAGTTGCCATATATTGGTACATGCTAATATTCATACTCTATAAACATTATATAAAAAAAAATATAAAATAATATATTTACCTCATATATATAAAATACTTAACTTCATAAAAGAAAGGAGACCCAAGATGCTCGGCTTGCATCCAGAAGGAGGGGATCTGTTGCCAAGAAGGCAAAAGCAAACGGTTGAGTGGTTTCAAAGCCGAAGCTAGATGCTCACATGGCAGAGACCATGCGGTAGAGGAGGGAGATGAGGCTCGGTCGGTTGGAGGTGCAACGCAGAACACAGGGGAGAGGGTAAGCGGGGTAGGTCGGGTCAGGCGGAGGTGGAGGCTCTGTCGGTAGTGATGAGGAGGAGAAGCTTTGGCCTGGGTGGTTGGTTTGGGTTGCGAAGGCGGAGGAAGAAGCAAGTGGTCGGGCTGAGGTCGTGAGACGTGTGGTGCTGGCGCTTTGGTGAAGGATGATGAAGGCGGGTTCGCTGGTGGTGGCGCCCTGTTGTTCGGCCGAGAGTCACGAAAGGAGGGGTGTGTGCGTTTGCAAGGGAAGAACGGGTCTCGGCTGTCCACGGTGGAGGTGGAGGACGTGATGCCGTTGAGGCCAATGGTAGCCTGAGAAGCATGGTGCTAGTCTCGACTTGTACTTATTCTTTTTATTAGAACAACGAAAGTGAGGAGGAGGATGAGATTGAGAATATGAAGTGACCTAGGATAAAATGAAATAGTGGAGAATAAAATTTTGGGAGGGACGTGAATATGAAAAGCAAGATGACTGTTGGAGAGAAAAAGATGTGAACAGCCAACGTTTGAATCTCGGAGAATGGTGAAGGTCGTAACCGAGATTTCATTTATTTGTTAAATTTGAAAAGACAAAAGCAACGGTGAGTAGAAAAATTGAACGGACTGAAATGATGAAGTAGTGGGAAGAGGAACAGCATGCTAACGATTGGGAAGAGGAAAATAATAAATTATAACTTCCTTACAATATTTCGAAAGTTGAATATGTAAAATAAATGAACTGTAAAGTTACGAATCATGTAAAGTCACGATTTGTTGATTTCGATGAATATTAAAAGTTTACGGGTAGTGGATTTACTCTATGGAAAATAAAAAACCATCAGAAATCAAAAGACTTTAGAACCGTACCGGTACAGTTATCCATTTCACGGATTTCGTCAAGTACCGAAAATCCGAAACATAGAATTGAATATACCACAGAGGTCAGCACGATGAGACGACCAAAACGGTATACAGATATCAATGGTGTGATTGAATTATAAAAAGTCGAATTTTCTAATAGCGGAAAATGCAAGAAAAACGCTGAAAAATAAGATCGACGGAGCCAAAGATGTCCGAATTTGGAAAAACGACAAACTGACATCTTGCTCAGAAGATGGTTTAGAATTTTTCTATATAAAAATATTTTGGTTTCGGAAACATTTTATTTTCAACGCTTTTTAACTGATTAAATTGAAGTGAATTAACGCGCGAAATAAACTTTCATATTTTCGGACGAAAATTTACCAGTTGCTATGTTTAACCAGACGTATCCCAAATATAAATTTATATTTCAAAATTTTACCGTTTAAAATTTCACAAAATTTCAACTAATTACGTTTTTAAAACAGTTGAAATTTACGGGTCGTTACACTCTCCCCCACTCAAAACTTTTCGTCCCCGAAATGGAACGAGGTAGGAGAATAGAAACAACCAGAAAGAAAAACAGATTTTGAAATACAAAATAACAATTAATTTAAATCATATAAATTCAAATATAAATTAATTGATATTCAATAATTGATTTAACCCATTTGATTTCACTAAAATCAATCTTAACTATTTCTAAATTCATTATCTTATTATCCCATTTCTTCAATTTACAATTTCTAAAACCATAAATTTGAATATTCTTTTATTATAATCATATTTTTTTTCAGCAATTTAAATTCTTCTTTATTCCAAATTATTGTTAAATTTATTCTACTTAATATATCTAATCACATATATTTAACCCATATAAATTAATTTAAACCATAAAAGTTTCGATTTAAATTAATTTATATTTACTAATTGCTTTCAAATTCAAGGTATTTTCATAAGTTGATCAAATTTCAATTTATTAATTCTTTCAAAACAAAATTTTTAATTCTTTCAAAACAAATTTATTTCATTATTAACCGAGTTTACTTATTATCCTATCTAACTCTATTTACATCTTTATAATCAAAATTTAGTGTATAACATTTATTATAAACACTCAAATTTTATTTATAAATTCAATTTATCTTATATATTATCTAATTACATATTCAACTTTTGAACGATTTAGGTAAGTTTATTAGAATGCAGTTGAACAATATATAAATAAAATTTTCCCAATTCAATTATTCAAGTTTAAATATTTATTCCAAATTTTTGGTTTTATTTATAATTAAAATCATCCTTTAGCCAAATTTAAGAATTAGATTTCCGATTAACTTTAAACAATTTAGAGATATATATAATATATTTATATCAAATCAAATTAAATTTTTAAAATAAGATACCTATATATATATGTAAATCAAAATATATTGAAGAAATTCAAATCAAAATAATTTTTCAAAACAAACCGTAGCAAAGCTACAGAATAGTATCTCCACTTCGAAACTCGAAAATGAATGTCGATGATGCGGCCGCCATCACCGAAATTATTTTCTAGCGACAAAGAGAAGAGCACTGATCTCAAAATTTTAAAATTCTTTGGAAATGATTTCTATTCGAAAATACTTTCAATAATATATACTTTAAAATTTTAGAACCTAAGTTCGAAATCACCGGAAACTAAATTCTCAAATTTCTGAATTAAATTCATCTCAAATTCAAATCAATTTATAACCAAGTTTATAAATTCATTTATTTATATTATGCAATAGTCAATGGTTTACAAAACAATAAATGAAAATCAATATTATTATTTCAGACAACAAATTCATTAACTTATTAAATTTTAGAAAATTTTACTTATATATATTTATAATATAATCATGCAAATTTATTTCATTTACAAGAATTTGAAAATAATATTGTGTCAGTTTGCTCTGTTCAAGTGTTTTGGAAATCCTATCGATAGCGTTGATAAGACGAATCGATCGGAAACCCAAATCAACATCAACAACTCAAACAACACAATATATTTTAAAACATTTTAAATATTAGTTTACAAATACATTTCTTTGCTCGATGCTACAGGAATGAATTTTCAAAATAAGGATAGGGTTTCAAATTTGATGAGCTCGAATCAAAGAGAAATTTGATTCGAAAATAAGTTCGAAACAGAAGATAAGATAATTCAATTATCACAATCGGGAGATGGATGAGTTTATTTAATTCACGGGCAACCTTAACCGGGTCGTCCGTAACTTCAAGAATAAGATCGATGTGGAATTCCGAGGTAAATCTATATCTGATCTCAAGAAATAAAATCCAGGTATAGCATGGAATAGATAGCATCGTAAACCGAGGATACAGAAATCTCCGGTAAATCAATGCCTATTGTAAAGGAGTTTTGCTCCTTTATGAATCATTCGAAGGTTGGCGAGACCGCCGACCAATTATAGATATCATTCAAAATGGAGTTATGGGGTGCTCCAGAATTGAAAGAAGACGAATAGTGAGGGACACGAATGAATTTCGGAACCGAGGAGAACGTTCCAAAAATTAAAAGGAATTGAGTCAGAGGAAGAGATTGAAACTCGAATGAGAGTGATTCTGTAAATACATTTACCCTATATGTTGAGTTTTGCCTAGAGCTACCAGAGCTCTGATACCAATTGTAACGATCCGGAATTTTGGACCATTCGCGTCCATTATAAGTGTATAGGTAGACACTCATGCCGGAGTTGAATTGCTCAAAATACCGCGTTGTTAATTTAAATTGGCAAAACTGAACATATACAATAAATAAATAATCACAGATCACAGACACAGAGTAATAAGTGCAGCGGAAATAAAAGAGATAGTAGTTCATGAAGCTACTATATGAATATATAAAATACATCAGAGTTTACAACAGAAGAGTAATACGATACATCAGATACAAATCAGAGTACATCACTAGAATCATCGAATATCTGAAAGCTGGATAGATAGCTGGATCTCCAAGCGAAGCTCCAACTCCAAAGGTGAGTCTCGAAAGCTGAACCACTCAGTCTGACCCGAGCGTAAAGCAAAATACAAAACACTCGAGTCAGGATTAACATTCTTATATTAATAAATCCAACTCAAGTGAAATATCAATTGAAATACAAGTAACTCAAAGGATGTTTGGAATAACCATCCTTTAAGGATCCGTTAAACTATCTACTAGGTAGTAATGTACGCTAAGTAGATAATGTCTATCAGTAATATAAAGATATCAAAGTAGGGTTAAGTAGGGCCCATACACCTCTTAACCTGTTTATTCCCAAAAGCATATACAAGACCGTAGTTTCCCCAAAACCGGAAGTCACCAGAGGGCAATACATATACTAAAGGTACAAATCAAAATCGTAGTGGTCGCGAATAGGATAATCAGTATGACAAGGTACATGAGGCGATACCGACTAGGATACTAGTAGTTGCCTGATCCGGACTGATGTTGGGCATAGCAGCTACTACCCCAACACCGCGAAACAACACTCCCAAATCGAGGGGTGCACCCAAATCGAATCACAAAAGTAATAGATATGGTATCGAAGAAGTGTGTCCGCTAGAGATGGCGATCCTCAATGGCCCGGCGCGGCTCCTGTTTTAGTCATGTCAAGGGTCATCCAAAATCGTTCTCTTTCTTCAGTCAACGCGTTCATCAAAACCATCCACTTCGTTCAGGATCAACACTCCGCGTATAGTTATTAAAGTGGTTTCGGTTCAGATAGAGAGTATATCCATTACCGATCCCGGTCTCTTTAATAACTTTCGTAATTATTACACCGATTGGTCGTTTATATATTTCAAAAACCAAATCAATTTCAATTTCAATTTCAATTCGAGTTTATAAATCAACATTTCGATTGTCTTTCTAAACCGATTTCTAAAATTTACGTTTCAAAACTTCCAATTTACCGTTTCCAAATCTTATAGTTCAATTTCAACTTTTATTCAAAACAATTTAAATATTGATTCAAGTTCGTATATAAGTTTCATTCCGAAATCATTTAAATAAATTCTATTTAACATTCAAATCAATTTAAACTCATTTATCGATTTCATTCAATATTCGTTAAGTTACTTTATCATTCAAAACAATTTCTATTAAATTTCCAATTCATTTAATCAATTCTTAAGTTCAACTTCATTAAAACAAAACTTACAATTTTGAATTAAACTAAATTCGTCAAATCAATTCTCCAATTACAAGTCTTTCATTAATTCCAAAAATATCACATTTCATTTTTGTTAAAGAAATCCAATTTCACTTATTTACTTCCTTAAATAATTTTCCAAAACTTAATTAATAAGAAACTCAATTTCAATTCTTTACGAAGTAAAATTCACTTATTCAAAAGTTCAATTTCTCTTATCAAGAATTCAATTCAATTTAATCATTAAATAATTCAATCTTATTTAATTATTAATTAAATTCAAAACTTAATTATTAAATAATTTCAAAGTTTAATAATTTCAACTTAATTATAATTTCAAACTTAATTATCAAATCATTTCAAAGTTAATTCAATCATTTCTCAAATTAAACAACATTCTTACATCAATTACACTGCTAATATTTTATTTCATATTTACATATTAACATTTTCCTTTCGTTACATTCAAATTCCAACTTCATTTCAAAACCATATTATTTATTCAAATAAAATCTTCGTTTTATTTTTAAATCAAATTTTTGACCAATCGGGTTTTATTTAATTTCCTATCCTAGGTCAAAGTTCAATTTGGGTATTTATCATTTCAACCCGATTCCAATTCAATTCAAAATCAAAGCATAACAAAGGGAACTTGCAGTGTGATAACTGGGATGGTGTCAAAGTAAATAAACAAGCAATAACAACAATCAATAACAATCCAATAATCAATTCAAATAATCCCGAAATAACCGTATTAACTCGCATTGTTATTTGTACGAATTAATATAATTATTTCTAGAATCTACACTATCATTTCATGCAGATTAAAGATTATTACATTACAGTTTTCACTTGTCATCTATTACAATTTCATCCATCATCAATTTAACAACATACATTCAGTGGTTCAAAGTATAATTAAACAAATCCTACGTGTCAATAAATTCAACAGTTAAAGGGGTCGTATTATACAAATGTCAGTTAATCAAATTTAACATTTAATTATCCTATATCAAGTTCAATTTCATACTATTTATCATTTTAACATTAACAATTTAACGTCCAATATAAACATCAACAATCAATCAATTATCAACCAAACTGTATTATCATCGCATAAATAATTAACAAATAATGGTGTCAGATGTCACAGGTGAACTGATATAGGCAATAACATATATAACAGTGTAATTAACTAACAGCAGCATATTTCAATTGTCGTTTCAATTGAAATCAAATTTAATAAATAAAAGAACGTTAATCGTGAGTGAGTGCTCACCTTTCGAGGCTAGATAGACTTGCCAAAGAGATGAGCTACGAATTCCAAGCAATGCTAGATGGACACGATTCGACGAACAAAGCTGATGGATAGAAATTGACGAAATCAAATCAGAATTGGGTCGATGAAGATAGATGGGTATAAATGAACTCATATATAACTATATCTCTATATATATATATATATAAAATCATATTCTAAATTTAAGCACATATTAAATTAAATATATATATGTGTGTGTATTTCAAAAAAAATCAATTTTTTTTTTGAAAATTAAAACACAAATTGAATCAAACATATATATATATATATATTATATTTTGAAATAACTACTTATATATATTTGTAAAAATGAAAATACTTATATTATATTTTATTCCTTTCAAAATGTCATCTATATATATCAAAATAATAACATGACTTATATATACTTATACATCCTTCAACAAATACTTAATTCAAATACATTTTTAAATGACATATCTACTTATTGCATTTAAATTAAAATTCAAACATGTACCTAACACATATACTTTACAGAAAATTTGTGGAACCTGATCAATATATATATAAATACTTAAAACACAATTTGTATAAATTTTTCTCTTCAGCAATACGAAACAGAACCAAAACAAATATATGCAGACCATACATTAACAACATATGAATGCAGACATTACCTACCACTTATATACATTCAAATTTATAAAACAACAGATCTGTACAGTCTATTTATATATATATATATATGTATGTATATTTATATACAACAAACCACTAACTTTATTATATAAAGCACGATGGATCAAATATAATCTTATATAAACATATATACTTTAACACTGATCAGTAGCTTAATAATAATATATGTATAATACTCTTTAATATATACCTTCTTTTAACATATAATATACACCTATATATAACATATAAAGTATATGAATACGTAACTGTTAAAATATATATGACAACTTACAAAAAAAATGACAGTATGAACATATAACTTTAAAATAAAATCATATATGAAACCAAAACTATGTAAACAATTTTTTTATAGCAACTCTATACAGTTGCCATATATTGGTACATGCTAATATTCATACTCTATAAACATTATATAAAAAAAAATATAAAATAATATATTTACCTCATATATATAAAATACTTAACTTCATAAAAGAAAGGAGACCCAAGATGCTCGGCTTGCATCCAGAAGGAGGGGATCTGTCGCCAAGAAGGCAAAAGCAAACGGTTGAGTGGTTTCAAAGCCGAAGCTAGATGCTCACATGGCAGAGACCATGCGGTAGAGGAGGGAGATGAGGCTCGGTCGGTTAGAGGTGCAACGCAGAACACAGGGGAGAGGGTAAGCGGGGTAGGTCGGGTCAGGCGGAGGTGGAGGCTCTGTCGGCAGTGATGAGGAGGAGAAGCTTTGGCCTGGGTGGTTGGTTTGGGTTGCGAAGGCGGAGGAAGAAGCAAGTGGTCGGGCTGAGGTCGTGAGACGTGGGGTGCTGGCGCTTTGGTGAAGGATGATGAAGGCGGGTTCGCTGGTGGTGGCGCCCTGTTGTTCGGCCGAGAGTCACGAAAGGAGGGGTGTGTGCGTTTGCAAGGGAAGAACGGGTCTCGGCTGTCCACGGTGGAGGTGGAGGACGTGATGCCGTTGAGGCCAATGGTAGCCTGAGAAGCATGGTGCTAGTCTCGACTTGTACTTATTCTTTTTATTAGAACAACGAAAGTGAGGAGGAGGATGAGATTGAGAATATGAAGTGACCTAGGATAAAATGAAATAGTGGAGAATAAAATTTTGGGAGGGACGTGAATATGAAAAGCAAGATGACTGTTGGAGAGAAAAAGATGTGAACAGCCAACGTTTGAATCTCGGAGAATGGTGAAGGTCGTAACCGAGATTTCATTTATTTGTTAAATTTGAAAAGACAAAATCAACGGTGAGTAGAAAAATTGAACGGACTGAAATGATGAAGTAGTGGGAAGAGGAACAGCATGCTAACGATTGGGAAGAGGAAAATAATAAATTATAACTTCCTTACAATATTTCGAAAGTTGAATATGTAAAATAAATGAACTGTAAAGTTACGAATCATGTAAAGTCACGATTTGTTGATTTCGATGAATATTAAAAGTTTACGGGTAGTGGATTTACTCTATGGAAAATAAAAAACCATCAGAAATCAAAAGACTTTAGAACCGTACCGGTACAGTTATCCATTTCACGGATTTCGTCAAGTACCGAAAATCCGAAACATAGAATTGAATATACCACAGAGGTCAGCACGATGAGACGACCAAAACGGTATACAGATATCAATGGTGTGATTGAATTATAAAAAGTCGAATTTTCTAATAGCGGAAAATGCAAGAAAAACGCTGAAAAATAAGATCGACGGAGCCAAAGATGTCCGAATTTGGAAAACGACAAACTGACATCTTGCTCAGAAGATGGTTTAGAATTTTTCTATATAAAAATATTTTGGTTTCGGAAACATTTTATTTTCAACGCTTTTTAACTGATTAAATTGAAGTGAATTAACGCGCGAAATAAACTTTCATATTTTCGGACGAAAATTTACCAGTTGCTATGTTTAACCAGACGTATCCCAAATATAAATTTATATTTCAAAATTTTACCGTTTAAAATTTCACAAAATTTCAACTAATTACGTTTTTAAAACAGTTGAAATTTACGGGTCGTAACATAATCACTTTATCATTCAAAACATGGCAAATCTTTGCAAAATTATTCGGGTTTAACCTTAAAGCCGAAACCATAAAAGTTTAGAGAGATAAAAATTATTCACCTTTTGCTTTAATGAATAAGGAGCTGGAGATTTGAATGAGTTTGATTTGAATTTTCTTTCCTTAAGATTTTCTTTTGTTTCCTCTTCTTCTTTCTTTGTTAATGGTGGCCGGCCAAGCTTTTTAATTTTTGAAAATGAGAATGAACGTGTTTTGAAATACACGGCCTAAGGAAGATGATATAGGAATGGCCTCTTTCTCCTAATACCCTTCCTCTAATTCATTTTTAAACCCTTCATTTAATTTATTAGTTAAAAAGGCACGACTACCTTAATTAAATCACATCTCAATCTCCCAATCAACACATTATTTTATTTAGTTTATCTAACTAAATCTCCTAAATAATTTTATAAAAAATCTGGGGTGTTACATCTTTGATCACCCCAACTCAATTCTCTGTCGAAAATTTCATGGTGTACCACTGAGCTAAAGCAGTCTGGAAATCTGCCAAATCAGGCCGACCCTAGAAAGCATTATATGTGGATAGTTCACTTGCAACCACAAAGGTTTGGATTAGAACGACTCTTTGGTCACATTCTTTGAGTTCTACGGCAAAATCGATTGTTCTGACGGGTTGCTTAGGTTCACCGGTGAACCCTGGATCTTAGTTCGACAAGCGGAACATCTTTCATATTGATCTTCATCTGATCAAACGTGTGGTTGAAAAGGATAGTCATAGAACTGCCACTATCCTCTAATACTCCTCGGACCACGACTGGTCCAATTCCTACTGTCACCACCATGGGGTGAAGGGTCGGAGCTTCTATTCCTTTAGTGTCTCATTTTCGAAACACTATGTCATCGTTCAGGGTCCTCTGCTGCTTGGAAGGAGTTCCGTCTTCAATCATGAAGCATGAATCTTTTGGAGCGTGTCTTAATGAGCTCATGTATTGCTCCATTTCTCCCCAACTCTTCTATGCGGGATGAGGTCCTCCAAATATTGTTCCGATAATAAGTCTCTGGTCGGTCCATCTGGATCCCTCTTTATTGGTTCCAGCTTGGTTTCCATTATCTCTGGGAGCTTGCAGTGCTGCAAGCTGGTCAGGATTTTATGGCTTCCTCACATACTTCTGAAGCTTGTTTTCCCAAATTAGTTCTTCAATTAGTTTCTTCAAGTGACGATACTCATTCGTGTTGTGACCATGTGTTTCATGGAAGCAGCAATACTTTCTGGAACACTTTTGCTATTCAACTGCTACCTTTTTAGGCTTCTTGTACTCCTCCGTCCCTTGTGTCGTGAGGTAGATGTTCTCTGGAGTGTCATTGAGTGGAGTGTAGTCTTCGGGCCTCAAGCCTTTAAGTTGTTTTCTACTTCCATTTTGCTTGTTGGAATTATGATTCTTCCTTTTCTGATTCTCGTCCTTTCCTGTAGCAGTCCTGGAGGTATTTGTGTCTTAGTTCGCCACCGTACCATTCTGCCCAACGTTGGTTGGTTGTAGGTTAGCAGTTTTTCCTTTTAGTTGCTTTGCCTCTTCCAATCTCAAGTATTGGCTCGCTTTCCGATTAAAGTCCTTTCTGGTGGTAGGTTGTTTCATCTTAATCCATTTTCCAAATTCAATGTCAGGATGGTTGGCATGGACCAGGGCCATGAAGACCATATCTTCATTTGGGCAACTTACTTTAGTGACCGTGGTGTTAAACCGACTCATGAAGGATTTCAAAGATTCATTTTGTCCCTGGAGTATGCCCGATAAGGACATCACATCTATCGATTGTGCCGTGTGAAGCCTAACTGATCAAGGAACTTTGTTGCTAATTCGTGAAAGTGGAGATGGATTTAGGTGGGTGCCCGGTGAACTATATGGAAGCATTCCCTCCAAAAAATTGGCAAACATCTACAGCAAATAGCATTTGAAGCATTCGCTCCATCCATGTACCAACTGTACTTGTACAAGTGAGGTTTCGAGTCTCTAGTTCCATCGTAGGGTGGAACAGTCGACATAGTGAACTTTTTAGGATATCGTTCATTTAGAATGTCATCAATGAAGGGAGTCCGGCTTAGAGCAGAACCCCATTCATCATCTCTCCTATTCTTACTTTTGTCCATTAGGCGCTTGACCATGTCCGCGATATACACCTCGGATGTCCGGTAATCTGTGGGTTGGCTATTAGTGACTATACCAATTGTTTGATTTTGCAAACGGTCTTGGTAAGTGGGCTGAAGCCTAGGCTCTCCTGTCTTCGGAAGAGCCACTCCCTTGGAGTTCCGTTTGCTTATGGTTGGTCGTATAGTGGCAATTTGGACCTCTCTACCGGTATTGAGTACGTTAGTGTTTTCTTTCAACTCGTTGTCGTCAAGTTGTTTTCCATCTTTAGAGCCGGAGAGATCCACTTCTATATCTTCCCATGGGGTTTTCGTCCCTAGGTTCAAGTTTATGGCGGGCTACTTTGCAGTTGGTGGAGTGCTTGCATTTCCTTCTATGGTGATTCCTGCAGCTCCACCCACCACTCCTTTTTGCTGCTGCTTTCTGTTTCTCCTGTTTAGGCCAGAAATGGAAGAGTTTTCTTGCTCCTTGGCAGCCATAGGCTCTAGCATGGTTCTTGGAACAACCAATGATTACAAGGTCAGGAAGGCATTTAGTTTTTCTATGAGAGCTTTTTGGCTATTCTCCATCTTTTGATTGATTTCATCAACCATCTTGTTTAACTCACCTCTAGTGACAACTTCATGCTGGATAGAAGATCCCAACATCTGATCTCCTGTGTTGGCACCATTGACTTCAATTTGCTGAGGAAAAGTTTCCTCTTTAGCTATTACAGCTCTTATGGATCTTACTAAAGTAGTTATTTTTTCTTTCTGGTGCCATTGATTCTTAATATCAAATTTTCCAAGTAGAGTTTAAGAATCTAACTTCTAAACCTGTCTAATCTAAAGTAGATAGCTAGATCTGAACCTGAGTTGGGTTATTAGTGAAAGTGCCAAAATGTTAACCCAAAAAATGGTTCAACACCCTAGATTGAGTGTAAAAGCACCAACCTTGTTTATCAAGGCAAATCAAATAGAAAAAGCAATAGTAAATCGTAGGAAAAGTAAAGAGACAAGAGATTTTTATAGTGGTTTGGCTGTTAATGAAGCCTATGTCCACTTTATAGCTTTTATTAATCAACTGCTATTACAAGAGAGTTTAGTTTACAATATGATTCTTCTTTCCTAAGTTAAATAAAGCCACCATTGTTAGAGACAACCGGAAGGATCTCAGTAGACCTTTAATAGCTATTGTGAGGGAGAAGAAGAGTGAAGAAATAATGGCAGTGCTTCCGTAGAGATGATGTTCAGAACCCCCTTTTCGTTGAAGGTAAGTCGACCCTATATGCTAAGTTCCTAATCCTCTCTAGTATTGAAAATGGACCTACAAATCTCGATGCCAACTTCCCCTTACTACCAAATCGAATAACATTCTTTAATGGAGAAAACTTCACAAACACCATATCATGGATAGAGAACTCCAATTCTTGATATCCTTTATCGACGTAACCCTTCTGCCTATCCTGAGCAATTGTCATTCATTGCCGAGGGATCTTGATATTCTCCGAGGTTTCCCTAATAATATCTAG
This sequence comes from Allium fistulosum, assembly GCA_030737815.1. Lineage (NCBI taxonomy): Eukaryota > Viridiplantae > Streptophyta > Magnoliopsida > Asparagales > Amaryllidaceae > Allium > Allium fistulosum. The sequence continues at coordinate 298,289,605 of CM060908.1, read as the reverse complement.
CTTAAATATTAGTTTCTTGTCCACTTGCCACTAAGATGAAAAAGCATTACATGGTCGGCAATACAATGCTTCATATAATGCTATACCGATACTAGTTTGATATTATTGTATGCAAACTCAACCAAATGCAAGTGATCATCCCACAAGCCTCTTAAATCGAGAATGCAAGTTCGCAAGTGTTCCTCCAATATACAATTCACTCTCTCGTTCTATCAATCAGTTTGTGGGTGATAGGCTGTACTAAGATGTGTCTTGATCCCCAACACTTCTTGTAAGCTCTTTCAAAACCCACTAGTGAATAAAGGGTCTCATTCACTCACAATGCTCTTCGGCACACTATGGAATTGTACAACCCATTTCAAGTACAATTCAGCTAGTTTAGATGCTATTCTTGTAGACTTAACGAGTGTGAATCAATCACTCTTCGTAAATCTATCTACAATGATCCAAATGCTATCGTACCCTACTCTACTCCTCGGCAATCCATCTATAAAGTCCATCAACACTTGCTCCTAGTTCCACTCGGGGACTTCAAGTTGTTGTAGTAATCTACTTGGCTTCTTCTACTTTACTTTCACTAACCGGCAATTCATACACTTTGAGATAAATATCTTGACATTCTTCTCCTTCCCTTCCAAATAATAGATCTACATCATATCATGGTATATATTATTACCATCGGGATGTATAGTCAATCTAGAGTGGTGGCACTCTCATAGCACCTCATCCAACAATTTATTGACACCGGGAACAAACAATCTCCCATCCTTATGGAGCCAACCATCTCGGTCGAGTCTATTCTGCTTTATCTCCTTAGACTCTACTCCTTATATTTTTTCCATGATCTCAACTACTTTAGCATCTCGCCTCTGCCTAGTATCGATGCGCTCGATCAAAGTAGGTATGATCATCAAACTTGCCAACATCTCTGGTCCTAACTCGCAATGAGGTCTAAAGTTTTAGCCAACAATGCACTCCAACTACTTCAACATTAGGAACATCGCTCCCAAACTAGCATGTCTCTACTCACTGCATCATCGACTGCATTCCTCATACCAGGCATATAGGAAATACTAAAGTCATAGGAGGCCAAGAATTCTAACCATCTCTACTGGCGAAGTTTGAGATCCTTCTAGGAAAATAATTACTTCAAGGATTTTTTGTCCACGAACAACTCTAACCTTTCTCCTAATAGATAGTGCCTCTAAATGTTCAAAGCAACCACTATCGCTACCAACTCCAAATAATGAATTGGGTACTTCTTCTCATGTAGTTGAGCTATCGACTAGGCGATAACTCTTTCCCTCCGCATCAACATCGCACCCAGTCCAATATCATAGGCGTTTGTGTATACTGTTAACCCCTCATTCCGGCTTAAAATAGTCAATACTAGTGCACTCGGTAAGCTTTTCTTTAGACTAACAAATGCGTACTCGCACTTCACGTCCCAAACAAAGGTCTAATTCTTCTTCGTCAAATCGATCAACGGTGCTACTGCCTCTGAGAAGCCCTTGATAAAATGTCTATAATATCCCACCAGTCCTAGGAAGCTTCTGATATCAATAGCTGTTTGTACCAAAATTGGGCACAACACTCTTCGGAAGTTTTTGAAGAGATAAAATGAAGAAATTTAAATGGAAAGAGAGGATTATATAACAAAAACTCCAAAAACAGATAGGAAAATAATAAGAATGCACATAAACATAAGAATTTAGAGTGGTTCGGCGTATTGCCTACATCCACTATGAAGTCGATTGCTTTATTGATTTTTCTATGATGATTACAATTTATTTTTAGCGGGTTACAGCAGATAATGATGATTTACAGCAGTGAAATTCGTTATTGGCAGCAGCTATGGAGTTTAGATCTGGATCCGGCAGAGTCTGGCCATTGGAGAATTCAAAGAAGAAGAAGCCCCTTTTCTGTATGCCCTGGGGCTCTATTTATAGGTGTAGGAGGCTGATATTTCGCTCAGATCTCGGGATACTCACTCTGGCACGTGACTAGGCACGCGCGCCCAAGCCCGTGAAGTTTCGGTCCGATCCGAGATCGATACGAACAGATTTCGTATCGATTAAGATTGTGTCCGATGGAGTCGAAATTTGGCGTGGACATTCTTCAGCATGCATGTAAGCTCCTATGAAAATTTCATAGCATTTGGACTTGTAGATTAGGAGATATGATCGATACGAATTAGGACTCTTGGTTGGCTATTTCGTTCGACTCCATCATTTCGACTCGATCCTGTTCGACTCGATAGCTGCGTGTGATCAAGTGGTGACGTGGCGAGCATTCTCCGGATCGAGTCACCTTCTTCGCTGAGTCGATCGAGTCGTTCTAGGACCTTCGCTCTATTCGTATCGAGGCACTTGTGCTGTTCGAATCGATAGAAGGTGGACCTTGTTTCGTGTCGATGGAGAGCACATGGAATAAACCGATTGCGTGGCCTTGTTCGTATCGATTGGAAATGGCTCCATTTGATCGATACGAAGTTGACGTGGCCAGGTGGACTCGAACACTGTTAGCTATCGATCGATACAAATAACGATGACGTGGATCGATGCGAACAAGTACTTCTCGATGGATACGAACTATAGAAGCCTGATGGATTCGAACAGAGCTCTTCAGGCGATGGATGTGAAGTAGACTCTGGTGATGAATGTGAAGTAGTCACTGGCTGATCGAGTCGAACAGAGGCTTCCTGATGGTTATGAACTCGATCGAGTCGAACAGAGGCTTCCTGATGGTTATGAACTCGATGGAGTCGAATAGAGGCTTCCTAATGGATACGAACTCGATCGATTCGAACAGAGGCTTGGTGATCGATGCGGAGCTGATCGAGTCAAAGTAGGCTTCCCTGATGGATTCGAAGCGATCGATTCGAATAGTGGTTGGTTTTTATCCAATTTCGCATCGATCGTAACTTGAGAATACGAACTCGTATTAACTTAAAATTTGGAACTTTGACTTTTATGGCTTCCCTCGTCGTGTCTTGTCAATTGTAGCCCGATCCGGACTCGGACAAAATTCACTAATATCCATGGTGAACCTGCATATAACCGATCTCTAAGACGAACAGTCATTGGCTTCTTAGTCAAGTTCTTGGTGTCATGGCCTTGCCAAATGGTGGAATAACATTTTCCCCCCAAAGTACTTCTTGTCGAAACATGATGTGCTTTGAAATGCTGCAATCTTCATTCTGAGTAGTTATCGTCTTTTCGATGAAAGCTGTAATCTCGATAATGTAAACTGTTGACTGTCAACTGCTGTACCCTGTACTGTTGCAACTGATTGCTATATGCTAATGATTAGCCGCTTGTTGTTGTAATCGTTACCAAATGGGTTTCCGATTCCACTAAATCTAGAATATTGAATATTAGTCCGACATATATGCATATATGTTAATCTGACTTTCGTTGACGTTTGTACGTTCACGAGTCGTTGTCAGTTTATCCCGTATCGAATTCCATATCGATCCTCTACTGAATCGATGTGAGATTCGAATTGTAACAACGATCGATGGTCGTTTTTAAATGTTCCTTCGTATCGATCCTCTCCTGAATCGGTGTAGAAGGTTAAAACATTGTTTTTGCATCGATATTCATTATATTGATGGATATGAAATGAGCATTTCGAATCGATGGACGTGGTGTTCGATGGATACAAAGCGGTCGTTCGTATCGATGGAGTTCAATACCTTCAGAACAGCCCTTGTTGTGTATCTCGCATCCATGGACCTGATGTTTCTGGATACGAATAGACAATTCATATCGATGGGCATTGGCTTCTGGGAGCTGCAATTTGATGGATTCGAACTGATCGTTCGTATTGATGCTCTGGGGAAGGAGTTGAAAATGATCGATACGAACAAGGATTTCGTATCGATGGATTGTGGATGGATACGAATAGTCCGTTCGAATCGATCCTATGGCAATAATTTGTAACTGGTCGAATCCTCTGGGACGCGAATCGTTTCCTCCTTTCAACTTCGAGTCCATATAAATACCATGGACTTAGCCATTTTTCACTTTTCACTTTTTACTTTTGTGCTTTGCTTTCATATCGCTTCATAGACCAAGAAAGGAAACTGTTCTTCGCCTTCGAATCTAATCACATCCTTCAATTCCTTAAACTAGTTATCAAAATCAGGTAATTGGACATCCAATCCATGTTATAGCGATGGAATTCAAGATCGATCGCCAATCTCTTCACACACATAATCGGTCTCCAGGGATGCTAAGGCCATAATCGGTTCAAAGTGAATTGTTGTGGATGAGTTATAAGTGTTCGCATCGATCAATAAAGGAAAAGGTTCTCTTCGTATCGGTCTGGGGATGATGGAATCTCGTATCGATCCGTGGTTGAGTGAGTATCATGTGGTGGGATGAAACGACTTCGTATCGATGGGCAGTGGCTGGAGTTTGTGTCGATTGATACGTAGTTGACTTCGATGATCGATTTGAAGTCGATTACTTGGAATCGATACGAAATGGGCATTATAAGTTGGTTTGAAGTCGCCAACGCTGATCGATACGAAATCGAGGCCTATGATCGATGCAGAATTCGTACCCCTGATCGATACGAAACGTATCGACTTGAACGTGATCGATACAAAGCGTATCGAGTTGAACACGATCGGTACGAAATGTATCGATTCAAACTTGATCGATACGAAAATGGACCCCCTTTGATCAATACGAGCAGCTGCATTCTGGATTGTCACGAATTGCATCTCTGGTGATCGATCTATGTCTGAGCCCTGATGGATTCGAAATCTTACACTACCAAATACTTGACTCCGACGAGCTTCAGCTTTGCATAACCAGACTTGACTGTAGAACTGTATACTTGACTGCCTTTCGAAGCTCGTCGATGGACCTATAATTTAACAAAATTTTAACAAACTTTAGCTTGGATCGATCCCTAACATCTGGATGGCACGGTAGTGACAGTCAGCGATGACGGTCATTCCGACGAAATTTCAAAGTCTTATCGTTTACACGCTTTCTCCAATTCCGTAGAACTTTTCAATTGATATACAGTACTGCACTGCACAACACATTCACACACTTTACACTAGGGGATGGACGAGCGTTATTGTCTGTTTAACAATGATTTTTCATAAGCTAGTTAGTCATGGAACCCTCAAGTTCACAGCAGCAGGAACTCCCGAGTTCAATTCCTTCAACCATCGAAATACCAGTCATTGAAGCCGAAGTTATAGACCCAGCTCCGGACGAGCTTCCAAGCGCCCGGTTCATTTGTCGTCCACAAGATTCTGTGCTGTCTGGCATCTCTGAAGATATGCTAGGACGGATTTGTTTAAGTCACGGCTTGTCGCTTGACGACGTGTTACTGCCTGGGCCAAATGATAGGCCACATGATCCCCCGGAGGGGTTTACTGCTTTCAACCATCACGCTTGCACAGCGGGGATACTTCCTCTTTTCAATCAATATATAAGGGAGATGTTATCATTCCTTGGAATAGCTCCATCCCAGCTACACCCCAACGGGTACGCTTTGTTGAATAGCACCTTCATTCTGTTTATGGAGATCCTCTTTCGCCCACCAAAGCCGATCGAGATTAGATATCTATTTAACATTAAGAGTCGTGGAGACGCCCTTCTTTCACCTTCTTGGAAGCGGTCAGGAACTGCCAAATTGTAACGGGCTCCTGGGGAAGGCTAAGTTACTTTAAAACTGAATGGTTCAACGTTCGGTGCCCTCCTGGATTTGCCAGGCAATGGTTGGATAGACGTAAGTGTTACAATTCTCTCTCTTGAATTATCGAGATAGTTATAACCGACCTCAAAACTGACATACTTCTCTTCTTTCACAGCCGCAATCTCCTGACCTGATGGTGGATACTTCAGAGAGCTAGTTCGGATTCTCCAAACGGTTTCGGGCGAAGAGAGGCATATCGACTTGGTTCTGACCGACAGAAACTTGAGGACTGTCGGGCTGATTGAGCGGAGGCAGAGCATAAGGCTGGAAGGGACAATTAGAGCGGTCTCGAAGAAACGGGTGAAGCGCAAGGTGCCCAGAGTCGTAATAGCTGAAGAAGTTGATCCGGAGAGAACGCCTACCGATAATGAGCTCCAAGCTGGGCCTTCTTCCGATGTCCAGGATTCAGGAGGAAGGAGAAAAGGCAAGGCAGTTGCTCACAAGCATTCTAAATCCATGAGATTAAAATCCGTGGTTATGTCTTTGCCCATCCCGGGGATTAGAATTTTGGAGGCTCCTCCCCCGCAAGTAGAGAATCCTTTTGATGGGCTTGCTGATATTCCGATTCCGGATTATGTGTCATTTCAACACGACGCCGAGATGGAGGAGCTTGATAATGCTCTTGAACTGAGCGAGTCGCTTGCTATGAGTGCAGCCGACATTTCCGGTTGGTCGGGGGGTTGCACATGCATACACTTCACTGCACTACATGATTCATAACTGTAAATCGTCCAACCTAAGAAATCGCTAGCTTTTCCTTCGTCTCTCATTTTCAGGTACGATGTTCGGAAGAGGGTCAATGCTCGGCAATCTTCGCTCGGTCCGAAAGTCTTCTTCTACTTATTATGATTCCCGCAGGAGAGACTCAGATAGAGACCGCGATCGTGAGTACTCTAACCAAGATAGGTATGGGCATGACAAGGACATAGAATACAGACATCGATCTAGATCTCGCTCTCCTCCTCTTAGACTTCCATCTCCACCTCCTGTTCTTATTCCACATCCGTTATAGCCTCCACGTCACAGGCCATCTTCTCATACTTCTCGATCCGAAACTCATCTCCAGGGAGTCGAAACCACGACCTCCATAATTGCAGAGTAGGTCCCAATTGAGCCCACATGAGAAGGGGCCATTAAATTGGCTCACATGAGGAAGGATTTTCCGAACATATGTTTCGATGGCTACGTCTTTCCACCTCACTTAAAGAGAACCCATCTGGAGTGGAAAACACGATGCATGATTATGTTCATGACATCTACACCTAGTACAGGGAGTGGGTAAAGGCTGTAGAGAAAGCTTCCAAGGTAGCCTTTGAGCGAGCCAAAGCGATTGAGAAAATGGAGACCGAACTCGCTCAAAGGGATCAGATCATTCAAGTGCTCACTGCTGAGGCGGAGTCATCTCAGAAATCTGAAATCGAGGCCACCAAAAAAGCTGATGAAGCGAACGTGGCAATGGAGAGGTTGAGGTAGACACATGTTGCCTTGGTGGAGGAGATGGGCCATCGGAATACTACAGTCACTGCCGAGCGGGATGCGGCGGTCAAGGAACTCAATGAGCTTAAGGCTAAATTCTCAGACATGGCCAAGGAAAAGGATGATGCGAATAACGCAGCCCAGGAGGCGTGCGAGCAGGCTGTTCTGCTCCGGGGTGAACGGGATGCGGCTGTGGCTAAAGTCCGCAAGGTGGAGACTGAGGTCGGGGAGAAGGTGAAATCGGCCGAGTCCAGGCTAGAGGCTGATATCGAAGACCTTCTCGTTGTTTACAACGCTAACGTGCTGAGGCATAGTGGTCTAGCCTGGCTCGATGATTATCCAGTGCACTTATACAATGCCTGGGGTCGATTAGTTGAAGAAGAGAAGGAGGCGCATCTAGGTGAGTCTGTGGATGAGTTTGAACTCGAGAATCACATTCTGAATGAAGATGAAAGGAAGATTCTTCACGGGTCAATGATTCTGCATGAAAAGGAAAGACTCGGCGCCTAGCGCTTCGAAGTAGGAGAGAGTTCAGGGGTTGAACATCATGAGGAAAGTCTTGAAGTTCCAGCATCAACCCAGCCCGAATCCTCGTCTACGATCGATCCCCAAGCTATTCCTACCTACAATCCGGATCAGCCGCAGATGTCTCCGGCTATAGTGCAAGTTACTGAAGCCGTTCTGCCGCCTACAAGTCAAACTGAGGAAGGTATTCTGGACATTCCATATATCTGTCCTAAGTCGAAATCTCCATTTGAATTAAATTCTGACAGTTCTCTTTTTCTTTGTCCAGTGATCGATGCTGCACCTGTCGGGCCTCCTGTTACTCAAGAATCATATCAGACGCAGGATGCTATCGTTACCGAAGCGATCACTGTAACTACAACTGCCCCGCTTGACGATACGCAGGGAAGCACGCTTGTGTTTGATGAGAAACTGATGGAAGAACTCTTTCGCCGTCATGGCGATCCTCTTGCCGACTTGCCATTTGTTATGGGTGGAGGCGCTCCTGCTATAAGTTCTTCAATGCCAACTACTGATGCCCCCAGTGAGGCTCGAGCGGTTACTGAAGAGGAGACGTTCGCACAAATCGACGCTGAAATGGTAGCAGCGGCTCATGGTGGCAGTTTTGGAGGTGGGATGGCGGCGCCCGGTCCAGCTTCGCTCAGAATGATATCTCCTGGTGGTACAGTTTTCATCACCAGCGTGCCCATTCCACCTTCTGCACTTGATCCTATTCCTCCGACTCCACCCGCAGGAAGCATTCCTATTCATACGAGCTCGGAGGAAGATGTTGAGATCATGCCCCCCTGGAGACCGACCACCGAAAAGCAAAGGCTCAAAGAGGAAGGGTAGTGGCGGCTCCAGCGGGTCTACACCGAAGAGGAAGCCAAGGAAGAAGAAAGATTAGACACGTTTCTTTGGTTTTTTTTATTTTCATTTTGCTGGCCGTGTATAGATGAGGGTTCGGCCCCTGCTAGAAGGAATTTTTTGGGAACAAACTTGTACATGAATTTCTTTCATAAATAGTATAAATGAAACTTTTCTTTTTTAGCTTCTTGTGTATTTTCTTAAGTGTTTCAATGTTTGAAATGCACTTGTAAAGTTCCAACTTCCGAGTCAAGTTTGTCTTTTTGCACCAAGTCTGGAAACTGCGGACATGGTTCGCGACTGGGAAGCGAGTTGAATTTTAATGTCGCACCGCTTCAGTCGATGGTTGATGCTTAAGTCTTGCCCCCAGTCTCGGGGATGAGTTGTAGAACATCAATCAGCGATTGCTTCTCACTTATAACGTGTTGAGTCTAGTGCCACTGAATGGATGTCTGAGACAAGCGGAGATTGAGTGGTTCATTCACGCTTGTTCGATTGTCGATTATCATATCCGCACTCCGGGGATTCTCATTTATTTATTGGAAGTTGGTCACGCTGGCTTAAGTTTAAATCATACGTCCGCGGTCTAGGGACTTGGAATCGACATTTGTGCTCCGACTCGCATTCTGGGAGTTCGGAGTTGATATTTATACTTCAATTCATGCTCGGGGAACTTGAAGTTGATGTTTATACTCCGTTTCGCACTCTAGGAATCCGGAGTTGATGTTTATACTCCGTTTCGCACTTTGGGAATCGGGAGTTGATGTTTATACTCCAACTCGCACTCTGGGAGTTTGGAGTTGATGTTTATACTCCGACTCACACTCTAGGAGTTTAGAGTTGATAAGCAGACAGTCAGTTGCATCTGCTGTATGTTTTTGGATTTCGCCCGCACTTTGGGAACGAAAGGTGTATCGGGATCATGGATGGTCGGATCACATCCACCCTGAGTTAACAAGTGGGGTCATTAGATGGATGGGTCCACCCTCCTCAAACTTGGTTCAGATATGGACGAAGTCGTTAGGCGGACGGATCCACCCTCCTCGTAGACGTATTTTAATACTCCAGTTCGCACTCTTGGAACCGGGAGTTAAGTGAAGGATTGTCATGTATCAATCCATTTTTGACTTTGATGTGATGGCTTGTCCCCGAGCTCGGGTTTCACTTAGCGAGTGACCGGTTGCATCACAGTCACTCCCTATTTGAATAAATTCCACGGTATGGTGAAACTTAGCTCTCCGTGCATAGTGATAATCATATGAAGCATTTCAAGTAAATCACATCTCTGGCTCAAAGAGATTGCATTTTATTGTTGAAATAAGAAAATATGGCAAAGTCAGTTGCCTTATTAAAAATTCTAATTTTGAAATGCAGAAAAAAATTGCAAAATGGTAAATAAACTAAATGGATAAACATAGCCTGTCATGTGTAGTAGCGACGAAGACTCTCGCTATTCCAGGCTCTTGGCAGAGTGAGACCGTCAACGGTCAATAATTTGAATGTGCCATCTCCGAGCCTTCGTTCAATAATATACGGTCCTTCCCATGTTGGCTTCATATGCAAAGGAACTGGATAGATTCTTTTCAAAACGAGATCGCCTAGTTCAAAGGTTCGCGGGCGGACCTTGGCGTTGTACAATCGGGTGACTCGACTTCGTTGCACGGCTGCCCTCAAATCAGCCTCTTCACGCTTCTCATCTAGTAGATCGAGAGATTCAGCAAGTAGTATAGCATTTGTCTTTGGATCATAGTATGTCACACGATGGGAAGATACTTCTAGCTCAACTGGAATAATGGCTTCTGAACCATAAGAGAGAGAGAATGGAGTGTGACCGGTCGCGGTCTTGTGGGTTGTTCGGTAAGCCCATAAAGCCATAGGAAGTTCATCGACCCACTTGCTCTCGACCTTTTCCAGTCGTTTTTTCAGAATGGACTTTATAACTTTATTAACTGCTTCGACTTGTCCATTCGCCTGAGGGTGTGCAACTGCAGAGAATTTCTTTTGGATGTGAAATCGTTCGTAGAAATCCTTAAATTCAGCACTGTTGAATTGGGTTCCGTTGTCCGTAATAATGATGTGTGGGAGACCGAATCGACAGATGATGTTGCGGACTACAAAGTTGATTACTTTCTTCATCGTTATAGTAGCAAGAGCTTCAGCTTCAGCCCACTTTGTAAAGTAATCAACTGCGACGATGGCGTATTTCGCACTACCTTTTGCCAGAGGTAGAGTACCAATGATGTCGATGCCCCACATTGCAAACGGCATGGGCTGACCATGTGCGTTATCTCGGTAGGAGGGGCTCTAGGAATTCGAGCATATTTTTGACACCTATCACATTTCTTTGCATAATCCGACGCATCGTGATTCACAGTAGGCCAGTAATATCCATATCGAAGTATTTTCTTGGCAAGTGCTTGCCCCCCGGTGTGATCGCCACATTCTCCCTCGTGTACATCGTGCAATACTCGTTTAATTTCCTCGTGAGCGATACACTGAAGTAAAGGAACAGAGTACCCTCTCCTGTACATGATTCCATTCTGGATGGTGAATCGCGAGGCCTTCCGAAGGACTTGTCTCTTTTCACTCCTGCGCTCCGGCAGGGTTCCGTGCTCAATATAATTTCTGAGTGGGGTCACCCATAAGTCCTTTTCGGGGATGGTTTCGCATACCTAGTCTATTTCTGCCTGGTCAATGCTTGGGGAGGATAACGTTTCTACGGGAACGAGTCCCATTGCTGAGCTTCACCTGTGCTGGCTAACTTTGCCAATGAATCGGATTTTTGGTAGCGTTCTCGAGGTATACAATAAATGGCATAATAATCAAACTGATTCAGTACTTCTTGAACTCGAGCTAAGTAAGCAGCTAGCCTTCGATCTCTCGCTTAATACTCTCCCCGTACTTGACACACAACTAACTGTGAATCACAATAAATTTCCGCAGCGATTATTCTCAAATCTTTAGCAAGTTTCAAGCCAGCTAAGAGGGCTTCATATTCAGCTTCATTATTGGTCGCATGAAAATCGAACTTCGAAGCATAACATATAGATCGGCCTTCGGGAGTTTCAATTACAACACCAGTGCCCGAACACTGGTCGTTTGATGCACTATCGGTATAGAGCTTCCAGACGTATTCGGGGGATTTGACGGTTTCGGGCAAGTCCTCTGGAACGGTAAATTCAGCTATGAAATTGGCTAGGACTTGTCCTTGAATGGCTCGTCTTGGAGTGTAAGTGATGTCAAACTGGCTCAGTTCGATGTTCCACTTGTGTAACCTACCAAACGTCTCAGGCCACGAAAGGACCTGTCGTAACGGCAGGTCGGTGTAAACAAATATGGGATGTGCCTGGAAATACGATCGGAGTTTTCTTGATGCAATAACAAGGCAATAAGCCAACTTCTCTAACTTCGGATAATTCCTTTCAGCCCCGGTCAATCGCTTGCTGACGTAGTATACTGGCTTCTGTACCCTGTCTTCTTCTCGAACTAAGGCAGCGCTGATAGCGTTTTCTAATATTGCCAAGTATATGTACAATCTCTCATGATCAATAGGCTTTGACAGGATAGGTGGTGTGGATAGATGCTGAACTAGTGCTTGAAAAGCGCCCTCACATTCCGTGGTCCATTCAAAGTTTCGTTTTCCTTTTCGGATCAGTACGAAGAAGGGAATGCATTTGTCGGTGGACTTTGAAATGAACCTGCTCAATGCTGCTACTTTCCCATTGAGACTCTGGACTTGCTTTATAGTTTTCGGAGTTTCAAGATTTCTGATTGCCCAAATCTTTTCAGGATTAGCTTCGATTCTCCAAGCGTTGACGATAAACCCGAGGAATTTTCCGGATGCAACTCCAAAGTGACATTTCAATGGATTGAGCTTCATTCTGTATTCTCGAAGTTTGTTGAACATAGTTTCCAAGTCTTTAATATGGTCAGTGGAAAATCGTGACTTCACAAGCATGTCGTCTACATATACTTCCATTGTTTTCCCGATTTGATTGGCAAACATCCGATTGACCAATCGTTGGTAAGTAGCCCCGACATTCTTGAGTCCGAACGGCATAACTTTGTAGCAATAAATTCCCAGATTGGTCACGAAGCTGGTGTGTTCTTGATCAGGTAAATGCATCGGTATCTGATTGTAGCCAGAATACGCGTCCGTGAAGGATAAGAGCTCATGCCCAGCCGTCGAATCTACTAGCTGATCAATTCTGGGAAGCGGGAAACTATCTTTGGGACAAGCTTTATTCAGATCGGAATAGTCGACACATGTTCTGCACTTTCCGTTCGGCTTTCGGATGAGCATGGGATTCGACACCCATTCAGGATATAGCGCATCTCGAATGAACCTGTTCGCTTTGAGCTTTTCTTCTTCTTCTTTAAGGGCGGCAGATCTCTCTGGATCCATACCACGCCTTTTCTGTTTGACCGGGACATGCCGCGAGTCAATATTCAGAGTGTGGCACGCGATGTCTGGCGAGATCCCACACATGTCAGAATGCGTCCAGGCGAATACGTCAAGATTCGCCTGTAGAAATTCAACCAATTCCTCTTGAGTTTGCTGGCTTAGCTGAGACCCAATCTTTATCATTTTTGAATCATCGTCATCGTCAATTGGGACATCCATCGTCAGTTCGGCCGGGGATGCTTGACTTTCGTTTGATTCTCCTTCGTCTTCAGTTTCTCTTGGGTCAAGATCCCTTTGGGATTGGTTGGTGTGCCCAGGCCTAGGCCCGGGCGTTAATTGTCAATTATCAGCAAAGCGGACGTAGAGAGATTCCTCTACGCCCTTTCCTTTCTCCTTTCGCTGCGCCTCTCGCAGCTCTGCGACATAACAGGCTCTTCCAGCATCTCCCTGAATGATTCCCACTCCATGATCAGTGGGAAACTTTAAAGTCAAACACCATGGGGCAATGGCTGCCCTAAATTCAGCGAGGGCTGGTCGGCCCAGGAAAGCATTATAAGGGGAGTCTATGTCCAAAACAACGAACTGTAACATCCATACTCTCCGACGTTCTCCAACTCCCAAATCCACTGGCAGTTCCACCATTCCAGTGGGTATAGTAGCACTTCCGTTGAAACCATGGATTCAGGATTGACAAGGTTTCAAGTCCGTGGCTTCCATTCTCATTTGATCATAAGCTCGCTTAAACAAAATATTCACAGAGCTTCCACTGTCAACTAAGATCATCTTTATCCAAGCAGGACCTACTTGAGCTGAGATGACTAGTGGATCAATGGTGGGGGCTTCCACTTTATCAGCGTCTCTGTTTCTGAACACGATGTCATCTGTCATCGTCTTCTGTTGCCTGGCCGGAGCCCCTTCATCAAAACTACTATAACACTCAAATTCCGCATGCTTGATAGAACTGGCATAAGACTCCATTTCCTTCCAGCTTCGGTCTGCTGGATGAGGACCACCACTTATTGTACTAATAACCAACCTCCTGCCAGTCCGAGCAGGTTCCTCTTGCCTTTCTTGATTTGGTGCACGATTCTGATTTGATGGGCCTGCACTACCTGACTATGGCGCTCGCACATACTGATCCAACATCCGCTCACGTATCAGTTTCTCAATGAGGTCTTGTAAATGACGACACTCATTTGTATTATGGCCATAACTTTCGTGGAATCTACAAAACTTCCCTGTCTGGACTTGTCTTTCTGTCGACGGCTTCAGGGCAGGTTTCTTATATTGCATGGTATTACAGGTCTGCAAATACACATTCTCCAGCGACGTATTTAATGGAGTATAATTGTCAAACATGGGAGCTCTACGTCATGGACCACGGCTTTGATCTCGCTTCTTTCCCTGATTCCCATTGTCCCTCTACTGGTTCTGCTTATTTTGTATGTTCAACTGAACTTTTTCGGAATTCTCCCCGGATTATTTAACGGCGATGTTACTCTGAATTCCTTCGATGCTGGGCCCTGCATCATCCTACTTCCTAGACTGTTTTGCATCCTCCCTTCTCAAGAATTGGGCTGCCTTGGAATAGAAACGGTCCAATGACGCAGGTGGCTTCCCAGCTAACCAATTTCCGAACTCGGAATCAGCATCAATCCCCTTGGTCAATGCCATCAGGATAGAGTTATCATTGGGATTGCTTATTTCTGCACATGCAGCGTGGAATCGCTCCAAGTAACGTCTAAGTGTTTCTCCGGGAGCTTGTGTAACACTAGACAGAGTGTTAATGTCTTTAGGCCTCGCCACGTGCATACGGAATTGTTCAACAAACTTGGTAGCCATCTGGTCAAAGTTAGAGATGGATCATGGTGGCAAACGAGTAAACCACATGGTAGCAATGCCCCCTAGGGAAATAGGGAAACTACGGCACTTTACTGCATCGTCAGCTCCCGCAGCATTCATCAGCCATTCGTATTTCAGGATATGTTGATTGGGATCAGAACTTCCCTCATATACTGGCAAGATTGGCATCCTGAAGCGCCGAGATGGTTCAGCATACAGTATGTCATCAGTGAAAGGGGTATGACTCCGGGGGATTCCCCAATCGTCATTAGTGAGACCCTGACTTTCACGGATCATTTGGCGAATCATCATTGGTATATCCGGTGTCCGGATATTAGGAGCATGTTGTGCCAAGGTGTGGTAGGGTTCCACAGCGCGAGTCTGGACCGGGCGCGGTCGACGGTCCGTGCCTCGCCTCCTTGGTTCAACATTTTCTGGGACATAAGGCTCTGGAGTATGATCTCGCTGGCTTCGATGAGGATCCGCTTGGTTTCTAGCATCAACCCCTTGTTCAGTAGTGGTGGTGGTAGCAATGTGGCCCGTGACATGATAAGGAGCAGCACCTCCTCAGGATGAAGGTCCTGTATGGTGACTAGTGGACGGTCCAGTTCTGGGTTGTCCAAGATTTGAAGCAGGTTGGTGCCCTATGGCCTGGGTGTAGCTTACATCCAGCCGTGGGCGTGTGGATCGGTGGTGACCATCAGATGAGGCTGAACTCTCTGTGGAAGAGTAAGAACCTTGGTCTCTTCTGGATCTTCTGCGCCTTTGGTGATTCAGCTGGTTGGTCAACTCCGTGTTGGTGCGCAGTTGTTCAGTTAGCTGTTGTCGACTCTGGGTCAATTCTTGGAGCAGCATCTGAAACTCTTGTCTGGTGACCGGGCCTGATGGATCTGAAGGTCCGGCGGCATCTTGGTTTGATAGAGGCAATTGTGAGGGGTTCTGCCTGTCCCGTCCTCCCTGATCAGCAGCTGTAGAGGTAGTTCGTGTACTTACCATGGTGAATTAATGAAAGTCCTTTCCTAGATTTGGTGCAAATCTGAATAGAATGGAAGGGCTTCAAAGTCTAAGCTCAGGATCTTCTTCTTGGATTTATGCAATCCGGTATTGATAGGAGATTCAAGGAGCAGGAGAAAAATTGGGTTTTCTCTCAATGAAAGCACCAAAGTGTTTGTACCAAAATTGGGCACAACACTCTTCGGAAGTTTTTGAAGAGATAAAATGAAGAAATTTAAATGGAAAGAGAGGATTATCTAACAGAAACTCCAAAAAAAGATAGGAAAATAATAAGAATGCACATAAACATAAGAATTTAGAGTGGTTCGGCGTATTGCCTACGTCCACTATGAAGTCGATTGCTTTATTGATGTTTCTATGATGATTATAATTGATTTTCAGCGGGTTACAGCAGATAATGATGATTTACAGCAGTGAAATTCATTATTGGCAGTAGCTATGGAGTTTAGATCTAGATCCGGCAGAGTCTGGGCGTTGGAGAATTCAAAGAAGAAAAAACCCCTTTTCTGTATGCCCTAGGGCTTTATTTATAGGTGTAGGAGGTTGATATTTCGCTCAGATCTCGGGAGACTCCCTCTGGCACGTGACTAGGCCCGCGCGCCCAATCCCGTGAAGTTTCGGTCCGATCCGAGATCGATACGAAAAGATTTCATATCGATCAAGATTGTGTCCGATGGAGTTTAAATTTGGCGTGGACATTCTTCAACATGCATGTAAGCTCCTGTGAAAATTTCATAGCATTTGGACTTGTAGATTAGGAGATATGATCGATACGAGTTAGGACTCTCAGTTGGCTGTTTCGTTCGACTCCATCATTTCGACTCGATCCCGTTCGACTCGATAGCTGCGTGTGATCAAGTGGTGACGTGGCGAGCATTCTCCGGATCGAGTCACCTTCTTCGCTGAGTCGATCGAGTCGTTCTAGGACCTTCGCTCTGTTCGTATCGAGGCACTTGTGCTGTTCGAATCGATAGAAGGTGGACCTTGTTTCGTGTCGATGGAGAGCACATGGAATAACTCGATTACGTGGCCTTGTTCGTATCGATTGGAAATGGCTCCATTTGATCGATACGAAGTTGATGTGGCCAGGTGGACTCGAACACTGTTAGCTATCGATCGATACAAATAACCGTGATGTGGATCGATGCGAACAAGTATTTCTCGATGGATACGAACTATAGAAGCCTGATGGATTCGAACAGAGCTCTTCAGGCGATGGATGCGAAGTAGACTCTGGTGATGAATGTGAAGTAGTCACTGGCTGATCGAGTCGAACAGAGGCTTCCTGATGGTTATGAACTCGATCGAGTCGAATAGAGGCTTCCTGATAGTTACGAACTCGATCGAGTCAAACAGATGCTTCCTGACGGATACGAACTCGATCGAGTCGAACAGAGGATTGGTGATCGATGCAGAGCTGATCGAGTCAAAGTAGGCTTCCCTGATGGATTCGAACCGATCGATTCGAACAGTGGTTGGTTTTCATCCAATTTCGCATCGATTGTAACTTGAGTATACGAACTCGGATTGTCTTGAAATTTGGAACGTTAACTTTTATGGCTTCCCTCGTCGTGTCTTGTCTATTGTAGCCTGATCCGGACTTGGAAAAAATTCACTAATATCCATGGTGAGCCTGCGTATAACCGATCTCTAAGACGAACAGTCATTGGTTTCTTAGTCAAGTTCTTGGTGTCACGGCCTTGCCAAAAGGTGGGATAACAGTAGCATTCTTGGGTTGGTTCCAATATTGAACCACTGCTGCCTTTGCAAGATCTACTATGATGCCCTGCTCAAGTTTGTCTTGTGTTCCTCCTCTATCCTAGAATAAACCAAAATATCATCCACGAACACAAGCATGAATATCCTAGAATAAACCAAAATATCATCCATGAACACAAGCATGAATATCTCAGAATAAACCAAAATATCATCCACGAACACAAGCATGAACTTGTTCAGCAGATCCCTGAAGACGCAGTTCATGAGGTCAACAAATTATGCTGTAGCATTGGTTAGCCCGAACGGCATAACCAACCACTTATAGAAACCCGATGGCATATGAAATGCGGTGATTGATACACTCTCTTTCGCTACTCTTAGTTGGTGAATAATGTAATACCTTGTAAAATCAGTAAGAATTAAATAAGTAAATTAAATTAAAATTAAGTAGGGGTAAAAATGGAAATTCGAAAAAATTTGAAATTTGACTACAAAAGTTTTATCGTTGCATTCGTGGAGAAATTTTGATCAATTTCCATATATAATATGTTGAAAATGAAGCTCAAACGAAGAAGTTATGATCATTTGAAGTTTTCAGGTTTAAAATAATTTAATTCAAATTCCAAATAAATAATTTAATTTAAAATTTGAAATTTGAAAGATAACTAAGATTAGGCTTGGGGTTAAGATATTGTTAACATTAAAAATTAACATTAAAAATATAATAAAAAATTAAATAAAACCAATGGTAAAAAATAATAATTACGTTTCCAAAATAGACGGAGGGTCGACCGCCGATCCAATGCATATAGGGCGGTCAATTGCTCTTGTCGGTGGCGACTAGGGTTTTCCTATCAATGAACATTCCATATTTATCCATTTTAATCTATTTTGATCCTTCGGTTCTGGTGCATTTCAACCTCTATAAATAAGATCCTAGACACCTCACTTTTATTTATAAATATTTTGGAAATATCAGCGAAGCTCTATTAGTTCATCTCTTCTTAGAATCAGAAAACTCCATTGGAGTTTTAGGTTTAGAAAACTCAATTAGGGTTTTAACCTATCAGTTCATCTCTTCTTAGATTCAGAAAACTCCATTAGGGTTTTAGGTAAGAAATCCTATATACCTATGTTTGTTTATTATTTTTTTCTAATCCTCTTCTCCTCCAGCCTTTCTGTATCTAATATATATACAAATCCCTTGTTGTATATATAAATAAGAAGATATCTTAAGGAGATTATAATGGGCGTTTCAAAACCAAAGAGAAGCAAAGCGAAGGATCATTTGTGAGTGGAAATCTTAGCATTTTTATTTCAGTAATTGATTAGTAAATTATGGATTTGAATATGCCTTAGTGGTTTTGGGTATACGAAAATAAAACAAAACCCCCTAAAACTCCTATAATTCAAAATGACAATTTTTATTGAAATTCTCAATTGTTTACATTACATTGTGGGAATAGTTGTTTTGCAGTTTTTGGTGATTTTAATTTTTATGCCACTCCTCTCTAATTCCAAGTTGATTATGAAGTTACAATTAAGGAGTAGGGTGTAAAGTATGAACTTATTTGTTGTTTACTCTATATGAAAACAAAAGAGAAATTCCATCGTTTAATTCATTGTAAAAGAGGGGTTAAATAGAAGCTGAAACCGAAGCTGCAATTTCTATTTTTAAGATTATTCCATTCATTTGATGTGATAGATTGAGTTGAAAATTTTATTATGTACAAGTCTATTTATTGCAATTTTTGGAATGAATATTAAATCCTTTTTTAGGGATATTGAAATCCCTTGTTATGGATATTGGAAATTTGACACCATTGATAATATGGAAAAGGACTTGTATTATGTTGTTAGAAAGGCATTGACATTTTAACGTTATTATGGCGTAATCTCCGCACGCATAGAAAATAATAATTGCATATTTATTTCTATATTAGTTACTGTAAATTGGGTAGTTAATTAGGTAATAATTGTCATTAATTCCCCC
The DNA here is from genome assembly GCA_030737815.1 of Allium fistulosum. NCBI lineage: Eukaryota > Viridiplantae > Streptophyta > Magnoliopsida > Asparagales > Amaryllidaceae > Allium > Allium fistulosum. Next base: position 298,270,061 of record CM060908.1, on the reverse strand, counting down.
TAAGGAAAGTAATTGATTGTTAAGGCAAAATAAGAAGGAATTCTTATATAGCCTAATTAAAGGACGTGGTGAGATGTGTGATAATATATTGAGCGTTGTGAAATATGACTAATTCATAAGTAGTGCGAGGTCAGTTAAAAGATACACGGAAGTCTACCCAGCTAATCTAGCTACCAAGAGTGTGACTTTGGGCTAATGTGAGATATCACCTGATAAGTAACTACGATGACACGCGGTTAGTCCCAATTCTGTAGGATAAATCTGCCCAGTTAATCTGGATACTAGTACCTATGAATAGTCGGGCTAATGTGAGACGTCACCGTGGGTACGAGTCATAAGACGAAGGACTTGCTTCGAGGTTTTGGAGGTATTAAGTGGTTGTTTGAGAGCCCATCTTCTTCCATAAATGAAGTATTAAATGGTCGGAATTAGGTTACGCACGGTTAAGGATATCTCGAAAAGGTCTGCTTCAATAAGAAGTACAGAGTGTTTGAAGAGAATTCTGTGTAATGTTTGCTAGATAGATGCATATGTGGAGTGCGCCTAGGGAATATGTATTAAATGATAGAGGCCTACCTCAATTAAGGTTTTAAATGGTCAGAGTCTTCCTATATTTCATTAAAAGGTATAAAGAGGCTTGGTTTATATCTCAAGCATTGTTATACATTTATGACATTGGTTATGGGTTATTGGATTGGGAAACCTGCTTCAGGAATAGAACGCATTAAGTGGTTGATTGAGGGTCCGCCTCCTTTCCTTATATCAAGTATTAAATTGTTTTAAAACATGTAAGACATATTCCTATTTTGACACATACTTCCCAAGTACTAAAATAATAAGGCTTGAGGTTTTTATTCACTAGACACTTGTTGTTCTGATTCGCTCCTCATTATAACACAGGTTGGAGGATTTGATGATGCTTGAACATAGTGAAAGTGAAGCTTGGGGAAATTGTTATCTATCTTTTCAAGTTATTTTCTATTGTACGCATAAAATGTATTTTTGAACAAAATGTTGTAACGATTGTTGTTACAAATTGTGACATTTTAAATGGTTTGGAATAAATGGGTATTATTATTATAATATTTTATTTCTTTCGCTGTGAGTTCTGAGAGAATAGATAAATATCTCTATATTGTTTTTATTTTTACCAACCAATAGCCAGCTTTGGAATGGGTCTAAGTTTCGATGGGCCCTTTTTAAGTTAGAATTTAGGTCTGTTTCAGGGTGGGTTGTTACAAAAACCCATCGAAAGATCCAACTGAGAGAATACCTTCGCACCATGGAGCTGATCGAACAGGTCATCAATATGTGAGAGTGGATACTTGTTCTTCCTCGTCACCTTATTCAGCTTACGGTAATCTACACACAACCTTAGAGAAACATCCGCCTTAATGGCGAACATTATTTGCCCGTCTCACCCAGATATGCTCTGACAACTTAACCCTCACTTCAATAGGTTATTCACTTGCACCTCCAACTCTTTCTGCTCTCTGGGTGACATATGCTTCAAAGGCATAACGATCGGTCTGACATCTTTTAGTTGGTCTGTAACAACCCATAATTTGATCGCTTTAATTAAAGTTTTTTAAATTTTTTTAAATATTCAAATATTAATTATTTTACAACAAATAATGAATTTTTAAGTAATGCATAATAATAATGAACTTATTTTGGAAAAACGTTCACAAAATAAATACTTTGGAAAAATATCGATAAAATGGTCGAAAACCGTTTTATCAATAAACAGCTCTATAATTATCAAACATCGCACATGGAGCTGGATACATACAATTATTCTTATAATTGAACAACAATATGAAATAAATTATTTATTTTTTGGGAAAAGTAAAGGTATTTATGACATCATCAGTGATGCCCTTATATTTAAATATCGATTTATGAATTTAAATTGAGATTTAATGATTTAATATTATTATAATTGTTCAAATAATTGTTTTTAAATGATAATAATTCATTTTAATTATTTATGAAGTGATTATAAGTCATTTATAATAGTTTTATAAAGATATATACTTGATTTGAAAATATAAGAAAATTCGTATCGCTTTATCGATATAATAGCACTTTTTGTAAACAATTGTTTAATACTTATGTCCGTCGATGGAAATTCAATCGGTTTAGAAAACCGTCGAACGAATTTAAATTAAAAATTTACCACAAGCGCACGATGTACGAATGTAGCACGTGGCGAATACGGGTCGATCCCTAGAGAATTGATGATTTTAAAATTCTATTCAATCAAATTAAACCAAAGTCGAGTGATTGTTAACTAACTAAAAGAAAGTAAAAACAAACTAAAACAAAATAGAATAAAAAGATGAGATTAAAGAGCAATTTAGAGGCAAATCCCCTCTCATGATCATATAAATCAACATAATGACATTATGATCTCTTTTTGGTCATGTGTGAGTTTAGTTGGTGCATTTATCACAAGCATGGCCTAATTATGTTATTAATTAACACACTTAAACCATCAAACTTTAATGCACCCTCTAACCCACTTACTAACTTCAATGAAAATGATATGAAATCAAAAGTAGAATCTATTTTAAGCATGATTTATTAACTATTTAATTAGAAACATAAACCATCAAATTTTGATTCTAAATCCACTTCCATTACCATGATCATATGTAGATGAAGAGGTAATTAATGGTTCATATGACTAAGCATAGCCTATTTGTTTTGAACAATATAAGCTATCAAACTCAATATTAAACACAAAACCACACAAACATCTACTTTCCATTAAGCAAAAAAGAGACATAAAAGAAATTATGTTGCATCTACATGATTCAAGAGAGCTTCATTACCCTTAAATTGAAGGGATTAGCCTCTCATTTTTGTTAAATCAACAAATGTAGAAAGCAACATTAAACAAACAAGAGGAAAAAGAGAGAAAAAAGAAAGGAAACACTAATCTACTTGCATGAAATAAGAGAGATCTACACTACAACATGAAAGGAAAAGAAGCATGTAAAAGAAAAGAGAGCACTAATTAACATAAAAAAATGAAAGTTACATTAAAATAAAAATATGGCTAAGTAGCCATGAAAAGAAAAAGAGAGCTTTGAGTTTTATTTTTGAGCCTAAACTAAACTAAGAGAGACTAAGAGAGAGACTAAGGGAGAGAGAGGAGTTACATGAAACATAAGGGGATTTTATATATGTGCTAAACCCTAATTCATATTTTTGGGGAATGCCCAAAATACCCTCTTAGGAAGTGTGGTGGCCAAGTTATCATTAGCTTCAATAATCCCTCACTTAAATGTACATGAAGCCATTCATTCCATAAGCATGTGCATTAGCCTCTAATTTGTACATTAAGGTAGGTGGGTAGGTGGGGTCCTCCATTATCATGCCTTTGAATTATTTCCATCTTCATTTCTTTATCTTCACTCTTGTGCATGCATACATCTTCATGAAACCACTTGTATATGAAGCCAAATTCCTATAAAATAATATAGAAATTTCTAATTAAATTTTCTCAAATTAATATATGCACAAAAATGACCATTTTGCCCTTGGATGAAGATGAACATGTGACGATTTGAAAATAATATGAATTTTGGTTTAAACAAGTTAAAATGCCCGATATGATCATTTATTTAATTTAAATAGATTAAATATGGTGGTAAAAATATGCGCATTTACGTGCACATCAACTTATTTATATGGTTTTATCAATCAAATATGGTCATTTTAATTAACTAATAATGATAAGAAATGGGTTTTCAAATTTTGTGTACATTTATATGTAAATTAATTTATAAGTGAAAATATGACCGGTAATCAGCTTCCCGATTTTCAACGGTTTAACGAACGATTGTTGTTCAAAATTGTTACAACCTTGTTTACATGTCATGTACACATATATAGCATACATATACACACTTTAAAATATGCACATAAACACATAAACATACATACATACACATTTACATTTATACACATATAAGGAAAAATCAAAGACATTTTAGTTTTCTTAATACTTAAGCATCCATAAGTCAATGCACATGGCTTGGGAGTGAAATGAAGTGATGGTGGCACATGGGAGAAGGGTTAGGATGTTTAAGGTGATGGGAAAAGAGGGGTGTGGATTGACGGTAGGAAGGTAAATGCACTTGTAGATATTTGCTTCCAAACTTTGGCTATAAATGCCCACCTTCACTACTCATTTTTCCATCTTCTTCATTCTATCATAACTTCTTCAAAACAGAACCAAATGGAGTAATTATTTTTTTCAATCCATGTAAAATTCTAGTGGATACAACTTTTATCGGTATTACTTTTCCCAATTTTAAGCTTAAACATGTCAAATTCTCATTTCTTCACAGTGCATTTTCGGGCCTAGATTTTAGGTCCAAGAATACCTCCTTTCCTTTTAATCATATCTCCCAAGAAATAAATCAAAATCAAGTGTTTATTTTTTTCAAATTGTAGAGAAAAGAATTTTCAAGAACTTGCCCTTTGATAAATTTTAAAATTCCTTGAGCAACATGTCCATAAATTAGTTAGAAGATGACCCATTTTTGGGCTTGATTTTTGTAAATCCAAGAATACTTCTTCTTCTTTTGACCATATCTCCTTCAAAACAGCTCAAAATTAAGAAATTCATTTTTTTTATATTGAAGAGGAGAGAATTTCAAAGAACTTTACAGTAGATAATATTTCCAAATTTTGATTGCAACATAGTAAAAAAGACGAGAGAACATGACCTGTTTTCGGGTCTAGTTTTATGAATTCAAGGTCGAAGCTCCATCACTTCTCTTCCATACTTTTGGCCACCTTCCATCTCAAGCTCAAGGCCGAGCCTCCACCACTTTCAAGAATAGGCCATGCCTTCCTTAAGGTCCTAGACTAGGATCTGTAAGCTCCAAAGCGATCGTAGCAAAGCTATAGTCATTTTGAAATTAGTTCGATTCAAATCAAAGGTGAGAAACTCTATATTTATGTATACTATGTATTGGATGATATAATATGGTTTGCTACGCTTGTTTATTATGGTTGTTTATCATGTTTGCATGATGATGGTGTGATTGTATTAACAAGTCATGTTTAATCCACGTCGAAAATCATAAAGGAAGTAACTTTTCTTTAATAAATGAAATGGTGTATATGAGATTGTTAAACATTTTGAAAATGGTTTAAAATAGTTTATAAATATTTTATGAATAGTAAAATCCAATATGGTGAAGTTTTGACAATTTGTGAAAATTAACTCAAAAATAGACCCATCGTGTAACGGTAGTTCGCGATTTCGCGCTGTAGAAAGTTAAGTCCATGTATACGATAGATTCAGAGTCAGAATTCCTTGAAATAAGAATTTTCCGAACCCTTATAATCATAGTTTTCAAACAAAAGAAAAGGATCGAGAATTCGTTTAGTGGATTTTGAAAAACAAGTTTTCAAAATAGTCGCGGTTTGGGAGTTCGAAAACCAAAGCGACAAATTCTTTATAAATGATATTTTTAAATTCTTTAAAAATACGGGATAAATTCTATAAATCTTTTAAAATGTTTTAAAAGAGATTTAGGTTATAAAAATGAATTTCTAAATGATCGAATAGTTGTTCTGATCAAATAAGCTTTGAAAACACTATTCGCAGCACTTTTTGCAGCACTTTTAATAATTTTTTAAATATGGATTTAAACAATTCTTTTCCAAATCTTTTATAAATGTTTTCAAATGAATGATTAAGTGTTTTTGGAGGTTTTATAGTTTATTTAAAAAAAGGTTTAAACAAAAGATTTAAAGAAAAGCTGTTAAAATCAAGTGATTTAATCTTGGCTCTAAAAGCCGACAAGTAGACTGGATTTTTCTATTCGTGAGATCCAGATGTGAGGTACTTAAATCAAGGAGATGTTTAGGAGCAACCAGTGTCCTATCTCACCTGGCCTCTTTCTTGGGCGAGGGATAGATAAGGTTGAAATGTCGGAAACGAGACAAGTATAAAAGATTCAAAATTTATAAATTTGAATTGATACAACTTGGATTGTGTAAAGATAATCTTCTTATACTTGGTATTAAATTCAAAATGGGAACCTGTAATATCCGTGTGAATTTAAAAGGTGATTTCACCACTATTCGACGGATGTAAAGGTTGAATATGAAAATTGATGTTAAGTAGAATTTGTGTAATTTCTATCGACCTTTTTTTACTCAATAAGGTTTTGCAATATGATTTATGAGAAATGATTTTGATTTGGTATTTCCAAAATTAAAAACATGTTTAATGATTCCGTATAATACCGGAAAGAAATTTTTTAAAGATATATATCTCCAAAAGATATTTTTAATATAAAGAAATAAATGAATCAAATGATAAGCACCTATTTACTTAATATCTTTTTACGATGATTAGTTCAAATGAACTGAGGTTGGATTTGAGTAATTCTTATCTGAAAACCACTTCGAACCAATTTACGTATTTGAAGTGAAGACATGGAATTATAATAAATGGAATGAAGGGCTGCTTGTCACTGACACTTAGGGGAAATTTTCCATATCATATATATGTTGTAGTAGTATCTTCATTTGATATTCGATGCAAGGGCTGCTCGCTACTAATCCTAAGGATGATGCTCGACAGGATGTGGTAGGAGAGTTCCTTCTATTTATCTTATTCCTAGATAACTTGTATGGACAAATGTCTAACATTGAATTTCTAATCACATTGATTGATCTCTATAAACGTATCATCTGTTTGGTGGAGGAGAATGCAACTTCTCTTAGTTTAACACCCTTTCCTGAGATGCATGAGCTCAGGAGTTGTACGTTTTTAGAAATCAGTTGTGTGATTATGGAATTGTAGTGTGTAATTCAAAGTGGAATGTGTGCTATATGAAAGGTATCGTTACCTCAGGCCTCATCAACAGGGAATGGTTAAAACAGGGTTGCTTCAAGGCTATGTGGGTCACGCTCATAAGGGTATGGTCGTCACCCTTCTAAATTACTCTCTGTATATCAAGTATATTGTGTATGCTATGGCCACAGATAGGTCAGTTACGATCGAGGTGATGTCATATTCAGTCCTATCCGTCACTAAATGGGTTTGCGGGTAGGCCGGTCCTAATTCGCAGAGGTTTTGAAGATGTCGATCATCGATACATTCCTCCATAGATGTACTGTACAGAAGGTAGTCTCTTACCTTGCCATTGTATAGAAATCTATTAGCCAACAAGTGCCTTCGGACTTAGTTTTAAACCTATTATGCCATCAAAGTTAACCAATGTAACAATCTCGGCAAAGATTATGTATATTTACATAAAAAGTGCTTTTAAAAGAATGTCATTAAAAATAATATTTTCATATTTTTCGTAGTAAAGGTTTTGGTTATCATAAGGGAAAAACCCGTTCCGTGTTTATGTGTGGCATAATTCAAAGAGATGCTATTTGTTTTCAAATATCCATATTTTGAGTTTCTTACACCAGTCTCATGACTGACACGGAGTTTATTTTCTTTTCCTTAAACTCTAAGTGCCCTATTTTTTTGAGCAGCCTAGTAGTCAGGTTTAAGTTGAAGAAATATGGAAGAGCTCAGAGCATGGAGTTAGAAGATTCATCAGTAGACTATTACCACTTTTTTACCACACTTGTATTTCGCATATACAAGGACAGATCTTTATAACTGTCAATGTTTAACTCTAATAAATGTATTTAAAATTTCCACTATAAAGATATATATATATATATATATTGAAATAATATATGTTATTCCATTCGTGTAAGATTATGTTCTGTCTTTATTTTCTTTCTTACCCTTAGAATTGCCTCTCCGGCTTTGGATTTGCAGCACATGAATACCGATGATGTATTAGTGTCGATTTCTGTAAGTCGAAGTAATGGATCTTCACACAGTCCATGCGGAACTCAATCTCTCGGTGTGGCAGTAATTCGGTCTTCTCCTCAAACACATCTAGATACTCCCTCATGATAGACATATGATAACTCATCTTGTGGAACCTCGTGCTAATATAGAAAACTAATCATAACCCCATCCTCTAGCAGGTAGCCAATCACTACCATCCCCACCCCATAGCAAGAATCGTCACCAACTTCGATTTTACTTGCCAAATTCAAGAATGATCAGGTTAGTTACAATATTTTATTGAATATACTCTATTTAATCATTTATGGATATTTGTTTGTATTGGTGTTTTCATATATTCTGCTCGATCAAAATCGAGAATTTATTTGCAAGTCATGAGTGTTTGTTATGTTGTGCATGTTTTTTTTAAGGAAGTGATCCGATTGTCATTAGAAATAAGAATGCATAATTTATTGGCCAAAAGTACATACATATTGAAGCATAAGTAGAAATGAAATCGAAAAATTGAGCCATGTTTGTGAGTTATGTCGGTGCAAGGAATAAAATATTGTTATCCTGTTATTTTCTTAGAATTAGGCAGGGATGAGAAAATCTAAATTGAGTCAAATCATAGTATGAACTAACTTCAATATTTGTTGTTATATTATTATTCTGAAGTAACCAAGCGAAGCTGAAAACATGATATGAAATAATAATACGATATAAACGCTGACAATCCTTCATAGGTTAAGCTGTCTAGACTTAAGAGCGTGCATGTAAAAGCTAATGATGTGTTTGTTTGTAATAAAAGGTTCTGTCATAAAAAAATGATAAAAATGCTAAAATGTTGTTTGTTAACAGTAAATGATCAAAACTAACCAACAAATATTTAAAACGTCTAGCATAATTTTAACAAATGATATATTAATTCTTACTACATCTTCTGAATGATGAATGATGAGGTTTTCCAGTTGGACTCTTAGTTGAATATCTAAATTACAATCTTTTTTTGCACATATTTAATTTGTTGTTTTCAGAGAATTAAAAGGCATCGGACCTCACAGTTCATTCTATGTTCTAGTTTGTTAGTTCTTATAAACGAATTTGTCCAAATATAATCTTGAAATCACATTTAACGAAATAACAATGATAAAACTATGTATGTTTAATTCATCTAATTCAATCATACAAATAGCATTAAATTTTATTTAAGCAATATCAGGTTGTTGTGGTTTTCTTACGATTGTTTTCATTGATACTTTGTTATTGTTATTCTTGGGTTTATAGGGTTGAGGGATATTGTATCTTTATGCAAATTAAGTCACAGTTACATTAGTAAGCTTGTTATTATGGTTGCCATGCTTCAAACTAATAAGGATGGTCATATGTCAAAGTTCATGAAGGTAAGAAAGTGTATATTATCAATGTTATATGTAATGCAAAAGTAGTTCTGATTTCAAATTACTTTAGTGTTCTTTGTTGCTATCGCAAACTCATCCATTATATGGGTGCAAGTCAAGTATATAGTTAGTGAGGCTACGATTTAAACTTTCATAATGCAATTTCTGTATGCTTTTAGTTCAACGATTCAAATAGTTATTTTATACTGATGTGCAATTTCCTATAAAAGAATGTATAAGTATATGTATATCCCTGTATTATATAATGCAGTTTAAACTAGTTATGTACTCTATTTGTTAAAAGCTTTTTGTACACGTTCTCATTGTTGATCATTATACTTGTCTATAGGTACATAAGCTTTTCCAAAGAAATGATCGACTGCAGCAATGAATTAGTCCTTGCATTTAATTGTCTTCTATGTTATAACATGTTGTTAGCATTAGTTCTATAAACATCTGTATGTATGGTTATAGATTTTACGTTAACTTGGTCATCTTGAAACTATTGTATATATATGGTTATGGCCACTGTATGTGAAAATGGTTATTTTATTTAAAATATTTTGTATCGAATTGTTTGTATATCGTATTTTATTACGCGATTAACGTGTTTTCGATTGTTTGAATGCGATAATTATATGAGTGATTATTGGTTTGATGCTGAAATATGTTAATTATTAATATAATATATATGTTGTGAATAAAATAAACTGGGAACTGACCTAGCTACCACAGCGAGGGAAATTTGTAAAAAAATCAACAATTTTTGAGAGCGTTTAATAAACGCTACCAAAAAATATAGTTTGGCAGATAAAAAACGCTATTATAATATTTTGTAGTAACGTCAAAAATACTTGTTACTAGCATTTATTCAACGCTACAATAAAAAAAATTGGTTGCATTAGCAAAACGCTGCTAAATGATGCTTTTTGTACATTTATGAAAAACTTAACGAAAAATCTTGGATTTTTAGTTGCATGTCATATAAAAGGGTTCTCTAAAACGCTACCATAAGTTATGGTAGCGTTTTTTTGTGCGCCATTAAAAAAACTCTTTGGTGTAGTGCAACCAGGTGTTAGGAAGCAATTAATTATAAATTAAACAATAAAGATTTGAATAGTTAAATCAGTTTAAAGTGATATTTGTAGTATTATACTTAATAAGTAGCAAAATTCTATATGAAGTATTTAATATAGTAAAATGAATTATATTTTAATAAATATTCAACATAAATTAATTAATTTGAACATTTTATTATTATAAAAAATAATTTCAAGAGCTGGAAAAGAAAGATAAATAATATAATTAATTTTGTTGTTAATAGAATATGTTTGTAATAAAAGAGTTAGAAATTAATTGATATTTATGTAAATGTTATACAATAAAAAGAATTTGGAGTTTATATTAAAATTTGATTAAAAATAGAAATGAAGAAATAATTTTCAATGGGCTAAGCAAATTTAATTAATTTATCTTAGTTAGCTTAATAAAATGAGTTCTGACTAAATTACAAAGATTTCTAAATCTGGAAATCTTGTTTGGGTTTATAAATATGAATATGCTGTTAACTTAAGCCCTAATGTTTCTTCTTCATTAAAATAAATCCCTACCACCTTTCTCTTACTTCTAAAATTCATCTCAATAAAAATAAATTGTTAGGAATTCTTAAATTACAAAGTAGGCTTCTTGACATGTTATTAAACCACCCTATAATAAGAAACCCTCATTCTAAGAAGTGATTTTGAAAATTGTGAATATACAATGAAGGGAAAAGCAAGGAGAAGAAGAAGCTAGTGCAAATAATTGAAGCTCTCCACCTTCAAGTGCATTTCTTACTTTCATTTATGTTGTATTACATCATAACTTGTTTGCAATTTTGTGAGTTATCTGTGCCATGTTGATATTGTGTGCACAGACTATGAATTTTATCCAAATTACCAATACTTCTTGTTCCGGTGATGTATGGAAGACTGAATATGTATATAGATGATGGTTGAATATGTAGTATGTTGTAGAATATGATGTAAACTGGTAATGGTTGAGAATTGATCCAAGTTTGGTCGGATGGGGAAGAAAAGGCACCAGGCTTCGTGACAGTGAAGGGGGATCGGTCGACCTCCTTTCGCCGTTATCGATCGACCGATGGTTCGATCGGTCGCCTCCTGAATCTTTAAAAAAAATTAAGTAAATAATATATGTATATGTATATAAAAAATATAGGCATAAATAGATAAATAACATAAACTAAATTCTACAAAGAATTAAATACACTATATTAAATTATGTTAATTATTTAAGTTAAACATAAATAAAGTTATTGTTTGATTTCAGCATATGAATTATATATTTATATTCATATAATGCTATTGAATTAAGGTGTGTTGATTAATAATTTATATAAATTAAATATAGAAGTAAGGCAGATAAACAAATAATGATTAATCATTAAGATTCATCAATTAAGGAATCAACAAATTATATTTTTAAACAAAGTATGCTTACTGTTTATATTGACTATATCTTAATAAATATGTATATGTATATGTATATGTATTGAGTTGTTCCATGCTATGAGAAATTTGTAATAAACAGAGCTATAATACCGTCTGGGATGAGACATATATACATTAGGTATCTGAGCTTAAGTTAGTCGATCATACAAATTAAGATACATTAGGTGAAAGTAATTTTTTACCTATAATTATTTATAAATTATATGTCAAACTCTATAAATTTCAACTATAGAAGTAGTTGCGACCATATTCTGAAATGATGGATGAGGCGTCTATAAGTTAGGATAATTAATAGTTAAATTATACGCCTACCCCGAGTGTAAGCTGCACCATAAGGCGTTTATCATGAAGAGCATGAGTGCAACATTTAGAAGGACCCAGGAAGCTGGATGGTACTTGACTTCCATGTAGGGCTTAGGCTGCCTTATGATTGTGGATTTTGCTGGATTACTGATTGATGACGTATATTTCATCTAGATGGATAAGAACTAAGAATCTATATGTTGCAAGCATCTAGAATTATGATGTGGAAAAGGATCGAGCAAGGTCCCGTAAGAATGTATGCTTTAATCACCATAAGAGGATAGCCAATTTTTTTTAATATATACTCTTGATAAGAAGAGGTTAAGAGTAAAGTGAAAAAAGAGAAGTCCAAAATAAAGGACAATTAAAGTCCATTTCTAAGTCTGACCCTATGTGAAAGAATTTGATAAAAATATTTTCAAAATTTCTTGAAACATTTTGAATGATTTTTTGAAGGATTTATTTTAATAAAAGGACCCCATGATTGAAATTTTTTTGAAAAGGAAGAAAATATGAAAATTTTAAATTAAGGAGTTATTTAGAGATTCCTATTGAAGTTTAAAATTGGTTGGGTCAAAAAAAATTGATGTAAAAGTTTTCGGTAAAGTGATTTTTCATTTTTGAAATGAATGGAAAACTGAGCATATATTTGGCTGGATGATTTTTCCTACTTTTGTAAATTCGAATTTTTTTTAAATTATTTCTTTAAAAGGATAGATAAGTGGAAATGTTACTTGAATTAAATGCAGTAAAGAGCAAGGAAGGGTAAGAATGCTCGATTATAAAGATAGGAAAATATTATCGTATAAGGAAAATATGGGAAAAAAACAATCGAAATAAATGTATACATATCTCTTTTCATATTAATGAAGAAAACTCCAATAGCTAAAGCAGTAGGCGAACGAATTACAATGAGTTAACGTGGAAAATGGTAAAAGAGAAAAAGAGCTATGTAAGGAGAAGCCACTTAATGGAAATTTAGGTAGAAGAATTTTTAATATTAGCAATATTAGGAAATTTAAATAGGAACGATGTTAGGAACTTATATTAAAATAATATTAGTAATCTAGTTAGGAACGATGTAGGAAATTAGAGGCAAAACATAGAAAATATGGATAGTTCCCATAAATATGTGCGGTAATGATTATGAAGTTTTAATTTTTAAAGTGTGGTGAATACCAAACTAATTTTTGATAAGGGGTAGATACGAATGACTGCCTGGATAAGACGTGTTTAAGGTCAAGGCTATGAATAAAATAGCTACGAATGCTCGTAGGGTACCAACAAGGAGTTCTCTTTGAATATAAGGAATGTAGGTATGAACATAGTAATATCGACACACTCTCTCTAGCTACTCTTAGTTTATGAAAGCCCATTGCATAATCCAATTGAGAGAACACCCTCTCACCATAGAGCCGATCGAACAAGTCATCAATATGTGGGAGTGGATACTTGTTCTTCTTCGTCACCTTATTTAGGTCACATTAATAAACACATAACCTCAAAGAGCCATCCGTCTTAGTGGTAAACACTATTGGTGCACCCTACTCAAATATGTTCCTATGAATGAACTCTCACCCCAATAGGTCATCTGCTCGCACCTTTAGTGCCATATGCTTCTTAGACGCCATATGCTTTAAAGGCATAACTACTGGTCTATCATCTATGACCAGATCGATATGGAACTCTATCTCCCTATGTGGTGGTAATTCGGTTACCTCGTCGAATATATCAAGGTACTCTCTAGCTACATGCACAATAACTCATCATGTGGGATATCGAGCAAATATAGAAAGCTACCATTACCTCATCCTCTGGTATGCAACCCAACTCTACTTTTCGCCCATCCTTAGTCCTAACCATCATTAATAGCCTCTCACAATCCACCACAATTTCGTATCTCTTCAGCCAGTCCATTCCTAGAATAATACAAACCCAAAAAAACCCAAAATAAATCAATCATAAATAAACAAATATCCATGACTCGATAAGGCTTAGTCTCAAGAAACCATGCACAAGCTGGTTGAGCCCCCAACCAAGTTTGTTACAATTTAAAGGTTGGTCAACTATCTCAGGACTCAATCCCAGTCTATCTACCAAATCACTAGATATGTAGGAATGTGTGAAGCCTTGGTATCGAATAGAACACATATAAAACACCATAAATGGAAAGCGTATTCTGGATAGTAATTCCTTTTCCCTTCTCTTCTATTGATGGAGCACTTGATGAAGTCGGAACGACATTCAATGCATATGCCTTCACTATCTGTCCTTTTTAACTAGTTCGGGAGAGTCCTTCCACATCGAGTAAAGGCTCTCATGTCGTAAAGTCATCTCAACCACCTTCTCGAAGCTCTCATTAATGCAACCAATCAATCACTTCCCAAGGTGATTATTCAACCTAATGATAAATTCTCCATCCATTCCAAGTGGAGTATTAATGAAGACTATACTTCGACAACACATCGAATTCAACCACATATTCAAACATATACATATTACCTTACTTCAAGTCAGTGAACTTCGTAGGAAACACTAACTTCTAAGAAGTCGGGATAAATTTCTCTTCGAAGTGAACTATGAACAGATCCCGAGTAAAATGATCCTCGGGAGTTGTGGCTCAAAAGAAATTCCACCAGTTCATAGCACATTCCTGGAGTTATTTAGAGACCAACTTCTACTGCATAGCTTCATCTAATTCCAAGTTATAGAAATCATTTCGCAAGTACCCATCCAGTCTTGCACCTCAACAGCCGACTCCGTTCTAAGGAATGGTCTGCTTCCTGGACTTATGTATTCTTTATACAGCCTAGAAAAGTCAATTTGGCACTTGCACTTGAGAACCATCATCTTTTAGAGAAACTTGGGCATTCCTAACGATGTTCTTTAGATCGAGGTTAGTGGCCCCCGAACTTGCCCACTCCTCAACTCCAAAGATGGAGTCCATAGTTGTAATTTGCGTATGCCATATCATCCTAATCAATAATAGGAATGGTTAGTCTCCCGTAAAGTGAAGCAACATCAATGGTATACATGTGTGCAATATGACTTATTTACTGTATGTGAGTCAGTGGAATAGGGATCTTAAGGCTAAATTAACACTAGAGGAGGGGGTGAATAATGTTTAATGGATTATATGAATATTTTTCAAATTCATTGAGATTCTACTTGGAATGATGTAATTAACAATCACAAAAACAATCACAGAATTAAAGTGCAGATAAAGTAAATGCTGTAAAAATAAAAAGGAAAGAATACACTAGGATTTTATACTATTTCGGAGCTACCCTACATCCAGTTCCGCACAATTCCTTGTACGGATTTCTTTTCAACTAGTAAATACAAATATAATCTCGATTTCAAGGCTACGAGACACACCTTCCAGAATCCCGATCTCTGGGTAGAGTCACTTGATTTTTAGGCTACAAGCACACCCACTAGATTTACGGGCTACTAAGCATACCCAATTGATTTTACAGGCTACAATCACACCCATAAGTATAGCAGTATGATTTGATAGAGTTTTACAGACTCGGGTCTTTGATCTTGATTACAATTGATCCTATAACTCTTGAATAGCATTTTGATCTTGATTTGAGTGAGAGAGATGAGAGAAATCAGAGAATAGATGAAGGAGAATCAAACTAGCGATGATTGAATTTGATTCTGGTCGAATTTTGGCAGAGTTTGGGTATATTTTCATTTAGAAAATGGGAGAGTGGAAGGAGGAGAGATGAATAAGAAAATTGTGATCAAAAATTCGTTTAGAAGTCTGGTATTTACAGAGGAACAACGGTCATATCCATTCGTAAAGAGATACGACGAAAAGACACTTCTTTTGAAATTTAAATTTTGAAAAAATTGGCCACTATGTCGACATACATACAGAGAGTATGTCGACATACTCTTTGTAAAATTGAAAATACTATAAAACATTATTTTGAAAGCTTGTTGTTTTGTAAAATAGTTTGATAATTTATAATATCATTTAAGCATAATTTATACTTCTTTTAATCGTAATAAAACTTAATAAAACTTTATATAATAATTTTGAAATTTTTAACATAATGTAAATAATATACTTATATATAAGCAATATAATTATAACTTATTAAAGTATAAACAAAAATAAATATATATACAAACTTAAAAACACTAAAATAAAATCTTTATAATTATAAGAGATTAAAATTCATTTTGAGAAATATATTGAAAATATTATCTTAAAATCATGATATTTGAAAAATAATTTTAAAAAAAATTAGAGAAGGAGGGAGAGATCAGGAAAGTGCTATAAAGATTTTAACATAAATTCTACGACTCTATAACTTATCTGGAATATCTTGAAATCTTGAACTCTTCAATACTCACGAGTCTTCATTCTCCAACTCTTGAAACTCTATATCAGCAGCTTGAATCTACCCTTGATATTGTACAGTCTTCTTAATTAACACCTGTCTGATATCCCGCACTATATACTATATATAACTTAATAAAACATTAGTATTTATATTTTATATAATATCTATAGTTGTTATCATCAAAACTAATACCTATGGTACTTACAATCGCCCTATTTTTAATGATGACAACTCTGTACATAAAATATAATATAACTCCCCTGGGTTACAAAACTCCCCCTTAATATGTGTCTAGATTTTAAATATTTCTCCCCCTTTGTCATCAAAAAAATAACCACCTAAAACTATAACTCTAACACTAAATCTTACTCTAACTCTAACTTCCCCTAAATAGTATATTACAGACTAATAACCTATAATGATGAGAATGATTTATATAAGAACAATAAGTGATATTTAAAATGAGATAATCATGAAATGAAAACAACGAGACGAATGATATATAAGAAATGATAAGTGATAACACAAATCATTAATAGTAACCAAACCAATCCATATTTTCATTAGATACAACACCATAATCCAATCACATCTTAAAATGTACATATATGTAAGTAAAACAAATGTTGAATTAAATTAAATATACACACCACACAATCAAATTAACGAGAACAAGTACCATTCTAACATGATTTCCTAATGATCGACGATTTGTGAATAGGATAATGAAGGCAAAAGTTCCCCTTTTGTTTGATGAGATTTCCATCTCGATCGAAACATACTTCTCCAATGCATCGTACTTTGTCATCTACATCCATGTGTTGTTCCTCATCTTCTTCTTCCTCGTCATCACTGCCTTGAAAGGGGTTATGGATGGCCAAATTTGTAGTATCATTTTCAATAACTATTGGATTTATAGGAATATCGAATAGATATTTTTGCAAACTGCGAAGAATTCTACTTTGTTTCTCTTGTTATTTGGACATACAAAGTTGTACAACTTATATTTCAGTCAACATCTCTAGAACATTCTTCATTTCTCCTTCTAATTTAATAACTTTGGCCATAGTAGTATTATGGAAGGGGCCTTGGATAGGAGAAGGAAAGGAAAACGATGAATTCTCTTCTCTAGAATGTTTGGGATTAAAGGAGGCCATGGTTTATTTGTTTCAAAAGTTTAAAACAGAGAGAATACAGAGAAATAAACAAGAAAGTCGAAATTTGGTTATTATATAACCACTGATTTGAATTTTAAAGGGAAATTTAAAAAAACAAAAGTTACCATTATATGTCGACATAGAGGGATAGGATAAGTCGACATATATGTTATAATTTTGATTATTTTGTTTTTCTTTATATTCTATAATTTTTACTTCTTCATATTTATATTTCCAATAGAGAACAAATTTTTAACTCTCTTTTTAACTTAGTAAAAGATGTTTGATTCAATTTTTTTTAATATATCAGCTATTTGATTTTCAGTGTTTATAAATGCAAGTGATATTATTTCTTTGTTTACATTATCTCTTAGAAAATGGTATCTTATATCAATATGTTTAGTTCTAGCATTATGAGTTGGATTTTTAGATATATTGATCGCACTTGTATTATTACAGTGTATTGGTAATTTAGTAAAATTTAAACCAAAATCTTTTAATGTTTGTTGCATATAGATCACCTATGAACAGGCTACTACTGCTGAAATATATTATGCTTTTGTCGTAGATGGAGATACAGAGTTTTGCTTCTTACTAAACCAGGAAACTAGAGAGTGTCTCAAAAAGTATCAAGTTCCACTTCTACTTTATCGGTCTGATTTGCAACCAACATAGTCAGCATCACTATATGAAATTAATTCAAAGGAGTCTTCTTTTGAGTAAAAGAGTCCATAGTCTAATGTTTTGTTTACATATCTCAAACTTCGTTTTGCAGATTTTAAATGTGTTTCTTTATGTTGAGATTGATATCTTGAATAAAGACAAACACTATGAATTATATCAGGTCTACTAGCAGTTATATAGAGTAGTGATCCAATCATTCCTCTATATAATTTTTGATCTACATCTTTTGAATTTTCTTCTTTATTTAATTTTTCATTAGTTGACATGGGTTTGGTTTACAGTTGGTATTTGACATACCAAATTTCTTAACTAAATCTTTAGCATATTTTTTTGACTAATAAAATGTCCATTACTTAGTTGTTTTATTTGTAATCCTAGAAAATAATTTAGTTCTCCCATATGACTCTTTTCAAATACCTTAGTTGTCATTTCTGAGAATTCCTTATCTAGTTTACCATTGGTAGATCCAAAAATGATATCATTTACATATATTTGTATTAACTGAATATCATTTCTATCTCTTTTAATAAAAAGTATACTATCTACTTTGCCTATTTCAAAATTTGATTATAGTAGATAGGATTTAAGTCAGTCATACCAAGCTATTGGAGTCTATTTCAAACCATTCAAAGCCTTCTTTAATTTGTAAACATGATTAGGTAGTTTTTCATCCTCAAAAAGTGCGGATTTTTCTACATATGCATCTTCTTTAATAAAACCATTTAAAATTGTACTTATAACATCCATTTGATATAACTTAAAATTATTATGATTAGCGAAAGTAAGTAAAATTCATATAGCTTCTAATCTTGCTGCGGGTGCAAAGGTTTCATCAAATCTATTCCTTCTTCTTGACGATAACCTTGTGCAATTAATCGAGCTTTATTTCTCACAACCTCTCCTTGTTCATTCATTTTGTTTCTATATACCCGTTTAGTTTCTATTATGGATTTATCCTCGGGTCTTGGGACTAATTTCCATACATCAATTCTTGTAAATTCATCCAATTCCTCTTGCATAATAAGAATCCATGAATCATCGGTTGATGCTTCCTTTGGATTTTTAGGTTCAGTAGTTGAAATAAAAGCAAAGTTACTCGTTTTATTTAGTTGATTTCTAGTTTTAACAACATATTCAATATTTTCAAGTATATTTCCTACAGGATGATCTTTCAAGTATCTTGTTCTTTTATTTAGATGTGAATTTTCTGAATTATTATTATTTTCATTTTCGATAATCTCATTATTACTAATTTCGTTTGGGTTATCAATGATTTCTTCTTCATCAATATTTGGATTATAAACTTTAAAATTTTCACCAATGAGACATGTAATGTCTCTTCAATAGTATTAGTTCTAGTATTGAAAACTCTTTAAGCTTTACTTTTATTTGAATATTCAATAAAGATTCCTTTATCTGATTTAGCATCAAATTTATCCAAATTATCTTTAGTATTTAAAATAAAACATTTACTTCCAAGAACTCTAAAGTATGATACTTTATGCTTTTTTATTATAGAATAATTCATATGGTGTTTTCTTGGTTAATGGTCTTATTAAAATTCTATTTAATATATAACATGCAGTACCAATTTCTTCAGTCCAATTTTTTTTAGGTAAATTACTATCATTTAGTATAGTTCTAGCGCACTCTTGAATTGTCATATTTTTAGGAACTACCGGTCCATTTTGTTGTGGTGTTCTTAGAAATGAAAAATTACGAGTTATACCTTTCTTATTACAGAAATTCTCAAAGTTTCCATTTTTGAATTCTCCACCATGATCACTCCAAATAGTTTTAATTTTACTAGTTATTTGATTTTGAATTCGTTTAAAATGATTTTAAACATTTCAAAAGCATCACTTTTAAGTTTTAAGAAAATCATCCGGGTAAACCTAGAATAATCATCTACAATTACAAATACATATCTACCATGATTTATAGATTGTATCTGTGAGGGACCGAAAAGATCTAAGTGAAGAAGTTCAAGGGGTCAAGAGGTAGAAATCATATCTTTTGATTTAAAAGAACTTCTTCTAAGTTTTCTAATTGACATGCATCGCATAAATTGTTAACTTTAAAATTCATTTTGGGAAGACCTCTAACTAGATCATTTTTAGCAATTTTAGATATTAGTTTGAAACTTAAATGACCAAATCTTTTATGTCAGATCTAAGGATCACTTGATTCAACCAAAAGACACAAATTATCATTTGATATTTTCATACTTAATATATAGATGTTCATTTCCTAATACCTTCAAAGATAATGTTTGACTCGTTATCTTTAATGTGACATTTATCTTTTATGAATTTAATTTTGAAACCCTTATCACACAATTGACTAATACTTAACAGATTATGCTTTAAATTCCTAACTAACAAAACATTAGAAATAGTAGGAGTTTTAGAACTACCGACATTACTAAAGCTAATCACATATCCTTTAGAATTGTCTTCAAAATTTACTAATCCACCATCTTTGTAAACTATATCTTTCAAAATCTTCGAATTTCCAATCATGTGTCTTGAGCATCCATTATCCAATATCCATCTGTCCTTTTTGATCTGTAGAGTTTGATCATTAAGTGTCTGTTTATTAAAAGCCATGTACAAATATGTTCCTCTAATTCATACCATTTCAAAAGATCACTTGATTTTTTATAATGAATAGATGCAAATTCATGAAACAACACTATGATGATTTTGCAAATTATCTTTCTGAAAACAGTGTTAA
This sequence comes from Allium fistulosum, assembly GCA_030737815.1. Classification (NCBI taxonomy): domain Eukaryota; kingdom Viridiplantae; phylum Streptophyta; class Magnoliopsida; order Asparagales; family Amaryllidaceae; genus Allium; species Allium fistulosum. The sequence goes on along the minus strand of CM060908.1, from coordinate 298,249,073 downwards.
AAATAGTATCAAAAATTGTCATTGAAACATTTTCAAAAATCATATTATGAATACTTTGAAAACCAGTGCTCTGATAATAAATGCGAGTCAACGGAATAGGGATCTTAAGGCTAAATTAATACTAGAAGGGGGTGAATAGTGTTTAATGGATTATACGAATATTTTTCATATTCTTTAAGATTCTACTCGAAATGATGTAATTAACAATCACAAAAATAATCATAGAATCAATGTACAGATAAAAGTAAATACAAAAAAAGTAAAAAAGAAAGAACACACCAAGATTTTATACTGGTTCATAGTTACCCTACGTCCAGTCCTGTACAATTCCTTGTACAGATTTCTTTTCACCTAGTAAATGCAAATACAATCTCGATTGTAAAGCTATGAGATGCACCCTCCATAATCCCGATCTTTGGGTAGATTTACTTGATTTTCGGGCTAAAAGCACACCCACTAGATTTACGGGCTACAAAGCACACCCAATTGATTTTATAGGCTACAATCACACCCATAAGTATAACAGTATAATTTGATAGAGTTTTACAGACTCAGATCTTCGATCTTGATTACAATTGATCCTATAACTCTTGAATAGCACTTTGATCTTGGCTTGAGTGAGGGAGACGAGAGAAATCAAAGAGTAGATGAAGGAGAATCAGACTAGTGATGATTGAATTTGATTCTGGTTGAATTTCGGCAGAGTTTGGGCATGTTTTGATTTAGAAAATGAGAGAGTGGAAGGAGGAGAGATGAATAAGAAAATTATGATCAAAAATTCGTTTGGAAGTCCAGTATTTATAGAGGAACAACATGCATATCCATTCGTGAAGAGATACAACGAAAAGACACTTCTTTTGAAATTTAAATTTTTAAAAACTCGGCCACTGCGTTGACATACATACAGAGAGTATGTCGACATACTCTTTTTAAAAAATTGAAAATACTTTAAAACATTATTTTGAAAACTTGTTGTTTTGTATAATAGTTTGATACCTTGTAGAATCATTTAAGCATAGTTTATACATATTTTAATCATAATAAAACTTAATAACACTTTATATAATAATTTTGAAAATTTTAATATAATGTAAATTATATATATATATAATCAATGTAAATATAACTTATTAAAGAATACAAAATTCAATATATATAAACTTAAAAACACTAAAATAATATCTTTATAAGTATAATGGATTGAAAATCATTTTGAGAAATATTTATAAAGATTATTTTAAAACCATGATATTTGAAAAACAATTTAAAACAAAATTAGAGAAGGGAGAGAGATCAGGAATGTGCTATCAAGGTTTTACATAAATTCTACGACTTTGTAACTATCTGGAATATCTTGAAATTTTGAACTCTTCAATACTCAAGAGTCTTCATTCTCCAACTCTTGAAATTCTATATCAACATCTTGAATCTACTTTTGATGTTGTACAGTCTTCTTAATCAATACCTATCTAATATCCTGCATTATATACTATATATAACTTGATAAAACATTAGTATTTATATTTATATAATGTTTATAGTTGTTATCATCAAAACCAATATCTAAGGCACTAACACTATATAGTTTTGAAAACAAAAATATACAAGTATATTGTCTCGTATACATACACACACACACTCTCTCTCGATTCACTCTAGGGTGATTACTAGTTCCTTATCTCTACTGGATCATGATATAAACTTAGGTTAACTATGCAACCTAAGCTTTAATACCAAATGTAATGCCCGCTTTATGCCTCAGACACCCAATACACCTGTATAGTGCGCTGTAACGGTGTCCGACCAATGTAGGATGATAGATAAGGGTTTTAAAGTGAATAAAACAATCATTGAACCTATCGTATATCTCACTGTGCAAATATAAAAATCATTATAGATGAAAAACAGGTGAGACGGTAATAACTAAATGAACCACAATATCATAGTACGCAGGTTCACAAATTATATAAGATAGTAATAGAGTTTATATAGTTAGAAATAAACTCAAACGATAATTGTCTCTAAGTAGAATAAACAGTATTGTCAAGGCTCCATGGTGTCGCACAATGGAATAGATAATTATGAGTCCAAATATAAGCATAAGAAAGCATCTCCTCTTGCTTGTCCATCTGTAAAGCTCCATGTATCGCCTATGCCTGCTATCTAGTCTACTCATTTAAAAATACAAGAGATAATAAGAAGCCGAGAATAAAACCTCAAGTCAGACAATAGTCTGGTGTGAGAGATAAAGGATATCAAAGTACTATAAAAGTTGATATAGCTATAGGATATAGAGTATGGAGAATCATACCTGACATATTCCTGCATCCAAAGAGTTAGCTCATAATAATTTATATTAATCTACCATCTACTATGATCATAAAGGTGTACTATGCCTTAAGTATAATATCGGGTGTCTAAGTATTTACGTCAATAATACCTACATCACATGACATCCCTAGAGTGATAAGAAAACATTGCAAGCATAGCTTCCATCAAACAATCCTCACTACCACTCATATGCTTTCGATATAAGACAATACGAATGGCATCTACATAAGCCAAAGACCAATGGAAAAATCTTGGTTTCTCTATTCTCGTCTCCCACCACTCTATACAGTTATGGACTAGACCATCCATATAAGGTCTAGGGTAATCCATCCACATAAGGATCCATATACCACATAAATTTGAGTGGGCATCCCCACATACCCCTACTTTATGAGTACTCCTCTTAAACCTTCAAGTGCTAACTATCCCTTCGCACATGTCTTGGAACCAATCATCGTTCCATTCCATTTATCTATAGTTGAACTCCTTATTTTTTTACCCATGAGCTCCCCTCCTCGAACTCGTCCTTATGGATCATCATTACAACTCCCATCCTAAAACAATCATTATTGAAACTCCTTTGGACATCCGTCATAAGTCTAGAGCCATCATAACTAAGTCCTGAAGTCATCACATCGAAGCATCGTACCATCGCTTCAATATCAAATATGCTCACCGTAGAGCAATAACATTGAAATCAAGAGTCGACCACACATACAAACCACAGTGTCGTGCTTCACAAAGAATCCTTATCAAACATGTTAACAATTGGTCAAATCGACCATCATCAATGATGATAGGTACCGACAACTCTATAGTGGTCAATATCGACCAATTTGGTCGGTTACTGAGCAAAAAATGGCTAATTAAAAACCAAGTGAAAATGTCCAACGTCCATCTTAAAGTCTGAAGCACATACCCAAGTCTATCATCTTCCATCTTTAGATTGGTCAACACGCATCCCAGTACTCTTCCAAAAATGTATCTCATCCTTTCTAGTTTCCATCATGTGTGCAAGTGATTGACATGCACAAAACTCTATCCATCATTCGAGTTCCCATCACGTGTGCATTAAATCAACATGCACTAAACCATATCTTATGGGATATTCCTAAACACTATATCGCCCATCGATCGACATTTTCAACCAAAATAAGCAAATAAGCATGGATGAAACCAACATAACATACAAACAAGCAACATAGTATACATGCAACATGTAAAACATATCTATATCAACCAATATCAGAATCATATCAAAATGGCCTAAATCTATTGATTATAAGAAAATAGTTCATCCATAAGAACATATGTGATATCCAATTTAAACCATTTTAATATACTTTAAAATATAGTTAAAATCAGGCGTGAGTTTAAATTTATTAAAAATCACATTTTAAAGTTGAAAATCAATCAAAATGTCATTTTATACTATATTAAAAAACATAGTATGGTGGGAGACAATATCACTCACCTCAACAAAAGCTACCAAATCCTATGCCGAGTCGTAGAGGGCTCCAATACGAGTGCAACACATGAAACCTCGTCCAAATCAGACCTCATATGCAAAAAGATATAGAAGATATAAGGTTTTGATTTATATTAATTAATATTTAACTTAATCTAAACAATTAATTATATTATATTACCTTGATTAGCTTTCATAATTCCCTTCCCCAGCATAACTCTCTCTCCCCCCTTTCCCACCTATACTCATGCAAATTTCATTCCATCTTCCTCTTGTAGCACGCACACCCATTCAACATCTTTCTTGTACACGGCCCTTCCTAACTCCAAGCACCACGCATGCCACCGACCTTCTCTAACAGACCACATCACCGACCTACTTCTCATATTTTTTTCATGTATCTTGCGCCTGCCAATATCGCATGCCAACAACCGCCAAAGACCCTACCTGCACCAACACCGGAGGCTGCTCAACTGCATAATTTTTAGTCACCCACATGGACCCTACAGACCTGTATGCCATCAAAAATGAACCTAAAAGTGGGTTCACCTCCCTTATTATGCCGCTATGACATTCCCCAGAAATGAACCCATAATCGGAGTTGGGTTAAACCAAGGTCATGGTTGTGTTGCCCTTGGAAAAATAGAGAGATCTGACATTTATTTTGCTCCAAATAGTGTCCATTTGATTGAGAAAGAGGAGGAGAAGGAGAGTGGTGGGAAGACGGGTTTATGGGAAAGAAGGGAATAGGTGAGGGATAAAGAAAATAGTGCGGCTAGAAAAGAGTAGACCATTTATATAGGGTAGTAGGCAGGGTTTAAGTGTACCACTATTCTTATATTTTCGAAATTCCAACGCACCTTTTATGGTCATATGGATTCCAAGAATATTAGATTGCGGCAATTCTTCGATAGCGTGACTCGTCTTATTTTTGCCGGTCTAACAATATAAGTTTCATTGGAATCCAAGACTGTACCTCGAGAAACTAGTTTCGGGTGTTTTTAAGTAGTATAAGCTGTCGAAACGTTTGTTCTTGGAAATTCTTTGACTGCCCGGCTCACACTTATTTTTCCTGGTCCAATAGTATAAGTTTCGTCAGAATTTAAGACCGTACCCCGAAAAACTAGTTTCGGGTGTTTCTAGGTCGTATGAGCTGCCAGAATGTCTGATCTTGAAAATCTTCAACTGGTCGGCTCACCCACTTTTTCTTGACCTAATGACAATTTCCGTTCATCCAAATCCTCTAGCGCGTTAGCGCAATACGTATAACTACCAAAAATACCGAAGTGTATAAATTAAGGTCAAAATTGTCCCATAAAATTAGTAAGGGTCAAAAATATCAAAACTCAACATTACCCAAAGTTATATCCAAATACGACACAAGAGGAAGTTAAAAAATAATATTTTACGATCCTCGGATATGTAAAATTCAGATCATTACGAGATATGAAGGAGCTATGGAGAGAGGAAGGAGAGGTAGGGCTTGAGGAAGGAGGACGATGAAGGTGAAAGCAAAAGTAAAAAATTGAGCAGGTGAAACCTAAAATTTTCAAAATTCACCTTTAAAAGCTTTTCATTCACTTATTTACAGGTTTGCCCCTCAAGATTCAATTTCTTTCTTCTCCCAATCCTTTAAATCTTATATGTTTTTCATATGTAAACGACGTTCTGAACACAATGAAACTAGTTTCAGGTTTTAAGTTCACCATCTTCAAATTTTGACTTTTATGCCCAAAATTACTTTTAACTCGATTAAACCTCTTTTACTCATTAAAACGGTTTATACACATTCATAACACTTCCATAAAAAAATCCGAGTTGTTACAAGATAGCCCTTATTTGAGACCTTTATAATAATCTTGGTTGCTGCATCAAAAGCACTTCTTATGCACTAAGTAGAGGGAGATTGATTTATGGATTGATAAAGACAATGAATGATGATTTTGTCTATCTTATTATTGTTTTTTGTTTTTTTCTTGTTTAGTCAATATTCCTTCATGAATATCTTTCCTTTTCATATATTTGTTCATTTTATTTAAAAAAAAATAGCACGGGTCCAGTTAACCTTTTGAGCCTTGCAAAACAATGATATAACTATAAGGGTAATAATGTAAGTAGAAATGGCTTACCCCACATAGGTTCCACTAAGAACCATTCAACTGAAGAATCCAAAGTATTACCTAAGCCAATACATAGAAAATATCCTTACAAATCATATAATATAAACCATGTCTCAATCGGACTTTGTTTGCAAAATATACCATGAATATAAGTCCCCGTATAGGCCAAAATGAAATAAATAAATATACAATGATTAAACTAAACTGTTAAATCACCTCTACCAATCCTACATCAGCGTTAACCATGAATTACCCAACTTTGACCAAGAAATTCTCCTCTACCATGCCATTATAAATGTTATGCAACCCATTGTTGGTACCGCCATTGGGATTCGCCATGTACAGGCGACAATATCATTAACTGAAATGGTATGAAGGCCAAGTCCTAATAATGTAGCCAACACCACATCCCTAAACCTAATCGAATTATTATAACCTCCTCATGTATCATCATTGACGACAAAAACCATCTTCACTTTCCTCATCGCCTTCAGTGACATCTCTCATTCGATGCATGTTATCATCGCATGGGTTTCCAACCACCCAATGTCGACTTAAGAAAAATGTGCACAACCATTAAGCTTCATTCTTCAAGATGAACATATTGGTATGTGTTATACTGCCTTTTGACCAAGTAGTATACCAACGGATTTAGCCAAACGAATTTCATGATTATCAAGGCAGGAAGCTTGGAGAGATGATTATCGGGCTTGGAGATAGGTTATAAACAAGGCTACGGACGATGGTCGAGCGGATTCAGATGGATGACACCTTGCAATTGGCTAAGTATGGAATTGGCACTTCCCCTGGGCAAGGGATTGGATTGGATTAATATGGCTACGGATCATATAGATTGCCAGGACAACTCAGTGATGACTCTCAATAACTTAATGAACAATGCATTAACTCGGGAATCAACTTTGGAAGGAATATGCAGACAACATAAGGGACCCATAGGATGGTTCGTACGTCACCACGTGGCATAGAAAAGGGTTCGATGTTGACCCCTCTTAGGGATGAGCGATCGGCCTGAATTTTTTGGATCGGGTCGTCTTGGCCTGGAGATTCTGGATTCGTATTTTGAGTGAGATATTTCGTCGGCTTCTCCTATAAATACATTAGGCATGACATTCATTCAGGGTGCTTTTCGGCTGGCTATTCTTCTTTACTCTTTCCTTTTTGACTGGCTATTCTTCTTCACTCTTTCCTCTCCTTCCATTAATATTCTAAGAAAAAACAACTATACTTGTAATCTTACAGTATAAATAATAAGGTTATTGGAGTGGACATAGGCCAGAGTTTGCCGAACCACTACAAAATCCGTCTGTTCATTTACTTCTCTGCACTGAATCTGTGATCTGTGAAGTTATATTATTCCTTGATTGGTATTATTATTGGATTGGTGGTGCTTTCATATTACTTGGGTGTTGGTAGCCATTTTTGCCATCAAAATTTCGGTGCTTTCACTGAGAATACTTGCACTCGCTGAATTGGAAAAGATTTGGAGCTTAGATTTGGAGCAATGGTTAGGCAATCTTCAAAGAAAGCGCTAGTAGAAAGGAGTCACCCTAGAGGAAGTAGGGAGGCATCCTCAGGATCTAGAGCTAATCAGACCTCCACCTATATCACTAGGGAGGAGATGGAAATTGTGAGGACCTGTTTCTTCGACTCCCAGAAATCGACATTAATACATCCACGGTATTCACGTGTCGTAAAGCCAAGTGCTGGAGAAGCGGATTCTCAAGGGTAAGAAAGAAAATAAAGACATAACAAAATCTCACATATATTATTTCAATATAAACTTTACAGCAGAAATTAAAATACATTTATTAGAGTTAAATAATGGACAGTTATAATTTATGTCCTTACAAATGCGGAATACTGTAGCACTAGAGTGTGGTGGAAATAGATAACAATCTTCAGAAGAATCTTCTAACTCCCTGCTTTGAGCTCCATCCAAGTTTCTTCTAAACTAAACCTGACTATTAGGCTTTCCAAGGAAAATTATGGCACCCAGAGTTTAAGGAAAGGGAAAAATAAACACCGGTTAGTCATGGGACTGGTGTGAGAACTCAAAATACGCATTTTGAAAACAAAAAGGTATCTCATAAGACTACATTGCACATAAACACAGAACGGGTTTTTACCTTATGATAACCGAATCATTCTACATAAAAATACTTGATACAATTATTAATGACATATCTTTCAAAACATTTGCAAGTAAACTTATCAATCTTAGCCGAAATTGTTACCATTATAAAATTCCAGTATACTAGGCTCTACAAACAAAATAGCAGGCACTTATTGGAGAATGAATTCCATACAAATGACTAGGTGAAGGGACTACCTTCCAGCAGTACATTTCTAGAGGAATGTACTGAGGCCCAACAGATGGTCCTCTACCAACACAAGATCGGTCTACCTCTTCCTAGATAGTACCGAATATGTCATCACCTCGGTCGTTACCAACCTATCCAAACAAGCTCTAGCATACACTACATTAATTTAAACCCGAATGTCATAGCGAGTAGAAATATATCTAGAAAGGGATGATCATATCCTAATGGTTGCGAACCACATAGCCTTGCTGCATCTACCATGTTTCGGTCATTTCCGAGTGTGAGGCCTAAGATAGCGATTACCGTTCTCATTATTCATTTCACTCTAAATGCCACACTACCATTCCATCGATCACTTGTTGACTTCCAAAAACATACAACGTCCAAATTCATACGTCTCAGAGAAGGGTGTTAAGCTAAGAGAAGTTTCCTTTTCTGCAACCAAACAAATGTAAGTTTAAAAAAGTCAACGATGAAATCTCAAGAATGCAATGTTAGACATCCATCCATACAAGTTTGTTCTGGGACTGAACGAAACCGAAGACACTCTCCTACCACATCCTATCGGGAATTAACCCCAGGATTAGTAGCGAGAAGTCCTTGCAACCCAAAGAATTTTAGAAATGAAGGGATCACTGCTACTTTAGTATTTGGGAGTGAACCAGAATTATCAACAAGCAGTCCTTTCATCCCAAAAATCCCTGGTCTTCATTCTTCATTCTCTCTATCAGGACTTTATTTTTCGAACTCATACATTGGTTCGAAGTGGTTTTCGGATAGGAATTACCCCAGATCCGACCTCGGTTCCTTTAAACCAATCATAGATAAAAATGAGGTTTTATGAATAGGGAATCATTCTTTAATTGATTAAGTTCTTCTTATCAAAATCTCTTTTGGAGATATACATTTATAAAACATTCTTTCCGGTATATACGGAAATATTAAACCTCTCTTATAAAATCCCTTGATAATCTTCTAAACTTCTTTTTACTAGGAATTTGAAATCGTTTCATTTTTATTTAGGAAGATATTGATCCGAGTAAACCAAATTCACCATCCCCTCTGTCGGGATAGTTCGGATAGTCTGGGAAAGTAAGAAACTGATTTTCCAAACTCAAGCCATTTGATCGACTCTAAATCTTTAATCACTCCAAAAATTCTTCAAATCATCTTTAAAACACTTCATAAACCATTAAAAAACATTTACAAAAGATTTGGGAAAGAACGGTTGCGTTTAAAACTATATTTCAAAAGCTGCGGAAAAGTACTACGGAAAGTGCTTTTTAGGCTACATTGATCAAAACGACTTTTTATTATTTGAAAAGTCATTTTTATTACTCAAATCATTTTTAAAACATTTTAAAACATTTATAAGATTTATTCCACATTTTTAAACATTTTAAAACATCATTTTCAAAGAAATCCAGTTTTGGATTCCGAACTACAAAATCTGGATTTTTCTAAAAACTTTTTTTACTCATATTTCAAAATCTACTTATCGAAATCTCGATTTTCTTTCTTCATTGGAAATCAATGGATATAATAGTTCAGAAAATTCTTATCTCAAAGAATTTCGAGCTATATTCCAACTTTTACACATGTTTAACTTTTAAAGCGCGAAATCGCGAACTACCGTTATGTGACGCGGTTATTTTTAATTAAATTTTCTATTCTCATTCAAACTTCACCAAAACACTTTTAAATGTTTATAAAACATTTCAAATACATTTTAGACCATTTTAAGAGGTTTAACAATTCCATATACACCATTTGAATAATTCAAGGAAAGTGATTTTCTTTGTGCTTATCGATGTGTATTTCAGTGACTTGCATATATATTCAATATTCATATGAAAACAACCAAACTTGATGTTCAAAGCATATTAAACATCTATTGCAAACATCATATCAACATCCAAAAATATAATAATAATAGTTTAGGAGTTCTCACATTGATTTCCTATCGGAAAAAGGCTATATCATCACTAACTCGCGATCCGAGCTCACGCACCCCAACACCTTGCCTCCTAGTGTGCTCGGCCATTCCATGCCAAAAGTGGTGCTGGGCTAAGCATGGAAAATAAGGTGTAGGATTTTGGATTATTATTTAATTTACTGAAAACTAGTCCTAAAAATAGATCATTTTCTCTCAGGTTTTTGGATACTCAACTCTCTGAATTTTGAAATGGGGTCAACATGAAAGTTGTAGGAAATTATTTTCTCTATGGTTTCAATAAATTAAACACTCAATTTCGATTAGTTTTGAGGAAGTTATGGCGAAGAGAAAAAGAGGTGTTCTCGGATTCATGAAAACGAAGCCCGAAAATGCACTGTAAAAAAGTGGTATTTTGACATAATTAGACTCAAAACTAGTAGAAGTGCTAAATACGAAAGTTGTAGCCACTGGACTTTCAATTGGCTAAAAAAAAGAGTTACCTCACTTGGATCGGTTTTTGAGGAGTTATACTCGAATGAAATCGAGGTATTTTCGACTATCAAAAGTGGGCTCAAAAATGCTTTGGAGAAAATGGAGTTTTGAGCATAGATAATTTTAAAATGGGAAGAAGTGGTCAACTAGAAAGTTGTAGCCACTAAAATTTATAATGATTTCAAAGAAAGAATTTCCTCATTTCAATCTGATATGAGGAAGTTAGGCCAGGAAGAAAGTGAAAAAATGTGATGAAAAGGTGGGTTATTTATAGCCAAAGGAAGAGTGTAAAATAATCCATACACATATCCTCACTTCACGGCTTCTCCAATACACCTTCCTACTCCCTAGACCAGCAAAAGCCTTCCCCCCATGTGCCCATCACTTCCATCCACTTCATGTATGCACAAGTTGACTTATGTAGGCTTAAGGAGGAAGCTTTATATAAAATATCTTAGATTTTGTAATATATATGTTTAAGTGTAAATGTATACATGTATATGTTTATGTGTATGTTAGTGGATGCATTTATATGTTATATATGTTTACATGATAGTTAAATAACATTGCATTGATTCCGAACAACTTTCGTTCGATAAACCGTTGCCAATCGGAGAACCGATTCTCTGTCATATTTTCACTTATACTTTAACGTACATATATTTGTAAACAAAATTTGAAAAACATTTTCCTAACATTTTAGATGAATTAAAATGATCATATTTGAGTTATAAAACCATATAAATTAATATTAGCAATTATTTACAAAAATTGCCATTATACCGATAAAGCGATATCGATTTTTCCTTATAATTTCGAATCAAATATATCTCTTAATAAAACTATTGTAAATGATTTATTACCACTTTATAACTATTCAAAATGAATTATCATCATTTAAAATAATTATTTGAATAATTAAAATAATTATTAAATCATTAAATCTTAATTAATTTAATAAATCAATTATCATATTTATGGGCATTATTAACAATGTCAAAAAGACATTTTATTTTCAAAAACAAACCAATTGATTTTATTTCATATTCTTGTTTAATTATAAAAATAAGTGTATGTATCCAGCTCTATGTGTAATATTTTACGATTATAGAGCTGGTTATCGATAAAACAATTTTCAGCCATTTTAGCGATTAGATTTCGAGGAAAATATTTTTGTAAATATTTATTCAAAATAAGATTACCATTACTTATTATCACTCAAAACAATATTATTTGTATTATCAACCTTTTATTTAATAAAATTTATCAAAGTAATAAATTTGCGGTTCGTTACAGACTTCCCTCCTTAAAAGAATTTCATCCTCGAAATTACCCAAAACAAAAACCTAAAGATTTTTCCCAAAATATTTATTTTTAAAATTTTACCCGTACGATGTATATGGATCATCCGTATGCAATATCTGATTCGATCTACTATTCGAATCCACAACTTTGCTTCCGAACTAGTATTGACCCCCCGATCCTTTAGTGCGGACTCTGACCAGGCTTTCTGATCAGAACTTTAGTTTTCCTTGCATAGCTCTCAACTATGATAGAAAACTCAAGTATCCAACCACAAACCCTCATCAATGTTCGTCGTGAAGAATCGAGTGATAAATTATTTTTTGGATAAGTGTCAAAACACGTCAAAGTTCTGTCTTAGATTAAATCGTGCGACGAAATAATCCACATACTTCATATTTATTTATTAACCTTTCAAAAAAATTTATGAAAACATTTCATAAAACTTTCATTCTTTATTCAAACTTTCATAAAGATACTTCTTTATACATATCCATTTTACATTTTTATTTCCAAGTATTTATACTTAAAAAAGTTTCTTTTCAAAAGATAAATATCATTTTATTATAACATATTTCTAAACATATCTTAATGGTTTCTGAAAAACTTATTTTCAAAATAATTCATTGAATTGATAAATTACCATAAAGTTCATTTAGCTAATATCAAATGTGAAAGCATTCTTTATTTAGTTAAAACTTACTTTATTAATTAACATTCCTTTATTAATTTAAAACTTCCTTTATATATATATATATTCTCTTTACTTATACCAGTTTTAATACTTAAAAAGTATTTATATACTTATTCAAATGTTTTAAGTATATTCATAATTTACTAAATAAGTTTTACTTACTTTAAAATATAATCGAAAAGATTAAAACAATTACTACCAAAACATTATTAAAATGAACTTCTCTTTTCATAACATTATAATTTTTCCATCTTTTTTTAAAAGACTCTAATACTTGTTATTATCCTTAAAATCCCATTATTAAAGATCTAAATATACCCATAAGATCTCTTCCAAAGTGTCATTCAAAGGTTTAAAAACAAATGTTGCTAAAACATCATTTACTACAAACCCAAAATCATTCATTAATAACTTTAAATATTTATGTTAAAGATCAAAGCATACCCATGCTTATCAATTAAGATAATACACTTTGATAAAAATTGACAACCATTAATTTGTCAATTAATGGTTCATGTTATCCTTTTTAATTTTAGAAAATTATATTGACCGAGTAACTCAAAAATGATACCAAGGAACTGGGTACTACTAATAGTATCGCATATTTCCTTAATAAGAAACGGAATACTTAAGAGAAGCATTTACAATCTGAACTCATCTCCTGCCCATTTTTAGTTACTTTCGAGCCACTTGGATTAATTAATCATAATATTGTTTTTCGTTTTCAAAATTCCATTTTTAGAAATAATACCATTATTATTCCTTTCCTAAAAATCATTTGAAATTCCTTTCTAAAATATTGGAATTTAAATTCTCAAAAATTCCTTTATAAGTCATGTTTTATAAATCCATTTTATAAAATCACTTATATAAAACATATTCGTAAGATTTATTTATCTTAAATAAATTCCTTTATTAAAAATTTATTATTTATTGAATACCCCGTAGTTAAATTGTGAAAATAAGGTCACAAGGTGTTCGTACTTAAACTTTTAAATTAAACAACCGATTAATTAATGATAATAACTGAGTATTATCCTTTCCTTAATCAAATAACTATATTATTTGAAAAATATTCTTTATATTCAAAATATAATCATAGGTAAAATTATTATTTTTTACAAATTTTCAAAACCAAAATCATTTGTATATAATATTAACAAATATGCGCTCATATATAATACTCTCAAACTCATTATTGGGTGTTACTAACCCTATCTCTAATGAGTTACTCATCCTAGGGTATTACTAACCCTATCTCTGATGAGTCTTTTACCCTTATCAGGCTCCAGTGTTCGCTCAACCTAAGCTCTGGTACCATGATGTGAGGACCCGTTTCTTCAACTCCTAGAAATCAACACTAATACATCCACGGTATTCACGTGCTATATATCCAAGTGTCGGAGAAGCGGATTCTCAAAGGTAAGAAAGAAAATAAAGACATAACAGAATCTCACATCAACACAGAATCTCACATCAACAGAATCTTCTAACTCCCTGCTTCGAGCTCCATCTAGATTTCTTCTAAACTAAACCTAACTACTATGCTGCCCGGCGAAAATTAGGGCACCTAGAGTTTAAGGAAAGGGAAAAATAAACTTTGATTCAGTCTTGTGACTGGTGTGAGAACTCGAAATACGTGTTTTGAAAACAAAAAGGTATTTTATAAGACCACGCCACACATCAACACAGAATGGGTTTTAACCTTATGATAACCAATCATTCTATGTATAAATACTTGATATTATTTTTAATGACATATCTTTGGAACCATTTGCAAGTAAACTTATCAATCTTAGTCGAAATTGTTACCATTATTAAATTCTAGCAAGGTAGGCTCTACAAACAAAATAACATGCACTTATTGGAGAATGGATTCCATACAAATGACCAGGTGAAGGGACTACCTTCCGGCAGTACATCTTTAGAGGAATGTACTGAGGCCTAACAGATAGTCCTCTACCAACACATGCCCGGCCTACCTCTTCTTAGATAGTACCGAATATGTCATCACCCCGATCGTTACCAACTTATCCGAGTGCGCTCAAGCATACACCACATTAATTTAAACCCGAACATCATAGCCGGTAGAAATATATCTAGAAGGGGATGGCCATGCCCTAATGGTTGCGAACCACATAGCCTTGCTGCATCTACCTTGTTTTGGTTATTTTCGAGTGTGAGGCCTAAGGTAGCGATTACCTTTCTCATTGCACATTTCACTCTAAATGCCACACTGCCATTCCATCGATCACTTGTTGACTTCCACAAACATACAACCTCCGAGCTCATACGTCCCAAAGAAGGGTGTTAAGCTAAGATAAGTTGCCTTCTCTGCCACAAAACAGATGTATGTTTAAAAAAGTCAACGATGAAATCTTAAGAATGCAATGTCAGACATCCATCCATACAACTACGTTCTGGGACTGAATGAAACCGAAGACACTCTCCTACCATATCCTATCGAGAATTAATCCTAGGATTAGTAGCGAGAAGTCCTTGCAACCCAAAGAATTTCAGAAATGAAGGGACCACTGCTACTTTAGTATTTAGGAGTTAACCAGAATTATCAACAAGCAGTCCTTTCATCCCAAAAATCCTTGGTCTTAGTTCTTCATTCTCTCTATCAGATCTTTATTTTTTGAACACATACATTGGTTCAAAGTGGCTTTCAGGTAGGAATTACCCAAGATCCGACCTTAGTTCCTTTAAACCAATCATCGATAAAAGGAGGTTTTATGAATGGGGAATCATTCTTTAATTGATTAATTTCCTCTTATCAAAATATCTTTTGGAGAGATACATTTATAAAACAATCTTTTTGGTATACATGGAAATATTAAACCTCTCTTATAAAATCATTGGATAATCTTCTAAACGTCTTTTACTATGAATTAATTCAAAATCGTTTCATTTTTATTTAGGAAGATATTGATCTGAGTAAACCAAATTCACCATCGCCTCCGTCGGGCCAGTCCAGTCAGTCAGGGAGAGTAGGAAACTGGTTTTCCAAACTCAAGTCTAGACATTATCTCTATGACACCCACAGACGGTCAAATTATTTGATCGACTCTAAATCTTTAATCACTCCAAAAATTCTTCAAATCATCTTTAAAACACTTCATAAGCCATTTAAAAACATAACAAAAGATTTGGAAAAGAACGACTGCGTTTAAAACTATATTTCAAAAGTTATAAAAAAGTGCTGCAGAAAAGTGCTGCAGAAAGTGTTTTTTAGGCTTTATTGATCAAAACGACTTTTTATTAGCTGAAAATTCATTTTTATTACTCAAATCATTTTTAAAACATATATAAGATTTATTCCATATCTATAAACATTTTAAAACATTATTTTCAAAGAAATCCAGTTTTGGATTACGAACTGCAAAATCGAGATTTTTCAAAAAACTTGTTTTACTCATATTACAAAATCTACTTATCAGAATCTTGATTTTCTTTCTTTCTTGGAAACCTATGGATATAATAGTTCAGAAAATTCTTATCTCAAAAAATTCCGAGCTATATTCCAACTTTTACATATGTTTGACTTTTATGGTGCGAAATCACGAACTATCGTTACGCGACGCACTTATTTTTATCTAAATTTTCTATTCTCATTCAAACTTCACCAAAACACTTTTAAATGTTTATAAAACATTTCAAATAAATTTTAAACTATTTTTAAGAGGTTTAACAATTCCATATACACCATTCCATTAATTCAAGGAAAGTGATTTCCTTTGTGCTTATCGACGTGTATTTCCGTGACTTGCATATATATTCAACATTCATATGAAAACAACGAAACATGATGGTCAAAGCATATTAAACATCCATTGCAAACATCATATCATCATTCAAAAATATAATAATAATAGTTTAGGAGTTCTCACATTGATTTCCTATCGGAAAAAGCCTATAGCTTCACTAACTCATGATCTGACCTCACGAACCCAAACACTTTACCTCCTAGTGTGCTCGGCCATTCCATGCCAAAAGTGGTGCTAGGCCAAGCATTGGAAATGAGGTGTAAGATTTTGGATTATTATTTAATTTACTGAAAACTAGTCCTAAAAACAGGTCATTTTCTCTTTGGTTTTTGGATACTCAACTCTCTGAATTTCGAAATGGGGTCACCATGAAAGTTGTAGGAAATTATTTTCTCTATGGTTTTAATAAAAGAAAAGCTCAATTTTGATTAGTTTTGAGGAAGTTATGGCGAAAAGAAAACGAGATATTCTCGGATTCGTCAAAACAAAGCCCGAAAATGCAATGTAAAAAAGTGATATTTTGACATAGTTAGACTCAAAACTAGTAGAAGTGCTAAAACGAAAGTTGTAGCCACTAGAATTTCAATTAGCTAGAAAAAAAGAGTTACCTCATTTGGATTGGTTTTGGAGGAGTTATACTCGAACGAAAAAGAGGTATTTCCGGCCATCAAAACTGGGCTCAAAAATGCTTTGGAGAAAATGGAGTTTTGAGCATAGCGAATTTTAAAACAGAAAGAAGTGGTCAACTAGAAAGTTGTAGCCACTGAAATTTTGAATGGTTTCAAAAAACTAATTTCCTCATTTCAATCTGATATGAGGAAGTTAGGCTAGGAAGAAAGTGAAAAATGGTGATGAGAGTGTGGGCTATTTATAGCCAAAAGAAGAGTGTAAAAGAATCCATACACACATCATCACTTCATAGCTTCTCTAATGCACCTCCCTCCTCCTAGACCAGCAAAGGCCTTCCCCGCATGTGCCCATCACTTCCATCAACTTCATGTATGTACAAGTTGACTTATGTAGGCTTAAGGAGGAATCTTTATATAAAATATCTTAGATTTTGTAATATATATGTTTAAGTGTAAATGTATACATGTATATGTTTATGTGTATTCTAGTGGATGCATTTATATGTTATATATGTGTACATGACAGTTAAATAACGGTGCATTGATTCCGAATAGCTTTCGTTGGATAAACCGTTGCCAATCGGAGAACCGATTCCCGATCACATTTTCACTTATACTTTAACGTACATATATTTGTAAACAAAATTTGAAAAACATTTTCTTATAATTTTAGATGAATTAAAATGATCATATTTGAATTATAAAACCATATAAATTAATATTAACAATTATTTACAAAAATCGCTAGCATACCGATAAAACGATATCGATTTTTCCTTATATTTTCGAATCAAATATATCTCTTAATAAAACTATTATAAATGATTTATTATCACTTTATAACTATTCAAAATGAAATATCATCATTTAAAATAATTATTTGAATAATTAAAATGATTATTAGATCTTTAGATCTTAATTTAATTTATAAATCAATTATCATATTTAAGGGCATTATTAACAGTGTCAAAATCACATTTTATTTTCAAAAACAAATCAATTGATTTTATTTCATATTTATGTTGAATTATAAAAATAAGTGTATGTATCCAACTTCGTGCACGACGTTTTACGATTATAGAGCTGGTTATCGATAAAACAATTTTCGACCATTTTATCGATTTTGATTTCCGAGGAAAATATTTTTGTAAATATTTATTCAAAATAAGATTACCATTACTTATTATTACTCAAACAAATATTATTTGTATTATCAACCTTTTATTCAAATAAACTTAAAAATAAATAAAATTTATCAAAGTGATAAATTTGCGTTGATAAATTTGCGGGTCATTGTAGAAATAATGGTGAACGTTGTGCAAAAACGGATGATGAAGAGGCAAGAGGAGGTGACATAGAATTTCCTCAGGCAGGTTGGATAGGTTGGAGCAGTAGGAGCTGATGGAGAGCAAAACCAAGGATTTTGAGCTAATGGCAATTTGGATCAAGAAGTTAGAGCAGCATGAGCCATGGGAAAACATAACCGGGATCATGGAAATGAAGCAAATAGGCAGAAGAACGAAGTAGAGCAGTCGGGGGTAGTCCCTGGCCAACAGGGGAAGGATCGGCGCGGATCAATCCAGAGAGGTTAGCATATGGATCCTACAATGCACTTGATGAGGTGTATTCGGCATATGGAAGTGTTGGGGGCATCGGAACAAGTTGTGGTTATTGGCCCGACCGGAGAGATGGGGTAATAACTGCAAGGTGTGAGTCCCTTCGTCGGAGAGCGACATGATGGACTCGCACATTGATTAAGGACTTGACTGAAGATTCGAGGCCAGAGAAATAAAGTTAGTATAGAATTGATTGCTTTATGTCCCTGGCTGGAGAGTCAGGGGCCGGAGTGCAAGAAGTGAGTCGCTTCATCGGGGAGCGACAGGATCGACTCACTTATCGTTGTTCCCTCTTTGGCCGGAGAGCGACTAGATGGGGTCCGGCAAGAGCCCAGAGATGCTATAATTGGGATAGCAAAGCCAGGACATTGCTTAATGTTCATGTACACTAAACCAGAGTGCAAGAAGTAACGCTGCTTCATCGGAGAGCAATAGGATTGGCTTACTTATCGTTGTTCCCTCTTCATTAAAGAGTGACAAGATGGGGTCCAGTAAGAGCCCGAAGAGGCTATGATCGGTCTAGGAGGATCATGACATCGTTAAAGGCCCTAAAAGTGTTGGAGTGTAGGGCGTGAGTGGCTTCGTTGGAGAGCGACATGATTGGCTTACTCGTCGTCAAGTTTGGATTGAGCTTAGCAAGGATCTGGAGAGACCATCAATCGGTCGAAAGAGACCATAAACTTGAGTAACAATCTAGAGAGATCGCAGACTTCTTACCAACTTCCAAGATTTCAAACGGTTATGGATTTGGATATGACCTAGAGAGGACGTGAACTTGGATATTGACCCAAAGAGGTCGCAGACTTGGATATCGGCCCGAAGGGGCCACTGGTTTGGCTAACGATCTGGAGAGATCGAGAACTTGGGATAATGTTCCAGAGAAATTAAGGCTTTAGGCTTAGTGGACGATCTAACGAGGTCGTGGATTTGGTTAACGGCTTTGGATGGATGTGGATTCAGGTAAGGATTTGGAATGGAATCGAATTGGCTATAGACTCAAAACAGTTGTAGATTTCATTAATGGATTCACAGACAGACACGGGACAGCTCACGGCGATTTTGCTTGGCAATGGATCAGATTCTGGATTGGATACTTCGACTATCTATGGATTTTGGACGTGGGACTTATGGCAATTCAAAATATGCCTTCCTACCACAAGGCATGTTTTGGGGGGAAAATGTTATGCCACCTTTTGCCTAGACGGTATACCAACGGGTTTAGCCAAACGGATTTCATGATAATCAAGGCAAGAAGCCCGAAGAGATAATTATCAGGCTTGGAGATAATTAATAAACAAGGTATGGACAATGGTCGAGTAGATTCTGATGGATGACACCCTGGAATTTGCTAAGTATGGAATTGACACTTCCCCTAGGCAATGCATCAGATTGGATTAATATGGCTATGGATCGCTCGGATTTGTAGCACAATTCAACGATGATGTCTCAATAACTCAAAAAACAACGCATCAACACGGGAATCAACTTTGGAAATAAGAAGTAGGTGAGAAAGGGACCCAAAGGAGGGGCCGCACACCGCCATGTGGCATGGAGAAGGGGTCGGGGCCGAACTTTCTTAAGGGTGAGTGATCGGCCTGAATTTTTTTGGGTTGGGTCGTCTTGGCTTGGTGATTCTGGATATGGATTTTGAGCGAGATATTTCTTTGGGTTCTCTTACAAAAATAGCAGGCATGGCATTTATTCAGGGGGTATTTCGGATGGCTATTCTTCTTTACTCTTTCCTCTTCAACTAAATGTTCTTCTTCGATCTTTCCCTTTCCTCCATTAATGCCCTAAGGCAAAAACAATTGTACTTTTAATCTTATTGTCTAAATAATAGTATGATTGGAGTTGACGTAGGCCAGAGTTTGCCGAATCACTATAAAATCCACGTGTTCATTTACTCTTCTGCACTGAATCTGTGATTTGTGAACTTATATTATTTTCCAATTGATATTGTTATTGGTTTGGTTTCTTTCACATTACTTGGGTGTTGATGGCTATTTTTGTCGTCAATGGTATGCATCTCATATCTTATTGTTTCCTAGCCTTAAAATCCAAAATTTCAATGACTTTGATAATCATTAGTGGTTTTTGATCACTAAGGGGAGTAATAGGAGATGATTAGTTGTTATGAGAAGAGGAAGGAAGTTAATAACGACTTGTGGAATTTTTCTCTCTTTAAATAAGGATATGAGTGAGTGATGGGCATATCTTTTCAAAGTTTAAATGCACTATATCCCTTTATCCCAAATACCCACTTTAGGTAACTAAAACGAAACTTTATTCTGTCATATAATAAAACATCCATATTAGCAAGATCAACGATGTGAGACCGACCATAGGAATTAAAACCCATCACTTCTAAAATTCTTCTAATTATATCTTATCAATCCATGTGGTAGAGTATAATATGTAAAGAACTAGTACATCATTTGCAGTTCGTTTCGTTCTGCCCCTCTTAGAGTAATTACATGTCAAAATTTACTCTAAGCAAACAATAAACAAAATATTGCTAATAATGAATAGATATGTCATGTAAAAAATTTAGTGCATCTAGCATATGCAACTAATCATAGCAAGTGGCCTAGCCAAACATTTTCAGTATATACACATTATCCATAATAAGCTACAAATATCGAGGTATAAGACTTACATAAGTGCACATGACATATCAGCACAAAACATACAACTATAAATAATCACATTTTACTACAATAATGTCGATTCATTCCCAAGTTATGGCATAAGCCTAACAAGCCATAAAAACATATCATAGACATTATATCCGATAACAAGATGTGCATGTCCAAAATTAAAACTGGACTGGTAATTATCACATGAACCAAAAAACCGCTACTGCCTCACGTAGTGATACACACTCTTCATAGAAGCCTAAACATTAACCATGCATGCACTTAGTTATCTATCTTGCATATAATATTATCATGAGCATGCTACTGCATATGTATCTTGCATACCATCTTAGTACTCTAAACAACCATAAAACCCCCAGTCCATATCTAACTCGTATCGCTAAGTACAATCTCATTAATAACTTTACTGCTTTTTTTGGCCTTTTCTAGTAAATCTGGATTCAAAGGCACGAGAAGGAGAACAACCTGTGTTGTGCAAGAAGCCCTTTTAGATGTTATACATATTTTTGTGGGTCAACATATGCAATGAGAAGAAATACAATGAAGTGACCCTTGCACAATAGTTCATAAATATCTGTACATTCCATTATCACTTCAAATTTATAACAACTCTTCATTCTAATGCCTATGATTAACACACAGTACCATCCACTAGTGCTTGTGTGTTGATCGTAAGCATCTAAATAGAGGACCATTAAGGGTAATAAAAGTAAACAAAACAAGAATAGTAAAACTATGCTCACTTTGTACTATCATAATATAATATGGCATAATCAAATACAAACAATACAAGTATATAATAGTTCATGTTATGGTTAGTGTCATCTTGATCATATTTACCACCTAGTCCGACTCATACTACAACTTGTTATATAAAATGAGTTTTTTCCATATCATCCACCATCAAATCTAATCGACTCAAAGGTCAAAATACATATTCAAATCAAGTGTTCAATAATTTAACATAATTTAACATAACAAAATGGAAATAACCTAATTTCAAAAATAAATATGCGCGACCTCTATAATGACCCTAAATTTCACCACTTTGATTTGCGAATATTTAATTAATTTTAAATATTCAAATAATGGGTTTAATAACTAAAATAAAACTCTTTTAAATAATAACAAGCGAGGGAAATAGTTTTACAAATGTGACCGGGATTCGTTTTTCGAATTTTTGACTTTTTGTCGAATACAAGTTGTCGAAAATATTGTAACATTATTGTGCACATATACAAAACACACACACACACACACATATTTAAGCATGTATAAAAGTGATGTGACTTTTAATGAAAAATGAAAACATAAATTAAAAGATGTTTAACTTGAAATGACACTTAAGATCAAGTATATGTGTATTAAATGCATGTTGGATCAAATCAAGGGGGGAAGGATCAAGTTATACGTGAGCAACATGAAGAGGGGGACAAGGTGGTAAGGTGGGATGAAGCTAATGGAGAGCATGGCACAAAGGAGCATTTAGGTAATTTTCTTGTTTCATTTTTTATGAAACCTATTTCCTAATTTTATTCTCATTTTTCATTTTCTTTTTCCAATTTTCTAAAACTTCTCTAAGTTCCTAAACTGCTTTCATGGCTTCTAAGTTTAGAAATTTCATTCTTTTTCCACTTTGAAATTCATAAAATCTTTGTTTAAAGCATCTCCTCCCCTTCCAGCAACCTCCTTCTTACCAAAGCAAGCCAAGCCTCCTCAAAAATCACCAAGGATAAGCTTTGTCTCACCATGGCCTAACCACCTTGGTCTTAAGACCTCCAAAAACTTCATCTTTTCAAGTTCAAAGGAAGGGTCTATGGTTGTTTTAAAAAGTTAGGTGGTAGTTGCTTTGGTTTGGTTAGCTTTGGTGAGTAAAGCTAACATTTTATTTGAAGTTTCTAACTTTAATCATGTCGTATTCTTAATTCTTAAATCATTTCTTTTTTGGATGAGATAAATGTTGATTTGTAGGCATGTGTTTGTATGTGCTTGGATGTGATGTTGTGTAAATTTTGAAAATGAAAGTTAAAGTTAGTTAGTTAGCAAGTTATTTCCCTTGCTTGTGTATGTTGATTATGACATGAATATATGTTCATGCTCTTGCTTATGATGTGCTAAGCTATGAAAGTTAGTATTTATTGTAGTTAGATTGCGACTTCAAAATCCTTTGGTCAAAAATTGTTTTCTAACTTTACTTTCTTGAAACGTTTTAATAAAGCTTTAAAACCCTTATCTTTGCTTTCAAAACTATATTTAATGTTTATAAAAGTTGTTAAAGTACAAAATTAAAAGTTTTAAAGGCTATTTGGAATGAAAAATCAAGTTTTGAAATTACTGGTCATCTAGCGCTATTTGTTATGGGTGCAGTTCTTAAGACGAACTCTTTTTACAAATTTAAAATGTTTTACTTAAGAATATTTTTGAAAAGTATTTTCAAAACTTAGTTTAAGTATTTAATAAAGTAATTATTTGTAAAATGTTAAATTATTGCTTGTTTGGATGAGATAAATGTTGATTTGTAGGCATGAGTGTGTGCTTGGATGTGATGCTGTGTAAAATTTGAAAATGAAAGTTAAATTTAGTTAGTTAGCAAGTTATGTCCCTTGCTTGTGTATGTTGATTATGACATGAATATATGTTCATGCTCTTGCATATGATGAGCTAAGCTAAGAAAGTTAGTATTTATAGTGGTTAATGTGCGACTTCGAAATCCTTTGGTCAAAAACTTGTTTTCTAACTTTGCTTTCTTGAGATGTTTTAATAAAACTTCAAAACCCTTACCTTTTTTTCAAAACTATATTCATAGTTTATAAAAGTAGTTAAAAGTAAAAAAGTAAAAGTTTTAAAGGTTGTTTGGAATGAAATAAAAGCTTTGAAATTACGGGTCATATAGCGATAGTCGCTAATCGGTGCAGTTCGTAAAACAATCACTTTCTGCAAATTTAAAATGTTTTTACTTAAGAATGTTATTGAAAAGTGTTTTCCAAACTTTGTTTAAGTATTTAAAAACGTAATTATTATTTATTTAATTATTAAATTATTTAATGATTAATTAATTAATTAGTTAAGGTAATTAGTACTTAATCATTAGTTAACAAAAGTAATTAGTACTTAGTGTTAATCAAGAAAGATAATTATAATTAGTTAATTGATTAAAGATTAATTATTAATTATTAATTTATTTAAGGATTAATTATTATTTAATTAGTAATTAAAGGTTAATTATTATTATATTATTATTTAAGAAAGGGTTTAAATATTTATTTAAATTTCTAATTAAGTTAAAATTTAATTAAGACTTAATTAAGGTTTAATTATTATTAAATGAAGGTTTAATTATTTATTTAAATATTAATTAAGGATTAAGTATTATTTAATTATTAGTTGAGATATTAATATTTAATTATTTATTTAAAGATTAACTATTATTTAATTATTTATTTAACGGATGATTATTATATAATTATTTAAAGTTAATTATTGTTTAATTATTAATGAAAGGTTTCATTATTATTAAAATAAAGAGTTTAAATGATTTTTAATTATTAAATATAGGTTTTAAAGTTTTAAACTACTTTGTTTCTAAAGATCGGTTTTGTTTTTAAACCAATTATCTTTTAAAAGGTGTTTCAAAACCAAGGGATTTTTTTCCGACTACCCTTAAGTAACCCCAATTGAATATGAAACCCAATAATATATGTTTAGCAGAATAAAATACCGTTCTGCTAATTAAATTATAGTTGACATCTGTTAGCAAAAAAAATCACCATTCTGCTATAATTCACCAAACATATTATGTTTTGACATCTATTGAGCAGAAATTAACCCAGTTCTACTATTATGGTAACTTGGATATTTACATGTATTTTGATTGATTATTACTGGTCAATTCCCTTTACGTATCTGATTGTTATGTAAACACCTATGTTATAACTGGAATGTTAAACTTAATTAAATGTAAACCATTGTGCTTGCTAAGCCTTTTTCCGAACTTGTGAAGTCAAATATTTAAATTTTATCCTTTTTGAAATGGTTTAAATTTTTATTATTATTTTTAGATATGATATTTAAAGGATAATTAAGCAATTATTTTATTAAAATGTTTGAAGTTAATTTAACATTTTTTAAATGATTATTTAAAATGATTATTTTATTGACGAGTTTTAAAGGTAATTAAATGAAGGATGTTTAAATAATAATTTGTTTGTTTAAAGATGCTTTAAATAATTGATTATTTATCAACGGAACTTTATTGATTAGAGTTTATTAAAGAAGATTTGTTTTAAATAAGGAAAGTTTTAAAAAAAGGAGTTTTTATAAATTTAAAGGGATTTTGAAATTTGAAAAGAAGTTTTATAAATGATTTTGAATATTTATAAAAGAGTTTTGCAAAATAAACTTTGAGATTTATAAAAAAGTTTTACAAATGGATTTAGAATCTTATTAAAGAAGATTTTCGTAAATGAAAGAGATTTATTAAAAGGATTTATTGATGAAATTTATAAAAGAAATTAAGATTGGATTACTCTAAATTGACATTATTAATTTTGGTGGTGTAGACGTTGTTCCATGCTTAACACCGAGGGAATAGTGTTTGGGTTTATCCTTATGTCCGTTTCTTTTTAAATAACTTTTGTTTTAATCCTTTAATATGATTTTGAGGTAAGAAATCTTTCACAATGTTTTGTGAATATTCTTTTGCTAGTAAGATAAGTATATGAATATTATGACAAATATTTTGGAAAGAGATTCAATAAATGAAAGATTTATTTAAATGAGGCTTAGTGGTTACTATGGGTAATTAAATTTCGAATAGTTGTTATTTGTTTATTTGATAGTAAAATAACCACTATCAAATCTTGGCTAGTTTTAACTTAGAAAGTAAATAAAAAGCTTCGCGTGTTCATACGGTTTGAGTTCCCTCGGGAGAACTCATCCGGGTGAAACGTCTCTAGCTTTGAGGGATATATTAGAGATCCTATTGGGACTTTGGTTTAGTCCGCTTACTTCTGAAAGAACGGGGAATGAGTTAACCAGAAATTATCGGTTATTGGTTCGAAGAGACCGAAATCTGATATATTATACGAAAACCACTTCGAACCAACATAAGCATTCGAATGGAATACATCTTGATAATGTTTTGAAGACGGAGTACTTTGAAGTGCAATGGCTACTTGCTACTAATCCTAAGGGTGATTCCAAAATGGATGTAGTAGAGGTAGTACCTTCGGTTTCATTCAGACCCAGAACGAACTTGTATGAATGAATGTTGGTATTTCATTTTTGCTTGGAGGGTAGTGTTAGCATTTCAAGTAGGAATTGCTAAAGGAAGGTAAATCGTTACCTTACGAGCCTCACACCTCAAAAATGGATAAAACAAGGATGCACCAGGACTATGTGGATCGCTCCTACAAGGGTGTGTCATCACCTTTCTAGATTATCATATTATGGATTTGGTTGTGCATGGTAGCTCTCTATAAAGCTGGAAACAACCAGGGAGATGACATATTCGGTACTACCTAATAAGGAGTTGGTTGGTTCTGTGTTGGCAGAGGTCGAAAGGTTTTTGTCCTTTGGTATATTTTATCTAGAGGTGTACCATTTTCGAAAGGTAGTCCCTTACCTTTCCATTTGTTGGAATCTATTCTCCAATAGGCACCTTCAGTATTTGATTATATACCTATTATTATCGCGATGTACACGCATCACATCTACTTGTTTATTGATATTTTAAACCCATAGACATTATTATGATATCACTGGATTATATAATAGAAATGGTTTGGTTATCGTAAGATAAAAACCCGTCCGTGTTTACGTGCGATATGGTCTCACGAGATACCTTTTATTTTAAAAAGGTTTTCAAATGTAGAAATCAATATGATTTGATTGAGCTTTCTCACGCTGGTTTATAAGACTGATTCGGGTTTATTTTCTTATAATGTTCGGGTCAACCCGAGCATATTTTCCAGATTTAGCAGGATGCTTTGGAGCTTTCAGGTGACGAGCTAGATTTTCCAAGACATATTCACGTATCTTATATTCTTCCGGTGTTTTTTGTTCTTGATTTCTGCCTACATTTATCAGAAATTGTAAGGACAAACTGTTATAGCTGTCTAGGCTGATAATAGGTTACTGTACTCTGATGTTGTGTATATAATAAAGTTGATTACTCTTTGTAAAGATTTGTGTATATTATATATTTCTCGTCACGATGTGAGATTATATTCAATCTTTTCTTTCTTTAACCCAAAATGACATGTCTCTTGGACACTTAAATGATCGACATACGAATACCGAGAATGTATTAAGTGTCATCTTTAGGTGTAAGAAAGGCAGAACATTACAACGTGGTTTTAGAGCTTAAGTTGAGTGAACACCTAGGCCTTGGTGGAGTAAACTCATTAGTGATAGGGTTAGTAATGCCCTAGAATGAGTAACTCATTATAGATGTGATTATTAATATCCTAGAATGAGTTTGAGTGCATATATAGAGCACATATTTGTTAGTGCTATAAAAGTATTTTATATTGTGTTGTTTGATCTGTTAAGTTTGAATTTTGGATTCTGGTCAATACGAGTAGCTTACATTATTGATAGGGATCTCAAAACACTTGAACAAGGCCAATTGACATAATATTGTTTTAAAAGTGGTAAATGAAATAATTTTACCTAGGAATATATTTTATATATAAATGAATAATTTAAAAAAAATTATATTGTTATCTATGATGTGTTGTTGTTTAGAATTGATAATATTTAATTATTATCATATAGAGTTTGTCTAGTCACGCTCGTCCAGTTTTGAGCATTGATTATTGTTTGTTGATTTTCCTTTTCCATCATAGGTTGGGTAGATAAAACTTGTGGGAACATTGAAATGAATAACTTGTGAATTAAGTTTTATAGTCTGACTATAAGGCGTTCGATGATATGTTGGATTAAAATTGGATTGTAATATAAGGAGATTATTAAAAAGAAATATATCAGATGATTTTATAAAAGGTTAATTTTACAAATCAAGGGTATAAAATATATTTTGAAAATAAGATGGATTTTCGAAGAATTTAAATCCCGATGGCTTTGATAAATTTTTCAAATGATTCTTGGAAAAGTAGTAGTAATTCTACATAAAAGTATTCAAGGTATAAATATTTTGAAAAGGAAGTTTAGAGTAAGATTTTTCTTTGGACAGTTTGGGGAATGAGTCATGATCTATTTTGTAATGATCTGAATAATCTTCTAAATGACAATCGAATATTTGCTTAGGCGAATGTGGTAGTGCACTTAGTAAATTATTCTCTTTGATATTGTACGATCGAAACGAGTTCGAATTCAATTGAATTCAAAGCAAGTAGATGATAAATATATTGTTAAAAACTATTTAGTGGGAAATATATACATAGAATTGTTTTAAAAAGGGATTTGAAAAGGAGAAATATTTTATAATTAACTAGTTTGAGTGACTCGAAAGTTTCTAAATATGGCCAGGAGATGTGTTCGGATGGTAGACACTTCCCTTGAGTATTACCCTTCTTGGTAAAGGGATATATGATACTATTCGGCAGTGCCCAGTTTCTTGACATTATTTTGGAGTTACTCGGGATATATGTATATTTCTATGGGTTAAATATATAGTTTCATTTCAAAGGATTTTTGAAATAAAAAACGGGTATTTGGTTCCTAAGTTTTCGAAATAATAAGGTATTTTAATTAAGGAATAGGTTAAAAAATGAAGTTTTTAGTTCGGGTTAAATTTAATAATGAGGTCTAATAAGCTTTGTTTTATTAAACCATGTATTTTGATTTTAACATCTAAGAAGTTAAAAATTATTTGATGTTATTGGGCCGACCAATAAACATTTTTACCTTAAAGATGTCTAAGAAAAAGTAGACTCTAGGACGGAGTTTGGATACTAGAATCATACTCTTCTTAGTTACTTACTAGACCAAATGGGTAAAGAGGTTAAATTAGTTGACTCTGTTTTCAAACCCAAAATTATTTTGGGTCTACATCTAAATAGAATGAGGTGAATAGGACTTAAAATCAGATGATTTGTATACACTTTTAGGATGTACGAGAGTATTATAAAAGTTAATAAATTAAATTGATTTTATGAAAGGTTTCATAAATAAGTTATATCATTTAAAAATGTTTGAACCCAAGTTGAAATTTTTATGAGATGTTTTCATAAATCCTTTAGGGAGGAAAAAAGTTAATTGGGTAAATAGGAACCTTTAGATGAGTACGTAAGTCATACGTAGATCATTTTCCCTTCTTACATAGTTCTCCATATAAGATTTGAGTACATAACTTGAGGCATCCCACACCATTCTAAATAAGGATCTATCATTCAATTTTTGACGGTGAACACTTGGTGATGATTTTTAATGTGGAACCAAAAAATTTCTATCATAGTATATGGCTATGTAAGGAGAATAGAGGTTTCTAATTAAGAAGACTTATCGGATTTCGGACTAGGGTGTTAGGTGAGTGACCCGAGTTCAGAAGTAAAGCTATGTATTCGAGTGAGTGATCAAATTAGATTTTGCATAGGAACGATCCATGTACATCATACAGACTGATGAGTAGCGATAAGTGTTTTCTGGGTAAGGGTTGTGGTAAAATTTCGAGGTCGAAATCTTTTAAGGGGGGAGAGTGTAACGACCTAGAATTTCACCATTTTGATTTGCGAATATTTAATTATTTTAAATATTCATATAATTATTTTTATAAATAAAATAAAACTCTTTTAAATGTGATGGAGAAATAGTTTTACAAATTAGTTTGAAAAAATATTGAGTTCGAAGAAAAATTGAAAATGTGACCGGAATTCATTTTCTGAATTTTCGATTTTTTGTCGAATAAAAGTTGTCGGAAATGTTGTAACACCATTGTGTACATACATGCATTTGCTTAGAAATAAGTTGGATTATATATATATATTATAACACACACATGTACAAACACACACGTATATATATACACACACACGCACTTAAGCATGTATAAGAATGATGTGACTTTTTAGGAAAAGTGAAAACATAAATTAAAAGATGTTTAACTTGAAATGACAGTTAAGAAAACATTAAGTACATGAGTATTAAATGCATATTGGGTCAAATTAAGGAGTGGAGGGATCATATTGGGTTAAATGCAAGGTAGTGAGGTGGCATGAAGTTAATGGAGGGCATGGTACAAAGGGGCATTTTGGTAATTTTATAGTCTCATTTTATATAAAACCTATTTCCTAATTTTATTCTCATTTTTCATTTTCCTTTTTCCTACTTTCTAAAACTCCTCTAAGTTCATAAACTATTTTCATGGTTTCTAAGTGCAGAAATTTCATTCTTTTTCTACTTTAAAATTCATAAAATACCTTGTTTATAACGTTCCTCCTCTTCCTACAACCCCTTCGTTACCAGAGCAAGCCAGGTATCCTCAAAAGTCACCAAGGCTGAGCCTTGTCTCATCATGGCCGAACCACCTTGGTCTTTAAGGCATTCAAAAACTTCATCTTTTCAAGTTAAAAGCAAGGTTCTACGGTTGTTTTAAAAAGTTAGGTGGTAGTTGCTTTGGTTTGGTTAGCTTTGGTGAGTAAAGCTAACATTTTATTTAAAGTTTCTAACTTTAATCATGTCGTATTCTTAATTCTTAAATCATCTCTTTTTTGGATGAGATAAATGTTGATTTGTAGGCATGTGTTTGTATGTGCTTGGATGTGATGTTGTGTAAATTTTGAAAATGAAAGTTAAAGTTAGTTAGTTTGCAAGTTATTTCCCTTGCTTGCGTATGTTGATTATGATATGAATATATGTTCATGCTCTTGCTTATGATGTGCTAAGCTATGAAAGTTAGTATTTATTGTAGTTAGATTGCGACTTCAAAATCCTTTGGTCAAAAACTTGTTTTCTAACTTTACTTTCTTGAAATGTTTTAATAAAGCTTCAAAACCCTTATCTTTTCTTTCAAAACTATATTCAATGTTTATAAAAGCTGTTAAAGTACGAAAGTAAATTTTTTAAAGGCTATTTGGAATGAAAAATCAAGTTTTGAAATTACTGGTCATCTAGCGCTAGTTGTTATGGGTGCAGTTCTTAAAACGAACTCTTTTTACAAATTTAAAATGTTTTACTTAAGCATATTTTGAAAGTATTTTCAAAACTTAGTTTAAGTATTTAATAAAGTAATTATTAGTTATTTAATTATTAGATCATTTAATAATTACTTAATTAATTAATTAAGTATGGTAATAAGTACTTAATCGTTAGTTAACAAAAGTAATTAATTCTTAAGTGTTAATCAAGTAAGATAATTATAACTAGTTAATCAATTAAAGATTAATTATTAATTTATTTGAGGATTAATTATTATTTAATTAATAATTAAAGATTAATTATTATTATATTATCATTTAAGAAAGGGTTTAAATATTTATTTAAATTTCTAATTAAGTTAAAATTTAATTAAGACTTAATTAAGGTTTAATTATTATTAAATGAAAGTTTAATTCTTTATTTAAGTATGAATTAAGGATGAAGTATTATTTAATTATTAATCGAGATTAATTAATATTTAACTAATTATTTCTAGATAAACTATTTTTTAATTATTTATTTAAAGGATAATTATTATTTAATTATTTAAAAGTTATTTATTATTTAATTTTTAATTAAAGATTTAATTATTACTGAAACAAAGAGTTTAAAGGATTATTAATTATTAAATAAAGTTCCTAAAGTTTTAAACTACTTTATTTCTAAAGATCAGTTTTGTTTTTAAAAAAATTATCTTTTAAAAGGTGTTTCAAAACTAAGGGATTTTTTTGTCGACTACTCTTAAGCAACCCCAATTAAATATAAAACCCAATGACATATGTTTAGTAGAATAAAACACCGTTCTGCTAATTAAATTATAGTTGACATCTGTTAGCAGAATAATCACTGTTCTGCTATAATTCATCGAATAGATTATGTTTTGACATCTATTGAGCAGAAATTAAACTCAGTTATGCTATTATGGTAACTTGAACGTTTACCTATATGTTGATTAATTGTTATTGGCTGATTCCCTTTACATATCTGCTTGTTATGTAAACACCCATGTTATAACTGGAAAGTTAAACACAATTAAATGTGAACCATTGTTGTTGTTAAGCCTCTTTTCGAACTTGTGAAGTCAACTATTTAAATTTTATCCTTTTTGATAATGGTTGAAAATTTATTATTATTTTTAGATATGATATTTAAAGGATAACCAAGCAATTAGTTTATTAGAATGTTTGAAGTTAATTTAATACTTTTTAAATGATTATTTAAAATCATTATTTTGTTATTGAGATTTAAAGGTAATTAAATAAACGATGTTTAGAAAATAACTTGTTTATTTATAGGTGTTTTAAATAACTGATTGTTTATCAAAAGAACTTTATTGATTAGAGTTTATTAAAGAAGATTTGTTTTAAATAAGGAAAGTTTATAAAAAGGAGTTTTTATAAATTGAAAGGGATCTTGAAATTTGAAAAGAAGTTTTATAAATGATTTTGGTTATATATAAAAGAGTTTTATAAATAAACTTAGAGGTTTATAAATAAGTTTTATAAATGGATTTGGAATTTTAGTAAAGGAGATTTTAAATGAAAGAGATTTATTAAAAGGATTTATTGAAAAATTTATAAAAGAAATTGAGATCGGATTTTCCCAAATTGACCTTTATAATTTTGTTGGCATGGACGTTTCATGCTTAACACCGAGGGAATAGTGTTTGAGTTTATCCCTATCTCCGTTTCTTTTTAGATAGCATTTGTTTTGATCCTTTTAATATGATTTTAAGGCAAGAAATCTTTCAATGTTTTGTGAATATACTTGTGCTAGTAAGAT
The DNA here is from genome assembly GCA_030737815.1 of Allium fistulosum. Lineage (NCBI taxonomy): Eukaryota > Viridiplantae > Streptophyta > Magnoliopsida > Asparagales > Amaryllidaceae > Allium > Allium fistulosum. The sequence continues at coordinate 298,215,836 of CM060908.1, read as the reverse complement.
AAGTATATGAATATTATGATAAATATTTTGGAAAAAGATTTAATAAATGAAAGATTTATTTAAATGAGGCTTAATGGTTGCTATGAGTAATTAAATCTTCGAATAGTTGTTGTTAGTTTATTCGATAGTAAAATAACTGACTATAAAACCTTGGCCATTTTTGAATTAGGAAGTAAATAAAATCTTTGCGTGTTCATACGATTTGAGTTCCTTCGAGAGAATTCATTCGGATGAAAGTCTCTAGCTTTAAGGGATATATTAGAGATTCCTTTGGGACTTTGGTTTAGTTCGCTTACTTCTGAAAGAACTGGTAATGAGTCAACCGAAAATTATCAGTTTCTGGTTTGGAGAGATCGGGATTAAATATGTTATTCGAAAACCACTTCGAACCAACTTAAGTGTTCGAATGGAATACATCTTGATGATGGTTCGAAGATAGAGTTTTGTGAAGTGTAAGGGCTACTTGCTACTAATCCCGAGGGTGATTCCAAAATGGATGTAGTAGAGGTAGTGCCTTCAGTTTCATTCAGACCCATAACGAACTTGTATGGATGAATGTTGGCATTGCATTTCTGCCTGAAGACCGTGTTAGCATTCCAAGTGGGAATTTCTAAAGGAAGGTAAATCATTACCTCATGAGCCTCGTACTTCGGAAATGGCTAAAATAGGGTTAATGCAACTGAGCTATGTGGGTCGCTCCCATAAGGGTGTGTCATCACCTTTCTAGATTATCATATTATGGATTTGGTTGTGCATGAGAGCTTTCTATAAAGCTTGAGAACAATCGGAGAGATGACATATTCGGTACTATGCAGTAATTGGTAGGTCGGTTCTGTATTGGCAGAGATTGAAAAGTTTTCATCCTTGGGTACATTTTATCTAGAGGTGTATCATTTTCGGAAGGTAGTCCCTTACCTTGCCATTTATTAGAATCAAGGGGTGGGCATTTAACCGACCGAACCGACTTAACTGACCGAACTGATCTTAATCGAACCGCTTTAACCGAAAAAATTGGTTAACCGAACTTTAGGTTAACTGACCGATGTTAACCGATCAAAATCGGTTCGGTTAAATGTTAACCGTGGTTATATATCGGTTAACCGTTAACCGAATATATATCTCAAATTATCGGGCCTACCCAACAATTGCTACCCGACCCATTGCTTTCGTGCGTGCGACTGCGTGCTTGTATTTGCCCTAGTTTCCTCCGCCGCTATTCACTAGTCACTACTCCGTATTCAATTTCATTCACTTACAACAATTCGCCCCAAATTCAAAGAATCAAATTAGCTTGCTCTTCAATCTTTACTCGATTTTCATTTTACTCTGTATCTTCAATCTTCAATCTTTACTCCGTATCCAGTCCGCCGCGCCAAGTGCCGCCTTGCTCTTCAATCTTTGCTCACTAGATCCGTAGATCGCCCGTTCCAGCAATGATTAATACTAGTAGGAAGAGAAAAAATGTGAGTTCGATTTTCATTTTGCATCGTTCCACTTCCAATCGTGATTTGGTTGCTTCTTTTACATAGATTTACACTGTCATGTTTTCGTTTCTGAGATTATTTATTGATCTGTTTGTATTTATTTTTTATTTTTTTGGTAAATTGATATGTTTGTAGATACACTATACAAAAATGAGAATGTTGCAGTTGAACATAATGTCATACTTACTGATTGTAGATATAGACGAACATCTCACATAAAGCATCATCGGTCATTTATTGAACATGAAGTTTTAGATATTTTGCAATAGATACTAATTTGTTTTCTGCTTTGTGAACCTTTCATTTGTCTACTTATTTCTCTTGCATTGATACTATCATACTACATAGTAGTATATGTAGCAATCCACAAAGGAAGCTAATTAATTTCTTCATAGGTTTACTTGATTGTTGGCGAAGATGGTGTAAATATATTAATGTTGTGCTTTAGTTGGGCATGTATTTCAGCAAAATCAGATAATCAAAATTTTGAAAGCATTAGTTGTGTGCGTATGATAATTTAATAAAGCAGTCAAATGGTAAACCGATATAACCAAAAAATGAAATATGAACATGCAGACATCGTTGTGATATCCTAAGCAAAGGTTAATTGAAAAATGAACATGTGTCACAAAATAAAATGGAAAACGGAAACTAAATGCAGTCATAACAAAGTTAAACAAAGAGCACATGCGAGTATGCCCCCTCTTCCAATCAACACCTTTTCTCGAAGCAGAGAACGCAACACGGATTCGAACATTCCAAAGTAAGGTGTAATAATCATATTGTAGTTGGACTGATTTTTATGTTTTCAGATTGATATCAAAATTACCTCTATTGTTTCAATAGCTATGCCAAATCCAGGTTCCACTTTCATGAAGTTTTGTATTTTGAATTGTCAGTATAATCAGTCCTCTTTCAATTTGGAACTTTGTCGCATGTGATAAAATTTCTCAATCATAAATTAAGTTATATGGCTAGAAAGAGGTAAGTAGTTGATGTTCGAATAACTTTGTCGCATGTGACCAATTCTTGTTTGAAGAGACTTCTATGATACAAATAAGACTTGTCTTTTCACTATGAAAAAAATCTGTAATACTGTTATACATGTCATATAAACTGAATGGTTCGGAAATTATATTGAAAAGGGGGTTTGGAAATTATATTTGAAAAGGGGGTTTTGCAGAATAGAAAAATAAAGTAGAACTCTTATATTTTCAAAATGGTACATGCGCTATTCTCAGTAATGATATTTTCATTTAAAATCTTTGCCCAAGGATATTTCGGTAAGTATTTTTGAAGTTTGATAGAATTATTATTAATATTCTATTTACAACAGAAGTATATATGTATTTATTTCAAAGATGGCTTGCAGAAGTATATATGTATTTATTTTGGTAAGCTTATGTTTCCGCTAATTTTATGTCTTTATCAATTGTAAAATGGGTGGAAATAAGTGGATCTTCTAGAGAAACAATAGATCTTACTGATAAGTATGCGGAAGAAGCGGATGATGAGGAAACCGGGGACGACAACATCAATGTTGGAAAACCACCTTCACACCAAAATCACAAGCCTTCTTCTAGAAAGCCTTCTCTGGTATGGAAACATTTTACTAAAGATATTAATCCCGAAGTTAACAAATGTTCTTGCAACTACTGTGGTCAACAATTTGCATGTGATTCTAGATTTAATGGCACTACACATTTGAATTATCATGTAGCAAAATCATGTAGGTCAATTCCACATGACAGTGATAAGAGACAAAAAAGTTTAGTTTTTGGAAAAAATAGCGATGGTGAAGATAGTTACACTCTTACCACATGGTCATTTAACAAAGAGGAATGTAGAAAATCATTAGCTCGAATGATAATTATTGACGAACTCCCTTTTAGTTTTGTGGAGGGTGAAGGTTTTCTTGAATTTTGTCGGCAATTGTGTCCTAGTTTTGAAGTTCCTTCACGTAGAAAAATTTGTAGAGACGTGCTTCAATTATATTGGGACTCGATAGATTCTCTTAAAAAATTGTTCTCCGAATCATTGCATGGTGTTTGTCTAACTACCGATACATGGACTTTTATTCAAAACGTGAATTATATGGTTTTAACTGCACACTTTATTGATGGAAATTGGAATTTACATAAAAGGATTATAAATTTTTGTGTAATTACTAGTCACAAAGGAGAAAATATTGGAAAACTTATTGTCCAATGTATCAAAAAATGGGAACTCAAAAGAATAGTGTCAATCACGGTTGATAATGCTAGTGCAAATGAAGTGGCAATCAATTATGTAAAAAACAAATTAAAAGATTATAATGTTGGTTGTGTTTTGAATGGTGAATTCATTCATATACGTTGTTGTGCCCATATAATCAATTTAATTGTTCATGATGGGCTAAAAGAAATTAGTAATACTATAGTTGGAATTCGTACTGCAGTTAGATTTGTGAGATCATCTCAGGCACGATTTTCTAAATTTAGAGAGATGTGTTCAAGTTTGGGAATTGAGAATAAATCTATGCTTGTTTTAGATGTACCCACTAGGTGGAATTCAACGTATTTGATGTTGGAAGCATCTTTGAAATACAGAAGGGTTTTTGATGATATGAAAGAAAATGATGGTATTTTTGTTGCTTACTTTGATGAAGAAGTTCGTCCTCCGGGTACTGTAGATTGGAAAAATGCCGAACTTTTTGTTAAAATCTTAAATAATTTTTATGATATTACTTTAAAATTTAGCAAAACTTTATCTATTACCTCAAATGATTGTTTTGCCGAGCTAAGTTTAATTCAAGAAGAACTACGAGCATTGATTGCGAAAACGAATCCTTATGTTGGAGGAATGGGATTTAATATGAAAACAAAGTTTGACAAATATTGAGGAAGCGTAAGTAACATGAACAAAATTTTACTTGTTACGTGTGTGCTTGATCCAAGGTATAAATTTCAAATTTTGAAGTTATGTGTTGAAGACATGTATGATGAAGTAGTTGCAGATGACATATTAAAAGTGTGAAAGATATTTTGATAAGGTTGTTTGACTTCTACATGAGCGATTCTACATTTGGAACACAAACATGTGATGAACCACGATCTAGTACTTCCATTGATAGTGAAAGTGTTGTGAATGTTAGTGATGTTCTTTCTAGAAAAAGAAATACTTTTTTACGACAAGTTCGACAACGAGACAATGAATGCAATGAACTAGAAAAGTATTTAAATGCACCGATTGAGGATGCACCAAATGATTTTGATGTTTTACTATGGTGGAAGGTAAATAGCTCCAAATATCATGTTTTATCCCTAGTCGCTCGAGATCTCCTTGCTATTCCGGTGTCCACAGTTGCTTCCGAATCCGCTTTTAGCACCGGAGGAAGGGTTATAGATCCTTTTTGTAGTACTTTGAGTCCACGAATGGTTGAGGCATTAATTTGTACTCAAAATTGGTTAAGGTCCAAACCAATTTTTGTCGACCACCGGATTGAGGCTCCAAACGATGATGTTTACTATTACGATGATGCTTTCTCAGGTGATATTAGCATTCATAAAATAATCTAGTTTGATATTTGTTTGATTTTACATACAATACTCTAACTAATTTGTTTTCCATGTAGAATTTGTGCATGGTCATCAATGTGAATTGCCATTATCTTCAATTTTCAACGTGGATAGTCCATCTCTATCATCAATGTTTTCACCATAGTTAATATCTCCTTAATCACAGTGTTTATATTCACTTCAATTTATTCAGTTTATTTCAATTTCAGTCTAACTATTCAAACATATGCATGTGTACTGTACTGTAAACATATACTCACATTCATGTTTTCCTTAAACACTAGTCAAATATATGCAGGTTTTACTACTTCATATCCTTCTAAGATATTTTTACCTGACTGCTACAATTTGTTAGAGTGCAGTATGCAATTAAGAACTTAATGTTTCTATATAACCATCACAGATAGACTTTAAGTACTTAGATCTTTTAACCCTTTTTTTGAGAAATAAAGAGTTGAACAATGTAAGCAAATTGTTGCAAGGAAAGCATGTGTTCAGTTGAAAAACATTGAACAATCATGATAATTATATCAGTGGTATCGTTGGGATTATGGCTGTCAGTGCATAACAAAGTTTATGTTAGTTATATAAGATTTACTCAAAGTCGTGATATTTTTTTATTTTTTTTATTTATACAGTGAATAGCCACCAACTACGTAATTATTTCAAAGTTTATTAATATGGTTCACTTGTGCAACCATACACATATGTTAATTAAATTAGTGAAACTAATATTACATCTACAAGTCTACAAATTCCTTAACTTTACATTTTGGCTCATGTTTTTATTTAATTCTTTTTGATTTTTTTACTTAGTTAGTTAGTTACTTAGTTTACATAAATTATCTCATAATATACTTCAATTGCATGCATCTTCTACTTCTAGTTTGAGTTGGTACTTGAAAGTTCCTAAACACTGCATTGTATTGAAAACCTACATCTTCTACTTCAATTGCATGCAAATATTGAAAACCTGCATATGCATATAATTACCACTATTCAAATATATGCAGGTTTTCCTTAAACACTATTCAATTATGCATTGTATGCTGCATTGTATAATGTATGGCTTAATTTGTTCATACTCTTCAGCGTTATATACAAACTGATAAGTTCTTATTATTTAATTTTCAGAAATGTTGAAGAATACGAGGATGGAGAAGAAAGTTCTTGTGATGAACTGAGGTTTAAGTGTATGGTGACTTTATTTTAGCTGCATACAGCATTGTTGCATTATTTTCTAGATCATTATTGTATAATTTGTATTTGCAATGAACTGAGGTTTGTACACACAAAGAGGTTTAAGTGTATGGTGATTTTATTTTAGCTGCATGCAGCATTGTTGCATTATTTTCTAGATCATTATTGTATAATTTGTATTTGCAATGAACTGACAAATCTTCTAGATCATTATTGCCGAGCTAAGTGTATGATGGCTGATGGCGGGTCTTGATTATAATGTATAATATATATTATAATGTTCAAGTTTGGGAATTGATTATACATAATATTGTAAATTTTCTAGATCATTATTTATTGCCGAGCTAAGTGTATGATGGCTGAGCTATGCAAACATTTTAAAATTGCAAACAATCAATCGGTTAACCATTCTAACTTTACCGATTAACCGATTAACCGTTTAACCGCGAATAATAGTCGGTTAACCATTCTATGTGACCGGTTAACCGCGGTTTAAATTTTGTGGTTCGTTCGATACTACCAACATCGATTAACCGAATATCGGTTAACCGAACCGCATATTATTTTAGGTTAACCGCATAAATTAACCGATTTGTGCGGCTAATCGATCGCGCCCACCCCTATTGGAATCCATTCTCCAATAAGCGCCTTCGACTTTTAATTATATACCTATCATTGTTGTGATGTACATGCATCATAGCTACTTGATTATTGTTATTTTAAACTCATAGACATTATTATAATATCACTGAATTTAATAATCAAAATGGTTTGGTTATCGTAAGGTAAAATCTCATCCGTGTTTATGTGCAATGTGGTCTTATGAGATACCTTTTATTTTAAAAAGGTATTCAAATGTAGAAATCAATAAGATTTGATTGAGCTTTCTCATGCCGGTTTACTAGATTGATCTAGGTGTTATTTTCTAATTATGCTTGTGTCAGCCCGAGCATATTTTCTAGATTTAGCTGGATGCTTTGGAGCTTTTAGGAGATGAGCTATATTTTCCAACACGTATTCACGTATCTTATAATTTTTTGTCATTTTGTTGTTCTTGATTTCTGCCTGTATTTATCAGAAATTGTAAGGACATGCTATTATAACTGTCAAGTCATATAATAGGTTAGTGTACTCTGATGTTGTGTAAATAATAAAGTTGATTTCTCTTTGTAAAGATTTGTGTGCATTATATATTTCTCGTCACGATGTGAGATTCTGCTCTGTTTTCTCTTTCTTTAACCCTAAATGACATGTCTTTCGAACACTTAATGATAGGCATATGAATAACGAGAATGTATTAAATTTCATCTTTATGTGTAAGAAATGCAAAACATTACAACCTCTTAGTTTCCCACTAAACCAAATAAGAGCCCCTAAATGGCTACATGAAGTCTCATTATATACATCCATGTACGAGAAATCGTAGCAAAGGTAAACCTTATAGGTTAATATGACATAGTAGCTTCGTAGATTATAAAACTTTGGAGAGTATTTATTACTTAACTAGATTTTCTAGTCCTTTTTAGTCTACAGCAACTCTCCTTTACCCAAAAAATACCATCTTAGGTTTTGAGCTATCCTACTCTCTCAAAGTATAAGTATACGTATAACCATACTCACTCAAATTAGCGTCATAGTTTACCATACCCAACCCTCAATGTCAATTAGGTAATATATTATTCAATGTGAGCTCATACAATTTAGGAACCTATATATAAATATGGCAATCAACAATCAAAGCAAAAAGTCATTATTTTGACCGATTAATTCAGTTAAGCATGCACAAGTTAGCTCGTACACATTCTCATGTAATCATGTAACATTTGAGGAAGGACATTCTTGAAACACAGAGGTAAGTACACTTCCCATGAGTGCATCGTGCCTTTTTCTTCATCGGTTTTCGAACAAATTGACATGTGCCTTAATTTTCTATTGAACCCTCGAACCGATCATGAACACTATGTAACTTAGATATTGATTCCTTCTATACACTTCATTTGTGATTCACAATGGACATCGACACTTCACTTAATCTTTCACTAGTATCAAAAGGTATTGTCCATGCCACACTTTAATTCGCAATTCTGACCACTCAAAAACTATGTTCGATTAATTTTGGTTAACTTAAGTCTAATACTTTTGGAAGTTAGTGCTCAATACTATCAAAGATATTGATAGCATATACCTATGTCAAATATAAAAAGGTGCTACTAACAAGTTTAAGGAAGATATAACAGGTATAAAGAGGAGTTTTAAGATATTATCTATCTCGAACATGCACGGACATGCATGAATACACAAAGACGATGAAGACGTGCACAATAATGTAGATCAATCGAGTATGAGTTTTTGTCTTGTAAGTCTTGAGTTTTAGCATGTTAAAAACCTCAAAGCAATAGTCAAACACACAAACATGTTTTTTAAAGTCATGAAATAAATTTTTTAGGAAATTTAAAAGTGCTTTGAATTTCATATTCTAAATTAGAAATTCACTAGGCAATTTTCATGGGAGTCAGATTGGTATGGCCTGACCAATCAAATGCATGTAAGTTCGGTCGACTTATTAAACAAGTTAGTTTATGAAACTATATCTGATTTACACTGTTTTCTTTTTATACACATGAACATGTCAACTTATCGTAAGATTTTAGTCTATAGATCATGCTTGTACTGATCAATATATTTGAATTTCTAAAAGGGTGCTTCTTGATTTCAAAACTTTTTACTATTATTTTATATGTATTCATTTGGATCTATTTTTTGATGGTTATAACATTTCTTAACAGTCATAACTCTATATAGTAACCCTTGGCTACTAAAAAAAAAGTTAGAAAAGCGATATTGATGATTTAATTCAACATAACTTAATTCTTATAATCTTGTTCCAATTCTTTCTATTTTCTTGTTTAAAAAGCTATCAAAATTCATTATTGCTCACATATTCTTACTTGCTCACTTGGTCATTCAATAAATCAATCTTTTGTCATCATTAATTTCTAATACCATTTGCACACACCACACTATATTTTTTGAGTGGATTATATGAATTATGTACTTATGCCGACATATCAGTTTATTAGAGACACAACTTATTATTGAAGTCTTTGTGGAGAAAATCCTTTAAGATTATTATTAAAGTCAGTATGATGGTCGTAGGAGGAAGTGTTAAAGTTAGGTGCAGTAGTCTCATGCAAAAGTCCTGAAGGCCAGTTGGTGATCTTCAAGTGGGTTTTATGAAGCCCCAAGGGGGAGTTTTAGGTGGGATTTGTATAAATCTATTCCTTCGGACGAAGAGAAAACCGTCGATAATTCCAAAGGGGAAGCTTTATTATTAGACATAGAATAGGCAGTTCAAACAGATATAAAAATTGTTTGTGGGCTTATTTACTTACTTCATTACGAAGTTTTAATCTCTTTACTCTTTACTTTCCATATATATTTTTAACTGTGGAGAATTATTAATACATACATTAGAAGTAGAATGTTTGATCATATTCAATCCTTAGTCAATGTTGCTAAGCAATATAGGTTATACACACACACACATCTAACCCGCTAGAGACTACTCCATCCTTGTCACAAATATGGGTAAAATAATAATAATATAAGGATGTTTAACTACCTCTATGGTTGCATACGTACCTTTGGTAAAGCCATACAGGGTCAATCCCTCTTGCTTTGCATACATGAACATAACTGAGCCTTCTCTTCATGTTAGAGTGAGAATAAGTTAGGCCAAATGCATTAAACTCCTCGCCCTTCACTTATAACCCCAATAGTTAGCGCATAAATTATATGTCAACTAACCGTCAACATGCTAATATTTATGACGTACAACATATTATCATGCAACGAAGTATAAGAATGTATAACCGAATGTGTGTGAAAATGGGAAGAGTCACAACACACTCCCCAAGACTACCTAGCTAGTACAATATAGGTATATGATACAACTATGCAACAAAATTATAGTACTAAACCAAATATGCAATCAAATAGATATAACAACAAGAATTCAATAAACATAGCGCGTAGTTTGAATTAGATGGCACAAATGACTGATTACTTTACAATATTCGAAGCAATATAGGTCAACAATACTTACTTCGATTCTTATCCCACTAGCTTCCAAACAAATCATACACACACACACATATAGCTCTTAAGAACTATTTATGCGTTCCTCAACTACTTGCGTATACCATGGGAATCAATCACAAAAAATAGTACAAGCGACAAAGCACTGTTGAGTGCTAACAAACACACTTCTCTTGCTCGCGTCCATTCAGTTATCTTCCTATGAGCCTCTTTTAGCAAGAACAAGCAATTTAACAATGCTACCCAACAATCATCATGGTCAAATGACCTAGCCTTTTACTAGCAACCTAACTTCCATGATCGTACAAAAACGACCATGCTCCTCTACAAGTGACCAAGATTTCCTGCTCATCACATACCAACCAAGCTTCACTGATCGCCAAGCTCCATTGGCTGAACAAGCTTTAGTATTACTAGCAACCTAGACATCCTAGCTGCAACCAAATGAGATACACTCATTGATCACCTACACTCTTTTTGTACATGCGACCTACTCTTGAGCAACCTAGGACTTTCTTTTCTCCACTCTAAGAATTAGTCGTTTGACACTACTACAAAACATGTCATTTGCTTATGTTGTGTACCCTATGTTGCTTTGGTTAAACACCCGAAGCAAATGAAGATGACGCAACATGCCAAAGTCTATTGCTTCGGTTGTTGAACCAAAGCAAAAGAGGTCATTTGCTTGGTTGCCAACCGAAGCAAAAAAAAGGTCATTTGCTATGGTTGTTTCTTAACAACTAAAGAAAATGACCACTTATTTTCTTTGGTTGTTCATAACAACCGAAGTAAATGTCAACTGAAGCAAAAATGATACCGTTTTAGGTTTTAAAACCTGAAATGATATCTAATCACAATGACATTTTCATGTTATATAGTTGTGATATAACCAAAAAAATTAATATATTAGCAAACTAAATGTTCATACTTCAAATTATAATAATTCATACTTCAAAATACCACGTATTCAATGAAATTACAGCAAATAAAAATGCAGAGCATATTCATATAAAAATTACAGCAAATCGTCTAATTTGTTGTCAATGCACAAGTGCCTGTACATGATCATGTCGTGCACCATCCCAAAGCTTATTCTGGGCATGCTCACCAAGCAAATTCCTGAAAGATATGGCACAAAAGAAATAAATAGTTACCCAGCAAAATAACAGAAAAGCACACTATAACGATAACTTGAAAACTAGAAGAAAAACATGCTTTTCTAATTGCAGTAAAATGTTTAACATTATTCAACTCTCAATTTTCACATTCACACTGATGAAAGCCAGTATGACAGTTATCATTAGTACAAAAAATGTGCTTTTGAAACCTATAATGAAATAACAAAAGACCAAGCAGTGCCGGCTCCAGTAAGGTTTTAGCTACGTCTATGGTAAGAGTTGCAGTGAAACGGTCATCAACAATTGTTGAATTTGAAGTTGAGGTTTAGTGGCAGTCATTGATAATAATGTATGATGTATTTGATGGGCCAATGTTAATGAACTTGGGCTGTGTAATTATGTGAAGATTATTGTATTTATATATTTATTTGGGCTGCAGCTTGTTATGTATGAAAAGGACTTCTAATCCATTATCCATGAAAATACTCCAAAAAGAAAGCCACGTGATTTCAGAGACGTGCACTCAAATGGTGCTAAGTTAAATGTTAATAAAATGAATGATGTGTGAGGCAAATGATTCCCATTAATTCTTAGTGCTCCCATCTCACGAAACAACCAAAACAGAAAAGAAAAGAAAGACTGGGTCGACATATAAGAGAGTGCATACAAAAGGTAACATCAATATCATTTCCCTATCGAAATTGAATATAAAATGTTGTATGACAAATATGTAGTAGGAAAAACAAAAATATTAAGTTGAACTTTTTCCATACGCCAATCTGCAATTGAAGAAAAATATGATGTTACTCGATAATTTCATCACTGACTAAAATAGTTTGAAACTAAGAGAGTTTGTACTAGTAGAAGGTATTTAAATGTTTTTTTTCTTTTAACAAAGTTACTTGCTCAAACGCCATATTATTGTCATGTGTCTGGGTTACTGCTACAGCAAGATGAGAAAATTTAGGTTATTATATTATTAGACAATATTCGGTGTTATGAAGTATTGTATCCCCTTTTCTGGATTGACTATTTGTTATGAATTGTATTACAGGGTTTTTAAAAGAAAATTCAGTGTCATGAAGTAAAGCAAGACGAGAAAATAATCAACAATCAAGGATAAAAAGGCCCTATGAGTTGAGGTAGGAAATTTATTAGTTCTTAGATAATAACAGGGTATCATATGTTACTGCTACAACATACTTGAGTGGTAAAATGATGATGAAACATATAATCCATATATGAAATTCTAAAATAATGCATAAACCATGAACATTTGCTAACTGCCGTCATGTGTTGAGGATCTGTTTGAATTTCTTGGTCTGGAATGTGGAAGAAGAGATTGGAGTCTGGAAATTAATTCATTCATTTCATCTTCGGTAGCACTTCTTCTACTTGACATCTCTGTTTTTATCAAGGTTCAAAATTCTGTTTTTCATTTCCGTTTCGGTCATTGAAAAATTTCAAAATTTTGGTTCCGTTTCGGATATTTCAGAAATTCCGTTTTAATTCCGGTTTGCGAATTCCGATGTTGTTTTTTAAATACTCATGCAATACCAATATTAAATTATAGTCATGTTCAAAAATTTGAAATCATAAATAGATAACAAACAAATTTGTACAAATTATATAAAATATATTTAACAAAATAAACATATACGAAGGTGTTTATCTACTCTTCACGTATTAAATAAATTGTTATTTATATTTCATAATGCCAATGAACCTACTATTATTTGAATTTTCATAATTTGGTTCATGGAACTTGTTTATCTCAGTCTACATTCACCCACTCGCATAATCCTAATGAACATGTTATTTGCAAATGAAATATAAATAACTTATCCAGTCCAGATGCTAATTTATTACCCGGTCCATTATTACCTAGGTTTATCTGCCCCTTTCTCTAACGCCTAACTAATCCACGATCAGGAAGAAAAGAAAAATGTAATCGTCATTCGCGAATCATCTTTCGTGAATCTTAAGTCGTAATCCTTCAACCATCATTGCCGCTGAGGGATGCTAGGTCGAGATCCTCTTCAACCATTGCTGTCGATGGATGCTGCTCGAAATCGACAAGAGAACTTCCTCAATCATTGTTATCGTTGTTGATTGGAGTAATATGAAGTGTATTATTCTTGTTTGATTTTGATGAATTCACATTTCCTTTTACTGATTTTTCAGTGTAATTTTTCTTTTTTGCCCTAATTCGGAAAAACAGGTTATTTAGCTTTTTCTGTACCGTTCAACGTCGGAACCGAAACGGAATCACTGGGATTCCGACGTTTCGGCCAGAATGTTGAACCTTGATTTTTATGAATATTTTTCTATGTTTAAAATGATGGGAAGGATGGAAGGTTTGGTGAACGGTTGAAATTATTAAATAGACGTGGAGATGCGTACATTACGAAATGCTACAGGTCCCCATTTGTTTCAAATTCATGCATCATATCTTGGGATGTGTTGCCCAACATGGCCTAATGGGCCCTTCTTTATATGAAAATTCCTTTTTAGCAAAATAATTTGGAAAGGAAATCATTTTTTAACGTTGACAAGAAAAATAAAAATAAGAAACTTCCATGAACTTCTCAGTGGGTATAGAAGGACTATGACTTCATATTTTTTTAATGGATATTAATATATAATCGTCCGTATAAAATGAAATCAGATGATCCAAATAACCATACAGACACTTTTAAATTGCACTGTAAAATATATCATTTTTAGTGTTTTATCACTGATTGAATGGTTTATAATACATACTGTTTTTCTTTTTAAAAAATGATTCACGTAGCATAGTGATGAACATCAAATGGTGAATACTTTAAACTGCATAGTTACACATTTTTTATATCCATGAGGCAGAATTACTTGGTCTTTATGTTGTGTTTTATTGCAGGATCTTGATTCTTAGAAAATGAAGAAATTATTGGAGAGATGATTCAAAGATAATGTAACCTCAAGGCTGTGTAATAAGAAGAAAAGTGTCTATTCTTGTACAAAAGTTACTATGGCTTAACTGGTTTAAGGACTTGTATTTGTTAGGAGGGCATTGGCTCGAATCTTGTGTAGCATATAATTTTTTTAGCCAATTACATCTGCTAGAGAGACAATTCTAGAACACACCAAAAGATTTCTGGAATAATATGGAACACATGGAGTAAAGAAACATCTAAAGAAAGACCAAGTCATAGTTTCTAGAATATTCTTATTTTTAGATTTGGATGTACAAGAGTTCTATAAATACCTCTGCCTAGGACATTTGTGGCATCTGGGCATTTAGGAATCTGTTTCAAGGTTTCTTTTAGAATGTCATTAAGGCATCAATTTAAGGTTTTCTTTTTATTTCCTTTTATTTTATTTTCATGTAATGAAACTCTTATATAGTAGTGAAATCTCTTATTTTGATTTAGCACAATCATCAACTGCTTTAATTTTATTTCATTTTTATTCTGCTTTTCAGTCATATTTGGGATCAATTGGTTTGCTAAGAGGCAAATAAATCTCCTTGATACTTCATTGATCTGCTGTTAATCAACCAGTTAATCCTTGCTTCAAGTCCATCTTTTTATTTCTTGTAGTTTTATTTCATTAAATTGTTCAAATACTTCCTTTTCTTATTTCTGGAATTTCTATTTTCTTCAACTTTGTTAATTTCCTAGTTTTAAATTAATCAGATTCAATTCTTAATTTCGTCTAACTCGCCTAAAAGTGAGATAAGCATTGGTAATTAATAATTTCTTGTGGATTCGACCCGTATTTGCACAACACTACAACTGCATCGTGCACTTGCAATAAAATAAAATCGCATTTTATTCACATTAAAAATCGTCGATCAAGCTTTTGGCGTCGTTGTCGGGGAGTTTGATTAATTACTACTGTTTATTTAATATTCGATTCATGTTGGTTTCTTTTACGAGCTAAAGTCGGATTAACTATAAAAAAGGGGGAGTTGTGCTTGTGAATAGGCCCAAAGAAAAAAAAGAAGAAAAAGAAGAAAAAGAAGAAAAAGAAAAGAATAAAACCATCGAAGCATGAATTTTGTGCATTACAATTGGTAGCGGAGTCAATAAGGCATCAGGAACGAACAGTTAAGACAACCATGGACAATGATTTAATTCTGTAAGTGTTCACTTTCATTTCAATTATATCTATATTTCTATGTTCCTGTTAAACTGGGCTATCAAAAAAAGATGTTTGAAAATCAATGTAGTAATTTCTCGACAAACAATTATCCAAAAAAGGAGAAAACATTAAGGAAGTTACGTTATGGAAATAATCAAAGTCGGAATTTTAAAGTTAATCGAAATTATAGATTTTATCCAAATTCTAAAAATGTCGATTATACACCTAATCTACATCAAACTAATTTTGAATCCAACAATATTTTTTCTCAAAATCAATATGGGTATGAAAATCACTTTCAGAATAATTTTGACAATGGAAGAGACTTTGGTTATAGTACAAACAATTTTCAAAACGAGCAAAATTTTCATAATAATGCAAATCAAAATTTTGAAAATGACCAAAATTGTAAATTTTTCTCCCAATTTCAATGATTTTGGTTACCGACCTAATTCCCATCATCAGAATGATTTTTGTTTTCAAAATAATAATTTTCATTTTCAAAACAATTTTCAATATCAATATAATTTGAATGAAAATCAATATGGAAATAATTTTTATAGGTAGGAAGTTTTGGATTAATTTTTTTATAAAAAGGCTTCGAAAAAAATTTCAACTAGAAGATTTGGAATATGACGTAAAAAGTTATATGGAACTCTTAGTCAAAACCTGTCACGAATTTATTGAGAAAAGGAAGAAAACTAGAATATCCAACGAATCAGAAAATAAATTTTCTCAAAATCAGTATGGGTACAAAAATAATTTTGAAAACCATTCCCAGTGTGAACAATATTTTCAAAATAATTCAAATCAAGGTTTTGAAAATAACCAAAATTATAATTTTTCATCCAACTTTAGTGATTTTGGTTACGAACCAGACTCTCGGTATCAAAATAATTTTCAAATGCATTTCCATTATCAAAATGTTTCTCCAGTCCGACATTTTTTGAAACTGAAAACAAAATGCAAATTGAAAACAATTTTGATCATGAAAATGACTTGGATGATAATTTTGGGAATAACTCATATCAAAAAAATTATATGCATGAAAATCAAAACCAAAATGAAGTTGGAAATAATTTTGATCACGAAAATTACTTTGATTATAGTTTTGAAACTAGCTCTTCCCAAGAAAAATATTCGGAAATTGTCAAATTACTTGAAAGTCTCTTGAAACAATATGATGAAAAAAAAAACAAAGTCCAAACAGGCAACGAGTCAAATAGTAATCCAAATTTTACTCATAATGATAATTTCCGAATAACAACTTTTTTTTGAAATGGTACTTAGATACAACATGTCACTGGGACAACATAACACAAATCACATGTCAATATATGTTCGAATCACACTACGCAAGTTTCGAACTTGTGACCTTTCACACCAAAGTTGAATCACTTAACCACTGGGACAATGGTGCTTGTCAAATGAAATAGTCGAATCACTTAACAACTTTTGAAAATGAAGATGATAACTCTAATGAAATAGTTCAAAATTCACATGCTGGTTTGGATTTCATTTCTTTTAAAGAAAATGATACAAGTTTGAATTATGATCTCCCTTTGCCTGACACGAATAATATAGAAACAGTAATTTTTTATGTTGAAAATTACAGATATAATAAAGTAGTTAATGATTCAGTTAGAAAAGATGAATTTAGTGAATAAGAATTTCTTGGACTGTTCGAAAATGAATTGTCACATAAGGATGAGTTAAATTTGGATTACCACTCTGATTTAGAGAGTTTTGATTTTGAAGAAATCGCAATGGAGGAAAAACAAGAAACTTTTGTGTGTGAAATTGAAAATTGAACTAATGAAACTGGTCGTGAATGTGAATCCAACCTTGATCTAGAACTAAATGAGAATGTTGAAATGTCAATAAATGAGACCCTTGATATTGAAAAGAATCTTGAATCACATCTTGTAAAGGAAGCACCTAAGCCATATAAATTATTAGTAGACACTCAACATATTGATTAAACCACACTTGTGCACGATCACATACCTTTGCAGGATCACACTGATAAATTTATAGAGTACATGAATCACATCATGTGCAAAGCTTGGTTGGAAAACTTTTGACTTACAAGATACCTAAATATCAGCTTAACTGACTATAAATCTAGGTATAAAGATGAAATATTAGGGAAAATAATTTGCTTATTAGAAAACATACCATGTACAGTGTGGGGGGCATATAAATCTAAAAACAAGTGTGAAAGAAGAAGATGGTGGCAATCTCTACATCGCATCCATCATAAACATATATATTGTTTTATATGTTATCCTTTTCAGCATATTGTTAAACTACATTTTATATTACAACTCGTTTTGCATTGCATCCATTTATGGGTACTTTCCTTCAAGTTTAGAAAACGTTTTGAATAGTGAGGACACTATTAAATTTAAGTGGAGGGGAGAGACTCATGTTGCATCATTCATTTTTTTTTGAAAAAGGTTTTTCACTTTTTTGTTCTCTTCTTTCCAAAATTGCACATTTTGTTCGAATGTTGCATTTTTTTCTTTAAATTGCATTCATTTTGCACGTAGGTTCGCATTTCTTTAAGGCATATGCATTTAGGACATAACATATTTTTACGTTTTCTTAACCAAAATTATTTGAAATTAGTTTATTTTGAATATATATGAAAAAGTAGGGCACCGTTTTGTTAATTCGAAGAATTTTTTTGTGAATTACTTATTTCAAATGGAAAATAAAATGAAAAGTTTAAATTACAAATGATAATAGTAAGTTAGTTTATAGGTGGGGTCATAGGTGATGATTATGAAGTTTGTTGGAATTTGTTGTCATTGTTTATAAGTGGGATGTCTGAAGTACATGCATTAACGATTTTCAAATCCCTATAATCAGGAGATGCTAAGATGATTTTGCATTACTCTCTCTCTCTCTCTTAATAAAATACAAGGGTACCCAACATTGCTAGTACATCTAGCATTGGTGTGCACACCCGCCAAGCTGTGTCCCACTCTCATATAGCCCGAAAAGCAGTGCATGAGTGGTATATCTTGGTCTCATTTTATGAGTTGGGCACCTAAGGATCACCAATCTATACTGACATTGTCAGAGTCGGTTTGCACAATCAGCTAAGCTCTTTTCCATTCTCACATAAGCCCGAAAAGCAGTGTATGGTGGTATATATCTTGGTCCATGGGTTAGGTGTATGCATATAAAATAATAATAATAGTAGTAGTAGTAATAATAGTAATAAATAAAAATAATGAAATAAAAAAGGGTAACTGATTGAATTTAAGGCATTCTCTGTGGTTTTATTGATTTGAAGATGTTATACAAGTAGAAACAGAAATATCACTTTGTAAGCTTTGACAATCAAATAAAAAACTAATTTCATAGTTGCATGATGTTTTCAATTGAAACAACTAGCAAGTTAAAGTCGAGTGTGACGAGGACTTAATTTTTATTTAAAGTTTGTGACCAAGTGAGGAACTTAGATTTCTAGATTTTGTGTGAAGACCTTGAAGTCGGCCTTCGAAAATCGGCACCCGTACTTCACTTGTACTCAAAATGCCGTAGATTCAAATGCTGAATCTGGTTCTCCGGAGCTTATAACACCATTAAGTAAACAACACAGCGGAAGAAAAAGAATATATCAATATATATAACATTGATACAATGACAGATACAAAATCTGATACAATATGATAAAACAGAATGATACAACAGATATCAATATACATCAGAGATATGATACAAGAAATAGCAGCGAAAAGAAAATAGATAACACCAGCAATGGATAGAATATCTCCAGTAGAATGCTCCAATCCATAGCTAGCGGAAAGCAAGGTCAATCGTCTAAGGACTGACTAGCTCCAGATAATCTACTCAACCTGAACATCTGAAAACCCCAACTCTAGACTGCTCGTGTAGAAAATTATGAGCACCCAGAGTTTAGGAAAGGAACAATAAACTCCGAGTCAGTCGTGGGACTGGTGTGAGCAAACAAAAACACAGTTTATCTTTAAAATAAAGTAAGATTGAATTTCGCAATGCTTTTGGAAAATGAAACTATCATAAGGCCTCCCGCACACACACACAATGCAAACGCAGAATCGGATGAGATTTCTTCTTATGATAGTCAAACATGCTTACTACGCAAAACAAATCATTGAATATTATTACTAGTGCATAGTGAAGAAAACATTTTGAAAGTATAATATTAATCTTAGCCAACATACAACCATTATTGTATGCCTACTATAGCTACTATGTTCAATAGCAGGTTATACAACTAAAATCGTACAAGGTTCGTATTGTTTCATTGGATTTCCTACAAATGGTCAGGCTAAGGAACTTCCTTTCCTACTGCCGAATGGGATCACCTCTAGCTGGACGTCCCGAGAGACAAACTGCTCTCTGCCTACACAAGACCGGGTTACCCCTATAATAGGTAACTAACGAATATGCCACCTCCCGGTCCTTTGGGACCTTTATCCGAGGCGCCTCGATAAACACACAATCATAATAAATGAGATCGGAGTATCCACATAGGTTAAATACCAGGGCTCCATACCTGATACCACCCTTTTCCAGAAGGAAATGACATACCCTAAAGGGCGCGACCCTCATAACCTTGCTGCATATTCCTGTTTCGACCATTTCCGAGGTGTGAGGTCCGAAGAAGTCTCGTCCACAAAGCTACGCTTTGTCACAAAGCCATGCTTTGGGTCAACAGATGATCAAAGTAATGATCACAAAGATAAATGATCAAACAAATGATCATATCACAAATGATCAAACAATGATCATCACACAGCAACACTCAGCATGTCACATTACCAAATTGAGAGTATATCGCTGATAACCTTCAACTACATAACCTCTGAGCTTGTACGTCTCAAAAAAGGGTGTTAAGCTAAGAAAATAAATTCTCCGCCACCAAAAAGAAATCTATTTGAAAGAAATTGGCTTTATATCTCAAAGTGTAATGTCAGACATGTAACCATACAAGTCTGTTCCGGATTCGAACAGAACCGAAGGCACTTCCGAAGAAGCCCTTGCAAATCCGAGTATTCACAATCCCGATCGGATTTCTCATCACTTAAGGAATCTCTATACCAGGAGCTACCCAGTGCAGAGACAATCGATAGGTTATCCTATCGTTTTTGCAAACACCCAGTCTTCAACACCGATCTTCAAATGCCATCCATATACGACGTATCATTATTCAGAATGGGTTATGTGACACAAAGGTCCTCTCCCGGCTAAACCGAATAATGAGCGCAATATTTAAAAATATATGGATATTGGGATTTCAATTAAGTCACAACTTATTACCCAAAACTTTGCTTTCAAATGGTTTAAACAAATTACCATTTACAATCTTTTAAAACAAAAAGATTCATTTTAACAACCTACAACGGTTTAAACAATTTCCACATTTTTATCTTTTGAACAAAAGATTCATTCACAAATTTTCCAAATCAATTTCCATTTCAATTTAACTTGTTAAATCTTTAAATCAAAGATTTAACTTTTAGCTTTCAAAACAATTTCATTTCGAATGGTTTAAATAAATCATCATTTTAAATCTGTTAAAAATAAACAGATTTAATTCATAGCTTTCAAAAAGAATTCACTTATAACTTGGAAAACCATTTTTCAATTCAATCTTGAAATTCCTTTAATTAAACGGGAATTTCATTTCTTATATGAAAGCTTTTATCATTTGAAACAAACAGTTTTCATTCTGGAAAATCTGATTCATTTATACGAGTTAAGGTTCTTGGGTTAAATTCAAATTCTCAAAATTATACTTTAAAAAGGTTTAACTTCATATAAACACATTTATAACATCTTTAATCGTAACTTCCAATTATGGAATTCAATCCCAAATTATTTGAATTCAAATTCAAATTAAATTATTTAAATTTTAAAACTTTATCAAGTTATTCAAAATAGCTTTTATCTTTGAAAACACCTTTTCAAAAGCTTTTAATATTTAACCCAAATTCATTTCCAAAATCAATTGAAATTAAAATTTCAATTTCAAAAATATTAAATTTAAATCATCTGTGATTTAACCGATTTCCACGTGAAATCCATATTTGTGTGTGTAACAGTGTAGTCCAGGGGTTTAACACAATAGTGCAACAACATTCAATCATCACAGATTAAAACACAGAAATATAGTTGATAAGCGATATAAACTATAACGCTCACCTTCATTCACAGATCACAGATATATATCACAGATAAGTAAATTACAGATCACAACATAAATCAGGATGTATCACAAAGCATCATATATCAGGGATATCAAACAATTCACATTCAATAGAATCCAAACATTCATAAGTAAGGTCAGTTAATTGTCTAATTAATTCAAATCAGATTAATTTCTTATGAATTACTAATCCTGGTTAATCAATGTCGATAAATTACAAATTATTTTGATTGATTATTCTTTAATCATTTATTAATCAACCATTTATAATAAATTAATTAACCTTTAATTATAATTCATCAACCTTTAATAAAAAAAAATTAACCTTTAATTATTAAATTCACCTTTTAATTAATTATCTTTAATTAATAATTAAATTGATTAATCCTTAATTAATTTCTTTAACTACTTTCATAGATTTATTACTCTTAATTATTATTTTTTCTTTCTCAACAACAAATCTTAATGTAATTTAAAGACTAATCCTTATCTTTATTAATCACTTAATTTTTTTATAAAGTTTATTTAATAAACTATTAAAATAAATCATCATTAACAAATTAGCCCCTTAATTACTCTCTTTTTTCTTTTCAATTCTTTAATACCCGGAATACTTTGTTTTAAGTTTAAAACCTGTTATTACTTAAAACAGGGTATATAACTAGATAAACCCGAGACATCATTGATTTTCTCTCGAGTACGACTTCGAGCTGGATTGCCATTTTCTCGAATTGACTGTGAGTCGCCTCTTCTTCTTCCTTCAAATTTAAACAACCCCTGACATTGCAGCGCACACGTGCACGTGCACGGCAACTCTGGCAAACTTCGATCGTCACCCTGACCCTCCGCAAGTCAACGATGACAACCCCGCCCCATACGACCACTTAGAAACCCAAAATCAACAGTCATTCCAAATCGAACCAACGATCCAAAAACTGGAACCAAAATAATATCAAAACCTCCCTCGCCATTGATGATCTCTACCACCAAAAAACCCAACATCCTGTCCAAAGACTCGCCATCGACCCACGCTGCCATTCAATCCAACCTTACAAATTCCGATGCACCGTAGTCGAAGAAATCGACTCAAAACCAACCTTGACCAAAACAACTACCAAACCCTAAACTCGTCTCTACCCAACAATTTATGCGATAGATAAACTTTTCTTCATTTTTCCTGGATTCGAAAATCCTCAAACTAGCAACAAAACGAAATTCAACATCTAAAATTCGCTTGATCATCAGAAATTGATAAAAAAGCATTTTTAGTTCATCTGTGAACTGCACCTTGTATACTTATCTAAAAATTCCCATTTTCATTTTAAAAATCCTATTTTGAAGAGTGGATTCAAGTTATGTAATTGAATCAATGTTTTGAAATGTTCGAATTTACCATATGTTTAGCCTTTCATTTGTAAAACTGAGTTCACAGAGACATTACCTCACTGTTTAGCTTGCAACAGGTTTTTAAATCTTGATTATGTTTAAAACAACTAATTTTGTTTAAGTTCTAAGTCTAACAATGGTTGGATGAAAGTATTTTGAATTTTTGATTAACTACTCAACGCTGGAACAAAAAAAAACAAAAAAAAACAGAGAACAAGTAAGTGAATCTACACAGGTCAAAATAAAAACTGTTTATAAACTTATGTATACTCTCAGAGCATTCAAATATATATAACTATACTTGTTTTCCAGGTGTAAATGCAACCAAGTCAAGTTTGTTAAATTTTTAAAAGGTTGATGTTACTCACCTTAAAGTTGAAGAAAGACAGGAAGGAATTGAGCCTGGAAATTTAGATTTTTGATCAGGACTTGATTTTCCTTTTGATTTGCATCCTAAGAATTGAAGTAATCTGAATCCAGACTGAGTTAATTTCGCTTAAATCTTTACTTTGCCTTGAATTCCAGGTTGCTTTGATTTATGATTTAAGTTTTCAAATTGCCTGAAGCTTGGTTTTTTTTTCTCTGGTCTTTGATTTACATTTGCTTTATTGTCTCAGGATTTAAAAATGCATGCAGGCAGATTGAAGAAGAATGCTTGCATGCTTTTGAGTTGATTCCAGATTGAAGAAATGTAGGCTAATGATTTGAAAAATGAACTTGCAAGCTTTAGTTTGCTTAGTTGTGATGCACGAATGAATTAGGAAGATATAAATATAGAAAAGAAAAGACTACAGGTAAGATTTTGTACAGAGATGAGCAGGGATATTTTATTGAAATGGTGGCTGATATATTATGTATTGTGTGCTAGAGTTCCCTAGCATTAATTAACATGTACTTATACTTATTCATTATTTTCCTTTGCAAGTTCAAAGATGTTTATATCTTTGTTTTCCTTTCGGCTGTACAAGTATGAAATAGAATGTTGTCTTCATTTACAAGCTATTGGATATTTGTTTCTAGTTGTACCATACATCAGATTTTCCTTTCTTCTTTTGGTGGCTGATGGCATTTCGAATTGACAAAAAATGTTGCCAGCATTCAATGCCAAGGTACTTTGTATCTTTTATATGTTTACTTGCTTTGTTTTATACACATCTTATATATTTTCATTTCTTAAACCATTTACTTACATTTTAAATTCAAATCAAAATATATATACATTCATATATATACATATATATACAATATTTTAATTTTAAATGATTTATACATAATATATTTGAATCCGGGGAAACTCGCATCACTTAAATCAATTTATTTTACAATTTTTATTCAAAAATTCATTTAATTATCAATTTAAATGTAATTAAAATTCGGGGTCGTTACATTTTGACTAAAACATGCGTACACTGCAATGTTGTGACAATTCAAAAATAAATCGATTTGTCATTTTTCATAACCATTTGCATTCATATAGCTGCATTAGAATCATATCGTCTGACATTTGGATTTTGTGGGTAGTATCTGCTAAAAACCCTCACGAGACATAACTCGTCCTACTAGGGACACCTAGGGGTTTAAAGGCTTATTGCATATGCTAAATGCAATCGTGTTCCCCTACAAAAGTGTGGCCAATAAATTTAGTTAGATTTTATTCGAGGACGAATAAAGTTCTAGTGTGGGGGTACTTGATTAACATCAAATGATGAATATTTTAAACTGCATAGTTACACTTTTTTTTTGAAGAGCAATGGGCTAAGGGAGCCCTACCCATTTTATTTAACTCGAAAGATTATACAAACAGTTCAATACAATACATGAAAAAAAACAATACCCAAACTAACATACATTGCATATTTCTCAATCAAAAACTTGCATACAATATCAGATTGAAGACTTATTCCTATACCTTCAATGCTGTCTCTTTATTCTTCTTATAACTCTCTTATTAATAATTCTATATAAAGAGTTTGCATCTTCCATCTTCAAATTGAAAATTCTTATATTCCTTTCACTCCATATTTCATAAACAAAAGACTTTAAAGCGATCAATAGAATCATAGCATTTGGAGATTTCCACCTTGTTGCTTTAAAAATATTGAACCACTCAATTCTAGAAGATCTGACCGGTTTGTGAAAATTCCCATCAGAAAGCAATCTGCACCAGATTGTAAATACAAATTTGCATTCAAAAAATAAGTGAGTGTTTGATTCCATCTGATTATTGCAGAGAACACAGTCTGTATTATTGATCATCCCCATCATAGTTACACATTTTAATATCCATAAGGCAGTATTACTTAGTCTTTTTGTTATGTTTTATTACAGGATCTTGATTCAATCCTTAATTTTGTAATAAGAAGAAAGTGTCTATTATTGCACAAAAGTTACTATGGCTCAACTGGTTTGAGCACTTGCATTTGTTAGGGGGTCATTGGTTCGAATCCCGTGTAGCACACATTATTTTAGCCATTCACATCTCCTAGAGAGACACTTCTAGAACACACCAAATCAAGAGGCTTCTGGAGTATGTTGGAGAAAGAGATTTATAGAATAATATCAGAGTAAAGAAACGTCTAGAGAAAGACCAAGTCATAGTTTGTAGAACATTCTTATTTTTGGATTTTGATGTACAAGAGCTCTATAAATACCACTACCTAGAACATTTGTGGCATTTGGGCGTTTAGGAATCTGTTTTAAGGTTTCTTTTAGGATGCCATTGGGGCATCAATTTAGGGTTTCCTCTTTATTTCCTTTTATTTTATTTTCCTCTTTATTTCCTTTTATTTTATTTTCATTTACTGAAACTCTTATATAGTAGTGAAATCTCTTAATTTGTTTTAGCACAATCATCAACTGCTTTGATTTTATTTCATTTTTTTTTGCATTTCAGTCGTATTTAGGATTTATTGGTTTGCCAAGAGGCTAATAGATCTCCTTGTTACTTTATTAATCTGTTGTTAATCGACCAGTTAATCCTTGCTTCAAGTCCATCTTTTTGTTTCTTTTAGTTTTACTTCATTAAATTATTTAATTATTTCTATTATCCCGCCTTTTTACAAGGCCGTGATACCAAAAGATTAACCGGAAACCAAGGATCGCTCATTCCGAATATCGAGTACGCACAAGTTCACCATGGATATCGATGAATTTTGTCCGAGTCCGGATCAAGCTGCAATCGGCAAGACACGGCGAGCGAAGCAATGAAAGATGATGTTTCAAATTTCAGATCAATTGGAGTTCGTATGACCGAGATATGATCGATACAAGTTAAGGAAAATATGTTGTTCGAATCGATCATGTTCGACTCGGTCATAGAGCCTTGTTCGAATCGATCCTGTTCTACTCGGTCATGGAGCCTTGTTCGAATCGATCCTGTTCGACTCCATCCAGAACTGGACTCTTCACATCGATCCAGAAGCAGCGGCATTGTACCGATTTAGTTCGTATCCATCGCAATTGCACTACTTCGTATCGATCAGGGGTTGGCTCAGTTCGAATCGATCACCGAGGCTTAGTTCGTATCCATCCGGTTCGCGGTTGTTCGAGTCGATAGCGCACGTATCCTTGTTCGTATCCATCATTCTCAAGCGAGTTCGCTTCGTGTCGATGGTATCTGCAGCGATCGATACGAAGTAAACCAATAACTATCTATACGAACGACGGCAACGACGAATCAACAATCGATTCGAACAAGACCTGAAGCAGATGGATGCGAATAAATGGTCTATACGAACTGGACCCCAATGTTGGATACGAATAGAACTCTGCCAACTCAGCGCAAAAAGTGGATTGACCCAGGAATTTCGTGCCACATCATCTTGCGCGCGCACGCTTTTGATCGAGTCGACGAGATCGATACGAACGTATCGAGTCGAACAAGACAACAAACCGAAAGCTCAAGTTTGTATCGATCTTATCTCCTGGTCCACAAGTCCAAATGCAACCATATTTTCACAGGAACTTACGTACATGCTAAGGAAGGTCCACGTCAAATTTCGACTCCATCGGACACAATCTTGATCGATACGAAATCCGTTCGTATCGATCACGGATCGGACCGAAACTTCGCGGGCTTGGGCGCGCCGGCCTACTCACGTGCCAGAAGGAGTCTCCCGAGATCTGAGCGGAATATCAGCCTCCTACACGTATAAATAGAGCCCTAGGGCATACAAAAAAGGGACCTTCTTCTTATGGGAATTCTCCAATGCCGAGACTCTGCCGGATCCAGTTCTAAATTCCATTGCTGCTACTGCAAACCAAATTCACTGCTGTTGTATTCGAGTTTCAGAACTATAACTCACTACAATCCATTGTAATCAATTGTAATCGACAAGTGAACATCAATAAAGTCATCAACTTCAGAGTGGACGTAGGCAAGATCGCCGAACCACTATAAATTTTGTGTCTTTGTTTATCTCTTTTCATTTTAAATTTATTATTCTTCACTTTTTATCCTCTACAATACTTAGATCTGAGATCTGTGATTATATATTATTGATTTGTGTTCATACACTGGTGCTCTCACGACATTTGGGGTTTGTGTCCAATTTTGGCGCGAACAATTTCTTTTTCTTATTTTTGGAATTTCGGTTTTCTTCAACTTGAGTACTTTTCTAGTTTTAAAATTAATCAGATTCAATCCTTAATTTTGTCTAACTTGCCTAGAAGTTAGATAAGCATGGCTAATTAATAACTTCCTATAGATTCGACTCGTATCCGCACAACACTACAACTGACGCCGTGCACTTGCAGTAAAATAAAATCACAATTTATTTCACACTAAAAATCATCGATCACATAGTACTATTGTGACACCTCGCGATTTTTATGGTAATGAATTAAAATGAAAAATAATTAATTAATAATAAACAGTGAAAAATAGAATTTTTGCAAATGTTAGAATTTGGCTACGACACTTATACCATTGGATTCATGGCGATTTTCTGATCAATTTTCATATATAAACTTTTTTGGTTGGAGTTCAAATAAAAAGTTATTAACATTTGAATTTTTGGAGTCGGAAATAAATATATATATGCAATTAAGGAAATAATTTGAAATTAATTAATGTTAATTAAACGCCATTAAAATTAAATGTTGCTTAGCCGTTATTCTAATTAGGGTATAAAGATAACGTTAATAAACATTAATTGGTTAATTAGTGGAAACAAATCAAAAAGATCATGTAACATTAAAAAAATGCACGAGAATGTACTATATAGGTCGACCATGACCTTCTCTACGTTGACCATGGGTGGTCGACCATGTGTCTATGATGGTCGACTCAAGATCTTTTGTGAGCGACAGTGAATTCTGGTTGTATGGCTTAGATTTAATATAGCTTGATCCGACGATTAACGCTCATTTGAACCTCTATAAATATAGACCTAGGGTTTCATCCATCTCATAATTTTCTAATGAGCGCGGAAGCTCTGTCACTTTCTCTTCTTCTCAAAAATTCTATATTTCATAGAAATAGATTTAACTTGCACGTACACACTTTGGAGAAGAATAGAAGATGATAGAGAACAAGAAATAGGTTCAAACCAAGTTGCTACAACGAAGGTAAACTATAAATCTGGTTTTAATTAAAAAATTAAATCTAAATCACTTTTCTCTAATCCAAAATCTAATAGATCTGTATATATATTATTTGTGGGCCCGAATAGGGAGTCAAAATAGAGAATATAGATATATGGTTCGGATCTGGATTAGATCTAGAGATTTAGGAGCGCTAATAAAAGATGAGCGGGAAAAATTACATGTTTTGTAATAAAACTAGATTTATTTCGTTAATAATCTATTTTGAAGTATGCCTATTTCTAATTGATTAGAATTATAATTGCAAGTTCGTATTGATTAGAATTATAATTGCAAGTGCATAATGATTAGGATTATAATTGCAAGTGTGTAATAATTAGAATTATAATTGCAAGTGCGTAATGATTAGAATTATTATTTTTATGTTGGATGTTAATTTAATGATGAATAATGATTAGGAAATTTATTTTTATTCGATGGATGTGAATTGGATGAAATCTTAATAAATGCGTAATGATTAGGAACTTGCTTTTATTTGACGATATGAATAAAAATTGAAATAAGAATTTTTTTAGATCTTTAGGATTTTTGTGATATTTTAATGTATCAGAATTTGAAATGTTGCAAGTAGATTTCTGTGTATTATCAAGTTTTAAAAAAAAGTACGACATTTGGAATAACGAGGAATGTCTGCATGAAAATATAAAGAAAGAGATG
The DNA here is from genome assembly GCA_030737815.1 of Allium fistulosum. NCBI lineage: Eukaryota > Viridiplantae > Streptophyta > Magnoliopsida > Asparagales > Amaryllidaceae > Allium > Allium fistulosum. The sequence continues at coordinate 298,186,402 of CM060908.1, read as the reverse complement.
TACAAAACAAGGGAAATTTCCGTGTTTTGTACTATCTATTTCAAGAGAAATTGAAGAGGTAATTTCTTTTAATTACAAACACCGCAAAAACATCTCCTTTTTGGATAAGATATCGGAAATTGCCGTGTTAACAACCAATGCACATCCAATATAACCAAATTTATTTAATTTAATTTACTTCAATTTGGTACAACACTTTTAATTTCAATTGGTTTAATATTCACTCCATATTTCATTTACTAATCTACTTCATTAGTTCAGTTCATTCATTAATTCAATTGCTAATTCATTTTACATTTCAAGTTGAATTTCATTTTATAACTCAAGTTCATATTCATTACTTCACTTTATTAGTTCATTTTGATATCAAATTCAACCTCATTCAACATTACTTAAGCTATGTTTCATTTTATCTTCAGTTGCATTTATTTTCACTATACAACTTAAGTTCGTCTCTAATTTATTTGAGATTATATTTTATTTAACTTTTTCTTAAGTCAAATTCATATTACTATTCAAATTCAGATTTTGTTTTGCTTAACAAAACTGTTTAACCATTTTAACAATTGGTTTTACTTACCTTTTTCTATTTTATAAGTTATACAACTTATTTATTATTTAAACATCCAAATTCATGTTATATAATTACTTATCTTTTAAGTTTAAATTTCCATTTCACTAATTTATCAAATCCAGTTCAAATTATTTAACTTTCCTTTAGTTAAATTTCAAATCACATATCTTATTATACTAACTCAAATTTATAATTTCATATTATAAGTCCAAATTCTCATTTTACTTGTATTCATCAATTTCAACTTGGATTTTAAATTCAAATTTGTTCATCACAACAAAAATTCAATTTCAATTTACTATGGTAGCAAATCCATCACACAGAAACTCGAAAATGATACTGATGATGCTGCAGTCATCACCTTATTATTTCCCAACAACAGTAGTGAATTCAGTGCTTTTTTTATTCTTTTTAAAAATTTCCTTTTATTCATAAATCACATTTATAAACTCTTTTACTTGTATAATTTCACTATCTTACTTTACATATATAAGATTATTTCACATTTTTTTTTACCTTATTTAGATTTACAATATAATCTCTTTAATTTTTGAAAAATAACTTTCAAAATCAACAAAGATTCAAATTCTCAAATTCGTAGTTTTAAATCCATTTTTTATATTTATAACCCACATTTATAAATATATTCACATTGTTTCATTTCTTATATATATATAAGATTATTTCATAATTGTAAATCATATTAATTATAATTCCATACTTTAAAATTCAATTGCTTAAATAATTTATTCTTTTACAATTGTTGCTTTTATTTGGATTATTCAAACATCTTTTATTAACTTATATATATTTACATTTTCAACAACCAAACAATCAATTTATATACACTTTAATAATTCTGAAAAATCATTTCCTTTACATATAAAATATAATCGAGGCAAAATTATTTCATTTACCCAATTTAAAATAATACTATGTCGACTTGCCTCGTTTAAGTGTTCAGAAATCCCTATCGATAATATGGCATCCCACATATGGACCAGAATTCACAAATAGCTCAACGGATAAGCAAACACAATATAAAACATTTTATATTCACTAACAAATACGCGCTCATATATATAATACACTCAAACTCAATCTAGGGTGCTACTGTCCCTATCTATACTGAGTACACAACAAAGCTTAGGACTATACAAAATCTAAGCTCTGATACCACGTGTGATGACCCCAAAATCCGTCCCCTTTGAATCGACAATAATCCACACATGTCCGACCCAAAAAGCACAGACTGACGGAAATTCAAGAGAAAGAAAAGAAGAGAGAAGAAGAGAAGAGAAGAAAGAGAGAAGATAGAACCAAACAGAACAATACAGAATCTCACATCGCAGCGGAAAACATATAATATCAGATCAATGATCTTTACAAAAAGAAACTATATATATATATACATTAATCAGAGTTCAACAATCAATCAATAGTTATCAGCCTGGACAGTTATAATAATCTGTCCTCGCAAATGTTGATAATATACAACAACTAAGCACAGTGCAGCGGATAATCAAATAGATACGTGTATACGAAAATGAAGATCTCCAGCTCTCCTGCTGAAGCTCAAAAGGCACCAATCTGAACCTGTAAATATACTCGGTCTGACCCGAGCATTGGAAGGGAAGAACGCCCAGATCAGTCTGGTAAACCAGCGTGAGAAACACACTCAACTGAATTTATTAGATTACCAAAATTTTCCTTTATCAAAACAAATGTATCTCGTAAGACAAGTCCATACATAATTACGATCATGTTTTTACCTTACGATAACTAAAACATCTCATATCAAATTCATGTTATATTATACTAGTGTCTAGTATACAAATAATATTAATCATAGCGGAAATTGTTACATTGATTAAATTCCAGCATATAGCCCAATTGGGTAATACAATCAAAATGGCAGGTACGTAGTGGAGTTTGGATTTCCATACAAATGACCATGTGAAGGGACTACCTTCCGAAAGGGTACACCTCTAGATGGATGTCCCGAGAAACCATCACAAAGTTCCTCTACCAACACAAGACCGGCCCACCTCTATAACTAGATGGTACCGAATATGTCATCCTTCGGTCGTTACCGACCTTTACCGAGGGCCCTCTAGCATACAAACCACAATAATCAGATACACGACGTCATAGCGTGTAAAGATATATCTAGAAGAGGATGATCATACCCTAATGGGAGTGACCCACTTAGCCTTGCCGCATCTAACCCTGTTTTTGTCATTTCTGGTTGATGAGGCCTAAGGTAACGATTACCTTTCATATATCACAATCACATCACTTTGAATGCCACACGGCCATTTCCGTTGACTACTAATTGCCTTCCACAAAAATACAACCCTTGAGCTCGTACGTCTCAAGGAAGGGTGTTAAGCTAAGAGAAGTTGTCTTCTCCGCCACCAAACAGATGTACGTTTGTAAAGACCAATGTACGTAATCTTAGAAATGCAATGTCAGACAAACATCCATACAAGTTGTCCAGGAACAGGACAAACCGAAGGTACTTTTCTACCACATCCTATTGGGAAATCCCTAGGGTTAGTAGCGAATAGTCCTTGCATTGGATATTTCATAATGAAGAGACCACTGCTAAATATTCACTTCAAATTATCTTTAAAAAGATATATTCTCAAAACCATTTCAATATTGGAAAACATTTCCATATACTCATTTAATAATAAGTAATTCACAATCTCTTTATTTTCAACACATAGAAAATATTACATATACTTAAATCGGGATTAAGTATATATTTTATTCTTTAAGGAAAACATTCTTTTAAACATGTTTATTTGGGTCAAAACGAATGTTGCGTAAAACATCATTAGGACAACCCAAAATCACTAGTATAGGGATTCAAAAATAAGATAGATATATAAATCCCAATACTATATAAAAACATTTTCTTTCGAAAATCATTTACTATAACAACAGTGTTATAGTCCATCATTTCCTTATTTCTCGAAAACGCCTATTTCAACAATGAATGTTGAAATCTATGGTTTCGATATTTAACACATTTCAAAACATCTTTAAAACATTTAAATCCATTTAAAAACATAACTTTCAAAAACATGTCTTTTAATTTAAAAGATTATTCACTGTCCAAAATCGTGAATATAATTCATTTACCCAAATCAAAACTTCTACACATTTATTACAAGATTATCCACTGTCCAAAATCGTGGATAATATCCCTTTTACCCAATTCATCACTATTGCAAATTTAATTAAAGGATTATCCACTGTCCAAAATCGTGGATATAATTCCTTTAATAACCTTCTATATTTAACTTATCGAATTCAATTGATTTCTGATTTATAAAACAATGTTTATAAATTCACATTTATATTTCATAAAAACTCCAATTTATAAAATCACTTTATTTAACAAATCTCATTTATAACTCAAAATCCAAATTATAAGTTAATTACCTATAATTCTCTTATTTACAAAATCATTCCTTTTTATTATTTCAAAAATTCATAAATTTTATTCACTTATAAAATCCATTTATAACTTCATTTTAACACTTATAAAACTCCTTTACAATTCCATCACTTTTGATTTATAAAAGTTCAATTTTATAAATCTTATATATAAAACCATTTATAATAATTCTAAAATCTCAATTTCAACTATTTACAAAATAGTTAATTCCATATTTCAAAAAATCACATTCTAATTCTATTTCACAAAAATCATAATTTTTATAACATAAAAATTATAACATTTATTTATTAAAATAAATCCATTTCCTTAATAATTCAAAATTCAACAAAACGTATATTTTCAAAATCACTTGAAAAACCTTTTAAATTCGAAATCATCACTTTAACATTTTTAAATTTCCAAAATAGGCCCAATGATGCAACAGCACCAAATATATCAATCACGACATACAAAACATCATATATCATATGATAACAGTATATATCACAATATCTGTAAATAAATCAATAGTGGTGAGGAATCCAGTTGGATCCCTCCAACCTGTCACCTACAACAAATATACATATTAGAATGTGTATAATGTCCGCTTCGAGGCAGACGCTCATACATGGGAACGTATAGGGTCATATGCTCCACTAGGCAGGAATATATATCCAAATACCAATCAATATATCACATATCATCCAAACAATCATAAATCATCATAAATAATATTTATTCTCACTTGTATAAAAATATCAGTGAGGCAGAAAGAGTGAGTTGTACTCACATTGCTTCCAATAGCGGTTGTAGTGTTTTGTTCCGAATAAAATTAAATGACCGTTTAATTTTACCCAAAATTCATACTAGCTCCAATCAACTCCAAACCAGCACTAAAATGTAGTGCTCGTCAATACGGACCCAACGCAATTCGTTTCGTGCGAAACGAACCTCGTATGAAGAAGTTATGCAGTTTTAAAGTTATACGATTTTGTATATAATTTAATATACAATTTTATTTTCTTTTTGAACCTTGCTTTATCCCAGGCCGTTCGATTTGCTTTTGAGAAATCTAGGCCGTGAGCATCTTCTTCTGCACCTCTAGGTTTTGAATGCGTACAACAACCCGTAGCCGTCGTTCTTCCAATGAATTATGCTCCCTCCACGAGATGCTAGAAGATGATCGCGAAGCGCCATCGTGTAGCCCATGACGAATACTCCCTCCGACCACAGACCGGTCCAGCTCGGCTGTTTATTAGCCTCGAAATTCGTGCACGAAACACATGGCTTCACACGCGATTTGTCGACGATCGGCTCCTCCGTTCCCGATCACCACCGTTGGATCGATAGATCTCGCTGTGCTCTACACGTTTGTAGTTGATGATTTTTCGTAATTGTTGATAGATTGTGATATATTTGAGGAAGAAAATTGGATGTTTATGGCCATTAAAATGAAGGTGGCGGCTGGCCCTAACCCTGGTAGGGGTTTGTGAAAAATAGTGAAAAATATGACCTTATATAGAAAATTACGCGACACTATTCATCCGATTTTTTTCCGAACTCGAAACGAAGCTTGCCGCCTGGCGTTTATAACGTTTTACCCCTATTCCAAACATAATGGAATATATATCGAGAGCCAGTTTGATCATATTTGAAAGATAGGTTTTCGAATCGAATTATTTAAATTTAAAATTCACTTAAACCGATTTCTATGCGTTTTAGCTTGCTCCGGACAAACCGTAAATCCGATTGACACGAAATTTTAAATCTTACAATAATTTAACATTACAGATCCGATGAAACTAGTTTCGTCAAAATCCGAGACTGTATGAAAAATGGCTATTTTTACACGTTAATTAAATATTAAAATATTCAATTTTAACAAATTAAATTTTAATTCAATTTCAAAAGTTCTCTAACATCATTCTAATTCAAATAGAATTAAATTCAACTTGATAATACATTTTCATTCACATTTATTCCAATTTCCAATTATTTCAGCAATTTCAAATATTAAATTAATCATTTAATTATCCAATTAAATCTAGATATTCGAAATAAAATCCATTCAGCAAATAAAATTAACTTATGAATATTTAAAATCAATTAAATATACGAATTTCAAATGACTGAAATTCTGGGTCGTTACATTCTTCCCTACTTAAAAGAATTTCGTCCTCGAAATTACCAAGTAAGAAAAAGTCACAAAATCCATAAACTTTTCAAATTAGATATCAAATCTATTTAAACGTTTTAACTTTTCCAAAATCCATTAGTTAAACTTCTTATAAAAACTTTACTAAGTTTCAAAATCTATTCATAGTTATCTTTTCAAAACAAACTAACATCGTTTAACTTTTAACTCAAAAATCAAAATTATAGTTATAAAAAATTTTCCCAAAATTTCTCAAAATTTTCTAACGCCTCAAATTTTCAAAAAAATTCGCCAGCGTCTCCTTTGCGCGGTTCGATCATAGTAGAATCACAACATATATATATATATATATATATATCACAAATATACATCTCACCTTCGAGGATGAGGCACCCCGTAGGGAAAAAAGGTATAAAAGTACGATATGTAATCCGAGATATGTACCTTATATATTATTAGCGAGCATATACGGCTAATATAGCACGAAAGCGAGCTCAAATACAAAGCAAGCGCCATCCGCACCTACTAAACACTCAACAAACAATGAGAAACACATATATATATATATATGAAAATAATATCAACATACAACATATACCAACACAACAACTATATATGCCAATATAGCAAATCCAACAAAACAACAAATCCAATCAACAAACAACTATCATCCAACTAACATCTAACAAACCAATATCTATCCAGTAAATCCACAACCAAATCAATATACATTCATTTCTTATTAATATTCATTGAATTGGTTTTCAATTTAATCACATTTGATTTATTAACATTGGATTTTACTAACATTCATTTATTCAAATTCAATTAGTTTACATTCACTAATTATATTCAAGTTAGTTCACTTTCAATTCAAATTCAATTACTTAACTTCCAATTTTAATAACTTAATTTCATTAATATTCATTTAACAACCAATGCACATCCAATATAACCAAATTTATTTAATTTACTTTACTTCAATTTGGTTCAACACTTTTAATTTCAATTGGTTTAATATTCACTCCATATTTCATTTACTAATCTACTTCATTAGTTCAGTTCATTCATTATTCAATTGCTAATTCATTTTACATTTCAAGTTGAATTTCATTTTATAACTCAAGTTCATATTCATTACTTCACTTTATTAATTCATTTTGATATCAAATTCAACCTCATTCAACATTACTTAAGCTATGTTTCATTTTATCTTCAGTTGCATTTATTTTCACTATACAACTTAAGTTCGTCTCTAATTTATTTGAGATTCTATTTTATTTAACTTTTTCTTAAGTCAAATTCATATTACTATTCAAATTCATATTTTTTTTTGCTTAACAAAACTGTTTAACCATTTTAACAATTGGTTTTACTTACCTTTTTCTATTTTATAAGTTATATAACTTATTTATTATTTAAACTTCCATATTCATGTTATATAATCACTTATCTTTTAAGTTTAAATTTCCATTTTAATAATTTATCAAATCCAGTTCAAATTATTTAACTTTCCTTTAGTTAAATTTCAAATCACATATCTTATTATACTAACTCAAATTTATAATTTCATATTATAAGTCCAAAATCTCATTTTACGTGTATTCATCAATTTCAACTTGGATTTTAAATTCAAATTTTTTCATCACAACAAAACTTCAATTTCAATTTACTATGGTAGCAAATCCATCACACAGAAACTCGAAAATGATACTGAAGATGCTACAGTCATCACCCTTATTATTTCCCAACAACAGTAGTGAATTCAGTGCTTTTTTATTCTTTTTAAAAATTCCTTTTATTCATAAATCACATTTATAAACTCTTTTACTTGTATAATTTCACTATCTTACTTTACTTATATAAGATTATTTCACATTTTTTTTTATCTTATTTAGATTTACAATATAATCTCTTTAACTTTTGAAAAATAACTTTCAAAATCAACAAAGATTCAAATTCTCAAATTCGTAGTTTTAAATCCATTTTTTGTATTTATAACTCATATTTATAAATATATTCACATTGTTTCATTTCTTATACATATAAGGTTATTTCATAATTGTAAATCATATTAATTATAATTCCATACTTTAAAATTCATTTGCTTAAATAATTTTTGTTTTACAATTGTTGCTTTTATTTGGATTATTCCAACATCTTTTATTAACTTATATATATTTACATTTTCAACAACCAAACAATCAATTTATATACACTTTAATAATTCTGAAAAATCATTTCCTATACATATAATATATAATTGAGGCAAAATTATTTCATTTACCCAATTTAAAATAATACTATGTCGACTTGCCTCGTTTAAGTGTTCAGAAATCCCTATCGATAATATGGCGTCCCACATACCGACCAGAATTCACAAATAGCTCAACGGATAAGCAAACACAATATAAAACATTTTATATTCACAAACAAATACGCACTCATATATATAATACACTCAAACTCAATCTAGGGTGCTACTGTCCCTATCTATACTGAGTACACAATAAAGCTTAGGACTATACAAAATCTAAGCTCTGATACCACGTGTGATGACCCACAAATCCGTCCCCTTTGAATCGACAATAATCCACACATGTCCGACCCAAAAAGCACAGATTGACGGAAAGTCAAGAGAAAGAAAAGAAGAGAGAAGAAGAGAAGAGAAGAAAGAGAGAAGATAGAACCAAACAGAACAATACAGAATCTCACATCGCAGCGGAAAACATATAATATCAGATCAATGATCTTTACAAAACAGAAACTTAATATATATATACATTAATCAAAGTTCAACAATCAATCAATAGTTATCAGCCTGGACAGTTATAATAATCTGTCCTCACAAATGCCGATAATATACAACAACTAAGCACAATGCAACGGATAATCAAACAGATACGTGTATACGAAAATGAAGATCTCCAGCTTTCCTGCTGAAACTCCAAAAGCACCAATCTGAACCTGTAAATATACTCGGTCTGACCCGAGCATTGAAAGGGAAGAACGCCCGGATCAGTCTGGTAAACCAGCATGAGAAACACACTTAACTGAATTTAATAGATTACCAAACTTTTCCTTTATCAAAACAAAAGTATCTCGTAATACAAGTCCACACATAAACACGGACATGTTTTTACCTTACGATAACTAAAACATCTCATATCAAATTCATGTTATATTATACTAGTGTCTAGTATACAAATAATATTAATTATAGCCGAAATTGTTACATTGATTAAATTCCAGCATATAGCCTAATTGGGTAATACAATCAAAATGGCAGGTACGTAGTGGAGTTTGAATTTCCATACAAATGACCAGGTGAAAGGACTACCTTCCGAAGGTGTGACGACCCGACTTTCCACTCCCGGAAAATCGCATCGACAGAAAGAAAGAAAGGGGTGAGAAATAGAAAAGAGAAGAAGAGAAAGAAAACAACAACAGATACTCACAGCGGAAACGAAACGAAATATAATATATCACATAAATATTACATAGTATCATATACATCATCTATCAGAGTTACACAGATTACACATCACATACTAGACAGTTATAAACATCTGTCTAGTTATTACATCTCAACACAATACAGATCAATACAAAGATCAACACAGCGGAAAACTACTATCTATATCTACAACGCCGAAGCCTCCTGCTCCATTGCTCCTCCAGATTACTCGTCAAAGCTAAACCTGAATCCCTTGGCTACTCGTAAAAATTTGAGTACCCAAGAGTTTATAAAACAGAAATAAACAACTTGGGTCAGACATGGGTCTGGTGTGAGTAACAGGTTAAACTTGTTTAACTTCAAAACCTTTTGAAAGAAAAGGTATCACGTAAGACTTCCCACCAATAAATATGGGTAAGTTTTTACCTTACGCTAACCAAAACATTTGATAGGAAATTCGATTGTATTATAATAGGTCTAGGGTTTTCAAATAAATATGAAATAGCTGGAATGCTTACATCTCACATTCCAACATAGTTGGGCACAACTAAAACGTACGGCACTTATTGGAGTTTGGATTCCATCAATGGCAGGGCTACCGGGGTACCGCCCGTCACAGTACGTGGCCTAGATCACCGTACCGAGGATCACTCCCAATCCCCTACAACACAAGGCCGGAACATCCCTTACTGGATAATTCCCGCACAAGATACCCCACGGTTGTCATGATTCAACCGCACACACTAAGTCGAAAATAGAAAGGGACATCTAGACAGAGGTAATCTTGTCCTACTTGGGTGCTACCCACTAACCTTGCTGCACCTCCCCTGTTTTAGCCATTCCCGGTTTGTGAGGCTTGAGGTCACGATTACCTTTTAAAAGAACACATCTATCTTAGAATGCTCATCGTCCACCTGACGATGTGCTGAAAGCATTCAGTCCATACAAGTTCGTTCCGGGTTCGAACGAAACCGAAGGCATTATCTCGTTACACTCGTTTTGGAATCACCCTCAGAGTTAACGACAATAACCCTTGCACTCTGAATCTTCATCTTCACTTGATTCACGACCTATCGTTAATTTGGATCGATGTGGTATTCGGGTCTCCAGACCTGGAAATCCGGTATACGGAAACCCGATCCCGGTCTCATCGAAATCCAAAACGTATCTTTTAAGGCCAAGTTGTTTTAAAGGTTAAAACAATTTAATTCAATTATCTTTATACACTTAGAAAGATAATTCACAATAGATAATCAACATTATCAATATCATCAGATAATCCATATTATCACAATTCAACTAAACATCCATATCACATAGCATATATCTCATCAGAGATATCAATCAAATGCAAAGCATTCAGTATTATCATCCATCCATAAGTAATGATCTATATCATCTCTAATTAATTTAAAGTTAATTAAATTAATTACTTTTATTTTATAAATCCTTCTTACTTAAACATTAATTAATTACAAATTAATTAATTATCCTCTAATTACCTTTTTCAATTAATCATCTTTGATTAATTATCTTTTAATTACCTTCAAGTTATTTATCTTTAATTAATTACTCAAATTAATTAACCTTAACCACTTATAGTAATTAACCTTTAATTACTTCATTAATTAATTAACTATAATTAATTAAATTAATTACTATAATTAATTATATTAAACCTTAATTAATTACATTAATTAATCACTTCATTTATTAATTATTACTTAATTAACCAATCTTAATTACATCATTAATTATATTAATTAATGATCCTTAATTACAAATTAATTATTAATTACTTTAATTAAATTAATTACATTAAGTAATTAACTTTAAATTAAACAACATTTATTAATCACCTTGATTAATCTTCAATCAGTAATTAACTATCCTTAATTACTTTCATTTACTAAATTAATTCTCCTTAGTTAATTTCTTAATTAATCCCTTGATTAATTATTCAAAATAATTAAACTTAAATTACTTTCCTTAATACATAACCATCAATTAATTACTTCCAGTAATTATCTTATTATTTACTTCCTAAAATAATCATACTTTAATAATTACATTAAGTAATTATTATCAAATCATCTCCTGATTATTCTAAATTAATTAAACCTAATTAATTAACTTAACTAATCAAATTAACTTCAATTAATTACAATAATAATTAATTCTTAATTACTTCCATTAAGTAATTCATTTTAAACAAATTCTATAATTGATTATCTTTAAATTAATTAATCTAATTAATTATTAAAATTAATCATATTAATTAATTATTTAATAATCTATAGTTAATGACCTTCATTAACTATTAATAATTCTTTAATTATTTTCCTTAAGTAATTAACTTAGATTAATTATTCTTAATTCCAAATTAATAAATCTTAATAACCAATTAATTAATCTTTAATTATTTAATTAATTAAGTGTTATCCATAACTTAATTAATCTTTGATTACTTATTAATTAATTCCTAACCATTAATTAATATTTTAATTTATAATCCTCAATTATAAATTAACTATTCTAATTAATTTATCTTAATCATTAAAAATCAAATCCTATTTAATAAATGAATCTTATTTATAAGTTAATTATTCTAAAAATATTTAATCTTAAACCTTTAAGATTAAACCTTTAATTACTTTTAAGTAATTATTCATTTTATTAATTTATTAGATAAATTAATTATCCATTTAATTTCCCTAGTAATTAAATGTATATAAATCATTAACTTATAATTTAACTTCAATCAAGTTTTAAATCAATTTAAAACCTTTAAGTGATAAATAATATTTTTCTTATAAAAGAAATTTTATAAGATTTAAACATATCTCTTTTTAAATTCAAAACATTTAAATTTAATAAACATTTAAACTTATTAAAATATTTGAATTTATAAAACTTATTTATCTTAAATCTAAGATTCAAAACTAACTTGAGTTTATATTTTTAAACTTTGATTTAAATCCTGTTTTAAATATTCTTTCACAATTTAAACTCTGTTTAAATTTAAACAAACAGGCTTCTAAAAAAAACTGGCAACAACTAAACTCCAGACTACTACAAATTCCTTCGAGTTGCAACCTAATTTTCCCGAGTCTCACCCGAGCTTTCCCTGTCAAAACTCTACAGCTAAACGAAGAAGCTCACCCAATTCCTACTTCGAGCCAAACACTAAAAACCCCGAGTCTCCCACGAAACAACTCGAGTAACCCTCTGTTAAAACCCAGGTTCACCAGAAATTTGATCGCGTGCACGTGCACGGTCATCAACGTCCACTCCGTCCATCCACGACTACTCCACCACATCGGCCATCAACCCTACACCATATCACGATCATCAATTCTTCGATCAAGACGCAAAATCGAAATCGAGTAGCAGCACCCAAAACTGGAACAGAAAGACCAAACTCCCACCAAAACCTATCAGCACTTCCCCCACGGCGCTCCGTCCACCAGAGATCTTCCACCACCGGCCACAGCCTCGCCTACGACCAAACTTTCACTTCCCAAAGTATGGTAACACTCGGTCCACCATAGACATCACCCCGATCATCTACGTCCAACCTATTCGAATTAGGTTTAAAATCAAAATCGATCGCATATTTACGCCACAGTGTTTTGATCATCACTTAGATAATTTTCCTAAACCCTCCGACCATCCCTGCATCTCCAGTGAGAACCTCAACCAACCCGATCAACTAGATTGCCAAAGGCAACCCAAATCTCCCAATACTGATCAACTAGAACTGCTCCTCTGATTCAATACTAAAAATTATGATTTTAGTTTTAAAATTCATATTTTTCTCTGATGTTTCAGATCCTAACCCTGAAACGATAATTTATGAAGTTTAAATTTTCACTTGTTTTAGATTTGATCAGTTATTTGATTTCCAGAGTCATTTAAATGTTTTTGTTAACTTAAGTATACATTTTAAACTAAAATTTGGAATGAATCAAACAAGTTTGATTTGAAACTCAAGTTTAATCAGAGACCAAAATCAATGGGTTTTGAATTTAAATCAAAACAAGAACAAAAACTGGAAACAGAGAAGGTACATTTATTCAAATACATGCATACATCATTACTTCAGCAATTCAATAATATAAATTCGTAAATATACTACACGATACGATATTTGAACATAGCAATGACATACAACCAATTTATACTTAAGACATTTTTAACAAAAATACTACTCACCTAAAAACAAATGTTGAACAGAGCACTTAAACAGCATGCACAAAATATCAGACATTCACTTATGCAATATACATTTGTATTCAACCATACTAGCATGCAACCCAATTGTATTTTTAAATTTTAAAAGTTACTCACCTTATTTAAACAGAGGCAGCCTTTAGCTTTTGAAAACTGCTTTTGAACTTTAAACTGGAATGCCTCTTTTGATTAAAAACTTGAGTTGTTGAGCTTTAAACTTGTATACTTGCTAAAGAAACTTGCATGCAGGTTAGATCCCATATTTTATTTGAAAGCTTTAAATCTACATGCATGCTTGTTTTCCAGGTTGAAGAAAATGAAATGCAGACAGGTTGCTTTGAATTGTTTCCAGCGATGAATAGAATGCAGAGCTGATTGTTTAAACATGATTTCGGATTTTGACTTGAAAAAAAATTACAGATTGCAAATGAATGCAAGCAGGGCTTTGTTTTGATATTTGAAAATGAGACAGGTATTGTTCTTTGATTTGGAAAAGAATTTCAGGGGTTTGATTTGAAGAGGAATGCTGCAGGTTGATCTTTGATTTTTAGTTTGAGAAGGGTTTGAGAAAATTTTGGTTACTGATCTGATTTTCAGATTTTATTAGAGAAAGAGTTTTTGAGTTTCTTGTTTTTGAAAAGGAAATTAGAAAGAATGAAGAAAAGGGATGCAAATGTATATATAACTAAATTTATGATTTTATAAAAATAAAAGAAAATGAAAAAAATTAAGACACTTGTCTTTTGCCTTATCTAATTACTTAACACCTATGCTTAGATGGTTTAATATGTTAACACTTGTCATTTTGAATGCTAATTATCTTACACATGTTATTCTATTATTAAAATTATTTCTTATTTATTAACTTGTTTTTATGTTAACTTCAATTTAGCTTTAATGTTTCCATTTTAGCTTATTGTTTTTATATATACAATTTACATACCTTTATGTTTTATATATTTTAAAAGTAAATAAAAATCCTTTTCCTTATTTATTAATACTTACCTATATATATTACTTTTTAAAGAAACAAAAACAAATTATATTTTAAAATAAAAGTGTATACAAATATTCTAATATCCAAACAATTTAAATATTTATTCTTTTGAATTTCAAAGATTAAATTTCAAATTCAATTTAAATTAAATCTAAATTCCCAATTTACCCAAAGCTTTTATTTACAATATATATAAATAAATATATATATATTCAAATAGAAAATATCTTATTAACTTTTAAAAGATAAAATCACCAATTAATACTAATTTAATCAGATTATTAAATTAAATTCAAATCTTATTATCAAAGATCATCAATATCAATTTAATTATTTAACAGATTATTAAATTGATATTGTTAAAATTTCTGGGATATTACATTCCTTCCCCCTTAAAAATAATTTCGTCCCCGAAATTTAAACAAAGGTAATTTAATAATCTTATTAAAGATTTTAAATTTTAAAACACAAGCATATACTATCATCCATATGCTAACAACCATAGCAACCAATTCATCCAATCAATCAAATCTAACTATCCAGACAAAATTCTAGATAGAATTCCTCGAGTTTCCCCAAGTATATATATACCGGGATACTCGCTCTACAACAATCTAAACTACTAAGCTATAGATCTCCTACTCATCTAGATCTACAGAACTAAACAGAATATCAGACTACAGACGAGTCTGACTCAACAACTAAACCTTCCAGAACTGCTGATTCTAAAACCAGAGATAGATCTTACACGTACCCCTCAGAGATACGTGAAACATAATGAATCTCAGTTATCCAAACTGACAATTCAATCCTGAAAACCCAATACTTATCCAAATCAGAACACAGAAGAGATCCAAACATAACTTTACTTCACAACATCAGTAGATTCCAAACTTACTTCTCCTATCCAGAGATATACTCCAAACTGCTTTCGCTGCTCAATTCTGATCTGAGGTAGAACACAAGCACAGACTGGACAACTTATTCCAGAAATAAGGTTCACTGATCCATAAATAAAAATCAGATACTTTATCAAAACTTGAGTTGCTGCACCAACTCCATCTCTAGAAAACATCCTTCAACTAGACTGAACTACCGGTACTACTCCTGGAATCCAGTCGATAAGAAAACTCAATCTCCAGATGCGGACAACTCCTGACTTCTCTGAAGACACTCAGAAAAACTCTGATAACCCAAGAGAATCCTCAAACTATCGCAAGTCACTTTTGCGATCAACCCAGCCTATTTCCAAAGAAAACTGTTCCTCTTAACAAATCAGAACAGTCCATACTTAACTATCCAATCCATCGAAGAAATGGATGCACCCTGCTGCTTCTGAATTTCACCTCCAGAATAACTACTCAGCCTGACAACTTCCTGCCATCACAGAATACTCCGAGCTGCACTGCTGATACTGATGCCAAGGACTTTCTATCCAAAGATCTTTGAGAAACTCGAACTCCAAACCAAACAGAAATACCATGCTGAACTCAGCCACAACACTGAAACAGACACACTTCCTTAAACTCGTTCCAAAGAAAACATCTTCGGGAACATCCATCGTCACTGCATCTCATCACACAGCTACTATTACCTGAGGTATCAAGATACCATCACTTGCTTCTGTTCAACCGATAGATCCAAACTCTACTCATCCAACTTTACAGATAAACTCCGAACCTTAACAGGTTTCCTTCAGAGATTCGATGAAATCCTTCATCACAGCAAAACTTACTCGAGATAGTATTGGGTCTACAGTCTCGATAAATACACTTCCAACCTTAATTCCAACCATTGGTAGTCGTGTTTCACACACCACCACCCTATCTACCTTTATATCTTATATTGGAGAACCTGTACGGGTAACCCAACAATATAGGTAGAATATATATATATAGTTATATAAAAATTACAAATACGCTCTCTCAAGATAGATACCACTCTAGAGCTAGGTATTCACTCAACCAATAGCTCTGATATTCACTTAACCAAAAGCTTAGGCATTCGCTCAACCTAAGCTCTGATACCACGTGTGACGACCCGACTTTCCACTCCCGGAAAATCGCATCGACAGAAAGAAAGAAAGGGGTGAGAAATAGAAAAGAGAAGAAGAGAAAAGAAAACAACAACAGATACTCACAGCGGAAACGAAACGAAATATAATATATCACATAAATATTACATAGTATCATATACATCATCTATCAGAGTTACACAGATTACACATCACATACTAGACAGTTATAAACATCTGTCTAGTTATTACATCTCAACACAATACAGATCAATACAAAGATCAACACAGCGGAAAACTACTATCTATATCTACAACGCCGAAGCCTCCTGCTCCATTGCTCCTCCAGATTACTCGTCAAAGCTAAACCTGAATCCCTTGGCTACTCGTAAAAATTTGAGTACCCAAGAGTTTATAAAACAGAAATAAACAACTTGGGTCAGACATGGGTCTGGTGTGAGTAACAGGTTAAACTTGTTTAACTTCAAAACCTTTTGAAAGAAAAGGTATCACGTAAGACTTCCCACCAATAAATATGGGTAAGTTTTTACCTTACGCTAACCAAAACATTTGATAGGAAATTCGATTGTATTATAATAGGTCTAGGGTTTTCAAATAAATATGAAATAGCTGGAATGCTTACATCTCACGTTCCAACATAGTTGGGCACAACTAAAACGTACGGCACTTATTGGAGTTTGGATTCCATCAATGGCAGGGCTACCGAGGTACCGCCCGTCACAGTACGTGGCCTAGATCACCGTACCGACGATCACTCCCAATCCCCTGCAACACAAGGCCGGAACATCCCTTACTGGATAATTCCCGCACAAGATACCCCACGGTTGTCATGATTCAACCGCACACACTAAGTCGAAAATAGAAAGGGACATCTAGACAGAGGTAATCTTGTCCTACTTGGGTGCTACCCACTAACCTTGCTGCACCTCCCCTGTTTTAGCCATTCCCGGTTTGTGAGGCTTGAGGTCACGATTACCTTTTAAAAGAACACATCTATCTTAGAATGCTCATCGTCCACCTGACGATGTGCTGAAAGCATTCAGTCCATACAAGTTCGTTCCGGGTTCGAACGAAACCGAAGGCATTATCTCGTTACACTCGTTTTGGAATCACCCTCAGAGTTAACGACAATAACCCTTGCACTCTGAATCTTCATCTTCACTTGATTCACGACCTATCGTTAATTTGGATCGATGTGGTATTCGGGTCTCCAGACCTGGAAATCCGGTATACGGAAACCCGATCCCGGTCTCATCGAAATCCAAAACGTATCTTTTAAGGCCAAGTTGTTTTAAAGGTTAAAACAATTTAATTCAATTATCTTTATACACTTAGAAAGATAATTCACAATAGATAATCAACATTATCAATATCATCAGATAATCCATATTATCACAATTCAACTAAACATCCATATCACATAGCATATATCTCATCAGAGATATCAATCAAATGCAAAGCATTCAGTATTATCATCCATCCATAAGTAATGATCTATATCATCTCTAATTAATTTAAAGTTAATTAAATTAATTACTTTTATTTTATAAATCCTTCTTACTTAAACATTAATTAATTACAAATTAATTAATTATCCTCTAATTACCTTTTTCAATTAATCATCTTTGATTAATTATCTTTTAATTACCTTCAAGTTATTTATCTTTAATTAATTACTCAAATTAATTAACCTTAACCACTTATAGTAATTAACCTTTAATTACTTCATTAATTAATTAACTATAATTAATTAAATTAATTACTATAATTAATTATATTAAACCTTAATTAATTACATTAATTAATCACTTCATTTATTAATTATTACTTAATTAACCAATCTTAATTACATCATTAATTATATTAATTAATGATCCTTAATTACAAATTAATTATTAATTACTTTAATTAAATTAATTACATTAAGTAATTAACTTTAAATTAAACAACATTTATTAATCACCTTGATTAATCTTCAATCAGTAATTAACTATCCTTAATTACTTTCATTTACTAAATTAATTCTCCTTAGTTAATTTCTTAATTAATCCCTTGATTAATTATTCAAAATAATTAAACTTAAATTACTTTCCTTAATACATAACCATCAATTAATTACTTCCAGTAATTATCTTATTATTTACTTCCTAAAATAATCATACTTTAATAATTACATTAAGTAATTATTATCAAATCATCTCCTGATTATTCTAAATTAATTAAACCTAATTAATTAACTTAACTAATCAAATTAACTTCAATTAATTACAATAATAATTAATTCTTAATTACTTCCATTAAGTAATTCATTTTAAACAAATTCTATAATTGATTATCTTTAAATTAATTAATCTAATTAATTATTAAAATTAATCATATTAATTAATTATTTAATAATCTATAGTTAATGACCTTCATTAACTATTAATAATTCTTTAATTATTTTCCTTAAGTAATTAACTTAGATTAATTATTCTTAATTCCAAATTAATAAATCTTAATAACCAATTAATTAATCTTTAATTATTTAATTAATTAAGTGTTATCCATAACTTAATTAATCTTTGATTACTTATTAATTAATTCCTAACCATTAATTAATATTTTAATTTATAATCCTCAATTATAAATTAACTATTCTAATTAATTTATCTTAATCATTAAAAATCAAATCCTATTTAATAAATGAATCTTATTTATAAGTTAATTATTCTAAAAATATTTAATCTTAAACCTTTAAGATTAAACCTTTAATTACTTTTAAGTAATTATTCATTTTATTAATTTATTAGATAAATTAATTATCCATTTAATTTCCCTAGTAATTAAATGTATATAAATCATTAACTTATAATTTAACTTCAATCAAGTTTTAAATCAATTTAAAACCTTTAAGTGATAAATAATATTTTTCTTATAAAAGAAATTTTATAAGATTTAAACATATCTCTTTTTAAATTCAAAACATTTAAATTTAATAAACATTTAAACTTATTAAAATATTTGAATTTATAAAACTTATTTATCTTAAATCTAAGATTCAAAACTAACTTGAGTTTATATTTTTAAACTTTGATTTAAATCCTGTTTTAAATATTCTTTCACAATTTAAACTCTGTTTAAATTTAAACAAACAGGCTTCTAAAAAAAACTGGCAACAACTAAACTCCAGACTACTACAAATTCCTTCGAGTCGCAACCTAATTTTCCCGAGTCTCACCCGAGCTTTCCCTGTCAAAACTCTACAGCTAAACGAAGAAGCTCACCCAATTCCTACTTCGAGCCAAACACTAAAAACCCCGAGTCTCCCACGAAACAACTCGAGTAACCCTCTGTTAAAACCCAGGTTCACCAGAAATTTGATCGCGTGCACGTGCACGGTCATCAACGTCCACTCCGTCCATCCACGACTACTCCACCACATCGGCGATCAACCCTACACCATATCACGATCATCAATTCTTCGATCAAGACGCAAAATCGAAATCGAGTAGCAGCACCCAAAACTGGAACAGAAAGACCAAACTCCCACCAAAACCTATCAGCACTTCCCCCACGACGCTCCGTCCACCAGAGATCTTCCACCACCGGCCACAGCCTCGCCTACGACCAAACTTTCACTTCCCAAAGTATGGTAACACTCGGTCCACCATAGACATCACCCCGATCATCTACGTCCAACCTATTCGAATTAGGTTTAAAATCAAAATCGATCGCATATTTACGCCACAGTGTTTTGATCATCACTTAGATAATTTTCCTAAACCCTCCGACCATCCCTGCATCTCCAATGAGAATCTCAACCAACCCGATCAACTAGATTGCCAAAGGCAACCCAAATCTCCCAATACTGATCAACTAGAACTGCTCCTCTGATTCAATACTAAAAATTATGATTTTAGTTTTAAAATTCATATTTTTCTCTGATGTTTCAGATCCTAACCCTGAAACGATAATTTATGAAGTTTAAATTTTCACTTGTTTTAGATTTGATCAGTTATTTGATTTCCAGAGTCATTTAAATGTTTTTGTTAACTTAAGTATACATTTTAAACTAAAATTTGGAATGAATCAAACAAGTTTGATTTGAAACTCAAGTTTAATCAGAGACCAAAATCAATGGGTTTTGAATTTAAATCAAAACAAGAACAAAAACTGGAAACAGAGAAGGTACATTTATTCAAATACATGCATACATCATTACTTCAGCAATTCAATAATATAAATTCGTAAATATACTACACGATACGATATTTGAACATAGCAATGACATACAACCAATTTATACTTAAGACATTTTTAACAAAAATACTACTCACCTAAAAACAAATGTTGAACAGAGCACTTAAACAGCATGCACAAAATATCAGACATTCACTTATGCAATATACATTTGTATTCAACCATACTAGCATGCAACCCAATTGTATTTTTAAATTTTAAAAGTTACTCACCTTATTTAAACAGAGGCAGCCTTTAGCTTTTGAAAACTGCTTTTGAACTTTAAACTAGAATGCCTCTTTTGATTAAAAACTTGAGTTGTTGAGCTTTAAACTTGTATACTTGCTAAAGAAACTTGCATGCAGGTTAGATCCCATATTTTATTTGAAAGCTTTAAATCTACATGCATGCTTGTTTTCCAGGTTGAAGAAAATGAAATGCAGACAGGTTGCTTTGAATTGTTTCCAGAGATGAATAGAATGCAGAGCTGATTGTTTGAACATGATTTCGGATTTTGACTTGAAAAAAAATTACAGATTGCAAATGAATGCAAGCAGGGCTTTGTTTTGATATTTGAAAATGAGACAGGTATTGTTCTTTGATTTGGAAAAGAATTTCAGGGGTTTGATTTGAAGAGGAATGCTGCAGGTTGATCTTTGATTTTTAGTTTGAGAAGGGTTTGAGAAAATTTTGGTTACTGATCTGATTTTCAGATTTTATTAGAGAAAGAGTTTTTGAGTTTCTTGTTTTTGAAAAGGAAATTAGAAAGAATGAAGAAAAGGGATGCAAATGTATATATAACTAAATTTATGATTTTATAAAAATAAAAGAAAATGAAAAAAATTAAGACACTTGTCTTTTGCCTTATCTAATTACTTAACACCTATGCTTAGATGGTTTAATATGTTAACACTTGTCATTTTGAATGCTAATTATCTTACACATGTTATTCTATTATTAAAATTATTTCTTATTTATTAACTTGTTTTTATGTTAACTTCAATTTAGCTTTAATGTTTCCATTTTAGCTTATTGTTTTTATATATACAATTTACATACCTTTATGTTTTATATATTTTAAAAGTAAATAAAAATCCTTTTCCTTATTTATTAATACTTACCTATATATATTACTTTTTAAAGAAACAAAAACAAATTATATTTTAAAATAAAAGTGTATACAAATATTCTAATATCCAAACAATTTAAATATTTATTCTTTTGAATTTCAAAGATTAAATTTCAAATTCAATTTAAATTAAATCTAAATTCCCAATTTACCCAAAGCTTCTATTTACAATATATATAAATAAATATATATATATTCAAATAGAAAATATCTTATTAACTTTTAAAAGATAAAATCACCAATTAATACTAATTTAATCAGATTATTAAATTAAATTCAAATCTTATTATCAAAGATCATCAATATCAATTTAATTATTTAACAGATTATTAAATTGATATTGTTAAAATTTCCGGGATATTACAGAAGGGGTACACCTTTAGATGGATGTCCCGAGAAACCATCACAAAGTTCCTCTACCAACACAAGACCGGCCCACCTCTATAACTAGATGGTACCGAATATGTCATCCTCCGGTCGTTACCGACCTTTACCGAGGGCCCTCTAGCATACAAACCACAATAATCAGATACACGACGTCATAGCGTGTAAAGATATATCTAGAAGAGGATGATCATACCCTAATGGGAGCGACCCACTTAGCCTTGCCGCATCTAACCCTGTTTTTGTCATTTCCGGTTGATGAGGCCTAAGGTAACGATTACCTTTCATATATCACAATCACATCACTTTGAATGCCATACGGCCATTTCCGTTGACTACTAATTTCCTTCCACAAAAATACAACCCTTGAGCTCGTACGTATCAAGGAAGGGTGTTAAGCTAAGAGAAGTTGCCTTCTCCGCCACCAAACAGATGCACGTTTGTAAAAACCAATGTACGTAATCTTAGAAATGCAATGTCAGACAAACATCCATACAAGTTGTCCAGGAACAGGACAAACCCAAGGTACTTTCCTACCACATCCTGTCGGGAAATCCCTAGGGTTAGTAGCGAATAGTCCTTGCATTGGATATTTCATAATGAAGAGACCACTGCTGCTGGATGTATATTGGGATTTTAACCCCAAACGATCAACGAGCAGTCCCCCACTATGAAACTCCGAAATATCAATATCATCATAAGCAACCTGCACAATCGTCGCATAAACGTTGGTCCGAAGTGGTTTTCAGATAAATCTGATCCCGGTCTCTTCGCACCAACAACGCAAAAGCGTTTCTCAACCTCACACAGAAACTAAGTCTCATAGACTTATCACGTTTTCAACTTTCAACTTGCTATCCTTCAGACCAAGAAGGAAGCTCGATATATAGGAGTAATACTCTGCACTATACGAATCATCACCCTCAATAAAAACGATAATCAAGCCTACACAGATGGCTACGTACTAAGTGTACGACTAAATAGTTCCCACATAAAGTCGAGGAACTAAAAATGGCCAAATTTGATAGTCGGTTATTTAACTATCAAAGCAAACAAACAAATATTTAGCACCATATACAATCTCTAGGCCCTTTTAATTAATCTTTTATTAATTAAATCACTTGCTAAATATTCACTTCAAATTATCTTTAAAAAGATATATTCTCAAAACCATTTCAATATTGGAAAACATTTCCATATACTCATTTAATAATAAGTAATTCACAATCTCTTTATTTTCAACACTTAGAAAATATTACATATACTTAAATCGGGATTAAGTATATATTTTATTCTTTAAGGAAAACATTCTTTTAAACATGTTTATTTGGGTCAAAACGAATGTTGCGTAAAACATCGTTACAACAACCCAAAATCACTAGTATAGGGATTCGAAAATAAGATAGATATATAAATCCCAATACTATATAAAAACATTTTCTTTCGAAAATCATTTACTATAACAACAGTGTTATAGTCCATCATTTCCTTGTTTCTCGAAAATGCCTATTTCAACAATGAATGTTGAAATCTATGGTTTCGATATTTAACACATTTCAAAACATCTTTAAAACATTTAAATCCATTTAAAAACATAACTTTCAAAAACATGTCTTTTAATTTAAAAGATTATTCACTGTCCAAAATCGTGAATATAATTCATTTACCCAAATCAAAACTTCTACACATTTATTACAAGATTATCCATTGTCCAAAATCGTGGATAATATCCCTTTTACCCAATTCATCACTATTGCAAATTTAATTAAAGGATTATCCACTGTCCAAAATCGTGGATATAATTCCTTTAATAACCTTCTATATTTAACTTATCAAATTTAATTGATTTCAGATTTATAAAACAATGTTTATAAATTCACATTTATATTTCATAAAAACTCCTATTTATAAAATCACTTTATTTAACAAATCTCATTTATAACTCAAAATCCAGATTATAAGTTAATAACCTATAATTCTCTTATTTACAAAATTATTCCTTTTTATCATTTCAAAAATTCATAAATTTTATTCACTTATAAAATCCATTTATAACTTCATTTTAACACTTATAAAACTCCTTTACAATTCCATCACTTTTGATTTATAAAAGTTCAATTTTATAAATCTTATATATAAAACCATTTATAATAATTCAAAAATCTCAATTTTAACTATTTACAAAATAGTTAATTCCATATTTCGAAAAATCACATTCTAATTCTCTTTCACAAAAATCATAATTTTTATAACATAAAAATTATAACATTTATTTATTAAAATAAATCCATTTCCTTAACAATTCAAAATTCAACAAAACATATATTTTCAAAATCACTTGAAAAACCTTTTAAATTCAAAATCATCACTTCAACATTTTTATATTTCCAAAATAAGCCCAATGATGCAACATCACCAAATATATCAATCACGGCATCCAAAACATCATATATCATATGATAACAGCATATATCACAATATCTGCAAATAAATCAACAGTGGTGAGGAATCCAGTTGGATCCCTCCAACCTGTCACCTGCAACAAATATACATATTAGAATATGTGTACAATGTCCGCTTCGAGGCAGACGCGCGTACAAAGTGTCATCCGCTCATACACGGGAACGTATAGGGTCATCTGCTCCACTAGGTAGGAATATATATCCAAATACCAATCAATATATCATATATCATCCAAACAATTATCAATCATCATTAATAATATTTATTCTCACTTATATAAAAATATCAGTGAGGCAGAAAGAGTGAGTTGTACTCACATTGCTTCCAAAAGCGGTTGTAGTGTTTTGTTCCGAATAAAATTAAACGACCGTTTAGTTTTACCCAAAATTCACACTAGCTCCAATCAACTCCAAACTAGTTCTAAAATATAGTGCTCGTCAATACGGACCCAACGCAATTCGTTTCGTGCGAAACGGACCTCGTATGAAGAAGTTATGTAGTTTTAAAGTTATACGATTTTATATATAATTTAATATACAATTTTATTTTCTTTTTGAACCTTGCTTTATCCCAGGCCGTTCGATTTGCTTTTGAGAAATCTAGGCCATGAGCATCTTCTTCTCTACCTTTAGGTTTTGAATGCGTACAACAACCCATAGCCGCCGTTCTTTCAATGGATTATGCTCCCTCCACGAGATGCTAGAAGATGATCGAGAAACGCCATCGTGTAGCCCATGACGAATACTCCCTCCGACCACAGACCGGTCGAGCTCGGCTTATTATTAGCCTTGAAATTCGTGCATGAAACACACGGCTTCATACGCGATTTGTTGACGATCGGCTCCTCCGTTCCCGATCACCACCGTTGGATCGATAGATCTCGATGTGCTCTACACGTTTGTAGTTGATAATTTTTCGTAATTGTTGATAGATTGTGAGATATTTGAGGAAGAAAATTGGATGTTTATGGCCATTAAAATGATGGTGGTGGCTGGCCCTAACCCTAGTAGGGTTTTGTGAAAAATAGTGAAAAATATGGCCTTATATAGAAAATTACGCGACACTATTCATCCGATTTTTTCCCGAACTCAAAACGAAGCGTGCCGCCTGGCATTTTTAATGTTTTACCCCTATTCCGAACACAATGGAATATATATCGAGAGCCAGTTCGATCATATTTGGAAGATAGGTTTTCGAATCAAATTATTTAAATTTAAAATTCACTTAAACCGATTTCTATGCGTTTTAGCTTGCCCTGGACAAACCGTAAATCCGATTGACATGAAATTTTAAATCTTACAATAATTTAACATTATGGATCCTATGAAACTAGTTTCGTTGAAATCCGAGACTGTATGAAAAATGGCTATTTTTACACGTTAATTAAATATTAAAATTTTTAATTTTAACAACTTAACTTTTAATTCAATTTCAAAAGTTCTCTAACATCATTCTAATTCAAATAGAATTAAATTCAACTTGATAATACATTTTCATTCACATTTATTCCAATTTCCAATTATTTCAGCAATTTCAAATATTAAATTAATCATTTAATTATCCAATTAAATCCATATATTCGAAATAAAATCCATTCATCAAATAAAATTAACTTGTGAATATTTAAAATCAATTAAATATATGAATTTCAAATGACTGAAATTCTGGGTCGTTACAGAAAATAAGTTGCGATAAATGAATTTGACGAAGAAAAAGTTAAACACAAAATAAAATAAAGATCTAGGGTTAGATATAAAAGATGTAGAGGTAATGAAGAAAGAGTGAGCAGAATGAATATACATGATTATTAAATATGTATTTTTGTAGCCTCGGTATGCGTTTATGGCGGGTAGATAGTTATAATTTAATATATATATATATATATATATATATATATTATGAAAAAAAGTAAATGACATAAGGTCATTAGAGTCTGTTGGAATGTGAAAACATATCCAACCTTACGACCCGTGGAGAATATACGCTTGTGTATAAAGTATAAGATACCTTTAGGTCATGTTAATGCTAGAAACAGAAGCTCCGTAAATGTAGGCATTTTGATGGTTCGTTAGGCAGATGTCGAGGCTGGACAAGCATTATAGTGTAGTCTGCTTCAAATTTGTTTAGAGGAGGTTATTGCCTTGATTGCACTGGGAAATCTAAATGGACGATGGTTGGGATCAGACACTATGCAGCATGCGTGGTACCAAAATTTAGGAGTAGGGTTACATAGGTCATGAGGTAGTCACCGATCTCTTACGATCAACGGAAAGGACAGGGTTACACCTAAATGATTTACGTCGCCTACTAAGGTCAATTTATTTGGGTAATGCACTGCCATAGTTGTTTGCTAGTTTGTTTGATAGGGCAAGGCCAGATAACCCATAAAAAGATTCCTTCAAAACATGGACGCGGTGGTGTACAGAGCCAAAATCACGTTATAGGAAGAAGACAAAGTAGAAAGTCTCAAAAGAGGAAAGCTAAATATAAAAAGCCAATGTTAGAGGGCTGTGAAATAATTCGTCGATGTAGTGCGATAGTATTTCCTCGAGATATACAATGGCAATATCATGATATGTTGTGGGCGTTGGATCCTAACGAGTTGCTGGACGAGAGATACTGGTGGGTATAGTACCTGGTACATTAGGGTACCATGGGATATATATATATAGCTATATACATAGATATAAATCTACGCAAGGTATATGGGAACGGTTTGTACACAGATATGGAGTCGAGATGACTAATAAAATGTAAACAAACATAACATGAGACAGTGAACAATCATAATAAACTAGTGTTATGTATGAAATGTATAATTCTACCAGTCACTAGAACGTTGTTCACACCCCCTCCTCATTACAACCTACAGGATAAATTGAAGGACATGTACTGGTGTTTGGCGTGTTCGATGCTGACAAGGACACTTGATTTTGGAGGTGTCAAATCTTGATCAGTACTTATGTTATTTATTATATTTTAAATTGTTCCGCTGTAAGTTATTTCGTTAGAGCACTGATATGCGTTCTTTTGTTTTATTTGTAGGATACCAAACCAATAATCCATGCTTTGCTGTACTTGGGTTTTTGATTTAGCAAAAATTCAGGCCCACTGGGGTGTGGGCTGTTACATTTGGTATCGGAGCTTGGGTTAGTCGATCTTGAAAAATTAGAAAAAGCTGAGTAAACGTATTTGTATTTTGCCTATGAATATAATATACGTTAAATCCTAATAATTACAACTATATAATAGTTACATATGGAAAGTCCCTGAAGCTAGAAGGTACATGACTCTCTAATCGGGCCTTAGTAGCCCAATGATTGTAGATCCCCATATGATTGTCAATTAATGATGTACAATAGGTCCAGATAAGGGGAAAATAAGAATCCATATGTTATAGATAGTGGGAGATGTGGAAGTTCCTAAAGAGGGGTGTGAAATGGTCACTCTTAATTGGTAATTGGATTTTCAATAGTGGGAAAGAAACAAGTTAGGAAATTGAATCAAAGATGTTCTTAAGTGAACAGTTAAAAAACCACTAAGAGTCCAACCCAATAATAAGATGTTTTCAAAGAATTGAGAATAAGTATAAATTATGTGCGTAAAAGGATTTTAATGAAAATGATCGAAAACATAAGCAAATATTGGATTCTGGAGAAAAATATATGATATTGGATTTTGAGAAAAAGTATTTATGCAATAAAAGTTTCTTTGAAAGTTAAACTGTAAAGTCTCCATAAAATAGGTTTTAATAAAAAGGTGAATTCTTTTTGAAGAATTATAGTGTATATAGCTCATTAGTTTCTTTGTAAAGAAAGAGAAATGTAAATATGAAGTTCTAGTAGAAATTAAAATTTGTTAAAATCTATAATTTTAGTGAAGGAAATTTTTGTAAAAAGCTATTTCTTTTGAAAGAAAAATAGTATAGCAATATAGGTCGTGGGTTTTCTATAATGAAAAATTTCAAGCTGTAAAGTTAAACTTTATGGATAGATAATAGGAAGTGGTATAAGTTTGGAATTTGGCTATATAATACAAAAAAATAAGATTTAGAACCCTAAAACCAAGCTGTAAGCGAACGCATTATAAATGGTTCGATTAAGAATACTACAAATTAAGATAAAAACATTTGGAATTATTGCAATTTAGGCTGAAGAGTTGAATAATAGAAAAATTATGAAGTATGAATAGAAAAGAGGTATGATTTGTTGTAATTAGGTTGGGATTTGATATATTTTAATTCATTGGAATGAAAAAGGATAACAATATAAGTTTCTATGAATTAATCAAGTTGCAAGTAAAGGTGTTTTGCTTGAAATAATAAGGAATGTAAATGTAAAGAAAGAATTGTACAAAACATGGAAATCCCGTATTATGTACTGTTTATTTCAATAAAGAAATAAAGTACAATTCCTTCTAATTTCACACAAAATACGAATTCTGTTTTAAATGATTCATAGAGAATTATAGCGTTAACAATTTCTTTTGAAAGGGGAAAGTAGTTCCAATGCATTAAAGTACAGGATCCTTAAGTATAATAAAAAGTGTAATAATTCGAAATTATGTTGGAGATTATTATTATCTGGGTTTTTAACCCAACGGAATTCAAAGGAAGTCGGAACAATTAAATTGAGTCAGAGCAACTCAAGAGCCAACCAAAAGGACTAGAAGGATCAACCAAGAAAGGTTAGAGAAAAAGAAGGCAAAAATATGCTAAGGCGATGGATCGCTAGCGATCCATCTCCTATGGATTGCTAGCGATTCATAAGGATCGCTAGTAGGTCCTCCAATGCTCTTGCATCATGATCCAATAGGTATTCTAGAAATTATTGCTAAGTTTGATGGAATTCCAAGCTAGTTAGATCAAGAAGTGAGCATTCGTCTGATTCAATCAACAGTCCAATGCAACCAGTGTATGGATCATCGTCACAACAAGGCGACAAGCTACGAAATTACATGGAGAACACCTACATGAGACAATAAGTGCAATCCAAAAGACGGAGTCTAAAAATCCACTAAGTACATGGATCGCTAGCGATCCATGCACTATGGATCACTAGCGATCCATAAGATCGTGCTAGATTGCCATGAGATCCAAGGAAAGGATGAAGGAGTGTATCCCAAGAATTGGATCGTTAGCAACCCAGAAACTATGGATCGCTAGTGATCCATCACCTATGGATCGCTAGCGATCCATTAGATTGGCTTGGATCATTTTGAAATTTTCAAAGCATCTTCGTATTTCCAAATGCAAGCTTCTGGTAAGGCGGCCTAGCCCAATAGCTCTCCAACCCCTATAAATACGATCCTACCTGCAACATAAACGGGATCTTCCAGACTGGCTGCTGAAACTCCGCAGAAACTAATCTTCACTATTCTCCTCCCATACAACAGTCATCTAAAGGGTTCATTGTGATTCTCCAGTGAATTCTAACACTAGTGAGTTGATCTAACCTACATGATTCAACCGCATTGTAATCATATTCAACTTGTAATTGTAGTCAGTGAATAAGAAAAGTTATAAAGAGGACATAGGCTTCGTTAACAGCCGAACCACTGTAAATATCTCTTGTCCATTTACTTTCTCTGCAATTTACTATTGCGTTTTCTACTTTATTTGCCTTGATAAACAAGGTTGGTGCTTTCATACTCGATCCAGGGTGTTGATCAATATTTTTGGTTAACATTTTGGTTCTTTCACTGAGAACCTAACTCAGTCAAAGATCTAGCTATCTACTTTGGATCAGATAGGTTCAGAAGTTAGATCCTTAATCTCTGTTCGAAAGATCTGATGCTAAGAATCAATGGCTCTGGGAAGAAAGAGAACTGCTTCTGGAAGATTCATAGGGGCGGTAATTGTCGAAGAAGAGATGAATAATCAGCAAATCAAAGTAAATAGCGCTAACACAGAAGATCAGGTGCCAGGATCCTCTAATTAATGCAAAGTTTTACTAGAGATGAATTGAACAAAATGGTTGATGAAATCAATCAGAAAATGGAAAATAGTCAGAGAGCCCTTATGGACAGACTTAATGCCCTCTTGACCTTACATTCACATCCTTCTCCAAGAACCATGGCAAAACCCGCGGCTGTCATAGAACAAGAAAATTCTTTCATTTTTGGCCTAAACAGAAGGAACGGGAAGCAGCCGCAGAAAGGAGTGATAGTTGGAACCGTGGGAATCAACGTAGAAGGAAACACAAGCACTCCATTGGCCGCGAGGCAACCAGCTATAAACTTAAGTCTAGGAGCAAAGACCCTAGAGGAGGATATATCTATGGACCTCTCCGATTCGGAAGATGGAGAGCAACATAACGACGACAAGTTGGAAAGAAATGCCAATGCATTCGATAATGCCAGGGAGATCGAAACTGCCCCAATCAGGCCAACCGCAAGCCAACGGAATCCCAAAGGAGTGGCTCTCCCGAAGATAGGAGAGCCTAGGCTTCAGCCCACAAACCAAGATCATTTGCAAAGCTAAACACTCGGTGTAGTTACTGACAGCCGACCCCTAGATTACCGGACATCGGAGGCGTATATCGCAGATATGATAAAGCAATTGATGGATGAGAGTAAGAATAGAAGGGATGATGTGTAGGGATCGGCTCCAAGTCGGACTCCTTTCACTGGTGAGATTTTGAATGAGCGGTACCTAGAAAAGTTTACTATGCCAACTATTCCGTCCTATGACGGAATGAGAGACCCGAAACCCCATCTATATAAGTACGGTTGGTACACGGACGGAGTGAATGCTTCAAACACCGTTCGTTGTAGATGTTTCCCTATTTTTATGGAGGGAATTTCTTCCATGTGGTTCACTAGTCTTCCGCCAAGATCCATCTCCACTTTCGATCAACTAGCGACAAGATTCCTTGATCACTTCAGACTCCACACGGTGCAGCCTAAAGATGTGATGTCCATGTCCGGTCTATTCCAGGGACGAAATGAATCTCTAAAGTTTTTCATGAATCGGTTCAACACTGCGGTGACAAAAGTAAGCAACCCGAACGAGGATATGATTTTTATGGCCTTGGTCCACGCTATCCATCCCGAAATTGAATTCGGAAAATGGATCAAAATGAAACAACCTACCACTAGGAAAGACTTCAACCATAAGCGAGTCAATACTTGAGATTGGAAGAGGCGCAAGAGTTAGAAAGGAAATCTACTAGCTTACAACCGATGAACATTGGGCAGAGTGGCATGGCGATGAACCAGGACATAAGTACCTCAAGGACTGCTGAAGGAAGTGTGGGAAAAGACAGAAACCAGAAAAGGACAAGTCAGAATCCCAATAAACGAAATGGAAACAATAAACGGCTTAAAGGATTTAGGCCCGAAGATTACACCCCTCTCAATGACACTTTGGAAAACATCTACATCGCAACACATGGGATAGTGGCATACAAGAAACCCTCTAAAAAGGAAGCAACTAAACAACAAAGAGTTTCGGAAGGTATTGTCGCTTCCACGAAACACATGGACATAATACGAATGAGTTCCATCACTTGAAGAACTTGATTGAAGAATTGATTCTGGAAAACAAGCTTCAGCAATACGTAAGGAAATCGCAAAATCCCAACCAACCCACGGCTCCCCAAGCTCCTAAAGATCGAGGGAACCAAGCTGGAACCAGCAAAGAGGGATCTAAACGAACTGACCAAAGACTTATCTTTGGAACAATATCTGGAGGACCCCATTCCACATAGAAGAGTTGGGGAGAAATGGAGCGGTATGCGAGCTCATTGAAGCACGCTCTGAAAGACGCATGCCTTGCAATCGAAGATGGAACCCCTGCTAAGCAGCAGAGAACCCTAAATGACGACATAGTATTCAAAAATCGCGACATTGAGGGAGTAGAAGCTCCAACTCTTCATCCCATGGTCGTGATAGTATAGATCGTATCCGTTGTGGTCCAATGAGTATTGGTAAACAACGACATTTCTACGAATATCCTTTTCAAATGCACCTTTGATCCGATGAAGATCAGCATGAAAAACGTATCCACCTACCAAACCAAAATTCCAGGATTCACCGGCGAATCCAAATAACCCGTCAGAACGATTGACTTGCCTACAGAACTTAGGGAAGGCAATCGAAGAGTCACCCTCATCCAAACTTTCGTGATCGTAGATGAAACTTCCGCATACAATGCCTTCTTAGGATGCCCGCACTTGTGGATCTAAGAATTGCTTTAGCCTAGTGGTGCCTTACCATGAAATTCCTAATGGAGAATGGAGTTGGGGTGATCAAAGGAGACCAAAGTACCGCCAGAGAATGTTATGTCGTAGAACTGTGCGAGTCTAAAAGAAAGGAAAAGGGGAAGAACATGGGGAGAACACTCCACATCCACGAACCTGCCGAATAGCAACTACAGAGCTGCCCTTGGCTTGGGGACCATAGCCAATTCAATTAGGCTTTAGGCCCTAGAAAGAAGAGTTCAGGGGAGGATCAGCCAACACCGGCAGAATTAACGGTGTTTGTCCCAGTTGACATGGAGGACCCAACACAGGTCTTGAAAATTGGATCGCACCTTGGAAACAAGATGTCATTGGAACTCACTAAATTTCTTCGCGTTAACTTGGATGTGTTCGCCTAGACACATTTCGATATGTGTGGGGTATCACCGGAAATTGCATGCCACGCACTCAACATCGATCCCAAGTATACACCTGTAAAGCAAAAGAGGCATGACCTGGGCCCCGAACGGTCCAAGGCGTTGAGAGAAGAAGTAGACAAGCTGATGGCCATTGGTTTTATCCGTGATGCGACCTACCCCGAATGGGCATCTAATCCGGTTTTGATCAAGAAGTCCAATGGAAAAATAAACTACTCAGACTTAAACAATGCCTGCCCGAAAGACAGCTTTCCTCTACCCAGAATTGACCAGCTTGTGGACAGGATGGCTGGACATGAACTGCTATCATTTATGGATGCGTACTTGTGGTACAACCAGATCATGATGCACGAACTGGACCATGAAAATACTAGTTTTATTACCGACCTGGGACTGTATTACTACAAAGTGATGCTGTTTGGCTTAA
Organism: Allium fistulosum; assembly: GCA_030737815.1. Classification (NCBI taxonomy): domain Eukaryota; kingdom Viridiplantae; phylum Streptophyta; class Magnoliopsida; order Asparagales; family Amaryllidaceae; genus Allium; species Allium fistulosum. The sequence goes on along the minus strand of CM060908.1, from coordinate 298,152,259 downwards.
AGAATGCCGGGGCAACTTACCAGCGACTGGTAAATGCTATGTTTAGGCCTCATATTGGGAAGACAATGGAAGTATATGTAGATGACATGTTGGTTAAATCGTGAATAGCTACCAATCACTTGGACAATCTTGTCGAAATGTTTGAAATACTCCGAAAATATAGGATGAAGCTCAATCCATTCAAATGTCACTTTGGGGTAGCCTCTGGAAAGTTCTTGGGATTCACAGTGAGTGCCAGAGGCATTGAAACAAATCCAGAGCAAATTACTGCCCTATGAGAAGTTGAAGTTCCAACGAACAAGAAGGAGTTACAAAGCTTGAATGAGAAAGATGCAGTGCTAAGCCGATTCGTCTCAAAAGCCACCGATAGATGTATACGATTTCTTGATGCACTAAAGAAAGGAAAGAAGAACTTTGAATGGAATGAGGCTTGTCAAACTACGTTTGAAGAGTTGCTAAGACATATGGAAACCCCGCCGATCCTATCAAAGCCAGTAGATGGAGTGGACTTGTTCATCTACTTAGCAGTCTCACCTCACACATTAAGTGCTACTCTTGTACATGAAGAATCTAGGATCCAGCAACCCGTATACTGCATTAGTAAATGGTACACTGGAACCGGGAAAAATTATCCAAAACTGGAAAAGCTAGCGTATTGTCTCTTGATCGCATCCAGGAAGTTACGGGCGTATTTCCAAGCACAAACGATCAAAGTATTGAGCGATCAAACCTTAAAGCAAGTATTGTACCGCCCCAAGACTTCCGGGCGGCTCATCAAATGGAATATCGAATTGAGTCAATATAAAATCACTTACCATCCTAGAATGGCAATCAACAGGCAAGCGTTGGCGGATTTCATCACCGAATTTACCATACGGGACGAAGAAGAAGAAATTACACCGGAAGCGAAAACACGATGGAAGCTCTTGGTCGATAGCGCATCTAATAGCTTCTGCTCGGGGGTAGGGGTAGTGCTTGAGACTCTCGGAGGACAAGCCGTTTCCTATGCCTTACGATTATAATTCCTAGCGATATATAACAAAGAAGAATATGAGGCATTGATAGCTGGGCTAAAAATTGTGAAAGAATTGGAGATAAAATCCATACACATCTATAACGATTCTCAATTAGTCATCTGTCGGGTGAAAGGCAAATACCAGGCTCAAGGGGAGAACCTTGCCCCATATCTATCTAAAGTGCAACAGTTGCTGAATGACATCAAACATTAAACCATAACTCACATCCCGAGGGAGTAGAATATGAAGGCTGACTACTTAGCTAAACTGGCCAGTTCTGGAGAAGCTCAATCATTGGGACTAGTCTCGGTTGAAACCCTGACCACTCCTAGCATAAGCAAGGTGGATATCAACTGGATTTTTGAAACCACCATTGAACTGGAAATGTGGATAATGCTAATCAAAGACTACTTGCTTACAGGAACTCTCCCCGCAAATAGGAACCAACGCAAAAGCTTCTTCGGAAGGCACGACGATTTATAATGCATGATGGGATACTCTACCGAAGGGATTTCTACCCCCTTGCTCAGATGTGTGACCCATGATGAAGCTCGAAGGATTTTGAGAGAAGTTCACAAAGGAGAATGCGAAGATCATACCTAAGGGCAAACCCTCGCAAAGAAAATCCTCCGATACGGATATTTCTGGCCAATAGTAAACCATGATGAAACAGATTATGCTAGGTGGTGCGACGGATGCCAAAAGTTCAGCAAGATCAAGAGAACTCCCTCAATAGAGTTAGCATAGATGGTCAGCCCATGGCCATTCGCAATATGGGGAATTGATCCAATTGGCGTATTTCAAAAAGCTAAAGGAGGAGCTAAATATGCTATAGTCGCCTTTGACTATTTCACCAAATGGGCCGAAGAGGAACCGCTGGCCACCATTACCATAAAGAAAGTCATTAACTTTTTTACTAAAAGCATTATTTGCAGGTTTGGAGTGCCACAGAAAATCATCACTATAACGAGACCCAATTCGAAAGCACCAAGTTCAAAGACTTTTGCAAACGCTTCCGAATCGAGAAGAGCTTTTCTGATGTCGCTCATCCGCAAGCAAATGGGCAAGTGGAAGCAATAAAAAAGATTATCAAGTCCACCATCAAAAAGCGACTAACTAAAGCTAAAAGGAATTGGGTTGATAAACTTCCACTTGCACTATGGGCTTACAAAACAACACACAAAGTAGCAAACAAACATACCCCGTTCACCTTGGCGTATAGTTCAGAAGCAATGATCCCCATCGAACTAGACGTCCCCTCACATCGAAGGAAAAATTTCAATCAATGGTAAAACAAGCAGCTTCTACTCGAGTCGCTTGATACGATCGATGAGAAGTGGGAAGAATGAGTTAAGGACCGCTGCTCACTAAAAAAGGGTCGCATGGTACTTCAACTCCAAAGTTCACAATCGAACCTTCGAAGTGGGCGACCTTGTAGACGAGTCTACCCCATACCGAGAACCTTTAGACCAAACTAGGAAGGTCCGTATGTGATCAGCCAAAAGCTATGGGATGGAACATTCAAACCAACAACCGTGGATGGAATCTAAATTCCCCGAGCATGGAACAGAAAATCGTTGTGTCGTTACTTTATCTGAAACTATCTTATGTACTTATTTTCAACAAATAAGCCATCCTGGAATAAAGGGGGCATTGTAAGTAGGCAGAACTAGCCCAACTTTTCTTAGTAAAATTACTTTGCTTTCTGAACTAATAAAACCGTGTTCATAAAAGTAACCTGCCGAGTCGACGGGGTCAAATTGGTTCAAAACCATCCAATTGCTGCTTGAGATAGTGGAACCACGCTCAAGTACACCCCACTTACCCATTGGGTCGATGGAAGCAAATCAACTCAAACCGTTGGATAGGTGGAACCCGATCCCCACCTTCTAAGAACCAGTGTTACTTCGGCGATGCCAGGAAAGCCCAAATCGAAGCCTCGCATTCTGTAAGCCGCGCATCACGTCTTGGATTGAGGAATCACATAATTCGCGCATTCCCATAAGCCGCGCATTACCTTTTGAGCCGTGGAATCATGCTCTCGAAACATGAACTCCTCACGTTGCCCGAAGATTGGTGACGTCGAGGAGTTCCAAACTGTTCCGGATCGACGGGTCATATCGATCCCAAAAGCCATGCACACCATAAGCCACGCACACTCCCAAAAGTCGCGCATTTCATAAGCCGCACATACTCTTAAGTACCGGTATTGCCCCAGTAATGCCGGGAAACTCGTCCATTATAGGAATAACAAGAATCAACCCACTCCCACTATCGGGAGTAATGCGTATGAGTACAACAATGTCAAACAACTACGAGTCAACAAAGAATTCTAATTGTTGACTGATAATATATCTGAAATCAAACCGTTCAAATCACAAGTTCCTGAAGATAGGAACCGCAAAATAGGTTCAATTGCAAACATCCAAAAAATTACTCAGATTAACCGGTTATTTGTCAAGCGTTCGCAGTAAGCATCCCCGTGAACTAGGGGGCACACACCGATACTCAAATAAAAAATACTCAAAAACAAAAACCAAGTACTTCATGGCTCTGTCACTCCAAACAAAGAACTTTTTAGTAATTACAGGACTAGATAAAATAGTAGTAAATAAAATTGACATAAGTGCATGAAACGCAGACAAGTAGACAGGTAAAGTTACAATGAAAATGTCAACATTGTATTACTTATAGCATTTTCTATGAATCAAAAATGTGGTGGCCATACCCACACAATATCGGCAAACAAAAAGAAAAATATAGATGCTACAACAATCAAAGTAGTGTGAAGACCCAAATTATTGGGATGAAAATAATTTTTAAAAGAAAATAGGAAATCAGTTAACAGAGAATATTTAAAGAATGGAATAGTTTGAAAAATAAATATTAAGAGTAAGTAAAATAATTAAATATGAGTAGCCAGAGAAATATATAGTGATAAAATAAATTCTTCTAATAATTAAAGTGCATAAAACCAGTTTAGTATTATTTATGATTAAATACATTTTTAAATAAATCAAGAGAAAATAAATGGTCTGAAATAATAGCTAGGAATAATAATAAAAAGAAGTATAAGTGAACTATTCAGGTCTAACAAAATATACAATGAATCTAAGTCACACAAAAATAATGTATAGGTGAATCATGCAAATAGCATGTACAGAGAAAAGCAGAGAAGCAACTGCTTTTACCTAAAATGGAAATCAAAAAGGAAATGGCATAATTAGCCATAAACATGCATACAAACTTCCCTTATTTCTGTGAGGATAAAATGGGTTTTTCCTCCATTAAAAAACCCTATTTAAATGATTTAAATAAAGGGGGAAGCAGTAGTTTTCTCTGAGGGAAAAACAGAAACATATTTTCAAAAAAAAAGAAGGAAAGAACTCACACTGTCTTCAAGCTTAACCATTCTCGGGGAAGAGAAGAGGAAGGTGAGTAATTAATCACTTATGAGATTTGAGGCATTAAGACCCAAGTTAAGGAAAGCCAAGTTATTTTATATAAAAATTACATTATGTTTTTCTGTTTGATTTTATTCTCTAAATGAAAATATGTTGATCATGGATGGTATTCTGGTTGAATTTTTGGATGAGATTTTAATCTGTTTTGATCTGTTGTGATGGTTTCAATTTTTGTCTTGAAATATAAATAATCAAACAAATACTCTAATCACATAAATAGATTTTATATTCTAGTTTTTATATGAAAATGAACTAAATGTTTTACTGAGAAATAGGGTATCAATGAAAGAAAAGAAGTAGGCAATGTGAATAATGAGATTCATGCTTATGCCTAGTTTATATTAAAAATGATATGAACAATGCAATATTACAAATATGTGCTGATTTGTTCATATCACAAGCCAATATGGTTTTATGGGTTTTTCTCAAAAAACCCATATCATATGTTCACAGTAAAATAAATATAGTATTTCATGTGATTTCACTAGATTTATGCAAGCAATGGAAAAATTTCTAGAAATAAATAAATATATATAGATAAGCAGGTTTTAGAAAATATGATTAAACAAAAAGTGACTTGGAAATAAGTTGTGGAATTTTGTGTGAATGCTTTGAGTGTCTGGATGTAATCTTTGAGTGAGATCCATAATTTTTGATTTATGTAATGAAGGAAAGAACATAAGCATTTTTGGAAATTTAAAAAGAGAAATTCCTCAGAAAATAAATAAGCATGGTCTCTAAATTATAAAATAATTTAGGAGTAGTGCCATGATCTATTCATCATCAGGTGGAAGATGGGTATGTGCATGACTTGCTTAAGTCCTGTAGGCCTCTATGTAAAGGGTTAACAGAACTGAGCCCCTTTGCAATGCACACATGTTGTTCAATGGAAAGAGTTCAAACCAAATAAAATATAAATGAGATTGAGAAATTGAGCTATGGAACTAGGGAGTTAATCCATAGGGCATGTGCATGTATGACTGAATGAAGTGAATGGATGAATGCTTGGATGTACGATTGTTAGATAAGTTTAAAGATACACATACTCAGGTTTTAATATGAAAATGAATAGCATCAAATATATGAGCTCTCTACCTAGTTATAGTAATTTGTAAGTTATTTTTAATCCTTGATTTCACTCACACCAGAATTTATTTCTGACCCTATTTGTTGCCTCTGCAATATTTGGGGTGTCTCATTTTATTGAGGCAGTTCAAAGTATTGCTGCAGGGAAAGATGCATGAGTAGCTTGCTTGCATGGATATTGGAAGATCTTGAAGAATTTAAAGTGTTTAAGAAAAGTAGCAGTATTATTGTAATGAATAAGTTAGGCAAAACTTTATTATGTGTTAAGTAATTCTAGAATTGAAATTTGCTTGTTTCTTGCAAAGGACATGTAAAAACTTAAGTATTATATGTGTGTTTATGAGTTACTGATTTAAGCAACTAATCTTGAATTCTCTGGTGAATTATGATGAAGGAAATTATGCCATGTAATCTGATATGTGGACATACTTTCTTTGGCAATATTTGATAAGTTTTTAATTATAAGGTTGAAGCAGTTTTTGAAAAAGCATGTAATAAAATTGTTAAGTGATAAGTTGAACCTGGTCTTGGCTAACCAGTAAAGCTTGACCATGCCTTATAATTGATATAAGACCATGGAAAAAGCTTGAAGCCTTAGCCTGCAAATCCTACTTGAATATCTGATTTCCAGTGGAAATTTGTATTGCATTGTATAGTAAGATGAGGTGCATACTATATACTTATAATCTTCACTACAACCACATTGAACTGCACCTTGTTGTCTACTTATTTGATTTAAGTCTGGTTGCATTTTGTTCTTAGACAAATCAGTTGTAGTGTGCATTGTCATGTAGTCTTATTTAGGTATTTAGCATGTCAATTATTCCACTGTTTATTGATCACAATCTTTTGTTCCACTATTTGGGAATTCATCTGTAGTCTTCATTATAGGTTCAACTGAAAGTTTTGCATTGGTATGATTGTTGACATTGCCTTAATCATACTGTCTTCATGCATATGCTAAGTCTCCATTTGGCATGTTAGTTTGAGTAGCATTCTGGTTTGATTGTATTGTTTTCCTCTGCTTGGCTTTAAACTAGTTTACTACCTTATTATTCATATGATCGTTGCATACTTTATTAACTAGAATATGAGTATTTTACCTGACACAAAATGTTGTGTTTGAAATAAGAATCCCGAGCTAAACTAATATGCAAGAGTTGTTTTAACACCCTGTATCAATCAAAAATCAAGTATTAAATGTCTAAATCCCAAAGGTTAAATACAGGGGTTGTAAATCCAGAAATAAATTAATCTGGGCTATAGAACAAGTTGGGAAACAAAACAAGAAAATAATAAGTGGTAATATTTGAATTAAATATTAATCAAGCTTGAATTAAAAAAAAGAAGATGATTAAAAAGGGTAGAAATGGCTATGTGACACAAAATCTCTCAAATATGAGAAATACTGTGTGATTGAATTTCTTTGCCATTTTAATTGCTCTGATAGGCAAAGAAACATTTATATATCTTCATATATATAAATGACATGATTTGATTTATATACTAATATTTTTATATTGGTAAAATTTTGGATCTTGGGAAATTAATTAAGAGAAGTGATCCATTGTTCTATATAAAAAAAAACTCAACTGAAAATCACTAAAATAGATATAGAGAACAGATGGTTCATTTCAGTTGGTATCAGAGCTAGGTTAACAAGAACATAGCATATGAAAAAAATATTAAAATAATAAATATAATATTCTCAGTAAGAATAAATTGCTGAAATAATTAAATTAGAAACAAGACTAACTAGCTATGCAATTGAATAGTGAATCATGGTAGGAAGACCACCAAGCACTGGAGCAGGATCCTCTAATGCAACACGATTGGTCAATTTGCAAGACTTGGTGAGGGCATTTAGGGAAGGAGCGGTGCAGAGGGAAGAAAATCCTCATGAGGAGTTAGCTAAGCTATTGAAAACATTTTCAAATTTAGGAGGCAAGGATTTTTGAAGGCACTGAAGGAGTCATGGGTGTACAAACATGGATGAGAACCTTAGAAAGAATATTTGTAGACATGCAAATAAATGATCAAAGGAAGAGGCAAATAGCTTCCAGAAGGCTCAAGGGAGCAGCACTTGATTGGTGGGAGGTAATCATCACAGGAAGACAAGAAAATGAGATAACATGGGATCAATTCAAGGATATGCTTGAGGCAAGACTTGTCCCAGCAACAGCTAAGGCAACACTGCTTGAGGAATTCATAAGGCTGAGACAAGGACCAATGAGTGTGACTGAATACACTCAAAAATTTGAGAGCTTATCTAAGTATGGAACCATGCTCATAGGGAATGAGGAATCAAAGAATTCAAGATTTATTCATGGACTTAATGCTGGTTTGAGTAGAGCAATGCTACCATACAAAGACAAAACATTTGATCAAGTCATAGATCTCACTCTTTCTTTTGAACAACATGATAATGCAAGAGAGAAATTTAGGAACATGAGGGATAATAATCAAAAGAAAGGAAAAAATATAGCACATCCTTATGACAAGAAGAATGCAGATAAGAAAGTTGAAGGAGAAGTCACTGGGGAAATTAAGAAGAAAGTTACTTTCTACAACTGTGGAAAAGAAGGACACATGAGCAATAGGTGTTAAGCAGCTAAGAAGACTCCATTCAGTTGCTATAATTGTGGGAAAGAAGGCCATATCAAAAGGAATTGCCCAGAGTTCAAGAAAGGAGCAAAGGTAGGAGCATTGGAAGGCAAGGCAAAAGCAAGTGCAGTGGGAAATTCTGGACAATTGGAAGGTATACTTCTAATTAAAAATTATCCAATCTCAGTTATATATGACACTGGGGCTACACATTCTTTAATATCACAAGACATAGTGGATAAATTGGCTCTCACATGCAATTTAGTTGAAAAACCTTTGTTTATTCAGAGTCCCCTAGGTAGCTCTTGCCTGCTAGGATTAAGATGTTTGGGAGTAGAATTAAACATAGGTGGAAATGTGTTTAAATCTGACTTATTTGTGTTGAAATATCCTGGAATAGGAATTATTCTAGGGGTAGATTGGTTGAGTAAATTCAAAGCAATTTTAAATTTAGAAAATTTTACTATTTCTTTGAAAACAGAAAATGGTAAAAATATTATAGTCATGAGTGAAACAACCAAGATGAATTTCCTTGATCAAATATGGAGTATGATTGAAAAAGAATTGACTCTAGAAGATATAGAAGTGATAAAGGAATACCCAGATGTTTTTGGAGAGGTTATAGGAGTTCCAGAAAATAGGCAAGTTGAATTTCAAATAAGATTAATTCCAGGAGCAAGTCCTATCATCAAGAAGCCTACCAATGGGTCCAAAAGAATTAGTGGAATTAAAACAGTAATTGGAGGAATTGGAGCAGAAAGGCTTCATAAGGCCTAGCAGTTCAAACTGAGGTTCTCCAGTGGTATTTGTGAAGAAGCATGATGGTACACTGAGAATGTGTATTGATTACAGGGAATTAAATAAAGTTACCATCAAGAACAAATACCCACTCCCCAGAATTGATGATTTATTTGACCAATTAAATGGAGCAAAAATCTTTTCAAGGCTAGACTTAGCCTCTGGTTTTCATCAAATGAAGGTAGAGGAAGAAAGTATTAAGTACACTGCATTCAACACAAGATATGGGCTATATGAATTTTTAGTAATGCCTTTTGGATAGACAAATGCACCATCTTATTTTGTAGATTTAATGAATAGGACATTTAGAGATTTTCTAGACAAATTTGTGGTTGTCTTTATTGATGACATATTGGTGTATTCAAAATCAGAAGAGGAGCATGCAAAGCATTTGCATTTGGTTTTGTCAAGACTAAGAGCACATAATTTAAAGGCAAAATTTACTAAGTGCACATTTTGGCAAAATGAAGTTAAATTTTTGGGACACATTATATCTCAACAGGAGGTTAGTGTAGACCCAAACAAAGTCATGGTAGTGCAATCATGGAGTAGACCCAAATCAGTGACTGAGGTGAGATCATTTTTAGGAATGGCAGGATACTATAGAAGGTTTATAAAAGACTTTGCAAGGATAGCCATTCCACTGACCAAACTAACCAAAAAGGAGCAACCATATGTGTGGACAGAAAAGTGTGAACAAGCTTTTGAATCATTAAAGAAAGCATTGATGGAAGCTCCAGTCTTGCAAGTTCCAGAGGGAAATGAAGGATTAGTGGTGTATACAGATGCTAATGGGTCTGGGTCTGGGTCTGGGTTAGGGGCAGTACTCATGCAACATGGTAGAGTCATAGCATATGCATCAAGGCAACTCAAGCCAAATGAAACTAGATATGCTATACATGACTTAGAGCTTGCTGTTGTTGTTTATGCATTGAAGCTATGGAGACACTACTTGTTAGGTACTAAATTTGAATTGTTTACAGACCATAAATCACTTAAGTATTTGTTTTCCCAAAAAGACTTGAACATGAGGCAACATAGGTGGGTAGAATTTCTAGCTGCCTATGATCTTAATATATTATATACTCCTGGAAAAGCTAACAAAGTAGCAGATGCATTGAGTAGGCATCAAGCAAGATTGGCAAGCCTAATAATGACCGAATTCAAGGATTTAATAATCCTCAGTGAAGTAGACCTAAGAGAAGAGATTGGTGCATCAGACAATGCACACAGTAACATGATTGAATATGGAAGATTAAGTCTTATCTCCTTGAGATCAACTCTGGTTGATAAAATAGGAAGAATGCAGAGTCAAGATGTTAATTTGAAATAAAAGAAGGACATGATATCACAAGGTATATCAATGGAAAATTATGAAGTAGATGATAAAGACTACTTAAGGAAGAAAGGGAATCTCTGCATACCCAATGTAGAGGAACTGAAGCAAGAGGTTATGGATGAGGATCATAAAACAAAATACACTATACATCCAGGTGGTACAAAAATGTACCATGATATTAAAAGAAATTATTGGTGGCCAGGAATGAAAGGGGCAGTGGAAAAATATGTGGCAAAATGTTTAACATGTCAACAGGTCAAGGCAGATTATCAAAGACCCTCAGGCCTACTGCAACCACTAGAAGTACCTACTTGGAAATGGGAAAGTATTTCAATGGATTTTGTGGATGGTTTGCCAAGAACAAGAAGAGGTAATGATAGTATATGGGTTGTGGTTGATAGGCTCACAAAAACAGCACACTTTATCCCAGTGAACTCAAACAAAATTGCTCATAAATTAGCTCAATTATTTGTGAAGGAGATAGTGAGATTACATGGCATCCCCAAGACTATCATTAGTGATAGAGACACCTTGTTTACTTCAAGGTTCTAGGGTAGCTTTCAAGAAGCCATGGGGACAGAATTAAGCTTAAGCTCAGCCTACCACCCACAAACAGATGGGCAAACTGAGATTGTTAACAAGATTTTAGAGGATTTACTTAGAGCATGTATACTTGACTTTGGAGGCAGCTGGGAAGATCATCTCTACTTAGCTGAATTTTCTTATAACAATAGCTACCAATCCACTATAGGTATGGCTCCATTTGAGGCCTTGTATGGGAAGCCTTGTTTATCTCCTGCATGTTGGATGGAGGTAGGTGAAAGAGTATTGCTTGGACCAGAACATGTGAAGGAAACTTCTGCAAGAATTGAATTAGTAAAGCAGAGAATGAGAGCAGCACAAGAAAGACAAAAAGCATATCCAGATAAAGGGAGAAGGCCAGTGGAATTTGAGGTAGGAAATTATGTATTCCTCAAAGTTTCACCAATGAGAAAAATACTGAGGTTTGGCAAGGCAGGAAAATTAACACCAAGATATATAGGTCCATATGAAATTATTCAAAGAATAGGAACTTTGGCATATAAGCTAAAATTGCCAGAGGAATTGAGTAATATACATGATATATTTCATGTATCTCAATTGAGAAAATGGGTGCATGATAAGGAGACCATTCTTGAATCTCCTACACATGTTGAAATTCAAGAAAATCTGGTTTATAAGAAAGAACCAGTGGGCATTGTGGCTAGAGAAGAAAAGAAATTCAGGAATAAAATAATTAAATTGGTTAAAATCCAGTGGAGTTTAGATAAAAATGATTGTACATGGGAGGCTGAAGATAGGATGAAGGACAAATATCCTAATCTATTTTCTGCATAAAGGTATGCCTAAAATTATAATAGATTTAAATATTACTTATGTGTATTTGATTGGTTTTGAATGCATGAGTTTCTGAAATTTCTGAAATAAAATTATACTATGTAATGAAAAAAATAATAATAATTGTGGGACACAATTCCTTTTAGGAGGAGAATATGTGAAGACCCAAATTATTGGGATGAAAATAATTTTTAAAAGAAAATAGGAAATCAGTTAACAGAGAATATTTAAAGAATGGAATAGTTTGAAAAATAAATATTAAGAGTAAGTAAAATAATTAAATATGAGTAGCCAGAGAAATATAGAGTGATAGAATAAATTCTTCTAATAATTAAAGTGCATAAAACCAGTTTAGTATTATTTATGCATAAATACATTTTTAAATAAATCAAGAGAAAATAAATGGTCTGAAATAATAGCTAGGAATAATAATAAAAAGAAGTATAAGTGAACTATTCAGGTCTAACAAAATATACAATGAATCTAAGTCACACAAAAATAATGTATAGGTGAATCATGCAAATAGCATGTACACAGAAACGCAGAGAAGCAACTGCTTTTACCTGAAATGGAAATCAAAAAGAAAATGGCATAATTAGCCATAAACATGCATACAAACTTCCCTTATTTCTGTGAGGATAAAATGGGTTTTTCCTCCATTAAAAAACCCTAGTTAAATGATTTAAATCAAGAGGGAAGCAGTAGTTTTCTCTGAGGGAAAAACAGAAACATATTTTCAAAAAAAAAAGAAGGGAAGAACTCACACTGTCTTCAAGCTTAACCATTCTCGGGGAAGAGAAGAGGAAGGTGAGTGATTAATTACTTATGAGATTTGAGGCATTAAGACCCAAGTTAAGGGCAGCCAAGTTATTTTATATAAATATTACATTATGTTTTTCTGTTTGATTTTATTCTCTGAATGAAAATATGTTGATCATGGATGGTATTCTGGTTGAATTTTTGGATGAGATTTTAATCTGTTTTGATCTGTTGTGATGGTTTCAATTTTTGTCTTGAAATATAAATAATCAAACAAATACTCTAATCACAGAAATAGATTTTATATTCTAGTTTTTATATGAAAATGAACTAAATGTTTTACTGAAAAATAGGGTATCAATGAAAGAAAAGAAGTAGGCAGTGTGAATAATGAGATTCATGCTTATGCCTAGTTTATATTAAAAATGATATGAACAATGCAATATTACAAATATGTGCTGATTTGTTCAGATCACAAGCCAATATGTTTTTATGGGTTTTTCTCAAAAATACCATATCCTATGTTCACAGTAAAATAAATATAGTATTTCATGTGATTTCACCAGATTTATGCAAGCAATGGAAAAATTTCTAGAAATAAATAAATATATATAGATAAGCAGGTTTTAGAAAATATGATTAAACAAAAAGTGACTTGGAAATAAGTTGTGGAATTTTGAATGAATGCTTTGAGTGTCTGGATGTAATCTTTGAGTGAGATCCATAATTTTTGATTTATGTAATGAAGGAAAGAACATAAGCATTTCTGGAAATTTAAAAAGAGAAATTCCTCAGAAAATAAATAAGCATGGTCTCTAAATTATAAAATAATTTAGGAGTAGTGCCTTGATCTATTCATCATCAGGTGGATGATGGGTATGTGCATGACTTGCTTAAGTCATGTAGGCCTCTATGTAAAGGGTTAACAGAACTGAGCCCCTTTGCAATGCACACATGGTGTTCAATGGAAAGAGTTCAGACCAAATAAAATATAAATGAGATTGCAAAATTGAGCTATGGAACTAGGGAGTAAATCCATAGGAGCATGTGCATGTATGATTGAATGAAGTGAATGGATGAATGCTTGGATGTATGATTGTTATATAAGTTTAAAGATACACATACTCAGGTTTTAATATGAAAATGAATAGCATCAAATATATGAGCTCTCTATCTAGTCATAGTAATTTGTAAGTTATTTTTAATCCTTGATTTCACTCACACCAGAATTTATTTCTGACCCTATTTGTTGCCTCTGCAATATTTGGGGTGTCTCATTTTATTGAGGCAGTTCAAAGTATTGCTGCAGGGAAAGATGCATGAGTAGCTTGCTTGCATGGATATTGGAAGATCTTGAAGAATTTAAAGTGTTTAAGAAAAGTAGCAGTATTATTGTAATGAATAAGTTAGGCAAAACTTTATTATGTGTTAAGTAATTCCAGAATTGAAATTTGCTAGTTTCTTGCAAAGGACATGTAAAAACTTAAGTATTATATGTGTGTTTATGAGTTACTGATTTAAGCAACTAATCTTGATATTCTTTGGTGAATTATGATGAAGGAAATTATGCTATGTAATCTGATATGTGGACATACATTCTTTGGCAATATTTGATAAGTTTTTAATTATAAGGTTGATGCAGTTTTTGAAAAAGCATGTAATAAAATTGTTAAGTAATAAGTTGAACCTGGTCTTGGCTAACCAGTAAAGCTTGACCATGCCTTATAATTGATATAAGACCATGGAAAAAGCTTGAAGCCTTAGCCTGCAAATCCTACTTGAATATCTGATTTCCAGTGGAAATTTGTATTGCATTGTATAGTAAGATGAGGTGCATACTATATACTTATAATCTTCACTGCAACCACATTGAACTGCACCTTGTTGTCTACTTATTTGATTTAAGTCTGGTTGCATTTTGGTCTTAGACAAATCAGTTGTAGTGTGCATTGTCATGTAGTCTTATTTAGGTATTTAGCATGTCAATTATTCCACTGTTTATTGATCACAATCTTTTGTTCTACTATTTGGGAATTCATCAGTAGTCTTCATTATAGGTTCAACTGAAAGTTTTGCATTGGTCTGATTGTTGACATTGCCTTAATCATACTGTCTTCATGCATATGCTAAGTCTCCATTTGGCATGTTAGTTTGAGTAGCATTCTGGTTTGATTGTATTGTTTTCCTCTGCTTGGCTTTAAACTAGTTTACTACCTTATTATTCATATGATCATTGCATACTTTATAAACTAGAATATGAGTATTTTACCTGACACAAAATGTTGTGTTTGAAATAAGAATCTCGGGCTAAACTAATATGCAAGAGTTGTTTTAACACCCTGTATCAATCAAAAATCAAGTATCAAATGTCTATACCCCAAAGGTTAAATACAGGGGTTGTAAATCCAGAAATAAATTAATCTGGGCTATAGAACAAGTTGGGAAACAAAACAAGAAAATAATAAGTGGTAATATTTGAATTAAATATTAATCAAGCTTGAACTAAAAAAAAGATTAAAAAGGGTAGAAATGGCTATGTGACACAAAATCTCTCAAATATGAGAAATACTGTGTGATTGAATTTCTTTGCCATTTTAATTGCTTTGATAGGCAAAGAAACATTTATATATCTTCATATATATAAATGACATGATTTGATTTATATAATAATATTTTTATATTGGTAAAATTATGGATCTTGGGAAATTAATTAAGAGAAGTGATCCATTGTTTTATATATAAAAAAACTCAACTGAAAATCACTAAAATAGATATAGAGAACAGATGGGTCATTTCAAGCAGTACGTGCAGACTCTACACTTGAACAAAACACGTATCAAACAAAACAAAATGTCTAGAAAACTGACTCTACTGCTATCCGGATCTATCAATGACTCTTTCCACCATTCCCCTTCCCACCTTTAGTTGGAAGTTTCTGCTTTCCCTCAGAATCCCGGGCAGTTGTAGTGTCGTTGCTTGTAATATCAACTATCTCCTCAGCGTCGGCATCTCCTCCCTGATCTCCGACCTTCTCGAAAGACTCCCCTTTGGCCTTGCGCTTCCGGGATTTGCAGGAGCTCCTCGAAGATTTTATCGCTTCAACCTTTTCCTTCTTAATGGCAACCATTTGTTGTTCAGATTTATGCAGCTAACCAGTTAGTCCTTCTGTTTTCGAGCTTTAGCTGCCGTGAAGTCACCCTCCATAGATACAGAAGGGTCGTCTAGACCATGCAATGCAACAATTTTCTCCGATTCCAGCCCTGGCTGCGAGCCAGACGTAGGCGCAGCAATCGTAGCGGTTAGGAAGATAAGCGTCGAGGCGTTTGAAATAGCCGTAAGCGCAGGCATCTAGGAAATCGGCGGGTTAGCAGGTAAAGAGGAAGGACCTATAAGATCAAAAATGAAAGCATTAAATTCGTCTTGTTCTTGCGGCGTAAGCTAAAAATTCTCAAACTCGGGAAAAACAAGAAGGTTACCTACATCAGAGGAACGACCAAGAATGTCAATCTCATATTCCTCGCCTTCTCCTTCTTTTGATGGTTGCACGATCTTTGGAGAAGTTTTAGAGATAGCTGCTGGAGGAACAGACGACAAACAAGCACCGGCAGAACTCGCCAACTGATCGCGAGGCTGTCTTGATGGTCCGCCAAGCCCAGAAATGAAAGACTCCAGCAATGTTTTGGCAGTTGCAGTTATAGTAGTATCGATAGCCTCCTGTTCCCTCTCAATTCGAAGGACCTCTCGATCCTCTATCAGTGCTTTCTTCGATTCCTCATTGAGGTAGGCATCCTCCATTTCTTGCTTGGTATATACATTCCCGTTTTCTCGGAAATGGGCCAAGATTTTTCCCAAACCACGGCAAGAGCATTTGGAAATTTGGGGCCTAAATAACTGAGGCTCCCCTGATGCAGCAAGGAATTAACATAGAAATTTAAGATAGTACCGTCCACCTTCTCCATCTGTCTTCCGAAGGTGCCCTACAACTCCAAGTAATCCGTTGTTATAGCGGCCTTCTCAACTTCAACTCTTGTTTTCTCGGAGCTAAGCCGCGCAAATTTTTCTTGGATTAAAGCAATTGTCTGGGCTTGATCGAAAACGGTCTTGTCGCGGGATTCCACAATTCCTGCGTATTCAGCAATTGTCTTGTTGTGCCCTTCAAAAGTTTGGTCATGATCAGCAATAGTCTTCTTCTGAGCTTCAATTATCAGGTCACGGGCTTTGAGCTCCTCTTTCAACTTAGCTTTGTCCGCATGGGCCTTCTTAATTTCATCTCAAAACACGATCCCTATTTATGCATCGCCTTTTTTAGCTCCTTCAGTAAGATTGCGATGTTCTTACTCTCTCGGAGTGTCATGTCCCTCTCTTGTATTAGTCGCTCAATTTTGACGTCATGCTCCGCTAATGCCCTCTCAAAATCGTCTTTCTCGGATTCAAAGGAGAGGATCTCTTGATGATTATTGCGGTTCGTGTCGGCCAGCTGCTTGCATAACTTTTCCCATCCCTCAGCTTGATCTAAATCACTATGAATCACCTGAAGGTGGGGCATATAGGAACCTTCGCAGATTGGGCGAAGGTCGTGGTCAGACTTAACTCCCTTTAAAAACCATCTAGGGAGCACAATTTCGAGTCTAGGGGGATCGGACGGAAGAATGTTAGCCAGCCTCCTGTGAGGATGCAAGGAACTAGAAGCGAGCACCACATGACTAGAGGGGGCTTGAGATGAAAACGAAGCTGAACGAAAGAAACCGAAACTTCAAGACCAACACTGGGGCCAAGGCAAAGGCCTGATGCTCAGAAGGATGAGAACCACGATTAACCTTCGACTTCTTGGACAGTTCCTCTCGGTCGTCAGGGTCGTTACCACTCTTATACGTCCGACCCCGTTCTTTGTCATCTCGACGACGAGCCTCGGCTTTCGAATCTTTCCACCTTCTCCACTCTTCCTCAGTTTCATGGGGCTGGGGCGACTTGAAGATAGTCTTGAAAAACGTTGCGAATCAATGAATTGTTCAAGATCATCGTACGGTCCACAGCCTCTCATGGTACCTGACATGAAGAATAAATAAAGAGCTTTAGGAACAAGAAATTGGCCTAAATAATGCATGTGTAAGTGAGTGTGACCCTAGTGAAATGTGTAATATTTCTTAGGGGGCCTAAAAGGACTTCACAAACCGGATAGGAAAGCCACCGTGGTAGAAATCAGGTCGACTCTAGACACGATACGACCAAGGTGAGCAGACATTCCCTCGAATTCGAAATCCTCCCCCATAAGTTCATTGATATCCACATAAATGTTGCACAAATCCCCAAAGTCTATGCCGGTATCTTTAATCGGGGAACCCTGACGTTGCTTGGCTGTTGGGGGAGCATCATTATTGTGAATCTCTCAGGGAGGCGAATCTTGCAGAATGGGACTCATTTATAGAGTCTCATCACACGATTCGGAGTCTCCGTCGCTGGAGCCTGCATCGAAATCATCATCATTGGATGAGGAATCATAACTACTACTACTCTCAACTTTACCCTCCTCCTTTTCTATTACCACTGTAGCTTTGCCTCACGCTGCTTGAATTCTTCTTCCCCTTCCTCTAGAATCAGGAGCATTCTGGCCGGATAGTTGGCTTCAGTCGTGACACCCCTTCCTTCATGAGTTTCTTTGGTTGACTCGCAAGATGGGCCTTCTTTTTCTGGGAAACCACCTTCTTCGGAGCCACGTGATGAAGAAGCGGAGCATGTTCCTACTCTAGAACGGGAAGGAGATGTGAATTCAATGGCCACGACGGATCTCCCATAATGCAACAGCCCGTACCGGAGCAAATTCTCATTTAGCAAAAATTTAACCGATCTCTCCTTGGCATCTACGGCCTTCAGAGTATGGAAAATCTGATCAAGTGTCGGGTCTTTATTCAGCCTTGGAATAACTGCAAGAAGTATTTGATCTATCAGAAATCCCATAGCGACGTATCTAAACTCAATAAGTAAAGGAGAGAACTTACCCCCCGTCATCCAAAGGCGGTTAAATCCTTCGGGACACCTAACAAACAAGCACTAAGTCTTGAATTGAGACAGATTGATTTGAAGCCGCAGCAAGATCTTTTGATTTTTTTTGGCTTCGATGAAGACAAGGGATGGGCACTCGACTCTCTTCTTAAACGAGAGAAATATCTCAACTCATCGAAGCTCGGGGCACGATTAAATGTCCGCATGAACATGACGTGAAGGCAAGTCAAGATTGCATATCCATTAGGATGAATTTGGAATGGAGCAATTACCATGTTCAGAAGAGTTTCTTTCAATAAGTTATTGAAGGGGGGCACTGCTCCATTTAAGCACATATACCGGTGTATCCCGAAGACGGCATATGTGCAAGTTCATTCTTCTCCGGAAGGCGCACATCATCCTTCAGAATGATGTGTTGTAAGCAAATGTTATTTAAAACCTTAGTGGAGATTACGGAGGAAACTCTCTCCAGAGGATTAAGAAGAACTATAAAATTCGAAGGAGTCTGGTCTACAACCAGACCAACCAGAACTAGCTGACTGTATTTAGCTTGCGGAACTGAAGAGGAAGGCGCAACGGATGACGACTCAGCTTCTGAATGTGCTAGACTTCCTCCACTAGACTTACGGCAAGAGGACGGTTGCTTCAATCTATACAATAGAACTTGCATCAAACACGGTCAGGTAATTCTATCTTTAACTAAAAATTCCCCTACAACACTTGAATTCCGAAGGAATAACTGTTTACACCGACACATCGGATTTCAAGTATAAGCCAGGGCAAGTGCAATATGTTTTCTATGTGGGGCGAGCTCGGCGTCCTGAACACTACAAACGCCCTATCCCATGTAGATAGTTTGCTCACAGTGAAGAATGCAAAGTACTTCTCGTATCATTTATTGAAGTTATTTCTCCTACACTTACCTGTTATCGGTCAACGATCGATAACGGATCCATTGTTCAAAGCGACGTAGAAAGCTCTTCCCATTTCAGCTCCAAAAGATGGAGTCCAAAAATCCACTAAGTACATGGATCACTAGCGATCCATAAGATCGTATTAGATTTCCATGATATTCAAGGAAAGGATAAAGGAGAGTATCCCAAGTAATTGGATCGTTAGCAACCCAGAAACTATGGATCGCTAGCGATCCATCACCTATGGGTCGCTAGCGATCCATTAAATTGGCTCGAATCATTGTAAAATTTTCAAAGCATCTTCGTATTTCCAAATGCAAGCTTCTAGCAAGGCAGCCTAGCACAATAGCTCTCCAACCCCTATAAATACGATCCTACTTGCAATATAAATGGGATCTTCCGGACTGGCTGCCAAAACTCTACAGAAACTACTCTTCACTCTTCTTCTCCCATACAACAGTCATCTAAAGGGTTCACTGTGATTCTCCAATGAATTCTAACACTAGTGACTTGATCTAACCTATAGGATTCAACGACATTGTAATCATATTCAACTTATAATCGCAGTCAATCAATAAGAAAAGCTATAAAGTTAACGTAGGCTTCGTTAACAACCAAACCACTATAAAAATCTCTTGTCCGTTTACTTTCTCTACGATTTACTATTGCTTTTTATACTTTATTTTCCATGATAAACAAGGCTGGTGCTTTCATACTCAATCCAGGGTGTTGATCCATTTTTTGGGTTATATGAAAAGGAATTGTGCTAGTAATCTAATTAGAAGCAACATAAGAGATTAAAAGCAGAATAAAGGAAAATGGTAATTTTCCATTGTTGTGTTCATTTCAAGTATCTTTTAAAAAGTCACTCTTTCATGACATTAGGGACTCTACGAAAGATTGGAAGTGGACATAAAAAGAAATGATGGAATGAGAGTTGTTCTTATCTACTCCAGTTTTACTGTTTAAAAATGTATAAAAGATGTTTTGAAAAACTACAAAGTGCAATTTTAGAAAAGAATGGGTTGGTGTAATGAATAGGTTTTGAAAGAAAAATTTAATAAATAGTTTGATTAAAAGTCCCTGTTTTTGAGAAGTAAAGGTTAAAAAGATCTTCAAAAAGAAAATGTTAACTTGAAAAAAAAGAAACTTTTAATTAAAGTTCTGTTAACATTCTCTCTTAGATTTGTTGAACAAGTTAAATTCAAAAATTGTAAATTAAAGTTTATAAATGGTTAAAACACCATGTATTTTTGAATATAGTAAAGGATTTTAGGTTATACTTTTAAAGACAAAAGGTTTTGAGATTGAAAGTTTCAAATATTTTTGGAGTTTCTAATTTTTGAAAAGAAATGTAAAGACCAAACCTAAATTTTAAATATCGAGTAGATAGGAATTAGTGCCTAGAGAAGATGGTCAAAGGATAAGACTATGAAGAAGGTAGCAATAATTACTCTTAAAGTGGTTATAAGAAACCCCGTAGAGTGTAAAGGATTATGACATGAACCTAGGAATACTTTGTTAGACATGAATCCAAGATTTGAGAATACTATCAAGGAATTTGGATTAAAATAAGATGGTAATAAAGGATTATGATGTGACAAATACTCATGGAGGATATTGGAAAACTCAAGTTATGATATAAGGTCTGCAGAGGGATGGCATGTTGGAAGGTCCCTTTAATTTGAATATGAAGTGATAGAGTCAAAACATCGTTAGTGTTAGTTGATGTTGTAAGGTAGCTTCCAGCGGTTATTCTAGTTAGGTTGGATTGTTAGCATTAGTTCTCTTTATTGGGGGTAAAGGCGCATACGATATTATAGGAAATGTTCCTTTTATTTTGTTTTCAATGTGGACTGCAATGTTATGGGAAAACAATAAGATAAGGAAGTTTTTGAAATGATAGAGAGCTAATACAAAAGAAAAGAAAACAGTAGAGATTAGAAGTTAAGAAATAAATTAAGAAAATTTATTAAATTGACTAATAAACTGGAAATGAAATAAGATTGATAAATTTCAGCAAGCGAAGGACAAGGGAGGAATGTTGAGTAGCAATGGGTCAATGTCCATATACCTCAAAGACTGAAATTTTGTAATTTAACTTGGTTGCTATTGTAAATAAAAGAAAAGTTTTTCAAACATAAAATTTACCGTGTAAATTAAGAGAAGTCCACCATGGACATTGGATTGTTGACTAAACCCCGCTTTCTTAAAATGTGGAAACTTGTGTTTTGAAAAACCTATACATATGTATACTTTTGAAAAATGAAATATCTCTGCAAAAAGTTTTTAAAGATTTCAAGTTTAATTTTTTCTGAATATTTTAGAAAGTAATATAAAA
Organism: Allium fistulosum; assembly: GCA_030737815.1. Lineage (NCBI taxonomy): Eukaryota > Viridiplantae > Streptophyta > Magnoliopsida > Asparagales > Amaryllidaceae > Allium > Allium fistulosum. The sequence goes on along the minus strand of CM060908.1, from coordinate 298,130,561 downwards.
ATAATTTTGAATTGAAAAAGTAGAAAATTTCAAATTTTAGAAATGCCAGTACTTGATGTTGTCGAATAGTCGACAATTTGGTTAGTAAGGATTTTACTATATAGCAGAAATGGTAGTAAAATAAAATATGATTAGAAATAAGGGATAACGTTGTTATAGTTTGGGAATCACTTCTCCATATCTTGTTAGTAACCACAAAGTTGATTTTTGAAATAAACCGTTTTAAAAACTTAAAAAGAAATTGACTTATGCAAACCGTACATGGAAAAGCTGGAAAAGAAATGGTGGAAAAAGAGAAGATTCCAAGATACAAAGGAAATGGGTATATAAGAGAAGGATGAAAATATGGAATTTTCCATCTAGACCTTTCCTAACATAAGAAAATTGATTTAGAATACTAGGTTTTTCTAAATTTGAATGTTAGCAATGTTGTGCTAGGATTTTGGATGGTAGAAATTAGATGCAAAAATTGGTTGAACTATACTTCTATTCGTAGAAGTATGAGAAAATTTGGATGAAAAACCGTTTTTGAATTTTCAAGAAGTTGCATTCATGTAGAAATACTAGTATATTCAGGATGTTAGCATCATATTTTCAAAATTGGTTTAAAAGAACTAATTCATGTAGGAGGTGCCAATTAGAATTTATTGCTCATGCATATCATATGTATCCTGATGCACTATGCACATGTACATGAATTGTTGCAAAATTGGTTGCACACTAATTGATTGTTAGCATATAATGGATGTGCGTTGGTTTACATGATCCAACCCTAGTAGAATTTCGGGATGAAATTCTTTTAAGGGGGGAGAATGTAACACCCCGCGATTTTTGTATTAATTAATTAATTAAAAATAAACTATGACAAATGGAATTTTTGCAAATGTCAGAATTTGGCTACGAAACTTCTACCATTTGATTCATGGTGATTTTCTGATCATTTTTCATATACAAACCTTTTCGATCAGAGTTCAATCGAAAAAGTTATTAACATTTTATTTTCTGGAGTTGGAAATAAATATATGTAATTAAGGAAATAATTTGGAATCGTTTAATGTTAATTAAACACCGTTAAAACTAACTGCTGCTTAGCCATTAAGTATTCTAATTATGGTATAAAGATAACGTTAACAAACGTTAATTAGTTAATTAATGGAAACAAATCAAACAGATCATGTAACGATAAAAAGTGCACGAGAATGAACTATACAGGTCAACCATGACCTTCCCTAGGTCAACCATGGGTGGTCGACCATAGGTCTGTGATGGTCGACTTGAGAGCTTCTATGAGCGACCATGAATTTGGTCGTATGGCCTAGATTTAATATAGCTCGATCTGATGGTTAATGCTGATTTGAAGCACTATAAATATAGACTTAGGGCTTCACTTCTAACTCATAATTTTTTAATGAACATGGAAGCTCTATCACTTTCTCTTCCCCTTTAAAATTCTAGATTTCATAGAGATAGATTTAATTTGCATGTATACACTTTGGAGAAGAATATAAGATGATAGAGAATAGGAAATAGGTTCAAACCAAGTTGCTACATCGGAGGTAAACTATAAATCCAGTTTAATTTCAAAAATTAAATCTAAATCTCTTTTCTCTAATCCAAATTCTAATAGATCTGCATAAATATTATTTGTCGACCCGAATAGGGAGTCAAAACGGAGAATATAGAAAATATGGTTCAGATTAAGATTAGATCTAGAGATTTAGGAGTGCTGGTAAAAGGTGAGCGGGAAAAATTACAGGTTTTGTAATAAAAATAGATTTATTTCTGTTAGCACCAAAATTGGTCACTAACCTCGTAGAGAAAGATTGTGTAAAGATTTAAGTGATGAAAGTAAATTAAACAGAGAAGACAATGCTAATCTAACTGCAGAAAGTAAGAACACCAAATTTATAGTGGTTCAGTGTAATTGCCTGCGTCCACTTTGAGGTTAAACTTTATTGATCTTCCTTAGAGTTGATTACATATACAATTCGTGAATCAAAATGCTTGAATGAAGTTGTTTAAGTAGAGAAGATGAGTCTCAAAAATGGCAGAGTCTCCCCAGTGTTCTCCCTCCCAAAAAGGATCCCTTTCACTGTGACCCTGCCCCTCTATTTATAGGCAAATATGGGCTGGACTTCCCAAATGGGCTGGATGGCCGAACACTCTAGCCCCAGTACAGTGGTCGCTGCATGTCGATCCTGGTATGCCGAACGCTCTGATGCCGAACAATCCTTTTATGCCGAACGGTACGCTGGATGTGTGGGAAGTGCAGGATGATTGTCAGTTTAGGCCGAACGTGTCTCTATCTGAAGCCCTTGAACGAACAATGCATGTAGGCCGAACGACATTGTTGCCTTGTGTAGTTGTGCATGCTGAATGTCTTCTGGATGCCGAGTACTCCCGTCGCCGAGTACTACGCCGAGTACCTTGGGATGCCGAGTACTCTTGTTGCCAGGTTCAACTTGATGCCGAGCGCTCTCGTTGCCGAGTTCTCCTTGATGCCGAGCGCTCTTGTATGCCGAGCACTCTTTGTATGCCGAGCAGTCTGGTATGTCGAGCACTCTTGTATGCCGAACACTCTTGTTGCCGAGTATTGGTTGACGTCGAGTGCTCTATATGCCGAACACTATGGATGTTGTGTACTTCGCCGGGTACTCCTAGACGCCGGCCACCCTGAGATGTTGAGTCCCACTGGATGCCGTGCGCTCCGCCGAACACTCCTGGATGCCAAGTGCATCGCCGAATACCACTGGATGCCGGCCACTCTGAGATGCCGAGTGTCACCTAATGCCGAGCACTAGTTGCCTGGTCAAATCTCCAGGAAACACTTGCCCCCCAAAGTGTATCGCGTGGCCGAACGTGATGCGCTTTGAATCTGGTTCAATTTTCCTTGATGATGCTTTCTCGAGCATGCCTGTGACGGAGGTGCGTGACGAACGTGGTTTGGACGCCGAACGGTACGTTCGAAGCCGGACAGCCCTCATGTGCCGAACGGTACTTCGTTTTAATGCCGATCACTCTGGTATTGACCGGTTCTACCAGGTATAGCCTTTTCAACTTCTACCTCCCTCTATATAACCGGGTCCTTCCCGTCCCTTCTCCTTTACCTTTTCATTTCTGTCACTCTTCCAAGATTTCTAACCTTCTCTAGTCGAACAGATTTACAACTTGAACATTCCTTCCTAAGCTCCTAACTGCAATCTAGGTACTGCTCCTCGTATAACTCGAATAAGTTTCAAATGAGATGGTCAAGTTTGTCATGTAGAAAGCTTTCGAGCAGGTTGCCCTCATTGCCGAACGATAATGTGAGGCATGGAGGAAGGATTTGAGGTGTTTGCACATGTGGCTATTGTATTTAGCTCCATTGCGCCGAACCAAAGTCAAAAAAGAAGGAGAAGGAAAACGTTGGAGGTGGTAAGGGTGTTGGATGGCATAGCTATGGTTCGGCGTATGTTGTCATGCGCCGAATGATAGAGGCTGCCGAACAGTATTTCGTCTGAATAAACTAAGGTCGAACACGCGCTAGAACGTCGAACAACCACTTAGCCGAACGAACTCTGGTTGTCGAACACACTTAGACGCCGAACTGTATCAGTGTCGAACGTCATAAATATTGAGCAACTGACATGCCGAACCTGTTTAGGCCAAACAATACAATTGCCGAACAGAACTTAGACCGAGCAAAACAACACCGAACATTGCACTTAGGCCGAACATTTTGAATGCCGGACAGAACCTTTAACTGGACAATGACTTAACCGAACGAGGCCTTTAGCCGAACAAGGCCTTTAGCTGGACAATGACTTAACCGAACGAGGCCTTTAGCCGAACAAGGCCTTTAGCCGAACACTTGACAATGGCTTAACCGAACAAACATACATGCTGATCTATTCTTAGGACGAACAATGCAATTGCCGAACAACATTTAAATGCCGAACAATTATAAATGTCAAACTATACTTAAGCCGGATACTTCATAAATTACATGTTTTCTAGATCTGGAACTGCTACCACCACCAGGCGGGCTCTTTGAGACGGTCAGCGATGACGGTCTTCGAAGGCAACGATTCGAAGCTCATTTTTATATCTTTGAAATCTTATTGCTTGTACACAATTGCTTGCACTAGTTCACACACCACGTGGGGGGAAAACTCGTGTTGCTAATTCTAACGTTCAACGTTTTTTAAGTATAGTTCTCTCAAGCACTTAGCCAAGTTCGTTATTTATTTGGGATGTCGAGAAAATCTAGCTCCGCCACTATATCCGACAGGCCTGGGCCGTCATCAAGGCAAGGAGCCGTTGATACTTCTAATCCGTCGACTTCTCCTGCTCATAACTTGGCACCTGATGCTCTGGAGGAAACAATCTTACTAGACAATCTGATCGATTCACAAGCCTCGAAGATCAAAGAAGCTGCTCTGCGACGGATATGCTCCATTCATGGGATTCCTTTTGCCGACGTGTTAGTTCCTTCGAGACATGATCGTCCTCATCTGCCCCCAGTCGAGTACACTACCTGCAACAAGTTCATGTGTTGGATGGGCAGCGTGCCTCCGTTCAATTTATTTCTCCGGGATGTTCTGCAGTACATAGACATAGCTCCATCGCAGCTGCACCCGAACGGCCATGCATTTCTATATGGGACTTACTTACTTTTCATGGCCGTCTTCTCCAGACCTCCAACCGCCGGTGATATCAAATACATTTATATGTTCAAGAGACGGAAAGACAGTCCTTCCTTTATGTTCCTCGAGCCATACCACAAATGCCAGATCTTGACAGGGGCATGTAGTAAATTCGCCCTGTACAAACAGGAATGGTTCTATGTGCGCTGCCCTTCTGGTTTCGCTAGGAGATAGGTTGAAGGCAGTAAGTCTCTCTGCTGAGTCACTATTCGTATTTAATCGGAGTCATGCTTTTCCTAACTCTTCATTTCATCTTTTCAGGTATCAACCCGCGTCCGGAAGGCCGAGGATATTTTGAGGCTGTTGAAGCCATTAGAGCTCTTCCTGCTGAGGATCGAGACATCCGGACTATCATTTCAAATGAATCACTGTCGGGGTTTGGCTTGCTAGCCCCTGGTCGTCGGATCAGCCTTCCAGAAGGTGTCACCATTCCCAAACCTTCGTCCGATAAAGGGAAAAAACAGGCCGGATCGTCGTCGCGCCGCACTCCCGATACGCACGGAGAAGGTGAGCGCAGAGAAGATGATGTTCCTGAGACTCAAGGCGAGAACGTGGGTCCCGCTTGGAATCCGGCAATCGAGGTTCAAGATATTGAGACGTCATCCTCCCCTTCGAAGGGGAAGAAGAAGTTAAAATATACAGTTCAAAAGGAGAAAGTTAGTGGCACTTCAAAAGTTACGCCTATCCCGCCTGAGAAAGAGGCTTCTTCGCAGCATCTGGAAAGTTCCTTGAGGGGTCTATCGAACCTTTCTATTCCCGAAGACATACTTAATTACGGGTTTGATAATCCTGAAGCCCTCAAATTTTCTTTGCCCGCTAGAGGCAATGCGAGAGTTCAACTCCCGGTCCAAGGAGACAACACCCCGATTAGTAAAGATAAACGAACTGGTCCGTTGGGGGGAACACTAGGACACACACGCACATATGCATTCCATCATACACTTCAAGTTTTTCCTCATCTCACAGACTTTTCTTAACTCGTTGTTATCTCCATTCTTTGCAGGTGATATGGGGCATTCTCACGGACTCGATCGTCTTCAGGGCTCTTCTGTATTTCATCACTCTGGAAGGGATTCTGGTTCAGGCAGACGCAGGGACAGAGGCGATTATGAAGATAGGGACAATCGTCCCCGCGAGTCGTCTCACCGCAAGAAGGCACACTCTCAATATTCCCAGTCCCGTGATCTTCCTCCTCCAACTGAGCCGGATAGGGAGAAGTCTTTACAGAAGGGTTATCAATCTGATGCTCCTCGAGAACAACATTCCAGTTCATCGAGTACAAGGCAAGTCCGAGAGCAACGGAAAAGAGCAGAATTCTCAAAGCCTCCTCCTCCTATTCCTGCGGTGGACCCAACTGTTGCAGAAAAGATGGTCGATCTTAAGGCCAAGTTTCCAAAAATTTGCTTCGATGGTCTGAAGTTCCTCCCGGCCATTCATCATATTCCCGGGCATGTGAAACAGAGTGCCATTGCCTGCAATAACGACGTCTATGTTCAACATGACGCGTTTGTGCACTTGGTGGAGAAGATCTCGGAAGTATCCGTTGAGCGTTAACACAAGATTGATCGTTTGAATCTGGAGGCCGACAGCGATAAGAAAATCATCAAACTCCAAGACGAAGAGCTTGCTTCGTATAAGTCAAAGCTGGAAGCCGCTGAAAAAAGCGCAAAAGATACTGCTGAGGCAGTTACTCATTTAGAGGCGGCTCACAAAAAAGAGCTTGACGAAGTAGTCCAGCCAGCGGTGCCCTAGCCCTAGAAAAAGACTCTGTCCAAAAAGAAAAGGACGTGCTCGCCACCCAAGTCAAAGAGCTGAAAGAATTACTCTCCAAGGAGAAGGAGGATAAGGTAGCTGCTCAAGAAGAATCACAATGATACTGTGATGAGATCGTTGCTACCCGACTCCTGAAAACAAATCTCGATGACGAACTCGCTGGGGTTGAGAAAATGAAGGATGAGGCCCGTGAGGAGGGCAAAAGAAAGGCTGCAGAGGAGATTGACTCTCGCCTCGAGGCGGCCGCGGAAGCCGGCAGGTAAGAGGTCAAAAGAATGTTTGACCCGTTGATTGCTGAATACGGAGCCCGCGTCCTCATGCATCGCGACTTAACATTCTTGGGTGACGGCTACCTTGAGTCCCTAGCCGAGGCCTGGGAAACTTTGATAAGGATTAGGAAGATCGAGTCAGGCTCCAAAGAGGTCGATAAGGAGGCCCTGGTGAAGGAGTTCCTTAGGGGGAATGAGCCATCGGATTTATCCGCAGCATTAGCACTTTACAGCAAAGGCTCTCCCCTTCCAAAAGAGAAAGATGGTGAAGCTGGCCCATCTGGGGTAAATATTACTGCTCTTCATACTGCTGCTCAGTCTGCTGCCCAATCGGCCGGTCGGCCGACACTTGATCCATTCGAGCAGCATGTTGGTTATGACCCCGAAGACCCTGGGCTTGGTGCTCATGTGCTATCACCTATCCTGGAGGGTGAAACCCCATGCGCCACCGATAGCCAACCGGAACCTGGTGGGAAATTCTTCTTTCTCTAGAAGTTGAAAGATCCCATCTTTTTTCAGCAGTGGCTACTCGTTCTAACGCTCATTCTTTATGTTTTCGTGCAGGTTGTTCTGACGCCGAGCAAACTCCGAGGAGCGATGACGCCAAGGAGGAGGCAGGGAAAACAAGCGATGCTGTCCACGCGGGAGTACTCCCTGGTCTCGATGCTCAGGTGATCGGGGCGCTGGATGATGATAAGCTCGACGCTTCATCTCCTGCCGAAGGGGATGATGAAATTGAAATCACTGGCGCCACTGAGCATACCTCGCATATGAGCATGAAGGACCGCCTTGCCGAAGAGGAGAAGAAAAAGGCCAAGGTCAAAGTTGAACCTGGAATCCTGGAACTTACCGACCCGCGGAACAGACCTTTGAAAATCATCCTCCCGGGCAGGTCCAAACCGCTAGATGTTCCATCTCCTACTCCTGACTCCGCTTCCTTAGCAAGCAAGAAGTCCAAGAAAAGGCGTGAGGGAGAGGAGTCATCGGAAAAGACGAAGGAAGACAAAAAGAAGAAATCGAAGAAATGATCGATATACTCGTTCAACGAGCTTCTTGCTTAAGTCTTGTAATTGCTTTTATCTTCCGTAGCTTGTAGTTTGTATAGACAGGTCTGGATTTTGTAGGAGTGATCATGTAATCCCATTTTGAACTTATCGAATAAAGTTTAGTTTCTTTTTGTTTGAATGATTCTCTTGTCTTTCTTTGGTTTGCTGACTAATTGTAGCCATAACTCAAGTTCTTATGAGTTGCATTATCTCCCGGTCCATTCTCGTGTTGTTCAAACATTTCTGGACATGGCGTACTTCTCGTCCCGCATCTCTCGAGTACTTGGACTTTTTGCTGACTCTGTGCTCCGGGGACTTGGAGACTTGAAACCGTTTATACTCTAGTTCGTGCTCCAGGGACTCAGAGTACTCTGCTCCACACTCTGGGGATTCGGAGATTCGTATTCGTTTATACTCTAGTCCGCGCTCTGGGGACTTAGAGTACTCCGCTCCACACTCTGGGGATTCGGAGATTCGTATTCGTTTATGCTCTAGTCCGCGCTCTGGGGACTTAGAGTACTCCGCTCCGCGCTCTGGGGATTCGGAGATTTGAAATCGTTTATACTCTAGTCCGCGCTCTGGGGACTTAGAGTACTCCGCTCCGCACTCTGGGGATTCAGAGATTTGAAATCGTTTATACTCTAGTCCACGCTCTGGGGACTTAGAGTACTCCGCTCCACGCTCTGGGGATTGGGAGATTTGAAATCGTTTATACTCTAGTCCGCGCTCTGGGGACTTAGAGTACTCCGCTCTGCGCTTTGGGGATTCGGAGATTTGAAATCGTTTATACTCTAATCTGCGCTCTGGGGACTTAGAGTACTCCGCTCCGCGCTCTGGGGATTCGGAGATTTGAAATCGTTTATACTCTAGTCCGCGCTCTGGGGACTTAGAGTACTTCGCTCCGCGCTCGGGGGATTCGGAGATTTGAAATCGTTTATACTCTAATCCGCGCTCTGGGGACTTAGAGTACTCCGCTCCGCGCTCTGGGGATTCGGAGATTTGAAATCGTTTATACTCTAGTCCGCGCTCTGGGGATTCGGAGATTTGAAATCGTTTATACTCTAGTCCGCGCTCTGAGGACTTAGAGTACTCCGCTCCGCGCTCTGGGGATTCGGAGATTTGAAATCGTTTATAATCTAGTCCACGCTCTGGGGACTTAGAGTACTCCGCTCCGCGCTCTGGGGATTCGGAGATTTGAAATCGTTTATACTCTAGTCCGCGCTCTGGGGACTTAGAGTACTCCGCTCCGCGCTCTGGGGATTCGGAGATTTGAAATCGTTTATACTCTAGTCCGCACTCTGGGGACTTAGAGTACTTCGCTCCGCGCTCTGGGGATTTGGAGATTTGTATTCGTTTATACGAGTCCGTACGTCGTACAAGATAATGTAGTTCGTCATTCAATTACGATATATAGAAACGTTAGTGATTCATGGAAGGTACGGCTTCAAGCCTTTATTAATGAAAATCAACTAAACTGCTTGATTACAACTTTTTTAAAAAGAAACTAAGTTATTATTGAATGGAAAGATGCAGGAAATAACAGTGCTTAAAACAAGAAAGGAAACATGCTAAATGTAATAGTGCCGCATATGTTCACTGTTCCATGCTCGGGGGAGTGTCGTGCCATCAACGGTTGCTAGCTTGAATGTTCCCTCTCCAAGCTTTCGTTCAATGGCGTACGGACCTTCCCAGCTGGGATTCATACGTGATGGTACCGGGAAAACTCGTTTCAGAATGAGATCACCCACATCAAAGATCCTTGGGCGGACTCTGCCGTCGTAGTAGCGCTTGACTCGGTGCCTATGCGCTACCGCCCTTAATTCGGCTTCTTCATGCTTTTCATCGATGCAGTCCAGTGATTCCAACAAGAGATTCTGGTTCATCTTGGGATCATAGTATGTCACTCGGTGTGATGGAACTTCAAGTTCCACGGGTATAACGGCTTCAGAGCCGTATGCCAAGGCGAATGGAGTGTGGCCAGTCGCGGACTTGTGGGTAGTTCTATACGCCCATAATGCTGTCGGGAGTTCATCTACCCACTTGCCTCCGACCTTCTCCAGACGCTTCTTCAGTATGGACTTGATTATTTTGTTGACGGCCTCGACTTGCCCGTTAGCTTTCGGGTGTGCCACGGCGGCGAACTTCTTCTCGATGCCATACTTTAAACAGAACTCTTTGAACTCTCTTCTTTCAAATTGCATCCCGTTGTCCGTAATGATGGTGTGTGGAAGACCAAAGCGGCATATAATGTTTCGTACAACGAAGTTAATGACCTTCTTAGAGGTGATTGTGGCCAAAGGTTCTGCCTCAGCCCATTTTGTGAAATAGTCGACTGCAACTATCGCATATTTCGCACCACCTTTGGATATAGGCAAAGAGCCGATTATGTCGATTCCCCAGATCGCAAATGGCCAGGGACTAATCATTTGTGTGAGTTCCGTTGATGGAGCCCTCGGGATTTTCGCATATCTTTGACACTTGTCGCATTTTCTTGCGTAGTCCGCGGCGTCCCGATTTACGGTGGGCCAGTAATATCCATAGCGGAGGATCTTCTTTGCTAGCGTTTGCCCCCCAGTATGGTCGCCACATTCCCCTTCGTGAACCTCTCTTAAGACCCGCTTTGTCTCATCATGAGCGATGCATCGCAATAATGGGACTGAGAATCCTTTTCGGTGCATTGACCCATCCTGCATTACGTATCGCGCGGCCTTTCGAAGGACCTACCGTCTTTCGCTTCTTTTTTCTGGTAAAGCCCCGGTCGTTAGGTACAGTTTGAATGGGGTTATCCACGATTCCTTCTCGATTTCTGTTTCCAACACGAGATCGACTTTCATCCCGTCTATGCTCGGGGCATGCAAGACTTCGACGGGATACAATCCCATTTGTTGCGCATCGCCGGTACTTGCAAACTTAGCCAATAAGTCGGCTTCTTTGTTCTGTTCACGCGGGATATGTGAAATGTCATAACACTCAAGATTTGATAGTAGCTCTTGGACCTGAACGAGGTACGGAGCAAGCTTTCGTCCCTTTGCTTGGTAGTCCCCCCGTACTTGGTAAACCACCAACTGTGAGTCACAAAAGATTTCGACTGATTCGATTCCGAGTTCTCTGATGAGCTTCAAGCCAGCGATCAGTGCTTCATATTCGGCTTCGTTATTTGTAGCCGGGAAGTCGAGCTTCAGGGCATAACAGATTGATCGGTTTTCCGGAGTTATAAGAACTACGCCCGCGCCGGAGCAACGGTCGTTTGATGCACCGTCAGTGTATAATTTCCATCGAACGGAGGGAATGATGTCGTCGTCATCCGGTTTGATGGGTATGGTAAACTCAGCGATGAAATCCGCTAATGCTTGCCCTCGGATGGCTCTCCGCAGTAAGTATGCGATATCGAATTGGCTCAACTCGATGTTCCATCTTAGCAATCTTCCAGAAGTTTCCGGCCGTTGGAGTACTTGCCTCAGGGGTTGATCGGTATAAACGCCGATTGAATGTGCTTGAAAGTATGGGCGAAGCTTTCGTGATGCAATCACCAAGCAATAAGCCAATTTCTCGATTTTAGGGTAATTCTTCTCTGCCCCTGTTAAACGCTTGCTAACATAATACACTGGCTTCTGGACTCGATCCTCCTCACGAACCAATGCAGCACTTATCGCATGCGGGGATACAGCCAAGTATACGTACAACATCTCGTGGTCAACTGGTTTTGCTAGCATTGGTGGACTCTCCAGATGCCTCACCAGATTCCGGAATGCTTCCTCACAACTAGACGTCCATTCAAAATTTCTCTTCCCTTTCTTTATGATATCGAAGAATGGGATGCACTTGTCAGTTGCCCTAGATATAAATCGACTTAGCGCAGCTACTTTTCCGTTCAAGCTTTGTACTTGCTTTATAGTCCTGGGCGCTTGCACATCTCGAATGGCTTGGATTTTCTCTAGGTTGGCTTCGATTCCCCTAGCATTGACGATGAATCCCAAAAACTTTCCTGATGCAACGCCGAATGAACACTTCAGAGGGTTGATCTTCATCCCGTAAAACCTGAGTATGTCGAACATCTAAGCCAAGTCTCGAATGTGGTCGTTTGACCGTTGTGACTTCCGAGCATGTCATCCACATAGACTTCCATCGTTCTACCCAGCTGGTCCTTGAACATTCGATTCACTAAACGCTGGTAAGTTGCTCCTGCATTCTTCAATCCAAAGGGCATCACTACATAGCAATACAGCCCGACATTTGTAACGAAGCTGGTGTGTTCTTGGTCCGGAATATGCATCGGGATTTGGTTGTACCCTGAGTACGCGTCCATGAATGACAGCAGCTCGTGTCCTGCGGTGGAGTCGACCAACTCATCGATCCTAGGCAGCGGGAAACTGTCCTTAGGGCATGCTTTGTTCAAGTCGGAATAATCTACGCAAGTCCTCCATTTCCCATTCACCTTTTTTACTAGCACGGGGTTGGATACCCACTCTGGGTAGAGGGCGTCGCGGACAAACCCATTTGCTTTGAGTTTGTCCACCACCTCTCCGAGAGTGGCGGACCTCTCCGGATCCATTCCTCTCCTTTTTTGTTTAACTGGGACGTATTTCAGGTCTATGTTCAACATATGACTCGTGATGGCGGGAGAAATCCCACACATATCAGAATGCGTCCAGGCGAAAACATCAAGATTCGCCCGGAGGAAGTCGCTAAGGTCTTCAGTCATCTCGGGACCAAGCCGTGATCCGATTTTCAGAATTCGCAAAGGGTCGTCACTGCTAACTGAGATGTCAATTGTTAATTCAGCCAGTGCCGCCTTCTCTTCCCTGGGTTTCTCATCGTCGTCTCTCGGATCTATATCTCCGAAGATCCGAGAACTATGCCCGAGCCAGGGCTCGGGCACTACTTGTCAATTATCCGCATTAAGGATGCGGATGGGATTGTCCGCAACCTTTCCCTTCTCCCTCCGATGGGCTTCTCGGAGCTCAGCCACATAACAGGAACGACCAGCTGCTTGGTCGCCATGAACAATACCTACTCCTTTGTCAGTTGGGAACTTCAAAGTTAAACACCACGGGGCCAATGCTGCCCTAAACTCAGCCAGGGCCGGCCGGCCCAAGAAAACATTATATGGAGAATCCACATCCAAAACTACGAAGGGTAGAATTCGCACCCTCCGACGCTCGCCTTGCCCCAGTTCAACTGGTAACTCAACGTACCCCACGGCGTCGGTTGCTGCGCCGTTAAAGCCGTGTATATGAGCCTTGGACAGTTTCAGGTCTTTTGTTTCCAGTTTCATTTGATCGTAAGCCTTCTTGAAGATGATGTTGACTGAACTTCCACAATCAATCAGAATTCTTTTCACATATGCTGGTCCGATCGTTGCAGATATGGCCATGGGGTTGATGGTCGGAGCCTCTATCTGATTAGCGTCTCTACTTCTGAACACAATATCGTCTTTCATTACACGCTGCTGCTTAGCAGGGGCCCCGTCCTCCGTGTTCGAACAGCACTCAAAATCTGCATGCTTTAGGGAACTTGCATATCGCTCCATCTCTTGCCAATTCTTATCTGCGGGGTGAGGTCCGCCGATAATTGTATTTATGACTAGTCTACCTACGGTTCGGGCAGGCTCCTCGGGATGACGCGGAGCTGGTGCACGACCTGGGTTGGACGTTCCCTGTCCTCCTTCCTGAGGATCCTTCACAAATTCTTGCAATTTCTTCTGCCTGATTAACTTTTCAATAGCGTCGTGTAGGTGTCTACACTCCTCCGTATTGTGCCCATAAGTCTCATGGAAGCGACAATATTTCCCGGTCCGTTTTTGTTCCTCGGTCAATTCTTTCGGACGTGGCTTTCTGTATTGAAAAGTATTGCAGGTGGATAGGTAAATGTTCTCAAGTGGCGCGTTCAGCGGAGTATACTCGCTGTAGCTTTGAATTCTCGACTTCCACTTCCTCGCTTCTTTTCTTTTCCCTTGACTCCTTCCTCCGGACTCCTTGGGTTGCCCAGGCTTGTTCTGGACATTGACCTGGACCTTTCCCGAGCTATCTCCAGACTGCTTCACAGCAATGTTGCTCTTTATTGATTCTTGGACAGGTCCTGGCGCCTTATCCCGTCGTACCCACCTAGCTTCCTCTCTTCTTATGAACTGGTGTGCCTTTGAGTAGAAACGCTCTAGCGTAGCCGGAGGTTTTCCTGCCAGCCAGTCTCCAAACTTAGAGTTTGGATCCACACCTCTCATTACAGCCATTAGAATTGCATGGTCGTTGGGATTACTGACTTCAGTTGCTGCAACGTGGAATCTTCGCAAATATTCCCTCAACGACTCCCTGGGATTTTGGATTACGCTTGACAGAGACATCACGTCCTTTGGGTGCGTAGTGTGTATCCTGAACTGCTCAATAAACTTCTTTGCCAACTCCTCGAAATTTGATACGGATCGCGGAGGAAGTCGGGTGAACCACATAGTAGCGATCCCAGATAGAGTAATCGGAAAGCACCTACACTTGGTGGCATCATTCGCTCTAGCTGAATCCATCATCCATCCGTACCTCATGACGTGCTGTCTGGGGTCAGTCCTCCCTTCATACGCAGGGATAGTAGGCATACTAAACTTCCTGGGGTACGCCGCTTGCAACACAACATCCGTGAACGGAGTATGACTTCTTGACACTCCCCAATCATCATTCGATAACCCCTGATTTTCCTTCATCAACTGCCTGATCATGGCTGTCAGATCTGGTGTCTGTATGGAAGGCGGAAGGTTAGTGTCTATTCTACGCGCCTGTCCATGCTGATGCCTCCTCTCCTGGCGGTCTGCCAATCGTGCGTCTTGAGGTTCGACATCGTTAGCATTTTGATGATCCGAGCCTCTGTCCTCCATTTGTACCCCGGTCCTGAAGTTTCCAGCTCTTGCTTGGTCACGGTCTCCAGTTGTTTGAACAGCAGCTTCTGCTCGTGCAGCGTCAGTCCTGCGGCGTCTGCGCCTGGGAGGTTCATCAGAGGAAGTTGAACTGTCAGATGAAGAGTAAGGAGCGGGATTGCCCCCAGCATTCTGTTGCTGCTGTTGAGTGAGTTGTGCCATCAGGTTGGCGTTAGCTTGCATCTGCTCTCCTAGTTGTCTCCTGCTTTCCCTGAGTTCTCTCATCAAGTCATTGAACTCTATTCTGGTGATAACTGGAGTCTGTTCTTGAGCGGCAATTCCTGCACTCGGAATCGCTGGTTGATTGCTAGGTCCTGCTTGTTGCACACTAGCAGTTTTGTGGGCATCCGCATTATGAGAAGCTGACCTGGTACGTGGTCTTGCCATTGTAGAGTTATCGGTATGAACTCTGAGTAGAATCAACGGATGTCCTATCAGTGAGTCGGATCTTCTTTGGGGGATTTGTTCAATCCAGTAGCTTCAAAGCAGATCATTGAGGTCTGAGAATTCAACTCTCAATGAAAGCACCAAAGTGTTAGCACCAAAATTGGTCACTAACCTCGTAGAGAAAGATTGTGTAAAGATTTAAGTGATAAAAGTAAATTAAACAGAGAAGACAATGCTAATCTAACTGCAGAAAGTAAGAACACCAAATTTATAGTGGTTCAGCGTAATTGCCTACGTCCACTTTGAGGTTAAACTTTATTGATCTTCCTTAGAGTAGATTACATATAAAATTCGTGAATCAAAATGCTTGAATGAAGTTGTTTAAGTAGAGAAGATGAGTCTCAAAAATGGCAGAGTCTCCCCAGTGTTCTCCCTCCCAAAAAGGATCCCTTTCACTGTGACCTTGCCCCTCTATTTATAGGCAAATATGGGCTGGACTTCCCAAATGGGCTGGATGGCCGAACACTCTAGCCCCAGTACAGTGGTCGCTGCATGCCGATCCTGGTATGCCGAACGCTCTGATGCCGAACAATCCTTTTATGCCGAACGGTACGCTGGATGTGTGGGAAGTGCAGGATGATTGTCAGTTGAGGCTGAATGTGTCTCTATCTGAAGCCCTTGAACGAACAATGCATGTAGGCCGAACGACATTGTTGCCTTGTGTAGTTGTGCATGCTGAATGTCTTCTGGATGCCGAGTACTCCCGTCGCCGAGTACTACGCCGAGTACCTTGGGATGCCGAGTACTCTTGTTGCCAGGTTCAACTTGATGCCGAGCGCTCTCGTTGTCGAGTTCTCCTTGATGCCGAGCGCTCTTGTATGCCGAGCACTCTTTGTATGCCGAGCAGTCTGGTATGTCGAGCACTCTTGTATGCCGAGCACTCTTGTTGCCGAGTATTGGTTGACGCCGAGTGCTCTATATGCCGAACACTATGGATGCTGTGTACTTCGCCGAGTACTCCTAGACGCCGGCCACCCTGAGATGTTGAGTCCCACTGGATGCCGTGCGCTCCGCCGAACACTCCTGGATGCCAAGTGCGTCGCCGAACACCACTGGATGCCGGCCACTCTGAGATGCCGAGTGTCACCTAATGCCGAGCACTAGTTGCCTGGTCAAATCTCCAGGAAACAATTTCGTTATAATCTATTTTGAATTATGCCTATTTCTAATTGATTAGAATTATAATTGCAAGTGCTTAATGATTAGAATTATAATTATAAGTGCATAATGGCTAAAATTATAATTGCAAGTGTGTAATGATTAGAAGTGTTATTTTTATGTTGGATGTCAATTTAACGAAGCGTAATGATTAGGAAATTTATTTTTATTCCATGGATATGAACTGAATGAAAACTTAATGAATGCGTAATGATTAGGAACTTGCTTTTATTTAATGATATGAATAAAAATTGAAATAAGAAATTGTTTAGATCTTAGGGATTTTTGTGATATTTTAATGTATTGGAATTTGAAATGTTGCGAGTAGATTTTTGCATATTATTAAGTTTAAAACAAATAAAAGTGCGACGTTTGTAAAAACAAGGAATGTCCATAGGAAAATAAAAGGAAAGAGATGTACGAAACAAGGGAAAATTTCTGTGTTTTGTATAGTCTATTTCAAGAGAAATTAAAACGGTAATTCCTTGGCATTACAAACATCACAAAAACATCTCTTTTTTTGAAAAGATATGGAAAGTTACCGTGTTAACATATGTTGAATAGAATTCTAGTTTCAGTATATTAAAATATAGTAAATCCTAAGAGTTGAACATCAAAATAAGAATGAAATAAAATACCAATAAGATGAGAAGTAATGAAACAGATAATGTGAAGTTATTGGCACGAATAAAAATGAACAGAAAATGAAATGTAACAGAAATCAAAGTTGGAACTAATGAATGTGGTAGCAACGACATTGATAACTGAAAATAAGAAGCGATAAATGAATTTGATGAAGAAAAAGTTAAACGCAAAATAAAATGAAGATCTAGGGTCAGATATAGAGGATGTAGAGGTAATGAAGAAAGAGTAAGCAGAATGAATATACATGATTATTTTATATTTATATATGTAGCCTTGGTATAAGTTTATGATGGGTGGATAGTTATAATTTAATATATATATATATATATATTATAAAAAAGTAAATGAGACAAGGTCATTATAGTCGGTTGGATTGTGAAAACATATCCAACAATAGGATCCATGGAGAGTATACGCTCGCGTATAGAGTATGGGACACCTTCAGGTCATGTTAGTGCTTGAAACAGAAGCTCCATAAATGTAGGCAATTTGACGGTCCGTTAGGCAAATGTTGAGGCTGAACAAGCATTGTAGAGTAGGCTGCTTCAAATTTGTTTAGAGGAGGCTTTTGCCTTGATTGCACTAGGCAATCTAAATGGACGATGGTTGGGATCAAACACTGTGCAACATGCGTGGTACCAAAATTTTGGAGTAGGGTTGCATCGGTCACGAGGTAGTCATCGATCTCTTACGATCAATAGAAAGAACATGGTTACACCTAACTAATTTACGCCGCCTACCAAGGTCAATTCAGTTGAGTAATGCACCGCCATTGTTGTTTGCTAGTTTGTTTGATAGGGCAAGGCCAGATAACCCATAACAAGATTCCTTCAAAACATGGACGGGATGGTCTATGGAGCCGAAATCATGTTATAGGAAGAAGACAAAGTAGAAAGTCCCCAAAGAGGAAAGCCATATATGAAAAGCCAATGTTAGAGGGCGGTGAAATAATCCGTTGATGTAGTGCAATAGTATTTCCTCGAGATATACGATGGAAAGTCATAATATGTTGATGCGTTGGATCCTAACGAGTTGCTGAACGAGAGATACTAGTGGGGATAATAACTAGGTCCATTAGGGGACTATGGGATATATATAGTTATATACATAGATATAAATCTACGCAATGTATATGGGAATGGTTCGTACATGGATATGGAGTCGAGTCGACTAATAAAATGTAAACAGACATAACATAAGATAGTGAACAATCGAAACGAACTAGTTTTATGTACAAAATGTATAATTCTACCAGTCCCTAGAACTTTGTTTTGACCCCCTCCTCATTACAACCTACAAGATAGATTGAAGGACATGTACTAGTGTTTGGTGTGTTTGGTGTGTTCGGTGCGGACAAGGACACTTGATTTTGGAAGTGTCAAACCTTGGTCAGTACTTATGTTATTTATTATATTTTAAATTGTTCCACTGTAAATTATTTCATTAGAGCACTGATATGCATTCTTTTTTTTATTTTCCAGATACCGAACCAATGATCCATACTTTGTTGTACTTGGATTTTCGATTTAGCGAAAATTCAAACCCACTAGGGTGTGGGCTATTACATTTGGTATCAGAGTTTGGGTTAGTCGATCTTTAAAAATTAGGAAACGTTGAGTGAACGTATTTGTATTTTGCCTATGAATATAATATACATTAAATCCTAATAATTACAACTATATAATAGTTACATATGGAAAGTCCCTAAAGCTAGAAGGTACATGACTCTCTAGTCGGGCCTTAGTAGCCCAATTATTGCAGATCCCCATATGATTGTCGATTAATGATGTATAATAGGTCCATATAAGGGGAAAATAAGAATCCATATGTTATAGATAGTGGGAGATGTGGAAGTTCCTAAAGAGGGGTGTGAAATGGTCACTTAATTGGTAATTTGATTTTCAATAATGAGAAAGGAACAAGTTAGAAAATTAAAGGAAAGATGTTCTTAAGTGAACAGTTAGAAAACCACTAAGAGTCCAACCCAATAATAAGAAGTTTTCAAAGAATTGAGAATAAGTATAAATTATGTACGTAAAAGGATTTTTAATGAAAATGATTGAAAACTCCAGCAAATATTACATTCTGGAGAAAAATATATTATATTGGATTTTGGGAAAAGTATTTATATAATCAAAGTTTCGTTGAAAGTTAAACTGAAAAGTCTCCATAAAATGGGTTTTAATATAAAGGTGAATTCTTTTTGAATAATTATAGAGTGTATATAGCTCGTTAGTTTCTTTGTAAAGAAAGAGAAATGTAAATATGAAGTTCCGGTAGAAATTAATATTTGTTAAAATCTAGAATTTCAGTAAAGGAAATTTTTGTAGAAAACTATTTCTTTTGAAAGAAAAATAGCATAGCAATATAGCTCGTGGGTTTTCTATAATGAAAATTTTCAAGTTGTAAAGAAAAATATTATGGCTGGACAATAGAAAGTGGTATAAGTTTGGAATTTCGGTAAATAATACTCAAAATAAGATTATGAACTCTAAAACAAAGTTGTAAGTGTAACGACCCAGAATTTCTGTCATTTGAAATTCATATATTTAATTGATTTTAAATATTAACAAGTGAAATTTGTAAGTCGAATAGATTTTAAATTTCGAATATAGAGATTTAATTGGATAATTAAATCGATAATTTAATATTTGAAATTGTGTAAATAATTGGAATCTGAATTTATGTGTATAAAAATGATGTATAAAGTTATATTAAATCATATTGGAGTTAGAATGATGTTTGTAAACTTTTAAAATTGAATTAAAAGTTAAATTGTAGAAATTGAATATTTTAATATTTAATCGACTAGTAAAAATAGTCATTTTTCAATCAGTCTCGGATTTCGATGAAACTAGTTTCATTGGATCCATAATGTGAAATTATTGTAAGGTTTCAAATTTCGTGTCAATCGGACTTACGGTTTGTCCGGGGCAAACCAAAACGCATAGAAATCGTTTTAACCGATTTAATTTAAAATTTGATCGTTTAATTCTGTAACTCGCACATATGATCAAATTAGCTTCCAAAACACGTTCCATTGTGTCCGGAACGCGGGTAAAACGTTATGAATGTCTGTCGGCACGTTTGATTTCGAGTTCGAAAATTTTCGGGATGAATAGTGATTTGGAATTTTCTATAAAAGGACAACATTTTTCACGTTTTCACTAAACCCTAGGGCAAAGGAGAACGCGGCCGCCACTTCAACATTCAATGGCCGATATTTCCCATTTTCTTCCCTCGATTTCATCCTATCCATATATTAATTCGAAAAATCTCCAACTAGAAGATTGTAGAGCTTCGCGAGCTCTACGATTTCAACGGCTGTGATCGAGTATTATGCGGTGGATCAACGGCAGAATGGTGATGAACGTTCGACGTTCACACGCGAATTCCGAGGCCAAGATGCAGCCGAGTTCGACGTGCTTTTTGGTGAAGGTGGAGTGAAGCTCGGGCTTTCAAATGGAGGTGGCCGATCGTCATCACGATCAGAGGAGAGGTTGCGTCGAGTTAGGTTTTAGTGGCGGCATGGGTTATCACGTACATGATTTTCACGTAGGGGGAAGATGAAAAAGGGGCGGCCCAAATCTGAGGTAGAGAAATTGAACGGCCAGATTGAAAACAAGGTTTAAAAAAAGAAAATAAAATTGAAAATAAATTATATAAATTCGTTCAAAATTTAAAATGTTATAACTTTGTCATACGAGGTCCGTTTTTGACGAAACGACTTGCGTCGGGTTCGTTTTATCGAGCACTACGCAATGGAGCTGGATTGGGATTGATTGGAGCTAGTTTGAATTTTGGGTAAAATTAAACGCGTGTTTAATTTTATTCGAAATAAAATACTGCAACCGTTATTGAAAGCAAGGTGAGAACTTCTCACTCAATCAAATTGTTTCGATTTAAATTTTAAATAGTTAGATTTTAAATTGCTTGATTGTGTGAATTGGATGATGATTGTCATTGGATGTGTTGAAATAGACCGTATACGCCGCATATTAAGCGGAGGTTATTATATTAAAAACATATACCGCGATATTCCACCTTGAAGTGGAATTGGTATTATATATGTATTTGGAGTTGATTTCCCGCATTATATAGCGGATGAGACCCTATTGCACCGCATAATAGCGGATAATATTTTATAAATTCCATATACCGCGATATTCCACCTCGAAGTGGAATTGGTATTGTGCTAACATCTGTGGATGCAGGGAAACAGGTTGGAGGGATCCAACTGGATTCCTCAAACATTTGAATTTATTTCAATGTTGTGTGTTGATTATTTATAATCTCCGCATGATTATATTTGTGAATTGGAATAGTTGAATGCTACGGTTTAGCCGGATATATTTTTGGTATCGTTGGATACTAGAAATAAATAAAATTGGATTTTTAAAATTCAAGTTGAAAGTTATTGAAAAAAATAAAATTTATTTTGAGAATTGGATAAATTAAAAAGGAGTTTTAAAAGGATAAAAGTTTTATTTTTGAATCATATTAAATTAAATTCCAAATTATGGGAAAAGGGCTTAATAAATGGATTTTGAATAATATTATTTATAAGTTGAAGAATTTATTTAAAATTTGAATTTTTAAATAGATTTGAAGAGATAAAGAAATTTATTTTAAAAAGGAAATAATTTGGAAATTCGTTGAAAATTTGATTTGGTGTTTTGAAATAAATTTGAAAATCAATTTGAAATTAATTGATTATTAATTTACCATAACTAGTAAAATTTATTTATAGAAATTTATCTGATTTAAATTAATCAGATGATTAAATTGATCCTATCTATGGATGTTTGGATTTTATTGGATGTTGAATTATTTGATATCTCTGATATGTGATGCTTTGTGATATATCCTGAGTTGTGTTGTGATCTGTAATTTGTTTATCTGTGATATATATATATATATATATATATATATATATATATATCTATGATCTGTGAATTAAAGATAAGCGTTATAGTTTATACCGCTTATCAACTATATTTCTGTGTTTTGATCTGTGATGGTTGGATGTTGTTGCACTACTGTGTTAAACCCTTGGACTAAACAATACACACATAAATGTGGATTTCACATGGAAATCAGTTAAGTCACAGATTTTTGACAATTCTAAAGATTGAATTTTTTTGAATCCAAAATAGTTTAGGAATTAGGATTGAAAGTTTTGAAAATGAGTTTCAAAAATAAAAGTTATTTTAAATAACTTAATAAAATTGAGATTTGAATAATTTGATTTAAAATTTGAATTCAATATTTTGAAATTGAATTCAATAATTTGGGAATTTTGGTCTAAAAGATTGTACAAGTTATAAAAGGTGTTTATATGGGTTTTTAACCATTTAAAAATATGGTTTTGGAAATTTAAATTTAAATCCAAGATTTGTACTTGGATGGCTTTAACTTGTGTAATTGTAACCAGTTTTTCCCAAAACGAAAACTATCTGTTTTCAAATAATAATAGCTTTCATAAAGTGAAAAGATTTCCAATTTGTATCGAAACATTTCAAGTTGAAATGAAATTGTAAATAGTTTGGAAAAACTATGAATTAACCTTTGTGAAGATGATTAAGCTTTATTTTGAAATCAAAGAAGATTTTAAAAGGTGTATCTTTTATATTATAAAAGACTTGAATTGTGAATAGTTTTGAAAGCTATAAGTTAAATCTTGATTTAAAGATTTAATGGATTAATCCAATTGAAATGGAAATTGATTTGGGAATCTGTGAATGAATCTTTGTGAAATTGGGTGGACTTTGTGAAGTAAATCTTTTTGTTTAAAGATTTAAAATGGTAATTTGTTTAAAACATTTAAAGGAAAGGATTTGGGTAATAAGTTGTGACTTAATTGAAATCCCTATATCCATATGTTTTAAAATATTGTGCTCACTATTCGGATTAGCCGGGAAAGGACCTTTGTGTCATATAACCCATTTCGAATAAGTGATATGACGATATGGATCGCATTGAAGATCGGTGGTGAAGACCAAGTATTTATGAAAACGATAGGATGACCTATCGATTGTCTCTGCACCGTTAGCTATGGTATAGAGATTTCCTTTGTGATGGGAAGTTCGATCGGGATTGTGAATACCCGGATTGCAAGGGCTTCTTTTGAAGTGCCTTCGGTTCTGTTCGAACCCGGAACAGACTTGTATGGTTACATGTCTGACATTACATTTTGAGATATAAAGCTGATTTCTTTCAAATACATTTCTGTTGGTGTCGGAGAATTTATTCTCTTAGCTTAACACCCTTCTCTGAGACGTACGAGCTCAGAGGTTATGTAGTTGAAGGTTATCAGCGATATATTCCCAATTTGGTAATGTGGCATGCTGAGTGTTGCTGTGTGATGATTATTTATTGATCATTTGTTGATCAAAGCATGGCTTTGTGAAAAAGCGTAGCTTTGTGGACAAGACCTCTTCGAACCTCACAACCCAGAAATGGTCGAAACAGGAATGATGCGGCAAGGTTATGAGGGTGGCTCCCTTTAGGGTATGTCATTTCCTTCTGGAAAAGGGTGGTATCAGGTATGGAGCCCTGGTATTTAACCTATGTGGTTACTCTAATCTCATTTAATGTGTGATTGTTGTTTTGTTGAGGCGCCTCGGATAAAGGTCCCAAAGGACCGGGGGGTGGCATATTCGTGTAGTAGTTACCTAGTGTAAGAGGTAACCCGGCCTTGTGTTGGCAGAGAGCTAGTTAGTTCTCGGGACGTCCCACCAGAGGTGTACCCATGGGCAGTAGGAAGTTCCTTAGCCTGACTATTTGTTGAAAATCCAAAGAAACAATACGAGCCTTGTACGGTTTTAGTTGTATAACCTGCTATGGAATGTGGCGGTAACCTGCTATTGAACATAGTAGCTATAGTAGGCATACAATAATGGTTGTATGTTGGCTAAGATTAATATTATATTTTTCGAAATGTTTTCACACTATGCACTAGTAATAATATCAAAAGAGTTTTACTTTTGCGTAGTAAGCATATTTGACTATCATAAGAAGAAATCTCCTCCAAGTCTGCGATTGCATTGTGTGTGTGGTGGGAGGTCTTATGGTAGTTTCATTTTCCAAAAAGGATTGCGGATGTCTTTACTTCCTTTGTTGTTGTTTTAAAGATAATAACTGTTTTAAGTTCTCACACCAGTCACCATGACTGACCTGGAGTTTATTGTTTCTTTTCTAAACTCTGGGTGCCCATAATTTTCCATACGGCCAACCTAGAGTCAGGTTATCAGGTCATTCTGGATTCAGGAGATGCTGTGGAGCTCAGTGGCGAGACGTAGCATTTGTATATGATATTATTTATTCCGCTGTGTATTCTGTATGGGGACAAGTTTATATAACTATCCATTGATGTATTGGGTTGTATATTGTTGTTGTACACTCTGATGATGATGTAATGTATAAACTGATATAGTTCTTTGATTTAAAGATTATTCATTTATCTATTATATGTTGTTCCGCTGCGATATGTGAGATTCTGATATTGTTTCTGTTGTTTCTTCTTTCTTTCTTTCTGTCTTCTTCTACCTCTTCTTTTTAACCATAACAATTCGGTTTTCCGGCATTCGATTGCTCGGCAGTTGATACAGTGAACGTATTAATGTCGATTTTCGAAAGTCGAAAATCACCGGAGCATTACATGTGGTATCAGAGCATTTGGTTAAGCGATAACCTTGGCTCTGTTGGGTGTTACTCATTAGAGATAGAGTCAGTAGTACTCTAGAATGAGTGTGAGTGTAATAATAGATATGAGCGCGTATTTGTTAGTGAATATGAAATTGTTTTGTATTGTGTTGACTTATCAGTTGATTGTTTATAGATTCTGGTCGGTGCAGTCTAGCTAACTGTATCGATAGGAGTTTCTAAACTCTTAAACAAGATGAACCGATACAGTATCATTTTAAATTGGGTAAATGAAATAATTTTACCTTGATTATATTTTACATATAAAGGAGATAATTCTTTCGGAATTATTAAAGTGTATATAAAATTGAATTGTTTGGTTGTTAAAAATGTGAGAATATATATGAGTTAATAAAAGTTATTTGAATAATCTAAATAAAAACAACAATTGTAAAAGAACGAAGTATATAAGCAAATGAATTATTAAGTGTGGAATTATAATTAAGATGATTTACAATTGTGAAATAATCTTGTATAAGTAAAGTTAAATAGTGAAATTATATGAGAAAAATATTTATAAATGTGATTTATAAATAAAAGGAAATTTTAAAAGAACAAAAAGCACTGGATTCATGTAATGACCCAGAATTTCTTTCATTTGAAATTCGTATATTTAACTGATTTTAAATATTAACAAGTAAGATTTGTAAGTCGAATAAATTTAAATTCGAATATAGTGATTTAATTGGACAATTAAATCGATAATTTAATATTTGAAATTGCGTAAATAATTGGAAACTGAATCAAATGTGATTAAAAATGATTTATAAAGTTATAATAAATCATATTGGAGTTAGAATGATGTTTGAGAACTTTTAAAATTGAATTAAAAGTTAAATTGTAGAAATTGAATATTTTAATATTTAATTAACTAGTGAAAATAGTCATTTTTCAAACAGTCTCGGATTTCGACGAAACTAGTTTCATCGGATCCATAATGTTATATTATTGTAAGATTTCAAATTTCGTGTCAATCGGATTTACGGTTTGTCCGGGGCAAGCTGAAACGCATAGAAATCGTTTTTAATAGATTTAATTTTAAATTTGATCGTTTATTTCCGTAACTCACACATATGACAAATTAGCTTCCGAAACATATTCCATTATGTTTGGAACGCGGGTAAAACCTTAGAAACGTCAGCCAGCACGTTTGATTTCGAGTTCGAAAATTTTCGAGATGAATAGTGTTTTGCAATTTTCTATATAAGGACTTGCCTTCTTCACAATTGCAAAACCCTAAAAGAGATAGGTCACATCCGCCACTAAACAGTATCAATGGCCAAAAAATTCGAAATTTCTTCCCTCAATTGCTTCCAATCCATAAACAATTACGCGAAATGTTCAACTACAAAAACGTGAGGCTCGACGAGATCTTCGATCTCAACGGTGGAGATGTGGAATAGAGGCGTGGATCAACGGCAAATCAAGCTTGAAGCCCGCGCGTTCGCGCACGTTTTTCGAGTCCTAGGGGCAACCGAGTTCGCCCATATTCAAGTCAGAGGTGTGCCTCGTGATGGTCGTTCATACGGTGGTTCCTGATCGAAGTGCAGATGAACGATGGAGGATCGATAATTCAATTGGTAGGGGCGGCCAAATGGGTTCTTGCGTGCGTGTATACTAGAGGTGGAAGAAGATGATAAGCACGCCCTGATGTGATCAAGTGAAATCAACGGCTGAGATGAGTAGGGTTTGAAAATAGAAATAAAATTGTAAATTTATTTATATTAAAATTCGTATAAACTTTGAAAAATCATATCTTTTTGATACGAGGTCGAAAATTGACGAAACGACTTGCGTTGGGTTCGTTTCGACGAGCACTACACAATGGAGCTAGATTGGAGTCGATTGGAGCTAGTGATAATTTTGAGTAAAATTAAACGTGCGTTTAATTTTATTCGAAATAAAACACTCCAACTATTTTGGAAGCAAGCTGAGAACTCCTCACTCAATCGAATTGTGTTTCGATTTAAATTTTATATAGTTAAATTTAAAATTGCTTGATTGTGTGAATTAAATGATGGTTGTTATCTATTGTGCTGAAATAGACCCTATACGCCGCATATTAAGCGGAGGTTATTTATTAAACCCATATACCGCGATAATTCCACCGTGAAGTGGAATTGGTATTATATATGTATTTGGAGTTGATTTCCCGCATTATATAGCGGATGAGACCCTATTGCGCCACATAATAGCGGATAGTATTTCATAAATCCCATATATCGCGATATTCCACTTCGAAGTGGAATTGGTATTGTGCTAACATCCGTGGATGCAGGGAAACAGGTTGGAGGGATCCAACTGGATTCCTCAAACATTTGAATTTGTTTCGATGTTGTGTGTTGATTTATTTATAATCTGTGTGTGATTATATTGTGATTGAAATCATTGAAGGCTATAATTTAGCCGAATATATTTTTGGTATCGTTGGATACCAGAAATAAATAAAATTGGATTTTTGAAATTCAAGTTGAAAATTTATCGAAAAATTTATTTTTGAGAATTGGATAAATTTAAAAGGAGTTTTAAAAAGATGAAAGTCTTATTTTTGAACTATATTGAATTAAATTTCAAATTTTGGGAAAAGGGCTTAATAAATGGATTTCAAAAATATTATTTATAAGTTGAAGAATTTATTTAAAAATTTGGATTTTTAAATAGATTAGAAGAGATAAAGAAATTTATTTTAAAAAGGAAATAATTTGGAAATTCGTTGAAAATTTGATTTGGTGTTTTGAAATAAATTTGAAAATCAATTTGAAATTAATTGATTATTAATTTACCATAACCAGTAAAAATTTATTCATAGAAATTTATCTGACTTTAAATTAATCAGATAATTAAAGTAATCCTACTTATGGATGTTTGAATTGTATTGGATGTTGAATTATTTGATATCCCAAATATGTGATGCTTTGTGATATATCTTGTTCTGTGTTGTGATTTGTGATCTATTTATCTATGATATGAATATCTATGATCTGTGAATTAAAGAGAAGCATAATAGTTTATACCGCTTATCAAATACATGGTTATATTTGATCTGTGATGGTTGAATGTTGTTGCACTATTGTGTTAAACCCTTGGACTACACAATACACGCACAAATGTGGATTTCACGTGGAAATCAGTTAAGTCACATATTTTTATCAAATTTGGAAATTGAATTTTTGAATCCAAAATAGTTTTGGAATTGGAATTGAAAGTTTTTGAAAATGAGTTTCAAAAATAAAAGTTATTTTAAAATAACTTAATAAAATTTAAATTTGAATAATTTGATTTAAAATTTGAATTCAATATTTTGAAATTGAATTCAATGATTTGGGAATTATGGTCTAAAAGATTTTACAAGTGTAAAAGGTGTTTATATGGGTTTTAACCATTTAAAATATGGTTTTGGAAATTTAAATTTAAATTCAAGTTTTTACTTGGATGGCTTTAACCTGTGTAATTGTAACCAGATTTTCCCAAAACGAAAACTATCCGTTTTCAAATAATAATAGCTTTCATAAAGTGAAAAGATTTCCAAGTTGTATCGAAATATTTCAAGTTGAAATGAAATTGTAAATGGTTTGGAAAAACTATGAATTAACCTTTGTGACGATGATTAAATCTTGTTTTGAGATAAAAGAGTATTTCAAATGGTGTATTCTTTATATTATAAAAGTCTTGAATTGTGAATAGTTTTGAAAGCTATAAATTAAATCTTGATTTAAATATTTAATGGGTTAATCCAATTGAAATAGAAATTGATTTGAAAATTTATAAATGGATCTTTGTGAAACTAGGTGAACTTTTTGAAGCGAATCTTTTGTTTAAAGATTTAAAATGGTAATTTGTTTAAACAATTTAAAGGAAAGGATTTGGGTAATAAGTTGTGACTTAATTGAAATCCCAATATTCATATGTTTTAAAAATATTGTGCTCACTATTCGGTTTAGCCGGGAAAGGACCTTTGTGTCATATAACCCATTCCGAATAGTGATACGTCGTGAATGGACATTATTTGAAGACCGGTGTTAAAGACCGGGTATTTTCGAAAATGAAAGGACAACCTGTCGAATGTCTCTGCACCAGTTGCTCCGGTATAGAGATTTATATCACTCTTCTTGTGATGGGAAGTCCGGACGTGATTAGTGAATATCCGGATTGCAAGGGCTTCTTCGGAAGTGCCTTCGGTTTTGTTCGAACCCGGAACAGACTTGTATGGTTGTATGTTTGACATTACACTTTGAGATATAAAGCTGATTTCTTTCAAATTCATTTCTGTTGGTGGCGGAGAACTTATTCTCTTAGCTTAACACCCTTCTCTGAGACGTACGAGCTCAGAGCTTATGTAGTTGAAGGTTATCAGTAATATACTCCCAATTTGGTAGTATGGCATGTTGAGTGTAGCTGTGTGTTGATGGTCATTTGTTGATCATTTGTGATCAAAGCATGGCTTTGTGAAAAAAGCGTAGCTTTGTGGACGAGACTTCGTTGAGCCTCACAACCCGGTAATGGTCGAAACAGGAATGTTGCGGCAAGGTTTTAGGGGTCGCGCCCCTAGGGTATGTCATTTCCTTCTAGATAAAAGGTGATATCATGGTATGGAGCCCGGATATTTTACCTATGTTGATGCAGCAAATTTATCATACTTTGTGGTTGTTGCTTTGTGGTTGTTGCTTTGTGGTTGAGGATCCTCGGATAAAGGTCGGTAACGACCGGGGGATGGCATAGCTCGTGTGTTAGCTACATAGTTACATCTGTACAGCGTGAGGTAGCGTCGGCCTTGTGTTTGCAGAGATCCGGTTAGGTTCTCGGGGCGTCTTTCCAGAGGCGTTTCCATTTTGGTGTAAGGAAGTTCCTTTGCCTGACCATTTGTTGGAAATCCAAAGAAACAATACGAGCCTTGTACGGTTCTAGTTGTATAACCTGCTATGGAATGTGGCGGTAACCTGCTATTGAACATAGTAGCTATAGTAGGCATAAGTGTGGAATGCCTATGCTGGCAAAGATTAATATTATACTTTCAAAATGTTTTCCACACTATGCACTAATAATAATATTAAAGTGATTGTGTGTATCAAGCATGTTTGACTATCTTAAGGAGAAATCTCCTCCAATTCTGCGTTTGCATTGTGTGTATGGCGGGAGGCCTTATGGTTGTTTCATTTTCCAAAAGCATTGCGGATGTCTTTTACTTCCTTTGTTGTTGTTTTAAAGATAATAACTGTTTTAAGTTCTCACACCAGTCCCATGAATGACCTTGAGTTTATTGTTCCTTTCCTAAACTCTGGGTGCCCACCAATTTCCACACGGGCAGTCTAGAGTCAGGTTATCAGGTCATTCTGGATTTCAGGAGGTGCTGTGGAGCTCAAGTGGCGAGTTGGATGACGAGACGTATCACTTGTATATGATATTATTTATTCCGCTGTGTATTCTGTATGAGGACAAGTTTGTATAACTGTCCATTGATGTATTGTGTTGTATATTGACTCTGATGATGATGCAATGTATAAAATGTATAGTTCTTTGATTTAAAGATTATTCATTTATCTATTATATGTTAATCCGCTGCGATATGTGAGATTCTGATATTGTTTTTGTTGTTTCTTCTTTCTTTCTTTCTATCTTCTTCTACCTCTTCTTTTTAACCATAACAATTCGGTTTTCCGGCATTCGATTGCTCGGCAGTTGATACAGTGGACGTATTAATGTCGATTTTCGGAAGTCGAAAATCTCGAGTCGTTACAATTCACTACTGTTGCTGGGAAATAATAAGGGTGATGATTGCAGCATAATCAGTATCATTTTCGAGTTTCTGTGTGATGGATTTGCTACCATAATAAATTGAAAAATTGAAGTTTTGTTGTGAAAAACAAAATTAAAATTAAAATCCAAATTGAAATTGATGAATATAAGTGAAACGAGTTTTAGACTTATAATATGAAATAAAGATTTTAGCTTTGGTAAAGTTAAAGAATTTGAGTTAGCATAGTAAATATATGATGTGAATTTAACTAAAGGAAGGTTAAATAAATTGAATTGGATTTATAAGTGGAAATTTAAGTTAAGCTAAACAAATAATGTTTAAAAGGAATATAACTTAAGTGATGTTAAATGAAGTTGATTTTGGTGTCAAAGTGAAATAACAAAGTGAATTAAATGGATTTGAACTTGAGTTATATAAAGGAGATTCAACCTTATTTGTAAAATGAATTATAAATTGAATTGAACTAATGGATTGAATGTTAATCAATCGAATGTAAGTAAATTGATATGGAATAATGGATATAAGTGTTAATTCATTAAAAGCTAATAAATTGTAAATTGAATGAAAGCCAATTTAATATTAAACCAATTGGAATTAAAAATGTTGAACCGAATTGAATGTGAAGTAAAGTAAATTGAATAAATTTGGTTGTGTTGAATATACATTGGTTGTTAGATGGTTGTTAGTTGATTGTATATAATTCATTAAGTATTAATGAAATTTAATTGATAAAAATTGAAAGCTATGTAATTGAATTTAAATTGAAAGTGAATCAACTTGAATTTAAATTAGTGAATGTAAACTAATTGAAAATTAATAAATGAATGTCGTTGTATATGAATTGGTTGTAAACAATTACAAGCGATGTCGAAATTATATAAGTTACTTATAAACCTTGTTTAGTATGCAATTCTTTTGATATGCATGTGTTGTAGTTGTTTAAAAGAGTAAATTGTTAATAACTTTATATATATGTCACTTACATATTTAAATTGAGTAAGTATAGGTGCCGTGGCTGCCGTTCGGCTGGTTGGGTCGCGCTAAAATGCTTAAATAAATAACTGCTTTGCTTAAATGCTAAAAAGGTACGCCTACGCAATAAAAATAGGAAATATGAACAGTTTTTCTGCTTTTCCGACCGTGTGGGTCGATGTATATATATTTATATCTATTGTGATATTGCGAAATCTCCTCCGTACAGAGGAGACTCTGCCAAAATTTTCCGTAAATTTTGGGAGTTAGAAATTTTTTGAACTTTTGGAAAATTTTTGTTAAGGAAAAGTCGTTTTCCCAAATTGTAATAAAACGTAGGAATTGAACTAGAAAATGGAAACCATTGTTTTGGTTGAAGTTAAAGGTTTTGGAAAAAGTGAATATAAAATTTTCACTAAGTGGATTTTTGAAAAGTTAATGGATTTGGGGCATTTTTCTTACTTTGCAATTTCGAGGACGAAATTCTTTTAAGGGTGGAAGATTGTGACGACCCAGAATTTCTGTCATTTGAAATTCAAATATTTAATTGATTTTAAATATTAACAAGTGAAATTTGTAAGTCGAATAGATTTTAAATTTCGAATACAGAGATTTAATTGGATAATTAAATCGATAATTTAATATTTGAAATTGTGTAAATAATTGGAATCTGAATTTTATGTGTATAAAAATGATGTATAAAGTTATATTAAATCATATTGGAGTTAGAATGATATTTGTGAACTTTTAAAATTGAATTAAAAGTTAAATTGTAGAAATTGAATATTTTAATATTTAATCGACTAGTAAAAATAGTCAATTTTCAAACAGTCTCGGATTTCGATGAAACCTATTTCATCGGATCCGCAATGTGAAATTATTGTAAGGTTTCAAATTTCGTGTCAATCGGACTTACGGTTTGTCCGGGGCAAGCCAAAACGCATAGAAATCGTTTTAACCGATTTAATTTAAAATTTGATCGTTTAATTCTGTAACTCGCACATATGATCAAATTAGCTTCCGAAACACGTTCCATTGTGTCCGGAACGCGGGTAAAACCTTATGAACGTCTGTCGGCACGTTTGATTTCGAGTTCGAAAATTTTCGGGATGAATAGTGATTTGGAATTTTCTATATAAGGACAACATTTTTCACTTTTTCACTAAACCCTTGGGCAAAGGAGAACGCGGCCGCCACTTCAACATTCAATGGCCGATATTTCCCATTTTCTTCCCTCGATTTCGTCCTATCCACACATTAATTCGAAAAATTTCCAACTAGAAGATTGTAGAGCTTCACGAGCTCTACGATTTCAACGACTGTGATCGAGTATTAAGCGGTGGATCACCGGCAGAATGGTGATGAACGTTCAACGTTCACATGCGAATTCCGAGGCCAAGATGCAGTCGAGTTCAACGTGCTTTTTGGTGAAGGTGGAGTGAAGCTCGGGCTTTCAAATGGAGGTGGCCGATCGTCATCATGATAAGAGGAGAGGTTGCGTCGAGTTAGGGTTTAGTGGCGGCATGGGTTATCACATACGTGATTTTCACGAAGGGGGAAGATGAAAGAAGGGGCGGCCCATATCTGAGGTAGAGAAATTGAACGGCCAGATTGAAAACAAGGTTTAAAAAAAGAAAATAAAATTGAAAATAAATTATATAAATTCATTCAAACTTTAAAATGATATAACTTTGTCATACGAGGTCCGTTTTTGACGAAACGACTTGCGTCGGGTTTGTTTTGTCGAGCACTACGCAATGGAGCTGGATTGGGATTAATTGGAGCTAGTTTGAATTTTGGGTAAAATTAAACGCGTGTTTAATTTTATTCGAAATAAAATACTGCAACCGTTATTGAAAGCAAGGTGAGAACTTCTCACTCAATCGAATTGTTTCGATTTAAATTTTAAATAGTTAGATTTAAAATTGCTTGATTGTGTGAATTGGATGATGATTGTCAATGGATGTGTTGAAATAGACCCTATACGCCGCATATTAAGCGGAGGTTGTTATATTAAAAACATATACCGCGATATTCCACCTTGAAGTGGAATTAGTATTATATATGTATTTGGAGTTGATTTCTCGCATTATATAGCGGATGAGACCCTATTGCGCTGCATAATAGCAGATAATATTTTATAAATCCCATATACCGCGATATTCCACTTCGAAGTGGAATTGGTATTGTGCTAACATCTGTGGATGCAGGGAAACAGGTTGGAGGGATCCAACTGGATTCCTCAAACATTTGAATTTATTTCAATGTTGTGTGTTTATTATTTATAATCTCCGTGTGATTAAATTTGTGAATTGGAATAGTTGAAGGCTACGGTTTAGCTGGATATATTTTTGGTATCGTTGGATACTATAAATAAATAAAATTGGATTTTTAAAATTCAAGTTGAAAGTTATTGAAAAAAAAATTTATTTTAAGAATTGGATAAATTGAAAAGGAGTTTTAAAAGGATAAAAGTTTTATTTTTGAATCATATTGAATTAAATTCCAAATTACGGGAAAAGGGCTTAATAAATGGATTTTGAATAATATTATTTATAAGTTGAAGAATTTATTTAAAATTTGGATTTTTAAATAGATTTGAAGAGATAAAGAAATTTATTTTAAAAAGGAAATAATTTGGAAATTCGTTGAAAATTTGATTTGGTGTTTTGAAATAAATTTGAAAATCAATTTGAAATTAATTGATTATTAATTTACCATAACTAGTAAAATTTATTTATAGAAATTTATCTAGAAATTTATCTGATTTAAATTAATCAGATGATTAAATTGATCCTATCTATGGATGTTTGGATTTTATTGGATGTTTAATTGTTTGATATCTCTGATATGTGATGCTTTGTGATATATCATGAGTTGTGTTGTGATCTGTAATTTGTTTATCTGTGATATATATATATATATATATATATATATATCTGTGATCTGTGAATTAAAGATAAGCGTTATAATTTATACCGCTTATCAACTATATTTCTGTGTTCTGATCTGTGATGGTTGGATGTTGTTGCACTATTGTGTTAAACCCTTGGACTATATAATACACACACAAATGTGGATTTCACGTGGAAATCGGTTAAGTCACAGATTTTTGACAATTCTAAAGATTGAATTTTTTTGAATCTAAAATAGTTTTGGAATTGGGATTGAAAGTTTTGAAAATGAGTTTCAAAAATAAAAGTTATTTTAAATAACTTAATAAAATTGAGATTTGAATAATTTGATTTAAAATTTGGATTCAATATTTTGAAATTGAATTCAATAATTTGGGAATTTTGGTCTAAAAGATTGTACAAGTTATAAAAGGTGTTTATATGGGTTTTTAACCATTTAAAAATATGGTTTTGGAAATTTAAATTTAAATCCAAGATTTGTACTTGGATGGCTTTAACCTATGTAATTGTAACCAGTTTTTCCCAAAACGAAAACTATCTGTTTTCAAATAATAATAGCTTTCATAAAGTGAAAAGATTTCCAATTTGTATCGAAACATTTCAAGTTGAAATGAAATTGTAAATATTTTGGAAAAACTATGAATTAACCTTTGTGAAGATGATTAAGCTTTATTTTGAAATCAAAGAAGATTTTAAAAGGTGTATCTTTTATATTATAAAAGACTTGAATTGTGAATAGTTTTGAAAGCTATAAGTTAAATCTTGATTTAAAGATTTAATGGGTTAATCCAATTGAAATGGAAATTGATTTGGGAATCTGTGAATGAATCTTTGTGAAATTGGGTGGACTTTGTGAAGTAAATCTTTCTGTTTAAAGATTTAAAATGGTAATTTGTTTAAAACATTTAAAGGAAAGGATTTGGGTAATAAGTTGTGACTTAATTGAAATCCCTATATCCATATGTTTTAAAATATTGTGCTCACTATTCGGATTAGCCGGGAAAGGACCTTTGTGTCATATAACCCATTTCGAATAAGTGATATGACGATATGGATCACATTGAAGACTGGTGGTGAAGACCGGGTATTTGTGAAAACGATAGGATGACCTATCGATTGTCTCTGCACCGTTAGCTACGGTATAGAGATTTCCTTTGTGATGGGAAGTTCGATCGGGATTGTGAATACCCGGATTGCAAGGGCTTCTTTTGAAGTGCCTTCGGTTCTGTTCGAACCCGGAACAGACTTGTATGGTTACATGTCTGACATTACATTTTGAGATATAAAGCTGATTTCTTTCAAATACATTTCTGTTCGTGGCGAAGAATTTATTCTCTTAGCTTAACACCCTTCTCTGAGACGTACGAGCTCAGAGGTTATGTAGTTGAAGGTTATCAGCGATATATTCCCAATTTGGTAATGTGGCATGCTGAGTGTTGTTGTGTGATGATTATTTATTGATCATTTGTTGATCAAAGCATGGCTTTGTGAAAAAGCGTAGCTTTGTGGACGAGACCTCTTCGGACCTCACAACCCGGAAATGGTCGAAACAGGAATGATGCGCCAAGGTTATGAGGGTCGCTCCCTTTAGGGTATGTCATTTCCTTCTGGAAAAGGGTGGTATCAGGTATGGAGCCCTGGTATTTAACCTATGTGGTTACTCCAATCTCATTTACTGTGTGATTGTTGTATTGTTGAGGCACCTCGGATAAAGGTCCGAAAGGACCGGGGGGTGGCATATTCGTGTAGTAGTTACCTAGTGTAAGAGGTAACCCGGCCTTGTGTTGGCAGAGAGCTAGTTAGTTCTCGGGACGTCCCGCCAGAGGCGTACCCATTGGCAGTAGGAAGTTCCTTAACCTGACCATTTGTTGAAAATCCAAAGAAACAATACGAGCCTTGTATGGTTTTAGTTGTATAACCTGCTATGGAATGTGGCGGTAACCTGCTATTGAACATAGTAGCTATAGTAGGCATACAATAATGGTTGTATGTTGGCTAAGATTAATATTATATTTTTCAAAATGTTTTCACACTATGCACTAGTAATAATATCAAAAGAGTTTTACATTTGCGTAGTAAGCATATTTGACTATCATAAGAAGAAATCTCCTCCAAGTCTGCGATTGCATTGTGTGTGTGGTGGGTGGTCTTATGGTAGTTTCATTTTCCAAAAAGCATTGCGGATGTCTTTACTTCCTTTGTTGTTGTTTTAAAGATAATAACTGTTTTAAGTTCTCACACCAGTCACCATGATTGACCTGGAGTTTATTGTTTCCTTTCTAAACTCTGGGTGCCCATAATTTTCCACACGGGTAGCCTAGAGTCAGGTTATCAGGTCATTCTGGATTCAGGAGATGCTGTGGAGCTCAGTGGCGAAACGTAGCATTTGTATATGATATTATTTATTTCGCTGTGTATTCTGTATGGGGACAAGTTTATATAACTGTCCATTGATGTATTGGGTTGTATATTGTTGTTGTACACTCTGATGATGATGTAATGTATAAACTGATATAGTTCTTTGATTTAAAGATTATTCATTTATCTATTATATGTTGTTCCGCTGCGATATGTGAGATTCTGATATTGTTTTTGTTGTTTCTTCTTTCTTTTTGTCTGTCTTCTTCTACCTCTTCTTTTTAACCATAACAATTCGGTTTTCCGGCATTCGATTGCTCGGAAGTTGATACAGTGGACGTATTAATGTCGATTTTCGGAAGTCGAAAATCACCGGAGCGTTACAGTAAGCGAACACATTATAAATGGTTCTAGTAAGAAGACAGTATATTAAGAGAAAAGCATTTGTAATTAGTGCAGTCTAGGCCGAAGAGTTGAATAATAGAAAAATATGAAGTATGAATATAAAAGAGGTTTGATTTGTTGTAATTAGATTGGGATTTGATATATTTTAATTCATTGGAATGAAAACGGATAACAATATAAGTTTCTATGAATCAATCAAGTTGTAGGTAAAGGTGTTTTGTTTGAAATAATAAGAAATGCAAATGTAAAGAAAGAAATGTACAAAACATGGAAAATCTCGTATTTTGTACTGTCTATTTCAATAAAGAAATAAAGTACAATTCCTTGTAATTTCACACAAAATACGAATTTTGTTTTAAATGATTCATAGAGAATTATAGCATTAACAATTTCTTTTGAAAGGGGAAGGTAGTTCCAATGCATTAAAGTATAGGATCCTTAAGTATAATAAAAAGTGCAATAATTAGAAATTATGTAGGAGATTATGAAAAGAAATTGTGCTAGTAATCTAATTAGAAGCAGCATAAGAGATTAAAGGCAGAACAAAGGAAAATATACATTTTCCATTGTTATGTTCGTTTCAAATATCTTTTGAAAAGTCTCCCTTTCGTGACATTAGGGACTCCATGAAAGATTGGAAGTGGAGATAAAACGAAACGATGGAATGAGAGTGTTCTTATCTACTCAAATTTTACTGTTTAAAAATATATAAAAAGTTGTTTTGAAAAACTACAGAGTGTAATTTTAGAAAAGAATAGGTTGGTGAAATGAATAGGTTTTGAAAGAAAAACTTAATAAATAGTTTGATTAGAAATCCCAGTTTTTAAGAAGTAAAGGTTAAAAAGATCTTTAAAAAGAAAACGTTGATTTGAAAGAAAAAAAAGAAACTTTTAATTAAAGTTTTGTTAACATTCTTTCTTAGGTTTGATGAACAAGTTACATTCAAATATTGTAAATTAAAGTTCATAAATGGGTTAAACACCAAGTATTTTTGAATTTAATGAAGGTTTGAGGTTGAACTTTTAAAGACAAAGGTTTTGAGATTGAAAGTTTCAAAAAATTTAAAGTGTAACGACCCGTAAATTTAACTGGTTTTAATAATATAATTAACTGAATTTTTGTGAAATTTTAAATAATAAAATTTTGAAATAAAAATTTAATCTTTGGAATACATCTACTTAAACATAGCAAATGATATATTTTCATCTAATAATATGGAAGTTTATTCTATTGTGTAATTTTATTTAAATTTAAACCAGTTAATATTTTATGATAATAAAATATTTCTCAAACCTGAATATTTTTATATAATAAATTTGTTTATTTTCTTCTGAGTGAGACGTCATATTTCGTTTTGTCAAATTTGGACTTCTCTAACTCCGTTTATCTTATTTTCTGAAATTTGGCATCATTTTCAGTAGCGGAAGTTTGAGTTTTTATAATTTGATCGTATTAGTGATATCTGTGTGCCGTTCTATTTGTCTCGTCGTGCTGATCACTATGGTATATTCATTTCTGTATTTTAAGATCCGGTACGCGACGGAAGTAATAAAATGTTCGTTGTAACAGTACCATAAATTGTGACTTTATTTTTTCCTTCCGTTTCAAATTTGAAAACTTACAGTCCAAAAACCAAAATAAATTGCTTTAAATCTTTCAACTGAATTGTTGCTCGTGACAGTTACCATTCCCTTTGCTTTATATTATTGGGGTACTTTTCTTGTATGTTGCCTCTTTCTCTCCCTTAGTTTCTGTTCATACAAAAGTATATATTATTATTTATATATTGCTTGCAGCTGCCTTCTTTTTAGTTGAAACCATTGTTCTGAAAACCGAACCTGACCCAGGTTCAACCGTAGAGAACCACGGACCATCAGCCAAGAAGGCCCGAAAAGCATTTGAACCGTTGATCTGCATGGACCATTCAAAAACCGCAAAAGCCGGCCCAAACCGTCGGCCCAATATAAATTAAACCGGGTTCTAAATTTTGAAATAAGGATTCCAAGTTTTAAAAAGACATGCAGGTCAAACTTCAAAGCCCACGAGGTGGATTTCCAGCAGTTAATGAATTAATAGAACGAGTAGACTATACATATAGAGGAGTGGACAATTTTTTTTTCATTTTGCACGATGTGGGATAAACATCCTTGCTTTTTAAACATCAATTTTACTTTTGTTAGTTCCCTGCTGGTGTTAAAGTAAAACCAACTAATATTATGAACAACATCTTAGGTTTCAAACATGCTGAAGGTAACTGATTTGCTTTTTAAGCATGTATTCTTAAATATTTAAAACTTTTAGGCTAAAAAAGTTATAAAATAATTTTTCAGCAAAGCTTTTTTACCATAAATTTTTTGGAAATTATTATATTCATATGTTAATCTAGATTATGAAAAGAAAAAAAAAATGCACGGTTTTAACGGTCCGACCGGTTGAACCTCCGGAACCTTCGACCCTGGACTACCACGGTTCTATCCACGGTTCGGTCTTCAAAACTATGGTTGAAACCCCTGCTCATATTCTTTCCTCTTCCACTCGAATAACCCATCTTTACCTCCTCTCTACTTGTTCTTACTTTTCAAATTGAAGCTTGTATGATACAATATTTTCATTTATTAAAAAAAACAAACCTGCTTGCATCTATTTGAGAAACAGCCACACTCCCGCATCTCCTCACCCAAGCAAACGACCAACCGCATCCCCCTCCTCCCCACTGGACTCGGGAACCCCGATCTCCACCTTTAGCAATTACCCATTCGCCATGGTAACCGCACACCCTCCATCCCCGCCTCCTCAGCCATAAGCCTCCCACCAAGCACCATAGCAGTTCATGCCGAGCCCAGTCGGCTTCGCCCATTCGCCAACGTGCAGCCTATCTCGAGCTCCCCTCTTTTTCCCTTCGGCCGCCTGTCAACCATGCTCTGAAACCCATCTCACTCGTCCAGTTTTCTCCTCTTCGTGTTACATATATTTGGTACGCATATTTTTATAATAAATGTATGTTTATACATATTATTATGTTATTGATTACTATATATATATGATAAAAGAAGTTGTAGCTTTATGTAGTTATATAGATTTTATAATATTTCAGTTACAGTACTATATATATATATGTTGGTTATAGTATTTTATAAGATACAATGTTATATATATGTATAAGTCTACAATATTATATATAGTATAAATTATATAAGTATGTTTGCAGCATATATAGTTACAATAATATGTATACAAGGTGTCATTTTGTTTTTGAAGTGTTTTAATATATGTTATGTATATTGATGTTAGTGTTGTGAACTGTGTACATATACTATAAAATTTTGTTATAGTTATACATATGGAATCAAGCATGAAAGCTATATAACCTATTATTTATACAATAATATAAGTTTAAGTATTACGTAAAGTTTGTTAGCATAGTTTCAATTGTTGTTGTGTATAAATATTTATATGAAGCTCATTTGTTTTATAACTAGTATATTAATAGTAGGTATGTCTGTATATAACTAAAGTTAGGCATATTGCTATATATTATGTTAGAGGATAGAGATATATTAATGTACGTATGTGTTGTCTGTATAGTATGTCAGTTATATATATTATTACCTTTACAAGTATTTTATTTATGCAAGTTTTAAGTGTTTATGATCTATTGCATATATATTAGTTATATATGTTAGATTTTATAAAGTATATGCATGCTAGTTATAAATATTTATACAGTTGGTATGTATAAATTTTGTTAATATAATATTGTTTAAATATATATTATAGAGATTTTGGGTATATGTTTTCTTCATCTTTTAAATTTTTGGTTTGAGAAAAGTTTATGCTTTGACTTAAATTTAAATGTTATATGTAAATATGTATTTAAAAAAAATTGAATATTTGTTTAAGGAAAATTTTAATAATAATACTATAATATACATTTTGTTTCCGATATATCAAACTGATTTTTGGGTTTTTGATTTTCAATTTATCAACTTTGTTCGTCGAACTTGTTTTCATCATGCTTTGCTTCGAAATTCGTGTTTGGATTCGTAACTCATTTCATCTTCAAAGTCCTCTAGCCTCGAAAGGTGAGCAATCACTCACGATTAACGTTCTTATATTTATTAAATTTGATTTCAATCGAAATGACAATTGAAATATGCTGCTAAATTGAACTGTTAATTTTTAATTGCTATATATGATATGCTATTATCTGAAATTGTTCACCTATGGGATATGACACTATATCCTATTATTTATATTTTATTTAA
The DNA here is from genome assembly GCA_030737815.1 of Allium fistulosum. Lineage (NCBI taxonomy): Eukaryota > Viridiplantae > Streptophyta > Magnoliopsida > Asparagales > Amaryllidaceae > Allium > Allium fistulosum. Next base: position 298,089,263 of record CM060908.1, on the reverse strand, counting down.
TTTGTTATTGATGATATATCTCTTTTGTTGATATGTTATATTATTATGATAACTGTTCTCACTCTGCATGTTCCCCGTTAGTATAAAATTCTCTATGGGTTGAAATGATACATACCCGAACGATCTTGTAGAATAGGAGAAAATCGTTATGGGTTGAAATGATAAACCCAAGCGATTTTCATTGAATTGAATTTGGGATTGCGGGTTGAAAAGATATATACCCGTATATATTTAAATTGCGGATTGAAACGATAAATATCTGTATCACTTGACCATAGGATAGAAAATTATATACAGGCACCGTTGGTCTATATATATATATTTTGAAAATGATTTCCAAAGTTTTGAAAAGAAATATATGTGGTTTTAATAAATATTGAATTTAAGATATAATATCTTTAATATAGATTTTATAATAATTTTAATAAATTAAGTTGGAAAGAGAAATAAAAATTTATTTGAATTTTTCTTAAATAAAACCGATTTGAAACTTATTAAATTTGTGATTTTAAAGATATGATTTATAACTTGATTTTGATTTATAGTCATTAAATGAATATTTCAAGTAAATAAATTGAAGGGAATATTTAGTTTACATAAATTGTAATTTAAGGTTTTATTTAAATGATATTGGATTGACTAAGTGAATTTTCAATATTAAATAATGGTAAGGTTGAATTTGAAATATAAATGAATTTAAGCTTTGAAATCTATTGAAATTGAAATGGTTTAAATTGTAGTTTATATATGTATTCGAAATCGATATAAATTTTTAAATGGTTTGAACTAAATTGCAATTGGCGAATTGAGATTTAATCAAATTGAATTTTGGATTCGAGTTGATCTGAATCGATTTGTGAAATTTGAGAAACTATTTTATTATATAAAGTATTTCAAAATATATTTAAAACTATTTTAATATTTTACTTTATAAATTAATTAAATATAAACTATTTTAATTTTTAACTATTTTCAATATACTAATTATTTATTTTATAAACTATTTTGTTATATAAACTATTTTATTATATAAACTATTTTATTATATAAACTATTTTATTATATATAATATTTTAATATTTAAATTGTTTAAGTGGGAGTAATATGATTTCCAAGTGTTATGATTTCCAAGTGTTATGATTTCCTAAGTGTTATGGTTTCAAAAATGTTATAACTTCAGAAGTGTTAAAATTTTGGAAAGTATTCTGATTTTGGAAATGAATATTATTTGAGTGAATAATGATATCGTATTGATATGGTTTTGAAATAGATATGATATTTTGGTTTTGAAATATGATTTGAAAGAAATGACCACTGTGTTATAATAACGTTTGGTTGTTAAAGAGACCGAGATCGGATATTGTCATACTCTCTACCAATACCAAAAACCACTTTGACAACTATGTACGTGGTGGAGATTTCAGAATGAAGTAGGATGGTTTGGTGACGATTCTGTATGGTATTTACGTAGCCCTGACTCCCGGGAGTCATCTTGATGCAGCTAAAACAGGAGCCACGCCGGGCCAAGTGAGGTCATTACTCCTATCGAACAAATTTCTTCGATACTATTTTATTGCTTTTGTGATTTGATTGAATGCACCCTTTGATTTGGGAGTGCGTCACGAGGTGGGCGGTAGTAGCTGCTATGCGTTACCACCAGTCCGGATACGCAAACGGTATGTCTACCCTGGCATTGCCTCGAGTTCCGTGTCGCATGCCCTATCGCGCCTTCTACGAGTTTGTTTTGTGTCATACCAATGGAGTGCTCCCTGATAGCCCACCTATAGGTGGAGTTTACAGTATCTGTATAGACTACGGCATTATAAAAATGTGTTAAGGGGGATATGGGTAACGCCTTAACGCTATTTTAATAGTTTACTTTACTATAGACATATTATAATAGCGTATATTACTACATAGTAGATAGTTCCACGGATCCTTAGAGGATGGTTATCACAAACATCCTTTGAGTTACTTGTATTTCAGTTGATATTTCACTTGAGTTGGATTTATTAATATAAGAATGTTAATCCTGACTCGAGTGTTTTGTGTTTTGCTCTACGCTCGGGTCAAACTGAGTGTCACAGCATTTGAGACTCACCTTTAGAGTTGGATCATCACCTAGAGGTCTATCCGTATCTATTAAGCTTTCAGCTATCTAGTGTTTTTGTTCAGATTTGTCATCTGTTTGTATTCGAGACTACATTGTATTTGGAAAATTCTGTTGTATTTTATTTCAAACTCTGTTGTTTATATAATAGCTTCATGAACTACTATTTATCTATTCCGCTGCTTATTGTTATATTACTCTGTGTCTATGATTCTTTGATTATTTATTTACTGTATATGCTAAGTTTTGCCAAATATAAATAAACAATATGATATTTTGAGCAATTCAAGTCCGACATGTGCGGATGCGAATGACACAAAATACTGGGTTGTTACATGAAGTTTCTAATTTTTGGAAAAAAAATGTAAAGACCAAACCTAAATTTTAAATATGGAGTGGAAAGGAATTATTGCCTAGGGAAGATGGGTAAAGGATAAGACTATGAAGAAGGTAGGAATAATTACTCTTGAAGTGGTTATAAGAAACCTCGTAGAGCGTAAAGGATTATGACAAAAACCTAAGAATACTTTATTAGACATGAGTGCAAGATTTGGGAATACTATCAAGGAATTTGGATTATAATAAGATGGTAACAAAGGATTATGATGTGACAAATACTCATGGAATATATTGGCAAACTCAAGTTAAGATATGAGGTCTGTAGAGGGATGGCATGTTGCAAGGTCCTTTTAATTTGAATATGAAGTGATAGATTCACAACATCGTTAGTGTTAGTTGATGTTGTAAGGTAGCTTCCCGCGGTTGTTCTAGTTAGGTTGGGTTATTAGCATTATTTCTCTTTATTAGGGGTAAAGGCGCATACGTTATTATAGGAAATGTTCATTTTATTCTGTTCTCAATGTGGACCATAATGTTATGGGAAAACAATAAGATAAGGAAATTTCAGAAATGATAGATAGCTAATACAAATGAAAAGAAAATAGTAAAGATTAGAAGTTAAGAAATAAATTAAGAAAATTTATTAAATTAACTAATAAAATGGAAATGAAATAACATCGACAAATTTCATCAAGCGAATGACAATGGAGGAATGTTGAGTAGTCAGGGGTCAATGTCCCTATACCTCAAAGGCTGAAATTTATAATTTAACTTGGTTTCTATTGTAAATAAAAGAAAAGCTTTTCAAACTTAAAATTTCCTGCGTAAATTAAAAGAAGTCCACAATGGACATTGGATTCTTGACTAAACCCTGCTTACTTAAGATGTGGAAACTTGTGTTTTGAAAAACCTATAAATATGTATACTTTTGAAAAATGAAATATCTCTGCAAAAAGTTTTGAAATATTTCAAGTTTAATTTTTTATGAATATTTTAGAAAGTAATATAAAAATATTTTTGAATTGAAAAGGGCATAAATTTTCAAATTTTGAAAATGCCATATACTTGACGTTGGGGAATACTTGACATTTTAGTTAGTAAGGATTTAACTATATATCATAAGTGGTAGTAAAATAAAATATGATTAGAAACAATGGTGAAAGTTGTTATAGTTAGAGAATCACTTCTCCATATCTTGTTAGTAACCAAAAAGTTGATTTTTGAAATAACCCTTGTTTTAAAAACTTAAAAAGAAATTGACTTGTGCAAACTGTACATGAAAAAGCTGGAAAAGAAACGGGGGAAAAAGAGAAGATTCCAATATACAAAGGAAATGGGTATATAAGAGAAGGATGGAAATATGAAATTTTCCATTTAGACCCTTTCCTAACATAAGAAAATAGACTTAAAAAACTGGATTTTTCCAAATTTGAAGGTTAGCAATGGTGTGCTAGGATTTTGGATGGTAGAAATTGGATGCAAAAATTGGTTGAACTATAATTCTATTTGTAGAAGTATGGGTAAATTTGGATAAAAAATTGTTTTTGATTTTTGAAGAAGTTGCATTCATATAGAACTAGTAGTATATTCAGGATGTTAGCATTATATTTTCGAAATTGGTTTAAAAGAAATTATTCATATAGGAGGTGCCCATTAGAATTTATTGCTCATGCATATCATATGTATAGTGATGCATTGTGCACATGTACATGAATTGTTGCAAAATTGGTTGCACATTAATTGATTGTTAGCATAGAATGGATGTGCATTGGTTTACATGATCCAACCCTTGTGGAATTTTAGGATGAAATTCTTTTAAGGGGGGAGAATGTAACACCCCGCGATTTTTGTGGTTATTAATTAAAATGAAAATTAATTAATTAATAAAAAACAATGACAAATGAAATTTTTCCAAATGTCAGAATTTGGCTATGAAACTAATACCATTGAATTCGTAACAATTTTCTGATCATTTTTCATATATAAACTTTTTCGATCGGAGTTCAAACCAAATTTTTATTAACATTTGATTTTCTGGAGTTGGAAATAAATATATGCAATTAAGGAAATAATTTGAAATTGTTTAATGTTAATTAAACACCGTTAAAACTAACTGTTGCTTGGCCGTTAAGTATTCTGGTTAGGGTATAAAGATAATGTTAATAAATGTTAATTAGTTAATTAATGGAAACAAATCAAAGAAATCAATCAACGATAAAAAGTGCACGAGAAATAGGTCGACCATGACCTTCCCTAGGTCGACCATGGGTGGTCGACCCATAGGTCTGTGATGGTCGACCCAAGAGCTTTTGTGAGCGACTGTGAATTTTGGCCGTATGGCCTAGATTTAATATAGCTCAATCCGATAGTTAATGCTGATTTGAAGCTCTATAAATATAGACCAAGGGCTTCACTTCCAACTCATAATTCTTTAGTAAACATGGAAGCTCTATCACTTTCCCTAAAATTCTAGATTTCATAGAGATAGATTTTATTTGCACGTATACACTTTGGAGAAGAATATAAGATGATAGAGAACATGAAATTAGTTCAAACCAAGTTGCTACATCGGAGGTAAATTATAAATCTGGTTTTAATTAATAAATTAAATCTAAATATCTTTTCTCTAATCCAAATTCAGATAGATTTGTATAATCATTATTTGTGGATTCAAATAGGGAGCCAAAACGGAGAATATAAATAACATGGTTTAGATCTGGAATAGATCTAGAGATTTAGGAGCGCTAATAAAAGGTAAGTGGGAAAACTTACATGTTTTGTAATAAAACTAGATATATTTCATTATAATCCATTTTGAAATATGCCTATTTCTAATTGATTAGAATTATAATTGCTAGTGCGTAATGATTAGAATTATAATTGTGCTTAATGATTAGAATTATAATTGCAAGTGCGTACTGACTAAAATTATAATTGCAAGTGTGTAATGATTAGAATTGTTATTTTTACGTCGGATGTTAATTTAATGGTGCGTAATGGTTAGGAAATTTATTTTTATTCGACGGATATGAACTGAATAAAATCTTAATGAACGCGTAATAATTAGTAACTTGCTTTTATTTGATGATATGAATAAAAATTGAAATAAGAAATCATTTAGATCTTTGGGATTTTGTGATATCTTAATGTATTGGAATTTGAAATGTTGCAAGTAGGCTTTCGCATATCATCAGGTTTAAAACGAACAAAAGTGTGATGTTTGGAAAAACAAGGAATGTCCGTATGAAAATACAAAGAAAGAGATGTACTAAACAAGGGAAAATTTCTATGTTTTCTAATGTCTATTTCAAGAGAAATTAAAAAGGCAATTCCTTGTCATTACAAACACCGCAAAAACATCTCCTCTTTTGATAAGATATGGAAAGTTACTGTGTTAACATATGTTGAATAGAATTTTAGTTTCAATGTATTAAAATACAGTAAATCTCAAGAGTTGAACATTAAGATAAGAGTGAAATAAAAATACCAATAAGATATGAAGTAACGAAACATGTGATGGAAAGTAATGAAAAGGTAATGTGAAGTTATTGGCAAGAATAAAAAGGAATAGAAAATGAAATGGAATAGAAATCAAAGTTGAAACTAATGAATGTGGTAGCAACGATATTGATAACTGAAAATAAGAAGCAGTAAATTAATTTGATGAAGAAAAAGTTAAACTCATAATAAAATAAAGACCTAGGGTTAGATATAAAAGATGTAGAGGCAACGAAGAAAGAGTAAGCAGAATGGATATACATGAATATTATATGTATAAATGCAGCCTCAGATAAGCATTTATGATGGGTGTGGATACTTATAATTCAATATATATATATAAATTATAAAAAAAGTAAACGACATGAGGTCATTAGAGTCGGTTGGAAGGTGAAAACATATCCAACCATAAGACCTGTGGAGAGTATACGCTTGTGTATAGAGTACGGGATACCCTCAGGTCATGTTAGTGCTTGAAACAGAAAACATAGGAAATTGGGCAGTCCGTTGGGTGGATGTCGAGGCTGGACAAGCACTTTAAAGTAGGATGCTTCAAATTTGTTTAGAGGAGGGTATTTCCTTGATTGCATCGAGCAATCTTAGAGGACGATGGTTGGGATCATATACTGTGCAATGCGTGTAGTACAAAAAATTTAGCGGTATGGTTGCATAGGTCGCAAGGCAGACATCAATCCCTTGAAATCAACAGGAAGGATTGGGTTAGACCTAGTCGATCGTCATCGCCTACCAAGGTCAATTCAGTTGGGTAATGCACTGTCATAGTTGTTTGCTAGTTTGTTTGATAGGGCAAGGCTAGATAACCCATAACGAGATTCCTTCAAAACATGGACGGGGTGGTTAGTAGAGCCAGTCCACGTTATAGGAAGTAGATAAAGTAGAAAATCCCCAAAGAGAATGGCTACATATGAAAGCCAACGTTAGAGGGCGGTGAAATAATTCGTCGGTGCAGCGCAATTGGATTTCCTCGAGGTATAAGATGGTGAGATCGTGATATGTTGAGGCGATGGATCCTGACAAGGTGCTGAACAAGAGATACTAGTGACGACAGTATCTAGATTTATCAGGGAACCATGGGATATATATATATATATAGTTATATACATAGATATAAATCTACGAAAGGTAGATAGGAACGATTCATTCGTGGATATGGAGTCGAGATAACTAATAAAATGTAAACAGACATAACATGAGATAATGAACAATCGGCATAAACTAGTGTTATGTTCACATTTCTCGCTTGATGGACTTACCATTATTACTTGACTTGGATTTTTCTTGGGTCTGCCTCTCTTCTTTGAAGCATTGCTGCTACTGTTCTTACCTACATTGGCTACAAGCTTGTAGGAGTGAACTATTTCGATGATTCCTTGCTCCTTGAGATCACTCAAGTAGCGAGAGATTATAACATCATGGATAGGAGGGAGATCTTTGTACTTGATGCTAAGTAGGCTGCAATAGCTAATTCGCTTAAACCATTTTTCTCCTTAAGTGATCCTATAGCAGCCACTAACATCTACAACAAAGCATGTTGAGAAATAAACATTTCGGTTCAATAGAATAAAAAGTACTACTCTATTCAGTTTCAATAAATATCCATTTCGAACCTTCATTTGTGTCAACAAGCTCTTTGCTTTTCCTATAAACAAGTTTTCCATCCTCTACTATTACTTCATACTCCAACCTCTCATTCTGCATTTTTTTAAAATAAAATTATTATAGATAATAAGCAAAACAGACTGCTAAAGGAAATTTGGTAGCCCTACAAGAAAAAAATTAAAAGGACAAAAACAATCCCTACATAGTTTCTAGAACTTAGAACACGCTGTTGATTTCAGCGTATAGGCGTAAACTACATATATATTAATGTAGTTTATAAATGTGTAACTGCAACATCAAGGTATTTAGATGTATGTAACGACCCGGTATTTTCAACCATTCGCATCCGCACATGTCGGACTTGAATTGCTCGAAATACCGCGTTGTAAATAAATTTTGGCAAATCTCAGAATATACAGTAAATAAATAAAATCACAGATCACAGACACAGAGTAAAATAATGCAGCGGAAGTAAAAGAAATAGTAGTTCATGAAGCTACTATGTAAATATCAGAGTTACATAAGATATAACAAAAGAAATAAAGTACAGCAGAAGTCTCAATACAATAACCAAGTACAGGCTGAATAGAACAACGGAACCGAAGTTGATAGAACAAGACTAGCAGATAATCTCCAGCGATTCAAATCTCCAGAAGGTGGAAATCCAAATCTATGAATACTCAGGCTGACCCGAGCGTAAAGCAAAACACAAAACACTCGAGTCAGGACAATATATACTTATATAATGTAAACCAACTCAAGTGAACTGTAATAAAGGTACAAGTAACTTAGAAGATGCTTGGGACCGCCCATCCTCTAAGGATCCGTTAAAATATCTACTATGTAGTAATATTCGCTATTAGAATAATGTCTAATAAGTAAAGTATAATCATATAGAAAATAGCGTTAAGGGGATGGAGAACCTTAACGCGGTCGAATCTTAAAATCATAATCGTAGTAAAGCTCGATATGGTAGGTGACACGGCACAACTAGGCAATGCCAGGGTAGATATACCAATTACGCATCCGGACTAGTGGTGACGCATAGCAGCCACTACCGCCCACCTCGAACAACACACCCAAATCAAGGGTGGCCACCAAATCAATCACATGTAATAGAATGGTATCGAAGAAGTGTGTCCGATAAGAGGTGCTACCTCCTTGGTCCGTCAATCGCTCATGTTTTAGCCACATTATGCCAACTCACGGGAGTTGGGTCCACGTATATACCTTAGGATCGTCGCCACCATCCTACTTCATTCTGGAAACTCCACCGCGTACACAGTTGTCAAAGTGGTTTTCTGTATCGACAAAGAGTATGTCCATATCCGATCCCGGTCTCTTTAACAACCAATCGTTATTATAACACGTGGTTATAACTTTTAAAACAATACTTTACTTCAAAATAAAATATCATTTCAAAACCATATATTTATCAAAATAAAGATTAAATCAATTCCAAACCATTTCCATATATTTAAAATATCATATCATTTCAAAACTTCATTTCAAATCATTTCAATATATCAAAATATCATATCTTTCCAAAACTTCATTTCAAATCATTTTAATATATCAAATATCAATCTTTCCAAATCTTCATTTCAAATCATTTTAATATAATAAAATATCATATCCTTACAAAACTTCATTTCAAATCATTTTAATATAATAAAATATCATATCTTTACAAAACTTCATTTCCAGAGAATGCTATAATAGACCTGAGTTCAATATTAGCCTATATGTTCAATTACAGCAACTACAACATTTCATAAATGCTGTAATAGCTCTTTTTACACAATTTTAGTTCAATTCAGAAACTATACCATTTCTGAGTGTTATTAAAAGTTAATTCCAGATTTTTAGTGTATTTCCAGCAACTAAATAACTTCAATTTAAAACACATAAACATTTTAAAAATCTTATTTTAACATTTAAATGTTCATTTACATATCATTTAACATATATCTTTTTCACAATAAATTTCTTATAATTAAATCAAATTTTCAACAATTTACTTAATAAATTTAAGTGTAAAAGTTTCCAATTATTCACATTTCAACAAATAACTTAACACTTCAAATTTAAATTACCATTTCACAAATTTAAATAAATTTCCAATTTTGTTTAATTAACTTAAACCTTTAATTAAAACCAAATTTCACATTTCCAAGTCAAGTTATATTTTAAAAGATCACTTTTAAACATTCATTTATTTAACCACTTAAACTCATAGAAAAATCAATAATACTTTAATAAATCGCTTAAATTCAAATTTAATCAAATTATCATATTTACCATTTTCCAAATATAATTAAATTTTCATTTTATTTATATAACTTAAATATCATTTTTAACCAAAATTCCAAATTCCAAACTTAAGTTATTTTTCAATAATCCAATTTAACCTTTCATTAATTACATTTTTAACTCATATAAAAATCAAAATTTCTTTATTTTAAAACATTTCAAAATCTATTTAAATCAAATTTCATAAATTTATATTTTAAAAATACTTAAAAATATCCAAAAACACTTTATAAAATAACCACGGGCCTGTATATAGTTATCTAACCTAGGTCAAGTGATACGGATACTATATCATTTCAATCCGTAGTTTACAAAGAAAAATCCGGGTTTTATCATTTCAAACCCGCAATCCCAAGTAAATAAAATTTAATTGAAAATCGTTCAGGCCTATCATTTCAGCCCATAACGATCTTCCCTTATTGTAATGCCCTAGAAATTCATGGAATCTTATTTTGGTTGGATTTTGAAATATATGAATTTATTTGTATAGGAATATATGGGATTAATTATGTGCAAGTGTGTGTGCATGTGTGCACGTGCACACTGATATGGCACAAGGAAGAACTCCAGATTTCCTGAATATAAAACAAGAATTAAAAAGCATTACAAACATGATTTTGTAACATGGATATTTGATTTCTGGAATTATATGGATCATCCCAGAGAATAAGAAAAGTAAGTTTTATTTTAAATCAGTAAACAGATTTTATTTAAAACCCAGGAATATATATATATATAAGCAAGTGAAACTATAACACTAAAATGGCAAAAGACAAATGGCAAGCAAAATAATTGCTTTAGGCAGAAAATAGAAAGGAGGATTTTTTTAGAAAATAAACAAGTAAACAATGTCACACAATTATCATGACTTGGTAAGAATATGATATATTCTAGAAAAGAAAAAGGAGAGGCAGGTCTCACATATGGCCGGGATATTAAAGGTAAAAAATAAACAAATTTGAAATGCAAAATGCATGAGTCTTGGCCAGGGTAGGAATGGGATTTTACAATGATAAAACCCTAGAAAACTTCTCTTATAAATCCAAGTATAAACCAGAAAAATCATTTGCTACCCAAAACATTTAAGAAAACAAAGAAGAAAATACTTACAAGCAGAAAAGCAAGTTTTGAAAAGGTTTCTTTTCTGGGTTTAGCAAGAGAAGCATTTTCTGTGAGTAATCTCACTAAACCCATGGCATTAAGTCCTGTTATGAGGCAGCCAAGCTTATGTTATTTTTCCATATATTGTTGATTTCATTAATATGGTTTTAATGGATGTTTTAATGGGTGTTTCTGAATGTTTTGATTGCTTTGATGTTTGAGTATTTTGCTCTGTTTGGTTACACCCAGAAATGTAAAAGTATGAAATCATGAAAGTAAATAGAGGATACTTGTAACTGGTTTAGATATGGCATGGGAAATATAGAAATCAAAATGTATATGAGTTGCATTACACTTGTGTAAGTGCTGAGGCTCAAATGAAAGATTCAAGGTTGCAATGGAAATATCCGAAAGTGTTGAACCCTTGATCAAATAGAAAACCCATGAGCCAGAAATCTTATTTAAGCTAGATCTTGAATTTAGTTCAAACATGGTTGCTTATGAAACAATAATAACCCACATGCCCAGTCTTTATTCCCAGTTGTAAATATTCCTGTATTTTCTTTAAGCCAAAATATTTGAAAATATGATTTCCTCTGGATAGGAATGTTAGCTTGTTTTTGAATTATGCTTGTGAGTTTTATAATTCATATACAATGTGATTCAGTCACCTAGCTATCTCATGATAGGATTAAACATGAACACTTAGTAAATAAACTAAGGATTGTGAGCCAAGAGGACTGCTGGAATGCTTGTTGTATTTAAAGTATGCAAGTTGGCACATGGCTTGTTTAAGCCCTGAGATCTTTGTGCAATAATGTGAATTATTTTATTGCAATATGTCCCCGTGATTCCTTTATGGCAGATGAGGCTAGGAATTAATTTGGTAAATACAACCTTAAATTGATGAAGTAGGAACTTGAGTTATTCCTAAGATGGTTGGTCTGGAGCTATGATAGTTCCTGAGTATTTCTATTTGAAATGTATGTTTACATGGTTGAAAGTGTGTACATAGTTAGTCTTAAACACTGATCATATATGCACAATACATCATAAACAAGTCAGGCAAATTGAACAAAGAAGCTATGCCCACTTATACAAAATGTTTATGTCTCACTCATTTACTTAATATCATGGAATTTTTTATATTGCTCATACCAGATCTTGTATCTGACCCTTGTTTGCTTATGGCATCTGGGGTGTCTCATTTAAAATGGGGCAGCCTCTAATGCTCTTTCAGGGAATGCTGGTTCTAAATAGGAAGCTACTATGGCTATTAAGAATGATTGGATAAGCATGCTAAATTAGAATTAAATAAGAACTCGGAAGGAATTATTTGCATGTATTCTGAGAAGCTTTTATAGTTATGCTTTGGTTGTTATGTAATTGAATGCTTGAATTTATTTAGTTTTTTAACTGAATCTAGTAATGTATTAAGTTTGGATTTACCAAAGACTTAGTTGAATCTATGCAAGAAAGTATATATTTGAGTATTATGGTGAAAATCTGTAAATGATATATGCCAGTAATTGAGAAATAGATATGTAAATATATACATATATTGTATTAGTTAATTTCAAGTTACTTAAAACTTTAAGTTTGAAGGTTAAAAATCTGAGTTTAACTAGAAGTAATATTTCAAGAATTTTGTGACAATATGCAGAAGTGTTTTGATAAAAGAAACAACATATTTGTACACTTTAAAAAGATATAAACATGTTTTAAGGGATTTTGCAAATGTCTGGTATCTGAATTTACATTGCAAAAGCCAGGCACTAATGTTTTGATGATCTAGTCATAAGGCTAACCCACTTCAAAAATAATGAGGTCTGGATTGATCAAGATGATCAGAGTTTTGGGTATAAAGGAAGAAAATACACTTTCTAAAATCTGAAGCTTTCTTTGCAAATGCATGAACAAAGACATTTTCAAATACTTGATCAACTCACATTTTATTTTGAATAGCTTTATTAGCCCAGAGAGTACAATACATCTAATATGCACACATATTATCTAAATACTACTTTTGTCAAATGACCATAGAATCTGGATTCTCTAAATCCAGTAAAGCAACCTGTAAATTAGATGCAAGCTGAGGTAACTCAGGGATTAGAGAATAAATTTGGTTAAGGAAAATACAACTATCTTGATTATGAAAGAATTACACAACTGACCTGGTAATAAGTAAAGAAATTTGTGATAAAATAACTTGTGTTGAAAATGATAAGTGAGTATATCATTTTCCTTTCCGACTTTAACCAAATCCCAAATAATTAAACTAAAATTTTGGTGGCTTGCTATATAATCTGAGATCACCTTACTGTCTCAAACTAACAGACAATAACAATAAGAATGATCAAAAATTAATAGGTATAGATTACACATGATTATGGGAATTCACTCCCATGACTCAAATATTAAACAAAGGTAAATGAGCTATGTACTGGTTGATTAGAAATTCAAATTCAACCAGGATGCACTCTTGCTTACCAACACTCTGATCCAAGCAAGAGGGTCGCATACATCTTCATATGTATGTGAATATATTATTAAAGAACTGATATAAATATATTAGTAGAAAATTAGGATCCTGGATAATTTAGTGGAGAGGTTAATGACTCTAGGAAATTATTGATGAAAACTTAAAAAAAAATTAGGTGAAATAGCTAGGGTCATTTCATTTGGTATCAGAGCTATGTTAAAACCGTACATAGCTAAGAATGATTGTATTGATTGATTGAAGTATTATAACCATATGTATGAACTGGTTGTTTGTTTGAGTAAAATAATAATACAGATAAAAAGTTATGGCAAAAGAAAAATGCTCATGATAAACTAACCCTATTTACCCCATACTCTAGTTATCCAATCATGGTAGGAAGAGGATCTCATCACAATGCAGGATCAAGTGCACCACAAATGCTTGATATGCAAGACTTTATGAGGGCTTTAAGGGATGGAGTAGGGCAGAGACTTGAGAACCCACATGAGGAACTTTCAAAACTGTTAAAGACTTATACCAATTTAGGAGGCAAGAGCTTTGAAGGGACTGAAAATGTGATGGAAATTCAAGCATGGTTGAGAACACTGGATAGAATTTTCAATGACATGCAACTGGATGATCAAAGGAAGAGGCAAGTGGCCTCAAGACAATTGAAAGGTGTGGCTTTAAGCTGGTGGGAGGTAGTCATAGCTGGGAGGATTGAGAATGAAATCACTTGGAATCAATTCAAGGAGATGTTGGAAGCTAGATTTGTTCAAGCATCAGCCAAAACTCTATTGCTTGAAGAATTCATCAGACTTAGGCAGGGATCCTTTAATGTGACTGAGTATACTCATAGGTTTGAGGGCTAGTCTAAGTATGGAGCTATGCTTGTGGCTGATGAGGCATCAAAAAATGATAGGTATATTAAGGGTTTAAACCCAGGGCTTAGTAGGGCTATGTTGCCATATGCAGATAAAATTTTTGATCAAGTCATTGATCTGGCCTTAAAATTTGAGCAACATGACAAGGAAAGGGAGAAGTATAAGAGTTTTAAGAAAAACAATAATAAGAAAAACAAGGGAAGGTATCACCCCTATGACAAAAAGAAGGAGGAGACAGAAAGCAAGAAAACCAATGATACTAAGACCACTGATACAAAGAGAAAAATAACATGCCATCATTGTGGAAAGGAAGGACATATCAAACCAAGGTGCCCAGAATTGAAGGGAGGAGCTTTCAAATGCTACCTATGTGGTAAGGAGGGACATATCAAGAGAAATTGCCCTGAGTATAAACAGCAAGGGAAGCTAGCAAGTTTGGAGAGCAAAAGCAAATCCATAGTAGAAGCTATTGCAGAAAACCATGGTCAAGTGGAAGGTACCTTATTTATTTGTACCCTACCTATATCAGTAGTGTATGACACAGGGGCAACACATTCTCTGATTTCCCATGAATTAGTTGCATTGCTTAAATTACATTGCATACTGGTTGAAACTCCTTTGTTAGTGCAAAGCCCATTGGGGAGTTCTAGTGTTTTAAACATGATTTGTGTGGATGTGGAATTAAACATAGGAGGAAATGTTTTTATTTCCAATTTATATGTTTTAAATTACCCAAATATAGGTATTATATTGGGTGTAGACTGGTTAAGGCAATACAAAGCAATAATTAATTTAGACTCATCCACCATATCATTACAAAATTCTAGAGGTCAAAGAATCAAAATTTTGTGTGAAATAGCCAAAGAAAGAAAATTATATCACTTGATTGACTTAAATAAGGATTCCAGTGAGCCTTCTATTGAAGAAATCCCCAAAATTAACAAATACTTAGATGTGTTTGGAGAGGTTAAGGGTGTTCCACACCACAGACCAGTGGAATTTCAGATTAGCCTCATACCAGGAGCCAGTCCAATTATTAAGAAACCCACTAGAATGGGGCCTAGTGAGTTGAAGGAATTGAAGAAACAGTTAGAAGAATTGGAAAGCAAAGGATTTATAAGACCAAGTAATTCATGCTGGGGTGCTCCAGTAGTGTTTGTAAGGAAACATGATGGTACTTTAAGAATGTGCATAGATTACAGGGAGCTAAACAAAGTCACTATAAAAAAAAAGTACCCCTTACCTAGAATTGATGATCTTTTTGATCAACTTAGTGGAGCAAAAGTATTTTCTAGATTAGACCTGGCATCTGGATTCCATCAGATGAAGGTTGAGAACTCAAGTGTTAAGTATACAGCCTTTAACACTAGGTATGGTCTATATGAGTTTCTTGTCATGCCATTTGGGTTGACAAATGCCCCATCATATTTTGTAGACTTGATGAATAGGATATTCAGGGATTATTTAGACAAGTTTGTATTGATTTTTATTGATGATATTTTGATTTATTCTAAAACAGTAGAGGAACATGAAAATCACTTACACCTTGTTTTGTCTAGATTAAGAGAAAAAGATTTAAAAGCAAAATTTTCTAAGTGTACATTTTGGAAAGAAGAAGTGCATTTCCTTGGGCATGTTATATCTGCCAAAGGCATTTCTGTAAACCCCAATAAAATTGTGGCAATCCAAGCATGGAAAAGGCCAAGCATAGTGGGAGAAGTTAGGTCATTTATGGGAATGGCAGGGTATTATAGGAGGTTTATAAAAGATTTTTCTAAGATGTCATCACCTCTTACCAACCTAACTAGAAAGAACCAACCCTTTATATGGACTGAGAAATGTGAACAAGCCTTTAGTAAAATCAAGGAGGCCTTAGTCAATGCACCAGCGTTGAAAGTACCAGAAGGAAATGAGGATTTAATTGTTTATACTGATGCAAGTGGTTCTGGGCTAGGAGCTGTATTGATGCAGCAAGATCAAGTTATAGCCTATGCATCAAGACAATTGAAGCCACATGAATCAAGGTATGCAACCCATGATCTTGAGTTGGCAGCAGTGGTATATGCATTAAAGCTCTGGAGACATTATCTTCTAGGTGCTAAGTTTATCTTATACACTGACCATAAAGCATTAAAATATCTCTTTTCACAAAAAGATTTGAATATGAGGCAGCATAGATGGGTTGAGTTTCTTACAGCATATGATTTGGACATACTTTATACCCCAGGAAAGGCTAATAAGGTTGCAGATGCTTTGAGCAGGCAGCATGCAAAAGTAGCCATGTTAATGATAGAAGAGTTTAGAAATATATCTCTACTTACTGATTTGGAGATTGAGGAAAACAGTGAGGTAAACATGGAGATGATTGAAGAAGGGAGTAAAGGAAAATTAAGTTTGATAACTTTACAATCAGATTTAATTTTGAAAGTGGGGAAAATGCAAGAGGAAGACGCGGATTTATTAGAAAAGAAAACTTTAATAGAAAAAGGAGAAGAAGTAGCAAACTACCACCTTGATAAGGATGGATACTTAAGGAATAAAGGTAGGATATGTGTTCCAAAGGATATAGGATTAAAGGAAGAGGTACTTAATGAATATCATAGGAGAAAATATTCTATACATCCAGGCAGCACCAAGATGTACCAAAACTTGAAGAGGGATTATTGGTGGAGAGGGATGAAAACTGATGTGGCCAAACATGTTGCAAAGTGTATGATTTGCCAACAAGTCAAAGCAGAAACCCAAAGACCCTCGGGCCTATTACAACCTCTAAGCATACCACAGTGGAAGTGGGAAGATATATCTATGGATTTCATAGATGGTCTGCCTAGATCAAAGAGAGGAAATACAAGCATTTGGGTAGTAGTTGATAGATTGACTAAAGTAGCACACTTTATACCAGTGAAGGCAGAAAGAAATGCACCAAAACTAGCTCAAATATTCATGAAAGAAGTAGTAAGGTTGCATGGAATTCCTAAGACTATAGTGAGTGATAGGGATACAATCTTTACATCCAGATTTTGGAAGAGCTTTCAAGAAGCCATGGGGAGTGAATTATGCTTGAGTACTGCATACCACCCACAATCAGATGGTCAAACTGAAGTAATAAATAAAGTTTTGGAGGATTTGTTGAGGGCATGTGCATTGGACTTTGGAGGCAATTGGGAAGATCACCTCCATTTGGCTGAATTTACATATAACAATAGTTATCAAAGCACCATAGGCATGGCACCATTTGAAGCCTTATATGGCAAACCATGTTTGTCACCAATATGTTGGGTTGAAGCAGGAGAAAAGGCTGTCTTAGGGCCTGAGTATGTTAAAGAAACTACAGAGAAA
This sequence comes from Allium fistulosum, assembly GCA_030737815.1. NCBI lineage: Eukaryota > Viridiplantae > Streptophyta > Magnoliopsida > Asparagales > Amaryllidaceae > Allium > Allium fistulosum. The sequence goes on along the minus strand of CM060908.1, from coordinate 298,071,577 downwards.
ATTGAACTTGTAAGAAGAAGGATGGTAGCAGCTCAAGATAGGCAAAAGAAGTTTGCAGATGTAAGGAGGAAGCAGGTAGAATATGAAGTTGGTGATTATGTTTTCATCAAAGTTTCACCTATGAAGAAGGTGTTGAGGTTTGGCAAGCAGGGAAAACTTACCCCAAGATATGTTGGACCTTACAAGATTTTGGAAAGAATAGGTTCATTAGCATATAAGTTGGAGCTACCAAAAGAGATGAGTTCAATGCACAATGTATTTCATGTATCACAACTTAGGAGATGGGTGCATGATAAAGAGGAAATTCTAGAGAAACCAACTCAAGTTCAAATAAATCCTGATTTGGTCTATGAGAAAGAACCAGTGGTTATTTTAGCTAAAGAGGAAAAGAAGTTGAGGAACAAAACTCTGAAATTGGTAAAGGTTCAATGGAGCCTAGACCCTAATGATTGTACATGGGAATTAGAGGATAAGATAAAGATGGATTACCCTAAGCTTTTTGCAGTGGAAGGTAAAATCTAAATCCCTAAAATTTTAATATGTATGGTTGTTTTGACTGAATTGTTTGCTTATTCAATGTTTGATAGATTTTTAAAAAAAATCTGGAAATGTTTAAAGTCAAAATGAGAAAATTGTGAGGACACAATTCCTAAAAAGGTGGGGTGATTGTAATGCCCCAGAAATTCATGGAATCTTATTTTGGTTGGATTTTGAAATATATGAATTTATTTGTATAGGAATATATGGGATTAATTATGTGCAAGTGTGTGTGCATGTGTGCACGTGCACACTGATATGGCACAAGGAAGAACTCTAGATTTCCTGAATATAAAACAAGAATTAAAAAGCATTACAAACATGATTTTGTAACATGGATATTTGATTTCTGGAATTATATGGATCATCCCAGAGAATAAGAAAAGTAAGTTTTATTTTAAATCAGTAAACAGATTTTATTTAAAACCCAGGAAAAAATATATATATATATATATATAAGCAAGTGAAACTATAACACTAAAATGGCAAAAGACAAATGGCAAGCAAAATAATTGCTTTAGGCAGAAAATAGAAAGGAGGATTTTTTTTAGAAAATAAACAAGTAAACAATGTCACACAATTATCATGACTTGGTAAGAATATGATATATTCTGGAAAAGAAAAAGGAGAGGCAGGTCTCACAAATGGCTGGGATATTAAAGGTAAAAAATAAACAAATTTGAAATGCAAAATGCATGAGTCTTGGATAGGGTAGGAATGAGATTTTACAATGATAAAACCCTAGAAAACTTCTCTTATAAATCCAAGTATAAACCAGAAAAATCATTTGCTACCCAAAACATTTAAGAAAACAAAGAAGAAAATACTTACAAGCAGAAAAGCAAGTTTTGAAAAGGTTTCTTTTCTGGGTTTAGCAAGAGAAGCATTTTCTGTGAGTAATCTCACTAAACCAATGGCATTAAGTCCTGTTATGAGGCAGCCAAGCTTATGTTATTTTTCCATATATTGTTGATTTCATTAATATGGTTTTAATGGATGTTTTAATGGGTGTTTCTGAATGTTTTGATTGCTTTGATGTTTGAGTATTTTGCTCTGTTTGGTTACACCCAGAAATGTAAAAGTATGAAATCATGAAAGTAAATAGAGGATACTTGTAACTGGTTTAGATATGGCATGGGAAATATAGAAATCAAAATGTATATGAGTTGCATTACACTTGTGTAAGTGCTGAGGCTCAAATGAAAGATTCAAGGTTGCAATGGAAATATCCAAAAGTGTTGAACCCTTGATCAAATAGAAAACCCATGAGCTAGAAATCTTGTTTAAGCTAGATCTTGAATTTAGTTCAAACATGGTTGCTTATGAAACAATAATAACCCACATGCCCAGTCTTTATTCCCAGTTGTAAATATTCCTGTATTTTCTTTAAGCCAAAATATTTGAAAATATGATTTCCTCTGGATAGGAATGTTAGCTTGTTTTTGAATTATGCTTGTGAGTTTTATAATTCATATACAATGTGATTCAGTCACCTAGCTATCTCATGATAGGATTAAACATGAACACTTAGTAAATAAACTAAGGATTGTGAGCCAAGAGGACTGCTGGAATGCTTGTTGTATTTAAAGTATGCAAGTTGGCACATGGCTTGTTTAAGCCCTGAGATCTTTGTGCAATAATGTGAATTATTTTATTGCAATGTGTCCCCGTGATTCCTTTATGGCAGATGAGGCTAGGAATTAATTTGGTAAATACAACCTTAAATTGATGAAGTAGGAACTTGAGTTATTCCTAAGATGGTTTGTCTAGAGCTATGATAGTTCCTGAGTATTTCTATTTGAAATGTATGTTTACATGGTTGAAAGTGTGTACATAGTTAGTCTTAAACACTGATCATATATGCACAATACATCATAAACAAGTCAGGCAAATTGAACAAAGAAGCTATGCCCACTTATACAAAATGTTTATGTCTCACTCATTTACTTAATATCATGGAATTTTTGATATTGCTCATACCAGATCTTGTATCTGACCCTTGTTTGCTTATGGCATCTGGGGTGTCTCATTTAAAATGGGGCAGCCTCTAATGCTCTTTCAGGGAATGCTGGTTCTAAATAGGAAGCTACTATGGCTATTGAGAATGATTGGATAAGCATGCTAAATTAGAATTAAATAAGAACTCAGAAGGAATTATTTGCATGTATTCTAAGAAGCTTTTATAGTTATGCTTTGGTTGTTATGTAATTGAATGCTTGAATTTATTTAGTTGTTTTAACTGAATCTAGTAATGTATTAAGTTTGGATTTACCAAAGACTTAGTTGAATCTATGCAAGAAAGTATATATTTGAGTATTATGGTGAAAATCTGTAAATGATATATGCCAGTAATTGAGAAATAGATATGTAAATATATACATATATTGTATTAGTTAATTTCAAGTTACTTAAAACTTTAAGTTTGAAGGTTAAAAATCTGAGTTTAGCTAGAAGTAATATTTCAAGAATTTTGTGACAATATGCAGAAGTGTTTTGATAAAAGAAACAACATATTTGTACACTTTAAAAAGATATAAACATGTTTTAAGGGATTTTGCAAATGTCTGGTATCTGAATTTACATTGCAAAAGCCAGGCACTAATGTTTTGATGATCTAGTCATAAGGCTAACCCACTTCAAAAATAATGAGGTCTGGATTGATCAAGATGATCAGAGTTTTGGGTATAAAGGAAGAAAATACACTTTCTAAAATCTGAAGCTTTCTTTGCAAATGCATGAACAAAGACATTTTCAAATACTTGATCAACTCACATTTTATTTTGAATAGCTTTATTAGCCCAGAGAGTACAATACATCTAATATGCACACATATTATCTAAATACTACTTTTGTCAAATGACCATAGAATCTGGATTCTCTAAATCCAGTAAAGCAACCTGTAAATTAGATGCAAGCTGAGGTAACTCAGGGATTAGAGAATAAATTTGGTTAAGGAAAATACAACTATCTAGATTATGAAAGAATTACACAACTGACCTGGTAATAAGTAAAGAAATTTGTGATAAAATAACTTGTGTTGAAAATGATAAGTGAGTATATCATTTTCCTTTCTGACTTTAACCAAATCCCAAATAATTAAACTAAAATTTTGGTGGCTTGCTATATAATCTGAGATCACCTTACTATCTCAAACTAACAGACAATAACAATAAGAATGATCAAAAATTAATAGGTATAGATTACACATGATTATGGGAATTCACTCCCATGACTCAAATATTAAACAAAGGTAAATGAGCTATGTACTGGTTGATTAGAAATTCAAATTCAACCAGGATGCACTCTTGCTTACCAACACTCTGATCCAAGCAAGAGGGTCACATACATCTTCATATGTATGTGAATATATTATTAAAGAACTGATATAAATATATTAGTAGAAAATTTGGATCCTGGATAATTTAGTGGAGAGGTTAATGACTCTAGGAAATTATTGATGAAAACTTAAAAAAAAATTAGGTGAAATAGCTAGGGTCATTTCACTTATTCTAAAGTCCGTTCGGGTATGTATCATTTCAACCCATAGTGATTCTATTCTACAGGGAACTTGCAGTGTGATTTAACAGAATAAAATAACAGTAAAATAAAACAAAATATAACAGATTATATGTTATGCAATTTTTAACAATTCTAACATCAAATATAAATAAATCACAGGTAATTATAACATCATTTTTTATTTATTTATTTATTTATTTTCTACACATTCAGTTGCGGTCGTTTCACAATCATATAAGGATGAATAGTCGTGTGAGATTTACTCACCTCTACGGAGCTGGAGATTCGATTCAAAAAGAGAATATGCTATCAATCGAAAAGCACGCGGAAAGCACGATCAGTTGTTAGCGGATGCGCCAACTAGATTCAAATCTAAAGCAAAAATAAATAAACAAATCTAATAATGCACGAATAATCAATTTTCAATGAAGCAAACACAACGAAAAAAAACAAATTGAATACTAGAAAGAAATGGCCCGAAGGGGATGTAGTCTGTAACTTCAACATACTAAGGTGACAAAAGGTAAATTTTTATTTCTTTTTTTCTTCAAAACAAAGGTTCGGTAAATTATAAACTAAAACTTCACAATACAAAGGCTCGAACATTTTTTGTTTTAAAAAATAGACTATACTTCAAAAATACAAAGTGACAAAACAAAATTTTGTTCATTTCCTTTTTTTCAAACAGAGGCCAGAGGAAAATAGATTATAACTTCAAAATACAAGGCTCGACCACTTTTAGGCATAGGGTTGGGTCAGGCATGGGCTCAATCAGGCGTGACGTGGTGGTTGGCATGGGGTTGGACTGCCTAGGTTCGGTCTGGAGAAGGGAACATGGGGTTCGGTGGTGGTTGTGGGTGGTCTCGGTCTGGGTTCATGGTGACGTGGTGACTGGTGGTGGCAGGGGTTCGGTCTGGAGGAGGGGAGCCGTGGGATTTGGTCTGGCATGGGGTAGGGGCTGACGTGGTGGTGGTCTCGCATGTGGTTGGAGGTGAAGTGGTAGCATGAGGTGGCAATAATAAAACAAAGCACAGAAAAAAACAACGAAAATAACAAAATGAAAAAGGAAAGAGGATGCATGCTGTTACCTTCAGGGAGATGTTCATGCAAATACAATGGAAGCAAAAGTGAAAAATTTGAGGTATGGAATTTTGAACGTGAAAAATGTTATGAACGAATAATATAACAGCTGCAACCCAGATTTATGAAGAGAGAAGGCAATATTTATTTCTTTGAACGGTTAGCGAAAAATTAAGGCAATAAATTTTTATTAAATTGGAGGAACGTATGGAAGGCAAAAAGGAAAGGAAATAATAACTCACGTGAAATGATTCAATGCAAGGTTTTGGGCAAGAATTTGAATTCTCAAAAGAGAATATATGCGGCTGTAGTTTGCATTGTTAACGCAAGAAATCAAAAAGAATCAAGGCAACAGAAACAAATAAATGTAATGCCCAAAGTAACATACAAATTTGATTTATTTCTCTTATTAAAAAAATTTAAAATACTAACGTTTCTATTAGGAAAATAACCCATCACTTTAACCCAAAATTTAATAGCTATTATACCATAATTAATAAAATTTGATTGTTTAATATAAAGTTAAGAATGGATGTAAATATACGTAAAAGAAATGTAAAGTTAAATTTCCCGTTTCACACTAATTATTACAACTTTTAAAAGTATACAATAAATCTGACCAAAACAAAAGTGAAACAATGTTACACAATTGTATACAGTCCAAGATGAAAATTTGGCATTTATAATTAAAAATTTAAAATTTTAAAATTTCTATTATTATTTTTGAAATAGTTAGAGATGAAAATATACATAAATTAACATATTGACACATATTAAATAAAATATAAGAAAGAAAAATATGATTTATAAAATTTAAAATAGGCAAAATTGCACAATAAAACAAATTATACTAAAAATTGAAATGTACATAACTTTTACATTTTAACTCCGTTTCCAACGAAACGAAAAGCAGTATTCCAGTTATTAAATCTATTGTCATAATAAAAGATAAAATTTATAATTTAAAATATTTAAAATTTAAATTTAAAAGTCAAAGTTTGACTATTTTAACCAAAATTCACTTTTTGGAAAATTATTCTATTCAGTCATATTTGGAATTCAAATCCATATCAAAATCAAAGTTTATATTTAAAATAACAAAATTTATTCTTTTTCATAAATAAAGCTTTTAAATCTGGAAATATCAATTTAAAAATAATTGTAAAATACAGGGTTGTTACACTCTCCCCTACTCAAAACTTTTCGTCCCCGAAAAGGAACGAAGTACGGGAAAGCACAGAAAAAGATATAGTGAAATAAGATTAAAATAAGATGACAAGGAGATTTAAATTACACCCGATAACTGTTGCTATAGGTAAGTTTAACAAGAGGGAGGTGATCAAATCAAGAACACAAACACGAAAAGATCCTCTAGAGTCTGAATCACCCCTTTCACTTGACCGACGGTCTATGAATGGAAAAACAGTGTTTAGATTCAAAAATGAGTATCCAAGATTATCAAAGATTACAGAAAGATTTCTAAACAGACTGGTATAAGCAATAGCCTTCCCATTCTGTAACAAGATAAGAGAAATAAGGACAACCAAAAGATAGTTTGGAAAACAAAATAAGATAATAAACTTGAAACCATAATGCTTTGAAATCATAACAATTTAGGGATGTTTATCATTTGGAAATCACACTACTAAAATCATAAGACTTTGGACATGTTATTCTTTTAAAAAAAACATAATACTTAGAAAATCATAACACCCTTAAAAAAATAATTTTCATTTAAACCATTTAATTCAAGGTCAAATAATATTCATTTTAAAGTTGTAACATTTCTAAGTTCATTCAATTATAAAAATTTCCAAAACATTGTATTTTCAAAATAGTAGCACTTATAAAATGCTACAGTAGATATATTAGTATTTCAAATCAGTTCAATTTCAGAAATATTCATTTGGATATCATTTAACTTATGACTTATTAAAACAAACTTTTATGAATGGAATATCCAGATTAAACTATACTTCGTTTATTAAGTCAAAAGTTCACTATTTTACTTAACTCTTAATTTAACACATAACCTAACTCTTTATTTAAAATACCCATTTCATAAATAGATATTCCTTTAATAAGTTACACTTAAAATTCCATTTGACAACCAAATTCTCAATTATCAAATTTTAGTGATGTTAAAATACATTTTAACTATTTAAATCATAATTATTCATTTTTTTAAGATATATCTATTTCATAAATAAAATATTTATCATAGCAAATATAACAATCAAATTTCTTTACACATTTATTCATTTAGACATCAATTAAACTATGAATTCAAGTTAAATAAACTTTATTACCAAAAGTCCAATTCAAATGTATTTTATTTTATCTATTCAAAGATACATTATTTATTATACAACATATTCATTTCAGGAAATAACCTTTATTAAAATTCCTAGGTTAGACTTAAGGTTCCATAGTAAATCAAATTTGATTATTAAGTTATTTAAATAAAATCTCTTTAAATTCCTTTTTCACTATTTACCTCTGTTAATCTTTTATAACTAAAATTTAAGTGTATAACATTTATTATAACCACTCAAATTTTATTTATAAAATCCTTTCTATATTGTATATTATCCAATTTCATATTCAACTTCTATGTAATTTAGGTAAGTTATATTGGAAATGAAATTGTGAATTATACAAATAAAACTTTCCAACTCAGTCATTTTAAGTTTGAATCATCTATTCAAAATTTTGATTTTCTTTTTATACTTGAAGTTATTATTTAAGATAGAATTTAAGAATAAAATTTTTGATTCCTTTCAAACTATTTAGAGATAAATAAATGTATGTACATAATTTGTCAAATCAAATTTAAATCATATATCTATATATTTTATAAATCAAATCATCTTTTAGAAATTCAAATTAATTAAATTCCCCAAAATAAAGCTGTAGCAAGACTATTGAACAGTCTCTTCACTTCGAAACACGAAAATGAATGTCGATGATGCTGCAGTCATCACCGAAATTATTTTCCAGCGACAAAGAGAAGAGCACTAAATTTTTAAACTTAAAAATCCTTTAGAAACAAATTTCTACTTGGAAATACTTTAAATAATATATCCTTTTAAAACTTTAAACACAAGGTTTGAAATCCATCGGAAATTAAATTCTTAAATTTCTTGTTTTAAATTCATTTCAGTTCCCAAATAAATTTATAAACAACTATTTATAAATTTATTTATAGAACAATAAATGATAAATCAAGTATTATCATTTCAAATAATCAATTTAAATCAATTTATTAAGTTCCATAATATTTACTTATATCAAAATTTATTTCATTAGCAATTTTAAAATAATATTGTGTCAGTTTGTTCTATCAAAGTGTTTTAGAAATCCTATCGATAGCGTTGATCAGACGAATCGATCGGAAACCCAAATCAACATCAACAACCCAAACAACACAATATATAAAACAAAACATTAATTTACAAGTACAGTTCAAAATGTTTGGAAGATAGATTGGAACAAAAGACAAGATGATTAAATAACAGAGTAGGGAGATGGACAAGCTTAAATAAATCGCGGACAACCTTAACCGGGTCAACCGCGACTTAAAGAATAAGATCGATGTGGATTTTTCTGGGATAAATCTACGTCTGATCTCAAGAGATAGAGTTTGGAATAACAAAAGTTATTAGCATCTAAACCAAGGATATATATAAATCTCTGGTGAATCGATGCAAATTTGTAAAGGAGTTTCCCCCTTACCAGAAAATTAGAATATTGGCGAGACAGCCAATTCACTATAAAGATCAATCGAAGTGGAGTTATGTGATACTTCAAAATCAAAAGAAGATGAATAGTGAGGGACAAGAATGAATTTTGGAACCACAGGGAACGTTCCAAAAATTCAAAGGAAATTCGAATCAAGAGGAAAAGATTCAAACTCGAATGAAAGTGATTCTGTAAATAAATCTACTCCATATGCTGAGTTTTGCCTCAAAGCCAAAGCTCTGATACCAACTGTAACGACCCAGTATTTTCAACCATTCGCATCCGCACATGTCGGACTTGAATTGCTCAAAATACCGCGTAGTAAATAAATTTTGGCAAATCTCAGAATATACAGTAAATAAATAAAATCACAGATCACAAACACAGAGTAAAATAATGCAGCGGAAGTAAAAGAAATAGTAGTTCATGAAGCTACTATGTAAATATCAGAGTTACATAAGGTATAACAAAAGAAATAAAGTACAGCAGAAGTCTCAATACAATAACCAAGTACAGGTTGAATAGAACAACGGAACCGAAGTTGATAGAACAAGACTAGCAGATAATCTCCAGTGATTCAAATCTCCAGAAGGTGGAAATCCAAATCTGTGAATACTCAGGCTGACCCGAGCGTAAAGAAAAACACAAAACACTCGAGTCAGGACAATATATACTTATATAATGTAAACCAACTCAAGTGAACTGTAATAAAGGTACAAGTAACTTAGAAGATGCTTGGTACCACCCATCCTCTAAGGATCCGTTAAAATATCTACTATGTAGTAATATTCGCTATTATAATAATGTCTAATAAGTAAAGTATAATCATATATAAAATAGCATTAAGGGGATGGAGAACCTTAACGCGGTCGGATCTTAAAATCATAATCGTAGTAAAGCTCGATATGGTAGGTGACACGGCACAACTAGGCAATGCCAGGGTAGATATACCAATTACGCATCCGGACTAGTGGTGACGCATAGCAGCCACTACCGCCCACCTCGAACAACACTCCCAAATCAAGGGTGGCCACCAAATCAATCATAAGTAATAGAATGGTATCGAAGAAGTGTGTCCGATAAGAGGTGCTACCTCCTTGGTCCGTCAATCACTCCTGTTTTAGCCACCTTATGCCAACTCACGGGAGTTGGGTCCACGTATATACCTTAGGATCGTTGCCACCATCCTACTTCATTCTGGAAACTCCACCGCGTACACAGTTGTCAAAGTGGTTTTCGGTATCGACAGAGAGTATGTCCATATCTGATCCCGGTCTCTTTAACAACCAATCGTTATTATAACCCGTGGTTATAACTTTTAAACCAATACTTTACTTCAAAATAAAATATCATTTCAAAACCATATATTTATCAAAATAAAGATTAAATCAATTCCAAACCATTTCCGTATATTTAAAATATCATATCATTTCAAAACTTCATTTCAAATCATTTCAATATATCAAAATATCACATCTTTCCAAAACTTCATTTCAAATCATTTTAATATATCAAATATCAATCTTTCCAAATCTTCATTTCAAATCATTTTAATATAATAAAATATCATATCCTTACAAAACTTCATTTCAAATCATTTTAATATAATAAAATATCATATCTTCACAAAACTTCATTTCAAATCATTTTAATATAATAAAATATCCTATCAGTTCAAATCCAAATATTCAACTTTAAATAACTTTTAAATTCAAAGATATCGTTCATTTACTATCATTTCAAATCACCTTTAAATAGTTTATATTCCAATCAAAATAATTCATTTAAACCTTTTAAAAGTGTAATTATTATATTTTCAAATCAAGTATTCAATTTCCAAAGTTTCAAACCATTCTGAGTTCGTTTACTAAGTCAAAAACCATAATTATTAAAATTTCAGCCTTTCGCAGCATTTAGAAAAAGCTGTTATAAGTTATACTTGAAAACATTTTTATTCAGCAAAGACAGCATTTAAAACTGCTGTTAAAACTCAGTTTTTTAGTGAAATTATAGTTCAAAACAGAAAAGACAGCATTTCAGAAGTGCTGCGGTAACTCAGATTTCAAAACAAAGGTTTTATTTGATTTTAGCAAAGACTGCAGACCACTATAGCATTTCCAGAGAATGCTATAATAGACCTGAGTTCAATATTAGCCTATATGTTCAATTACAACAACTACAGAATTCCAGAAATGCTGTAATAGCTCTTTTTACACAATTTTAGTTCAATTCAGAAACTATAGCATTTCTAAGTGTTATTAAAAGTTAATTCCAGATTTTTAGTGTATTTCCAACAACTAAATAACTTCAATTTAAAACACATAAACATTTTAACAATCATATTTTAATATTTAAATGTTCATTTACATATCATTTAACATATATCTTTTTCACAATAAATTTCTTATAATTAAATCAAATTTTCAACAATTTACTTAATAAATTTAAGTGTAAAAGTTTCTAATTATTCACATTTCAACAAATAACTTAACACTTCAAATTTAAATTACCATTTCACAAATTTAACTAAATTTCCAATTTTGTTTAATTAACTTAAACCTTTAATTAAAACCAAATTTCACATTTCCAAGTCAAGTTATATTTTAAAAGATCACTTTTAAACATTCATTTATTTAACCACTTAAACTCATAGAAAAATCAATAATACTTTAATAAATCGCTTAAATTCAAATTTAATCAAATTATCATATTTACCATTTTCCAAATATAATTAAATTTTCATTTTATTTATATAACTTAAATATCATTTTTAACCAAATTCCAAATTCCAAACTTAAGTTATTTTTCAATAATCCAATTTAACCATTCATTAATTACATTTTTAACTCATAGAAAAATCAAAATTTCTTTAAAACATTTCAAAATCTATTTAAATCAAATTTCATAAATTTATATTTTTAAAATGCTTAAAAATATCCAAAAACACTTTATAAAATAACCACGGGCCTGTATATAGTTTTCTAACCTAGGTCAAGTGATACGGATACTATATCATTTCAATCCGTAGTTTACAAAGAAAAATCCGGGTTTTATCATTTCAAACCCGCAATCCCAAGTAAATAAAATTTAATTGAAAATCGTTCAGGCCTATCATTTCAGCCCATAACGATCTTCCCTTATTCTAAAGTCCGTTCGGGTATGTATCATTTCAACCCATAGTGATTATATTCTACAGGGAACTTGCAGTGTGATTTAACAGAATAGAATAACAGTAAAATAAAACAAAATATAACAGATGATATGTTATGCAATTTTTAACAATTCTAACATCAAATATAAATAAATCACAGGTAATTATAACATCATTTTTTATTTATTTATTTATTTTCTACACATTTAGTTGCGGTCGTTTCACAATCATATAAGTATGAATATTCGTGTGAGATTTACTCACCTCTACGGAGCTGGAGATTCGATTCAAAAAGAGAATACGCTATCAATCGAAAAGCACGCGGAAAGCACGATCAGTTGTTAGCGGATGCGCCAACTAGATTCAAATCTAAATCAAAAACAAATAAACAAATCTAATAATGCACGAATAATCAATTTTCAATGAAGCAAGCACAACGAAAAAAAAATTGAATACTAGAAAGAAATGGCTCGAAGGGGATGTAGTCTGTAACTTCAACATACTAAGGTGACAAAAGGTATATTTTTATTTCTTTTTTTTCTTCAAAACAAAGGTTCGGTAAATTATAAACTAAAACTTCACAATACAAAGGCTCGACCATTTTTTTTTAAAATAGACTATACTTCAAAAATACAAAGTGACAAAACAAAATTTTGTTCATTTCCTTTTTTTTTTCAAACAGAGGCCAGAGGAAAATAGATTATAACTTCAAAATACAAGGCTCGACCACTTTTAGGCATAGGGTTTGGTCAGGCATGGGCTCGGTCAGGCGTGACGTAGTGGTTGGCATAGGGTTGGTCTGCCTCGGTTCGGTCTCGGTTCGGTCTGGAGAAGGGAACATGGGGTTCGGTGGTGGTTGTGGGTGGTCTCGGTCTGGGTTCATGGTGACGTGGTGACTGGTGGTGGCAGGGGTTCGGTCTGGAGGAGGGGAGCCGTGGGATTTGGTCTGGCATGGGGTACGGGCTGACGTGGTGGTGGTCTCGCATGTGGTTGGAGGTGAAGTGGTAGCATGAGGTGGCAATAATAAAACAAAGCACAGAAAAAAACAACGAAAATAACAAAATGAAAAAGGAAAGAGGATGCATGCTGTTACCTTCAAGGAGATGTTCACGCAAATACAATGGAAGCAAAAGTGAAAAATTTGAGGTATGGAATTTTGAACGTGAAAAATGTTGTGAACGAATAATATAACAGCTGCAACCCAGATTTATGAAGAGAGAAGGCAATATTTATTTCTTTGAACGGTTAGCGAAAAATTAAGGCATTAAATTTTTATTAAATTGGAGGAACGTATGGAAGGCAAAAAGGAAAGGAAATAATAACTCACGTGAAATGATTCAATGCAAGGTTTTGGGCAAGAATTTGAATTCTCAAAAGAGAATATATGCGGCTGAAGTTTGCATTGTTAACGCAAGAAATCAAAAAGAATCAAGGCAACAGAAACAAATAAATGTAATGCCCAAAGTAACGTACAAATTTGATTTATTTCTCTTATTAAATAAATTTAAAAATACTAACGTTTCTATTAGGAAAATAACCCATCACTTTAAACCAAAATTTAATATTATACCATAATTAATAAAATTTGATTGTTTAATATAAAGTTAAGAACGGATGTAAATATACGTAAAAGAAATGTAAAGTTAAATTTCCCGTTTCACACTAATTATTACAACTTTTAAAAGTATACAATAAATCTGACCAAAACAAAAGGGAAACAATGTTACACAATTGTATACAGTCCAAGATGAAAATTTGGCATTTATAATTAAAATTTTAAAATTTCTATTATTTTTTTTGAAATATTTAGAGATGAAAATATACATAAATTAACATATTGACACATATTAAATAAAATATAAGAAAGAAAAATATGATTTATAAAATTTAAAATAGGCAAAATTGCACAATAAAACAAATTATACTAAAAATTGAAATGTACATAACTTTTACATTTTAACTCCGTTTCCAACGAAACGAAAAGCAGTATTCCAGTTATTAAATCTATTGTCATAATAAAAGATAAAATTTATAATTTCAAATATTTAAAATTTAAATTTAAAAGTCAAAGTTTGACTATTTTAACCAAAATTCACTTTTTGGAAAATTATTCTATTCAGTCATATTTGGAATTCAAATCCATATCAAAATCAAAGTTTATATTTAAAATAACAAAATTTATTCTTTTTCATAAATAAAGCTTTTAAATCTGGAAATATCAATTTAAAAATAATTGTAAAATACAGGGTTGTTACAATGTATCTAAAAATTTAAAGGACAAAAACAGTCCCTACAAACCATTGAATTGTGAATGACCTAAACATCCATTTGAACAACAATTAAAAGATGGCAAACTGTAGAATAGCACCTCAGCAATGTCATGCTCATATATCATGTTTTCAATGTTTAGTTTTTAGAACTACAACTTCGACGATTTAAGTAACCCATTAATGTAGCGATTTTAGCATATAATAACTTGTGAATGACTTTAAGGTATGATGCGTTTTATAATGCTAATGTCCTACAGACCTATAACCAGTAAGAGTTGCAATACCTATCACATAATTCTTAAGATGACGAATCTTCTCAGGCAATCTGTTGCATTGTTTTCCCAGTAATATCTTCCAATGGCATAAGTTTACTAGCCTGCATTGATAGCTTCTCAATTCCAATATATGACAAACCTTTCAATATTTCTATAATATTAGAACTCATTTCTACAGCCAATACGATAGGACGTGAAGCTTGCATAACTAAACCACCACTGTTCTTTGATGCTTTAAAAAGAGAACGACTCATAGAGCACAAGAACCTACCATAGTAGCCCTACAAAGTACAAAGAGGGACACCTTAATTGAGTATGCTTATATTATTTTACATATGCATGAAAGGAAAATGTAGTAATCACTAAGCACGTATGCAAAAATCTTCCTCCTAAAATACTTCAAATTATATACACTTGCAACTTATATACATAGCATAATCATACGTGGATGAAGAGTTAAAGTTTATTTTTATTTGAGAGATACAGTAAGACACATGATGAACAAGTAAAAAAGAAAGTGAACAGATAACTTGGTTACTCTCTAACAAAAAAATTGCTTAATGAGAGAGGTATATTGCATTAATAAGAAAATATTGTAATGATACTCTCATGTAGAGTAATACACATTGGAGAAAGAAAACTAACCTAAGTTGAGGAACTAAACCATTCTAAAGGACAAAACAACCGGTGAGATCAAAGCAAGAAGCTCCTAGCAACAACTAGTATAAAATATAACAATCAATGGTGATTACAACTTTCAAAGTTTATGTATGTGTATCTAGGTCCTCAACCATGGACTATTTCTAGAAATAAAACCAAATCACACAAGAAATAAACTGAAAGAAAAACGATCAATTACTTGGTATCTACTAACAAAAATATCCTGAACACTTAAATTCAAATAATATATGCTAATCTCCGTGGTTCGATAAAGTAAATGAGTGTATGGGGATTGAACTAAAGAGAAGAAAAAAAATTCACCTTCAAGCAACAAATGTCCATTTTGAGCTGAGTATCATCATGTTTGTGACAGTTGGATGGAAGGTTCTTATTAGAATTCTTTTTTACGCTTCTTATATATGTATGGTCTCTTAGCTTCAAATATATAATTACATTTGCATGTCATCTACTTTATTTGAAAATTAACTCATCCAAAGATCCACCTCGTTCTAGAATCAACTTCATCCAAAGATCAACATCATAAGAATTTTTCTTCACTAGACCAAAATTATCAACAAGCATCTGAGACAGAACAACTGAGTTAGTAATTCACTTCATCATTTCTGAGCAGTTATAGCTTAAATTTATTCAACAACCAAGAATTCAATCCAATATCAAAAATCATCACTCAAATAGTCAGAGAGCATCACCATCTATATTTATTTCATTGACAAACTGCAAAACAAACCCAACAAGTCGTTCATCTCCAAGACCAACAAAATATTTCTAGAAATGAAACCCCTCATCAAGCGATATGGTTTAGCTCTTCTACTTCCAACGTCAGATGCCATAATCCATCGACGTCTACATCCATAATTCAAGCGTGACATATACAATCTCGACTTTGATGCTTCTCGAGTTTTAACCAAGGTGGTTCTCTTTATGAGTCATTAATGGATCAGATTCTGATGGTAGTCTAAGAATCATGGTGAAATTGAAATTGGTGGAAATGGGACAAAATCAAGAATTCAAAATCAAAATCGAAGCGGCGAAAATAGTTTAGAAATCCCAAATTTCGAGGGTTTAATTTTTTTTGAAAGGGAATCGGCGAAAATAGTGATAATGGAAATGGGTCACTATGTTTTGGGTTGAAAGTAATGGACAAAATAAAATTAATTTGGGATGGGCATTCACTTCAATTAAAATAATTTTCAGTTGCTTCGGTTCCTAAGGAATCGATGCAAATAACATTATTTGCTTTGGTTGTATGGACAACTGAAGCAAATTGCAATTTTGTATTTTCTATTGCTTTTTTGTGTATCAATTAATTCGGTTGTTATGGGATAACCGAAGCAAATGATACTATTTGCTTTGGTTGTGAACATAATGGAAGCAAACGAGGAGGGCAACAGGTATATTTTGTACTAGTGTGAGCAAGCTCTAACATCATTCTAACTCCTAAATACATAGCATTCGCTTCATGGACCATCAACTTTTGAGTGGCCATTTTAGTCCAATTTATTACTCAACATTGGAACTCAACCATTAATCTTTCTCTGTGGACATGCTCGCTATTACTTAGTGATAATCATTAAAATAGATTTGAAAATCAGTAGGTCATAAAACATTTTAGAACTAGGTCATGTAATTCCTTCAAGTTGAGTACTTCGTCTCATAGCTCTAGAAAACTATAATACTACTCTATCACATGCAAAGTATCAAACACTCTTAAATTAACCTATAGTCAACAAATTCTACTTAGGTCAATCTTAGGTAGTCACAACAAAAGAAATTACCAATACTATACATGTATAGAGTATATAATATCCCCTATCAACTACCATGAAACACACATGTAAATCCTTAACAAGTCCTATAAATATCCTTACATCGTACAGCTATCCAAACATTCAATGAATATAAAAACTACACAACTATAACTAATATGGTATAACCACTAGTCCATAATTATTATGGAATATATGTAAATACTAGTAAAAAATAAAACCATATAGGGAATACTATGGTACATGATAATGATATAACTATAGGAATAACAATGTAAATAGAAGTGCCCTACAGTGCATAGGTTCCACTAAGCTCCCTTTAGCCAGATCATCCAAAACCAGCACAACCAGTGCGAACGTTTAGCAAGTCTCTTAATGAATCCAACGATGCAAATCATGATTCAATAATAAATCATATGGAAAAAATATGGGAATATGTCAAAGGGGTTAAATTATACGTTGACTCTTGTAAAGTAACCTTGTTCAAAATAAATAATATGTTGTACCATCTAGGCAATTATGTAATTTATTATATAGCTTAATTTTTTAATGGTCAAATGAAATAAATAATATTTTAGATTTGAGGGTGTTCCCTATTATAAATTATGTAATTTGTTATATAATTTAACTACTGTAAATTAACTTTTTTCAAAATATGGTATGCTTTTATTTTTTTATTGTACGTATTTTTATAGTGTGGTAGAACGAATCATCGAGAGTCTTCTATAGGTTAGTTATATCTATAGTCAAATTGAAGATCTTATATGATGATATACAGTCTTAAGTAGTCTTTCGACTTGAGAGTACTATGGATCTTATGCATTTAAACTATACTTTGACTATGATCAAATTACATTACAATGGATGATCATGTTACAGTCATAGATGGGTATAAGTTGAACCACTTGAAATGAAAGACAATTCAAAAGGTTATCTATCTCCATCATATTGGTAGTCAAATTAAAGTCAAAATTTTCTACTTAAAGTAAATCGGTTAATCAATAAATGTTACTAGATTGTACCGAGGACTTAATGTTGTACTTTGCAATAAACTACGAATATTATTAGAGTTTTGACCATTGACTAAGATCTAGAAATCTAAGTGATATATTGATGATGAAGTGATAAAGTGCAAGTTGCTTAAAAATATAGCTTAAATGATTAGAAATAGGATTTCACCTACAAAATCCTTAGCAATTGAAAATGATCCTATAGTCATCACCAGAATTATTTTCAAGTGAAAAAATATGATCAGTTTTTTTTCAATGTTAAGTAAACAGAGTAGCAAAATAATTTTCGTTATACAAAATTATATTTACATTTTTCATATCGCAATGTGTTCCCACATAGAGGTAAATATAATAAAAACATAAATGATGTTGTCATGCCCGACATATAAAGATGCGGACATGAACACTTAATCAGTTATATACCCTAGTTTTACAATAGGGGAACTCAAAATAACTTTTATTATCTACTAAGTCTCCTACTTCATCTTCGGAGTCTTTTATTCATCCTCCAAATTACTACATGTCTAATCCATAAAATTCACCTACTCAAATGTGTACCCGTGAGTTTATGAAAAAATAATAATAAAATATGGGTCAAACATAAAACTTGTTAAGAGTAACACTCAGGGCCAGTTATTGGGCAAGGCCTAATAGGCTGCCGAATAGGGCAGCTCTGTCTCAGGGGAAACATCACACAACAAAAAACCTAAACTGCTAAACACATTAATATGCAACCCTCTCTACATTCGAATAGCATGAAATTGCTGAAAGCGAAAATTGCTCCTCCATACTTCACATCTACAGGCTAGTCCACTCTAATCTCCAGCTCCTGCCTCCTTTTCTGTGTGATTTGTTGCTACTTTGAATGATTAGGTAAAACCAAAACAAACAAAAACCAAAATGGTGATTATTTATTACCATTTTATTAGATTAACGATATTGATAAATTATATACATTATGAATCTATCATTATTGATAAACTAAGAGGCTAATTATATAGATAGTCCGAAAATGTAATCATAAAGATCGTCTATGATTTATAAATCATAATTATTAATTGATATTGCAAATTGACTTGAGTTATTATTGAATGCTGTTAATTAGTGCAATGGTATTTATTAATTTGTAATTTTTTAATGTAATTATTAAACAATAACTATTAGGCCAATGTTAAACAATTTTAAACAATAATAATGCAATGTCAGTAAAATTTTAATTTGTTAGAAAAAAGGAATTTTCAATTTATTTTTGCCCAATTCAATAGTTAAATTTTTATATTATGATTAAGTGTATCAAATTAAATGTTTTTTAATTTATATAGTGTTAAAACTTCACTTATTTCATCAGATTGAAAACGGGTAAGAAATATGGCAAAGAATGAAGATGATAAAAATCGAGTTAGATTTTGAAAACAAAATTCTAAATTTTACAATACAAAATTTAAGCTTTATGCAGAGATTTTTGGACTTTTGTTGAATGCAACGTTCAAAATAAAAAAAATTGAAAGAGCAATTTACGAAACTAGAAAGTGTTTTGGAACATAATCAAAAGAACGATATATGTGGAAAAAGATTATTTCTAGAGCTTAGACAATTGAGAAGAATAATATTGCCATCGGATATAACGAAATCCTTAAAAATTTAAAATCTTATCGTGATGTGAGTGGATTTCTAAATGTATGGTGGCATATAAAATTTTATTGGCCAACCGGTTACGGTTGCTTCGGCGGAAAGAAGTTTTTTTATATTGAAGTTGATAAAAACTTAACTTCGAACTACCATGTTGCAAGAAAAATCAAGTAGGTTGGCGATGATTTCAATTAAAAATGGATATCTGAATAGTTTAAAATATGAAGACATAATTGATGAGTTTGCTCCCACAAATTCAAGAAGAAATCTTTTCTAGAAGGATTTGATATGTTAAAGATATGAGAATATGCATGTGAAGTTGATGAGAAAATATTTTGGAGGGTTTAGTTATGTAAGTGAAGTTAAGATTGTTAAATATGTATTTTGGATGGGTTTTTTATTATAAGAAGTTAATAAAAAAATATTTATAATGTAATAATATCATTTTTGATATATTTTTTCTATGTACCAAGCAACAAAATTTATGCTTGCCTAGGGCAACCCATAGACTAGAACAGCCCTGTTAACACTATACCCTAACACAAAATATAAGGAGACCACATCGCCTAACGGAATGGGTTTTCCCCTCACTAATACATTACCATCAATTTCTTCATATCAAATAGGATGAACATCAAGTCATGAATCATAAGCATAAAATATCATTTCAACTATAAGTGTGACCTACTTTTAACATCACATCATGATTAGGTTTTATAGTCATTTATTCTAGGTTGCCACTTAGGTCTGGAATCATTTGCTCCAACTAAGGTCAATTTTTGACATGTAGGTTGTCACATAGACCTTATACCATCATTTATGAATAATTTTATGAATAGACATTTAGGCTGCCACACATTGCACCCACACTTCCATGTAATGTCATGAACACACATTTTAATTGCACACTAGCCTTGCACCCATACTTTAAGATATTGTTGTGAGAAGAAAGTTGATTTCCACACGAGCCTTATGTTATCACTTCAACAAATAATGTTGTGTTTTGACATCATGGGTTGCCATACATGCCTTCCACCTTATACATCCTTTTAAGGTTAGATCAAAATCTTCCCAATTCTTTAGATAAAAAATTTCATCCTTCAATCTTAAATGATACAACTTATCATTTATTAGCTTCTCTAAGCTTATTCCTTTTCTCATTTCTACATAAGTTATGGCATTTTAACTTATTGTTTCTTCCCATAATTTCATCACTATAAAATCCAAATTTAACATCTTGGAATCTAGCTTTCGAAGCGCTACCCATAATTTACATATTTAAATAATGGTTTTATTCTCATTATCTTTCACATATATAAATACTGAACTACTAAATCAATATTATTGCATAGCTAGCTATCATATGTTAAAAATGGTCATTGAAAGTTTAACATTATCGCACCTTTAAAATAGCTATCACAAATCTAGCTATCACACATCTAAAATATCTAACGCATATCTAAAATATCCATCGCAAGTATAGCTATCACATATCTAAAATAGCTATCACAAGTCTAGCTATCGCATACATAGCCATCGCATGCCTAAGTTATCACATGTCTAGTTATCGTATGTCAAACTTGTCCTTATCATACATCTAACTTTAATAGCCGTCCCAGGTTTAAATATGAAGTTATCTCATGTATAACCAATAGCCATTACAATTTAACTTCAATGCTATCACAAGTCCAGATTTTAGGTGCTATTGCATTTATAAACTTAAGGCTATTGCATGTATAAACTTAAGGCTATCACATGCATAACTTATAGGCCATCATATGTATAAAAGCGGCAACTCTATAATTAAGTAGAAAAACTTATGTTTTTCTTAAAAAGGTAATTACTTCACTAATTCATTACATATATCATTTATTTATTCATTACTTTTATATGCAGTAGAATTCCATGCTAAACGTAGTAATTTTTCCCTCTTAATTACTCTTTAATTAATCCATTTACTTAATTAATTTCTTAATTAAAGTAATTTCCCATCCCACTATTTAATTCATAAAAAATTGAAAAACGCTGGGAAAATCCTCAAATATTCACAAAAATTCGAAACTACCTTTCTTTACCTTCAATAAAAAATTTAGATCGATTTTAGTTATGAATTTATAAACTTAAATTCAAACATTTAACATAGTGCATGTTGCTTAAAATATAAATTTTATATTTAACATTTTATATGTGCATAAGAAATATATAATATTAGTGTAATTATTATCATAATATAGGTCTACATTTTGATTATTGATTTTAGAAATTAAAAAGAATTTAATTAATTAATACATTTATGTTATTTTATCTAATTATATAATTCATGATTATAACATATGTAAATATATATTTTTTATTATAGATAGGGAATTGTATTTTTATATATACATAGATTATATATACATACATTATATATACTTATGTATACAAACACATACATACATATATGTACACATACACATATATAATAGATAACTATGCAAAGGAAAATCACCATTTCAACTACTTGCTATGAAGTAACGTAGTTGAGGTAGTGCGTAAAAACCCCTAAGTTGGGTATGCTATATAACAAACTAAGCTGAAGGAAAAATACATCCCTTAGGTGGCTTACAAAAGAGATTAAATAGAAAGGCTAAATAAAAGCTCTTATAACCATGAGCTTACAAACAGTAAGTCTACTACAGATTTAATCGAGATAATCATCTGATATCTCATGCATAATATGGCAAGCCAGAGATTGTCATACTTCCAAGCAACTACCATCAAGTAGTCGGGAAAGAAACATGAAATAAAGAAAAAGAAACAACAATTACTGGAAATATATAATTCTATTAACTGAAAGGAACTGGCAACACAGGCGAGTGCATGACTTATAGTGGTGGAAGAAGAAGACAATATCATCTTATACTATGTCAAATGTAAAAGTCAGTGATGAATGAGTCTTGGGATCTATTCGTAGGACCTTCATAGGGCTTGGCATGTAATACTAATCTAATGTCATCATGAATCAGTTTCATGAACTTATGGGCTGAAATAGGTTTTTCGTCAAATACACAATAATTTATAGCGCTCTAGATCTTCTAGCTATATAAGGTAGGATTATGCAACACAAAATAGTACATATGGTTTTCCCCTAGCCCTATACCATCAGGAAACGAGGCTCGAATAGTGGATAGAGCTCAAATAATTAGGCCCCATAAGGCCTTCAAAATATCTCTAGATCTCCCTAAAAAGATCGTTGGAGCCGAATAAATGGAGGATGGACTCACTCAAGCTATTAGGATAAGGGAATATTGATACCAGAATGATTGTGGTTAAGAAGGAGGCCATTGTGTAGAAGCTTCCACATAATTATCCCAAATCAAAATAAAAGGGAGGAAAATCTCATGGTAGGGGCGAATGAGGTTCTAGGACCTTTAAGGGGGAAATGTCCATCAAGCCATCCGATAGTCAATGGAGATTCTATGAAAATATCAAAGTCGCTTTATGCTTTTGCATATGTTTCCAAGTCTTATCGACATAAGATGGTATGCTATAGCAGTTACTACCCTCAAGCCTTTGATATTTGGGATTGAGAAAATCAACCTATAAGGAGCCATTTTAGAGGGAATGAGTCCCTAGTTTCAATGGAAAAGCTATACAAACATCGTGAAGGTGGGAGATCAAATCTGCCTTCAGTTTTAGGTCTGTATATACATTACCAGAATGCCCAATGATGTTTCCTAGGATTTTCAAAGGAAACCCATAGGTATTTCATATTAAGGTGATGATAATCATGAAAATACCTTTCATTAGGGTGGTAGCAGCAAAGATATGAGAGACTAAAGAACTTAGGATCGACTTGTTAAGAACCTGGTTCCCTTCTTGAGAAATGAGGGTGGAGCTGCACTTACTGATAAGCTTATAAGCTTTGCTGTGAGATTTTGATAGTATTAATTCTTTTTCCTCCCTCGGTATAGGTGAATCCCTAGGTACGTAAAGGGCAGAGAGCCAATGGAAAAACCAGTGGCATGATGAAGGGACGATTTTTGTAACACCCCTATTTTTATTACACATTATTGTGGAAATTTAATTAAATGGAAATTGATTAATAATGTGGGAAAATAAAACAAGTATGGAGATTATCCACAATAATCAAATTCAAATTTTAAATTAATAATGGAGTAATGACATTTTTTATAGAGAAAGAAATAATGTTTTATTTAAATTAGGAGAAAATAAGGAAGAAAAGGGTAAGCCCCATTATTAATTTCCCAACTCTTCTCTCCCTCTTCCTACCATTTTACTTTGTCACACTAAACAAAAGAAAATAAGAAGAAGTAAACCTCTAGTAGTTTTCTCCACTAAAAAGAAAACGAAGATAAAGCTTGAAGATGGAAGCTTAAGGCAAATCCCTCCATACATAACTAATCAATGTGAGTAATTATAACCCTTAAGTTTTGATATTCACGTTTGATGCAAACTTTAAATTTTTTTGATGCTAAAATATGGTATCGTTGATATTTATATAAATGGTTTTATGGTTATTATATATGAAAGAATCAAGTTAAATGTTGGATTTTTGAATTTAAAATATATACCAATGATCTCCATGTTATTTGAATTTTTGATATGTTGTTTATAATATTAAATTAGAGATGTATTTTAAATTTAATAATTTTTTAATCAATAAGAATTTTCTAAGTTGGAGAAATGAGTAATTTCAGGTTTTAATTATTTAAAATATGATTAGTTTTATCTTGAAATTTATATATATGGCAAAAGATAGGAAATGTGATTTTTGCGAATTTTTCGATATTTCTCACGTGTAATTTCGAATTGATATGAATTATTCAATGAAAGAAGTATTGGTTAACGGGCATTTAATTATATATGATATTAATTAATGTTTTAATTAAAATAAGAATTGTTTTCTAAAATTTCCTGAAAAAAATCTAAAAGGATATATGTTAAAAAAAATGAAATTTTAACATATGGAAAGATTTCGTGAAAAGTAATAAATTTAAAGAGAAATAAATCAATTTTAAAGTTAATTATAGGACTACCATTTCGAAGCCGTGATAGTTCATTTTAAACATGTGATCCCTACACATTTGATGGTTCATTTTTAGATGTTTGATGGAACACGGGTTAGATATGCGATGGCTACATGGTCGATATCACTTTAAACATGTGATAGTGTAACATCCCCCATTTGGAGACCCAAAAATAACTGCTACGGATGCTATAGTCATCCATAATTATTAATTCTCGATGACCAAATGCGGTAATGTTAGATACATTGATATACCAAAAACACATGAATATGAAAAAATTTAAACTCAATTTAAAACAAATTCCTCATTTCATTACAAATAGCAATTCAGATTCATTACATAATTCCATACGTAAGCCACGTTTAGAGAAATTACAATTTATTACAAAATACGCCAAGAGCGACATATGAAGATGCTCCCTTGGTTGATCAGAGTTTAAAGATAGGCAATTAAAAAAATTTGCCCTTACATCCAAATAACATAGCGGACAATAGATAGAATCTCCTAAATAGTTAGCTTGCTTCCTGCACATCTCTGGAAGCTTATTCGTCAACTAATAACCTTAAAATCCCTTACCCTAAGCCTACTCAAATTAATTTTGAGCACCAGAGAGTTTAAGGGGAAAAATATAAACTTCGAGTCGGACAAAAAGTCTGGTGTGAATAATAATATACCATCTCGAACCAAATCGATATCTAGTGATATCACATCGCTGAGCGGAATGGGTTTTTCCCCTCGCTAGTACCTTAACCAAAAACTAATTAACCATATACTATGCACCTGCATCCTCAATGGTTGAAATATAATATAATATTATGATATGCAATTATACAATATATGCTAGATTTCCATCCCCATTCATCTAACTATCTGTCTCAAGTTATAGTTTCAAGGGTCACAATTAACCTATTAGTTTTCAGGGTCTAACTAATAACATGTTCCAAGCTTACGGACTATCATTTCGGTTTCATAGTTTTCATGGGATTATTATGAACCTATTGGTGTCTACCAATAACATCATCCAATCATAGTTTTCATGGGCTGACTATGAACCTACTGGATTCTCCAATAACATCTCTCAGGTCATAGTTTTCATGGGCTGAGTATGAACCTATTGATCTCTATCAATAACCTATTCCGGACAAAATTTTCATGGGATCACTAAAAACCTATTGGCCCCTGCCAATAACATTTCTCAAGGCATAGTTTTCATGGGGTATAACTTTTTATAGGTGTAGAATTAAGATCTCTAACTTATTCCATTGCTTCGGAATAATGGTTTCCCTTTCCGTATAGTGGTCATAATAGATAAATAGACTTACGGTTAAAAAGTTATGCATGTTTTAAGTTTTGAAAACATAACTGGTGAAAGGGTACTAAAGCAATAGTGGCGGAAGGGGTTCTACCCAACAGTGGCGAAAGGGGGTTCCACCCAACAGTAGAGAAAGGGGGTTCCACCCAACAGTGGCCCAACAACGGTGAAAGGGGGTTCCACCCAACAGTGGAGAAAGGGGGTTCCACCCAACAATGGAGAAAGGGGGTTCCACCGAACAGTGGCGACAGGGAGTTCCACCCAACAGTGGCGAAAGGGGGTTCAGTGGCAGACTCGTAATTAATGTAAAACTGCTATTTTGCTAGATAAAGTATATTCTTTTCACCAACTTTTATTGTTTGTCAAATTTATGTTGGTTAGAGATATACTTTATCATTTTCTTTGCAGAAAAACTGCTATAATCATATTTCATAATTTCCAAAATTATTTTCAAACCATTAAATTATATTAATATTTTAATATAATTATTAAGCCTTTCTAGCTTAGAAAATTCATAATAAATCGAAAGCACTTGGGAAAAATCCCAATATTTCACCAAAAATGTGAAATAACATTTTCTTTACTATATAAAATTTCGACGGAAAATTCATTATTTAAATATTTCTAATAATTAAAACCCGACATAAATGTCCTTTTCACCTTCAAAAATTCATAAAATATTCCTATTAATTTTGAAAATTATGAAATTTAAAACCCATCTCCAAAATTATGTATTAGACAACATATCCAAAAATCAAGTCGTTTGAAGGTCATTCACTAAGGTTTTTCACTTGAAACCTATCATAATAATTTCATAAAAATTCGAATAAATCACCATTCATGCAAACAATGGTAAAATCAACCATATCATCATCAAACAATTTGGAATATATCAAAAATCCAAAATTTAACACATAAGAATGAGATGGATACTAATATTCACCTTATTTTGAGAATAAGAGTTGAGATTTGAGTTGTTGGTTTGGTTCCCCTTAGCTTTAAGTTGATTCTCTAACTTTTCTTCCTTTAAAAGTTTTAGTAGTAGTCTCTACTTTGTTTGTGTTTCGTATGGATGTAAAAATGAATGAGGATATGAGGGTGGAAGGGTTTATGTTTAGGAAATGAAGCTTATTCCTATTTTTCCCCTCTCATAAATCCTTATACTTATGTTTAAGTTAAAACAATCTTATATGTTGATTAGTTAAGGCCTAATCCAATTAATTATCAATCTCATCTCCTTTTCATGCCACACATTATTCTATTTAATTAATCTAATTAAATCTCCTGAATAATTATAAAGAAAAATTAGGGGTGTTACAGGCTCCCCCCTTTAAAGAATTTCATCCTCGAAATTCAGCAAGGACTACAAACAAGCATATCAATCATGCCTACAAAGCTAGTATATCCTATCAGTGGAAAGTCTATATAAAATAAATATAGAGCATACCCTCATAACAGCCTAGGATAAGTATCCCTAATCCCATCTTCTGTTTTCCAAGTGCAGCCCTTCTCCTTGTTGCTCCACTAAACTTTTACCAACTTGAGTGACTTGTTTCTTAACCTCTTCTCATCTCTCGCTACAACCTAAACCGGTTGCCTAACAAAAGTCAGATCTAGGTCTATAATTAAGTCTTCCAATGCAGTCAGAGGGATAGTAGTCTCTGGATCATGTACACACTTACAAAGATGAGACACATGAAAAACATTATGGACACCTGCCAAACTGCTCGGTAACTATACTTTGTATGCGAGCTTTCCGATCTTCTCTATGACTAGGAACGATCCATCATATCTCGGTGCTAGTTTCCCTAACTTTCCAAATCGTACCATACCCTTTATTGGTGATACTTTAATGAAAACCCTATCTCCAACTGAGAACTCTAGATCCTTACGCCTCTTATCTACGTAACTCTTTTGTCTAGACTAAGCTTCCTTCATCCTACCTCGGATCAACTCCATCTTCTCTGTTGCTTCTCTCACCATATTTGGACCAAGCACCAATCTGTCTCCTGTCTCTAACCAACACGCCGATGATTTGCACAACCTTCCATATAAAGCTTTGAAAGACGCCATCCCTATACTAGCCTGGTAGCTATTATTATAGGAAAACTCAACCAAGTGCAAATGGTCTTCCCATGACCCACCAAAATCTAATACACAAGCTCTTAATAGATCCTCGAATACCTTGTTGACTCTCTTTGTCTGCCCATCCGTCTGTGGATGATAAGCGATACTCATCTTAAGCTTGGTTCCCAACATTCCTTGTAGAATCTTCCAAAATTCACTAGTGAACAAGGCATCTCTGTCACTGACTATGCTACTAGGAATCCCATGTAGTCTAACTATGTCCTTCATAAACAATTTAGCCAGGACAGGTGCTGTACTAGTTGATTTGACTGGAATGAAATGGGCACTTTTGGTCAACCAGTCCACTATGACCATATACTTTCATTTCCCAGTTTGACCTTGGCAACCCGTCTATAAAATTCATGGATATCGAATCCCATTTCCAAACTGGTATCACCAAAGGTTGAAGCAACCCACTCGGCTTCTGATGTTCAGCCTTCACTTGTTGACAGTTCATACACTGCTTTACCCACAACCAACATCCCTCTTCATACCTTTCCAGTAATTCCTCTTCATATCCTGATACATCTTGGTCTCCTCAGGATGAATCATAAATTTTGATCGATGACATTCTCTAAGGACCTCCTTTCTTATAATTTCTACATTCAGGACACACAATCGTCCCTTCTTTCTCAACCACCTTCTCTGTTCAAGACTAAAATCCTTCAGATCATTAATCACGATTCCGGCCTCTAGCCTTCTAATCTTCTCAACAAACACTGGGTCATCGTTCTGCTTAGATGCAATCCTTTCGATCAATCTCGGTCGAACTTCCAAGTAGGATAACATGGCAGTACTCTGACTAGAACTAGCATTAGATCTTAAATGCACACTGCATATAGTCAACGTCTCAAGATCCTTCCATTCGGCTAACATGGCTAATACCACATTCTGATGATTCATGCTGAGTGCATCCGCAACCTTGTTACCTTTCCCCACTGTGTACTCTATACCAAAGTCATAAGCTGCCAAAAACTCCAGCCACCTCTACTGTCTCATATTTAACTCTTTTTGAGAGAATAGGTATCTTAAGGACTTATGATTGGTATATAACTCGAATCTCTCTCCCAAGAGATAGTGTCTCCATATTTTCAACGCACAGATTACCATTGCCAACTCTAAATCATGAATAGGGTATCTCACTCCATGGGGTCTAAGCTGTCGAGAAGCGTAGGCAATGACCTTACCTTTTGCATCAACACAGCTCCTTATCCGGTTCCATATGCATCGGTATACACTACTAATCCTTGATTCCTGTCTGGAACTACTAACACAAGTGCATTGGTCAATAAATGCTTTAAATTAAGGAACACTTCCTCATATTTGCCAGACCAAGTAAACTTCACATCCTTCCTGGTCAGCCTAGTCAAAGGCGCTGCTATCTGTGAGAAATCCTTAATAAACCTCTGGTAGTAACCAGCAAGCCCAAGGAAACTTCTAATCTCAGTCACCATCTCTGGTCTCTTCCAATTGTTAACAGCTTCGACCTTATCCGGAACAACTGACAAACCCTTCTCTGAAACCATGTGACCAAGAAACTTAACTTCTTTCTTTTAGAAATGACACTTTGAAAACTTCACTTTCAGTCAATGCTGCCTCAGCGTCTCAATCACCACTCTAAGATGAACTTCATGCTCTCTTTCATCCTTAGAGTATATTAAGATGTCATCTATGAATACCAATACGATCTTATCCAAGTGCTCTCGGATAACCCAGTTCATCAAATCCACGAAGAAAGCTGGTGCATTTGTTAACGTAATGGCATCACCGACCACACATATGACCCGTATCTGGTCCTGAATGCCATTAACGGAATACTATCCTCCACCATTCTTAGCTGATGGAACCTTGTGCCAAATCCAATTACGAGAACACTCTGGCTCCATTCATCTGATCGAACAAATCATCGATTCTCGACAAAGGATATTTATTCTTGATCGTCCTTTCATTCAACTTGCGGTAGTCAATACACAAACTTAAAGATCCATATGGCTTCTTCACGAATACCGCAGCTGCTCCCCAAGGAGAACTGCTTCGTCTAATAAAGCTCTTCCCTTCCAAGTCCACTAGCTTCACCTTCATCTCTTTCATCTCAGTAGGTGTCATCTGGCTAGGTGGTCTACTTACAGGTTCTGCCTATGGCACAAGATCAATCCGAAACTCAATAGCTCGCTTTTGCAGTAGCCCTAACACTGGCTCAAAAACATCTACAAACTCTTTTGCTACCAACACCCGATCTAATTCTTCTTCCGCTTCCATTACATTCAGCAAAGCACAAGCACTTGAGTCTGACTTCTCCATCGAGTATATAGTTCGGTTACGGCTGTTGGGGCGTTTCAATGATATTTCCCCACCCGGAAAAATATTCTTGCATCTTATCTACCTAACCAATCCATACCCAATATGATCCCGAGACCCCGAAAATAAAAAACATGCAGACTGCATGCAAACTTATGACCTAACAAGTCAAGTTCTAACTG
Organism: Allium fistulosum; assembly: GCA_030737815.1. Taxonomy (NCBI): domain Eukaryota; kingdom Viridiplantae; phylum Streptophyta; class Magnoliopsida; order Asparagales; family Amaryllidaceae; genus Allium; species Allium fistulosum. Next base: position 298,040,966 of record CM060908.1, on the reverse strand, counting down.
ATCACATCTCATTCCCAGAGTTGCATACCCTCCTATTGGATTCGCAACCCTTAGGGAAGTAAGTAGATATGATAGTTCTAAACATAATTGATCTACCGAACAGTGAGATGTAAATGAATACGATGCATCAGTATCAAATTGTACCCTAACTGGTATACTATGAATCAAAAGCGTACCTTCCATCACGGATTTCCCCTTCTCAACTGTTGTTGGTCTAGAAGAAGATGGTTTCAAGGCAAAAAAATTTCCTTTATCTGCTCTAACCGGTTCTGGACACTGATTCTTGTAATTCCCAATCTGGTCACAGTTGAAGCACTTCACTCCTTTCTTATCTGCAACCTTCTTCCCTTTTCCAGTTCGACATTCATGAGAAAAATTTCCTTTCTTGTCGCCCTTATAGCAAACTACATCGGCTTCCCTTTCTTGGTCGCTCCTCCTTTCTGAGCTCCTTTTCATTTAATGAATTTTCTCTTCTTTCCCTAGGGATCTTGAACCTCAACTGACTTCCCCTTACTAAACGTAGAGAGAATCTCTTCGCTCCTGGTGGCCATCTCCACTACGACATTGCTTGGGTCATGGAGGTATGGCATGGTTGGCCTGGCAATCTTTGGCTTCAGTCCTCAAATAACTTTCCATTTCTCTTGATGGCGGTGTCCATCATGGCATATCCGTATCAGGACAGCTCAACAAATTTCGTGGCATTTTCGATTACGGACATCTCCCCTGCTCTATATCCATAAACCTCATCATCAATTTCTTGGCCACTTCGGATAGAAACCACTCTTCGAATCTCCTTCGAAAATTGGGCCAAGTTAATTCTTCTTTAGATACTCCAATAGTAACCCCATTCCAGTAGTATAATGTTGTTCCCTACAACTGTCTGGAAGCAATCCTTCTCTTCTATTCATCATCTAATCCCAAGTTAGGGGAAAAAATTCATAGTGCAATAACCAGTTTTCTACTTCGACATCATCCTCTGTTCCCAAAAACGGCTTTCCACCAAGACTGGTGTAATCCATGCTCAGCTTGGCATAGTTATTGCCAACTGGGGCCATAGGATTTGCTCCCTCGGCATTCATAGCATTTCCCCCAGCTACTCCCGTAGTTGCTCCAGCTTGGATCATATTGACGAAGAAATGATACATCATCCTCATATCTACGGGTGGGGTTCCAGCACCTACGTTGGCATTTGCGTTTTGATTAGCATTTGGCTGTCGACCCGGATTCCTCCTTGTATTAGGTCGAGCATTTCCATTAGTTGTTGTGCTTCCTCCACCTAGATTTCCTCTTCAGTCCCCTGCCTCCATGTCTTTCTTTCTCGTATATCTGCATATGAACCTTAGTAAGATACATAAGAACGGTCTAAGAGAAAATGGGAATACGTACTTATAGATATATATAACAAATGCAAGTATGTTATTATAGCATTAACCCCAACCCCGGTCTCATTCTCTAATTCATTGGGTTACGTTTTGAAAATCTTTTAGTTTCAAATTTCTTTAAATTTACATTAACCTATGCCCTGATATTAACTTGTAACATCCCCCATTTGGAGGCCCAAAACTAACTGCTACCGATGTTGCAGTCATCCATAGTTATTAATTCTCAATGCCCAAATGCGGTAATGTTGGATACATTGATATACCAAAAATGCATGAATATGAAAAAATTTAAACTCAATTTAAAAAAATTTCTTATTTCATTGCAAATAGCATTTTAGATTCATTACATAAACCCATACGTAAGCCACGTTCAGAGAAATTACCACTTATTATAAAATACGCCAAGAGCGGCATATGAAGATGCCCCATTGGTTGATCAGAGTCTAAATATAGGAAAGTAAATAAATTTGCCCTTACATCCAAATAACACAGTGGACAATAGACAAAATCTCCTAAATAGCTAGCTTGCCTCCAGCACATCTCTGGAAGCTTATTCGTTAACTAATAACCTAAAAAACCCTTACCCTCAGCCTACTCAAATTAATTTTGAGCACCTGAGAGTTTAAGGGGAAATACATAAACTTCAAATCAGACAAAAAGTCTGGTGTGAATAATATACCATCTCGAACCAAATAGATATCTAGTGAGACCACGTCATTGAGGGAACGGGTTTTTCCCTTTGCTAGTACCTTAACTAAAAACTAATTAACCATATACTGTGCACCTGCATTAACAATGGTTAAAAAATGACATAATATGATGATATGCAATTGTACAATATATCCTGGATTTTCCATCCCCATTCGTCTGACTATCTGTCTCAAGTTATAGTTTCTAGGGTCACTATTAACCTATAAGTTTTCATGGGCTAACTAATAACCTATTTCAAGCTTATGGACTATTTGTCCAGTTTCATAGTTTTCATGGGATTACTAAGAACCTATTGGGGTCTACCAATAACATCATCCAATCATAGTTTTCATGGGATAACTATGAACCTATTGGATTCTCCAATAACATATCTTAGGTCATAGTTTTCATGGTTTGACTATGAACCTATTGATCTCTATCAATAACCTATTCCGGACATAGTTTTCATGGGGTCACTAAGAACCTATTGGCCTCTGCCAATAACATTTCTCAAGGCATAGTTTTCATGGGCTATAACTTTTTATAAGTGTAGAAAAAGGTCACTAACCTTTTCCATTGCTTCCGAATGATGGTTTTCCTTTCCATAGAGTGGTCACAATAGAGAAATGGACTTAACGGTTAAAAATTTAGCATGTTTTAAGTTTTAAAAACATAGCTGGTGAAAGGGTACTAAAGCAACAGTGGCGGAAGGGGTTCCACCCAACAGTGGAGAAAGAGGGTTCCACCCAACAATGGAGAAAGGGGGTTCCACCCAACAATGGCCAAAGGGGGTTCCACCCAAAGGGGGTTCCACCCAACGGGGGTTCACCCAACAATGTAGAAAGGGGGCTCCATCCAACATTGGAGAAAAGGGGGTTCCACCCAACAGTGGAGAAAGAGGGTTCCACCTAACAGTGGCAAAAGGTAGTTCCATCCAACAGTGGCGAAAGGGGGTTCCACCCAACAGTGGCGAAAGGGGGTTAAGTGGCAGACTCGTAATTAACGTAAAAATTGCTATTTTGCTAAATATAGTATATTATTTTCACCAACTCTTATTGTTTGTCAAATTTCTATTGGTTAAAGATATACTTTATCGATTTCTTTGCAGAAAAACTGATATAATCAGATTTCATAATTTCCAAAATTATTTTCAAACCGTTAAATTATATTAATATTTTAATATAATTATTAAGCCCTTCTAGCTTAGAAATTTATAATAAATCAAAAACACTTGAGAAAAATCCAAAAAATTCACCAAGAATATGAAATAACATTTTCTTTACTATATAAAAATCTCAAGGCAAAATTCATTGTTTTATTATTTTTAATAATTAAAACCCGAAATAAATGCCCTTTTCACCTTAGAAAATTTATAAAATATTCTATTAATTTAAAAAATTATGAAATTAAAAATCCATCTCCAAAATTATGTATAACCCAACATATCCAAAAATCAAGTTGTTTGAAGGTCATTCACTAAGGTTTTCCCTTAAAACCTATCATAAAAATTCCAATAAGTCACCATTCATGCAAACAATGGTAAAATTTGGAATACATCAAAAATTTGAAATTTAACACATAAGAATGAGATGGATATTATTATTCACCTTGTTTTGAGAAAAGAGTTGAGATTTGAGTTGTTGATTTGAATCCTATTAGCTTTAACTTGATTCCCTAACTTTTCTTCCTTTAAAAGCTTTAGCAATAGCCTCTAGTTTTTTTGTATTTTGTATGGATGTAAAAATGAATGAGGATATGAGGGTGGAAGGGTTTATGTTTAGGAAATGAATCTTATTCCTATTTTTCCCTTCTCATAAATCCTTATACTTATGTTTAAGTTAAAACAATCCTATATGTTGATTAATTATGGCCTAACCAAATTAATTGTCAAATCTCATCTCCTTTTCACACCACATATTATTCTATTTAATTAATCTAATTAAATCTCCTGAATAATGTTAAAGAAAAATTAGGGGGGTTACAGATAGCTACATGGTTGATAGCACTTTAAACATACAACAGCCATATGGTTGATAGTAATGTAAATATGAAATAGCTACATGATCGTAGCAATTTAAACATGCAATAGCTACATGGTCAATTGCACTTTAAACTTGTGATAGCTACCTGGTCGATAACTATAATTTTACACATGCGATAACTATATTTTAAATGTATGACAAATTATATGTGCGACAGCTTTATACATGCGACAATTATAGACTTGCGATAGCTTTAGACATGCGATAGCTTTAAACTTGTGATAGCTTTAAACATGCGATAACTTTATGCATGCGATAGCTGTATATGTGCAATAACAATAGCTTGGATGTCTGATAGCCCTACTATACACATTAAATAACACATTTTTAATTACTGGGTCGGGGTTTTCCTAATGGAAAAGATGAGTTTGTGAGTTTTAAAACTTGGACAATAAGATTTCAAGAAAACATGAAAAGCATTTGGCCTAAATTTATTTAACATCCCTTAAATTTAAGGTAAGTTGTTTAATTAGTTAATCAGTTAATTAGGCTCCAAATATTGAATTTGTGCATACAACGAAATTTGACCATAAAACTTGCACCATTGCGTTTGTGGCGAAATTCTGAGCAACTTTCATATTTGTAGTTTTGCGATTGAAGTCCAAACGAAGAAGTTACAGATGAAAAACGAATTCGGAACAGAAATAATTAAATTAGAAAAGTCAACATTTATATAATAAATACCGGGACCCATCGGTCGACCCTCTTATTAGGCAGGTTGTGTAGTAGCGGTCGACCCATGATAATGGAGCGATCGACCTTTGATAATGGAGTGGTCGACCGGTCCTAGCATTGGCGGCTAGGATTCGCCTTGGCCAAATGGTCCAGATTTTATATAATTAAATCTAGCGGCCGTGGTTAATTCGAGTGCCTACAAATTTAGACTTAACCCTCTCTTCTCTTTTCATATTTTTCTAAAAACGATAGCGAAGCTCTGTCATCTTCTCTTCTCCACTATTTTCTAGATTATAAAATATAATATTTATATTTGTATATATACAAAATGGAGAAGAATAGAAGTCAAATAAGAGAAGAAGAGAAGCAAATGAACATCACGTGATAACGAGGTAATATGTATGTATGTATGTATGTATGTATGTATGTATGTATGTATGTATGCATGCATGCATGTATGTGTGTATGTATGTATTTATGTATTTATATTTCCTTTCAACTCCAAATATCTTCTCAGATCTATAATTCTAATATATGTATATACCTTTTTTATACACATTTCTTGGAATAAGAAGGAAATGAAGTTGAATCAAAGGCTTTCTTTTAGATCTAGAGATTTGGAATGCTTTTAGAAGGTAAGTGGAAAATTTATAAATTGTTTATGATAATGAATCTATTCCATTGATTTTTATGCCTAAATGAATAAATATGTGTGAACTGTAGGCTGAAATTAAATGTATTAAACATCGCCTACATATTCTTAGGAGATCTAATTGAAATTATTGTTACACCCTAATCTGGAAATCAGTCTCAAAAGTCATAGATATGAATATTGATTAGATATGAAATTTGTTACGGATCTGAAATTAGATCGCAGGTTATTAGTATGATTTTGATTATTTCCCCAGTTATGTTGAATTGGAGATTTTCCGTAGTTTAATTTGTGGGAGGAATATCCATTTAATTTTTATAAATTTGTTTATGTTTTCAAATTGCATAAAAATGCAGTGTTTGATTTAACAAGGAATATATGCAAATGAAAAGGGGGAGATGTGTAGAGTACACCTTTATTCTCCATAGATTACACTGTCAATTCTAATAAAAGGAAAATAATCATTCCTTGAAATTTCAAACGAGGCAAATCTTTCCTTTTATTCTTGGTTTTTGTTTTAAACTAACTTTCGAAAATCACAGTGGAGAATCTTCCTAAGAAATGTAATTTCAGCAAATTAAATATGGAAAAGAATATTCTTGTTAAAGATTTGTGACTACAAAATATTTGGTAGGAGTAGGTATTTATACTAATTTATACGCGCTAATGAATATTTAACTAATATGATAACTTATGCATAACACTCGCTTATGATATTAGTTATACGTAGAAATAGGATTGAGTAGCAGATAGGAAATAGGAAGAAAGTTTGGGAAGCCTGTAAGTTCAATTAATGGGTATGTGAAATGGATTTGAGAGTTACAAGTAATTAATAGGGTAAATGGATTATTTGGACCGATAAATAAAGAAGTTTGGTTAATAACTATGGAATAGTTAGAAAAGGTTACTAATTGGAAATTAGTAAATATATATAAATGTCTTCGAAAATGTCTCTTAGGATGATATTTTTTATCATGGACAAATTGACATTTACGCAAGAAGGAAATAAAGGGAATTTATGGGTAATTGAATATTTAAGGTAAGTTATATGGCCTTAAATAAATAAAAGAAGGTCGGTAAGCTAAGTCCAACATCCAATTTAGGATGATAAGGCTTAGTAATAATAGAGCCTAGGTTAATATGGTGTAAGTTTGTAAAGCCTAGAATAATTAATTGGACTTAGTAGGTTGGGATGCGAGGTCAGTAGAGTTACACAACATAAGTCTACCCTTCACTTTAAGGCACTAGCAATTGTGTACACTTTCTATTGATGTGTGACAACTTTAACAGTAAAACCCATAGAATAATTTATTGACTAGAAGATTGAGATGCGAGGTCAGTAAAGTGACACAACGGAAGTTTGCCCTTCACTCAAAGGCTACCAACAGTTGTGTACACTTATTGCTGATGTGGGGCATCTCCAATCATAGAACCCATGGGAAACAATTATGGGAATAATAGGATATTCTTAACAATTAGAGGTATTAAGTGGTTATTCGAGGGCCTGTTTCTTTCCTAATTAAAAAGTATTAAATGGTCTGATTTATTGATTGGGAGCGATGGTGGATATCTCGAGAAGGGTCCGCTTTGGGTTTGATGTATTATTTGACTGATATAAGGTCCGCCTCTCTCCTATAAGAAGTATTAAGCATCCTAGTGAGGTTCCAAGCGATATCAACTAGATTGTACTAGTGAGGAGTCCGCCTTTGGGGTTAAGGTTTAAATGACAAAGGCCTACCTAGAATATAGGTATTAAATGGTCAAAGGTCTGCCTAGTCCATATTAATAAGATATTAAGTGGCTTGGGTACTGTCTCTCACATGGTTATGACTTTAATGATGATAGACACATTAGTAGTATGACTATTATGTATTATAAACCCATAAATAGTGGCCAAAGGTCTTTGTAGCTAGGACCAATAGATCCACGATGACGATGCTAGGAGCCCACTTCATATTTGAAAGTATTAAGTGGATGATAGACTTACATCGGTATTTTGTACCTTGAGAAGGGTAGGTAGGTGAATCATGTTAAGTAGGAATGTGTGCTATATTATGTTCATTTGGTTAACCATAAAATAGTAGACAGAATAACTAACTGAAAACCAACCAGTATAAATTTATGTTGTGAAAGTATAGATTTTCCAGCCACCAGAACATTGTTCTAACCCCTTCCTCATTACAACCCACATAATTGATTTAGAGGAACATGTCATTGGAGCTGGACATGATTGGTTATTGGGTCTTCTAAACTCTCATACTCGGTACTGATGTGGCGATTTGATATCCAAGGAATACCATTTATTCCAAGGTAATAGCCATAGTCACTATTTATATCCTATTATTATTTCCACTATGAGTTTAGATTTTATCAATCTCTGATGTGCTCATGTTTATTTTGTAGGTACCAAATCCAACGATATGTGCTTTGATGGACTTGGATTTCGATTTTTGTAAAAATTTGGACTAATTAAAGTGCGGGTTATTAATTTTGGTATCAAAGTCTAGGTTAGTCGATCAGAGGAATTATGATAAATTAAGAGAATGTATTCGTACTTTCCTATATATTATTCTTTTTATGCTAGACTCTAAGAATCCCGACTATAGAAGTAGTTGCAGTTCCACTCCGAAGGAATGGGTAAAGCAACTATTGGTTGGAAATATCTTAGAGTTAAGATTTTCACACCGACTCTGAATTACCCCATGGAATGTTGGCGATGCATAAGGCACTGAAGGAGAAGAGCAAGAGTATAACATTTAGCAAAATCCCGAAGACTGAAAGATGTTCGCTTGATGGTTGAGATTCTAGCTACCTTGTGATTTTGAATTTTGATGATGACTTGTAGTTGAAGATAAATAATTATTCCAGATAAGGGGGAAATAGAATTCTGTATATCACAAATATTCAGAAACCAGTTTTGGCAAGGGAATGTCCACCAACCACCTTTAGATAGCAAACCGAATTTTAGGAATTGAGGTCTATTCCTTAGTTTAAACCCAACAGAGAAATTTGATAAAATATATTTTGGAAATGCCTTAGATTTTGGAAAAATGATTTATTTTTCCAAAGATTTATTCTAGAAATTTTGGGAAGTTTTGAAATTTAAATTTTCAAGAAACACGTATACCACTAAGTTTACTCGTGCTAAGAAATTTTGGTTTAAAAAGGAGTAGGTTTTGAAATCCTTAAATATTTAAATATGTATATATACCAATAAAGGTTTGATTTTGATTTTAGCAAGAAAATAGTTTTTCGATTCGGAAATGAGTTTCAAAGGGTGAATATTTAGCCTAATGATTTTCCTATTTATAAAAATCGAAGTTTTTAAAGTTTTCTCTCTTCTAAGGGATAGGAAAAATAGGAATGACATTTAACTTAATCGAGGTACGAAGTTAGAAGTGTTGTTGTACCCACCAGCTATAAGAAGAAATATTTCTGTACAAAGTATGCGCAGAATAGTAGTTGGAATATTATTGGGTTTTTGGAATTGTTGATGGTTGAAGTAGTATAAGTCTAAATGATGTGGAATTGTGAAGGAATGGTTCAGAAAGCTAGAAAGAAAGCTTGGGCACCGTAATGAAAAGGGCAGGGATTTCTCCGATCGTGTCGAGTCGGAGGAGGTAGCATGAAACGATTATCGTTATTATTATTATTTAACATTATAAATTAATTCGGCCCAAAAGGGTCCAGGTTCAACTGGCGTAAAATCCCTATATAGCGATTGACCATCTAGCAGTCGACTGATAGTGGTCGACTAGTAACCCTAGAGCAGTCAACCGATCAATGAGTTTTTGACCAACCTGAACTTGGAACGCGACTATAAAGTCACGTCCAATTTTCCCCAGCCTTATTCGTGCTTCCCTCTCCATTTCAACAGAACCCAAAAAGCTCCATCTCCTCCTTCTCCAAATTAGCTCCCACTTCCTCTATCCTACCTCCAGGTGATGCCGCTTCTCCCCCTCTCCAACAGGCAGCAGCTCGCCTCCCCTTGTGTCGATTTTTACGTGTTGGATCTTGCCAAACCTCCACTTCAGATCTAAAACATATTTCTCCACTTCTCGGCCCATGGCACCTCCCTGCATTGCTAGTTCCTCCTCGCACCACTCTAGTGTTACCCCTTAAGAGATCAGTTGGACAGACCAAAATGATCAGAATATCTCCACCTTCCTTAACTCTGCCAATTTCAAGTTCCTTCATGAGCGACCAGTGAAGTTTGGAGACTTCGCTCTTTTGGGCCAGAAAAGCTTTTCGAGGTGGCATGACTTACACCGATCCTGCGCTTCGAGACTTTTGAGAGGGAATGCTACCTATGATGCGTTCACCTTTTCAATGCTCATTATGCTTTGAATTTCGATGAAGACAACATTTTCATTTAGTCGGAGGTTAAAGGAGTCAGGATCGAGATGTCTAACAACGTCTTCGATGATATTTTGGAGATTTCCATGGATGGGGTGGATTTGGACGATATTGAGATGACTGATTCGGAGATTTTGCAATAGATTTTTTCTTAGGATGTCGATGTTTAAAGGACAGACAATCTACGAACTGGTCGTTTTGTTGTGTGCATTATTCAACACAACATCATCTCTAACATGAGAAGCTATGATCAGATTTATCCTTGGGTGCGGAAGGTCACCTATGTAGTTATGGGTGGTATAGCCATCAGTTGGGCACGCACTCTTATAATTCAGTTTTCCAATCAAGGAGTTAGTACCCCATGGAGTTAATTTTCATATTTTCACATATTCACTCTCATCTTCAGGCGATATGTGATGAATTTTAGTGGAGAGACTGCCCAGACAAAGGTCATGCCTGCCATTGATAGAGCCGCTCTTAGGAAGATGGGAATTCCTTTTCCACCAGCTGCAGCAGCCGAGCCAGCAGCAGACCAGCAGCCGCAGCAGAAGATGGAGCAGGAATAGGACATCTAAGGATATCAGAGTCCCTACAGGGGATCTGCCCCGACCAGCGAGAGATGAGGACCGAGCTTCAGCGCTAGAGTTATGAGATTGGGTGCTTAGCCACTATGCTTTGCCATATTCTAGGCCGCGACAACAGCTCGATCGGGACCGTCCCATAGTCTGTAGGTAGTATTTTAAGTTCTGTAGCGTGTTGTCGTATTTTTTCTTCCAGCATTTGCTCCTTTCGTTTTAGGTTGTTGGGTTGTCACCATTAGTTATCTCTTTTTAAGACGCGAACTATATTATGAGATGTATTTCTATTTTAATGTGTTATTGTTTCCAAATATGTGAACCGTTCTTATATATATGTTTGGAAGAAACGGTATAAATATGAAAATCTAAAAAGGACACATAACTAAAAATAAAATGCAGTATAAGACAGGAAGTTTAAAATAGATAAAAATGTTAGCAAGCGACGGACAAGTTAAATTGTTTTCGGAATCACGAATCAATATTCATGTTCTTAAAAGCTAAATTTTTGAATAACTGAGTATAATGATATTTTTAAATAAAATGTCAAGTTTTATTGGTTAAGGTAGTTAAAGAGTGTTAGAATTGGACTTATGCGTTTTGCGCATAACTGACTTCCGACTAACGCTAAAGATGTGACTTAAATTATCAAAAATTTTGAGAAGTTTAATGTTTTGAAAAGTTTCTCATAAAAAGTTTTGCTTGGAAAAAGTTTTGATTTTTAAATTATTTTTGGTGCTCAAATAATTTTTAGAATTTTTGTCCAAATTTTGTTTCAAGGGAAAATTTGCGTTTAAATATTTTGAAAAATTATTTTTTCAGGCAATGTACAAATTTGAAAAGAGAAAAAGGTTTTTATGAAGTTTTTGATTTTGAAGGCCACATGCTAAGCATAAGGAAGGTAAATAGATTAGAAATGCAAATTTAGCAATGCATTAGGATCGATGATACGATAAAATGCAACCGATAACAAGAGAAAAACTGTTATAGCTTTAGAATTTTTTTTCTCATACCTTGTTGACACCACGTGTGAGTCTTTTTTAGGACTCAATTCCCTTTTACAGCTTGGAAACAAGCCTTCGTAGGCATTTTTTGCTTGGAAAATTTGAAGTAAATTTGGGGCAGCAAAGAAATTTCCACTGTACAACGGGAAATGTGTAGCTTATAGAATGGTAAGAATGTAAAATTCTCCACCTAAATCCCTTTTTCCGGCATAGGAGCGACATTTAGGAAGCGAGATTTCGACACGTTAGATTTTTGGTTGGTAGGAATTGGATGCAACTTGGTTACACCATACTTCTATTCGTAAGAGTATCGGGATTTTTAGTGAAAATATTTTTCAAAATCTGCATGCATATAGAGCTGCTGGTAAAATACATAGGTTGTTTAAACCATATCTTCAAAAATGTTTTCAAATGAAAAACATTAATATATGAGGGCCCGATTTAGAATCATCCTGCATACATATTTCCTATGTTGTGATACACCCTGGTTGCAAAATTTATTATACACTAATTGGGTGTGCAGTTTAGGGTAATTGCAAGCTAGAACCATGACTTAGTCATTGGTACAATTTCGGGATGAATTCTTTTAAGGGGGAAGAATGTAACACCATGTAAATTTTACAATTAGTTGTCTAATTAGTTAATTAGGCTCCAAAAATAGAATTTGTGCAAACAATGGAATTTGACTATGAAACTCACACCATTGCATTCGTGGTGAAATTCTAAGAAACTTTCATAATTAGAGCTTTGCGATCGGAGTTCAAATGAAGAATTTGCAGACAAAAAAAGAATTCAGAACAAAAATAATTAAATTAGAAAAGTTAACGTTTATATAATAAATACTGAGCCCCACCAGTCAACCACTTTATTGAGCAGGTCAACCAGTGGTGGTTAACCCCTAATGATAGGGTTCGCCTTGACCAAACGGACCAGATTTTATATAATTAAATATAATGGCTATGGTTGATTCGAGTGCCCATAAATTCAGGCCTAACCCTCTCTTCTCTTCTCATATTTTTTTGAAAACACTAGCGAAGCTCTATCAACTTCTTTTCTCCACTATTTTCTGAATTATAAAAGTATAATATTTATATTTGTATATATACAAAATGGAGAAGAATAGAAGTCAAATCAGAAAAGAAGAGAAGCAAATCAACATTGCACGATAACGAGGTTATATATATATATATATATATATATATTTCTATTTTATATATTTATATTTCCCTTCAACCCCAAATCTCTTCTCAGATATCTACTTCTAATATATGTATATACATTTTTTATACATATTTCTTGGAATAAGAAGCAAATGGAGTTGAGTCAAAGGCTTTATTTCAGCTCTGGAGATTTTGAATGCTTTTAGAAGGTTAGTGGGAAATTTATAAATTGTTTATGATATTGAATCTATTTGATGGCATACATTAGATTTTTATGCCTAAATGAATAAATATATGCGAATTCTAGGCTAAAATTGAAATGTATTAAATATCGCCTACATATTCTTAGGAGATCTGATTGAAATTATTTTTACACCCTGATCTGGAAATCAGCCCCATAAGTTATAGTTGTGAATATTGATTAGATATGAAATTTATTCCAGATATGAAATTGGGTTGTAGATTATTAGTATGATTTTGATTATTACCCTAATTATATTGAATTGGAGATTTTCCATAATTTAATTTTGGAAAGAACACCCATTTGATTTTTAATTTTTTTATGTTTCCAAATTGCATAGAAAATGCAGCGTTTGATTTGACAAGGAATATTTGCAAATAAAAAGGGAGAGATGTGTAAAGTATAGATTTATTCTCCATAGTTTACACCGTCTATTCCAATAAAATGAAAATAATCATTCCTTGAAATTTCAAACAAGGCGAAACTTTCCTTTTATTCTTGATCTTTGTTTTAAACTAATTTATGGAAATCACAGCGGAGAATCTTTCTAAGAAATGCAATTTCAGCAAATTAAATATGGAAAAGAATACTATGGATAAAGATTTGTGACCATGATATATTTGGTAGGAGTAGGTATTTATACTTATAATTGCAAATAATTACTTAACTAATATGACGATTGATGTGTAACGATTGCTTAGGATATTAGTTATATATAGAAATAAGGTCGAATAACGGATAGGAAATAGGAAGAAAGTTTGGAAAGTTTGTAACTCCAATTAATGGGTAATAAATGTGAAATGGATTTGAGAGTTATAGGTAATTAATAGGGTAAATGGATTAATGGGACTGATAAATAAATAAGTTAGGTTAATAATTATAGAATAGTTAGAAAATGTTACTAACTGGAAATTAGAAATTATACATAAATGTCTTAGGAATTGTCCGTTAGGATGATATTCTTTATCATCGACAAATAGACATTTATGGAAGAAGAAAATAAAGGGGATTTATGGGTAATTAAATATTTAAGGTAAATTATATAGTTTTTATTCCGCTTTTTGACCAAACAGCATACGAACGAACTTGACAAGTCAAATGTAACATCCCCTATTTGGAGGCCCGAAGCTAAGTGCTACAGATGCTGTAGTCATCCATAGTATTAACTTCTGGTGACCAAATACAGTAATGTTAATGGTATCCATAATATCAGAAGCACGTGAATATGAAATACAATCATCAATGGATTAAAAACACTTTTCTGATTATATTTCAAAAAAACATTTCATATCCAAGTTACATAATCCTAAACGTTTCCCAGGTTCAGATCAAATATAATTATTACAAAATACGCCAAGAGCGACATATGAAGATGCCCCTTTGGTTGACCAGAGTACTAAATAGTTATAACAAACTTAATACAACATAGTGGAAATAAAAACATAACAACTCCTAGATAGCAAACTTCAGCCTTCTGCTCGTCTTTGGAAGCTTTATTCGTCCACCTACAAAACCTGAAAATCCTCAACCCTCAGTCTAATCAAATCAATTTTGATCACCTGAGAGTTTAAAAGGAAAACATAAACTTCGAGTCATATATAAAGCCTGGTGTGTATACTATACATCTCGGTTATTTGATATTAAGTAAGACCACGCCGCTTAGCGAAACGGGTTTCCACTCACTAATATACTTTTAAAACATATCTTTTGCAAATATTAATCATGCAACCAAAACTGGTTAAAACAATAATATCAGTATCATGAAAGCATATAGATCAGGTAACAAATGGACTATATATCCGAACATTATAGTTTTGTTTGGCTAACTACTAACTTTTGGCTGACTTGGGCCTACTAGACAAAATAAACAAATAATCTAACTTATGTTAGATACTCCTCTTCTGGACGGTTTGTCCCTAACTTACTTCTCCAAGGTCAACTGATCCTAATGGTTTTGCGGGCTCACCAATAACCTATCCTCACTCTGTATATTCCTTTCTGTGTGTAACATCATTTTAGTCTTAACTGTGACAAAGCCCTACACACTGGAATTTTGGACTAAATTAGCTAGGGGCTAATAACTAATGTATAGGGCACGACACTATACCAGTCTCATCTGGTATTCTAGTATCCGAGTCATTTTACTTAGGGTTAACTACCCATAAATTTTCCTTGAAAACCTTTTCTCTCAAATTGATTTAAACCTTTAAATCATACTTTAAACAAGGAAAATATGATATATGCTTTACTCAAATCACCTTGCCATGTTATACATACTTTACACAAAACTTTGTCGATGAAAACATTTACCCTTTGAAAGTACCCCTTTCGAATCCATTGAAAGTACCCATTTCGAAACCAAGTAAACCACTTTGATTTATAACCTTAAGCCGAAGGCCAAAACATACCCTTTCTAAACCCTTCATAATAAACCTTTCGAAACCATTCAAAAACATCACCTTCGAAAGCTTTAAGACCTTAGACATCCTATCTTTAAAACACTTAACATTGCCTTTCAAAAACATTAGAAACCTTATTTTTAAACCTTTTTAAACCATTGGGGAACCATCCCTTCGAAACCTTCATTTAGGCCTTTCGAAAGCATTAAAATCCTTTGTAAACATTAAACCTTTTGAAAGCATTTGGGTTCAAGTAAAACATATGGAAACCTTTCGAAACCATTTAAAACCATTCCTTTTGAAACCTTTAGGTTCTACCTTCAATAGAACAAAAGGGTCATAAAACAACTAAGTCGAAAGCAATCTTTCGAAAGCTATTTCCTAAGTAAAGAAGTGATGGTGTCGAAACCAACCCTTCGAAAGTATTGGAGAAGTGGGCTTGGTTTTAAAAACAAAGTATCCTTTCGAAACCATTTTCTTCGAAAGGTAGAAAGTAGCACCAAGGGGTTTCGACCCCTTCGAATTAAAACAAAAGGCGCAACCTCATTCGAAACCATTCCTTAAATCAATCTGACCCAGTCAGAAGCCAACCAAGTTGAAAGCATTCTTTTTGAAAGAAAAACAGGTGCATTTCCATTTGAAAGCAAAATAGCGCTTCGACCCCATCAGAACCCCTTGTTTCGACTCAATACCTTCCGCCTATATCCAATTCACTATGTACCAAATCATTGATACTATGTGCATTGGTTTCGATGGTGATGGAGGCGGAAGTACTCAATCGAAACCTAGGTGCAGAAAGAGGCGAAACATGTAAAAAGCATGTAAAATCTGATTTTTAGCTTTTTGAAGTAATCTTTTCAACTAACCTGCCTTGTTTGTCAAAGTATTATTGGTTGCTAATTTTCTTTTCTAAAAGTTCTGCCGAAATTTCAAAAATAAACAATTTAATTTATTTACAAAATATCCTTCTCATTTTATAAATACATAAAACATTTAAGTCGCATACCTTAAATAATTTTATATAATCATTAAAACACTTAAGAAAATTCTACAAAAATTCCGATAAATCATTTTTAATATATTTTCTAACATATATAAATTTTAGACCCAAAACATATATAATTTAGCCGTAAATTATTTTAAACCTAAATATCTATTTTCCTCTCTAGAAAATTAATATAAAATCCACATTAATTCATAAAATTATGAAAATTGAAACCCATGTCTAAAATATCATTTTTGATCTAAATCTAAAATCGCAAGGCATTTGGATGTCACTTAATAGAGTTTTCACATTAAAACATATCATCAAATCCATATAAAATATCATATCATCAACAAGCATATGCATTTATTTCTAACAATCAAAACATGGAAAAACCTTGAAAAATAATTCGGATTTAACCTAAAACCGAAAACAATTAGAAAACATGAGATGTAGACATTATTCACCTTTAGCTTGAGATTACGTAGTTGAGATTTGATCTTGGATTAAGTTGATTAACTTCTTCCCTTTGATTTTTGCTTTATCTTCTTCTTGCTTTCCTAATGGTGGCCGGCCTCTTATGTTTTTGTTTGTGAGAATGAACGTGTAAAATGAATGCATGTGAGGGTTTAGGGTATAAGGTTATTACTTATTCCCATATTGCCCTTGTCTACTTCCCTAACTTATTTCACTTTAATTCTCTTAGTTCATTAGTTCAAATAGGCACGGCTACCCTCCTATTAATCACAAATCTCAATCCCTAATCATTACATTATTTTATTTAACCAATTAAATATTCTAAATAATGTTACTAAAAATTAAAGTCATTACAGACTCACCTCCTTAAAGAATTTCATCCTCGAAATTATGATAAGGTACACAACAAAACAATCAAAAATGTAAAACATACCATCAAACAAATCAGGATAAGCGTCTCTAATCCTACTCTCAGTCTCTCATGTACAGTCTCTCTCATCATCGCTCCACTGGACTTTAACTAATCCGACCGTCTTGTTCCTTAGCCTCTTATTATCTCTCGCAACTATACGAACTGGCTTTCTAACTATAGTCAAGTGCGGCTCTACTACTAAGTCCTCTAACACAGTCGGTGCTATAGTAGTCTCCAGGTCTATAGTACACTTTCTTAGATGAGAAACCTGGAAAACATCATGGACTCCTGCCAAACTGTTCGGTAACTATATTCTATATGCGAGTTTCCCGATCCTCTCTATAATAGGAAATGGTCATATGAATCTCGGTGCCTACTTCCATGATTTCCCGAATCGAATCACACCCTTTATCGGTGATACCTTGACGAACACATTATCTCCAATTGAGAACTCCAAGTCTTTTCATCTCTTATCTGCATAATTCTTCTGCCTAGACTGATCTTCCTTCATCCTATCTCGAATTAACTCAATCTTCTCTGCAGGTTCTCTAACTAAATCTGAACAAAGAACCAACCTATCCCTGGTCTCTAACCAACAAACTAGTAATTTGCATGGCCTTCCGTACAAAGCTTCAAACGGTGCCATCCCTATACTAGCCTAATAACTGTTGTTATATGAAAACTCGACTAAGTATAGATAGTCTTCCCATGGTCCCCAAAATCTAGCACACAAGCTCTTAACAAATCTTCCAAGACTTTGTTAACTATTTTCGTTTGCCCATCAGTCTGTGGATGGTAAGCGGTACTCATCTTGAGCTTGGCTCCTAAAATCTCCTGTAGACTCTTCCAGAACTTGCTAGTACATAAGGAATCTCTATTGCTTACTATACTACTAGGAATTCCATGTAGTCTAACCACATTCTTCATAAATAACTTAGCCAAAACGGGTGTTGTCCTAGTTGACTTAACTGGAATGAAAAGGGCACTCTTAGTTAATCCATCCACTACGACCCAAATGCTTTCATTTCCTCTATTATATCTTGGGAACCCATCCATAAATCCATAGAAATAGAATTCCATTTCCATACTGGAATATCTAATGGCTGAAGTAACCTACTTGGCTTTTGATGTTCGGCCTTTACCTGTTGGCAGTTCAAACACTGCTTTACCAATAAGCCTATATCTCTCTTCATACCTTCCCAGAAGAAACTCCTCTTCATGTCCAGATACATCTTAGTTCCTCCCTGTGTAGTTAATGCCCCGCTATTACCCCGCTATAACCCCGCTATATCTTATAGCGGATTTCTACCGCAACGATTTTTCCATATAGCCCCAAAATATAGCCTTTCCGCTTTAAGCCCCGCTATTTCCGCTATATCCCGTTATTCCCGCTATATTCCGCTATTTCCGCTATATCTTCTTTAATAAAATGAATTAAAAAATTGCATTTATTCATTATAAAAATTATGAAACTGATTTATTTGATTTAATTTCTAATATATTTTTAGAAATGAAAATACTCTAATATTCTACTAAATTTAATTATGTTATATAACGGTTTTATGTTTATTTAAAATATATTCGCACATGTTTTTTGTTTAAAATTATTTATGTATTAATTATAATTCAATTGAATGATAATTTTTCATTTAATTACCATTTATATATTTGTGAAAACATTAATTACTAGTTTTATATGCTATTTTAGAGCCATCCGCTATATCCCGCTATATCCTCGCTGTATCCCCGCTATGACTTTTTGCACCTCCACCGCTTTGAATCTGCCGAGCGCTTTGACTGCACAGGTTCCTCCTGGATGAATGGTGAACTTTGAACAATGGAATTCCTCCAAAACTTCCTTCCTAATGCTTCCTACATTCAGAACACACGACCTTCCTTTTTTTCTCAACCACCCATTCTGGTCCAGACTAAAATCCTTCAAGTCATCGCTCTCCGTTCCATCCCATAACTTCCTGATCCGCTCAGCTAATACTGGATCATCTCCTTGCGTAGAAACAACCTTTTTAATCATAACCTGTCGAACTTCTAAACATGACAACATAGCAGTTTCCTTACTAGATCCAGCTTTAGATCTCCACCGCACTCTAAAAGTTATCAACACTTCCAAATCCTTTTACTCAGCTATCATTGCCAACACTGCATTCTGATGTTTTCTGCTAAGTGTATCTGCAACCTTGTTGCCTTTTCCTGGTGTGTACTCAATACCAAAATCATAAGCGGCTATAAACTCCAACCACCTTTGTTGTCTCATATTCAACTCCTTTTGAGAGAATAAATACTTCAACGACTTATGATCCATATATAACTCAAATCTTTCTCCCAAAAGGTAATGTCTCCACACCTTCAATACAAATATCGCCGCAGCTAATTCCAAAGCATGCATTGGATATCTAACCTCATGCGGTCTAAGCTGTCGAGAAGCATAGGCAATCACTTTACCTCTCTGCATTAACACAGCTCCTAACCCAGTTCCACATGCATCTTTATATACTACTGAGTCCTGATTCCCTTCCAAAAAAACTAACACAGGTACATGAGTCAATGAGTGTTTCAAGCTCTAGAATGCTTCCTCACACTTATCGGTCCACACAAACTTAACATCTTTTCGCGTTAGCTTGGTCATCGGTGCTACTATCCATGAGAAATCCTTTATGAACCTCCGATAATACCCGGCTAATCCAAGAAAACTCTTTATCTCAGTCACTGTCTCGGGTCTCTTCCAATTATTCATCGCTTCAATCTTAGTTGGATCTACAGACAACCTTTCTCTAATACTACATGACCAAGAAACTTCACTTCCTTTTTCTAGAAATGACACTTCGAAAACTTTGCCTTCAGCTGATGCTGCCTCAGCGTCTCAAGCACGTCTCTAAGATGAACTTCATGCTCCTTTTCATCTCTAGAGTATATCAAAATATCATCTATGAAAACCAACACGAACCTATCCAAGTGCTCTTGGAAAATTCGGTTCATCAAATCCACAAAGAATGCTGGTGCATTAGTCAATCCGAACGACATCACTAACTATTCATATGATCCATATCTAGTTCTAAAAGCTGTCAAAGAAATACTATCCTCTGCTACTCTAAGCTGATGGAAACCTATTGCTAAATCCAACTGAGAAAATACCTTGGATCCACTCTACTGATCGAACAAATCGTCAATTCTTGTCAACGGATATCGATTCTTTATTGTCTTCTCATTGGACTTACGATAATCAATGCACAACCTTAACGATCTGTACGGCTTCTTAGCAAACACTCGGCTGCTCCTTAAGGCGAACTACTTGGCCTAATAAAATTCTTGCCTTCCAAATCCACCAACTGCACCTTTAGCTCCCTCATCTCGGTTGGTGTCATCCTACTTGGCGGTCTACTTACTGGTTCTACTCCAAGTACTAAATCTATCCGAAACTCACAGGCTCGTTTCAGCGGTAGTCCCACTGTGGCTTCAAAAACATCCGTGAATTCTCCAACCATGAAAACTCGATTTAACTCGTCTTCTACCTCCACAACACCCAACAATGCATTCACCTCACAGCTAGGGTTTTCTATGGTATATACAACCCGATCACTACAGTCAGCATCTTACTTACTTAACCAATCCATACCAAAAATAATTCCAAACCCTATGAAGTCAAACACATGCAAACTGCAAACAAAGTTATGGTCTAACAAATCAAACTCTAGGTGGTCACACTTCATCTCAAGTGTCGCATACCCTCCTATCGGATTTGCAACCCTTAAGGAAGTAACTGAGTATGAGGGTTCTAGGTTAAGCTTATCTACCAAATAATGGAATATAAAAGAATGTGATGCACCAGTATCAAATAGTACGCTAACTGACATACCATGAATCTGAAGCATACCTCCCAATATAGCTTTTGCTTTTTCCGTTGCTGTTGGTCTCAAGGTAGCTAGCTGCAATGCATACACCTTGTCCTTCCTGTAACACCCCTAATTTTAGTGACATTATTCAAGAAATTTAATTAGAATAAATTAAATAGAATAATGTAGATAAGGAGATTGAGGTTGATTAATAAACCAGGTGGCCGTGCTTATATAAATCAAATAAACTTATATAAATGGTTAGGATATTAAACACAAGGGCATTAGAATAATTAGCCGCCTATATTTCCCACCCTTACACTATCCCCTTAGTCATACAAATTCATTTTATCTTAAACCAAATTTTGAATGTAAGAAGCAAGCAAGGTTGGCCATTAAAAAGAGTAGACGAGAAAATCAACTAAAAGCTAGGAATCAAGTTAGAAGGAATCAATCTCAATCATACTTCAATTTCCTTATCCAATCTAAGGTGAATAATAATTTCTACATCTCTATTTTTATTTTTACATCATATGGTTTCGGATTTAAGGATAAATATGTTTTAAGATATCTTGAATGATGATATGCTTGTTTATGATTTATATGTGTTTAAACAAGGTTGTTTAATAAGGGATATACACGATTTTAGGGCAAAACCAAGATGAAATGATTTTTAAGTGCTATGGGAAAATTTTATGTTATAGAAAACATGATTTTGAAGCTGGGTATTAATTTTCATAATTTTCTGAGTTTATATGTATTTTATATAAATTTTCTAATGAAGAAAATGATTTATTGGGTTATAAATTATCTACGGCTAAAATAAAGATTATTTGGGTCGAAAATTTTTATATGTTGGAAAACATATTAAAATAGATTTTCTAGAATTTTCCTAGAATTTTCCTAAGTATTTCGATGAATATATAAAATTATTTAAGATATGGGACTTAAATGTTTTATATATTTAATTAAGGAGAAGGGGTATTTTATAAAATAAAATTATTATTTATTTCTGAAATTAGTGGCAGCGTTTTTCTGAAAAGAAATTGTTAACCAATGAGAATTTGACAAACAAAGGCAGGTTAGTTGAAAAGTTATCTTTTTAAGTTAAAAACAAAGAAATCATACTTTTAGCATCTTTCAGCCATTTACGGTAGTAAACCTTCCGACCCAGACCTTTCGACTAAGTCGAAGGGTTATAGCACTCGACAAGGTCAAACTAATGCATATGGTATCGAGCATCTTGGTACATAATGAATTGGACAAGGTCGAAGGGTACGTAGTCGAAAGTTTGATGGCCAAAGAGGTTGGGGTATGTTTGTTTTATAAACCAAAAGCTTTCACCTGCTTTGCTTTCGAATTAGAGCTTTCAACTTGGTTGCTTTCAACCAGGTCAAATGTTTAAAAAGAAAGGTTTTAAACTTTCGAAAAAGTCAAAAGGTTACCGCTGTTTTACTACTATTTTGTTTTGGAACCTTTCGACATAGTCGAAAGGTTACTGCCACTTATCATTGTTTTGTTTTGAACCTTTTGACACAGTCGAAAGGTTATAGCCCCTTTTTCCAACCTTTTGAAGTCATTGCTTTCGACAAAGCTGAAAGGTTTACTTGTTTTAAAAACTAGCCGCTTCTCCCGTTGCTTTTGAAAGGTTTCAAAGCTTTGATTTAGATGATTTTCCTTTGTTTTTATAATTGAAATGTAACCCAAGCTTTCGAAGGAGTTGCTTTAAAAAGGTGGAGGTCTATTGTTTTAAATGAAATGTTTTAAAGCTTTCGAAGCAGACCTTTTGACAAGGTCGAAACGTTGCTTCCATTGTATTCGAAAGGTTTTAAAAGAGGACCTTCCACATATTTTAATTGGAACCCAGTAAGTCCTCGAAAGGTTTATATTTTAGAGTTGAATGCTTTCAAAAGGTTTGAATTACTGAATGGTTTCTGTTTGTACCAAAATTGGGCATAACACTCTTCGGATGTGTTTGAAGAGATAAAATGAAGAAAGTATATGTAAAATGAAGCAGATCTAACAAACACACCAATAAACAGATAAGAAAATGCACAGAAACACACGGATTTAGAGTGGTTCGGCGAATTGCCTACGTCCACTAAGAAATGACTGATGTTTATTGAACTTTACTCGCTGATTACAAAAGGTTACAGTAGTACAACTGAAATTTGATAATCATTTCGGTAGTGTATCGGCGTAGAGGAGCCAAAAGTCCATTTTTCTATAGGCTTTGGGGTGCTATTTATAGGCGTAGGCTGCAAATATCTCGCTCAGATCTCAGGAGACCTCTTCTGGCATGTGGGTGGGCCCACGTTATCGATCCCATATGATTTGCACTCTGTCCGCGATCGATATGAACGAATTTCCTATCGATCAAGATTTGGTCCAATCGAGTCGAAATTTGGCATGGACGTTCTTTAGGTTGTACATAAGCTCCTGTGAAAATTTGGTAGCATTTGGACTTGTAGATTGTGAGTTATGATTGATGCAAATTCGGGTTTTATGTAGGATGTTTGGTTCGTATCGATCAGAACTGTCTTGTTCGTATCGATAGTCTTGCTCTATTCGTATCGATAGTCTCGCTCTGTCCGTATCGATAGTCTCTGCTTTGTTCGTATCCATTGGTTGCATCTCACTTCGTATCACTTTTGCGCACTTCACTTCGTGTCGCAAGTGGACTAGGAATGACGTCACTAGCATGGATATAAAGAGAGTGGTTATTTGATGGTTGATGGATGCGAACAAGGCCTTTCAGCGGATTGATATGAACAGTCGAGGCCTGATGGATACGAAGAAGGCCTTTCAGCGGATCGATACGAACAGTCGAGGCCTAATGGATACGAACAAAGCCTTTCAGTGGATGGATACGAACAAGGTGATTGTTGAAATTGCATCGATCATATCTTGAGCATACGAACTCCGATTGACTTGAAATTTGGAAAGTTGGCTTTCATAGCTTTGCTTGTCATATCATATCAATTTTAGCTCGATCCGGACTCGGAAAATTTTTACTAGTATCCATAGTGAACCTATGTATAACCGATCTCCAAGACGAACTGTCATTGGTTTCTAGTCAAGTTCTTGATGTCACAGCCTTGCCAAAAGGTGCGATAACATTTGCCCCCCAAAGTACGTCTTGTGTGAACATGACATGCTTTGAAAAGCTGCATCCTTCATTCTGAAAAAGTTCTATCTGATTCGCTGAGTAGTTGCTATCTTTTCGTCAAAAGATGTAACCTTTGATAGAAACGACAGTGATGTAGATGTCGAACTGTTGATTGTCAATGATCATGCAGTGTTTTGTTGTAACTGAGTGTTGACCGCTAGCGATTTGTTGTTCACTGTTGTAATTTTCATCAGGTGAGCATTCAACTCATGTGAATTTTGAAAATTGAATGTTTGTCCATCATACATGCATGTCTGTTAGCCTGACTCCCGTCAATGTTTGGACGTTCACGAATCGTTGTCAAGTTTTTTTTTTGTATCAAGTTTCGTGGCAATCCTCTCCTAGATTGATGTGAAATTCGAGTTGTAACAACGTTCGATGGTTGTTTTAATACCTTCCTCCATATCGATCCTCTCCTGGATTGATCCGAGATATTGGAATGTATGCTTCATATCGATGGCTATCGACCACGAAATGGATAGTGCCTAGGAATGCTTCGTATCGATGCAGTTGAGTGGCTTAAATTTGATCATGTAGTGACTTTCGTATCTATGGGCTTCACATCGATGGATACGAAGTTGATGGCTGGTCACTGATGGACACAAAATGTACAAGTGTTAATTCATGGGACAGCTTCGCGAAGGATATGCCCTTTCTCATTCCTCTATTCAAGAGGGATGCCTTGTTGTAGATAATCTGTGATAGGAGTCGTCCGTGACTCCCTTTTTGGCTCCATCTCTAGGATCTAGTCGATCTTCATATGTCAATGCTTGGAATAATAAGTATTTCAACTGGGACAAAGTCTATATGTCGTGCATCACCAGAACTGCCTGGCTTGGCCAATGACTCGGCTTTTTCATTTTGTTCTTTGAGTATGTGTGTAATGGTGTAATACTCGAAGTCAACTAATAGCTCTTGGACCTAGCTGAGATAAGGAGATAGACGTTGCCCCTAGTCAGATAATCTTCCCTGACTTGGCATAGTACTAACCAGTAATCACATAAGACATGTAAAGTTTCCACTCCTAGTTTTCTTGCAAGTTTGAGCGCCAAGGCTTCAAACTTAGCTTCGTTATTTGTTGCAGGGAAGTTGAGTTTGAGGGCATAGCAGATCGATCGTTCCTCAGTAGTCATTAACGCAACTTCGACATTAAAAAGCCGATTGTCGGAAATTCCATCTATGTATGTTCTTCATTGGTTAGACGGTTCTCTACTGTCCTTCGAATAATCGTCTGATGCAGTGAATTCAGATATAAAGTATGCTAATGTTTGACCATGGATAGCTCTCTGAGGGAGATAAGTGAAATCAAATTGGCTTAGCTCGATATTCCATTTGAGTAACCTTCCAGACATCTAAGGTTGCTACTGGACCTATCGTAATGGCTAGTTGATATAGACGTTAATGAGGTGAGCTTGTCAATAGTTTGCTTTCATCATATACTAGTATTTGGATTCGTTTTTCTTCACATAGCATTGCGACGCTTATGACATGTATTGACACCACCCAATTGATGTACAAATCTTCGCGATCCAATGGCTCAGGTAAAATGGGAGGTCTCTAAAAGCGATCTATCAGAGCTAGAATTGCATCAACGCAGTTGTTAGTTCATTCAAAAGTTCTCTTTCCTCTCTTGGTCAGGTTGAAGAAGAGAATTCACTTGTAGATGGTCCTAGAGTTGAATCAACTTAGGATGGTAATCTTCCGACTTGGGCTTCGTACCTGCTTGGTTGTCTTCGGTACATGGGTGTCTCTAACTGTTGGAATTTTCTGGAAATTAGCCTTGATTCTACGAGAATTGATGATGAAAACAAAGAATCTTTCTGATGTAATGGTGAAAGAGCATTTCAAAGGATCGAGTTTCATCCTGCAATTGTTGGAGAGCATTGAATATCTTTGCCAAGTCATCGGTGTGGTCGTTTGATAGTCGTGATCTCACGAGCATATTAACCACATCTACTTTCATCGATTGGCCGATCTGATTTTTGAATGGTCTGTTAATCGTCCTTTGGTAAGTAGCATAAGCGTTCTCAAGTTTGAATCCGGGGGTTGCAACATAGCACTATAGGCCCAGTTCAGTAACGAAACTGTTGTATTCCTGGTCTGGGACATGCTTCAGTATCTGATTATATCTGGAGTTTTGTGTCCATGGAAGTGAGCAATTCATGTCTGATGGTCGAGTCCACCAGTTGGTTGATCCTTGGAAGTGGAAGGTTGCGCTTTGTCATGCCTTGTTCAAATCTGAGTAGTCAGCGTATGTTCACCACTCTCCGTTCGTTTTGCTTATAAATAGCCCGCCTTTTGGCAAGGCCGTAACACCAAGGAATTGACTAGTAACCAGTGATGGCCCGTCCCAGAGATCAGTTATATACGGGCTTACTACGGATATCGATGAATTTTGTCCGAGTCCGGATCGAGCCAAAATTGGTAGGACACAACAAGCTAAGCCATGGGAGAAAACTTTCAAGATCTCAAGACAATCCGAGTTCGTATGCTCAAGTTATGAAGGACGCAAAATTGGACGAAAATCAGTCACCATTCGACTCGCTCCTTCGACTCGCTTCGCAACACCCAGGAGAAGCCAACTTCGACTCGCTCCACGTCCCTCAGAGCTGCTCACTTCAACTCGCTCCAGTTTGAAAGCATCAAAAGCACACACTTTGACTCGCTCCCCATTTCGACTCGATTTCCCAGTGATAGCTTCGACTCGCTCGACCGATTCTAGCTTCGACTCGCTCGAAACAATGCTTGCTTCGACTCGCTCGACCAACACTTGCTTCGACTCACTCGACCAAATGCTTGCTTCGACTCAATCAAAGCAACGTCCAGGACAGAGTGAGAATCGAATGCCACGCCATCGATTCGAACGGAAGCGAGTCGAAACGGGAAGCGAGTCGAAGGAAATAGCCTGCCGAGAACTCCATTTCGTACCGATCACATCTCCCAATCTACAAGTCCAAATGCTATGAAATTTTCACAGAAGACTACGTGCATGCTAAAGAATGTCCACGCCAAATTTCGACTCCATTGGATGAAATCTCGAGCGAGTCGAAATATGCTCGTGTCGATCACGGATCGGACAGAAACTTCACGGGCTTGGGCGTGCGGGCCTGGTCACGTGCCAGAGAGGGTCTCCCGAGATCTAGGCGAAATACCAACCTCCTACACCTATAAATAGACCCCCAAAGCCAACAAAAAAGGGGTTCTTCTTCCTCTTTGAGATCTCCAACGCCCGGACTCCGCCAGATCCAGATCTGAACTCCATTGCTGCTGCTACCAACGAATTTCACTGTTGCAAATCATTGTTATTCGCTGTAATTTGTTGAAACAATTGTAAACATAAAAGGAAGATCAATAAAGCAAACTACTTCATAGTGGACGTAGGCTATACGCCGAACCACTCTAAATCCTTGTGTCTCCCTGCATTTTAATTATTCTCATTTCTGAAATTTGGAGTTTTTGTTAGATAATTCCTCTTTTTCCATTTAATTTCTTCACTTTATCTCTTCAAAGACTTCCGAAGAGTGTTGTGCCCAATTTTGGTACAAACACTTTGGTGCTTTCATTGAGAAAAACCCAATTTTTCTCCCACTCTTTGGATCTCCTATCTATGTTGGATTGCATAAATCTAAGAAGAAGATCCATATCTAGAACCTTGAAGCCCTTCCATTCTATTCAGATTTGCAATCAGATCTAGGAAAGGACTTCGCCAATTCATTATGGTGAGCACACGTACCACCTCTACAACTGCTAATCAAGGAACACTGGACCGACAAAACCATGTGCAATCACCTCCATCCAACCAAAATGCTGCAGGACCTTCAGATCCATCAGGTCCAATAACTAGACAAGAATTCCAGACATTGCTTCAGGAGTTGACCCAAAGTCGACAGCAGCTAGCGGAGCAACTACGCGCCAACACGGAGTTGACTAACCAGCTAAATCGCCAAAGGCGAAGAAGATCTAGAAGAGACCAAGGTTCTCACTCCTCCATAGAGAGCTCAGTTTCCTTTGATGGCCAAACTAGATCCACACATCCACGGTTGGGTGGAAGCTACACCCAGGCCATAGGACACCAACCTGCTTCGAACCTTGGGCAGCCTAGAGCTGGACCATCTGTTAGCCTCCGCACAGAACCTTCGACTCGGGGAGGAGCTGCCCCTTATCATGTTACCGGCAACATTGCTACTACCACCACTGCTGGACGAGGAGGTGATGCTAGGAACCAAGCTGATCCTCAACATAGCCGACGAGAGCAGACTCCTGAACCTTATGTCCCTGAGGATGTTGAACCAAGGAGGCGAGACACGGACCGTCGACCGCGTCCGGTCCAGACTCGCGCTGTGGAACCCGACCACACCTTGGCACAACATGCTCCAAGTGTCCAAACAAAAGATATACCAGCGATGATCCGCCAAATGATCCGTGAAAGTCAGGGTCTGTCTAATGACGACTGGGGAATCTCCCGAAGTCATACCCCTTTCACCGATAATGTTTTATATGCTGAACCACCTCAGCACTTCAAGATGCCAGCTTTGCCAGTTTATGAAGGGAGTTCTGACCCCAATCAACACGTCCTGAAATACAAATGGCTGATGAATGCTGCTAGAGCGGATGACGCAGTAAAGTGCCGTAGTTTCCCCATTTCCCTAGGGGGCATCGCTACCATGTGGTTCACTCGTTTGCCACCGCGATCCATCTCTAACTTGGACCAAATGGCCACCAAGTTTGTCGAACAATTCCGTATGGATGTGGCAAGACCGAAGGACGTTAACACTCTGTCTAGTGTTACGCAAGAACCCGGAGAAACGCTTAGACGTTACTTGGAGCGATTCCATGACGCGTGTGCGGAAATAAGCAATCCCAACAATAACTCTATCCTGATGGCTATGACTAAGGGGATTGATGCTGGTTTCGAGTTCGGAAGTTGGTTAGCTGGGAAACCACCTGCGTCATTGGATCGTTTCTATTCCAAGGTAGCCCAATTCCTGAGAAGGGAGGATGCGAGACAGTCTAGGAAGCAGGATGGCGCAGGACCCAATATCGAAGGTATCCAGAGTAACGTCGCTGGCAAACAGTCCGAAGATAGTCCTGGAAAAGTTCAGTTGAACGTCCAAAATAAACAGAATCAGCAGAGGGACAATAGAAATCAGAACGAAAAACACGATCAGGATCGTGGACCACGGCGTAGAGCTTCCATGTACGAAAACTACACTCCATTGAACACGTCGTTGGAAAATGTGTATTTGCAGACCTGCAAGACCATGCAATATAAGAAACCAGCCCCGAAACCACCAACTGAAAGACAAATCCAAACAGGAAAGTTCTATAGATTCCATGAGAGTTATGGCCACAACACCAATGAGTGTCGCCACCTACAAGACCTCATTGAAAAACTGATACGTGAGCGGAAGCTGGATCAGTATGTACGGGCGCCGCAATCCGATGGTGCGGGCCCATCAAATTAGAACCGTGCGCCGAATCAGGAAAGACAGGAAGAACCCGCTCGTGCGGACGGGAGGTTGGTCATCAATACAATAAGCGGTGGTCCTCACCCGGCAGATCGAAGCTGGAAGGAAATGGAGTCGTATGCCAGTTCTATCAGGCATGCGGACTTCGAGTGTTGCAGTAGTTTTGATGAGGGGGCTCCGGTCAAGCAATAGAAAACGATGATGGATGACATCGTGTTCAGGAGCAGAGATGCAGATAAAGTCGAAGCTCCCACTATTGATCCACTGGTCATCTCAGCACAAGTAGGTCTCGCTTGGATAAAAAGGATCTTAGTTGACAGTGGAAGCTCTGTGAATATTTTGTTCAAACGAGCTTATGACCAAATGAAGATGGAAGCCGCAAACTTGAAGCCTTGTCAATCTCGTGTCCATGGTTTCAACGGAAGTGCCACAATTCCCACTGGGATGGTGGAACTGCCAGTGGAGTTGGGAGTAGGAGAACGTCGGAGAGTACGGATGTTGCAGTTCATCGTTCTGGACATAGACTCCCCTTACAATGCTTTCTTGGGCCGACCGGCCCTCGCCGAATTCAGAATAGCCATTGCCCCATGGTGTTTGACCTTAAAATTTCCCACTAATCATGGAATAGGAATCATTCGGGGAGATCAGGCCACTGCTAGAGCCTGTTATGTTGCTGAGCTGCGGGAGGCGCAGCGGAAGGAGAAGGGAAAGGGCGTAGAGGAATCTCTCTGCGTCTGTTTCACCGATAATTGACAATTAACGCTCAGGCCCAGGCACCCCAGCCAATTCCTCAAGGATCTTGACCCGAGAAAAACTAAAGACGAAGGAGAATCTAAAGAAAGTCAAGCATCCCCAGCCGAACTGACGATTGATGTCCCAATTGACAATAGCAATGATTCAAAAATAATAAAGATTGGATCTCAGCTAAGCCAGCAAACTCAAGAGGATTTGGTTGAATTTCTACGGGCAAATCTTGATGTATTTTCCTGGACACATTCTGATATGTGTGGGATCTCACCGGACATCGCGAGCCACACTCTGAACATTGACCCGTGGCATGTCCCGGTTAAACAAAAAAGGCGCGGTATGGATCTGAAGAGATCTGCCGCCCTTAAAGAGGAAGTAGAAAAGCTTGAAGCGAACGAATTCATTCGAGATGCGCTATATCCTGAATGGGTGTCAAACCCCGTGCTCGTCCAAAAGCCAAATGGGAAGTGGAGAATGTGTGTCGACTATTCCGATCTGAATAAAGCGTGCCCCAAAGACAGTTTCCCGCTTCCTAGAATTGATCAACTAGTGGATTCGACGGCTGGACATGAACTCTTATCCTTCATGGACGCGTATTCAGGCTACAATCAGATACCGATGCATTTACCCGATCAAGAACACACCGGCTTCGTAACCAAACTGGGACTTTACTACTACAAGGTTATGCCGTTCGGACTCAAGAACGCCGGGGCTACTTACCAACGGTTGGTCAATCAGATGTTCGCTAATCAAATCGGGAAGACAATGGAAGTATATGTAGACGACATGCTTGTGAAGTCACGACTCTCCACCGACCATGTAAAAGACCTGGAAACTATGTTCAACATACTTCGGGAGTACAAGATGAAGCTCAATCCACTGAAATGTCACTTTGGAGTTGCGTCCGGAAAGTTCCTTGGGTTCGTCGTTAACGCCCGGGGAATCGAAGCCAATCCCGAAAAGATTTGGGCAATCAGAAATCTTGAAACTCCCAAAACTATAAAACAAGTCCAGAGTCTCAATGGAAAGGTAGCAGCATTCAGCAGGTTCATTTCAAAGTCCACTGACAAATGCATTCCCTTCTTCGATCTGATTCGAAAAGGGAAACGAAACTTTGAGTGGACCACGGAATGCGAGGGCGCTTTCCAAGCACTAGTTCAACATCTATCCACACCACCAATAATGTCAAAGCCTATCGATCATGAAAAGCTTTTCGTATATTTGGCGATATCAGAAAATGCTATCAGCGCTGCATTAGTCCAAGAAGAAGACAAGATACAGAGGCCAGTATACTATGTCAGCAAACGATCGACTAGGGCTGAAAGAAATTATCCAAAATTGGAAAAGTTGGCTTACTGCCTTGTCATCGCATCAAGAAAACTCCGACCATACTTCCAGGCACATTCCATTATTGTTTACACCAACCAGCCGTTACGACAGGTCCTTTCACGGCCTGAGACGTCTGGTAGGTTACTCAAGTGGAACATCGAACTGAGCCAGTTTGACCTTACTTACGCTCCGAGATGGGCCATACAAGGACAAGTCCTAGCCGATTTCATAGCTGAATTTACCGTCCCAGAGGACTTTCCCGAAGCCAGTGAATCCCCCGAATACGTCTGGAAACTTTATACCGACGGAGCATCAAACGACCGGTGTTCAGGCGCTGGTATTGTGCTTGAAACTCCCGAGGGTCGATCCATATGTTATGCCTTAAAGTTCGATTTCCATGCGACTAATAATGAAGTTGAATATGAAGCCCTCCTAGCTGGCTTGAAACTCGCTGGGGATTTGAGAGTTATCGCAGTGGAAATCTATTGTGATTCACAATTAGTTGTGTGCCAGGTAAAGAAGTACTGGACCATTTCGATTACTATGCCATCTACAGTATACCACGAGAATGCAACCAAAAGCCCGATTCGTTGGCGAAGTTAGCCAGCACAGGCGAAGCTCAACAAATGGGACTCGTACCCGTAGAAACGCTACCTTCCCCAAGTATCGACCGGGCAGAAATAAACCGGGTATGCGAAACTATCCCCAAAAAGGATTCATGGATGACTCCACTCAAAAATTACATTGAGCACGGGACCCTACCGGAGCGCAGGAGTGAAAAAAGACAAGTCCTTCGAAAGGCCTCAAGATTTACCATCCAGAATGGACTCATGTACAGAAGGGGGTACTCTGTTCCCCTACTCCGATGTATCTCTCACGATGAAATTAAACAAGTGTTACGCGATGTACATGAAGGAGAATGTGGCGATCACACCGGGGGGCAAGCACTTGCCAAGAAAATACTTCGCTACGGATATTACTGGCCTACCGTGAATCG
The DNA here is from genome assembly GCA_030737815.1 of Allium fistulosum. Classification (NCBI taxonomy): domain Eukaryota; kingdom Viridiplantae; phylum Streptophyta; class Magnoliopsida; order Asparagales; family Amaryllidaceae; genus Allium; species Allium fistulosum. Next base: position 298,008,358 of record CM060908.1, on the reverse strand, counting down.
CGATGCGTTGGACTATGCAAAGAAATGTGATAGGTGCCAGAATTATGCCCAAATCCCTAGGGCTCCCCCTACTGAGATAACGCAAATGTTCAGCCCATGGCCGTTCGCAATGTGGGGCATCGACATCATCGGTGCTCTACCTCTGGCAAAAGGTGGTGCGAAGTACGCTATCGTCGCAGTTGATTACTTTACAAAGTGGGCTGAAGCCGAAGCTCTCGCTACCATTACAACGAAGAAAGTAATCAACTTTGTGGTTCGTAACATCATCTGTCGATTCGGTCTCCCACACACCATAATCACGCACAACGGGACCCAATTCGACAGTGTTGAATTCAAAGATTTCTGCAAACGATTTCACATCCAAAAGAAATTCTCCACAGTTGCACACCCTCAAGCGAACGGACAGGTCGAAGCAGTTAATAAAGTCATAAAGTCCATCCTGAAGAAACGACTAGAAAAGGTCGGGGGCAAGTGGGTTGATGAACTTCCTATGGCTCTATAGGCTTACCGAACAAACCACAAGACCGCGACCGGCCACACTCCGTTCTCTCTTTCTTACGGTTCAGAGGCCGTTATTCCAGTCAAGCTAGAATTACCTTCTCATCGTGTGACATACTATGATCCGAAGACAAACGCTATATTACTTGTTGAATCTTTTGATCTACTAGATGAGAAGCGTGAAGAGGCTGATTTGAGAGCAGCTGCGCATCGAAGTCGAGTCGCCCAATTGTACAACACCAAGGTCTGTCCGCGAACCTTCAAACTAGGCGATCTCGTCTTAAAAAGAATCTATCCGGTTCCTTCACACATGAAGCCGACATGGAAAGGACCGTATGTTATTGAACGAAGGCTTGGAGATGGCACATTTAAGTTATCGACCGTCGACGGTCTTACTCTGCCTAGAGCTTGGAATAACGAGAGCCTTCGCCGCTATTACACCTGACAGGCTATCTTTATCCATTTAGTTTACCTTCCTTTTCTGCAATTTGTTTATGCATTTCGAAATTAGAACTTGTAATAAGGCAACTGACTTTGCCATACTTTCTTATTTCAGCAATAAAATGCAACCTCTTCGAGCCAGAGCTGTGATTTACTTGAAATACTTCATATGACCATCACTATGCACGGAGAGCTAAGTCTCATTATACGGTGGGATTTATTCAAATAGAGAGTGGCTGCGGTGCAACCAATCACTCCCTAAGTGAAACCCAAGCTCTGGGGCAAGCCATCACATCAAAGTCAAAAAAGGGATTGGTACACGACAATCCTTCTTCAACTCCGAATTCCCAGAGCGCGAACCGGAGTATAAACATTCAACTCCGTACTCCCAAAGCGCGAGTCGGAGTATAAACATCCAACTCCGTATTCCCAAAGCACGAACCAGAGTATAAACATTCAACTCCATATTCTCGGAGTGCGAAGTGGAGTATAAACATCCGACTCCGAATTCCTAGAGCGCGAACCAGAGTATAAACATTCAACTCCGTACTCCCAGAGCGCGAGTCGGAGTATAAACATCCAACTCCGGATTCCCAAAGCGCGAACCAGAGTATAAACATTCAACTCCATATTCCCGAAGTGCGAAGTGGAGTATAAACATCCAACTCTGAATTCCTAAAGCGCGAAACGGAGTATAAACATTCAACTCCATATTCCCGGAGTGCGAAGTGGAGTATAAACATTCAACTCCGAATTCCCAAAGCGCGAAACGGAGTATAAACATTCAACTCCATATTCCCGGAGTGCGAAGTGGAGTATAAACATCCAATTCTGAATTCCCAAAGCGCGAACCGGAGTATAAACATTCAACTCCATATTCCCGGAGTGCGAAGTGGAATATAAACATCCGACTCTGAATTCCCAAAGCGCGAACCGGAGTATAAACATTCAACTCCATACTCCCATAGCGCGAGTCAGAGTATAAACATTCAACTCCGAATTCCCAAAGCGCTAACCGGAGTATAAACATTCAACTCCGTATTCCCAGAGTGCAAAGCGGAGTATAAACATCCAACTCCGAATTCCCAGAGCGCGAACCGGAGTATAAACATTCAACTCTGTATTCCCAGAGCGCGAAGCGGAGTATAAACATCAACTCCAGACTCCCAGAGCGCAAGTGCCAATTCCAAGTCTCCCGATCGTAGACATATGATCGAAACTTAAGCCGGCGTAACCAGCCACTGATGAATGAATGGGAAACCCCGGAGTACGAAAATGATTGTCGACAAGGAAACAAGCATTGACGCATTACTCACTCTCCGCTTGCCTCAGACATCCATTCGGTGGCGCAAGACTCAACATGTTACAAGTAAGAAGCGATCGTCGGCTGACGGTTTACAACTCATCCCCAAGACTGGGGGCAGGACTTAGGCATCAACCACTAATTGGAGCAATACGATGTCGGAATTCAACTCGCTTCCCGGTCGCAAGCTATGTCCATAGTTCCCGAACTTGGCAAACCAAAACAAACTTGATTCGGAACCTGAAACTTCACGAGTGCATTACAGACACTGAAACACTTAGACAGATACACAATGACAAAAAAGAAAAGTTTCATTTCTATTGATTATAGAAGACGTTCGTGTACAAGTTTCCAAAAAATTCCTACTAGCAGGGGCCGAACCCGCATCTATACACGGCTAACAAAATGCAAATCAAAGTACACCGGAATAGCATGCCTAATCTTTCTTCTTCCTTGGCTTCCTCCTCGGTGTGGACCCGCTGGAACCATCGCCAATCTTCCTCTTCGAGCCTTTGCTTTTCGGCGGTCGGTCTTCAGGCGAGGGCATTATGTCGACGTCCTCCTCCGAACTCGTGTGAATAATAATGCTCCCTACGGGCGGAGTTGGAGGAACGGGGTCAAGTACAGAAGGTGAAATGGGTAAGCTAGTGAGAAAGACAGAGCCACTAGGAGACATCATTCCGAGCGGGGCAGGTCCCGATGTTGCCATCCCACCTCCAAAGCTGCCTCTATAACCCGCTACTGCCAATTCAGCGTCAATCTGAGCAAACATCTCCTCCTCGGTTACTACTTGAGCCCCGCTGGGGGCATCAGCAGTCGACATTAAAGAGCTTGCAGCGGGATCAGTTCCGCTCATAACAGATGGAAAGTCAGCACGAGGGTCGCTGTGGTGACGGAAGAGTCCATCCATCAGCTGCACGTCGAATGCAATCGTACCTCCCTGCAGATCTTCAAGCGGGGCAGCTGTACTCATGGTAGTTGCCTCAAGCGGGGCAGCTATACTCATGGTAGTTGCCTCGGTCACGATAGCCTCCTGCATTTGATATGATTCTTGAGTGGCAGGAGGCATGGCCGGTGCAGCATCGATCACTGGACAAAGAATAAAAGAATTGTTAGAACTCAAACTCGATCGAAGACTTCGACTCATGGAAGACATGTGGAATGTTCGGAGTACCTTCCTCAGTTTGGTTTGTAAGCGACGGGGCGGCTTCAGTCGCTTGCGCTGTAGTCGGAGGCATCTGCGGCTGATCCGGGTTATAGGTAGCAACAACTTAGGGATCAACCGCAGGCAAAGATTCAGGCTGAGTTGACACCGGAAGATCAAGACCTGCATCATGATGTCCAACCCCGGAGCATTCTCCTACTTCTAGGTGCTGGGTTCCAAGCCTCTCCTTCTCATAAGAGATCATTGAATCATGGAGAATCTTGTTTTCGTCATCAGTTAACAGACGATTCTTGAGCTCGAATTCATCCACAGACTCACCCCGGTGCGCCTCTTTCTCTTCCTAAACCAGTCGGCCCCAAGCCATATGGAGATGCGTCGAATAATCATCGAGCCAGGCCAGACCCCTGTGCCTCAGCACGTTAGCATTGTAAACAACAAGGAGGTCCTCAATGTCGGCCTCTAACCTGGACTCGGCCAACTTCACCCTCTCCTCAACCTCAGTCTCCGCTTTCTGGACTTTGGCCACCGCCGCATCTCGTTCTCCCCTGAGCAGAACAGCCTGATCGCACGCCTCCTGGGCTGCGTTGTTCGCGTCATCTTTTTCTTTGACCAAGCTAGCGAATTTGGCTTTTAGGTCATTAAGCTCCTTTACCGCCGCATCCCGCTCGTCGATAACTTTGGTATTCCGGTGGCCCATCTCCCCCACCAGGGCAACGTGTGCCTGACTCAACCTCTCCATTTCTGCCTTCGCTTCGTCAGCCTTCTTAATAGCCTCAATCTCAGATTTCCGAGAAGACTCGGACTCGGCAGAAAGTACATGGATAATGCGATCCCTTTTTGCAAGCTCAGTCTCCATCTTCTCGATCTCTTTTGCCCGCTCGAAGGCCAATTTAGAAGCTTTTTCGGCAGCCTTCGCCCACTCTCGATATTGGGTATAGATGTCGTGGACAAAGTTATGCATCGTGCCTTCTACCGACGATGGAATTCTCTTCAAGTGGGGGGGAAACATAACCGTCGAAGCAAATATTAGGAAAATCCTTCTTCATTTGAGCCAACTTAAGGGCCCCTTCTCCAGTGGGATCAGCAGGGACCTGCTCTGTAACCATGGAAGATGTAGTCTCGACTCTCTGGAGATGAATCTCAGATCTGGAAGTGTGAGAAGAACGCCTGTGACGAGGAGGCTCCGGTGGATGTGAAGTTTGAACGGGAGGAGGAGATGGAAGCCTAGGAGGAGGAGAACGTGATCTAGACCGGCGTCGGTATTCTCTATCCCTGTCACGCCCATACCTATCCTGACTAGAGTCCTCGCGATCGTGATCCCTATCAGAATCCCTCCTGCGAGAATCGTAGTAATCAGAAGCCTTTCGGGCTGAACGAAGACTGTTCAGCATTGATCCTCTTCCAGACATAGTACCTGAAAATGAGAAGCGAAGAAAGAGTTAGCAAGTTCCTAAGTTGGACGAAGTACAGTTGTGGACCATGTAGTGTAGTGAAGTGTATGCATGTGCAATCCCCCGACCAACCAGAAATGTCGGCCGCACTCATAGCAAGCGACCCGCTCGGTTCAAAAGCACTATCAAGCCCTTCCATCCCGGCGTCGTGTGGAGACGACACGAAATCCGGGATCGGGATATCATTAAGTCCGGCAAAAGGACTCTCCATTTGCGGGGGAGGAGCTTCTGAAATTCTGATCCCCTGGAAAGATAAGGACACGACGACGGATTTAAATCTCTTAGATTTAGGGTGTTTGTGAGTAGCGGCCTTGCCTTTTCTTCTTCCACCCGAGTCCAGGACGTCGGCAGAAGGCCTAGCTGGAAGCTCGGTATCGGTGGGCGTTCTTTCTGGGTTAACTTCTTCGGTGATCACAACTGCGGGCGCTTTGCGCTTCACACGTTTCTTTAGGATCACTCTATGTACCACTTCCAGATGTATGCTCTGTCTCCGCTCTATTAGCCCGACAGCCCTCAAATTCCTGTCGGTCAGGACTAAGTCTATATGCCTTTCCTCGCTCAGAAACGCTTGAAGGATCCGAACAAGCTCTCTGAAGTACGTGCCATCGGGACGAGAGATTGCAGCTGTAAGAAGGGAAAAGTGTGTCAGTTTTTGAAGTCAGTTACTAGTATCTCAATGACTCAAGAGAGAAGTGGCAACACTTACGTCTATCAAACCACCGCCCAGCAAATCCAGGGGGGCACCGAACGTAGAACCATTCGGTTTTATAATAACTTAGCCTTCCCCAGGAGCCCTGTACAATGTGGCAGCTCCTGACCGCTTCCAGGAAGGTGAAAGAGGGGCTGTCTCCACGGCTCTTGACATTGAATAAATATCGGATCTCGATCGGCTTTGGTGGTCGAAAAAGGATCTCCATGAAGAGAACAAAGATGCTGTTCAATAAGGCGAACCCGTTGGGATGTAGCTGAGATGGAGCTATGCCAAGAAACGATAACATCTCCCTTATATAGTCATTGAAGGGAGGAAGTGTCCCCGCTGTGAAAGCGTGACGGTTGAAAGCGGTATACCCCTCCGTGGGATTGTGTGGCCTGTCAGTGGGACCAGGAAGTAGCACGTCGTCAAGCGACAAACCGTGCCTTAAGCAAATCCGTCCAAGCATATCTTCAAAGATACCCGACGACATGGAATCTGATGGATTGAGTATAAATCGAGCACCCGGACGCTCATCCGGAGCTGGCTCTATGACTTCGGCTTTGATAATCGGTATCTCTATGGTTGGAGGAATAGAACTTGGAATTTCCGGCTGTTGAGAACTTGAAGGGTCCATAACTAGATAGCTTATAAAAAATCATTGTTAAACTGACAAATAACACTCGTGCATCCCCCATTGTAAAGTGTGTGAGTGTGTTGTGCAGTGAAGTACTGTATATTATTTGGGAAGATCAACCGAATTAAGGAAAACGTGTAACGAACGAGACTTCGGAATTCAGTCAGAAGGACCATCATCGCTGACCGTCACAACCGTGCCTTTCGGTTATTAACTATCACTCCGAATCGAAGTTTGGTGTTATTTTTATAAGTTGCAGTTTCATCGACGAGCTTCGATAGGGAGTCGGATATGCAGTGAAACGGTTAAGTCCAAGTATGCCAATTTGAAGCTCGTCGGAGGCAGCTGTTCGAGTGTGTAAAAAATTTAAAGTTTTTTAATGACCAAATTTGTACTGCTCACGAGAACCAGGTTCGCACCGATAAATTATAGTCATGTGCGATTGAGTTATACTCGGTCAGAAGGATGGAGTGCAAGTTCGACTCGTTCCAGAGCCATCTCCTTCGACTCCATCCAAAAGTCATGCATTTCGACTCGGTCCTAAGCAACCAATACGACTCACTCCGAAGTCACGCATTTCGAATTGGTCCTAAGCAACCAATACGACTCACTCCGAAGTCACGCATTTCGACTCGGTCAGAAGCAGCCACTTCGACTCGCTCTGAAGTCACGCATTTCGACTCACTCCGAAGTCACGCATTTTGACTCGGTCCGAAGCAGCCACTTCGACTCGCTCCGAAGTCACGCATTTCGACTCGCTCCGAAGTCACGCGTTTCGACTCGATCCCAAGCAGCTACTTTGACTCGACCCAAGGCCACCCACTTCGACTCGATCGAAAGCCACCATTTCGTGATCGATCAGACACGGCCCCTTCATATCGATCAACAGAATTAAAGCATTCGACTCGATGCGAAGCTCCACCATCGATCGACACGAAGGCCTCCGCCTCATCATCTCGAAACCACTACTCCAGATCGACACGAGGCTAAGGCCAGGGACTCTTCGATCGATCACGAATCTGATCGATTTAGTGTTAAGAATCGAGTCTCCTCGTTTACGAGATGTTTTCACTCGATGGATTACCTCAATTTGTTGATTGGTTCGAGTAATTGAAGATGTAAATCAGTTCGAAGGCAAGAGTATTCTTTCTTCTTTGCTTTCTATAAGTCACAGGGCGATACGAAGGCAACGAAATAAGGATGAAAGGTAAAAAAAGTGAAAAAAACGGCTAAGTGCCAGATATTTATATGGAGTAGAAAATAAGAGGAATAACCGATTCGAATTCCAGTGGGGTCAAGCATGTGCTTCGACTCCCTCTTCAGTGTGTAGGTACGGAGCTCCCATTCGTGTCGCGTCCCTTTGACTCCATCTCCAATGTAACATTACACGCCATCACTTCGACTCACTCCCCTTCGACTCTGTCTCCTGTGCGTTTCGACCCCAGCTCCTACGTAGTTCGAATCCAAGACCAAGTCGAATGAGGCAGTTCGATCCAAGACTGAGTCGAACATCCTGTTGGAATCCATCAGGGAATCCACATCGACTCGCTCCATTTCAACTCGCCCAGGTCGAAGTCCGTCATCAAAACCAAGTCAAGCAACCGGGTCAAATCCATAGAACCATAACTTCCAGAAGCCAATTCCGTCAACTCGACGCACTTACTTCACATCCATAAATCCAATAAGAAATCATCTTCGATGCTTCAATCCTTCACAACGATTCAGGAGAGGATCGTTACGGAGGGACATTCAAAAACAACCGTCGAGCATTGTTACGATGGATTTCACATCGGTTCAAGAGAGGATCGGTACGGAATTCAAAGACAATAAACTGACGATGACTCAAGAACGTACAAACGTCAGCGGGAGTCAGATTAACGTATATGCATGAATGACGGACTGATATTCAACATTCCAAATTTTTAAGAATCAGAAATTCATCCGGTAACGACTACAACGGCAAACATGTAACCACTAGCATACAACAATCAGTTGCAACAATACAGGGCACAGCAGTCGACAGTCAACAGTTTACATTATCAAGAAGAACGGTCAAAGATTACAACTTTCATCGAGAAGACGATAACTATTCAGAATAAAGACTACAGCACTTCAAAGCACATCATGTTTTCACAAGACGTACTTTGGGGGGCAAATGTTATCCCTCCTTTTGGCAAGGCCGTAACACCAAGGAATTGACTAGTAACCAGTGACGGCCCGTCCTAGAGATCAATTATATACGGGCTTACTACGGATATCGATGAATTTTGTCCGAGTCTGGATCGAGCCAAAATTGGTAGGATGCAACAAGCTAAGCCATGGGAGCCAACGTTCAAGATCTCAAGACAATCCGAGTTCGTATGCTCAAGTTATGAAGGACGCAAAATTGGACGAAAATCAGTCACCATTCGACTCCCTCCTTCGACTCGCTTCGCAACACCCAGGAGAAGCCAACTTCGACTCGCTCCACATCCCTCAGAGCTGCTCACTTCGACTTGCTCCAGTTCAAAAGCATCGAAAGCACACACATCGACTCGCTCCCCATTTCGACTCGATCTCCCAGTGATAGCTTCGACTCGCTCGACCGGTTCTAGCTTCGACTCGCTCGAAACTATGCTTGCTTCGACTCGCTCGACCAACACTTGCTTCGACTCGCTCGACCAAATGCTTGCTTCGACTCGCTCGAAGCAACGTCCAAGACAGAGTGAGAATCGAATGCCACACCATCGATTCGAACGGAAGCGAGTCGAAACGGGAAGCGAGTCGAAGGAAACAGCCTGCCGAGAACTCCATTTTGTATCGATCATATCTCCCAATCTACAAGTCCAAATGCTATGAAATTTTCACAGAAGACTACGTGCACGCTAAAGAATGTCCACACCAAATTTCGACTCCATTGGATGAAATCTCGAGCGAGTTGAAATCTGCTCGGGTCGATCACGGATCGGACCGAAACTTCACGGGCTTGGGCGTGCGGGCCTGGTCACGTGCCAGAGAGGGTCTCCCGAGATCTGGGCAAAATACTAACCTCCTACACCTATAAATAGACCCCCAAAGCCAGCAGAAAAGGGGTTCTTCTTCCTCTTTGAGATCTCCAACGCCCGGACTCCGCCAGATCCAGATCTGAACTCCATTGCTGCTGCTACCAATGAATTTCACTGTTGCAAATCATTGTTATTCGCTGTAATTTGTTGAAATCAATTGTAAACATAAAAGGAAGATCAATAAAGCAAACTACTTCATAGTGGATGTAGGCTATACGCCGAACCACTCTAAATCCTTGTGTCTCCCTGCATTTTAATTATTCTCATTTCTGAAATTTGGAGTTTTTGTTAGATAATTCCTCCTTTTCCATTTAATTTCTTCACTTTATCTCTTCAAAGACTTCTGAAGAGTGTTGTGACCAATTTTGGTACAAACAATAGAGGATTGGATACTCATTTTGGGTAGATGAACCCATCGGTTTTGAGTAAATTCACCTCCTCTTTAAGTGCAGCAGATCTCTCTGGATCCACGTCGTATCATTTTCATTCACCGAGACATGCCTCGGGTCGACATTTAACGCAGGGTTCTCAATAGCTGGTGAGTGTCAATATGTGTATATGCGGTTGAGTCCAAGCGAACATATCAAGGTACAACCGGAGCAACGCAGTTTACTCTTTCGTCATCATTGCGCTGAGTTGTGATCTAATCTTTAGTACTTGTGATTGGTTGTAGGCGCTTTATGTGCTTATTTGCAATGGTAATTCATCAGGCTTATAAGGACATTGAATCAAAGGATTAGTAGAACTTAGCCTTGTACTACATGCTGCTACATAGCTGGCTCCAGCTTTGAGATTGAATTTACTTGTGTTTCTGAATGACGCGCTTTTCATTCAATGTACTCGCGATCCATTGCTCATTGTAAGAGTCGAAATGATGATCAGTTGCCCATGAGTTCGGGTATTGATCCGATGATTCTATCTCTAGGCATCCTTTCGGTCACAACCTAGAGTTGTTAAGAATATAAGGAACGGGTCATAGGGTCAAGTTGTCACAGCCAACTCTTGGATAATCATTCTTTTGCTCCCAGTTTTGGGTTGATGGACGTATTGTGCGAAAGGTCTAGTCTTGTCCTAGCTGTGTTTATACTGTAGTTCAAGCTTTAAGAACTAGAGTTGATTGATGAATGGGTGAATCATATTAATCTTATCTTCTTGCCAATGCCCCCAAGTCTGGGGGATATCTCGATAAGTGGCAGGGTAGATAATGTCCACTTCAATTTTGTATTATATCCCATTGAACCATGGGATCGAGTTAACCAATGGAAGGTTGAGTCGTGCCTATCCTGTATTATGTTCTAGTTCTTTCCTCTAGGCGGAATACAATGTTACTGTCTGTACCAAAATTGGGCACAATACTCTTCGGAAGTCTTTGAAGAGATAAAGTGAAGAAATCAAATGGAAAAAGAGGAATTATCTAACAAAAACTCCAAATTTCAGAAATGAGAATAATTAAAATGCAGGGAGACACAAGAATTTAGAGTGGTTCGGCGTATAGCTTACGTCCATTATGAAGTAGTTTGCTTTATTGATCTTTCTTTGATGTTTACAAATGATTTTAGCAAATTACAGCGAATAACAATGATTTGCAGCAGTGAAATTCGTTGGTAGCAGCAGCAATGGAGTTTAGATCTGGATCTGGCGGAGTCCGGGCGTTGGAGATCTCAAAGAGGAAGAAGAACCCCTTTCTGTTGGCTTTAGGGGTCTATTTATAGGTGTAGGAGGCTGATATTTCGCTCAGATCTCGGGAGACCCTCTCTGGCACGTGACCATGCCCGCACACCCAAGCCCGTGAAGTTTTGGTCCAATCCGTGATCGATACGAACAGATTTCGTATCGATCAAGATTTCATCCAATGGAGTCGAAATTTGGCGTGGACATTCTTTAGCATGAACGTAGTCTTCTGTGAAAATTCCATAGAATTTGGACTTGTAGATTATGAGATATGATCAATACGAAATGCGATTCTCGGTGGCTGTTTGGTTCGACTCGCTTCTGTTTCGACACGCTCTGTTCGACTTGCTTCCATTTGACTCGGTGACGTGGCGCTTGAATCTCACTCTGCCCTTGACGCTGTTTTGATCGAGTCAAATCTGTGCATTGATTGAGCGAGTCGAAGGAAGCCTTTCTGATGGTTGCAAAGCGAGTCGAAGGAGGCCTATATGAGGGGTTCGAATGAAGGCTCCGTGATGGACACGAAGTGAAGCAAGTCGAAGCGTGGCTCAAGGCGAAGCGAGTCGAAGCGGGCTCCTCTGAGGGATGCGAGCGAGTCAAACTAATCACTTCTGAGGGATGCGAAGCGAGTCAAAGGAAGCGAGTCGAAGGAAGCGAGTCGATCGGTGATTAGTTTTCATCCAATTTTGTATCGTTCATAACTTGAGCATACGAACTCGGATTGACTTGAGATTTGGAACGTTGACTCTCATGGCTTAGCTGGTCATGTCCTACCAATTTCGGCTCGATCCGGACTCGGACAAAATTCGTTGATATCCATAGTGAGCCTGTGTATAACTGATCTCTAGGATGGGCCGTCGTTGGTTACTAGTCAATTCCTTGGTGTTACGACCTTGCCAAAAGGCGGGATAACATTTGCCCCCCAAAGTACATCTTGTGAAAACATGATGTGCTTTGAAGTGCTGCAATCTTTATTCTGAATAGTCATCGTCTTTTCGATGAAAGCTGTAATCTTCGACTGTTTTTCTTGGTAATGTAAACTGTTGACTGTCAACTGCTATACCCTGTATTGTTGCGACTTATTGCTATATGCCAGTGGTTACCTGACTCTCGTTGACGTTTTCACGTTCTCGAGTCGTTGTCAGTTTATTTTATTTTTGAATTTCGTATCGATCCTCTCCTGAACCGATGTGAAATTCGTTGCAACAACGCTTGACGGTTGCTTTTGAATGTTCCTTCGTAACGATCCTCTCCTGAATCGATGTGAAGGATTGAAACATCGAAGACAATTTTTATTGAATTTATGGATACGGAGTAAGTATTCCGATTCGATGGAGTTGGCCTCTGGAAGCCATGATTTGATGGGTTCGATGGATGCGAAGCGCTTGTTCGACTTGATGATGGACTTGAACTGAACGAGTCGAAGTGGAGTGAGTCGACGTAGACTCCCTGATGGATTCGAACAGCTCGTTCGACTCGGTCTTGGGTTTGAACTGCATAGGAGTCAGAGTCGAAATGCATAGGCGACGGAGTCGAAATGGGTTATCGATACAAAGGGTGATCTCGTATCGATGGAGTCGAACTGGACACGGGGATGGAGTCGAAAGAAGCGATACGAAGGGGAGCTTCGAATCGATGCACTGGAGCTGGAGTCGAAACGCGTGTTCGAATCCATTGGGATACGAATCATCTATTCCTTTTGTTTCCAAGTTCATATAAATACTTTGTACTTCGCCGTTTTTCACTTTTTACCTTTCGTTTTCCTTCCTTGCCTTCGTATCGCTCAGAAACTCAAGAAGAATGAACGAAACATCCCTGCCTTCGAACCGATTCCTATCTTCAATCATTTGAACTAACTGATAGATCTAGGTAATCCAATAAGTGAATCCATGCGTAAACGACGAGGCTCGAGTTTTCTTAACACCAAATCAATCAGAGTCGTGATCGATCGAAAGCTCTCTGGCCTCAACTTCGTATCGATTTGGAGTAGGTGTTTCGATAGGATGAGGTGGAGGCCTTCGCATCGATCGATGGTGGAGCTTCGCATCGAGTCGAATGCTTTGAATCTATGGATCGATACGAAGGGGCAGTGTCTGATCGATTTGAAACGATGGCCTTCGATCGAATCGAGGTGGGTGGCTTCGGAGCGAGTCGAAGTGGATGGCTCTGGATCGAGTCGAAGAAGAGGCTTTGGATCGAGTCAAAGTGCGTGGCTCTGGATCGAGTCGAAGTAGAGGCTTTGAAGCAAGTCGAAGCGCAAGGCTTTGGATCGAGTCCATGCAGAGGCTTTGAAGCGAGTCGAAGCGCATGGCTTTGGATCGAGTCGAAGTAGGGGCTTCGAAGCCAGTCGAACTGCACAACCCTGAACGATCGATTCGAACTCGAGCCTTAGCGAGCGATTCGAACTTGCACTTGAGTGATCGACTTGAACTTGAACTTTTGATGATTGGCCATGGACTTAATTTCGACGATATCGAAAATTATAATGCATTTGAACACTTAACTCCGACGAGCTTCAGACTTGCATAACTGGACTTAATTGTTTCACCGCATATCTGATTGCCTATTGAAGTTCGTCGATGAAACTGGGACTTACTAAAATGACACCAAACTTTAACTTGGAATGATAGTTAATAGCTGGATAGCATGGTTGTGACGGTCAGCGATGACGGTCCTCCCGATTGAATTCCGAAGTCTCGTTGTTTACGTGCTTCCTTCAATCCTGTTGATCTTCTCAAATGATATACAGTATTGCACTGCACAACACACTCACACACTTTACACTGGGGGATGCATGAGCGTTATTTGTCAGTTTAACAATGATTTTTTATAAGTTAGCTAGTCATGGACCCTTCAAGTTCTCAGCAGCCAGAACTCCCAAGTTCTATTCCTCCAACCATAGAGATACCGGTTATTGAAGCCGAAGTTATAGAGCCAGCTCCGGATGAGCGTCCGGGTGCCCGGTTTATTTGTAATTCGTAAGATTCAGTGTCGTCGGGTATCTCTGAAGATATGCTAGGATGGATTTGCTTGAGGCACGGTTTGTCGCTCGACGACGTGCTACTTCCTGGACCAAATGACAAGCCGCACGAACCCCCGGAGGGGTTTACTGCTTTCAACCGTCACGCTTGCACAGCGGGGACACTTCCTCCCTTCAATCAATATATAAGGGAGATGTTATCGTTTCTTGGCATAGCTCCATCTCAGCTACATCCCAACGGGTATGCCTTGTTGAACAGTACCTTTGTCCTCTTTATGGAGATCCTCTTTCGACTGCCGAAGCCGATCGAAATTAGATATTTATTCAACGTCAAGAGCCATGGAGACAGCCCTTCTTTCACCTTCTTGGAAGCGGTCAGAAACTGCCACATTGTACTGGGCTCCTGGGGAAGGCTAAGTTATTATAAAACCGAATGGTTCTACGTTCAGTGCACCCCTGGATTTGCTAGGCGGTGGTTGGATAGACGTAAGTGTTGCCCTTTCTCTCTTGAATCATTGAGATACTAGTAACTGGCTTCAAAACTGACATACTTTTCCTTTCTTATAGCCGCAATGTCTCGCCCCAATGGCACATACTTTAGAGAGCTTGTTCGGATTCTTCAAGCATTTCCGGGCGATGAGAGGCATATTGACTTGGTCCTGACCGACAGGAATTTGAAGACTGTTGGGCTGATAGAACGGAGACAGAGCATACATCTGGAAGGGACACATAGAGTGGTCCCGAAGAGACGGGTGAAGCGCAAAGTGCCCACAGTCGTGATAATCGAGGAAGTTGATCCAGAGAGAACGCCTACCGATACCGAGCTCCCGTCCGGGCCTTCTTCCGATGTTCAAGGTTCCGGAGGAAAAAGAAAAGGCAAGGCTGCTGCTCACAAACACTCTAAATCCGGGAGATTTAAATCCGTGGTCGTGTCTTTGCCCGTCCCGGGGATTAGAATTGCGGAGGCTTCTCCCCCGCCGGTAGAGAATCTTTTTGATGGGCTTGCCGATGTTACGATTCCAGATTTTGTGTCGTATCAACACGACGTCGGGATGGAGGAGCTTGATAGCGCTCTTGAACTGAGCGGGTCGCTTGCCACGAACGCGGCCGACATTTCTGGTTAGTCAGGGGGTTGCACATGCATACACTTCACTACACTGCATGATTCACGACTGTAAATCGACCAACTCAAGAAGTTGCTAACTCTTTCTACGCTTCTTATTCTTAGGTACTATGTTCGGGAGAGGATCGATGCTCGGGAATCTTCGCTCAGCCCGAAAATCTTCTAGTTACTATGATTCCCGTAGGAGGGATTCAGATAGGGATCGCGATCGCGAATACTCTAACCAGGACAAGTATGGGCGTGACAGAGAGTATAGACATCGATCCAGATCACGCTCTCCTCCTCCTAGACTTCCGTCTCCTCCTCCTGTTCAAACTTCAAATCCACCAGAGCCTCCTCGTCACAGGCCGTCTTCTCATGCTTCTAGGTCCGAAACTCATCTTCAGAGAGTCGAGACCACGGCCTCCATAATTACGGAGCAGGTCCCAGCTGACCCCATAGGAGAATGGGCCCTCAAATTGGCTCAGATGAGGAAGGACTTTCTAAACATCTGTTTCGACGGTTATGTCTTCCCACCACACTTAAAGAGAGTTCCATCAGGTGTGGAAAACATGGTGCATGACTTCGTTCACAACATATGCACCCAGTACAGAGAGTGGGCAAAGGCTGCCGAGAAAGCTTACAAAGTGTCCTTTGAGTGAGCCAAAGCGCTCGAGGAGATGGAGACCGAGCTCGCAAAAAGGGATCGGATTATTCAGGTACTCACCGCTGAGTCCGAGTCTTCTCGGAAATCTAAGATTGAGGCCATTAAAAAGGCTGACGAAGCGAAGGCGGCAATGGAGAGGTTGGGACAGACTCACGTTGCCTTGGTGGAGGAGATGGGCCACCGAAATACTACAGTTACCGCTGAGCGGAATGCGGCGGTAAAGGAACTTAATGAACTTAAGGCCAAATTCGCCGACATAGCCAAGGAAAAAGATGATGCGAACAACGCAGCCCAGGAGGCGTGCGAACAAGCTGTCCTGCTCAGGGACGAACGGGATGCGACCGTGGCTAAAGTCCACAAGGTGGAGGCTGAGGTGGAGGAAAAAGTGAAGTTGGCCGAGTCCAGGCTAGAGGCCGACATTGAAGACCTTCTTTTTGTTTACAACGCTAACATGCTAAGCCACAAAGGGCTAGCCTGGCTCGATGATTTTTCGACGCATCTCTATAATGCTTGGGGCCGACTGGTTGAGGAGGAGAAGGAGGTGCATCAGGGCGAGTCCGTGGATGAATTCGAACTCGAGAATCACATTCTGACTGAGGATGAAAAGAAGATTCTCCACGAGTCAATGATTCTGCATGAAAAGAAAAGACTTGGCGCCCAGCACTTTGAAGTGGGAGAAGGTTCTGGAGTTGACAACCATAAAGCAAGTCTTGAAGTTCCCGCGTTAACCCAGCCCGAATCCTTGTCTGCGGTCGATCTCCAGGCCGTTCCTGCTTATAATCCAGATCAACCGCAGATGTCTTCGGCTGCAATGCAAGTCACTGATGCCGCTCGGCCGCCTACGAGTCAAAATGAGGAAGGTATTCTGAACATTCCACATATCTTTCTTAAGTCGACATCTTCGATCGAGTTAAGTTCTAACAGTTTTCTCATTCTTTGTCCAGTGATCGATGCCGCACTGGCCATGCCTCCTGCTACTCAAGAGCCATATCAAATGCAGGAGGCTATTGCGACCGAAGCAATCGCCATGAGTACGGCTGCCTCGCTTGACGATCTGCAGGGAGGTACAATTATGTTTGACGAGCAGCTGATGGATGAACTCTTTCGTCATCACGGCGATCCCCTTGCTGACCTATCATCTGTCATGATTGGAACTGATCTTGCTGCAAGTTCTTCGATACTGACCGCTGATGCTCTCAGCAGGGCTCGAGCAGTGACTGAAGAGGAGATGTTCGCTCAAATCAACGCTGAAATGGCAGCAGCGGCTCATGGTGGCAGTTTCAGAGGTGGGATGGCAGCACCGGGACCTGCTCCGCTTAGCATGATATCTCCCAGTGGTACTGTCTTCATTACCAGCGTGCCTATTCCACCTTCTGTACTTGACCCGGTTTCTCCGACTCCGCCTGCAGGGAGCATTCCTATCCACTCGAGTTCGGAGGAGGATATCGATATAATGCCCTCGCCTGAAGACCCACCGCCGAAAAGCAAAGGTTCGAAGAGGAAGATTAGCGGTGGCTCCAGCGGGTCTACACCGAGGAGGAAGCCAAGGAAGAAGAAAGATTAAACATGCTTCCCCGGTGTATTTTGACTTTCATGTTGTTGGCCGTGTATAGATGCGGGTTCGGCCCCTGCTAGTAGGAATTTTTGGAAACTTGTACACGAACTTCTTTTATAAAGAATAGAAATGAAACTTCTCTTTTTTGGCTTCTTTTCTATCATTGTGTATTTGCCTAGGTGTTTCAATATCTGAAATGCACTTGTGAAGTTTTAGCTTCCGAATGAAGTTTGTTTTTGTTTGCCAAGTTCAGAAACTGTGGACATGACTCATGACCAGGAAGCGAGTTGAATTCCGACGTCGCATCGCTTCAATCAATGGTTGATGCTTAAGTCCCGCCCCCTAGTCTTGGGGTTGAGTTGTAGACCATCAGCCGATGATCGCTTCTTACTTATAACATGTTGAATCTAGTGCCAACGAACGGATGTCTGAGGCAAGCGGAGATTGAGTAATACATCCATGCTTGTTTGATTGTCGATGATCATATCCGCACTCCGGAGAGTCCCATCGGTTGGTCATGCTGGCTTAAGTTTCAGTCATATGCCCGCGATCTGGGGACTTGGAATTGACGTTTATACTCCGACTCATGCTCTGGGAGTTTAGAGTTGATATCTATACTCTGCTTCGCACTCTGGGAATACGGAGTTGATGTTTATACTCCGGATTGCGCTGTGGGAACTCGGAGTTGATGTTTATACTCCGCTTCGCACTCCGGGAATACAGAGTTGATTTTTATACTCCGCTTCGCACTCTGGGAATACGGAGTTGATGTTTATACTCCGCTTCGCACTTTGGGAATACGGAGTTGATTTTTATACTCTGCTTCGCACTCCGGGAATACGGAGTTGATGTTTATACTCCTCTTCGCACTCCGGGAATACGGAGTTGATGTTTATACTCCTCTTCGCACTCCGGGAATACGGAGTTGATGTTTATACTCCGACTCGCGCTCTGGGAGTTCGGAGTTGATGAAGGATTGTCGTGTATCAATCCTTTTTTGACTTTGGTGTGATGGCTTGCCCCCGAGCTCGGGTTTCTCTTAGCGAGTGACTGGTTGCATCGCAGCCACTCTCTATTTGAATATATTCCACCGTACGATGAAACTTAGCTCTCCGTGCATAGTGATGGTCATATGAAGCATTTCAAGTAAATCACAGCTCTGGCTCGAAGAGATTGCATTTTATTGCTGAAATAAGAAAGTACGGCAAAGTCAGTTGCCTTATTACAAGTTCTAATTTCGAAATGCAGAAACAAATTGCAAAAAAGGAAAGTAAACTAAATGGATAAAGATAGCCTGTCATGTGTAATAGCGGCGAAGGCTCTCGTTATTCCAAGCTCTTGGCAGAGTAAGACTGTCGACGGTTGACAACTTGAATGTGCCATCTCCGAGCCTTCATTCAATAACATACGGTCCTTCCCATGTCGGTTTCATATGCAAAGGAACCGGATAGATTCTTTTGAGGACGAGATCACCTAGTTCAAAGGTTCGCGGGCGGACCTCGGCGTTGTACAAGCGGGCGACTCGACTTCGATGAGCAGCTGCCCTCAAATCAGCTTCTTCACGCTTCTCATCTAGTAGGTCAAGAGATTCAGCAAGTAATATAGCATTTGTCTTTGGATCACAGTATGTCACACGGTGAGAAGGTACTTCTAGTTCGACTGGAATAACGGCTTCTGAACCGTTAGAAAGAGAGAATGGAGTGTGACCGGTCGCAGTCTTGAGGGTTGTTCGGTAAGCCCATAAAGCCATAGGAAGTTCATCAACCCACTTGCCACCGACCTTTTCCAGTCGCTTTTTCAGAATGGATTTTATAACTTTATTAACAGCTTCGACCTGTCCGTTTTCCTAAGGGTGCGCAACTGCAGAGAATTTCTTTTGGATGTGGAATCATTTGCAGAAATCTTTAAATTCAGCACTGTCGAATTGGGTTCCGCTGTCCGTAATAATGGTGTGTGGGAGACCGAATCGACAGATGATGTTGCGAACTACAAAGTTGATTATTTTCTTCGTTGTTATGGTAGCAAGAGATTCAGCTTCAGCCCACTTTGTAAAGTAATCAACTACGACGATGGCGTATTTCGCACCACCTTTTGCCAGAGGTAGAGCACCAATGATGTCAATGCCCCACATTGCGAACGGCCACGGGCTGACCATTTGCGTTATCTCGGTAGGAGGAGCTCTAGGAATTCGGGCATATTTCTGGCATCTATCACATTTCTTTGCATAGTCCAACACATCACGATTCATGGTAGGCCAGTAGTACCCGTAGCGAAGTATTTTCTTGGCAAGTGCTTGCCCCCCGGTGTGATCGCCACATTCTCCTTCGTGCACATCGCGTAATACTTGTTTAATTTCATCGTGAGCGATACACCGGAGTACGGGAACTGAGTACCCTCTTCTGTACATGAGTCCATTCTGGATGGTAAATCGTGAGGCCTTCCGAAGGACTTGTCTCTTTTCACTCCTACGCTTCGATAGGGTTCCGTGCTTAATGTAATTTTTGAGTGGGGTCATCCATGAATCCTTTTCGGGAACGGTTTCGCATACCCAGTTTATTTCTGTCCGGTCGATGCTTGGGGAAGATAGCGTTTCTATGGGAACGAGTCCCATTTACTGAGCTTCACCTGTGCTGGCTAGCTTTGCCAATGAGTCGGCCTTTTGGTTGCGCTCCCGAGGTATGCAATAGATGGCGTAGTAATCGAACTGATTCAATGCTTCCTGAACTCGAGCTAAGTAAGCAGCCAACCTTCGATCTCTTGCCTGATATTCTCCCCGTACTTGACACACAACCAATTGTGAATCACAATAAATTTCCACAGCGATAATTTTCAGATCTCTGGCGAGTTTCAAGCCAGCTAAGAGGGCTTCGTATTCAGCTTCATTATTAGTCGCATGAAAATTGAACTTCACAGCATAGCATATGGATCGGCCTTCGGGGGTTTCAAGTACAACACCAGCGCCCGAACATCGGTCGTTTGATGCACCATCAGTATACAGCTTCCAGACGTACTCGGGGGATTTACTGGTTTTGGGCAAGTCCTCTGGAATGGTAAATTCAACTATGAAATCAGCGAGGACTTGTCCTTGGATTGCTCGTCTTGGAGTGTAAGTAATATCGAACTGACTCAGTTCGATGTTCCACTTGAGTAACCTACCAGACGTCTCAGGCCACGAAAGGACCTGTCGTAACGGCTGGTCGGTGTAAACAACAATGGGATGTGCTTAGAAATACGGTCGGAGTTTTCTTGATGCGATTACAAGGCAGTAAGCCAACTTTTCTAGCTTTGGATAGTTCCTTTCAGCCCCAGTCAATCGTTTGCTGACGTAGTACACTGGCTTCTGTATCCCATCTTCTTCTCGAACCAAGGCAGTGCTGATAGCGTTTTCTGATATCGCCAAGTATGCATACAACTTCTCATGATCAATAGGCTTTGACAGTATTGGCGGTGTGGATAGATGTTGAACTAGTGCTTGGAAAGCGCCTTCACACTCCGCTGTCCATTCAAAGTTTCGTTTCCCTTTTCGGATCAGATCGAAGAAGGGAATGCATTTGTCAGTGGACTTTGAAATGAACCTGCTCAATGCCGCTACCTTTCCATTGAGACTCTGGACTTGCTTTATAGTTTTGGGAGTTTCAAGATTTCTGATTGCCCAGATCTTTTCTGGATTGGCTTTGATTCCCCGAGCGTTAACGATGAACCCAAGGAACTTTCCGGATGCAACTCCAAAGTGACATTTCAGTGGGTTGAGCTTCATCTTGTATTCCCGAAGTATGTTGAACATAGTTTCCAAGTCTTTTACATGGTCGGTGGAGAGTCGTGACTTCACAAGCATGTCGTCTACATATACTTCCATTGTTTTCCCGATTTGATTAGCAAACATCCGATTGACCAATCGTTGGTAAGTAGCCCCAGCATTCTTGAGTCCGAATGGCATAACCTTGTAACAGTAAAGTCCCAGATTGGTTACGAAGCTGGTATGTTCTTGATCGGGTAAATGCATCGGTATCTGATTGTAGCGAGAATACGCGTCCATGAAGGATAAGAGTTCATGCCCAGCTGTCGAATCTACTAGCTGATCAATTCTGGGAAGCGGGAAGCTGTCTTTGGGACATGCTTTATTCAGATCGGAATAATCGACACACATTCTCCACTTTCCGTTCGGCTTTCGGACGAGCACGGGATTCGACACCCATTCGGGATATAGCGCATCTCGAATGAATCCGTTCGCTTCAAGCTTTTCTACTTCTTCTTTAAGGGCGGCAGATCTCTCTGGATCAATACCGCGCCTTTTTTGTTTGACCGGGACATGCCGCAGGTCAATATTCAGAGTGTGGCTCGCGATGTCCGGCGAGATTCCACACATATCAGAATGTGTCCAGGCAAATACGTCAAGGTTTGCCTGCAGAAATTCAACCAATTCCTCTTGAGCTTGCTGGCTTAGCTGAGATCCAATCTTTATCATTTTCGAATCATCATTACTGTCAACTGGGACATCAATTGTCAGTTCGGCCGGGGATGATTGACTTTCTTTAGATTCCCCTTCGTCTTCAGTTTCTCTCGGGTCAAGATCCTTGAGGAATTGGCTGGGGTGCCCGGGCCTTGGCCCGGGCATTAATTGTCAATTATCGGTAGAACGGACGCAGAGAGATTCCTCCACGCCTTTTCCTTTTTCCTTTCGCTGCGCCTCCCGCAGCTCAGCAACATAGCAGGCTCTGGCAGCAGCCTGATCTCCATGAATGATTCCTATTCCATGATCAGTGGGAAACTTTAAAGTCAAACACCACGGGGCGATGGCTTCCCTGAATTCAGCGAGGGCCGGTCGGCCCAAGAAAGCATTGTAAGGGGAGTATATGTCCAAAACAATGAACTGCATCATCCGTACTCTCTGACGTTCTCCAACTCCCAACTCTACTGGCAGTTCCACCATTTCGGTGGGTATAGTAGCATTTCCGTTGAAACCATGGACTCGAGATTGACAAGGCTTCAACTCCGTTGCTTCCATTTTCATTTGATCATAAGCTCGCTTTAACAAAATATTCACAGAGCTCCCGCTGTCAACTAAGATCCTCTTCATCCAAGCGGGACCTACTTGTGCTGAGATGACCAGTGGATCAATAGTGGGGGCTTCAACTTTATCAGCGTCTCTGTTCCTGAACACGATGTCATCTATCATCGTCCTCTGTTGCTTGGCCGGAGCTCCTTCATCAAAGTTACTGCAACACTCGAAGTCTGCATGCCTGATAGAACTGGCATACGACTCCATTTCCTTCCAGCTTCGATCTGCTGGGTGAGGACCACCAGTTATTGTATTGATAACTAACCTCCCGCTTGTACGAGCGGGTTCCTCCTGTCTTTCCTGATTCGGCACACGATTCTGATTTGATGGGCCCGCACCACCAGACTGCGGTGCCCGCACATACTGATCCAGCTTCCATTCACGTATCAGTTTTTCAATGAGGTCCTGTAAGTGACGACACTCATTGGTATTGTGGCCATAACTCTCATGGAATCTACAGAAATTTCCTGTTTGGATTTGTCTCTCAGTTGGCGGTTTTGGGGCAGGTTTCTTGTATTGCATGGTATTGCAGGTCTGCAAATACACATTTTCCAATGACGTGTTCAATGGAGTGTAATTATCGTACATGGACGCTCTACGCCGTGGACCACGATTCTGATCGCGTTTTTTGTTCTGATTTCCATTGTCTCTCTGCTGATTCTGTTTGTTTTGTACGTTCAACTGAATTTTCCCAGAACTATCTCCGGATTGTTTAACAGCAATGTTACTTTGTATTCCTTCGACGTTGGGCCCTGCGTCATCTTGCTTCCTAGACTGTTTTGCATCCTCCCTTCTCAGGAATTGGGCTGCCTTGGAATAGAAACGGTCCAATGACACAGGTGGTTTTCCAGCTAACCAATTTCCGAACTCGGAATCAGCATCAATCCCCTTAGTCAATGCCATCAGGATAGAGTTATCATTGGGATTGCTTATTTCTACACACGCAGCATGGAATCGCTCCAAGTAATGCTTAAGTGTTTTTCCGGGAGCTTGCGTAACACTAGACAGAGTGTTAATGTCCTTAGGCCTCGCTACGTGCATACGGAATTGTTCGACAAACTTGGTGGCCATCTGGTCAAAGTTAGAGATGGATCGTGGTGGCAAACGAGTGAACCACATGGTAGCGATGCCCCCTAGGGAAATGGGGAAACTACGGCACTTCACTGCGTCATCAGCTCTTGCGGCATTCATCAGCCATTCGTATTTTAGGACGTGTTGATTGGGATCAGAACTTCCTTCATAAACTGACAAAGTTGGCATCCTGAAGTGCCGAGGTGGTTCAGCATATAACACGTCATCGGTGAAAGGGGTATGACTCCAGGAGATTTCCCAGTCGTCATTACTGAGACCCTGACTTTCACGGATCATTTGACGGGTCATCGTTGGTGTATCCGGCGTTCGGATGCTAGGAGCATGCTGTGCAAGGTATGGTCGGGTTCCACAGCGCGAGTCTGGACCAGACGCGGTCGACGGTCCGGGCCTCGCCTCCTTGGTTCAACATCCTCAGGGACATAAGGCTCAGGAGTCTACTCTCGTTGGTTACGTTGAGGATCAGCTTGGTTTCTAGCATCACCTCCTCGTCCGGCAGTGGTGGTAGCAGCAATGTTGTCGGTAACATGATAAGGAGTAGCACCTCCTCGAGACGAAGGTTCTGTACAGAGACTAGCGGATGGTCCAGTTCTCGGTTGCCCAAGATTTGAAGCAGGTTGGTGTCCTGTGGCTTGGGTGTAGCTTACACCTAGCCGTGGGCGTGTGGATCTGGTTTGGCCATCAGAGGAGGCTGAACTCTCCGTGGAAGAATAAGAACCTTGGTCTCTTCTGGATCTTCTTCGCCTTTGGCGATTTAGCTGGTTAGTCAACTCTGTGTTGGCGCGTAGTTGTTCAATTAGCTGCTGTCGACTTTGGGTCAACTCTTGAAGCAATGTCTGGAATTCTTGTCTAGTGATTGGACCTGATGGATCTGAAGGTCCTGCAGCATTTTGTTTGGATGGAGGTGATTGCACGGGATTTTGTCGATCCCGTGCTCCTTGATCAACAGCTGTAGAAGTGGTACGTGTGCTCACCATAATGAATTGATGAAGTCCTTTCCTAGATCTGATTGCGAATCTGAATAGAGTGGAAGGGCTTCAAAGTTCTAGATCTGGATCTTCTTCTTAGATTTATGCAATCCAATATAGATAGGAGATCCAAAGAGCAGGAGAAAAATTGGGTTTTTTTCTTAGTGAAAGCACCAAAGTGTTTGTACCAAAATTGGGCACAACACTCTTCAGAAGTCTTTGAAGAGATAAAGTGAAGAAATCAAATGGAAAAAGAGGAATTATCTAATAAAAACTCCAAATTTCAGAAATGAGAATAATTAAATTGCAGGGAGACACAAGAATTTAGAGTGGTTCGGCGTATAGCCTACGTCCACTATGAAGTAGTTTGCTTTATTGATCTTTCTTTGATTTTTACAAATGATTTCAGCAAATTACAGCGAACAACAATGATTTGCAGCAGTGAAATTTGTTGGTAGCAGCAACAATGGAGTTCAGATCTGGATCTGGCAGAGTCCGGGCGTTGGAGATCTCAAAGAGGAAGAAGAGCCCATTTTATGTTGGCTTTGGGGGTCTATTTATAGGTGTAGGAGGCTGATATTTCGCTCAGATCTCGGGAGACCCTCTCTGGCACGTGACCAGGCCCGCACGCCCAAGCCCGTGAAGTTTTGGTCCGATCCGTGATCGATACGAACAGATTTTGTATCGACCAAGATTTCATCCAATGGAGTCGAAATTTGGCGTGGACATTCTTTAGCATGCACGTAGTCTTCTGTGAAAATTTCATAGCATTTGGACTTGTAGATTAGGAGATATGATCGATACGAAATGCGATTCTCGGTGGCTGTTTGGTTCGACTCGCTTCTGTTTCGACTCGCTCTGTTATACTCGCTTCCGTTCGACTCGGTGACGTGGTGCTTGAATCTCACTCTTCCCTTGACGCTGTTTTGATCGAGTCGAATCTGTGCATTGATTGAGCGAGTCGAAGGAAGCCTTTCTGATGGTTGCGAAGCGAGTCGAAGGAGGCTTATTTGAGGGGTTCGAACGAAGGCTCCGTGATGGACACGAAGTGAAGCGAGTCGAAGCATGGCTCGAGGCGAAGCGAGTCGAAGCGGGCTCCTCTGAGGGATGCGAGCGAGTCGAACTAATCACTTCTGAGGGATGCGAAGCGAGTCGAAGGAAGCGAGTCGACCGGTGATTGGTTTTCATCCAATTTTGTATCGTTCATAACTTGAGCATACGAACTCGGATTGACTAGAGATTTGGAACGTTGACTCTCATGGCTTAGCTTGTCATGTCCTACCAATTTCGGCTCGATCCGGACTCGGACAAAATTCGTTGATATCCATAGTGAGCCTGTGTATAACTGATCTCTAGGACGGGCCGTCGTTGGTTACTAGTCAATTCCTTAGTGTTACGGCCTTGCCAAAAGGCGGGATAACAGTTACTTTTCCGACATTCGGACATAGGCTAGATTTTGGACGGTCAATGACATTCAATTCGCTGCTTATGTCGCCATACTTTGGGCAAAAACTGAAGAGTGAATCGTCAAGTCAGATCCAATGCAGGATTGATGCTTCCCTTGTCGAATCCAGGGTGAGAATCAGTGTGCAGATGTTTAGGTTGCACTTGTTTTGAATTGCTCTTTTAGTCGGATCACGGTAAGAGTCAATGAATGAATGGCCGCGTTGTATTCATTTGGAGTTGGGTGATCAACCATGTCCATTTCGATTTATGTTCTCCCATCAGATCTAGGGATAAAGTCAGCTCAAATGCAGTCATGTCATGCTCATCTGGTCTCATGCTCTTCCTGACGGATCGAAGGAAGGCAACGGAGGATGAATGGTCAAGTCACACTCATTCATGGTTTATTCTTCTATCCATGCTCTATTGGTCAAAGGTATTCGATGGACGTTCGGGTCACATCGATTTGTAGTCGAAGAGGACCGACATTGACCGTCGATTCAACGGCACAATGTAGAATGCTCGGACCACATTTCCTGTCGATCCAATGGTATGATATGAAAGGTGCAGATCGATATTGCCCGTGGATCCGGCGGTACGATATAATTGGTTGCCCAAAACTTCGGGCGTCATTCTGATTGGTTAGCATTAGGGTCTCCTTGTAGTCGTTGCCTTAACTTGTAAAGGACGTTAAGCTGGAGACGTAGCGATTCACCTTTCTCTTCTTTCGGTCATTTGTACTTCTGCCCCCAGTCTTGGGTTAGCAGAGTTAGTTCGTGGATGGTCTAATTGCACCTGTAGTGAGTTTATACTCATCATGTCGATTTTACGTCAGAGTTGGTGAATGAATGGTCGAGTCACATTCATTCGTTTGTCTATGCTTGTAGTCGCACCTTGGGGATCAAAGTAAGTTGAAGGGCCATTAACCACACCTATTTGATGTTTATTCCCCATGTCCGCACTCTAGGGACTAAGAGTTTTAGTAGATAATGGTCAGAACGCATTTTCCTTGATCAATTCCTCTGGCACTAGCCAATGGCGGAAGTCGAAGTGTGGTCGGTCAAATTACAACAACTTTAATTTTATGCTTCTCCCACTGAATTATAGGAAGGAATTGATTGGCGGATGGTTGGGTCACATCCGTCCATGTTGCTTGCACAATCCGTCGGATCACAGGCGAGAGTTAGCGGATGAACGGTAATGCCACGTTCATTTGCAGTTGGATGGTAGTAATATCAACTCAGAATAGGGCATCCAGCTAGGTCCATTTTGCGAATCTACATTTCCCTGTCGAATCAAGGAAGAAATTTCGTCTTGTAGGGTTGGAGTGCATCCCTATAAATTTATGTTATGGAGTGCATCCGATTTTGTGTGATAAGTGTGCCCCCAAGTGAGGGTAGAGTTGGAAAGCGGATGGTTGAACCACACCCACTTTTTATACTACATGACTTGCTGAGGAATCAGAGTTGATAGATGGACAGTCGAATCGCATCCTTTTTGGTATTCATATTCTAAACCATGCTTTGAGGACTGGAGTTGGTTAATGGGTGGTCTGTCATACCTATTTGGTCTTTATACTCATGTCTGCGGTCTCGGGACCAGAGTTAGTTAATGGGTGGTCAGTCGCACCCAGTTGGTGTTTATACCCTAGTTCGCACTCTGGGAATCTGGAGTTAGTTAATATTTATACTCCAGTTCGCACTCCGGGAATCTGGAGTTAGTTGATGTTTATACTCCAGTTCGCACTCTGGGAATCTGGAGTTAGCTGATGGGTTGTCAGTCACACCTATTTAAGTGTTTATACTCCAGTCCGCGCTCTCGGGACTAGAGTTAGTTAATGTTTATACTCCAGTTTGCAGTCTGGGTATCTGGAGTTGGTTGATGGGTGGTCAGTCACACCCATTTAAGTGTTTATACTCCAGTCCGCGCTCTTGGGACCAGAGTTAGTTAATGTTTATACTCCAGTTTGCACTCTGGGAATCTGGAGTTGGTTGATGGGTAGTCAGTCACACCCATTTATGTTTATACTCCAGTCCGCGCTCTGGGGACTTAGAGTTATTTAATGTTTATACTCCAGTTCGTGCTCTAGGAATCTGGAGTTGGCCGACAGATGGTCGGTCACATCTGTTTAGGCATTAGGATTTCATTCACACTCTGGGAACAAGAAGTTGATCAGGTACGTGGATGGTCGTATCACATCCACCCTGAGTAGGCAAGCGAAGTCGTTAGATGGACGGATCAGCCCTCCTCGAGCTTGCAAATATGAAGGGTGAGGTCGTTAGATGGACAGATCCATCCTCCTCCGGTTTAGGTTGAACATGGGCGAAGTCTTTAGGTGGACGGATCCACCCCTCTTCGAGCCCACGTCCGTAAGTTTATGCTCTAGCTTGCACTCTGGAAGCCGGAGATAGTTAGAGGATTGTTGTGTATCAATCCCTTTTGGCTTCAGTGTGATAGCTTGTCCCTGAGCTCGGGGTTTCACTTAGCGAGTGATCGGTGGGATCCCGATTAATTTCCACTTATCTGCCCCTCAACAAAGGATGAGATTTAGTTTATGGACGATTGGATCACGTCCATGTTCATTTGGATTCCACTTCTACCAAGCCTAAGGAGTAAGATTAGTGTTCTGGCAAGCTTTAAGCTTGAGCAGAGGAGAGGATGGTCGAACTGCATCCACTTTGAGTTGTGTATTTTCCGTTAAGTCGGGTGCAATAATTGGAGAGCAGATGGTCGAGTCACGTCCACTTTATACTTTGCGTTTTTCCGATCGAGCTGAGGAAGAGAGTCAAAATGATGGCTCATGATGGTTAGCAAGTAGGCAGTCAATTGTTGATGACTATAAATCGAGGGTTGGCCCCTGATGAAGTCGGTTTAAGGAATGATTGCTTCGCCGAATCACAGACGCAAGCTAGAGAGTGAATGGTCAAATCATATCCACTTTAAACATATGTTCTCAAATTGCCCCAAGTTCTAATGTAGGATTTGATGCATAGACGGTCATGTCATATCCACCCTTGGTGTGATTCCAATTTTACTGGCGAGATTTAAGTATGAGATGGAGAGTACATTGTTGGGACATATCACTCTAAGTCTTTCCCAGATCTCCAATTAAATTGCATAGGTGGATGAGTGGATGGTCGGTTGCATCCACCTTGTACTAGAGACCTGACATTGTGGGTCTCTTCCGCTTTGATGCCTTGTCCCCAGTCAAGGGCATATAGTAGCCGATGAGTGGTTGAATCATGCTCGTCATGATGATACCTCAATGATTTGACCATAGTCTGCGAAGGTTGTTATGCACCCAACCTTAAGTACTCGGTTACCTGCATCATTTGCAAGTAGTTTAATTCAAGTTGGTCATATCTCGCAACAAAAACGAAATTGAAAAAGAAATAATTCAAAAGAGATCGGATTAAATCTCATTGATAAGTGGAGCGACGTCATATGCTCGCTATTGCACTTCGGTCCAGCCCTTCACAATTGGAAGTCGAATGCAAGTGGTTCAATTTGATCAAAGTTCTTGATCGATAGGGGTCGGGTGTTCCCGGTCCTTCGTTTTATAGGGCTTGTGTATATTGTCGGAGCTATCCTTTTCGGAGTAGCCTTACGGCATTGACGTCCATGGTAGCCATCTAAAGAAGAGGATTTTTTTCGATCTAGATTATGGATTAGGTTTCCTCCCTATCTCGCCATGTTGATCCTTCATCTAGTTCATCAACTCAATATTGGATGTGATATGTTGGTGTAGCTGTTGGCGGCTATCCACCAATTCTCTTATCAAAGTCTGGAAATAAGCTCTGGTGATGAATTCATTTATAGGTATTGGCAGCAACTGGCTGTGGGCTTTGGATAAATTCGTTGGCTGCCAGCTTCTTTATTCCCTTCAACAATATGGGAAGTAGAACTGGTATGTCTAACGACGATTGACAGTGTTCTTTGAGGAATGGGGGAAGACATCTGAATTTGGTTGCAGTCTTCACTCTTGGTTGAAGCCATGCGCAATTCTCACTTCAGGGGGAAAGATACTTCTATCAAACATTATCAGGTCCAGTTTATGGATACGGGGTCTTGTAATACTGGTGAATGATGTATGCACGATTGCCCAACGTTCGAGTGGTTGGCAATACCGATTGGATGGTGTGTTAGTTAAGATGGGCTCATAGATTGGTGATTATTTCAAATTTTCACCCAGGTAGGAGGCCCATATAAGATAGTGAGGAAGTCCTCTTAAGGTTGTATGTCATGCTTCTAGCCATATGGACAAGGTATGATTAAGATGTGGGCATTTGAAGATGGTTCAGTGGTTACTAGTTATGCTTTGAGTTGGCAGAGCAGACTGTGTAGGGCAGTCGTCATATTAGCCATCGTACCATAGTTGTCAATTCAGGTGTTTAAAAACTGGTCAATTGGGGGAAGTTGAAGTCCACCTTAGAAGCATGATATACAACCAAATCTAGTTCTTGGCGTATTAGCTAGGTTCTCCAGCCTTTGGGAGCACCGGTTGAGTAGTATTTCCTTACCCATTCCTTGATTGCAATTCAGCATTTGTTACTATGATCCCCTATGTCTTGTTCAGTCATGGAACAATCAGAAGTGTGGATGGAATGTTCTTCATTAAATTGAGCTTTGAATTCACTATGCCCCTTTTTTGGAAATTTGGGTCGTACCCGATTTTTTTTTTGAAATTTCGTATCGTTCTCAGCAACGTTTGAACGAGACAAATGTAGATGAAATTAAACGACCTGAAAAGTGGATAATTGGATCGATTCGAAAGGCGCGCAGCTGGACCGATACAAAGTGGATGTGAGTATCGATACGAATTGGACGCAGATGGGTCGATACGAACTGCGTGTGAGTATCGATACGAATTGGGCGTAGATGGATCGATACGAACAGCGTGTGAGTATCGATATGAATTGGACGTAGATGGATCGATACGAACTACGTGTGAGTATCGATACAAATTGGGCGTAGATGGCTCGATACGAACAACGTGTGAGTATCGATACGAATTGGACGCAAATGGATCGATACGAACTGCGCAGTTGCGATCGATATGAAAAGAACAGTTGCGATCGATACGAACAAAGCAAAGGCATCGATACGAACATAGCAGTTGCAATCGATACGAACAGAACAGTTGTGATCGATACAAATAGAGCAAAGGCGATCGATATGAACAGAGCAATTGCAATCGATATGAACAAGGCTCGACTGGATCGATACGAACAGAGCGATGCGGAGCAGATCAATATGAAAAGTGATCGATACGAATAGTGATCGATACGAATAGTGATCGATACGAAAGTCGATCGATACGAATGTTAATCGATACAAAAAGTGATCGATACGAATCGATACAAAAAGTGATCGATACGAAAAGTGATCGATACAAAAGTCAATCGATACGAATGTTGATCGATACGAAAAGTGATCGATACGAAATTCGATCGATACGAATGTTGACATATTTTCTGGTGCGAAAACATGGATGCAAAAATCACCATATTTTCATGGATACAAAAATATGGATACAAAAATCACCATATTTTCATGGATACGAAAATATGGATACGAAAATCTTGATGAATGCAGTTCCCCTTAGATCTGGAGCAATCTAAATAGAATAGAAGGAACCATTGGACGACAGATCTAGATCTTCTCCTTAGATTTTTGCAATCCAACGACAGTAGTAGATCCACAAAGCAGGAGAAAAGCTGGGTTCTCTTAGTGAAAGCACCAAAGTGTTTGTACCAAAATTGGGCACAACACTCTTCGGATGTGTTTGAAGAGATAAAATGAAGGAAGTATATGTAAAATGAAGCAGATCTAACAAACACACCAATAAACATATAAGAAAATGCATAGAAACACATGGATTTAGAGTGGTTCGGCGAATTGCCTACGTCCACTATGAAATGACTGATGTTTATTGAACTTTACTTGCTGATTACAAAAGGTAACTGCAGTACAACTGAAATTTGATAATCTTTTCGGTAGAGTATCGGCGTAGAGGAGCCAAAAGTCCCTTTTTCTGTACACTCTGGGGTGCTATTTATATGCGTAGGCTGCAAATATCTCGCTCAGATCTCGGGAGACCTCTTTTGGCATGTGGGTGGGCCCACGTGATCGATCCCATGTGATATGCACTCGGTCTGTGATCGATATGAACGAATTTCGTATCGATCAAGATTTGGTCCAATCGAGTCGAAATTTTGCATGGACGTTCTTTAGGTTGTACGTAAGCTCCTGTGAAAATTTGGTAGGATTTGGATTTGTAGATTGTGAGTTATGATCGATTCAAATTCGGGTTTTATGTAGGCTGTTTGGTTCGTATCGATCGGAATTGTCTTGTTCGTATCGATAATCTTGCTTTGTTCGTATCGATAGTCTCGCTCTGTCCGTATCGATAGTCTCTGCTTTGTTCGTATCCATTGGTTGCATCTCACTTCATATCACTTTTGTGCACTCCACTTCGTGTCGCAAGTGGACTAGGAATGACGTCACTGGCATGGATATAAAGAGAGTGGTTA
Organism: Allium fistulosum; assembly: GCA_030737815.1. NCBI lineage: Eukaryota > Viridiplantae > Streptophyta > Magnoliopsida > Asparagales > Amaryllidaceae > Allium > Allium fistulosum. The sequence goes on along the minus strand of CM060908.1, from coordinate 297,976,061 downwards.
TCTGATATGGATACGAACAAGGCCTTTCAGTGGATGAATACGAACAGTCGAGGCCTGATGGATATGAAGAAGGCCTTTCAGCGGATCGATACGAACAGTCGTGGCCTGATGGATACGAACAAGGCCTTTCAGCGGATGGATACGAACAGTCGAGGCCTGATGGATACGAACAAGGCCTTTCAGTGGATGGATACGAACAAGGTGATTGCTGAAATTGCATTGATCATATCTTGAGCATACGAACTCCGATTGACTTGAAATTTAGAACGTTGGCTTTCATAGCTTTGCTTGTCATGTCATATCAATTTTAGCTCGATCCGGACTCGAGCAAAATTTACTAGTATCCATAGTGAACCTATGTATAACCGATCTCCAAGACGAACTGTCATTGGTTTCTAGTCAAGTTCTTGGTGTAACGGCCTTGCCGAAAGGCAGGATAACAGTTTCAATGGTTTTGATAGGTTTGGATTCGAAAGGTTGTTTTGTATCTTTCGACAAGGTCGAAAGGTTTGGTTTTAAAAGATTTGAAAATCCATACTCTAATTTTTAAAAGAAAACCCACAGCTTAAATAAAGGAGTTTTGTAAAGGTTTTAAGTATGTAATTTTGAAGAAGTATTGCCTTGACAAAAATATAGGTTAAAGGTGTTAACAATGTTTTATGATATGTATTTCAAGGACCTTAAACCCATAGGAGTGGTATTGTTAAAATGTTTTACTTCTTCAAATATGAGTATATTCACATGATAAGCCATAACTGTATTTTGGGGAAAAAGGGGTAGAAGAACCATTAGGTTAACTCAAATAGTGAATATAAATTACTTAAACTCCTGAATGAGTAAAATTGCATCCATGGAGTCAGGGTGACCAAAAATATAGGATGCCTAAACTTTGTAGTTATTGGAGGTAAACCAAAAGGTTCATAGTAAACCCATGAAAACTATGATAAGGTTGTTATTGGTCCATACCAAGAGGTTCATAGTAAACCCATGAAAACTATGATAAGGTAGCTATTGGTGCATACCAAAAGGTTCATAGTTAACCCATGAAAACTATGCATAAAGACAGTTGGCATGGGCTAATTGGTTTGTAGTGAACCCATGAAAACTAGGATAATTAAGTGGCTAATGGAAGTATCAGTAGGTTCCTGGTCAACCCATGAAAACTAGGATGTGCAGTGAGTTACTGGATAAGTCCATAGGTTCCTAGTCAACCCATGAAAACTAGGATAAGGTGATTAGTAATTGGAATGAATAATAGGTTAAGAAGGACCCATGAATTAATTAAGTTAACTGGCAGGAGCCTATAGGTTCTTAGTGATCCCATGAAAACTATGAATAGGACAAGGTGTCTATTAGTTATAACAAGGTTATTAGTAAACCCATGAAAACTAAAAAGGTTAATAGTGACCCTAGAAACTATAATAATGACAAGATGTCAGATTAAACTGGGAATGGGAAATATTATTTATTTTCAAGTATGCATATCATCATAATGTCTTGAAATATATGTTTTAACCATTGTGGATGCAGGAGCACAGAATTTGGTTTTATAAAGGTTTTAGGATACCAGTGAGGGGAAAACCTGTTCCGCTAAGTGATGTGGTCTCGCTAGATATCTAAAAGGATTGAGATGTTAGATTATTATTCATACTAGGCTTTATATCTAACTCAAAGATTTTGTTTTCCCCTTAAACTCTCGGGTACTCAATTGATTTTGAATAGTTGAGATTTAAGGTTCTTAGGTTTTATTCTCTGATGAATAAAGCTTCAGAGGTGTGTAGGAGGCAGATAGTTATTTAAAGGTTTTCTTTCCGCTGTGTGTTTTGTTTGTAAAGGCGTATTTATTAGCCTTACTATATTCTCTGATCAACTAAGGGGGCATCTTCATATGTCACTCTTGGCGTATTTGTAATAATTATATTTAGCAGAACGTGGTTAATGTAATTTGGGGATTATGTAATGAACAAGAAATGTTTTGATTTGAATATGGAAAAGTGTTTTTGAATTGTTAATTTTTTTTCTATATTTCTATGATCTGTGTATCAATGTATCTAGCACCGTCGTATTTGGTCGCCGAAGATTAATAACTATGTATGACTACAGCATCTGTAGCCGCTAGTTTTGGGCCTCCAAGTAGGGGGATGTTACACTTCCCATCCTTAGCAGGCTCTTTGCATTGGTTCTTGTAATGTCCAATTTGATCGCAGTTGAAACACCTCACCTCCTTCTTCTCCGCAGCTTTCTTTTCTTTGCATGTCCGGCACTCATGGGCATAGTGTCCCTTCTTGTCACACTTATAACAGACTACTTCTTCCTTTCCCTTCTTAGCAACTCCACCTTTCTGAGCTCCTTTCTTATGAAATAACTTTCTCATTTGGCTTTGCACTACTTGGACTTTCTTTGCCCTATTTTTCTCTAGAAAAGTAAGCATCTCCTCATGTCTCAACGCCATCTCAACTACGACATCACAAGGATCTCTGATATGCTGTAATGTAGCCTTTGCCAACTCAGACTTCAGCCCCCTAATGAACTTCTCGTTCCTCTTAATCACAGTGTCTACCATCGCATAACCATACCTCGCCAACTCCTCAAACCTTGTAGCATACTCCAACACGGTCATCTCTCCCTGTTCCAACTAAGCAAACTACACGAGCAAGGAGGACTTAGCCATCACAGACATGAACCTCTCCTCAAATCTCCTCTTAAACTCAGCCAATGCCATCGTCTCTTCATTCACGTCAACCGTCACACTATTCCATTGGTATAAAGTTGCTCCTTGAAGCTGTCTCAAAGGAAGCCTTCTCTTTCGCTTGTCATTGAGCCCTAAATCAACAAAAATCCTCTAACAATGAAGCAGCCAATTCTATACTTCGATTGGGTCCTCAGTACCAATAAATAGCTTTCCTCCCAATCGAGCATAATCTCTACTGAGAATAGCATAGTTGTTGACCACTGGAGCTTCTTGAACTCCTCCTCCAACTACTCTAGTAGCAACACGCGCCTGCATCATGTTGACAAAGAACTGATACATTGCTCCCATATCAACTTGCGGGACTCCAACACCCACATTTCCAACTTGTGCCTAACCTGGGTTTCTCTAGGTATTTGGTCTGGCATTTCCATTTTTTGTGGTGCTACCCCCTCCAAGGTTAACTCTTCCACTTCTAGCATCCATATCGATATTCAAGCCTTATGAGATACAGAAGAATAGCCTAAGAGAGATAGGAGAATAGAGATATAGCATATATATATAGCAAATACAAGTACGTTACTATAGCGTTATCCCATACCCTGATCTTATCCCTAATTCCTTTGGATTATGTTTTCAAAAAAATCATTTTAGTTTAAAGTTTTTCATGAACCTATGCTCTGATACCAAGTTGTAACATCCCCTATCCGGAGGCCCGAAGCTAAGCGCTACAGATGCTGCAGTCATCCATAATATTAACTTCCGGTGACCAAATACGGTAAAGTTAATGGTATTCATAATATCAGAAGAACTTAAATATGAAATAAAATCATCAACAGATTAAAAACACTTTTCTAATTACATTTAAAAACAACATTTCAAATCCAAGTTACAATCTCAAAGTCTCCCAGGTTCAGGTCAAATATAATTATTACAAAATAGGCCAAGAGCGACATATGAAGATGCCCCCTCGGTTGACTAGAGTGCTAAATAGTTATAACGAACTTAATACAACACAGCAGAAAAAAAACATAACAACTCCTACATAGCTAACTTCAGCCTCCTACTCATCTTCGAAAGCTTTATTTGTCCACCTACTAAACATGAAAATCCTCAACCCTCAGTCTACTCAAATCAATTTTGAGCACCCGAGAGTTTAAAGGGAAAAACTCAAACTTCGAGTCATACATAAAGCTTGGTGTGAATAATAGTATACATCTCGGTTATTTGATATTAAGTGAGACCACGCCGCTTAGCGGAACGGGTTTCCCCTCACTAATATCCTTTTAAGACATATCTTTGCAAATCTTAATCCTGCAACCAAAACTGGTTAAAACAATAATATCGGTATTATGAAAGCATATTGATCAGGTAACAAATGGACTATCTGTCTGAACATAATAGTTTTGTTTGGCTAACTACTAACCTTTGCGTGACTCGGGCCTACCAGACAAAACGAACAAATAATCTAAATTCTGTTAGATACACCTCTTATGGATGGTTTGTCCCTAACTTACTTCTCTAGGGTTGACTGATCCTAATGGTTTTGCAGGCTCACTAATAACTTATCCTCACTTTGTATATTCCTTTCTGTGTGTAACATCATTTTAGTCTTACTTATGATAAAGCCCTACACACTGGAATTTTGGACTAAATTAGCTAGGGGATAATAACTAATGTATAGGGCGCGACCCTATACCAGTCCCATTTTGTATTCTAATATCCGAGTCATTTTACTTAGGGTTAACTACCCATAAATTTTCCTGAAAACCTTTTCTCCCAAATTGATATAAACCTTTAAATCATACTTTAAACAAGGAAAATATGCTCTATGCTTTACTCAAATCACCTTGCCATGTTATACATACTTTACACAAAACTTTGTTGATGAAAACATTTAACCTTTGAAAGTACCCCTTTCGAATCCATTGAAAGTACCCCTTTCGAAACCAAGTAAACCACTTTAATTTATAGCCTTAGGCTGAAGGCCAAAACATACCCTTTCGAAACCCTTCATAATAAACCTTTCGAAACCATTGGAAAACATCACCTTCGAAAGCTTTAAGACGTTAGACATCCTATCACTTAACATCGCCCTTCAAAAACATTAGAAACCTTCCTTTTAAACCTTTCAAAACCATCGGGGAACCACCCATTCGAAACCTTCATTTAGACATTTTGAAAGCATTAAAATCCTATGTAAACATCAAACCTTTGGAAAGCATTTGGGTTCAAGTAAAACATGTGGAAACCTTTCGAAACCATTTAAAACCTTTCCTTTCGAAACCTTTGGTTCTACCATTAACAAAACAAAAGGGCCATAAAACAACTAAGTCGAAAGCACTCTTCCAAAAGCTATTTCCTAAGTAAAGAAGTGATGGTGTTGAAACCAACCCTTCGAAAGCATTGGAGAAGTGCGCTAGGTTTTAAAAACAAATTTTCCTTTCGTAACCATTTTCTTTGAAAGGTAGAAAGCAACAGCAAGGGGTTTCGACCCCTTCGAATTTAAACAAAAGGCGCAACCTCATTCGAAACCATTCCTTAAATCAATTTGACCTAGGCGGAAACCAACCCAGTCAAAAGCATTCTTTTCGAAAGCAAAAAAGGTGCATTTCCATTTGGAAGCAAGATAGCGCTTCAACCCCATCAGAACCCCTTGTTTCGACCCAATACCTTCCGCCTATATCAAATTCACTATTTACCAAATCATTGATACTATGTGCATTGGTTTCAATAGTGATGGAGGTGGAAGTAATCAATCGAAACCTTGGTGCCGAAAGGGGCGAAACATGTAAAAAGCATGTAAAATCTGATTTTTAGCTTTTTAAAGTAATCTTTTCAACTAACCTGCCTTGTTTGTCAAAGTATTATTGGTTGCTAATTTTCTTTTCTAAAAGTGCTGCCAAAGTTTCGAAAATAAAAAATTTAATTTATTTATAAAATATCCATTCTCCTTTTATAAATACATTTCTGATCAAAAATATCATTTTTGATCTAAATTTAAAATCGCAAGGCATTTGGATGTCATTTAATAGGGTTTTCACATTAAAACATATCATAATATCCATTTGAAATATCATAAATCATCAACAAGCATATGTATCTATTTCTAACAATCAAAACATGACAAAACCTTACAAAATAATTCGGATTTAACCTAAAACTGAAAACAATCAGAAAACATGAGATGTAGTCATTATTCACCTTTAGCTTGAGATTAAGGAGTTGAGATTTGATCTTGGATTAAGTTGATTAACTTCTTCCCTTTGGTTTTTGCTTTATCTTCTTATTGCTTTCCTAATGGTGGCCGACCTCTTATGTTTTTGTTTGCGAGAATAAATGTGTAAAATGAATGTATGTGAGGGTTTAGGGTATAAGATTATTACTTATTCCTATATTGCCCTTGTCTACTTCCCTAACTTATTTCACTTTAATTCTCTTAGTTCATTAGTTCAAATAGGCACGACTACCCTCCTTTTAATCACAAATCTCAAACACCTAATCATTACATTATTTATTTAACCAATTAAATATCCTAAATAATGTTACTAAAAATTAGGGTCGTTACATCAAACTTGAAAGCTATCAAGGCAGAAACCCAAAGAGATAGCCACGAGAGTCCAAAAGCCAAGTGCAAACAGAACCACGAGGTAGAGACCAAATCACTCCGAGAAACAGGGATTCAAAATCCAACCAAGTAGTGGATCAGTACCGATCCAACCACTTGGATCGGTACCGACAAACAACTTTTCACTAACTCCATCCCAAACTTCCTACACTCCAAAGCCATGTTGTCTACAACCATTTATGGCTCCTATAATCGTTCGCATGCAACAATGATCGATCTCCTTTAACTCCAAAAATCAGCAACTCCATTCTTTCATAGATCCATCACTTGGACTCAAAGACAAGCTTATTGCATTGCAAACAAGTTTGGAATCACGAAGCTAACTACACTTAGAGCCAGGACAAAGCACTCAAGACAACCATATGACAATCTTATGGATCGGCACCGATCCAAGCCCATGGATCGGTAACGATCTACAGATAATGATGAAGTGTTCAACAATTTTTTTGGAGAATTGGTCTTGGGTGTGAGGACGATGCGGAGATCATGGAGGCCAGTTTTTAGGCCATTTACTACTATAAATAAGAGGGTCGGGCTCATTTTTAAGGATTTTTTTCTCTATAACTTTTATTTAATTCTCTTATAATCACTCACGGATTTATACCGATCCATAAAAATAGAAGTGTAAAAAGTACTATAAACCATTAACAAAGTTAAGTGGACGAAGGAAATGATTAGCCGAACCACTATAAAACACTGTGTTTTTTTCTTGCTCTTTTAATTTTCTTTTCTTCATTTTTATTCTCTACTATACTCCTTTAGGTGTTTCTTCCATTTTTGGTTCAAACATTTTGTTGCTTTGACTGAGAGACACTGGAACTGACTAATTTGAGATTTGAAAAGGTTTATAATTACAAGAAAATCAACTTGGAAGACCGCTACTGGAGGAAATCAACAAGAGGGCAACCAAGAGACGTTCTCAGGAGCCAACCCCCCTTCCATCTACATAACCAGGGATGAGATGAAAACCATGATGAATGCAATGTAGGAAGAGATGATGGCCCATCAAGAAGAGATGATATCCCGTCAAGAAGAGATGATGGAAAATTTCTTCAGGAGAATGGGACAAACAAGAACAGCCGAAGTTGCGGCGAAGTAGAACCAAACGCCAAAAGCTGGAGCAAACACGTCAAGAAGTGGAATGAAGTAGACCTGAGTGACCCTTCAATGAGTCGTATAGATCGGTACCAATCCCTAAGCATGGACCGGTATCGATCCATAAGAACACGGGGTCATGGCCAGAGCTAATCTGGGAGGAAATAGTGCGCATCCAGGGAACAACGCTGACCGTTTGAATGTTGTTAACTAGATTATTGGTCAACACCCCAAATAACGCTTTCCACAGGAAAGAGGAGGTTAGTTAAGTAGAACGGGATGCTAAGCTTAATTATTGTCTCTGTTCTTTGGTCTAATAACTGCCGAATGCAAATCTAAAGAATCACAATGTGGCCGGAAGGTTTAGCCTTTCAAGTGGAAGGTTATCTATCAAAGATAAACTTATTTAGAATCTTCATGAAGCATTTCTTTTTAACATGAACAAAAATTAACTAGATATACTCTTTTAAAGTTGTTCTCCAGAACTCCCGAGAGGTTTCAATGATTGGTCTCTATGAAAATAAGGTAAATAAAGAAATCCTTGGTAGTGTGTAAGAACCTTTGGTCTTATGGTAAAGATTAATAACTCTTAGGAGGTTGGACTTAACCTGGCCGAAAGGTATTAGAATACTAACTGTCAGATTGGACCTTATTATCCTGTACTTAGATTGTTCTGAAGGGTTTGAGTGGTGGACTAATGTACACGAAAGGCTAGATTACTGCTTGGGCACAAGTATCCACTAATTTTGGTTGAAGAATTCAATTCACAATGCTAATAATCCCGGAAGGTATTACTTGTATCGAACCAGATTAGTTGTCGGCCCTTCAAACTTGTCGGCATGAACCCTTCGGAAGAACTGATCCTGTAAATCAATGTTATAATAACAAAGAGATAAGTAATTGATAAAATGATTCATGAAATCAGAAGACTTCCCTTGCCATCCATAATAAGGCATTAATTTTACTAAGTTTCCTCAAATCAAATCCCAATTATGGTTAGACAATCGTGACCAAGAAGTTATAAGTTTTTTGAATTAGGAGAAAAGTCCCCACAAACTAGACCCCTTGGATCCTATTTATAGATGCGGGTGGCATCCCATCAGCCTTATGCCTTCATCCGGTACGAAAGGTTGATTTTGTTTTGCGGTTGTAAACCTTCCGGTCTTTCCTCAAGATAGTTTCTTGTACACGGTTGTAAGCCTTTCATTATTGTTGGAAGGTTCGTTGATTGTTTATCATCATAGTCTGCCGAGTGCTGCCGAAAGGTTTTTCCTTCACTTGTTTTCAAGAAGCCGTTGCCTTTACCGGAAGGTTTGTTATATGCATAGCACATGAACCTTTTGATCCCACCAGAAGGTTTATAGCCTTTGTGAACCCTTTGGCCTTAGCAGAAGGTCGCTTTTTTCTGCTTGACTACTGCCGATAGTTGTATCTTCCCTGGGTGATGGCGGAAGGTTGTTTTCCATTAACTTATGAACGATGTTTTTATCTAAACCTTTCGGTAACATTGGAAGGTGCCTTGCAGGTGTATTATCTTACCAGAAAAGCTCATTGCATTTTTGGAAGGGTTGGCGTGAGGCCACGTCTTTGTTTCCTCTTGTATGCTTCCTCCAGAGGGTAAGCGCCTCCTGATCATTGTGAATGACACTTTACTTCTTCCATGAAAGGTCTTGAGCCACTTTATATTATTGACTGCATCCCTTCGATCTCTTCGGAAGGTCTGATCCTGCTCTTTTCTTTCTTTCCTTTGTTTAAGTCCTCATGGCTTATGTGGAAGGTGAATTTTCTAAGTAACATTCCCCCCCACCATGCGAAGGGATGCACTTGACTTTCCAAGTCATTCTTTCTAAGAATCATGGATTTTTTGGCTTCCTCTTCCTGCAAACATAAATTCCAAGTACAAGTAAAAGAGCCCTTTTAAACAATTTCACCTTCTTCACAATAAGGAAGTCATTTTTTTCATTCATTTTTTTTATAAAACTTGATTATTAACAAGGAGGCCATCTTCCAACAAATGTGAGTTTTAGAGCTATTCTTAACATCGAGTTAATAATATGATTCGAGATTCATCTAAACTCCATTCTGGTAATTTAAAGCGTTCCTTTTGCCTCTTCAAAAGATTTTAAAGTTTGCAGTGCTAAACCTTCCGATGGGATCGGAAGGTATTTCAGCTTTTACTTTACCTTATTGTCGGTAGGTCTAAATGGCCTAATGCTTAATCCTTCCGACAATAAGCTTTTACTGGAATCAGAAAGTCCTAAACCTTCTGATTTGTTCCTGCTATTCAAAATATCGTATAATTAAGTAACAAGTATATAAATTCATCTTCAACCGTTCAACGTAACCTAAGAAATTCAACCATACATCTAAATATTCATACACACACACACACACATAGTACTTCGTTCTACACTTTTCAAAATGATCTATCACATTAACATCCTAAAATTAAACATCGAAAGTGACTAAAAAATAGCAACATGTCTTCTTTATCTTTATTCTACGGCACCCTTGGAAAAGGTGGAAGGTGTGGAGCTAAGTTAATGGAGTTGATGACAATGGGCTCAGCCCATATTGGCTTATATGGAGAATAAGCTATTAAAGCTGGATTATCTCCCGAAACATCCCAGATGGCCAAATCCATCCAAAATGTGTTTGTAGCCAAGTTGAAAAGCAAAGAGTACCTTGCTTTTATATGTGGATTGGGAAACTTTGGATGCAGGTGAGCAGCATTACTGGATTGCGCGCTAGTAACCTCTTCCGCTTCTTGTAGAAGGTTTAAGATGCTCAATGCAAAGCAATAGCAACAATAGGGTGCTTCCGCATTGATGAAATTGGGATGAATCTGATGAAGGTTGCAAGAAGCCATTAATTCTTTCCTCTTTTGTTTTGTTTTGTTTTTTTAGAAATAAATGCCAATATAACTAAAATTGGAGGGGAGAGAAGGAGGAAGGTGAACGAATTGTGTCAGTGATTTTGGTGCAAAAAATAAGAGGTTCTTTCATTCTCTAGAATTCTTTCATTAATGGCTTTTGTCGGTTTTCATGATTACTGTTGTATTTTACAACTTGAAAATAATTTTTAGTTAAACCTTATTCGATGAAAATCTGCAAACAGCAGCCCTGTCTCGACGTATTATTATTATTATTATTTTCTTTTCCCCCCTTTTTTAGAAGGGTTCCGGTTTATCAATATAAGCTTGCTTTCAAGTTTTTCGTTAGGTTCACTTTGTGTAAACCGGAGGGATGATCGTAAACACACGACACGTAACTATTTTCATGAATATACATTTCTCACTGCCCATCTTATATTTAGCTAGTTTGTACGAGGTTTCCCAGATTACCTGTTTCTTAACTTGAGTTACCTTAAGAGATCCGTCCAGTCAACATTCCCAATAGGGCAAAACCTTCTTCAAAAGTGACTCAGTATAAAGAATTATAAAGGAAATGGTTCCTGTACTACTTATCAACTCAGAACGTCCATCTCAGAAATAAGAATTCAAAAGTTAGTTTGGTACTACAAACCTTTAGAACCATAGTTGGTAATCTTATTTAGAGTGCCAATTTCATGATGCCTACTAGTTTCACATTAATGGTTAGCCAAATCTTGAGAATCTTAATATATATGATACATTCTTCATACCATAATAACACCGTGTTTCATAACGCGATGTGAGGTTTACAATATAGCCAATTCTATCTATTTTACTTCTTTTCACTCACACCTTGTTTGTCCCTAGTTTAGACATTCCCTTTGAGGGTTGATGTGCTTCTCTACTTCCCGCTTTAATTCATGACTTCTCTCTAAATCCCCTGCTATTCTGACTTTTCTGCGAAACATGTAGCACGTGGCATTCTTAACTATTAGTTTGAAAATTACAAACAAACCTGAAACGCGCCATTTTTCTTGATTAACAAATCTTTGTGGAAATTATATATAAATATAAAAGGAATTCATTTAAAATGTTAAGGCCTCATTTTTTTATGATGAGGGATGATAATAGATTTAGCTTCTTTCAGTTGCTCGGCATTCCTGGAAATAGTTAATTCTGAGCTGCACATAATTACTGAATTCTAACATTCATTCAATAAAGACTCTGTGGTGACATTTATGACTGAGATCTTGACATGGTAGTTTTTGGATTTATTCCTTGTTATTAAGGGAATCTGAGAATAAAAAGGCTTGAAGTATCTTTCAGGAGATTCTATTGGTAGTAGTCTCTTTCCTAGAATATTCTTTGACTTGGGTCAAATTATTTGAGATGAGTTGAAGTCCAAAGATTTCATATCCAGATTAGGGATTTCAATAACCAGTGGCCTTCGGATACAAACTTTCGGTATTAATGATGGACTTTTACAAGATGCCATCAGGCCCAGACTAGGTTATTAAGAAATATTAAAACCATACGTTAGTCGTTCTTTAGTATATCAGTGTTATTTCCCATGACGAACAGCATAAAGACCGAAATTTATATTTGCTGGTAAGAGACTGAGGCCTTTAATCTGGAATAAACAGTGAAAGTCTGGAAAGCCTACATGGTAATTAAGTATCAGAGGTTCAAAGTTCCTTGTATAACACTAGATGATTAACAAAACACCAGAAATTTATTCATATTGGCAGTTAATAACAAAGGACTAGAGATTTTGCCTGGTGATGAGCAATAAAAGATGCCATTCTTGATAATAAGTGATAGGGTACTAAAATGCCACTCTCAGAATCTTCATATTGAGAGGTCAGAATATTATTCTTCGACAACAAGTGATGAAAGACCAGAGTATCGTTTCTGGTAATAAGTGTTAGAGGAACATAAGCGTACATCCTAATAATGAGTGATAGAAAGTCAATAAACCAATTCAGCGTCAATAATGGAAGTTCAATAAACCACTTTTGGTAATAAATAATCGCTGATCATAACATTCTTTGTGGACATTTGATAGTTGCAGTTCAGAGAATTATTTTAGACATTAATGATAGAAGTCTCGAATCCATATTTTGGAATTTAATAATATGAAACTAAGATACCGTTTCTGACAGTTAATAGTAGAAGACCAGAATGTCATTCCTGGCAACTGATAATATAAGACCACACTACCTCTCCTGGTAATTAATAAAAGAAGTCCAGAATCCCATTTCTAGTAATTAATAATAGAAGACCAGAATTCCATTTCCGGCAATTAATAATAGAAGACCAGAATTCCGTTTGGCGGATGTTCGTGGGAAGAAGTTAGTGACTTCTTCCTGATTCTCTTGTTGAATGCGCCATCTCCAGGCTTTGATGATGTCTTGCATGCTTTTGCTTTCTTAGGCTCGAGTTTTCTTTGTCCATTTGTCATTTGTTTTAGCCTATTTCAGGCGGGGACTCTTTTATCCAATTTTTATGCTTATTTAAGCAGAGCCCATTTCAGGCTGTTTGTCATTTTAGACATTACCGACCTTTTGGTGGTTGTTATTTTAAGCGATACCAATTTCTGGCGATGCCTATTTCAGGCATGGAATTTCTTAGTCCGCCAAACATTTCATCCAAGTTTCTGGTGCGCTCGGCTAGCTTATTCTGAAGCAGGGCCCGAGGACTTACCCGACCTCCCTTCAGGAGGCGCCTTAACCTGGCCATAGTGTGACGCGGCTAAGGGATTGTTCGGTACCTTGGTCAGGCCACAGCGTGGAGGGACAAAGGGATTACCCGTCCACCCTCTAGGAGGTGCCTATCCTGGCCATAGCGTGACGCGGATAAGTGCTTGTGCTGCTTTAACCTGGCCATTTCTGATTTTGGCATGGATAAAGGCTTACACCCTCCCTCCAGGAGGTGTCTTGACCTAGCCATCTTGGCGCGACCAAAGGCTTTCTACCATCATTGGTAGCCAACCTTTTTAGGTAGTCCAAGTTTAGGGAGAACACTTCTCCCGATCATGTAGACTTTTTTTTTATTTTGAAAATAGAACTTTTATTTTATGGTTTGGTCAATCCCTTACAAACTATTTTAGCTTCCCTTGTTGTAGAAAGTGTAGGACCATTTTTCTAAGTACTTTGCATTGGTTAGTATCATGTCCGTTCATGAGATGGAAATTGCAATATACTCCTTTGGACCTTTTCTCCAACCCCGGCCTTCTCTTTTGAGAGGGACAATAGTTCAGTTCCGCTTTGGTTTTAGTATATATGTCCTCGATTGACATCGTAAGATTGTACTCTCCAAGAAGTATTGATTTTTGAGCCGTTCTTGACTGGCGTCTAAATCTTTTGTGGCTTGGTCCAAATACTTCTTCTTGAGGAATGGACTTTCTTTTCATGGCATGTTGGCTTTCTTCCAAAGGCTTTCCATCCAATCTTAAGGTCTCGGTTAGAAATCTCTTGGTGATTCTAATGTTTCCGCCAAGCAATCCTTTTACCCTTCTTACTTTTTTAGCCGTGGATTTTTCCAGATGCTCAAAGCTTTCCTGGGGTGATAGGCCTTACTCGTGATCCTATTCCATTTGTTTGAGAAATTATCATAATCCTTTATCATTTCTTTTTCAAAGATGGTTCCCTGGGAATATGATTGGATGATTTTCCTCATTTTGTTAAAAATGTTGTCGCTTCTATTTACTCCTCTTCCAAGTGCAAAGATCGGGGTTGGTCCCATGTGGAAGGGGTTTAAGCTCCAAATTTCTAGATCATAGGATTCCACCTTCTTTCTATTTATAATTCTCAAGGCTTCAAGCTTTAACCTTTGTTCCTCATTTTGATTAGAATATTTGTCGTCCACATAGGAAAATCTTGTGAGTTAGGGTTCAGAAGATCTTTGTTCAGACCTTTTGAATCTTTTAGCCATAATTGATTCAGTAACAAGTGATTTTGATGTGAAATTAGCTCAATGAGAGTCGGAGAACTGCAGTGTCGGAAGATCTAACAAGTCGGAGGTTCGAGGCCCTCCTTCTAGCGCCAAAATGTTAACCAGATTTTTGGTCAACACCCCAAATAACGCTTTCAACAGGAAAGAGGAGGTTAGTTAAGTAGAATTGGACGTTAGCCTTAATTATTGTCTCTGTTTTCTGCTATAATAATCGGCGAATGAAAATCTGAAGAATCACAATGTGGCCGGAAGGTTTAGCCTTTCAAGCGAAAGGTTATCTATCAGAGATAAACTTATTTAGAATCTTCATAAAGCATTTTTTTAACATGAACGAAAATTAACTAGATATACTCTTTTAAAGTTGTACTCCAGAACTCCTGAGAGGTTTGAATGACTGGTCTCTATGAAAATTAGGTAAATAAAGAAATACTTGGTAGTGTGTGAGAACCTTTGGTCTTATGGTAAAGATTAATCACTCTTAGGAAGTTGGAATTAACCTGGCCGAAAGGTATTAGAATACTAACTGTCAGATTGGACCTTATTATCCTGTACTTAGATTGTTCCGAAGGGTTTGAGTGGTGGACTAATGTCCACTGAAGGTTAGGTTACTGCTTGGGCACAAGTATCTACTAATTTTGGTTGAAGAATTCCAATCACAATGCTGATAATCCCAGAAGGTATTACTTGTATCGACCCAGATCAGCTGTCGGCCCTTCAAACTTATCCACATGAACCCTTCAGAAGAACTGATCCTGTAAATCAATGTTATAACAGCAAAGAGATAAGCAATTGATAAAATGATTCACGAAATCAGAAGACTTCCCTTGCCATCCATAATAAGGCTTTACTTTTATTGAATTTCCCAAATCAAATCCCCAATTAGGGTTACATAATCGTGACCAAGAAGTTACAAGTTTTTTGAATAAGGAGAAAAGTCCCCACAAACTGGACCCCTTGGGTCCTATTTATATATGCGGGTGGCATCCCATTAGCCTTATGCCTTCATCCGGTACGGAAGGTTGCTTTTGGTATGCAGTTGTAAACCATCCGATCTTTCCTGAAGATAGTTTCTTGTACACGGTTGTAGGCCTTTCATTATTGTCGAAAGATTCTTTGATTGTGTATCATCATAGTCTACCGAATGCTGCCGAAAGGTTTTTCTTTCACTTGTTTTCAAGAACCCGTTGCCTTTACCAGAAGGTTAGTTTTATGCATAGCACGTGAACCTTTCGATCCCACTGGAAGGTTTATAGCCTTTGCGAACCCTTTGGCCTTAGTGGAAGATGGATTTTTCCTACATTACACTGTCGAAAGTTTTATCTTCCCTGGGTGATGGCGGCGGAAGGTTGTTTTCCATTCATTTATGAACGTTGTTTTTATCTAAACCTTTCGATAACATCGGAAGGTGCCTTGCAAGTGTATTATCTGGCCTGAAAAGCTTATTGCATTTTCAGAAGGGTTGGCGTGGGGCCACGTCTTTGTTTCCTCTTGTTTGCTTCCTTTGGAGGGTAAGCGCCTCATGATCATTGTAGAATGACACTTTACTTCTTCCATTAAAGGTCTTGAGCCGCTTCATATTATTGACTGCATCCCTACGATCTCTACGGAAGGTATGATCCTGCTCTTTTCCTTTCTTTCCTCTGTTTAAGTCCTCATGGCTTAAGCGGAAGGTGAATTTTCTGTGTAACATTTGCCCCCCACCTCCCCCACACGAAGGGATGCACTTGACTTTCAAAGTCATTCTTTCTAAGAATCATGGAGTTTTTGCAAATATAAATTCCAAGTACAAGTAAAAGAGCCCTTTTAAACAATTTCACCTTCTTCACAGCAAGGAAGTTATTTTTCATTCATTTTTTTATAAAGCTTGATTTATAACAAGGAGGCCATTTTCCAGCAAATGTGAGGTTTAGAGCTATTCTTAACATCGAGTTAATAATATGATTCGAGATTCATCTAAACTCCATTCTGGTAATTTAAATCATTTTTTTACCTCTCCAAAAGATTTTAAAGTTGCAGCGCTAAACCTTCCGATGGGATCGAAAGGTATTTCAGCTTTTACTTTACCTTACTGTTGGTAGGTCTAAATGGCCTAATGCTTAATCCTTCCGACAACAAGCTTTTACTGGAATAACAAAGTCCTAAACCTTCTGGTTTCTTCCTCCTATTCAAAATATCATATAATTAAGTAACAATTATATAAATTCATCTTCAATTGTTCAACGTAACTTAAGAAATTCAACCATACATCTAAATATTCATATATAAATATACATATACAACTTCGTACTACACTTTTCAAAATGATCTATCACATTAACATCCTAAAATTAAACACCGAAAGTGACCAAAAAATAGCAACATGTCTTCTTTCTCTTTATTCTACGGCCCCTTAGAAAAGGCAGAAGGTGTGGAGCTAAGTCAATGGAGTTGATGACAATGGGCTCAACCAATATTGGCTGATATGGAGAATGAGTTATTAATGCTAGATTCTCTCCCAAAACATCCCAGATGGCCAAATCCATCCAAAATGTGTTCGTAGCCAAGTCAAAAAGCAAAGAGTACATTGCTTTTATATGTGGATTGGGAAAATTTGGTTGCAAGTGAGCAGCATTACTGGATTGCGCGCTAGCAACCTCTTCCGCTTCTTGTGGAAGGTTTAAGATGCTTAATGCAAAGCAACAGCAACAATGGGGTGCTTCCGCATTGATGAAATTGGGATGAATCTGATGGAGGTTGCAAGCAGCCATTGATTCTTTCCTCTTTTGTTTTGTTTTTTTAGAAATAAATGCCTATATTAATGGAGGGGGAGAGAAGGAGGAAGCTGAATGGATTATGTCAGTGATTTTGGTGCAAAAAATAAGAGGTTCTTTCGTTCTCTAGAATTCATTCATTAATGGCTTTTGTCGTTTTTCATGATTACTGTTGTATTTTACAACTTGAAAATAATTTTTAGTTAAACCTTATTCGACGAAAATCTTCAAACAACAGCCCCATCTCGACGTAGTATTATTATTATTTTCTTTTCCCTCCTTTTTTGAAAAGGGTTTTAGTTTATCAATATAAGCTTGCTTTCATGTTTTCCCTTAGGTCCACTTTGTGTAAACCGGAGGGATGATCGTAAACACGCGACACGTAACTATTTTCATGAATATACATTTCTCACTGCACATCTTATATTTGGCTAGTTTGTACGAGGTTTCCCAGATAACCTGTTTCTTGACTTGAGTTACCTTAAGAGATCCATCCAGTCAACATGCCCAATAGGGGAAAACCTTCTTCAAAAGTGACTCAGTATAGAGAATTATAAAGCAAATGGTTCCTGTACTAATTTTCAACTCGGAACGTCCACCTCGGAAATAAGAATTCAAAAGTTAGTTTGGTACTACAAACCTTTAGAACCATAGTTGGTAATCTTGTTTAGAGTGCCAATTTCATGATGCCTACTAGTTTCAAATGAATGGTTAGCCAAATCTTGAGCATCTTAATATATATGATACATTCTTCATACCATAATAACACCGTGTTTCATAACGCGATGTGAGGTTTACAATATAGCAAATTCTACCTATTTTGTTGCTTTTCACTCACACCTTGTTTGTCCCTGGTTTAGACATTCCCTTCGAGGGTTGATGTGCTTCTCTACTTCCCGCTTTAATTCACGTGAACATTTTGATCCCATCGGAAGGTTTATAGCCTTTTTGAACCCTTTGGCCTTAGCAGAAGGTCGCTTTTTCCTGCTTGACTACTGCCGAAAGTTGTATCTTCCCTACGTGATGGCAGAAGGTTGTTTTCCATTGACTTATGAACGTTGTTTTTATCTAAACCTTCCAATAACATCTGATGTGCACGTAAATGTACATATATATACATCCATATTTTATCTCTTTTTATTTAAATAAATATCATATTTGGGCATTTTAACATGTTTAAAACCAAAATTCAATTGTTTTCAAATCATCATATATTCATCTTCATTCAGGGGCAAAATGATCATTTTTGTGCATGTGTCAATTTGAGAATTTTTACTTGGATATTTTTTATGATTTTTATAGGAAATTTTGATGCATATGGAAGAGGGATTCATGAAGATATATGCATGCACAAATGAATACAAAGGAAAGAAGAAAGAAATAATTCAAGTCCAAGATCATGGAGGACCCCACCCACTTGCCTAAATCTACAATTAGAAGCTAATGGAAAACTAAGTGAAGGTTAAAGCTTCATGGACATTTAATGAGGGATTAATTAGTGGCTAATGGTTACTTGGTGGCCACACTTCCTAAAGGATATTTTGGTAAGCTTCCTAAATATTGAATTAGGGTTTTATGATTGTATAAATAGTCCTCTTATGTACATGTAACTATCTTCTACTCTCTCATATATTTGCTTAGGAAATTAGCAAGTTGTAAACAAAAATCAAAGTGAAATAAAAACGGCTTCCAAGCCTCTTTCTCCTCTCTTTTCTACATGCTTTTCTTTGTTTTATTGTTAATGTTTATTTCTATGCTCTCTTTCTTTTTATGTTCATAGCTTAGATTTACATTTATGCACTAGTCTAATTAATTTCCTTCTAGTAGTTAATCTTCTTTTTCTTTGTTTATTCTCTACTTTTTTTCATTTTCAATGTTGAAACTTACATGTGTTGATTTGATAACATAAATGAGTAGCTAAACCCCTTCGATTTAGGGGTAATGAAGCTCTCAAATATTATGTAATTTCAACATTTTTATGATTTATGATCTCTTTAGCTTGTGCTTCATGAAAGTGAATTTTGATGTAAGTTTATACAAGTGGGTTTGATTGCTTATATTGCTTATGCAAATGAGCTATTCTTATTCAACATAAACACAATTTACATCACCATTTGCTAATTATTTTTTGATATTGAAATGAAAGTAAAAATGAAATTTGATGATCTATATTACTAGTTACAATAGTAAATAGATCATACTTAAAATAGCTTTTGCTTTGGCTTCATTTTCATGAGAATTGATAAGGGGTTTATTTGTTGTATTATAGTTTCATGGTTTGAGTTATGTTAATTATAACATAAACAAACCATACTTATGATAAATACAACAATTATTTCACTTAATATCAAAGTTAGAGATCATAAATTATTTGTTTGTTGATTTATAAAAATACGAGAGTGGGTTTGCCTCTAAATTGTTCTCTAGTCTAATAATTTTTAAATCACATTTCAATTTTAGCATTAGCTTCTTTTTTTGTAGTTAACAATTTCCTCTCACTTTGGTCTAATTTGATTGAATTGAAAATTTTAAAATCTTAAAAATTCCCTGTGGATTGACCCGTACTCGCCACGTACTAAAATTGTACGTTGTGCGCTTGCGGTTAAAATTAATTCAAAATTTATTGGCATTTTTCTAATTAATAGAAAATTTGCCGTCAAACAAGTTTTTGACGCCATTGCCGGGGAGTTTGCTTTGATTTTGATTTTCTATTCTTCGAATTATTTTTGTTTGATTTTTTTGTGTGTTTTTATTGTGTTGTGTGTTTGCATTTAAAAAAATAAATAGAATAGTGTGTTTGTTTGATTTTTGTGTGCATTGTGTTGTGTGCTTGTTTCTCGTCTCTTTTCATTTGTATCTCTTCATTTAAAAAAATAATTCACAACACAATTTCAAAACAAAAACTTTTTACATTCACTGTTTCTTTTACAATTACATCATTTTTTTTCTTTCTTTTGCATCATTTCTATTTGCATTCCTTTTACATTTGCATTTTCTCATTTTTACAACAACTTATCACTGTACATTTGCTAATCTCACCGTGCATCCACTGCAATTCTCCAAAATTTCACTTCTCTTCACACATTTCTTCATATATTGTTACAAATTGCTATGATACACTCCAACATCTCATCAATAGTACACTGCCCTGCTAAATTCCTTCAACAGTTCATCAACCATCTGCTTCTACAAACACTACCCATAATCAATTCCCCTTCTCTATGACCATCCCCCTCCTTACAAGATACTACCTCCCCAGACATCTCAGTGCACATTCCACATCAGTGCATTACAAAACTGCACAATAAAACTTCACATACCTCTCGAATCATTCACATTCCACAAACTCACTTCCAACAACACTACAGTTGCCACTCAACATTAGACTGCTAACAACCGCCACCTCTGCAAGCATCTGCCGCACCTCTACAACTTCCTTTCACATTACTGTCACAACAGTTTCAACAACAAACCACTCTAAAACCACCATCTCTCCGTGAACTCACACACTTCATAATTCCCACTGCGATACCCAATACTGACATGTCACAACAATTCGATTCTAAACTTCCCACTTCAAACAAACAGTACCTGCTTCTTCATATTCCACCACAGCCTCTGTTACCACTGCACACAGTCCACCCCTTCAACAACACTACCACCTCCTCTTCACTTCAGTTCAAACTGTCACAAACCATTGATCAACTACTACCTGCAGTCACCGCCAGAGAACAACCTCCAGCAATCATCAAACTGCAAAGTTCAAACTACAGCAAGCTCCTCTCCACATTTGTCAGAAACTTCATATTGCCACATTTGCCACTACCCTCTGTCTGCAAGTGTACGCATACACACTTCATTACAATCTGACACCCACAATTCAAGCAACAACTCCACATATACATACATAACTTCCACACCTCCTTCAAACTCCTCTGCCTCCATCTAGCATCAACTCCCGAACCAACTACTTTTCACCCCCGCCACTCCACTTCCCTTCAACAAACAATCAAACAACTTCCCCTCACAGACTATAACCTTGCCACTGAACTCCCGCCCTCATCGCTTACACCCTCTTACAACATCCCATACTAACAACACTTCTGCCAATCATCACTAACAGCCTACACTTACTACAAACATCACAATCCAACTGACAAGCTCCCCTGCTCAAACAATTCACCGCCATCTCTGCCATAACCAATTCATCTCCACCACCTGAAGCCAACTACAAGCCTGAAAACTACCAGCCTAAAATTCACTGCTTCCATCACTTTGTCGTGACTCTACAACCAACTACCATCCACGACCTCCAGAAGCCCAAGTTGACATCGACAACCATAACTGAATTCGAACTCGAACACCAATCAACAACCAAAACTGAATTCGAACTCGAACACCAATCGACAACCAAAACTGAATTCCAACTCGAACACCAATCGATAACCACAACTGAATTCGAACTCGAACACCAATCAACAACCACAACTGCTACTCTCCTCCTCCATCAATCGCGATGAATTTACGCGACCACCATTTTTTTTCTTCGCGTCTCTTGTTGAAATTGGATTTCGAATTTTTTTTTAAAAAAGAGAACGAAGTAAATTTGGGGATGAGTGGTATGTGGTTTTCTATTGTTTAGTGGGTCGGGTTTGTGTACTCGAGTGAAATTTATTTATTTATTTCCTTTTTTTGTTTTAGCTTGTTTACTTTTTTTTTTAATTTTTTTTTAGTTTAGTTTGTTCAAAAAAAACAAAGAAAAGAAAGAGGTTTCAATTTGTTTAGTTTTGTTTCGATTTGTTTTACTTCTTATTAAAAAAACAAGTTTCTTTCCTCCATTTATTTTGTTTTATTTCAATTTTTTTTTATTGTTTTGATTTTCCATTTGTTTTAGTACTCCTTTTAATAAACCTGTATATATACCTTTGTTTTAATTTCAGGTTGCAAAAGAAGAAATATAAAAAAAAAAGAATTGTATATATCTTGTTTCAATTTTTCAGGTTGTCAAAGCAGATATAGGAAGGAGCTGCTTGCTAAAAATAAATTTCTTTGCTCGTGTTAACCGGCATCTTGGCCCGGTTACAAAATGACGGTTGAAGAAATTATCATTAGCACTAGACAAGATTCTGATCAAGGAGAGACTGGAGGTGGTAGCAAGTTGTCAGGCCCACAATAAAGCAAGAGCATTCCGCCTGCCTGGCCTGGTGCGCAGATTCACCCACTATGGGCAGAGGCACCTTGTTCCTAAGCCCATGAAGGAAGTCCAACCCATCTTCCTCTATAAATAGAAGGGCAGGGGCACAATGAAATGGATCCTTTTTGGAGAACACTGGGGAGACTCTGCCATTTTTGAGACTCATCTTCTCTACTTAACAACTTCATTCAAGCATTTGATTCAAGAATTGTATTTGTAATCAACTATTAAGAAGATCAATAAAGTTTAACCTCAAAGTGGACGTAGGCAATTACGCTGAACCACTATAAATTTGGTGTTCTTACTTTCTGCATTTAAATTAGCATTCTCTTCCTTGTTTAATTTATCTTCATCACTTATATCTCTACACAATCTTTCTCTACGAGGTTAGTGACCAATTTTGGTGCTAACACTTTGGTGCTTTCACTGAGAATTGAATTCTCAGCTTGATTGGATCTCATCATCTACTAGTGGATTTCCATATTCGCGAGATAGATCTAGTTGTTTACTAGAAAACTTCCTATTCTACTCAGATTTGAAAGAAATCTAAAGGAAGCTGATAGCCGTAGATTGGATTCACTGATGTACGCAAGATCTGGGGATTGGACGTTGAAGTTTGCACTCAAGTTGAATGAAGGCCGACCCTCCTTTGAAGGCAATTCGGCCGATCACTCCAGAAAAGGCTTATGCCGATCGCCTCAGAAAAGGCGTATGCCGAACGCCCCAGAAAAGGCGTATGCCGAACGCCCCAGAAAAGGCGTATGCCGAACGCCCCAGAAAAGGCGTATGCCGAACGCTCCAGAAAAGGCGTATGTCGAACGCTCCAGAAAAGGGGTAGGCCGAACGCTCTTCCAGGCCGAACATACCTCTAGGCCGAACGCTCTTCCAGACCGACCATACCTCTAGGCCGAACGCTCTTCCAGGCCGACCATACCTCTAGGCCGAACGCCCTTCCAGGCCGAACATACCTCTAGGCCGAATGCCCTTCCAGGCCGACCATACCTCTAGGCCGAACACCACTGTAATGCCGAACGGTAGTGTATGCCGAACGACTCGGTTGTGCCGAACAAGAATGAATGTCGAGCGTCTCTGTAATGCCGAACGGTATTGTATGCCGAACGACTCGGTTGTGCCGAACAGTGTGAATGCCGAATAGTGTGAATGCCGAACAGTGTGGAATGCCGAACACGTGTGGAATGCCGAACAGTGTGGATGCCGAACAGTGTGGATGCCGAACAGTGTGAATGCCGAACAGTGTGGAATGCCGAACAGTGTGGATGCCGGACAGTGTGGAATGCCGAACAGTGTGGACGCCGAACAGTGTGAATGCCGAACACGTGTGGAATGCCGAACAGTGTGGATGCCGAACAGTGTGGAATGCCGAACAGTGTGGACGCCGAACAGTGTGAATGTCGAACACGTGTGGAATGCCGAACAGTGTGGATGCCGAACAGTGTGGATTGCCGAACAGTGTGAATGCCGAACAATCTTGTATGCCGAGCAACTTTGTCATGCCGAACGGCCCTCAATGCCGATCGAAACTTAAGTTACACCGGTCTCTTATACGACCTCTATTTACAAAAAAAAACTTTTTCGGGTACGACCCAAATTTTCGAAAATGAGGCTAAAAAAAAAATTTTCGGGGGGAAACCCCCCCGAACCCTAGCCGCAGCGCAGTGCCTCCGGATAGTGAATTCAAAACTCAACTTAATAAAGGAACATTCTATCCACTTCCCTGACATCCCATGATCGACCAGGGCATAGAGGATCTAGCGGCAGCTTATGAACGGCATCAAGGGAACAGACAAGCAACCGCTATTCAAACGGTACTCCCAAAGGTTGGAGAACATAGATGATATGACTCTAGCAAACGCCAAGATGACTCCAAGCACCATTCTTCGCTGACCCAGCACTTCGAATTTAATGACCCCAAGCAAACCAATGCTCTAAACAATTTATTCCAAATACTAACAAGGGTATCATACTGATCGCGTTTGAGGAAAGTCGACCTCCAGGTATATTTTGGCAGCTAGTTAGCTAAAGAGCCTCCTACGACTATGGATCGTTTCTTCTACAAAATGAATCAGAACTAAAGTGAGGAGGAGTGGAGCAAACTAAGAAAAATAACAATGAAGGCCCGTTGGCTAAGGATGTAGATCCCAGTAGCCGAAACAAGACTTCAGAATTCAGCTCATATGCTCTTTGAAAGATTCAATTGACAACCTCTACTTGAAGACTCACGACTCGGAGTGGTACTGGAAACCAACCTCGAGAGAGTACACCAAAGTCTAAAGAAAATCAGGGGACTGTTGTATATTCCCAAATGCTCACTGATCCTAACACGAGCGATTACAAACACCTCCGAGGTGTGATCGAAAAGATGACCTGGAAAGGAAAGCTTCAATAGTATGTACAAGTCCTGCAGAATGGCGGGTAGCGAATATCTGATGCCTATTAATAAAGGGTTATGATTATCAATTGGACGGTTGACGGCCAACATCCTTTTGAAAGGAGCCAGGGGCGGAGTCGAATAGCGAGCACACGATGCTGCTTCACATATCAATGAGATTTACCATAATCTTCTTTGAATTATTTCCATTTCCATCTCTATTTCAATTGTTCTATGAACTACGACTAGCTTGAACTAAACTACTTTCAAAACGATGCAGGTGTCCAGGTACTCAGATTTGGTTGCCAACCAATCTACGTAGACCATGATCGGACGTGTGGAGTTACATCTGGACGAGAATGATTCTATTGCTCATCATCAACCATATGCCTTTGATTTGGGGCTATGGATTAAATACAATGTACAACATCACGATGAACGGAGAGCTGAATTCCATCCTGCAAGTGGAATTTATTCAAGTAGAGAGCGGCTGCGATACGACCAGCCACTCGCTAAGTGAAACTCGAGCTCGGGGGCAAGCCATCACATCAAGTCTAAAAATGGGTTGATACACGACGATCCTTCGCACAACTCCGTACTCCCAGAGTGCGAGACGGAGTATAAACATCTACTTAACTCCGTACTCCCAGAGTGCGAGACGGAGTATAAACATTGATCAACTCCGTACTCCCAGAGTGCGAGACGGAGTATAAACATTCATCAACTCCGTACTCCCAGAGTGCGAGACGGAGTATAAACATCTACTTAACTCCGTACTCCCAGAGTGCGAGACAGAGTATAAACATCTACTTAACTCCGTACTCCCAGAGTGCGAGACGGAGTATAAACATTAATCAACTCCATACTCCCAGAGTATGAGACGGAGTTTAAACATTCGCTTAACTCCGTACTCCCAGAGTGCGAGACGGAGTATAAACATTAATCAACTCCGTATCTCAAGAGTGCGAGACGGAGTATAAACATCTACTCAACTCCGTACTCCCAGAGTGCGAGACGGAGTATAAACATACATCAACTCCATACTCATCCCCAAAACTGGGGGCAAAACCAAAGCAAAGCATGCTAGTTGAACATTTGTCTAAAAGAAGATTGCAACGAAACGATTAAGAGACGACTGTCAAGCAATCAACTGAACGGCAATATTCAGCATGAAAGACTGCGGTTTTTCAAAGCACGTCATGTTTTCACAAGACGTCCTTTGGGGGGCAAATGTTATCCCGCCTTTTGGCAAGGCCGTGACACCAAGAACTTGATTAGAAACCAGTGACAGTTCGTCTTGGAGATCGGTTACACAAAGGCTCACTATGGATATCGATGGATTTTGTCCGAGTCTGGATCGAGCCACGATTAACAAGACATAACAATCAAAGCCAGGGAAGCCAATGTTCCAAGTTTCAAGACGATCCGAGTTCGTATGCTCAACTTATGATTGATTCGAACAACCGACCATCCATCCATCAATCTCCACATTTGACTTGGAGACCTAAACTGCTTGGAATGAATATGGCCCGATCATCCACTCCAATCGAGTCATAGAACAAAGTTCGACAAAATACAGGTACCCCTCATGAAGCTCAGTGACGCCGGGATCCGTCAAAAGTGGACATGATTTGATCATATACACATCAAATCCTACCCTGAACACGAAAGGTTGTTCGAAAGCCCAACTTGAAGTAGCTATGGTAGACTGCGTACTCGCTAACCATCACTGTCAATATATGGACATGACTGCACCTTGGAACATATGCAACTTACTTTGTCTACTCAACAATCTATTATCCTTATTTTCTAGAAGGAGATACGGAGCAAATTGTAAGAGATTTGGCTATCTAACCCAACATGGATGTGATTCAACCATCTGTCATATACCTCCTTCCTTGACTTGATTGGAAGAGCTATAATCATCATGCGGACGAGAATCGATCGTCCATTTTTCAAATTTCGTCCCTCATCCTGGGGGGCAGAATCTCATTCCGTGAGCAAACGTGGTTCGATTGTTCATTCGACGACATTAGCCTCGATACAGTAGATGAATACAAATTAAAGAGTGGAAATACGACTGCTCTCAACTTAAACCTCCAAGTGCCCAGAGTGCGGACTGGAGTACTCTAAGTCCCCAGAGCGCGGACTAGAGTATAAATGACTTAAACCTCCAAGTCCCCAGAGTGCGGACTGGAGTACTCTAAGTCCCCAGAGCGCGGACTAGAGTATAAATGACTAAAACCTCCAAGTCCCCAGAGTGCGGACTGAAGTACTCTAAGTCCCCAGAGCGCGGACTGGAGTACAGTATAAACGACTTAAACCTCCAAGTCCCCAGAGTGCGGACTGGAGTACTCTAAGTTCCCAGAGCGCGGACTAGAGTATAAATGACTAAAACCTCCAAGTCCCCAGAGTGCGGACTGGAGTACTCTAAGTCCCCAGAGTGCGGACTAGAGTATAAACGACTTAAACCTCCAAGTCCCCAGAGTGCGGACTAGAGTATAAACGACTTAAACCTCCAAGTCCCCAGAGTGCGGACTGGAGTACTCTAAGTCCCCAGAGCGCGGACTAGAGTATAAATGACTAAAACCTCCAAGTCCTCAGAGTGCGGACTGGAGTACTCTAAGTCCCCAGAGTGCGGACTAGAGTATAAATGACTTAAACCTCCAAGTCCCCAAAGTGCGGACTGGAGTACTCTAAGTCCCCAGAGCGCGGACTAGAGTATAAATGACTAAAACCTCCAAATCCCCAGAGTGCGGACTGGAGTACTCTAAGTCCCCAGAGCGCGGACTAGAGTATAAACGACTTAAACAGATTGCGGACTGGAGTACTCTAAGTCCCAAGAGCACGGACTAGAGTATAAATGACTTAAACCTCCAAGTCCCCAGAGTGCGGACTAGAGTACTCTAACTCCCCAGAGTGCAGACTCGAATATAAGCGAATCGGATCTCCAAGTTCCCTGAATATGAACTATGACACAAATGACTTGAATTTGTCAAATCCCTGACATACGGGCTAGAAAGTATTCTAAGTGCTCGAAGCACAGAATGGAAGTTCAACGACTCCCGAAGAGTTTCCGAGTTATATGAAGATGGACTGAGAAGTCTATGTTACTCACAACTGCTTGGATTAAAATCACAATCACAAAGAAAACTGAACAATAAGAGTCTTTTGTAAGACATAAAAAGGAACTAAACCTTATTCAGAAATGAGTTTCTATTACAACCCCTCCAAAGTTCAGAGTCGACATTCTATCTACAAGGACTAAGGAAATAGATGAAAATAATTACATGACTTAAACTAACCCTCGTTGAACGAGGATAGTAATCACTTCTTGTGCTTCTTCAACTTCTTTCCAAACGGCTCCTCTCCAGAGCATTTACCCTTGGTACTCTTCTTTGATAGAGGGGTAGCAACTGAAGGAGTACGGGGGCCTTCCATGGGCTTGGACCCGCCAGGAAGGATGACCTTCAACGGCTTGTTCAAAGGATCGTCCAAGTCCACAACTCGGGGATCTACTATGACCTTGACCGTCTCCTCCCTCTCTTTCTCGAGCCACTCCTCCATGCTCAATACGGATGTGTGCTCAGAGGCGCCTGTAATTTCTACTTCATAACCCCCGTCGGTAGGAGAGGAGGTTTCAGACTTGTCTTCGTCAAGCGCTCCGATCACCTGAGCGTCTGGACCAGAAGCCTCCCCTGCGTGAGTGGCTTCACTTGTTTTCTCCCCCACTTCCTTGGCGACATCGCTCCTCGAAGTGGGCTCGGGGTCAGAACGGCCTGCACAAAATCGTGGAAAACAAGAATGCAATAGTCCTGCATAAAGAATAACGACTTTCGAAATCTTAAAGAGAACCTTAAAGAGAAGGATTATCTACCAGGTTCGGGCAAACTCTCAGCCATCCGAGAGGTCTCACCCTCTGGAATGGGAGACAGAATGCGGACTAAAGTACTCTAAGTCCCTGAGTGCGGACTAGAGTATAAATGACTCAAAAACCTCTACGTCCCCAGAGTGCGGACTACAGTACTCTCAGTCCCCAGAGCATGGACTAGATTATAGACGACTTCAGAAAAATCCCTAAATCCCAGAAGCGGACCAGATTACTCTAAGTTCCCAGAGTGCGAACTAGAGTATAAACGAGTTGACGAAAATCTCTACGTCTCGAACTGTGGACTAAAGCGTAAACCGTTCGACAAATCTCTAAGTCCCCGGAGCGTGGACCGAAGCATGAACACAAATTGGGCGTGAGTAAACCGAAGGGAGAATAACACTAAGTCACCAGAATGTAGAGTGGTGTATAAACATCGATAAATAGACGAGTGGATTCCGACCATTTTCTATTCCGCAAACTTCAGCCTGGAATCGACAGGAGGATTATTAACCCGCTGAGGATAGAGTTTGACCATCCAACTAGTGACCTGGCCAAATCAATGCTGGGGGCAGGGGTACAAAACACTAAAAAGCCGAATACGACAGCTTACTATAGCTCTAGCGTGGCGTTCTTTATAACTTGAGGCAGCGACTGCATGGAGGCCTCAATACAGAACCAATCGAAACGGCATCCAAAGCTACGAGCACCTACTATATCATACCTCAGACCAAGGGTCAATGCCGATCCGCACCAAGCACATACGAATGTGACTCGGATGTTTGTTTTTTGAAAACTATGACCCCCAGAGTATGGAAAGGAGGGTAAACCACGAATACTTGGTCAAAAAGTCTCCAGCACCCTCGTTCGATTCATTAGGAGGAGTATGAAACTGGATGAGCATAACCCGACTGCATTTGTAGCCAACTTTACCCCGAGATCTAATTACAGAGCATGAACCAAAGTGGACGTGGATGACCATCCACTGTCCAAATTATGCCCTGAAACTTACGTGGCATCGAAGTATTCCTCTTGGAATGAAAAACCACGATAAAATCCAAGATAGGCGAGACCTAGTCTCCTATCGACTTACATGATCCCACGATTCAACGGGAAAGAGAGTAAAGCTAAAGTGGGCATGGCTGGCCTTCCTACTTATCGGTATATGCCCTAGACCTGGGGGCACGAGCGAGAAGCAAGATGAATGTGAACCGACTATTCACCAATCACCTCTATGTCTTTGGAGTTTAGGTGAAAACATAAACATAGCTAGGACGAGACTCAACCGTCCATGCAGTACATTTATCAACCCGAGACTGGGAGAAGACGCATGGTCATCCAAAAACTGGCCACGATAGCTCGGTATTAAAACTTATATATAGTGCTTATAGCTACTCAAGGCAATGACCGAAAGGATGCCTAGAGATAGAATCGTTAAATCGATGCCAAAGCTTGGGGGCAACTGACTGTCACTCCAACTCGAAGGGCGAGTGAAGGATCATGAATGCATTGAATAGAAAATGCGTTACTCGAATATACAAGCAAATTCAAACTCATAGCAAGATCCAGCTATGCAGTTGCATGCAACTCGAGGCTGGCCCCTACTCGACATTTCCTTCAACGTGCTTTTAAGCCTGATCTTTGGCCATTTGCAGATAATCAATTAGAGCATTCAGAGCCCTTCATTATTTGACTTAACAACTCATGGCAAGACTCTAGGATTCGACCAGAGTAACCATCAACATTGACCGTCCCAACCATATTTCACATTGAATGTTATGCAAAATAGTTACATCTTTACTCAAAGAATCTGGGATGGCACCTGCTAAGCTGACGGTCAACATAGCAGCCAGCCATGGCGACCCTTTCCGGGTGCTGAATATCGGATCACAGCTCAGTGCAGTGATGGTAAAAGAATTAGTTGGATTTTTCTGAATAAATGATGATATGTTCCCTTGGACCCATTCTAACATGCATATGTGATTTCATTAACTATCGCGAGCCATGCATTGGATATCAACCCGAAGCTACAAAAGCTAGCACAATCCTATTGATTTCATCATGAAAGCTCCACTCTTACTTTTAGGCTCACCCCATCAACGTCTATGCCTACCAGCCATTGCGATAGGGCACACAATGACCTAAGACGTCTGAAAGACTACTTAAATAGAATATCGAACTAAGCTAATTCAATATCACTTATTTCCCACGAAGGGCTATCCAAGGACGGAAATTAGCAGACCTCACACCCAAATTCACTACCTCAGATGACTACTCGAAGAGTAGCAGAGAACCAACCATAAGATGGAAAATGTACGTGGATGGAGCATCCAATGATCAGTGTTATGGCTTGATAATGACTCCTGAGGAACGATCAATCTGCTACGTCCTAAAACTCGATTTACTTGTAACAAACAACGATGCTTAGTATGAAGCCTTGACTGCCAGCCTCAAACTTGCTAGAGGATTTGAAGTGAAAACTTTACATATCTTTTGTGATTCTTGATTGGTAGTATACAAATTTAAGGAAGTTGATCTTGCTAGGGGGCATTGTCTTGCTCCTTATCTCGGCCAAGTCCAAGAGCTACTAACCGACTTCACGTATTACATCATTACACACGTACTCAGCGAACAAAATGAAAAGGTGTCATGGTTGACTCCTATCAAAGACTATCTACAATGAGGAATTCTTACTGAACGGAGGAATGGAAAACGACACATCCTCCTCAAAGCTTCACGCCAGATAATCTAAGAATAAGTCGTGTGTCAAAAGGAGTTTATCCATCCCCTTGCTTCAGCATATCGCCCATGATGATATCTTGAGCAAATTCTATGAAGAAGAATGCGGTAATAACATCAAGGGGAAAACCATGATAAAGAAGGTACTCTGCTACAGGTATTACTGGCCAACTATCAACCCAGCAGCGGTTGATCATGCTAGACAATGTGACGAGTGCAAGATGTTTGCAAAAAATCCGGGAACCCCGCTGATGGAAATTATTCAAATGGCTAGTTCATAGTCGTTTGCCACTTGGGGGCACTGAAATCATCTTCTTGTCGATCCTAAAGGTGGTGCGAAATACACCATCATAGCAGTTGATTACGTCACCAAATGGGCAGATGAAGAACTCTTAACCACGACCAAGATGAAGAAAATAATCAACTTCTTTATCCGTAACGTCATATGTCCTTATGACCTTCCATGATCCATTATAACTGCAAATGGACAGGTTGAAGCTGTGAACAAAATCATAGAGTCTGTACTGAAGAGAGGTTTGGAAAACTCCTCAAGTGGCTGATTGCAACCCTTATTTCACAGAAAATACAAACAAGGAATCGCGATTGAATTATAATTAAACTGGATGGAGTTGGCGACGACTTATAAGCATATAAAACGCATCCGAGAGCCAATGGCAAGAACATGTACCCGAACGTGCATGTGTACATCCGAAAAAGTTCGACTTCTTGAAATCAACAGAAATTGAATTCTCACTAAGGGTTATTAAGAGAAGACTAGATCATATAGCCGAAGCTTATTAGCTCTGCAGAATCAGACACGGATGGCCACTAATGAACTACAACCCTGGATTTATAATATTGGGAATCGACCGAGCATCACGATGACCAAAGAAGGATACAACACCTTGGGAGGATAAATTAGAGGATAATGACTATTCAAGAAACATGGTGGATTTCTTTCTGAAGACAAGGAATACTCGCTGATTCAAAGCGTGTTGTGTTGCTTCACACAACACACTTTGGGGGGCAAGTGTTAACCGGCATCTTGGCCCGGTTACAAAACGACGGTTGAAGAAATTATCATTAGCACTAGACAAGATTCTGATCAAGGAGAGACTGGAGGTGGTAGCAAGTTGTCAGGCCCACAATAAAACAAGAGCATTCCGCCTGCCTGGCCTGGTGCGCAGATTCACCCACTATGGGCAGAGGCACCTTGTTCCTAAGCCCATGAAGGAAGTCCAACCCATCTTCCTCTATAAATAGAAGGGCAGAGGCAAAATGAAATGGATCCTTTTTGGAGAACACTGGGAGACTCTGCCATTTTTGAGACTCATCTTCTCTACTTAACAACTTCATTCAAGCATTTGATTCAAGAATTGTATTTGTAATCAACTATTAAGAAGATCAATAAAGTTTAACCTCAAAGTGGACGTAGGCAATTACGCTGAACCACTATAAATTTGGTGTTCTTACTTTCTGCATTTAAATTAGCATTCTCTTCCTTGTTTAATTTATCTTCATCACTTATATCTCTACACAATCTTTCTCTACGAGGTTAGTGACCAATTTTGGTGCTAACAGCTCGCTTGTAAAAAAAATTGCCGCTTTAAAAATAAATTGCTAATAATCTGCACGCTCTTTTTTTATTTGAATTGCATTGTTGGTTGCTTGCATTTGCATTTGTATATATATATATATATATAAAATTTCAAAATCCAAAAAACAAAAACAAATATCATTTTAGTTGCATTGTAAATTCACGTTTAATTTTTGCTTTGCATTCATCTCATCTTATTTTCTTTTCTAAGGGCAATACCCCAATTCACATAAGGTGAGGGATTTCATCACCCTTTCTTTAGCCCACAAATGCATTTCATCATAGAATTTGACTAATAATAAAGGTTAGACATTCGACTTAAGGGTGTCTCGAGCTCATCTAGGGCTTAATTGTATCTTTCAAATTGTTTTCTTTGAACAATTTTATTTCTTAGTTTCTAAGCTACGACAGAATAATAACCATTTATAAATATTACGGTGATTTGTAAATAATATAGTGGTTGTTCCTCTGAAGGTACTTAAACCTTCGGTTGCATTGCTACGGTGATTCGTGGTGCACCGATAACCCCTGCCCGTTACCGTGTTGAGAAATATTTTTGTTGATTTATGACAAAGTGTGATTATACAATTTTGAGTTAGGAGTTACTAAGGACATAAAACTTTAATTAAGTCCTTTGCATTCATTTAATTGCATTAGTTCATGCACATTTAAAAAAAAAATCAAAAAAATCCAAAATTCAAAAAATATATTAAATTTTACTTAACTTAGTTTTTAATCCAAAAAAAATCCTTCTTTCCTTTCCTTTGAAAATTTTCAATCAAAACAAAAATCTTTTCAAAAAGAAAAAAAATTTAAAAATTCAAAAACAAAAACAAAACAAAAAAAACAAAAAATCCTTTTGTTAAATATTTGAAAATTAAAAAAAATTACAAAAACAAAAAACATATAAAAAATTTGAATTACCAAAAACAAAACAAAAATCAAACTTCTCTTTTGAAAATAAATTTCACTTGGTAAATAGTTTTCTTCCTTTAAAAAAAACAATTTTTCACTTCATTTTCCGAATCCTCTTTCATTCTCTAAACTCGATTCTAAATTCTTTCTCTTCTCGAATTTCACTTGTGCATGAGTACTTAGACTCGTGACACAACAACAAATTGTTGGACTCGTGACTCCACAACTAATCGTTTAACTCGAACAAATGATCCTCCTGAAATGGCGAACGAGAACGCCCCTCGAACTCTTATGGATAGAATCTTTCCCGATAGAGTTTCTATTCCATCTTGCATCACGTTACCCGCCCGTACGGGTAAACATTTTGAAATTCACTCGAACCATATTGCCACACTTCCGAAATTTGGCAATTTCGAGCATGATGACCCATACATTTTCTTAACTAAATTCGAACAAGTTTGCACAACCATTAAACTCCAACAACTTTCCGATGATGGAATCAAACTTCGATTAATCCCATTCGCTCTTATGGATTATGCTGAAAAATGGTTGTACAGTTTACCATCGAACTCGATTAAATCTTGGGAAGAATTCGTAAAAGCTTTCTTAAAAAAGTTCTACCCTTTGGAAAAGACAAGTAGAATCTGAAACGAAATTGTAAATTTTCATCAATTCAAGGGAGAACCATTCGGAAAATATTTTGAAAGATTCAAAGAGCTTCTGAAAAAATGTTCACACCATAACTTCGAAAAATGGAAGATTTGCCAAATCCTATACGATGGATTCGAAAACAGCTCACGAACCATGCTCGAATCAATGTGCCAAGGCAACTTTCTTGCCCAACATCACGACGATGCTTGGCAATTTCTTGAAAATCTCGCCGAAAAGTCGTCCCAATAGGAACGTTCAAACGAAAAATCAATTTACTCACAATCGAGTGCACACTCGATAGGATCTTCTTTTGCTTTGGAAGCTAAGATCGACGCAATGATTAAAAAATTCGATAACGTTTTCTCATCGAATCAAAGGAACCAAGCTTCCCAACCGATGTGTTATAAATGCAACGACCCTAATCATATAGCCGACCAGTGTCCCAATTCTGTCGAACAAATCAATGCTTTCAATAAAGCCAAGAACGACCCGTTTTCTCCAATGCACAATCCAGGTTGGAGAAATCATCCGAATTTTGCTTGGAACCAAAACAATCCCAACACGAATACCGTTCGTCCCAATTTTCAAGCATTCCCGAATAATGCTTCGAATCCTCCCTTTTAGCCCAACCATTTTCAACCAAACTTTGCGGACCCGTCTCATAATCAACCGCAACAATCAAATTTTCAACCAAATGCTGCTCATCCTCCCCAAGACGATAAACGTTTAAGTTCACTTGAGAAAACTCTTGAAACGTTGGCTAAAGCAACTACTCAAAACCTTTAATCAAATAGCAATTTGCAAAATTTATTGACCTCATATATGAAAAACACAAACCAATCGATTACAAAACTTGAAACGCAAATGAGTCAATTAGCCACGTCTGTTAGTGAATGCGAACGAGAAACATTCCCAAATCAGCCCCTTCCAAATCCCAGAAATCAAAACGCAAATTCAAATCAAGCCCATGTTGTTCAAGATCGCAACGTCACACAATTGAATGCTATCACAACTTTACGTTTCGGTAAACAAGTCGATAATCAAGTCGTTAACCCAAACGATTTACCGAAAACTCTCTCGACACTTCTAAAACAACGAACGAATCTGAACAGAATGGGGAGCCAAACGTCGAATCGAATGCCAATCAAAATTCTTCTTCTTCTACTCGAGTAGACCCGCCTACCGAGTAT
Source organism: Allium fistulosum (assembly GCA_030737815.1). Lineage (NCBI taxonomy): Eukaryota > Viridiplantae > Streptophyta > Magnoliopsida > Asparagales > Amaryllidaceae > Allium > Allium fistulosum. The sequence continues at coordinate 297,940,530 of CM060908.1, read as the reverse complement.
CGTGTTCCATTTCCATATCGTCTCCGACCAAAGAAACACTAGGACCAAATGGAAAAGATGTTGGAAATTTTTAAATAAGTCAAAGTTAACATTTCGCTTCTTGACATCATTCAGCAAGTCCCCACGTACGCAAAATTTCTTAAGGACTTGTGCACCCAAAAGCGACACACTCAAGTGCCTAAAAAAGTCTTCTTAGCCGCCAGTTTAAGTGAAGTCTTGTCCCAAATCCATGGCCATAAAATAAAAAGATCCTGGCCGCCCTACAATTTCGTGTATAATTAGAGATAAGACGATTAACAAATGTTTGATAGACTTAGGCGCGAGTGTCAACTTGATTCCATACTCCGTGTATGAACAATTAGGCTTAGGTGAGCTCAAACCCGCAAAAGTTACGCTTCAATTTGCCAATCGCTCGATTAAGAAGCCCGTGGGAGAAATCAAGGACGTGCTCATTCGAGTAGGGCAATTCATATTCCTCGTTGATTTTATCGTTCTTGAAACACAACCCGTGTCAAATCCCGCGAGTCAAATTCCATTGATTTTAGGCCAACCATTCTTAGCCACCTCAAATGCCTTAATCAATTGTCGTAATGGTTCGATGAAAATCTCTTTTGGAAACATGACTTTGGATCTTAATATTTTCAATCTTGAAAGCCAATCGAACGAACCTCGTGACCAAACGTTGGAAGTTAGTGCCATTCACGAAAACTTCGAAAATGAGACACTTGTCCTTAACAACGAACGCAAAGCCGAGTACGAAAAATTGTTTCACGAAATTCCCAACGAAATTGAATACACTCTTCCCTTTGAATTGCTTCCTGTTGAGTCCGAATCTCAACCCAACTCTTTGATCGAAAAACTTCCGAAGTTGGACCTCACACCACTTCCCGATCACCTTAAGTACGCATACTTAGGTGAAAACGAAACTTGTCCTGTCATAATTTCTAACGATCTTTCTCTTGACCAAGAAGCTTCTCTTCTCTCTATTCTTTCGAAAAATAAGGAAGTGATTGGATGGTCGATTACCGATATTAAGGGAATTAGCCCCGCTCTTGTTCAATATCGCATCCATTTAATCGACGATGCTAAGCCTGTTCGTGACGCGCAACGAAGGCTTAATCCGAAAATGAAAGATGTGGTGCGTGATGAAATTCTTAAACTTCTCGACAACAGAATCATTTACCCAATCTCTGATAGTTCATGGGTTAGCCCAATTCACATTGTACCGAAAAAGTCTGGGCTAACCATTGTCAAGAACGATTCAAACAAACTTATTCCAACTCGTACTCGAACGGGTTGGCGTGTTTGTATTGACTATCGAAAACTAAATGCCGCAACACGAAAAGATCACTTTCATCTTCTCTTCATTGACCAAATGCTCGAACATTTAGCCGTCCACGAATTCTACTGCTTCCTTGATGGTTATTCCGGCTATAACCAAATTCCAATTGCTCCTGAAGGTACCTTTGCTTATCGACGTATGCCATTCCAATTGCATTGACCAAATGCTCGAACGTTTAGCCGGCCACGACTTTCACGTGTCCATTCGGTACCTTTGCTTATCGATGTATGCCATTCGGATTTTGTAATGCTCCTGAGACTTTCCAACGATGCACGGTTTGCATCTTTTCTGACATGATTGAATGCTTTCTAGAAGTTTTTATGGACGATTTCTCTATCTATGGCGATTCTTTTTCCCAATGATTACATCATCTCGAGTTGGTTTTAAATCGATGTAAAGAAAAACATTTGAATTTGAATTGGGGAAAATGCCACTTTATGGTCAAACAAGGCATAGTCCTTGGACATATCATCTCAAATAAAGGTATTGAGGTAGATAAAGAGAAAATCGATGTCATTGCAAACCTACCCATTCCAAAATCTGTTAAGTACATTCGATCATTTCTAGGACACGCTGGCTTTTACCGATGCTTTCTGAAGGACTTTAGCAAAATCGCTCGTCCTTTGACGACTCTCCTCGAAAAAGACGTTCCATTTGATTTCAAATCTGAGTGTATCTCTTCTTTTGAACATCTTAAGAACGAACTCATTTCTGCTCTAATCATTTGCGCGCCCAATTGGGATCTCCCATTCGCAATAATGTGTGACGCCTCAAACTTTGCAGTTGGTGCTGTCCTAGGACAACACATCGACAAGATCCTTCACGTCATTTACTATGCGAGTATGACTTTGAACGATGCTCAACTCAACTACACAACAATCGAAAAAGAGCTTCTAGCTGTCGTTTTTGCACTCGAAAAGTTTCACCTTACTTGATAGGTTCACATATTACTGTGTACACGGACCACTTTGCGCCTCGATATCTCTTCGCTAAAAAGGATGCTAAACCCCGTTTGATTCGTTGGATCCTTTTACTTCAAGAATTTGACCTTACAATCAAAGACAAAAAAGGATCCGATAATGTCATAGCCGATCACTTATCTCGTCTTTCGAATGCACCATCTTCTTTGCCAATCAATGAAAACTTCCCCGATGAACAACTTCTTTCAATTTCTATCGATCCATGGTACGCTGATATAGTGAACTACTTAGTCACTAAAGAAACTCCCTCATCTTAGTCCAAATAGGATAAATACAAATTCATGTCTCAAGTGAAATATTTCTATTGGGACGATCCATACTTGTTCAAATATTGTCCTGACCAAATCATCCGATGTTGCATTCCGGATAATGAGATCAGGACTGTTCTTTCATTTTGCCACGATCAAGCGTGTGGTGGACATTTCGGTCCTCGAAAAACTGCGGAAAAAGTGCTTCAGTGTGGTTTTTATTGGCCTTCTCTTTTCAAAGACTCGTTTGAATTTTGTAAAACTTGCGATGGATGTCAAATGCTTGGACGAATTTCTCGACGAGATATGATGCCTCTAAACCCCATTCTTACGATCGAAATCTTTGATGTTTGGGGTATCGACTTTATGGGACCTTTTCCCAATTATTTTGGAAACTTTTTGATGCAGCGCAATCTGCTAACTGTTCAGATTTGAGTCGTTTCAGGATTTTAGGTCGTTCACAACCTAGTGAAGTTTTAGGTCGTTCATGACCTAGTGAAGGTCGCTTCCGAGCTAATGAGATCAGTGTTTAGGAAGGCAAGCAACTAAACGAGCTAAGTGAACAAGCATTAGGTCGCTCCGATCTTTCAAGCAGGGACTGGAACGAGATACGACCTATGCTAGGTCGCGAAGAGGGGTTACGACCTAAGTTAGGTCGCGAGGAGAACGAATGACCTAACGAAACTCTCATTCCTTTAGGTCGCTCCGATAGTTCGAATAAAGACTGTTTCGAGCTACGACCTAAGTTAGGTCGCGTAAACGAGTTACGACCTAAGTTAGGTCGCGAAGAGAGTTAGGTCGTGAGAAGAATTCCAGAAGCAAACTTCTTAGGTCGCTGAAGCTTAAGCCGCATCCATCTTAGGTCGCTCGACCTTATGCGCTGAGTAGTTAAGTCGCTGCCTTACATTTTTAGGTCGCTCATATGTTAGGTCGTAAGTCGTCAAGGCTTTGTGATGTATGTTGTAAAGTGTTGTAAAGTGTTTTCTTATGTCGTTTGTATATAAGTCGTAGGTCGTGTACTTTGTTAGGTCGCTGGTTTTTAGGTCGTAAACGACCTAAGTGTTGTACAGTTTTGTGATGTGAATTGTAAGCCTATAAATAGGCAGGTGGTCTCATTTGTAATGGTAACGTTGATTGAATAAAAAACTTTTGTTTGTTAGCTTTGTGCTTTCATTAAATTGGTAGTTGAGTGTAATCTCCTATCTCCTCTTTCGGCATTCGAGTGCACTCGGATCAACGATCGTAGAAGCCAATTCATGGTATCAAGTGCGCTTGATCAACGTCTGAAGAATTGCAGATCTTCTTCACGGTATCATGCGCGATCAACGTGACGAAGATAGCTAGAATTCGGTATCTTCGGATCAACGAATTTGGGCCATTCAGTATTTTCCATTCCATCGAATGCTACTTTCACAGAATAATCATTTTGTTATTCCACTGCTGCATCATTTGGTATCAGAGCTAGACTTAGCCAATCATAGCTAAGCCGAGTCTTGGAGCCAATTTTATTCGAAGTGTTGAAGATTGGATTTGCATTTTTACGAAGAATAGTGTTCATCGTGTTCATCAAAAGTTACAACAAGTTTGAAGATTTCGATCCATCTCTTTTTGGATCAATGGGTTGCGAGGTGTTTGAATTTGGCCGTGGAAGTTTGCGCGCTAAGATTTGAGATTGTGTGTGAAAATTGAAGCGGGTTAAGACCGTTAAGTCGCGAACCATTGTTTCCGAGCTATTGAAGCTGTGTATCATTTTGATTTGTTAGAGCCGAGAGTTTGAAGTTGAAGGTCGTACATCATTTGGTATCATTTTGAAATACCAAGCCGAGAATTGAAGTGTTTGTGAAGTTACAAACAATGCCGCCGAGAAGAGCTAATCGCCATCAGAATGTTGAAGCTTTATATAGAAGAGAAGAAGCTGATGAGATGGAGCAAAGAATAAACGAAAACTTTAGTGAGAAGCTTAATGAAGGAATTGGTCGATTAGAGAAGATGTTGTTGGAGATGAATCAGAATGGGAGAAGGATTTCACTTGAATCTAACCACGGGGGAAGTAGAATTTCACCACATTCCAATCGGGAGAGAAGTGTTGATAATGATCATAGAAGTGTGAGTCGAGATTGTTATAGAAATGATGATGATCGAAGACGTAAAAGGAATGTGAATGATCGTGATCGGAGGAATGTAGATAGAAGGGATGTTGGTGGAAGACAAGATGGTAGTAGAGATGATGGTGGTCAGGATCGACATCGATATACATCAGATTTCGAGGAGGAGTTTGATGGTGGTAGTGTTCATGGACGAGGATGAGGTCAAGGAAGAAATCATTCGGAGTATGATCACAAATGGGAGTCTGGGATGAAAACTGAAATACCAGAATTAAAGGGAGGTATGCAGGCCGAGGAATTTCTTGATTGGCTAGCTTATGTTGAGGAAATTTTTGACTCCAAGGAGGTTCCGGAAGATCGTAAAGTGAAATTGGTTGCTACTAGGATGAGGGGGAGAGCTATGGCGTGGTGGCAGCAAACCAAACTTACTAGAGAGCGGATGGGGAAGTCAAAAATTATTGCTTAGGAGAAGATGAAGAAATTGATGAAGGATACTTTCTTACCCTACAATTACCAATCACTGATGTATCAGAGATTACAGAACCTGAGGAAAGGGACGAAGACTGTTGCTGATTATGCTGGTGAGTTCTATAAGTTGATTGCTCGAAATGACATTATGGAGACAGAAGAACAATTGACCGCTAGATTTGTTGGGGGACTTAGAACACAGATCTAAGATATGGTGAACATGTTCGACCTTAGATCTGTGGCAGAAGCACATCAAAAGGCGTTGGCTTGGGAGAAACAAGGTAGACGTGGGGGAGGTGTGTTTCCAAGTTTTACGGGACAGAACAAAGGAGCGGGTAGTAGTTCTAATGTTCCTAAAGCATCGAGTAAGCCGGTTGTTCATGAAGTGGCTAAACCAAAAATCAATACCAATTTCAAATGCTATAATTTCCAGGAAGTGGGTCACAAGAGCAACGAATGTCCAAAACCGAAGAAGAGAACTATGATTGCTGAAGTAGAGGATGAGGATGTAGAAGAAGATATCAATTCACACCGTGATGAGGAGGAAGAAGAGGTGTCGGGAGACGAGGGATGTAATCTGATGCTACAGAGATCTTGTTTAACCCCGAAACAGGAAGAGGAGTCAAGTTGGTTGAGGAGTAACATCTTTCAATCAACATGCACTGTCTTGGGAAGGGTTTGCAAGTTTGTCATCGATGCGGGAAGCTGTGATAATATTATCTCTATAGAAGCTATGAAGAAGTTATCATTGAAGACAGAGAAGCATCCGAAACCTTACAAGTTAGCTTGGTTGAGGAAAGGTGGGGAAGTGAAGGTTGGACGAAGGGCTTGTGTCAATTTTTCAATTGGGAAGAAATACAAAGACGAAATTTGGTATGATGTGGTTGACATGGATGTATGCCATCTATTGTTGGGAAGACCATGGCAATATGATAGGGCTGTGCAACATGATGGTCGGACTAACAGTTATAGTTTCATGTTTGAGGGTACAAAAATCACTTTAATTCCTAAGAAGCGACAACAAGAAGAAAACAAGTTGGAGGAGATTGAAGAACTTAAAACCTTGTTATCTTTGAAGGAGTTTGTTAAGGAGGTAGAAGAGGAGCCGGAAGTATTCTTGTTGATAGGACGGGAGAGTCATGAAGTGGTTGAAGTTCCTGCAGAAGTAAAGCCAGTGCTGGGAGAGTTTGACGATGTATTTCCTGAGGAGCTACCAACGGAGTTACCACCGTTGAGAGACATTCAACATCGAATTGATCTTGTTCCAGGAGCTGTGTTACCTCATAGACCACACTACAAAATGAGTCCAAAGGAACACGAGGAGTTGAGAAGGCAAGTGGAAGAGTTGCTTGAGCAGGGGCGTGTGCAGGAAAGTTTAAGTCCTTGTGCGGTGCCATCTTTGTTAGTACTAAAGAAGGATGGAACATGGAGGATGTGCACTAATAGTCGAGCACTGAATAAGATTACTGTGAGGTACAGATTTCCAATGCCGAGACTTGATGATTTGTTGGATCAGTTGAGTGGGGCTACTATCTTTTCGAAGATTGATTTGAAAAGTGGTTATCATCAAATTCGCATAAGACCAGGGGATGAGTGGAAGACAGCGTTCAAGACGAGAGAAGGATTATATGAATGGCTGGTCATGCCGTTTGGTCTTTCGAATGCACCGAGTACATTTATGCGGGTGATGAATCAAATCTTTAGACCATTCATTGGGAAGTTCGTGGTGGTGTATTTTGATGATATATTGATATATAGTAGAAGCTCAGAAGAACACTTGCAACATTTGAGAGAAGTATTGATGATACTGCGATAAGAACAATTTTATGCTGCAACGAAGAAATGCGTGTTCATGACGCATTGTGTTTTATTTTTGGGATATGTTATTTCGGATGGAGGTATACAGGTGGATCAGAATAAAATTGAAGCAATCAGAAATTGGCCACAACCCAAGACGATTACAGAAGTTAGAAGCTTTCATGGTTTGGTGTCATTCTACCGAAGGTTCATTCCACACTTCAGTAGCGTGATAGCACCAGTTACTGATTGTATGAAAGGGAAGCAATTTTCATGGTCGGAGGAAGCAGGAATTGCCTTTGAGAAAATCAAGGAACTATTGACGACAGCACCGATTCTAGTGTTGCCGGATTTTCAGTTGTTGTTTGAATTACATACTGATGCATCGAAGGTTGGAATCGGAGGATTGTTAAGTCGGAAGGGACGTCCTATTGCATATTTCAGTGAGAAGTTATCAGGAGCAAAGATGAGATATAATACTTACGATGTGGAATTTTACGCTATTGTGCAAGCTGTGAAACATTGGAGGCATTATTTGTTTCATAAAGAATTTGTTTTATATACTGATCATGAGGCGTTGAAGTATATGCAGGGACAGGACAAGATTGCGGCAAGGCATGCTTCGTGGATTGCGTACTTACAACAATTTACATTTGTGGTGAAGCATAAATCGGGAATTACGAATAGAGTGGCAGATGCATTGAGTCGAAGGAATCATTTGCTGACTACAATGAAGGTTGAAGTAATGGGATTTGATGTGTTACCAGAACTGTTTGTTGATGATCCTTACTTTGCAAAGTATGTAGATAAAGTCAAGGAGGGGAATACGGATGAATTTGTAATGGTGGATGGTTTTCTTTTTAAGGGAAATCGATTATGTATACCGGAGTGCAGCTTACGAATGAAGATTGTGAAGGAGTTGCATGAGGAAGGTCATGTGGGGAGAGACCGTACATTACAGTTGATTTCGCAATCATATTTTTGGCCTACTATAAGAAGAGAAGTAGAGAGGTTCATGGAGAGATGTCATATTTGTCAAATTTCCAAAGGGACAGCGACGAATGCGGGATTGTATATGCCATTACCGGTGCCTATTAAACCATGGGTTGATGTCAACATGGATTTCGTTTTGGGTTTTCCTAGAACTCAAAGGGGAAATGATTCTATATTCGTTGTGGTGGATAGATTTTCCAAGATGGCACATTTTATCGCTTGTAAGAAGACAGCTGATGCCGTCCGTGTTGCTAAGTTATTCTTTAAAGAGGTGTATCGATTACATGGGCTACCCGAATCTATTGTTTCAGATCGAGATACTAGATTTCTAAGCCATTTTTGGTTGAGTTTGTGGAAGACGGTTGGAACGAAGTTGAACTTTAGCAGCGCCTATCATCTGCAAACAAATGGGCAAACAGAAGTGGTAGACAGATCATTGGGAAATTTGTTGCGATGTCTTGTACAGGATAATTTGAAGAGTTGGGATATGAAATTATGTCAAGCAGAGTTTGCACATAATCATGCTATTAACCGTAGTTTGGGTTTCAGTCCGTTTCAAGTTGTATACTCAGCAAGTCTGAAGGGTCCATTGGATTTGACAACAGTGCCAGATCAGAAGGGAGTTGTTAAGCGGGCTAGTGATTTTGTGACTGAGTTGCAGGAATGCCACAAAACTGTTCATGAACGATTGCTTGCGTCAAATGAGAAGTATAAACAACTGGCAGATAAGAAGCGAAGGAATGTGAATTTCAGAGAAGGTGATTTGCTTTACGCCGTGTTGACAAAAGATCGTTTTCCAGTGGGAACGTACAATAAGTTGAAAGCTCGAAAAATCGGTCCAGTGGAAATTTTGAAGAAAATCAATGAGAATGCATATCAGTTGAGATTGTCGGATGATGTTCATACTTCTGATGTTTTCAATGTCAAATATTTGATTCCGTATCATGGAGATGAGATTGTTGGGGAAGAGGAAAGTGCAAATTCGATGTCGAATATTTGTCAACTGGGGGAGGATGATGCAGCGCGATCTGCTAACTGTTCAGATTTGAGTCGTTCCAGGATTTTAGGTCGTTCACGACCTAGTGAAGTTTTAGGTCATTCACGACCTAGTGAAGGTCGCTTCCGAGCTAATGAGATCAGTGTTAAGGAAGGCAAGCAACTAAACGAGCTAAGTGAACAAGCATTAGGTCGCTCCGATCTTTCAAGCAGGGACTGGAACGAGATACGACCTATGCTAGGTCGCGAAGAGGGGTTACGACCTAAGTTAGGTCGCGAGGAGAACGAACGACCTAACGAAACTCTCATTCCTTTAGGTCGCTCCGATAGTTCGAATAAAGACTGTTTCGAGCTACGACCTAAGTTAGGTCGCGTAAACGAGTTACGACCTAATTTAGGTCGCGAAGAGAGTTAGGTCGTGAGAAGAATTCCAGAAGCAAACTTCTTAGGTCGCTGAAGCTTAAGCTGCATCCATCTTAGGTCGCTCGACCTTATGCGCTGAGAAGTTAAGTCACTGCCTTACATTTTTAGGTCGCTCATATGTTAGGTCGTAAGTCGTCAAGGCTTTGTGATGTATGTTGTAAAGTGTTGTAAAGTGTTTTCTTATGTCGTTTGTATATAATTCGTAGGTCGTGTACTTTGTTAGGTCGCTGGTTTTTAGGTCGTAAACGACCTAAGTGTTGTACAGTTTTGTGTTGTGAATTGTAAGCCTATAAATAGGCAGGTGGTCTCATTTGTAATGGTAACGTTGATTGAATAAAAAACTTTTGTTTGTTAGCTTTGTGCTTTCATTAAATTGGTAGTTGAGTGTAATCTCCTATCTTCTCTTTCGGCATTCGAGTGCGCTCGGATCAACGATCGTAGAAGCCAATTCACGGTATCAAGTGCACTTGATCAACGTCTGAAGAATTGCAGATCTTCTTTCACGGTATCGTGCGCGATCAACGTGACGAAGATAGCTAGAATTCGGTATCTTCGGATCAATGAATTTGGGCCATTCTGTATTTTCCATTCCATCGAATGCTACTTTCACAGAATCATCATTTTGTTATTCCGCTGCTGCATCACTTTTATATTCTTCTCGCTGTCGATTACGTCTCAAAATCGGTCGAAGCCATTTCTTACAAAACCAACGACCATAGAATTGTTGTGAAATTTCTCAAAGAAAACATCTTTTCAAGGTTCAGCACACCTCGCACAATAATTGGTGATAACGGGACCCTTTTTGCAACCGTTCTTTTGAAACTTTAATGAAAAAATATTCAATAACCCACAAGTTATCCACTCCATATCATCCTCAGACTTGTGGCCAAGTTGAAGTTTCAAATCGACAAATAAAACAAATCTTGGAGAAAACTGTCAACAAAAATCGAAAAGATTGGTCTCAGAAATTGACCGACGCACTTTGGGCTTACCGTACTGCTTTTAAAACTAAACTTGGGATGTCCCCATACCGTTTAGTTTACTTTAAAGCTTGCCATTTACCCATTGAAATTGAACACAAATCGTTGTGGGCAATAAAGAACTTAAACTTTGATCTTGAGAATGCTGGCGAAAACCAAAAACTACAACTCAACGAACTAGAAGAACTTAGGAACGACGCGTATGAAAACGAGAAAATTTACAAAGAAAGAACCAAAGTTTTTCATGACAAGTCAATCCTAAGGAAAATGTTTTTGCCTAACCAGAAAGTTCTTTGATATGACTCAAGACTTCATTTATTCCCTGAGAAACTTAAATCAAGATGGACTGGACCATTTATGGTACGAATTGTTTTTCCACATGGTGCCGTAGAAATAGAAAACCCCAGGGATGGATCGATTTTCAAAGTCAACGGTCATCGTTTAAAACCTTTCTTGGAATTACCCTGTAACCAAGAGGAGGAGCACATGATTCTTCATGAGCCAAGCTACGTCTAGTAAGAATGTTAACCCTCTTTTGTAAATATGTACATATTTTTCCCCGTTACACTCATTGTATCATGCATTGACTGTGAGGACACGGTCAAAAATTAAATGTGGGAGGGTCTCATTTTCATTTTCCTTTTTTCAGTTTCATGGCATTTTTGAATTTTCATTTTCTTTTAACTTAAAAAAATCTCAAAATTTCTAAATCTCAAAAACATTTTCTTTTTAGTATTTTGATTTATTTTTGAAGAAACACTATGGGATAAGTATAAGTTTTGGTTAATAAATTGAAATTTTTGAAAATTTATTTGTCTTAACAAAAATAAAAATGAAGTTTGATTACAAATAACAATGGTTTAACTAGTATATAGGAAGGTTCATATGTGTTAATTATGAAGTATATTCTAACTGAAAATCTTTACTTAAAAAAGTGGTAAATTTAAAGTAAAGGATATAACATTTTTATCTTCTAAGTTAAATGGTACTAAGATGATTTTGCAAAACTCTCTCTTTCTAAAAAAATCTAGAAAATATATATAGATATATATATATATAAGTAAAAAAAACATTGTATATATGTATATATATTTTTAACACCTAGAGTCATGTGTTCACACTCGTGTGTTCACTCGCCATGCTCTGTACCCTTCTCACGTAAGCCCGAAAGGCAGTGCATGATCGGTATATCTGGCCTCAGTTTATCTGACTTAGGTGTATGTGTATAAGAATTCTTTTTAATAACGCCTACAGTCGATAAGTGTTCACACTTGTGTGTTCACTCACCACGCTCTGTATTCCCCTCACATCAGTCCGTAAGGCAGTGCATGGGTAATATATCTGGCCTCAGTTTACCTGAGTAGGCATATGTAAATATTGTTAATATCAATGAAATTTTCAAGCAAGAGAGAGTAAGCAATTAAAATCCAAGCACCATTTTAACTTGTCTGATTTAACTTGTTATTGAAAAGAAATGAGAATACCACTTTGACAAACTTTGATAATCAACTAAGGATCCATTTCATAATTACATTGTGTTATCAACCAAAACAACTAGCCAAACTATAGTCTATTTGTTATGACAACTTAATTTTTGTTGGAAATTTTGACGAGTGAATGACTTAAAATTTCAAGATTATGACCAAAACCTATATTTAACTTATGAGTGCCGATTTGAAAGTGAATCCTTCATTAGTAAATATTTTCAAAAACTCGCATTCATCTCATTGCAAATAAATCTTGCATTTTGTAAATATTTACACTTTGCATTCGGATTTTGTGGGCAGTATTTGCTGAAAACCCTCACGAGACAACACTCATCCTACTGGGGAAACCCAGAGGTTTAACGGCTTGTTCCGTACGCTCAATGCAATCGTGCTCCCTACGAAAATGGATTTATCTTAGTTTTCCTTTATTCGAGGACGAATAAAAAGATAAGTGTGGGGGTATTTGATGTGCACGTAAATGTGCATATATATATATACATCCATATTTTAAATCTTTTTATTTAAATAAATATCATATTTGAGAATTTTAACATGTTTAAAACCAAAATTCAATTGTTTTCAAATCATCATATATTCATCTTCATTCAGGGCAAAATGGTCATTTTTGTGCATGTGTCAATTTGAGAATTTTTACTTGGACATTTTTTATGATTTTTATAGGAAATTTTGATGCATATGGAAGAGGGATTCATGAAGATATATGCATGCACAAATGAATACAAAGGAAAGAAGAAGGAAATCATTCAAGTCCAAGATCATGGAGGACCCCACCCACTTGCCTAAATCAACAATTAGAAGCTAATGGACAACTAAGTGGAGGTTAAAGCTTCATGCACATTTAATGAGGGATTAATTAGTGGATAATGGTTACTTGGTGGCCACACTTCCTAAAGGGCATTTTGGGAAGCTTCCTAAATATTGAATTAGGGTTTTATGCATGTATAAATAGCCCTCTTATGTACATGTAACTATCTTCTACTCTCTCGTATATTTTCTTAGGAAATTAGCAAGTTGTAAACAAAAATCAAAGTGAAATAAAAATGGCTTCCAAGCCTTTTTCTCCTCTCTTTTCTATATGCTTTTCTTTGTTTTATTGTTAATGTTTATTTCTATGCTCTCTTTCCTTTATGTTCATAGCTTAGATTTACATTTATGCACTAGTCTAATTAATTTCCTTCTAGTAGTTAATCTTCTTTTTCTTTGTTTATTCTCTACTTTCTTTCATTTTCAATGTTGAAACTTACATGTGTTGATTTGATAACACAAATGAGTAGCTAAACCCCTTAGATTTTGGGGTAATGAAGCTCTCAAATATTATGTAATTTCAACATTTTGATCTCTTTAGCTTGTGCTTCATGAAAGTTAATTTTGATGTAAGTTTATACAAGTGTGTTTGATAGCTTATATTGCTTATGCAAATGAGCTATTCTTATTCAACATAAACATAATTTACATTATCATTTGCTAATTAATTATTGATCTTGAAATGAAAGTAAAAATGAAATTTGATGATCTATATTACTAGTTACAATAGTAAATAGATCATACTTAAAATAGCTTTTGCTTTGGCTTCATTTTCATGAAAATTGATAAGGGGTTTATTTGTTGTATTATAGTTTGATGGTTTGAGTTATGTTAATTAATAACATAAACAAACCATACTTATGATAAATACAACAATTATTTCAATTAATATCAAAGTTAGAGATCATAAATTATTTGTTTGTTGATTTACAAAAATATGAGAGTGGATTTGTCTCTAAATTGTTCTCTAGTCTAATTGATTTTAAATCACATTTCAATTCTAGCTTTAGCTTCTTTTTATTGTAGTTAACAATTTCCTCTCACTTTGGTCTAATTTGATTGAATTGAAAATTTTAAAACCTTAAAAATTCCCGGCGGATCGACCCGTACTCGCCACGTACTAAAATTGTACGCTGTGCGCTTGTGGTTAAAATTAATTCAAAATTTATCGGAAGGGTTGGCGTAAGGCCACGTCGAAAGGGTTGGCGTGAGGCCATGTCTTTGTTTCCTCTTGTTTGCTTCCTCTGGAGGGTAAGCGCCTCCTGATCGTTGTAGAATGACTTTACTTTTTCCATAAAAGGTCTTGAGCCACTTCATATTATTGACTGCATCCCTTTAATCTCTCGAGAAGATCTGATCCTGCTCTTTTTCTTTCTTTCCTCTGTTTAAGTCCTCATGCCTTAAGCGAAAGGTGAATTTTCTGAGCAACAAATGTGAATCAGAATGTCGAAGCACGGTCGGAGGAGTATGTGCCCAAATTCCATCGCGAAAACGGGGAGCAAGTTGAGAATGCTAACCTGAGAGTTCCTTTAGACAACAATGACATGCTTGTTGTGATAGTGAGATGAGTAATAAGGAGTGGATTGCCTAACTGGAGCCTGGAGGATGTAAATAGGAGTCCATTCACTTCGAATATTCGGTACGCTAGGAATTCACCTGATTTCAAGTTACCTGCATTACAGATGTACGATGAAACGACTGATACAATAGTTCATTTGATGCGGTACATCTGGAAAATGGAGGTGCATGGTATGTCTGAAGTGGTCATGGGATAGTGTTCCCTTTATTTCTAACATGTTTGGCGGCATTATAGTTTAGTCAGCTGGAGAACGTTCCATTAGCACACAGGCTGAGTTAGTCGACGGATTCATGAAGCAGTTTCGAGTCCACATTTCATGACCCAAGAATGTATTGACGCTGTCAAGTGTGTAGCAGAGGGCCAAAGAAACCCTCGAAAGCTTTTTAACAAGATTTAACGTAACCGCTACCGCAGTTGATAAGCTGGATCCATCGGTGATTCTAATGGCGATAGTTTTAGAAGTAGCAGATAAAATAGATTTCAAGATTGCTTTGGAGCAGGATCCACCAATGGACCTCATTGAATTTTATCATAAGGCCGAAAGATATTTGTGTCAGGAAGACGCTGAAGCCAATAAGGAAGATATTTATGCTATGGATGGAGGAGGATCGTCCAGAGTAGGATTTGGTAAAGATAAAGGAAAGAGAACGACGGATGATGACTTTGAAGGATCAAAGCGACAAAGAAGGGTACTGAAATTCTCTTCTTATATGGATTTGAATGAAACCCTAGAGAGGATTTATCTAGTTACCAGGGGACAGATCCCTTATCACAAGCCGGCTAGAAGAGAGCCGATGGACCGCGAATGGAAGTCGAAAAATATTGCCTATTCCATAAGCTGAATGGGCATAACACAAATGATTGCAAACACTTACACGATCTGATCGACGAACAGGTTAGAAACAACCAATTACAGGAATATGTGAGAAGCCGAACTATGGTGGTGGAGCAGGAGCAGCCATCATTTGCAGCGAATGGAAACACCTTGGATCGAGGTCAAGGATAGTCATCTCTTGATTGGGATGACGGGGAATCGGGTTCAGTTCTCGAACTCTATCTTTACTTGAAATAAGCAATGCAACATACAGTCAAGCCACTTATTCATGTACAAGATCTCAATCGATCCCTATGCATGCTTTGAGCTGGATGCTAGACTATGATGCCTGTTGAGGCAATTATCATGATGTTTAAACTTATGTTTTAATGTTTGAATTCGATTCCATTAAATGAATCCTTGATTATTGAAATCTATATGAATCTGATAACTGAAATTGATCGCTTTAAAACCCCATCCAAAGAGACAGGACCAGAATGCAGGGTGCAAGTTCCCTCACTGGAAAGCAAGTGGATGGGCTTGCACGATATTGGTCACATTAAAGTCCTGTCCAGAGAGATGGAACCGAAGTGCAAGGTGCAAGTCCCCTCGCCGAAGAGCGAGTGGATGGGTTTGTACGATTTTGGTCACATTAAGTCCCGATCGGAGAGCATGACCAGAGGGCAAGAAGTAAGTCACCTCATCGGAGCATGAGTGTATAGTTTGCTTGTTATTGAGTCCCATTGTCGGAGAGTGAGTGGATTGGGTTCGGCATGGGTCCTGGGAGACAATGGATTTGGATCGCTTTATGTCCTATCCAAAGAGATGGGATCAGAGTGCAGGAAGTAAGGCACCTCACCGGACATAAGCAGATGGGCTTGCTTGACATTGAGTCCACTCATTGGAGAGTGAGCGGATTAGGTTCAGCAAGGGTTTAGAGAGACCATCGATTTGATTATCGGCCCCAAATAGTTATGAATTTAATTATCGGCTCCAAACAACTATAGATTTAATTAATGGTCCGAAAAGACCACAAATTTAAATATCGGCCCTGAATGGCCATAGATTTGATTAATGATTGGAGAGATTGTGCGTTTGATTGTCGATTCAGAGGGGCCAAGGATTCCATTGACGATCTGGAGAGATCAAGACACGACTACCGGTTAGGGAAGGCCACGGATTTCACTAATGATTCGGAGAGATCGAGATTTTGACATACGACTACTAACCCTCAAATGAACACATGGTGATCTTGATTAGTGATACAGCTCACGGCTTACCGATTCCAGAGGAACACAAAATCATTTTCTATAACTGACACTCCAGTAGGGACTCAAATCTATAACTTTAGGGTCTGGAATGACCTTCAATTTACATTTACAGGTGAATCCAAAAGAAAAGGATGATTCACAACAGCTCGATTGACTAATAACCAAAAAATTTAACTAATAGCAGCCCATCGACTTCAACATTTGTTCTTGAGCAAAACACACCTTCCATTAGCAAGGCATGCTTTGGGGGGCAAGTGTTATCCTACTTTTTGATGAGGCAATATACAAATGAACGTGGCGAGTCAAACTTGAAAGCTATTAAGGCGGAAAGCCCAAAGATATAGCCACGATAGTCCAAAACCAATTACAAACAGAGTCACGAGGCAGAGACCAAATCACTTTAAGAAACAGGGATTCAAAATCCACCAAAGAGGCAGATCGGTATCAATCCAACCACTTGGATTGATTCGGTACTGATCCATAAATTTTAACCAACTCTACCCCAAACTTTATACAGTCCAAAGCCATGCTGCCTATAACCCATTTCTAGCCTCCTATGATCATTCGCATGCACCAATGATCGATCTCCTTGAATTCCAGAAATCGGTAACTTTGTTCTTCCATAGATCCATCACTTGGACTCAGAGATAAGCTTATTGCATTGCAAACAAGTTTGGAATCACGAAGCTAACTACGAATGGAGCCCGGACAAAGCACTCAAGATAACCCATATGGCAATCTTATGGATTAGTACCGATCCAAGCCTATCGATCAGTATTGATTCATAGATAATGATGAGGTGTCTACCAATTTTTTTGGACAATTGATCTTGGGCGTGGAGAATGGAGTGGAGATCATGGGGGTAAGTTTTCATGCCATCTACTGCAATAAATGGGAGTGCATGGCTCATTTTTAAGGATTTTTTTACTTCTCCACAACTTTTCTATTATTCTCTTATAATCACTCACGGATTTATACCAGTCCGTAAGAACAGAAGTGTAAACTGTAATATAAACCATCAACAAAGTTAAATGGACGTAGGCAACGATTAGTCGAACCATTATAAAATGCTGTGTGTTCTTTTCTTGCTCTTTTAATTTACTTTTCTTCACTTTTTATTCTCTACTATACTCATTTGGGTGTTTGTGCCTTTTTTGGTTCAAACAATAGCCTTAAATAAATAAAAGGACGTTAGTAAGTTAAGTCCAATATCTAATTTAGGATGATAAAGCTTAGTAATAATAAAGCCTAGGATATTATGACTTAAGTTAGTAAAGCGTAGAATAATAAATTAGACTTAATAGGTGTTACCTGGCCTTTTTGCCCGACTATACCCGAACTGATTGGACAAGTTAGACTCGACTGTCATTAAGATCAACACGTCAAATTAACAACCACGAACCTCAGAAGATTAGGCATAGATGATTATATGAAGCAGCGATGAAGCAAAAGTGGAAGATGAACTCAATAGAACGCTAAGAATATAAAAATACACCATTTATTGAAAATGGATCGGGTACGATCCATATTCACTAATTGGGGATCATACCGTATCGATATTATAGTCTAACCTAGGGGAAAATGATCAATATCTCAAAATCTACAAGTCAACTGCACGTGAAACTTTGGGAACATCAATATATTAAAGAGTGGAGCCCACCATATTGATCGCATGCTAAAAGGAGCTCACAAAATGATCGGTGCCGATCATTATTATAAGTGATGTGGGATCGGCGATTGATATTGTGACTTCTTTTGGATCTGGAGACTCCGCTGCCAAAATTTCAGGAATATTTCACCATCTTCCCTTATAAATACAGACTTGATTGTTCATTTTCGGGATCTTTATGCTATTGTTTCCTTGATACTCCATTGTAACTATGGATCATACCCAATCCATCCCTTTGTACTCAAGAATTTAAGTGATTAATAAAGTTATTTGTCCAAAGTGGATGTAGGCTTTCAACATCGAACCAATATAAATCATTGTGTTCTTGTTATTGCTTATTTTCTATTATCTAATTGCTTGTTTCCTCTATTTTCATTGGATTTTCTTTATTTATTTCTCTACAAAATCTCTATTGGGCGTTTGTGCCAATTTTTGGTGCAAACATTTTGGTGCTTTCATTGAGGGAACGAATTCTCAGCTCGACCGGATCTGATCATCTACTTGTGAATTCCCATATTCGCGAGATATATCGAGCTTTTTACAGACAAGCTTCCATTTCAACTCTGATTTGAAGAAGAAATCTATACAGAAAAATATCAACAATTTTTAGGAACACCAGATCTACTTCTCAAAACGCAGAAGGGAATGAGAACACCAACATCTAACAAAGAGGCCAGAGCAATCTACTAGTAGATGTTAGTGCTACCAATCTAGTTGATGTCTAGAATCTAGCTGATTCCATCACAAGAGCTGATTTCCAGAATCTGATGAGAGAGCTCATGTATAGCCATCGACAATTGAACCAGCAGACTCAAGCAAATATAGATCTAATGAATTTACTCAGGGATCAACAATGAAAGAACACTATGAGGGAGCTAACCCCTATTCTGCATCGGAGAGCTCAACTTCCTCAGATGACCATCACAAGTGCAAACATCACAAAACCGACAGATATCATTCAGAAACATCAGGACATCAACACACAACTAATCTCGGGCAGCCAGGATCAATTAGACCCAATCCATCTATAGGGATCAGGGCCGATCCTTCCTCTAGGGGTGAGGCCTTACCTTTTTTTGATGGAACTCGAACTGGAGCCGCTGCGGTTGATCTGGATGCTAGAGTTCAAGTTAATGTGGATTAGTTACCTCTTCAAAATGATGATGATATGAACGCACATCAAGAGGATGTTGAGCCAAGAAGGCGCGGGATAACCCGTAGACATTGATCAGACCATTCACATGAGGTGGAGCACGACCATCGCTTGGTTCCAACTATCCAAATGCTGGACTTGATGGCTATGATCAAGCAAGTGGTAAAGGAGAGTCAAGGCTTGACCAATGAAGATTGAGAATCTCAAGAAGCCATACCCCGTTCATAGACAATATTCTACACGCAAAATATCCGAGGAGATTTAGCATGCCATCAGTGCCTGCCTACTGGGGAAAAACCGACCCCAAAGTAGCGCATCATGAGATATAAATGGCTGATGGACTCCTAATGAGCGGATGATCCCACAAAATGTAGATGTTTTCCCATTACTATATTGGTATAGCAACGTTGTGGTTCATGAGATTGCCCCCAAGGTCAATCTCTATATTTGATGATTTAGCAACAAAATTTATGGAGCAGTTCCATATGCATGCAACTCGCCCCAAAGATATAATGTCCTTTCCAAGCGTGATCCAGGCTTTAGGGGAATCGATAAAAGACTATTTAGAGAGATTTCATACAACCGTCACAGAAGTCAGTAATTCAAATGACCATTCAATGTTGATGGCGGTAATATGAGGGATTGATCTCAAATCTGACTTTGGTGATTGGTTAGCTAGTAAACCACTCGCGACGTCGGAGCGTTTCTATGCAAAAGCAGCTTAGTATTTAAGGAAAGAGGAAGCTAGATGCTCTAGGCAGAAGAATTTTGTGGGACTGAGTGGAGAGGGGGTGCGAAGTAACATTGCAGTGAAACAGTCCAGGGAGAGTTCTAGAAAAGTTCATGTAAATGTCCAAAATAAACCGAATAAGCAAAAGAAAGGCAATGATTGGAACCGTGAACGAAAAAGGGATTCTGGAAGAGGAAAGTCTAGGGTACCAATGTATGATACCTGCACATCACTGAATACATCCCTAGAGAATGTCTACTTGTCAACATGCGATACCATGCAGTATAGGAAGCCACCTCCAAAGGAATCGATGGAGAAACAAAAGCAGACTGGAAAATATTGTCAGTTCCATGAATGCTATGGTCACAACACAAATGAGTGTACGCTTCTCTAGGATGTTATCGAGAAATTGATTCGCGAAAGAAAACTACAGCAGTTTGTTAAAGCTTTGCCGGGTGGTGGGCAAGGGACATCCGACCGCAACCGAGGGCAAGCGCCGTACAGGGCTGAGGAGCCTGCGCGGACTAGTGGAAGATTAGTTATCAATACGATAGTCAGAGAACCACATCAAGCTGATAAGAGCTGGCATGAGATGGAGCGCTATGCTAGTGTAATCAAGCATATGAATTTTGAGTGTTGTTCAAATATAGAAGATGGGGCTCTGGCCAAATAGCGGCGTACAATGGCAGACGACATTGTTTTCAAAAATATAGATGCAGATAAGGTGGAGGCACCGACGATTGACCCATTGGTCATTTCATCCATGATTGGCCCCGCCTTAGTGAGGAAGACCTTGATTGAATGTGCTAGTTCCATGAATATTTTTTTCAAAAAGGCTTACAATCATATGAGGATGGAAGCTAAAGACTTGAAACCATCTAAAGCCCGCATCCATTGCTTTAATGGTGCTGCGATCGAAGCCTTCAGTTTTGTTAAATTGCATATCGAGTTGGAAGAAGGTGACTACACGAGAGTGCAAATGTTGCCATTTGTTGTGCTGGATGTGGACTCTCTATATAATGTTCTTCTTGGTCAACCGACCCTTGCTGAATTCCGGGCAGCCATTGCCCCTTGATATCTTACCTTAAAATTCCCAACTGACATTGGTGTGGGGGTTATGCATGGAGATCTAGCAACTGGATGTGCCTACTATATGGCCGAGTTAAGGGACGCTCAGCGGAAGGAGAATGGTAAGGGTGTGGATAAGTCTCTCTGCATCCAAGCCATCGAATATTGATAACCAATGCCTAGGCCTTAGATCGGGCGCCACGGTCTTTTCTATAAAGGCATAGATCCGAGGGATGATGATGAGGAGGAGCCCAAAGAAACTAAAGTTGCACCGGCTGAGTTGACAATTGACATCACGGTCAACCACGATGACCTGTTGTGGGTCCTAAAGATCAGATCACAGCTTAGCCCCCGATGATGAAGGAACTTGCTGGCTTTCTCCGAGCGAATCTCGATGTGTTCGCTTGGACCCACTCGAACATCTGTGGGATATCGCCTGCCATTGCGAGCCATGCATTAAATATCGGTTTGAGGAATGTCCCGGTGAAACAAAATAGGCGCAGCATGGATACAGAGAGATTTGTCGCCCTTAAAGAGGAGGTGGATAGACTCAAAAGCAACGTGTTTATCCACAATGCCCTCTACCCTACATGGGTTCTCACCTGTACTGGTGAGAAAGGCGAATGGAAAGTGGGGAACGTGCGTTGACTATTCGGACTTAAACAAGGCATGTCCAAAAGACAGTTTTCCCCTTCCAAGTATCGACCATCTGGTAGACTCAACCACATGATACAAGTTGCTATCGTTAATGGATGCATACTCCAGATATAATCAAATCCCGATGCACATCCCCGACCAGGAGCACACCAGCCTTATTACCGACATGGGATTGTATTGCTATTTTGTAATGCCATTTGGATTAATGAATGCTGGAGCAACTTATCAGTGCCCGGTCAACCGAATGTTTAAAGATTAGTTTAGAAAGACGATGGAGGTATATGTGGATGACATGCTCGTGAAGTCACGATGATCAAGTGACCACATTAGAGACATAGGAAAGATGTTCGATATCCTCTGATATTACAAAATGAAAATCAATCCTCTAAAATGTTCCTTTGGCGTCACATCAGGAAAATTCTTGGGTTTCATTGACAATGCTCTCGGAATCGATGCTAATCTCGAGAAGGTTTGAGCAATTCTCAACATCCAATCGCCAAAGACTATCAAACAAGTACAGAGCCTAAATGGGAAGGTTGCCGCCCTAAGCCGATTTATTTCCAGAGCCATTGATAAATGCATTCCTTTCTTTGACCTGATAAGAAGAGGGAAGAGGAACTTTGAATGGACACAGGAGTGTGAAGATGCATTCCAAGCTTTGGTGAAACACTTGGAGAGACCTCCCATCTTTTCAAAGCTGGTGGATCATAAAGACTTGTATATCTACTTAGCCGTGTCGGTACAAGCTATAAGTGTGACACTACTTCGCGAGGAGAATCGAATCCAGAGACAGGTCTATTATGTTAGCAAGTGATTGACAGGAGCTGAAAGGAACTATCCAAAGATAGAGAAATTGGCATACTGCTTGTTGATTGCTTCATGAAAGCTCCGTCCCTATTTTGAGGCACATCCTATCAATGTTTACGCTGATCAGCCATTACGACAGGTCTTACAGCGACCTAAGACGTCTAGAAGGTTACTGAAGTGGAACATCAAACTGAGCCAATTTGACATCACTTATCTCCCTCGGAGAGCCATTTATGGATAGGCACCGACAGACTTTATAGCAAAATTCACAGCATAGGATGATCTCCTAGAGAGCGGTGGAGCCCTTACCATTCGATGGAAAATGTATACGGATGGAGCATCCAATAAATTGTTGTGGAGCCGGAGTTATGCTAGTGACCCTAGAGGGTCGATCAATTTGCTATGATTTGAAGCTTAACTTCCCTACAATTAACAACGAAGCTGAATATGAAACTCTGACTGCTGGACTCAAACTTGGCAGAGAACTGGGAATAAAATCTCTTGAAATCTTTTGCAATTCCCAATTGGTGGTATACCAAGTCAGGGGAGACTACCAGGCTAAAGGACAATGGCCCGCTCCGTACCTTATCAGAGTCCAAGAGCTATTGACTAACTTTGTGTATTATGACATCACACACATTCCCCGGGATCAAAACAAGAAGGATGGCGTATTTGCAAAGTTCGCTAGCATCGGTGATGCACAACAAATGGACTTGGTTCCAATCGAAGTACTACACACTCTGAGCATAAACTAGATGGAAATCGACTGGGTACTAGAGACAGAGCCTGAGAAAGAGTCGTGGATGACTCCGATCAAAGATTATTTGCTAGAGGGAGTCCTTCAAAAATGGAGGAATGAAAGACGACAAATCCTCCGCAAAGGTCCACGATATATCATTCGGGAAGGAGTCATGTATAGAAAGAGTTTTTCTATTCCCCTGCTCCGATGTATTGCTCATGGTGGAATAAAACGAGTCCTAAGGGAAGTTCATAAAGGGGAATGTGGTGATCACACTGGGGGGCAAACCCTAGCAAAGAAAATACTCCGTTATGGATATTACTGGCCAACTGTTAACCGAGATGCCGCTGGTTATGCTAAGCTGTGCGACAAATGCCAGATATATGCAAAAGTTCAAAGTGCTCCACCAATAAAAATTAGACAAATGGCCAGTCCATGACTGATTGCCAAACGGGGCATAAATATTATCGGTTCCTTACCGATCTCTAAAGGTGGTGCGAAGTACGCCATCGTAGCAGTTGATTACTTCACCAAATCGGCCGAAGCAGAACCTTTAACCATGATTACAACAAAGAAAGTAATCAACTTCATTGTCCAGAACATCATCTGTCGTTTTGGCCTTCTATGAACCATTGTCACTGATAATGGAACCCTATTCGACAACACTGAATTCAAAGACTTCTGCCATCGGCATCACATTGGAAAGAGATTTGCAGCAGTTGCTCACTCTCAAGCAAATAGACAAGTTGAAGCTATAAATAAAATCATAAAGTCCATTCTAAAGAAACGTTTGGAAAAGGCTAGAGGAAAGTGGGTGGATTAACTCCCAACAACATTATGAGCTTACAAAACCACCCATAAGTCCATGACTGGCCATACCCCCTTCGCCTCTGCTTACGGCTCCGAAGCCGTTATTCCTGTTGAACTCGAAGTCCCTTCTCATTAAGTGACCTACTACGAACCCAAAAAGAATAGATGCTACCTCTTAGAATCTCTAGACTTGGTAGATGAGAAGCATGAAGAAGCTGATTTGAGGGCAGCTGCATATCGATATCGAGTCGCCCAATAATACCACATTATAGTCCAACCTAGGACCTTCGAAATCGACGATCTCATCTTAAAATGGGTTTTTCTATCTCATCACACATGAATCCTACTTGGGAGGGACCGTACATTATTGAACAGAGGATTGGAGAAGGAACTTTCAAGCTAACGACTGTTGATGGCATCACACTCCCAAGGGCGTGGAATAATGAGCTTTTACGACGCTATTTCACTTAGTTTATTCTTTTTTATTCAGTTGTATTTAATTTTCAAATTTGCTCTAGCATTTGATTTTCCAGGTATGTAATAAGACAAATTATGTCATTTCTTTTCATTTGGCAAATAAAATTTGAAATTTCCTTTATATCTGTGATTGTTGTAGCATTACATATTAGTTATGATATCCGACTAACTAATATTGATATGTCCGAGCAGATTCCTAGAGTTTGGAGCCAACCGATTACACAAGTTCAAGATCAGATTAAACAAAATGAATGTGGTTTGATCATTCATTCGATGATTCTTGCTCACAACCCAATTGGTAGAGTACCTATCAAGAAATGGATGTGATTTGACCATCCAATAATCAAATTAACCCCATCATGCAATAGGACAGACATGAATCAAAAAGCAATCGTAACGTGATCGATCACTCTCCAAGTTTAACCCCAGGCTTGGGGGCAAGTCAATCAATCAAGGAAAATGCAATTCAACTATTTTCTGAAATAACTCTAATTCTCTAGAGCGTGGACCGAAGTATATACACAAATTGGCTACAATCTGACTATACGCCAACAAACTCTTATCTCCAGAGTGTGGATGTGAGTATAAATAGATGAGTGTGATTCGACCTCTCACTATTCCATTAACTCTGACTTGAAATCGACAGAAGGAGTATAGATTCGCTAAAGATGGAATTCGACCATCCACTATCTAACTTCTTTAATGCGAGAACAGGGTCTAGAGTATAATCACTTAAACCGTTGAATCTGACAGCACATCACTAGGGCTTGAGCCCAGTGTCCTATATGACTTGAGGCCACGACCATATGGAGGCCCTGGGATAAAGTTAACAGATTATCATCTGAATCAATGAGCAATGAATTACAAGTACATTAAATGAAGAATGTAATAGCTTATCTACTTAAGCAAATTCACACAAAAGTTCGACAAAAGTAAAAGAACTTTATTTACATAAGCTTGGAAAGTCAAGTACAAGTATTCACAGCAAAAGAATCAAAAATAGAGGCTAATCCTGTACAAATTCGGCCAAAAAAACCCAAAAGGCTCGGGAGCATGAGTGCATGCATTGAATCACTTCCTTCCAGGTTTCCTCTTCTTCATCTTGGAATCGAGGGAGATTTCACTCGAACTTTCTCCACTCCTCTTCTCTCTTCTCTTCCTACTTTCTTGGCCTTTCACCGGAATAGTCCAGGTTGACCCAGTAGGTGCATCTTAAGCAGATTCTAGATGAGGAGTGGAAGCATCCACAGTTTCTCTAGGAAAAAAAATGGAGATGGGAGGGGGAATGATCTCCATTTTCTCCTGCTTGACTTTTGTCTCAAGGGCAATGTTCACTCCGAGTTTCTATACCATTACTTGCATAGAGCGGCCTAACAAGGATTGGGAAGCTCCAATAATCACACCGTCGTCATCAACATGAATCTCTTGACGTGGATTGCTTTCTTCCCTCAACAAAGCGTCCACCAAGTGCTTGTCGATCATAAAAGCGTCCTCTCCTAGGACATCTTGGGTTGGTGCCAAAGCCATGATACCATCCCAGGCACCTGAGGTGCTGGTTGAGACTCTTTAGGAAGAGATGGAACTACAACTAGAAAATCTAAAGCTGAGGAAACATAACTAAAGAGATTAGATATATCGACTGGGGACACTCTAGCTTTCTAAAGGACATGTGAGTTTAATGAAATACCTTCTCTAGATTGGTCCTCCACATGAGCTGGGGTGCCACCGGAACCTCCTTTTATAATCGGGGAAAGCCCACTAGATGTAGCTATATGTGGCTTCTCCGGATTGTAACTAGGCTCGATAGAAGAATCCACAATGGTGCTGGAAATAGCTTTCATCTACGAACTTCTATGACATGGATCTGGAACCTTCACCAGCTTCATGTTGAGAGGTTGTGGCATGATCTTTTGGAGTATAAGCTGGGCTTCATGTAGAACATTAGGTTCATCACCCAATAGAATTTCGCCTTTAAGCCTCATCAGATCGATTTTTTCGGTGGCAAGAGCCTTTTTCTCTTAACAAGATACTCCCAAGCACATACAAGATGGTAAGGGTAGTCACCCCGAAGCCATTCCAAGTTTCTATGCTTCATGACGTTGGCATTGTAAAGAATAAGGAGTGGATCTAGTTTTTCCATAAGCCCCTCCCTAGCCTTTTCTTTCACGGGCTCCACTTCTCATTTAACGAGGGTATTAATGTCTTTGGCCTTTTCAACGGCTGCATCTCTTTCAAGCCTGACGGTAACCAATTCATCACAAGTATCCTGGCCAATTTTAAGCTCTTCCTCTTTATCTTTGGATTTATGCTCAAACTTAGTTTTGTACTCAATTGTGCTTCTTTGGGCCTCATCCCTTTCTAACACCATTTTATGGTTTCGATGATGAAGTGCTTCAACCTCAGCCAAGTGCCTGGCTTTCTCATCCTTGAGCGCCTTGATGGTTGCTTCTGCTTTTTTCTCAAAATCAGCCTGTGAGCTCCTAGAAAATTCTAACTTATTGGTTATAGTTTCGATGATCCGCTTATCCTGGGCTTCTTGGCGTTTCAACTTCCCAATCTCTATCGCTCTCTCCTAAGATAGCTTAGAAATCCTCTCCGCCGCTCTCATCCACTCATCACACTGCTTGTGGATATCATTCACACAATCCATAATCATTTGCTGGACTTTATCAGGAGCTTTCTTAAGATTAGTACAAATAAAAATCCATCGAGAAATACATTTGGAAAATCTGACTTAAGTTGGGCCATACAAGCTGCGGCATCGACTTGTTGAGCTTCAATGACAACTTGGGTGCTAGTGCTTTCTTTTCCCAGCCTTTGTTGGTGAACATTATGCTCACTATGACGCTGACAATCGCTGCGTCACTGAGGATGAGATGAAACAACAGACTGTGAAGAAACTAAATTGGGAGGGGGACAACGAGAGGCATCAATAGGCGGAATGTCATTGCAGCGATCTTGTTGCCTTTCAAAACTTTTAGGAAGAGGAGATCTAGATTTGGATCGATGTTTATCATGGGAAAACCTATCTCTGTCACCTCTATTCCGGTAATCCTGATCCCGACTGGAATGATAGCTAGGGTTGTATTCACGACCACTACCTTGGCGTTATGGGCCTAAACAAGAACCAAGAATCTGGCGTGATATTTCCTGTAGAGACTGAAACACGTGCTTCTTCCTCACCATTGTTTCTGCAAAGAAAGTCAAAGAATGAATCAACTCTAAGTATTGAAGGACATGAGATAAGTGGAATGCAATATTGTAAAGTGCGAATGTGTGTGTCCTTGGTCCCCTCAACATACCAGTTATTGAAGCTTTACTAGAAGGAGTAACCTCTCCACTAGTGGTAGAAGGGATTCCAGCCCCAGCTCTGGAAGGAGATTTTGATCCATCGACGCTCATGTCAGTAAACTGAAATACATCAACGTCATCCAGTATCTGAAGATCAGATAATGCCTCAAATATTTTGTCCAAGTGCTCTGAAGGTTGAGAAGTGGACTGATCCAGAATAACCTGAGGAGTGATAGATTGATTGGGTTGTTTGAAGAAGCGACTCTTAGGGAACCTACAGACGAGTTTCTTCCTTTTTCCTTTTTTGAGAACAGGGGGCTGTGAGGTTTGCGAGGATCTGACCGCAGCCCCAATACTAGAACTTGCGTCATCGCCATTAGGGTCATCACCCTCATCTCATGCTGCGTCTTTATTTGTAGCTTCCTGAGCCCTCTCAATTGGGGGCATGACAGGATCAGCTTGATGGCCTTCATCATCATCCGCATCTTGATGATCAGTCACTATAACTCTACCAGTGATTGGTAGCCCTATGCTATGACCCTTTTCCATCAGACAGTAGGTAATAAGGCATTCATCGGTAAGGAGATTCTCAATGTCTCTATCTTCTGATGGAACCATTTTGAGCGCCAAGACCGCGTCTGTGTATTGTTTTCAATCGGGTCGTGGGTAAGAGCCTGCAAAAACCAGAAAAGTTTCTTAGTTTAGGATACAACCTAGATATAAGCACTCAAGAAATTAAGCAAGGAGTAATACTTACATCCTTCTAACCACCTTTTGGCAAAGCCGAATGGGCAGCGAATATAGAACCACTCGCTTTTGAAAGCACTCAACTTGCTCCAAGTACCAGTCAGGATCTGGCACTTCTTGGCTGACTCAAAAAATGTGAATGAAATGCTTCATTTTCATTGCTTGAAGGTGAAAAGAAATCAAATGTCTTCAGGAGTTGGAGGACAAAATATATACTCCATGAATGCCATGTAGGTACAGTTAACAAGGCATAGTCGTTTGGATGCAGTTGTGTCGGTGCTAACCTCATATGATATAACATCTCTTAAATAACTGAATTGAAGGGTGGGACACATCCTGCCCAACACATGAACTTGTTGCATGCATTGAACTCCTCAGGGGGCATATGAGTTCTGTCATTCCGAGTCGGGACTCGCACATTATCAAACACGATCCCATGTCTGGCATAGATTCTGCGAAGATAGGCTTCATTAATTTTCGAAGCCATAGAACCCCCAGATCTTCCAAATATATCGCATCCTCTAGGGTGTCGGGAGTAGGGTCTATCACTTCTGCTGGAAGGACAAGAACGACAGAGAAAAGGTCGAGTAATGGACATGAACTTTTCGGTTGTTCAGCTTGATGTCCAGGATAGAGCCTATCGAAAGTTGTTATGGAGCTCGATTCAACGCTTGTATTGTTATGCTGTGTAGACTGTCCAGAAGACACAACAGCTAAACGCTCTGAGCGTATGGTACCCATAACTATTAAACTCAATAGATAATCATTATTAGAAAAAATAACCCGTTTCCCCCGTGCAAAGTGTGCTAGTGCAGAGTGGTGCAGTGTCATGCAATGCAATGAAAATAGTTCAGAATTAAAGACTATGACTATGACGAGACTCCCACGTTCGATCAGAGTGACCATTATTGCTGACCGTCTTAACCGATTCGCTAAGTCACTGGCTAAGGATTCAGTCTAAGCATCAAGATTAGTTGTTGGCATGTTGAAGTTCGAACTGTGTGTTCATAAGTGGATGAGCTTCAAAAATTTGTCCAAGGCATAGGCAATAAATATAAATATGCAGAAGATTAGTCAAGTTTGTTCCACAGTTCGATTGTCATATACATCTGTATATGTAGTCCATTTCATATGCATGTCATGTACGTCCATTCAAGCATTCATGGCCGAAGTTCATCACTAAGTTCAAATTCAGGTTGAGGATTTTAAGTATGTTTATCAAAATTAAACCAACAACTGATCCAAAATTATGTTGCGATCGACCTATCTCAATGCGCATGACTGATCTACTTACTAGAGGCCAACTTCTAATAACCGATCGTTTCTATACGATCATTTCACAACCGTTCATTTTAGCAACTCCAATGATCTTTATCCTGTATTGATCATTGCGATCGATCCAACCTTTGACTCTGGTTCCATACTTCACTTCAATTCAAATCTCCAACCACCGATCCAAAAAACAATCGGTCAAAACTCTACCAGAAAATGATCGGTCCAATTTCTCTTCATTTTTTCAAGTACCAATCCATCAAAACAATCGGTCGAACTCCATTTCATTCCCATATGCTATATTTTTAGGTTAATGTGGACCGGCCATTTTACACTTTACTACATCAATTTTGTAACGATTGGTAACAGTCCACCTTTTAGAAATCCAGGAACGATTAGATAAAATCGATCTTCCACCCTCAACCACTAAAGCAAACAATTGGAACAAACACGATCGTTTCGATTGCTCCATCTCCATCTCCAAAAAATTGTCGTTGTTTTCCATTTCGAAACACAAACGCCGCTGCGACGCCATGACTCACTTCGACCAACTCAAGTCGACCCCAAATGTTTCATCATAGAAGTCAAAACGTACGAAAATTTTGAACCTACCTATGTATAAAAGTGGAAGACATAGGCGATGCATAGCATATTGGTGGATCTAAGGATGAGATCTGTAGGAGATGGCGGCGGTCATGGTTGATGTAGCAAGGAGTCGACCGGCTTATGAAGGTGGTTACGTGAGAAGTGTGGAGTTAGATCGGGGAGCTCGGTAGATCGATGATGAAGGAGAAGATGAAGTTGAGTTTTTCTCTTTTGGTTCGGATGGCAATGATGGAAAATAAATTGAAGAAATGAAAAATGATTAAGTGTTCCATATTTATACCTAAGAATGGATTTAACCAACAAAGCCCTTAATTCAATCAGATGGCCAAACCAAGAAACCATCGGATGTGATCATTCTATGATGGATGTATACCGATCCTTCCCCTTAGATCGCGGTGCAGTTGGATATTTCAACACAAATATGGATTATATATGATTCATGTGTAATGGATTTGGACAGATCCATTATTTTCTATAAAAATAAAGGAGAGGGGAGAACGATCGGACATGAGCCAATCTCAAACTAATTTGACCCGATCCATATTAAAAATGGATCAAGTACAACCCAAAAAATTATGATCGGGAGTCAGGGATGGATATGTATACGTGCAAGTGTACGTCCCAAAAAATTCGATTTCTCGAAATTGATAGAAATTGATTCTCACCTGGATTAATTAGAGGAAAATTTGACCAGTCAGCCGAGGCCTACTAACTCATTGAAATGAAAACTTAAATGATCACCATCAGGACGTGATCTTGAATTTATACTATTGGAAACCGACCAATCACTGTGTCAAACAGAAAGAGATACGACTCTTTAAGGAAAACAATTCATCAAGGGGATAACTACTGTTCAGAAAACTAGATAGATTCCTTTTCGACGGCACTAACTTACATCAATTCAAAGCACATCATGTTGAAACAAGATGTACTTTGGGAGGGTAAGTTTTACCCGACCTTTTTGCCCAAATATATCTGAATTGATTGGACAAGTTAGTCTCGACTATCATTAAGATCAACACATGTCAGATTAACGACCATGAACCCCAGAAGATCAGGCTCAGATGATTATATGAAGCAGCGGTGAAGTGAAAGTGGAAGATGAAATTAATAGAATGCTAGGAATATGAAAATAAACCATTTACTAAAAATGAATTGGGTACGATCCATATTCACCAATTATGAATCATACTGTATCGATATTATAGTTTACCCTAGTAGAAAACGATCGATATCTCAAAATATACAAGTCAACTATACATGAAACTTTAGGAACCTCAATATATTGAAGAGTGGAGCCCACCATATTGATCATATGCCAAAAGGGGCTCATAAAACAATTGTTGTCAATCGATATTGCAAGTGATATGGGACCCACAATTGATACTGGGATTTCCTCTGGATCTGGAGACTCTGCTGTCGAAATTTCAGGAAAATATTTCACTATCTTCCCCTATAAGTACAGACTTGATTGTCCATTTTTGGGATCTTTACGCTGTTGTTTCCTTGGTACTCCATTGTAACTACGGATCATACCCGATCCATCCCTCTGTACTCAGCAATTCAAGTGATTAATAAGTTATTTCTCCAAAGTGTACATAGGCTATCAACATCGAACCACTATAAATCATTGTGTTCTTGTTATTGATTTTGTTATTTAATTGCTTGTTTCCTCTATTTTCATTAGATTTTCTTCATTTATTTCTGTGCAAAATCTCTATTGGGTATTTATGCCAATTTTTTGTGCAAACATTAGGTTGGGATGCGAGGTTAGTAGAGTTACACAACAGAAGTCTGCCCTTCACTTTGAGGCTACCAGCAGTTGTGTACACGTTCTATTGTTGTGGGAAATTTTTAACCATAGGACCCGTAGAATAATTTATTAGGCCTAGAAGATTAGGATGCGAGGTCAATAAAGTGACATAATGGAAGTATACCCTTCACTCAGAGGCTACCAGCAGTTGTGTACACTTATTACTGATGTGGGACATCACCAATCATAAGACCCGTAGGAAACGATTATGGAAATAATAGGATCTTCTTAGGGATTAGAGCTATTAAGTGGTTGTTTGAGGGCCCACCTCTTTCCTAATTAAAAAGTATTAAATGGTCTGAATTATCGATTAGAAGTGGTAGTGGATATCTCAGGAAGGGTCCATTTTGGGTTTGAGGTATTAAGTGACTGATATAGGGTCTTCCTCTCTCCTATAAAGAAGTATTAAGTGTCCCAGTGAGATTTCAAGCGATGTCAACTTGATAGTACTAGTGAGGGCCGCCTTAGGGATTAGGTATTAAATGACAAAAACCTACCTAGAATATAGGTATTAAATGGTCCGGGATCTGTCTAGTCCTTATTAATAAGGTATTGAGTGGCTTGGGTACTATCTCTTACATGGCTAAGACTGTAATAACGAAAGATGCATTAATAGTATGGCTATTATGTATTATAAAGCCATAAATAGTGGTCAAAGGTCTCTATAGCTAGGACCAATAGATCCATGATGACGATGCTAGGAGCCCGCTTCATATTTGCAAGTATTAAATGGTTGATAGACTTGCGTCAGTATTTTTTACCTTAGGAAGGGTAGGTAGGTGAATCATGCTAGGTAGGATTATCGTGTGTGCAATATTAGGTTAATTTGATTAACCTTAAAATAGTAGACATAATAATTAAATGGAAACCAATCAGTATATTATGTTATGGATAGTATATAGATTTTCCAATCACCAGAACGTTGTTTTAACCCCCTCCTTATTACAACCCACATGATAGATTTAGAGGAACAAATCACTGAAGCAGGATGTAATTGGTTATTGGTGAAATCTTTTTACCTCTTATGCTTTGTACTGGTGTGGTGAATCCAAGGAATACAATTAATTCTGAGGTAGTATCCATAGTCAGTATTTATATCATATTACTATGAGTTTATATTTTATCAATCTTTGGTATGCTTATGTTCATTTTCAAATACCAAATCCAACGATCCATGCCCTGATGGACTTGGATTTTTATTTTTGTCGAAATTTGGGCCTAGTAAAGTGCGGGTTGTTACAATTTATTTGAGTTTATATGAAATAAACTACATGCTTGCTAACTTGTGATTTATGTGTAAATGGCTACCATGAGAACATGTTTATATGTTAGTGACAACTTTATTTTGTTCACTTATGTATTTTGATCAGTTACATTATTAACCATGTAAATTGTTGATATGTCCACCCGTATGAAATCACCAAATATGTATGACATTGGGATTAGGAAGTAATAACCATTAGCGCTGTTCCTTTTTAGGGTATGGTTAAACTAAACTCTCCTGTGAGAAGAATTAACTCCAAGAGATCGGGTAGATCAGCTTATCTTAGGATGCTCGAAAATGGTGTGTTTAATGTCTAAAAAACTAGATTTAAGTTATGTGGACTAATGTTGGGGTAGAGCCTCGCATTGTAGTTGACTAAGCCTCTTGGTTATTATGGTCAACAATTCTAATGCATGGGTATTTTCCATTGAGGCTAAAAATTTATGTAAGCATTTGGGAATTGAGTGGGAACACTCACTATAATTTTCTTCTGTTATGGAGATATCATGGTATCCTTATAGGAATAGAAGTCGTTATTATTTACCTTCTATCATGGGAGTATTTTTGTACTCTTATGGGAACAAAAGCCATTGGATTTTTTGGTTTTGGCCCGAGTTGGCTAGGTTTTTAGTTAGCCTGATGAAAGTAATAGGTTTATATGAATCCTGGAGAAACTATATTGATGTATTAACACTTTATAGGATAGATAGATGTAAGGAATGCGTAACCCATAAATCCTATTGTATATGGCTTATTCAACTTTGACCCATTATGTATGATGTTTATGTTATGTTCTAACCATTGTGTTACAGGTGGATGAGATGAGCATAGTGCATTAAGCCTATTTTGTCCTATGTAATGAATGTTATGGTTGATAATTGATTGTAAGATATTAGTGAGGGGAAAACCCTATTTTACTCAACGGTCTGGTCTCGCTGATTTGGATGGACTAATGTTATTTTCACGAGACTTTTTGTTTGACCAAATTTTTTTGATTTTCCCTTAAACTTGCGGTACTCACTTGAGTAGGCTGAAAGTAGAGGTTTAGATGAATAAAACTTCTAGAGATGTGCATGAGGCAAGCTAATACTAGGTTTTGTTTATCCTCTCCGTGCAATATAACTGCTTATGTTTGTATGTAAAGACGGGTTTTGTAAACATCAGTGGTTATGACTTTTATAACTCAAGAGGAATCATCATATGTCGCTATTGAAATTATTATATATAATTATTATACTTTATCCAAATGATGTAATCGTGGGGTTAAGTAATAAATATTTGATAAATGAATGAAAAGTGTTCTATGAATTTTTTTTGAAATCTTATACTCTTGATGTTAATGATACAATAACCAACTCATTTTGTCACTGGAAAATAACACTAATTGTGATTGAAACAACATTAATGTCAATTTTTGGGTTTCAAAATGGGGGATAAAACAATTTTTGTACCATTTACGTGAGATGAGGTGTTGATTGAACTTTTATCGATGTTGATTATTTAGCCATTTGTCTTTTCATAAGCTTAATGAAATTTAATCAGACTACAGATGGTTCTAATGTCACCATTTGTAAAGATTAATGTCATAAATTGAGTGTGATGAATGGGGGGAGATATGAAAGGCAGTGAGTAGTAATCGATAACCCCACTCTTAATGAAATTGTGAATTCCAACTGGAGTGCTTCGGTTTTAAAGAACACAAAGAGTCAGGGATAGAGGATTACCCTAACAAACACCATGACCAGCTTTGATGAAGTCTTTGAGTACTCCATTATCAGGATGGAGTACCAATAGTTGGTCATAAGCCTCCAAACCATATCTATAAAAGTTCCAGAGATGCCAAACCCTCGAAGGACTCACATGATGAAGAACCCTAATATGTAGTCATGAGCATTGTCCATATTTAGTTTTATGACAATGTTACCCCTCAGTTTTGTGATTGATTTTGAAAATAAGTCCCTAGGCCAAAAGAATGTCAAAAATAAGCCTGCCTTTGATGAAGCAGGGTTGAGACAAGGAGATAAGGAATGACATAATTCTATTAGCCAGGGTTTGGAAATGATTTTGTTAGAAAAATTACAGAGGCTAATAGGCCTAAGATCGGAGCATGTCCTCAGATTCTCCATTTTCGGAATAAGGATGAGGTTGGTTGCATACCAACTTTATGGGACTAGATCACTAATGAAAAAGGCTTACATGGTGAGATTAGGATCAGAGCAGATAATATCCTAACATGTATGGAAGAAGAATCCATTGAATCAGTCTGGGATGGGCACACTATTTTGGCTAAGGGAAAATTATCAATGAATAGATCTCTTTACTTGTATGACTTAGATGTCTCGTATTTCTCGAAAAAGTGATTCGATTGATGGAATTAGGTAACTACCCTAATTTTCATGGTCGATCAAACGGAGAATAAAATTCTATTTTTAGTTTCCTCAATAATGTAGGAAATATGGTTAAATATGGTCTATAGAATAGGAAAATTGGGACCTTAGAAGGTCACGAAAGTGGGATGAGACAATCATCTCAATCTCAAAGTCAGCATTCGTTCAGGTCCCATCAGCCTTTTTGATTTTATAAAGGGTGAGTTTATCTTTATTTTTAGCGGCTATGGAGTGCTAGAACTTGATTTTATGCATCCAAGGATAGTCCATTTGATGCAAGCTTTTAGTTTCTAGAATTTCTCCTTGATTTGGAGTTCACGCTTATAATTTCTTTAGCTTCGGTCCACTCCTCTTGGTGGATCTTTTTCATAAATGGCCTCTTTAACATACTTTTCCATGTTCATGACATAATCAAAGATGTTATAGAAAACTTCTTTCTTTCATGTTCTCGAGGAATTTTTAACTTTCTTCGGTTTAGGGGAAAAAATTTTCATAATATTTCTATAAGAGCGTTTGGTCCAGGCTTTCTTGACCATGTCATGGAAAGAATGGTGTGATGTCCACATGTTATGAAATCGGAAAATTTTGGTAGAAGTA
Source organism: Allium fistulosum (assembly GCA_030737815.1). Classification (NCBI taxonomy): domain Eukaryota; kingdom Viridiplantae; phylum Streptophyta; class Magnoliopsida; order Asparagales; family Amaryllidaceae; genus Allium; species Allium fistulosum. The sequence continues at coordinate 297,904,135 of CM060908.1, read as the reverse complement.
TTTAAAGTAGAAGTAAGATGGAGGATCATGGGTGCAAGATATAAATTAGTGGGATGCAAGTGATAAATCATTGCGGGTGAGGGGCTGTTAAACATGCTACTATTCACAAAAACATGGTTGAGCCTAGTTGAGATATGGTCTTCCTCATCCCTATTGTTACAGCCGGTGAAACAGGAGCCACAAAAAGGAATTTTGTGAAGCCTCACGGAAAGAATCATGGAATTAAATTCATTATGATTAGAGGATAGTCCCCAATGCTTTTTCATCATCATGGGCGATGATGTTAAAATCTCCCAATAACCCAATAAGGAAAGCGAAGTGAAGCTAGGTGATTAATGTCTGTCTAACGATTCCTTCTCGGCGGCATTACACTTAGCATAGACACATGTAAACAACTAAGATAGAGCATTAGGTAAGATTTTGAGAGAGAAAGAGAGGGTTTGATTTGAGTCTAGGATAAGAAATGCTTCAAGATCATATTTCAAAAATATCCAAACTTTTCCATTGCAATTGGAAAGGCCATGACTGAATTTAAGTTTTGTGATCAAGTAAGGAAGGTTGTGAGCATCGATAAGAGGTTCTTGAATAGTGATAAAACTAATTTGGTGGAGATATATTTGCATCTACAAATGGAGGGTTTGTTACCAATCCCTATAATATTCTAAAATCAAATATTAATCATGATGTAATCAAAGCGGAGCTAGAAGATTTTGGTAGTTTAGATAATGCCTAACAATTTTTATGCTTGAAGATAGGAACACTATTTTTGGCATTTTAGCACTTAGTTTTACTAGTTCTAGGAATTCACAAAGAAGCTTCCTTGGGTTTGAAGTAACAGATATGTCACGGGGATAGTTTGGTTCATTGGAAACATGATAACCCAGGACTGAACAGCCAAAAACCGATTATACATTGCAACAGGAGGCACAAGGGGAAATTTCATTTTTGGAAAGGACTGGGCCAGGTAGTGAGATAATGGATATTTGGGTGGGATATCTAGCAAGGTGTTTTAGCTTGGCTGTGCTGACATATGAGTGCATATTGTGCTAATGGGGTGAAGTGGGTGCTGCGATGTGCATGTGTGTATCGGTGGATGATGTGTGCATTTCAAACTCTTAGAACATAAAAGTAGAAGAATTGAGAAGCTTAGCTAGTTCGTTTTCTTAGTCGAATAAGTGCACGACTAGGTTGCCGACTAGTGCATTGCCACTGACCATGTTACCACATGATTTGCAGGATCTGAACAATGATACCACGGTGCCAACATCAGCCAAGCCTTTAGGAAAATCTTTGAACACTCACGAAGAAGTTAATTTGTAATACCCCAAAATTTTATGAAAAATCATTTTTATAAAATGATTTAATTTTTGAAATATTTAGATTTAAATATGGTGAAATTTTTGGAATAAATAGTGTGCAAGTATATGTGTGCACATGTACATTGAAAATAGCACAAGGAAGAGATTTAAAAATCTCTGAAATATATATATATGTATATATATATATATAGGAAAGTAAATTCCTTATTTAAAGCATTGGATTGTAATTTAAGCATAAAGTTAAAAATGAAGTATATGCTTAAATGTATTTTCTGTGAAACAAGGGGAGATTAAATAAATAAATATTTTTATTTATGTTTTCACTTGTATATTCTGTGAGCAGAAAAATGTCAAGCTAAGCAAAAGAGTAACATTAAATAGGTATAAAGCATAAAACAGGTATGTATGTTATGTATAGACAGGAATAGAAAGAAGGGGGATTTCCAAAAAAAAATGAGCAAATGAATAAATATAAAAATATGGTAGTCACACTTTTAACATGACTAGGTGAGTGGCCATTTTTCTGAAAAAGTAAAGGGAAGAAAATACTACCTTCAACTAATTATTATGGCCGGGGTATTAAGGAGGAAAATGAATGAAAAATGCATGAAGATGGTTAGGTCAGAAATGGAATTTTGTTTTAACAAAACCCTAGTGGAAAAATGCATATAAATAGGCAGTTTCAGCCAGTAAAATTATCTTTACCCCGAGCTGCACAAAAATAAGAAAGGAAGAAAAATATTGGAAGGAAGGAGAAAACACTCATACAAGGATTTTTCTGGATTAATAAGAAGAAATATTTAGGTGAGTAACCTCACTGAGTTCATGGCATTAAGACCTGAGATGAGGCAGCCACTTTTTATATTGCCATTTATATATTGCTGGTTTTGATGTATATGATTTCATCAATGCTTTTTGGATGTCTTATTTTAAATCTGATATGATTTAATATGGATGATTTTGGTGATCTTTGATTTGCTGAGACATTTGTCTTTGGATGTGTATCATACTGTTTTATTTTTACTCAAAAATGTTAAAGTCCAGAATCTTAAAATTATATAGAGAATACTCTCAACTGTTATAGATCTATGGCATGGAAACTTTACAAAAAAAAATGTTGGGAGCTGCATTATACTTGGTATAAGTGCTGAGGCTTGAGAAGAAAAATGTTAAGGGTGCAATAGAAATTTTCTAAGTGCTGAGCCCTTAATCAAATCAAAAAAAAAGAGAGAAGAAACTCACAAGCTAAAATTATGATTGAACCAGATCCTGAATCTGAATCAATCATAAAGGCTTGCAGGTCAATATAATAAGAACATGCCATGCCTCTTTTACAGTTGAAAATATTCTCATATCTTACTGAGATCAAGACATATTGACCCCATTTAGGAAATAACTGTCTGCTTATTTCTGAGGAGAATTATGCTAGGAAAGATTATGGATGTTTCCATGCTTGCAGTGACATGTTCACTTAGCATATTTGATGATAGGATTTAAGTCAATACACTAGTAAATAAACTAGGGAAGGGAAGGCCAAGAAGGCTGCTGGAATGCTTGTCATATTTGAAGTATGCAAGTTGGCACATGGTTTGTTTAAGCCCTGAGATCTTTGTGCAATGATGTGAATTAGTTCATTGCAATGTGTCCCTGTGATTCCTTAATAGCAGATGAGGCAGGAATTTAAATTGAATTATGCAACCTGTAAATGAAGAAATAGGAATATGGATATTTCTTAGGTTGAATGGTATGGAACCAAGATGGTTCCAGTGAATGCAAATGTTGCAAATAGATAATTATGTTTGCATGATTATGTATGCAAGTGTAAGAATGATAAATGAATATATCATACCTGAATCAACTTAATTATACTATGTTAAAGTAATTGATTGCAGGAATTTGCTTAAATAACTAGTTGGTGCTCTTATATTCTCTATTGCTTAATATCATGAATGTATTGATGTTACTCATACCAGATCTTAGATCTGACCCTTGTTTGCTCATGGCATATGGGGTGTCTCATTTTAAAATGAGGCAGCCACTTATGCTCTTTCAGGGAACGCAGGCACTAAGTAAAAATGAAGTTATGGCTATTATGGAGGAGTGAATGAACATGCTAGCTAGTTTCAATAAGAGCTTAAATTGATTATATCTGCATGTATTCAGGAAGAATTATGTTTCTAAGATTTCCAGTCATGTAATGAATATTCTATGGTTAGTGATCAAGTTGCTCTTATGTTCTGTAAAGTGTCAGATTAAATTAGTTGTTCTGTCGAAATTGTTGTGTGTTAAGGTTTGATTTGTTTTTGAAGTAGTGTCTGAAACATAAACAAGAAAAATATGCTCAAGCATTAGCTATAAAAAAATCTGGTAAGAAATATACAATTATGTGAGCAATTTCCTTGCAATTATATTATGTATTGGACAATCTTAAGTATTTTAAAAACACTGAGTTTTGGAGTAAATTTAGAATTTACCTTGAAAAATACCTTTAAGTATCTAATTGTTTTTCCTCTGAATTATGTCTACAAATGGTTCAAGTCTACTTTTTAAATTGTTTTAAGAGAGGTAATTGTATGGGAAGGCTTCAGGTATGATGCAAATGACTGGCATTTCAATTGCCATGATCAGATACCTGGCATGACATTAGGCACATGAGTTAACCAGCTTCAAATAAGTGAAGTTTAGGTAGATTCTGGTTTGTAAAATGCAAATAAAAGAATGGTCAGATTAACCATATGGTTAGACCATAGGTCAGGCAAATTGTTCACTTCAAATCAATGAAGCAAGGAACCATTTGAACCCAGTTTTCTGGAAAATGAGCAAAGATATTGACATGTACATGTATATCTGTGTACATGTTGATATTTGGGCAAAAATATAAACATAAATTCCTAGAACAGTTGTAGGAATGGGTTTCAAAAATAATAAAGCAAGAAATATTGTTTTGTATGTTAGATTATAGGCAAAAATTAAGTATATGTGTGCAGATATAGGTAGATATCAGATTTCAAACCATACAGGAGAAAAATAAAAAGAAAAAAAAGAAAAAAGAAAAATTGGGTTTGAACCGACCAGCATAGCACTCGAACTCGTGACCTCTCATGTGTAAGTTAGGCGCGTTTCCATTACGCCTAGATGTTGCTTGTGTTCACTTATGATCCACTTTCTTTTAGCCAGAGTTTGATACTATACGGACTTTAACACAATCATCCATATTAAAAGCTTGCTTTCCACTGATTATTACTTGATCATTTCTTAATTAGAATAACAGACTAAAGTACATGTTTCCAGTGGATTCTATGGTCAAAAATCAGGATACAATAATTAATCTTTTATCAGGGAATTATCACATTTTAATAGATTTAAAAGGATTTCTACTTACATATTATCATGCTCTGATTCTAGTAGAATATAACATAGATATCTTCATATATGTATGTTAGGAATGATTTAGATTTAAAACAATATTTTTATATTGTGAAAGATCCTGGATATATTTTGTTTATTGGAGAAAGAAAATGACCCTGGGAAATATATTTGTAATGAATGATATATCTATATATCATCCCTTAACAAAAAAAAAATCCTTATGAAATTAGGGTGGAAATAGGAGGGTCATTTCAGTTGGTATCAAAGCACTTGGTTGCATTGATTGTTAAGTATTATAGAAATGTATTATGTCTGTTTGTTTTGGATGAAATAATTTAGATAAGAAAACAGAAATTACAGAAGTACTCATAATATACTAATACCATTTGCCCAGAATTTAGTTAGCAGACCATGGTAGGAAGAGGATCTCATCACAATGCAGGACCCAGTGCACCTCAAATGCTTGATATGCAAGAATTTGTGAGGGTTTTAAGAGATGGAATTGGGCATAGGCCTGAGAACCCACATGAAGAGCTTTCAAAACTACTGAAGACTTATTCCAATTTGGGAGGCAGGAGTTTTGAAGGAACTGAGAGTGTGATGGAAATTCAAGCATGGTTGAGAACACTTGATAGGATTTTCAATGACATGCAGTTGGATGACCAAAGGAAGAGGCAAGTAGCTTCTAGACAACTGAAAGGGGTAGCTTTAAGCTGGTGGGAGGTGATCATAGCTGGAAGAAATGAAAATGAAATCACTTGGAATCAGTTCAAGGAGATGTTGGAGGCAAGATTTGTACCAGCATCAGCCAAGACCACTTTGCTTGAAGAATTTATCAAACTTAGGCAGGGAACTTTGAATGTCACTGAATACACTCAAAAGTTTGAGGGGCTATCTAATTATGGAGCAATGCTAGTGGCAGATGAAGCATCCAAAAATGATAGGTATATAAAAGGACTGAACCCAGGACTTAGCAGAGCTATGCTACCATATGCAGATAGAACATTTGATCAAGTAATTGATCTGGCCTTGAAACTGGAACAACATGACAAAGAAAGAGAGAAATATAGGAATTTTAAGAGCAACAACAAGAAGGATAAGGGAAGATATCACCCTTATGATAAAAAGAAGGAGGAGGCAGACAACAGGAAGAGTAAAGATACAAAAGCCAATGATACTAAGAAGAAATTGGTTTGCCATCATTGTGGAAAAGAAGGACACATCAAACCAAGGTGCCCAGAGTTAAAAGGAGGAGCCTTCAAATGCTACCTATGTGGGAAAGAGGGGCATATGAGGAGGAACTGTCCTGAGAATAAACAGCAAGGGAAATTGGCAACTTTGGAAGGTAAAGGCAAATCTGCAGTGAAAATTGATGCTGAAAATCATGGCCAAGTGGAAGGTACATTACTCATTTGTGCCATACCCATACCAGTAGTATATGATACTGGAGCAACACACTCTTTGATTTCCTATGAATTAGTTAAAGTGTTAAAATTAAACTGCATATTGGTTGAAACCCCATTGCTTGTACAAAGTCCCCTAGGGAGTTCTAGTGTTTTGAACATGAATTGTGTGGATGTGGAGTTAAACATAGGAGGAAATATTTTTATTTCCAATTTATATGTTTTAAATTACCCAAATATAGGAGTTATATTGGGGGTAGATTGGTTAAGGCAATTTAAAGCCATAATTAATTTAGACTCATCCACCATATCATTGCAAAATTCTAGAGGCCAGAGGATCACAGTTCTATGTGAAGTAGCTAAGGAAGGGAAATTGTATCATTTAGTTGACTTAGAAAAAGATCTGAGTGAACTAATCATTGAAGAAATTCCCATAGTTAATGAATACTTGGATGTGTTTGGGGAAGTTAAGGGTGTTCCACACCACAGACCAGTTGAGTTCCAAATTAATCTCATTCCAGGAGCAAGTCCAATAATCAAGAAACCTTATAGAATGGGGCCAAGTGAACTGAAAGAATTGAAAAATTAGTTGGAAGAATTAGAAGGCAAGGGATTTATAAGGCCAAGCAATTCCTGCTGGGGTTCTCCAGTAGTGTTTGTAAGAAAACATGATGGTACCTTGAGAATGTGCATAGATTACAGGGAACTAAATAAAGTAACCATCAAGAATAAATACCCATTGCCTAGAATAGATGATCTCTTTGACCAACTCATTGAAGCTAAAATATTTTCTAGATTAGACTTAGCATCAGGATTCCATCAAATGAAGGTTGAAGACTCAAGTGTTAAGTATACTGCATTTAACACAAGATATGGCTTATATGAATTTTTTGTTATGCCATTTGGTTTGACAAATGCTCCTTCATATTTTGTTGATTTGATGAATAGAATATTTAGAGATTATTTAGACAAGTTTGTACTGATTTTTATTGATGACATTTTGATTTATTCTAAGACAGTGGAAGAGCATAAAAATCATTTGCATTTAGTTTTGTCAAGACTAAGGGAAAATGATTTAAAGGCAAAATTTTCAAAATGTGCATTTTGGAAAGAAGAAGTGCATTTTCTTGGGCATGTTATCTCTGCCAAAGGAATATCAGTAAACCCTAATAAGGTAGTGGCAATCCAAGCATGGAAAAGGCCTAGTACCATCAGTGAGATTAGATCATTTATGGGGATGGCAGGATATTATAGGAGATTTATAAAAGATTTCTCAAAAATTTCATCACCACTTACCAATTTAACTAGAAAGAACCAAGCCTTTGTATGGACAGAAAAATGTGAGCAAGCTTTTATCAAAATAAAAGAAGCCCTGATTAATGCACCAGTATTGAGAGTGCCAGAAGGAAATGAAAATTTGGTTGTGTACACTGATGCAAGTGGCTCTGGGTTAGGGGCTGTGTTGATGCAGCAAGACCAGGTGGTAGCCTATGCATCTAGGCAATTAAAGCCACATGAAACCAGATATGCAACCCATGATCTTGAACTAGCAGCAGTTGTGTATGCTTTGAAACTTTGGAGACATTATTTGTTAGGTGCCAAATTCATTTTGTACACTGATCATAAGGCACTGAAATATTTATTCTCACAAAAAGATTTGAATATGAGGCAACATAGATGGGTAGAGTTCGTAGCTGCCTATGATCTAGATATACTGTATACACCAGGCAAGGCAAATAAAGTTGCAGATGCCTTGAGTAGACAACATGCCAAAGTAGCCATGTTGATGATGGAAGAATTTAAGGATTTGTCTATACTTACTGATTTGGAAATTGAGGAAAACAGTGGGGTACAAATGATGCCCATTGAAGAAGATGAAGGTAAAGGAAAATTAAGTATGATATCTCTGCAATCAGATTTACTTCTTAAGATTGGGAAAATGCAGGAACAAGACCTAAACATGGTGGAAAAGAAAATGCTCATATCAAAAGGGGAGGAAGTAATAAATTATCAAGTTGATAAAATTGGTTATTTAAGGAATAAAAATAGGATATGTGTTCCAGAAAATATAGAATTGAAGGAGGAAATATTAAATGAGTACCATAGGAGTAAGTACTCCATACACCCAAGTAGCACCAAGATGTATCAAAATTTGAAAAGAAATCTTTGGTGGAAGGGGATGAAGTCAGATGTGGCCAGATATGTTGCAAGGTGCATGACTTGCCAACAAGTCAAGGCAGAGACACAAAGGCCATCAGGACTATTGCAACCCCTTAGTATACCACAGTGGAAGTGGGAGGATATATCTATGGATTTCATAGATGGTCTGCCTAGATCTAGGAAGGGAAACACAAGTATATGGGTAATAGTGGATAGGCTAACTAAGGTAGCACATTTTATCCCAGTTAGAGCAGAAAGAAATGCTCCAAAATTGGCTCAAATATTCATGAAAGAGGTAGTAAGGTTGCATGGCATACCCAAAACCGTTGTGAGTGATAGGGATACCATCTTCACCTCAAGATTTTGGAAAAGTTTTCAAGAGGCCATGGGGAGTGAATTGTGCTTAAGTACTGCCTACCATCCACAATCAGATGGTCAAACTGAGGTGGTGAACAAAGTCTTAGAGGATTTGTTGAGAGCATGTACACTGGACTTTGGAGGCAACTGGGAAGACCACCTCCATCTAGCTGAATTCACATACAATAACAGTTACCAAAGCACCATAGGGATGGCACCATTTGAAGCCTTATATGGCAAGCCATGTTTATCACCTATATGCTGGGTAGAGACTGGAGAAAGGGCTGTTCTAGGACCTGAATATGTTAAAAAAACTACAGAGAAAATTGGGTTAATAAGAAAAAGAATAGCAGCAGCTCAAGATAGGCAAAAGAAATTTGCAGATAGGAAGAGAAAGCAAGTGGAATATGAAGTGGGAGACTTTGTTTCATCAAGATTTCACCTATGAAGAAAGTCTTGAGATTTGGCAAGCAAGGTAAGCTCACACCAAGGTACGTTGGACCCTATAAAATTCTGGAAAGAATTGGTTCATTGGCTTACAAATTAGAATTACCAGAGGAAATGAAAGCAATGCATAATGTTTTTCATGTGTCCCAACTTAGAAGATGGGTACATGATAAATAAGACATTTTGGAAGAGCCTACCAAAATTCAAATAAATCCTGACTTGGTTTATGAAAAAGAGCCAGTGGGGATTATAGCCAAGGAAGAAAAGAAATTAAGGAGCAAAACCTTGAAACTAGTTAAGATCCAGTGGAGTAGTGATCCTAATGACTGCACATGGGAGTTAGAGGATAAGATTAGAATGGATTATCCTAAGCTTTTTGCAAATTAAAAGGTAATTTTTTTTTTCTGGAAAATTTTTGTTATGCATGGTTGATATGGTTGAATTTGTTTGCTTATGCATGTGTTTGATAAGTTTTCAGAAAAGAAAATGATGCTTGTTATAAATGTTAGAAAAATTGTGAGGACACAATTCCTAAAAGGAGGGGTGAATGTAATACCCCAAAATTTTATGAAAAATCATTTTTATAAAATGATTTAATTTTTGAAATATTTAGATTTAAATATGGTGAAATTTTTGGAATAAATAGTGTGCAAGTATATGTGTGCACATGTACATTGAAAATAGCACAAGGAAGAGATTTAAAAATCTCTGAAATATATATATATATGTGTATATATATATATATAGGAAAGTAAATTCCTTATTTAAAGCATTGGATTGTAATTTAAGCATAAAGTTAAAAATGAAGTATATGCTTAAATGTATTTTCTGTGAAACAAGGGGAGATTAAATAAATAAATATTTTTATTTATGTTTTCACTTGTATATTCTGTGAGCAGAAAAATGTCAAGCTAAGCAAAAGAGTAACATTAAATAGGTATAAAGCATAAAACAGGTATGTATGTTATGTATAGACAGGAATAGAAAGAAGGGGGATTTCCAAAAAAAAAATGAGCAAATGAATAAATATAAAAATATGGTAGTCACACTTTTAACATGACTAGGTGAGTGGCCATTTTTCTGAAAAAGTAAAGGGAAGAAAATACTACCTTCAACTAATTATTATGGCCGGGGTATTAAGGAGGAAAATGAATGAAAAATGCATGAAGATGGTTAGGTCAGAAATGGAATTTTGTTTTAACAAAACCCTAGTGGAAAAATGCATATAAATAGGCAGTTTCAGCCAGTAAAATTATCTTTACCCCGAGCTGCACAAAAATAAGAAAGGAAGAAAAATATTGGAAGGAAGGAGAAAACACTCATACAAGGATTTTTCTGGATTAATAAGAAGAAATATTTAGGTGAGTAACCTCACTGAGTTCATGGCATTAAGACTTGAGATGAGGCAGCCACTTTTTATATTGCCATTTATATATTGCTGGTTTTGATGTATATGATTTCATCAATGCTTTTTGGATGTCTTATTTTAAATCTGATATGATTTAATATGGATGATTTTGGTGATCTTTGATTTGCTAAGACATTTGTCTTTGGATGTGTATCATACTGTTTTATTTTTACTCAAAAATGTTAAAGTCCAGAATCTTAAAATTATATAGAGAATACTCTCAACTGTTATAGATCTATGGCATGGAAACTTTACAAAAAAAAATGTTGGGAGCTGCATTATACTTGGTATAAGTGCTGAGGCTTGAGAAGAAAAATGTTAAGGGTGCAATAGAAATTTTCTAAGTGCTGAGCCCTTAATCAAATCAAAAAAAAAAGAGAGAAGAAACTCACAAGCTAAAATTATGATTGAACCAGATCCTGAATCTGAATCAATCATAAAGGCTTGCAGGTCAATATAATAAGAACATGCCATGCCTCTTTTACAGTTGAAAATATTCTCATATCTTACTAAGATCAAGACATATTGACCCCATTTAGGAAATAACTGTCTGCTTATTTCTGAGGAGAATTATGCTAGGAAAGATTATGGATGTTTCCATGCTTGCAGTGACATGTTCACTTAGCATATTTGATGATAGGATTTAAGTCAATACACTAGTAAATAAACTAGGGAAGGGAAGGCCAAGAAGGCTGCTGGAATGCTTGTCATATTTGAAGTATGCAAGTTGGCACATGGTTTGTTTAAGCCCTGAGATCTTTGTGCAATGATGTGAATTAGTTCATTGCAATGTGTCCCTGTGATTCCTTAATAGCAGATGAGGCAGGAATTTAAATTGAATTATGCAACCTGTAAATGAAGAAATAGGAATATGGATATTTCTTAGGTTGAATGGTATGGAACCAAGATGGTTCCAGTGAATGCAAATGTTGCAAATAGATAATTATGTTTGCATGATTATGTATGCAAGTGTAAGAATGATAAATGAATATATCATACCTGAATCAACTTAATTATACTATGTTAAAGTAATTGATTGCAGGAATTTGCTTAAATAACTAGTTGGTGCTCTTATATTCTCTATTGCTTAATATCATGAATGTATTGATGTTACTCATACCAGATCTTAGATCTGACCCTTGTTTGCTCATGGCATATGGGGTGTCTCATTTTAAAATGAGGCAGCCACTTATGCTCTTTCAGGGAACGCAGGCACTAAGTAAAAATGAAGTTATGGCTATTATGGAGGAGTGAATGAACATGCTAGCTAGTTTCAATAAGAGCTTAAATTGATTATATCTGCATGTATTCAGGAAGAATTATGTTTCTAAGATTTCCAGTCATGTAATGAATATTCTATGGTTAGTGATCAAGTTGCTCTTATGTTCTGTAAAGTGTCAGATTAAATTAGTTGTTCTGTCGAAATTGTTGTGTGTTAAGGTTTGATTTGTTTTTGAAGTAGTGTCTGAAACATAAACAAGAAAAATATGCTCAAGCATTAGCTATAAAAAAATCTGGTAAGAAATATACAATTATGTGAGCAATTTCCTTGCAATTATATTATGTATTGGACAATCTTAAGTATTTTAAAAACACTGAGTTTTGGAGTAAATTTAGAATTTACCTTGAAAAATACCTTTAAGTATCTAATTGTTTTTCCTCTGAACTATGTCTACAAATGGTTCAAGTCTACTTTTTAAATTGTTTTAAGAGAGGTAATTGTATGGGAAGGCTTCAGGTATGATGCAAATGACTGGCATTTCAATTGCCATGATCAGATACCTGGCATGACATTAGGCACATGAGTTAACCAGCTTCAAATAAGTGAAGTTTAGGTAGATTCTGGTTTGTAAAATGCAAATAAAAGAATGGTTAGATTAACCATATGGTTAGACTATAGGTCAGGAAAATTGTTCACTTCAAATCAATGAAGCAAGGAACCATTTGAACCCAGTTTTCTGGAAAATGAGCAAAGATATTGACATGTACATGTATATCTGTGTACATGTTGATATTTGGGCAAAAATATAAACATAAATTCCTAGAACAGTTGTAGGAATGGGTTTCAAAAATAATAAAGCAAGAAATATTGTTTTGTATGTTAGATTATAGGCAAAAATTAAGTATATATGTGCAGATATAGGTAGATATCAGATTTCAAACCATACAGGAGAAAAATAAAAAGAAAAAAAAGAAAAAACAAAAATTGGGTTTGAACCGACCAGCATAGCACTCGAACTCGTGACCTCTCATGTGTAAGTTAGGCGCGTTTCCATTACGCCTAGATGTTGCTTGTGTTCACTTATGATCCACTTTCTTTTAGCCAGAGTTTGATACTATACGGACTTTAACATAATCATCCATATTAAAAGCTTGCTTTCCACTGATTATTACTTGATCATTTCTTAATTAGAATAACAGACTAAAGTACATGTTTCCAGTGGATTCTATGGTCAAAAATCAGGATACAATAATTAATCTTTTATCAGGGAATTATCACATTTTAATAGATTTAAAAGGATTTCTACTTACATATTATCATGCTCTGATTCTAGTAGAATATAACATAGATATCTTCATATATGTATGTTAGGAATGATTTAGATTTAAAACAATATTTTTATATTGTGAAAGATCCTGGATATATTTTGTTTATTGGAGAAAGAAAATGACCCTGGGAAATATATTTGTAATGAATGATATATCTATATATCATCCCTTAACAAAAAAAAAATCCTTATGAAATTAGGGTGGAAATAGGAGGGTCATTTCATAATTATGGTCGTCGCTATCAAGCAAATCATTCTCATCATCACAGTAGTCGACAAGCCTTGAATGGAAATGGGATGAAACTCGGACTATAAAAATATAGGTTGTGGCATGGGCAGGGTCTAATTGGATTTCTAAAAAGGTACAGAGGGAGTTGTTTGTGATGATCGTCCTACACCTTCGGTGCCCTATAGACCTGAAAAGATCACTGCGGGGATACCTAGCCGATGTAGAACAGAAGGCAAGGGTTAAAGGAAATAAAATCCATCATAGAACTACAGAACATGTCATAGTGCACGGATAAAATATATAACAACATATATGTAAAACAGGCGAGACGGTGATACATCCAAATGAACATAGACAAGAATAACAGAGTGCATCGGGTTCACGGACTATATAAAAACTGAAATAAAGAGTTTATACATCCCATATCACCAAAACAAATATAAAACTGTCTCTAAAATACAAGTTCTTATAGAACTCCACAGTACTGCACAACGAAATATAAGAAATATAAGCTCTAAGTACAGATATATGAAAGCATAACCTCCTGCCCATACTCCGTTCAGCTCTATGCGCTATCCAAACCTGTTATCCCTAATCTACTCATTTAAGAGCACCAAAGGTAATAAGAAGCAAAGCATAAAACATCGAGTCAGACAACAGTTTGGTGTGAGCGATACATCATCTCAAAAATACTATAAAATCGTATGTAGTAAATATGGACATAAGGTATGTAAAACTATAGCTGACCTATTCCTACATCCAAAGAGTTAGCACATAACAATCTTTATATGCTAATCTATTATCAAAGTCATATAAATGTAATACAATCAAAGTACAATGTCCAGTGTCTAGGGATATAATCAAAAATACCAACATCGTGTGACACCCTATAGTGACAAACAACTAGGGCAAACATAGTATCCATCAAACAATCCTCACTATCACTCGTGTGCGTTGGGTATATAATAACTCGTATGGCACAATCGCAAACTAGGGACCCATCATTTTCCCGGCTTTATTAGTGCTCGAATCCATGCCACTTCTTAAGGCTAGGAACTAGGCCCACATCGCAAAAGCCTAGGGTAATATACTGTTGCAAGATCCGAATGCAATTGTAATCGAAGTGGACGTCCCCATACAACCTTCCTTTATGAGCACACTAGATGCCTCCAAGTTATCAGTGACCCCTTTGCACGTGTGTCCAAAATGGATCTCAACCGCTATTCCATCTTGGCTATCTCCACAGTAGGACACCATTGCAAATCCCAATCGCAAGTCCTTATCACTAGACTTGCCATCATGGATTGCCCACCATGACTACCATCGTTAAGTCGTTATCTTCGGAACGCCTCTAGACACTCATCGTAAGTCGTAGAGTCGTCATACTAAGTCTTGAAGTCATCCCGACATCAACCTTGAAGCACCATGTCATTGTTTCACTAGTCGTTACACAAAGTCCAAGGTCATCCTAAGTCGTCCTGGAGCCATCCGCCCTTACCCCAAATCAACTCGTCAAAGACCCCCAAACGCTACCTTGAAGTATGTCCACGCCATATCCAAAGTACATAGTAAAACTCCATGCTCCACCTCTACCGATCCATCCTATGACCGAACCTAGCTAGATGGAAACCAAGACACGCCTAGCCAAATGAACTTCCATGGTCAGACTTCCACTGCCGAATCGAGTTTTGTGTTCGGTCACCACTCCACCTTGCAATCGAACATACCACCTTGACCGGCCACCGAACCGCCCTTTCATCGAACAGATTCCCCTGCCCGGCCACCGAGCACCTATCACCATCGAACTGCCATAACGGTCCAGTCACTGAACCATCCAACCCACCAAACAACCAATCTTGTTCAGTCACTTCACTATCCATCCCATCGAACAGCTAAACCTATTTGGTCATCAAGCCTAGCCCCACCACCGAACCGAACTCCATGACTGGACACCGCTCTATCCACCTTGCCGGACTGAGCCCTGGCCGAACCAACTTATGTCGAACCTATTTCCAGTAGCTCCACGAGTCCAAATTTTGTATCAATTTCACCCCATTCTTCATCCTTATGCATCCCATATGCAAAGATACAACTCTCTACAATCTCGAGTCGATCCATCAAAGTTCAGTTTCACGGTCCCTAACTCAAAGTTGCTTCGATGAGTGTTTCAACCATATAAGCATTCACACAAATACAACACACATAAGAATGCAAATCAACATCCAAACATCCAAACACACATCAAACCATAGCAATTCATCATATAATACACCCATAATATAGCCTATCACAAACAAAGGCAACCATAGTCCAAGCCATATGATTAAAGTACTTTAGGTATCCTAGAATTCATTTTATTTTAGGTTCGACCTAGAAAACAACTTTAAAATGTTAATTTGACTTTAAAAATGAGTTTAAAACATATCAAAACCATAAAATCCAAAACCTAGCTATCATCTTCTAAAGCCTTAAACATATATTCCGCTACGCATCAAAGTTGAGAGAGCTATTTAACAATTAATGGCGTCCTCAGTCCCCCCTGCCGCACCCCCTATCTCCTTCGTCCCCAGCAAATACAATTCCATCATGTCCCCCTCATCCCCCACCCCCTCCTCCTCTGCCGCTCCCAACCAGCATGTGCTCCCACCCCGAGCCCCTCCGCCTCCACCCGGATCCAACCAGCCTCTGTGCATCGAGATACCCCCTGCCAAAACTTATGCACAGGTTGCGGGTTCTGCTCCTCGTTCCCCCCTCCTGCCCAACCCTCCGGCCAGGAGACGCCACCCACTGCCTCATTTCAAAAATGTGCGCCATACGGTTGAATTTCTAAAAAAAGAAAACCGTTGCCTTCGCTGCGCAGGCCTCCGACACGTGGCGCAGTCTTGCAGGGATGCAAAGATTTGCTATAAGTGCGGATTTTTGGGGCATCCACAATCTCACTGTTCCAATAAAATCCCTAGTCAGCCTCAGGCTCGAATAACTAGTAAAGTCCCCTCCTCTTCCACTAAGGACAAACATCCCTCTGCCCGTTGGGCCCCAATGTCCAATCCCCACTCAGATCGTACGAAACCCTTCAGCTCCCCAAGGCAAATCATTTCCCCTGCAACTCCTCTTAGCCCACCCCAATCCCCTAAACAGCATCATAACTCATTTTCGAACCCTAAAACTTTCACAATGGCAGACCCATCACTGCTTCTCGTCGCAAACATTATCTCTGGCACTTGGTCCTTAGACTCCCTCCGCCACACTCTATCCTCTACATTCCAACACAGAGACTGGCCTCTCTGGCTTCAGTCCGACAACAGCTTCATCTTCTACTGCCCCTCTTTCTCAATCAGAGACCAAATCCTCCAAAGATTGACCATCTCTACAACCGCGGGAACTATACAATTCCATCCCTGGTCTGAGCTGGACCGTCCCGCGCCGACTTTGGACCCACCTTCATGGGCAAAAATCTCTGGGTTCCCTGAACTCTTACGCTTCAACACAGAAGCCATTTCGGAAGCTGTTAAGCCAGTAGGTAGGTTCCTGGCTCAGGACGATTGCGAATGGGCTGAGCTTGACCACCGTTTTTTATACATCCAAATCCAGTTCTACAGTGGCATCATCTCCCCTTCATCCTTTATCTCCGTCCTCAACAACACTGAATACCTCTTGCGCATTGAAAGATGGGAACACGAACACCCGAACAGACGCCCGGAGAACCACCTGTTGGGAATCGACTATGAAAGGCACTTCCCCCTTTTTGAGCAACACATCCAGATCGATGACTTAGAGTCAGACGACAGATTTGACGTCCTGAACTACTCCCCCATCTTCTCCGGCTCCCCACCGGCGCCTGGCCTTATATACGATCATTCCTTCGAGGTGGTGGGTCCAAGGGGCTGGGACCCATGGCCAGCCCAGGAACACAGGTGGGACCCTTTCTCTGACCTGGACCTCTCATCCCCGCTCTTCCAGCAAATCCCAACCCCTCCGGCCTCAACCGTCCCTCCCCATCCTCCCCCTAACCCTACCCCTCATACAGCTACCCAATCTCTTCCGGTGCAGATCCTTCATTCCTCCCCCCAAGCTGACCCCCCCTCTCCCATTCTTCAATTCCCGGTCCATAGCCCAGAGGAACTCAGTCAAGCGGCCCCTCCTAGGACTAATCAAGAGCTTCAGCCCGCCACTCAAGCGGTTGCACAGTGGTCCCAGCCAATCACACCAACAGCGGTGCGTCGTAGCTCCAGACTGGACAGAGCAGCATCTCATCCTGGTAGTTTCTTTAAACACGTTGTCTTTTCGTCCCTTAATAAAAGCTTAAATAAAAAAATGGCACGTTGCATGGGAGTAAACTTGCATGGAGAACACTACTCCTCCATGCAGGCACTAGAATCGAAGCGCTTATCATTCTCCCAATGAAGCTAATATCCTGGAATACACGGGGGTTGGGGGACCCCAGCAAAAGACATGCTGTTAGCCTTGTCATATCCCCTCATAAAGTAGACATCCTTTTCCTGCAAGAATCCAAACTATCAGACCCAAACCCCAACATACTCAGACAGATCGGTGGGCCATTCCTAACTGGGTGGGCCCACATAAATGCTGTCGGTTCGTGCGGCGGTATAATGACAGCCTGGAACGAATCCGTGTGGTCCCACTGCCAAACTTTCTACCACACTTCTGCCCTACATGTAGCCCTTCAACACTTACAAACGGGCACAATCTTCTTCTTCACAAATATCTATGGCCCACACAACCCTCGAGATAGAAACGATCTCTGGACGAACTGTCTCTCCTTCTCCTCGCATATCAATTGCCCTTGGGTCGTTGGAGGAGATTTCAATACCACTAAATCCCCAACAGAAAGGAACTCTGACAACCTTTCCCAAGACTCTGAAGCCTTCAACCAGTTCATCAACCTGTGCTCCCTAATAGACCCACCCATTAGTAATCGCCTTTACACTTGGTCAAACCGCAGATCCGACCCCTCTCTCGCAAAATTAGACCGCTTCCTTTTCAACCCAGCCTGGGAAGACTTACTTCCCCTCTCCATCGTCTCGGGCCTAGCCACTGTTATCTCCGACCACTGCCCACTCCTCCTAGACACGGGATCCCTCGCTTGTCACAGCAGACCCTTCAGGTTCGAACGCCTCTGGCTCCTCGAGCCATCTTTCGACAACTTCATCAGAGAAATCTGGACTCAGCCTTCCCCCATCCAATCAGCAACAGCCAGGGTAGTCTCCAAGCTCCGTTCTCTCCGAAAAATCATCAAACCTTGGGCCAAATCAGTTTGGGGCTCCATTCGTTTGCGCATCACAGCCATCCAAGATGAGATTCTGGACCTTAACATCCTGGAAGAAACCTCCCCGCTCTCTGAATTGGACCGTTCTCGTCTGAGAGAGCTGGAAGCTGACCTCGACAGGTTGTCACTGCAAGAAGAAATAGGCTGGAAACAATGGTCCAAAGCGAAATGGCTCGAAGACGGAGACAAGAACACTGCTTACTTCCACCGTCTTGCCAATGGCAGACGTAGATCCAATCACATCCCTGAAATCACTCATGACAACATCACTACCACCGATCAATCGGCCATCCTCAAACTCTTCACTGACTATTACCGAACCATTCTTGGCTTTCACCCCCCTCCTCTCCCCCCAATCGATTGGGATCTGATCTACCCGGTTAACCCCCTCATCCCAATTGACCACCCCTTCACTGAAGAAGAAATTTGGGCAGCGCTTAAAAGCATGTCTGATGATAAGGCTCCTGGCCCAGATGGTTTCGGGCCCCTTTTCTTCAAACACTACTGGGAAATCGTCAAATTTGACATCATTGAAATGTGCTCTGAATTTCATACCGATCCAACTTCTGTGGACCGCATCAACTACGCAAATATCATCCTTCTCCCAAAATCCCCAGGCGCCACCTCCCTCTCGTCCTTTCGCCCCATCAGCCTCCTTAACAAAACCTTTAAGATCATAACCAAGGTCCTAGCCAACCGCCTCCAGGGCTTCATAGCCCCCCTTATTGGAATCGAGCAATCTGCATTCATCTCGGGCCGTAACATCATGGACTGTGTAGCAATGACCCAGGAGATCATTTCCTTCTGCCACTCCACCTCAACACCAGGAATGCTTCTCAAACTAGACTACTCAAAAGCGTTTGACTCAGTTAACTGGCAATTCATTGTGGAGTTAATGGAACACAGAGGCTTCCCCACAAATTGGTGCAACTGGATATCCTCTATACTCAATTCAAGCATGTCCTCGATAGTCATCAATGGGACCTCGGGGGGTCTAATCAAATCGGCCCGCGGACTGCGACAAGGTGACCCACTTTCTCCCTTGCTTTTCGTTCTGGTGGCCGATGTGTTCAATCGTATGATCAAATTAGCAATTTTGAACAACATTTTCCAGGGCATCAACCTCTCCAATTCTAACCTAGTCATATCCAACCTCCAATTCGCTGACGACACCATTCTATTCGCATCACCCACGTTCAACCACATCCACTGCCTCAAAGTAGCCCTATATTCATTCGAACTCATATCGGACTTGTCCATCAACTTTAGCAAAAGTTCCATCATCATGCTCGGAAAAGCTGACCACCTCGGGCTAACCTGTTCCAGCCTGCTTAACTGTAAGATCGCTCACTTCCCCATCTCCTACCTCGGAGTCCCTATCCGTCCAACCAAATTGCATAGATCTGATTGGTTCCCCCTCATCGCCAAGATCGAAAAAATACTTCATTCATGGAAAGCTCATTCCTTGTCCTCAGCAGGGCGCCTAGTCCTCGTTAAATCTGTTCTATCATCGATTCCCACTTACTGGATGTCATTGTACAAACTCCCTTCCTGGGTAATCAAAAAAATCGACTCAATCAGAAGCTCCTTTCTTTGGAATGGTAGTAACATAAAGAGGCTCGTAAACTGGTAGACTGCCTGCCTACCCCTGAGAAACGGCGGCCTTGGAATCACTAATCTAATTGACTTCAACATAGCGCTCCTCGCCAAATGGCTCTGGCGGTTCCTAACCCCCGGCCCCACCCTTTGGAAATCATGGATCACCTCCCTACACTATCACTCTAACCCTCACCTAGTCCTCCATGCCCCCACTGGCATCAAACCATCCCCCTTCTGGTCTGGAGTAGTTTCAACCCTACCACGTGTTAAAAGGCTCTTCCACGTCAACCTGGGAAACGGGGCTAATTGCCTCTTCTGGCTGGACACATGGCATAATCAGCTTCCACTCTCCTCCATCCTTCCCAACCTCTTCGCTCATACAACTAACATCTTTACCTCCATCTTTGACATTTACACTTCGGGCCCAGTTCAGCTTCTCCCGGCTTCCTACTTCGACCTCTCCACCCTCACCGAGATCCACCTTGTCTCCTCAATTCTCCACAACACCCACCTCAACCCCCGACCAGACTCCTTCACTTGGGCACCCAACCCCTCATCCGGCTTCTCTGTTGCCTCCTGCTATGCTCACCTAAACAACCCTGGACGCCTATTCACCTTCCCCAGACTTTGGAAGTGCAGGATCCAGCCCCGCTTTGCTTTCCTGCAGTGGTGCCTCATCCAGGGGCGAATTAACACAAGAGACAGACTCCTCCGCCATAACATCGTAGTAGACCGCAGCTGCGTCCTATGTTCCACCTCAACAGAAAGTTTGCAACATCTCTTCTTCGAGTGTGTGTTTGCTGTCAGGGTCTGGGCGGCGACAACTGCTCACATTCTCGGACATATTCCCACGTTCACCTCATATTTCGACCATTGGCAGAACAACCCCCCCAACTATCACTTAGATCTCACGGTAGCTATTTTCAGTTGGTGGATCTGGGCCGAGCGCAATGCACGTGTATTCTGCAAGCCCATATCTAACTTTGAAGGAACTTGTAGACGTATTATTCACCATTTCTCATCTATATCAGGTCGTAGCTTCTCCGCACCGTTCAAGCTGAGACTACCTCACCCCAGCTCTCCACAGGCTGAATCCTCGGGCAGCACATCAGCAGTTCCTCCTGACAGGCATCGTGGGCACCATTAAACCGCAATTTAGCTCTGGTCTTTTCATCCCTGTTGTTCGCTATATGTATTTTGTATATATAACTCTGTCTCACAATGACTAGCTTACTGCTTCTCAATGCTTTTTGGCCAGTGATCAGGCTTGTTGATCGCAATATTTACTTATTTATATGATATCTAATCGGCTGTGTAGTGCCACGCTACACAACCGTGTCGCTCAAAAGAGATGATAAATCACTCACTAAACATCCAAAGATAGAGGTTTGCATGCAAACCAAGGCAAACCTGAAAATCCCAACGTAGATCCAGTTACCTTCCCAAAGATGTAGATTTGAAGCTCCTTGATGAATCCCCTTGCTTATCAATGGTTTGGATGAGAAATATAAAAATTTGGGTGAAGAGAGGAATAATGGAGGTTGGACCTAGGTCGGGAAGTGGTAGAAAAAGTGATTTGTTGGAGGGTAGCACTCCTATTTTAAGGCAACACTCCAAGCACCCTCCCTCTCTAGAGGTATGCTAAACAGAGAATGCCGAACCGAGCATGCCGAACCAAGAAAGCTCCTCTCCAAGCTCTGAACACACCTAGCACCGACCAGAGCCAAATCATCAAACAACTATATCCCCTAGCTAGAAGCTCCAAAATTGTTATTATGACCAGTCTAAGGAAAGAGGAACCATCGTATCTTTCTAATGGAAGTGGTATCGAACACTAATTCGGCTGCGATCAGATGTTATAAACGATACAAGCCTCCTAGGGGTAAAATCATCCGGAAAAATTATAAGACAAGAAACGTCTCTAATAGGAATTTCCTAAAGCTATAGAGTCATACGACCACATATGAATTAAAAATAATATTTTACGATCCTCCGATACATAAAATACGAGTCGTTACGCTCACCCTCCTTTAGGAATTTCACCACCGAAATCCCCAATACAAACGAGGAAAAATCAAACATAGCTACCCCGCATGCATATCATCCATGGGCAAACATGTCAATCATCAAACATGCACACAAAAGCAACAAATGATATCTACGCCCACCCTAGCATGTAGGATACTAAACTATCCTATATGATATCGAAAGTGAAGTAAATGCAATAAAAAGAAGTCTCACCAAGTAAAGAGCTCAGAATAAACGGTCCTCATGCTCTCCTCGGTCTCCCAAGTACAATAGCCTTCGTCGTCACCCCACTGAACCTTAACTAGATCCACCATCTTCCTCTTAAGCTGCTTCATATCCCGTTCGACGATACGAATAGGCCTACGAGGTCTCGATGCTTCTGATTCAATCTCGATATCAACAAGTTGATCTGGTTGAACTATCATGCTTGAGTCATGCACAAACTTTCACAAGTAAGATACATGGAACACATTGTGCATGCCCGCCATCTTCTGGGGCAAGTCGACTCTATATGCTAGATTCTAGATCCTCTCAAGTATCAGAAAAGGACCGAAAAGGACCAACGAATCTCAGTGCCAACTTCACCTTAGTACTGAATCAAACAACACTCCTCAATGGAGAGATCTTGATGAACACCATATAGCCGACGGAGAACTCTAAATCACATCTCTTTCTATCAGCGTAGCTCTTCTGCCTATCTTGAGCAGCATTTATTCATTGCCGAATGATCTTAATCTTCTCTGAAGTCTCCCTAACCATATCTGGCCCAATTATCAGTTTTTCACCCGCTTCCCACTAGCAAGAAGGTGTGTTGCACTGTCGGCCATATAATGCCTCAAATGGTGCCATATCGATGTTGGACCGATAACTTTTGTTGTATGTGAACTCTACTAAATGCAAATGATCGTCCCATGAGCTGCCAAAATCGAGAATGCAAGCTCGCAAGAGATCCTCCAGAATATGATTCACTCTCTCGGTCTGCCCATCCGTTTGTGGATGATAAGCTATATTGAGATGCAGCTCTGTCCCTAAAGCCTCTTGTAAGCTCTTCCAAAACCCGCTAGTGAACAAAGGGTCTTGGTCGCTCACAACGCTCTTGGCATACTATAGAATCGTAGGACCCACTTCACATATAACTCCGCCAACTTGGATGCCTTTCTACTTGACTTAACAGGTATGAACCGACCACTCTTCGTCAATCAATCGATTATGGCACAAATGCTATCGTATCCTACTTTAGCCCTCAGCAATCCATTGATGAAATCCATTGAAACTTGCTTCCACTTCCACTTGGGAATCTCGAGAGGTTGCAACAACCCATTCGGCTTCTTCTACTCTGCTTTTACTAACTGACAGTTCATGCACTTCAAATGAATGTCCCAACGTCCTTCTTCATCCCTTCCCAATAAAATGTATTCTTCATATCGTGCTACATTTTATAGCCACTGGGATGTATAGTTAGTCTCGAATGATGGCACTCTTGGAGTACCTCATCCCTCAACCCATTAACATCAAAAACAAACAATCTCCCATCCTTACAGATCCAGCCATCACAGTCGAGCCTGTACTACTTCATCTCCTCAGACTCTACCCCTTCCTCTATCTTCACCATAACCTCTGGTAGTCTAGCATCTTGTCTCTAACTAGTGCCGATTTGCTCAATCAAGGTAGGTCTGATCATAAGACTAGCCAACACTTCCGGCTCTAGCTCACATCGAGGCCTAAAATCATAGCCAGTGGTAAACTTCAACTACTTCTACTCTAGAACATCTTTCCTAAGCTAGCATGTCTTCTACTTAAATCATAAGCGTCTGCATTCTGCTTACCTGGTGTATAGGAAATTCCAAAGTCGTAGGAGGTCAGGAACTATAACCATTGCTACTAATGAAGGTTGAGATCCTTCTGGGAGAATAGATACTTCAACGAATTGTGGTCCGTATACAACTCAAACCTCTCCCTAATAAAATAGTGCCCCATATCTTTAAGAAAATACTATCGCCGCCAACTCCAAATCGCGAGTTGGATACTTCCACTCATGCAGTTTCAATTATCGACTGGCACAGGAGACAACCTTTCCCCGCTGCATTAGCACCGTACCAAGTTCAGCACCACAGACGTTTGTGTATACTGTTAGCTCCTCGTTACCGCTTAGAATGACTAACATCGGTGCGCTCGTCAACCTCTCCTTCAAACCCACAAACGCATGTTCGCATCTCGTGTCTCGATTAAAATTATAATTCTTCTTTATCAAGTTGGTTAACTAAGCTGCTACCTTAGAGATGTCTTGGATAAAATGTCTATAGTATCTCGCCATTCCAAGGAAACTTCTCACATCCGTAACAGTTTTGGGTCGATCCCAATCCTACACCGCCGCCACCTTCGTAGGATCTACAGTAATACCATGTTGAGAAACTACATGACCCAAGAATCACACTTCCATCCTCTAGAAGTGATATTTCAAAAATTTCACCTTCAGTCGGCATCTCCTCAACCCCTCGAGCACAATCCACAAGTACTCCTTGTGTTCTTCATCTGTCCTCGAATAGACAAGTATATCATCTGCGAACACAAGTACAAACTTATTTAGCTGATCTATAAAAACACGGTTCATAAGATCAACAAAATATGTCGATTCGTTGGTTAGCCCCAACGGCATAACCAACCGCTCATAGAATCCAGATTGCATACAATACTGTAATTGGCACACTCTCCCTTGCCACTCTCAGTTGATGAAACCCTATTGTAAGGTCTAACTAAGAGAACACTCTTCCACTGTGGAGCTGATTAAACAAGTCATCAATATGTGGGAGTGGATACTTGTTCTTCTTCGTCACCTTATTCAGCTCACGGTAATCTAAACACAACCTCAGAGAGCCATCCGCCTTAGTGGCGAATACTACAGGTGCACCCCACTTAGATATGCTCCTATGAATGAACCCTCACCTTAATAAGTCATTCACTTGCACCTCCAACACCTTCTTATCTCTGGGTGCCATACGCCTCAAAGGCATAACTACTGGCCCGACATCCTTCACCAAAACTATACAGAACTCTATCTCCCAATGTGGTGGTAATTTGGTCATCTTCGAATATGTTTGAATATTTTCACATTATAGGCATATATGAAAACTCGTCATGTGGGATCTTGAATGAATATAGAAAGCTAACCATTATCTCATTGTTAGGCAGGCAACCGATCTCCAACCTTCGCTCATCATCCATCCCTATCGTCACTAGCGATCTCTCGCAATCCACTACTACACTGTACCTCTGCTGCCAGTCCATCCCCAGAAACCCCGAACCCCACCAAACTCAAAATAAAGCAATCACAAGCAAACAAACATCATTGACTCAATAATGACAAGTTTCGACATACCATGCAAGGGATAGTCGATCCTCCAACGGGGTTTGTGACAATCAAAGGTTGATCAACTATCTTGGGTTTCAATCCCAAACTATCTACCAATTTACTAGATATAAGGAATGTGAAGTCTAGGTCTAAAATAAAACATGCACATGAGTACCAAAAATAGAAAGCATACACTGTATAATGACGCCCTTCCCCTTCTCCGATGGAGCCCTCGACGAAGCTGGAACATCATTCAAAGCATAAGCAGACACAACCTATTTATTTCTTGGCAGTTCTGGGCAATCCTTCTTAATATGTCACAGCTTGTTGCAGTTGTAGCACTTCTTGCCCTTCGCCTTGCAGTCTCTAAGAAGATGGCCCTACTCTCTACAACTATAGCAAGTAGGCTCCCACTTGCCCTTCTTCTTACCGCTCTTTTGAAACCACTTCATTTTCTTGTTGTCCCACTTTATCTTGCCTCCCCCATCAGCCTGCGACTTTGGCTCATCCTTGGGAGCAACGACCGACTTAGGCTTAGGATACCGACTCTCATGTCGAAGAGCCTTCTCCACCAGTCTCTCGAAGGTCTCATCGGTATGACTCACAAGCTTCTCTCTAAGATAATCATCCAAGCACATGATAAACTTCTCATTCTTCTTAAGCAAAGTATCAATAAAAGATAAACCATACTTCGACGGCTTGTCAAACTCGACTATAAACTCCGACACAAACCTACCTCCCTGTCTCAAGTCAGCAAACTTTAGAAAGAGCACTGTCTTATGAGCTGCTGGTATATACTTCTCTTCAAACCTCACCTTGAACCGCTCCCAAGTAATCGGATCCTTGGGAGTAGTAACCTTGATGGCATTCCAACATCCTATAGCTCTTCCTTGAAGCTATCTAGAGGTCAGCTTCCTCTTCATCACATCGTCTAACTCCATACCCTAAAAAATGCGTTCGTAGGTGTCCAACCAATCCTACACCTTGATAGTTGATTCTGTTCCAAGAAATAGTCTGCCACCTAGAGTAGAGAAATCTTTGCTCAGTTTAGTAAAGTTAGCCCTCGGTGCTTGCATGGGAGCATCACCACCTACAGCCACAGCAGGAGCAACTTGGGAATTCTGAACCATGTTGCGCACTATCTCAGCGAACATTTTCTACAAGTCGAGGTTAACAGCCCCCGATCCCGCCCCCTCCTCAATTCCAGAGCTGGAATTCCTACCGGCATTCCTTATTAGCCGGCTCATTCTTATAAGCTGAAATAAGAACGATTAATCTCTCTAAAAGAAATAAGCAGTGTCAAAGAATGCAAAGAGACTTATATACTATATAGTTTTGTAAACCAAAACATAACAAGTACGCTCTCTCATATATCGCTAGATTGACTCTAAGGCGATGACTCCTTCCTTATCACTAATAGATCCCAGTATCAACTTAGGTCATCTACGAAACCTAAGCTCTGATACCAAATGTAATGACCGCCCTACACCTCCGGTACCCTATAGACTTGAGAAGAGCATTGCGGGCGTACCCAGCCAATACAGAACAATAGCCAAGGGTTAAAAGAAATAAAATCCAATACAGAACCTGTAGAACATCTCGTAGTGCATAGATAAAATATAATATAAAAAAATAGATGTAAAATAGGCGAGATAGTGATATAGTCAAATGAACCATAGATAAGAACAACAAAGTGCATCGGGTTCACAGACTATACAAAAGCTAAAATAAAGAGTTTATACATCCCATATCACCAAAATAACTAAAACTACCTCTAATAATACAAGTACATGTAGGATCGATTTCACCCTAAAGGGGGGGTGAATAGGGTGATACTATTAATTATAAAATTTATTGCGGAAGTATATAAAATAATTTCATCATAGATAATAGTCGAATAACAGCAGCACAGATAATGGCAGAATAATAAAAACAGAGAATAGAACACACAGATTTACCCAGCTTCGGCAAAACCCTGCCTACGTGTTGCCCCAAGGTTTCTACTAGAAATTAAGTAGTCAGACGCTTACACACGTAAACTCGCGACACCCGCTATCGACTAACATAACTCTACGCTCAAAACCCTACCACAACTCAGCCACTGAGTTGCGAATTCTCGAACTACACCACCGTAGTTCGTCCCCTAGTCACACGACTAGAATCTACAACAGTTTAAATGAAAAATACAAACTTAAAAACAATTTAAAAATAAACACCCTAATTTTAAAATAGAAGCTCAGTGATAATTTAAAGCTGGCCCAAATGTAAAAGAGACCCCCTCTTTCTTTCTATTATGTTATGTCCGCCCGCTTTCTTCTTTGTTTGTGAAAATGGCTTCTTGCTCGTTTGTTCTTCTGTGCGAAAACTAGGGCTTGTGAAAAATTGATGATGCTGATTGATTGTTTGTCGATTACAATTGCTATTCCTCTTATTTGCTTCAGCAATCGACTGTTTCTTCGATTCGAACACGGCTCCTTCAATTTGATCGAGTTCGACTATGAATTGGTATGTAATTTATTACTTTTGATTTACTGTTTAGCTTGCTTGAACTCGATAATTTCGTAGCCGATGATGTTAATCGTTTATATAGGATTCTAATTCCTATTTCTTCGTTCGTGTACATTGGTTTGAATTCGTCAATTGATTAATCTCGACCATTCGATGTTGCTTGGATGTTGATGATTTCTCTGACTTTGTCACTTCATATATTTTTATGTTACTTGATTCCCACAGCTTCGATTTTGACTTGTGTGTGATTTTTTGGCCACCACGGTTTTGTGAATTAGCTGATAATGTTTGACTTCGGCACTGTCTTGTTCAATTTGAAATTCCTGATGCATTGACTCGATTTGAAACTGCTATGTTGTTATATGTACATAAGTGCATGCTATATAGTTGCCTGGTTGTCATTGTGTACATGTTCATGTATTCATTGTGTCATGTCAGCTCTGTATATATGTATGGTCTGCACTTTGATTCCATGTTGTTTCAAGCTAGTTCACATTGTACTGGTTCATTGTTTTCATACTTCATGTGGTCTGAATTTGAGTTGAGTTGATCCTTCTTGTTACTTCAAGTCTGTAACAACCCGCATATTTTACGATTGTATATTTAAATATTTTTATTTAAATATAGCATCGTTAGTCGGAATAAAAGTCCGAAAAGCTACTTTTTGCAAACAGTAAAATTAGGACTCGAGACCACTTCCATTGAGTCCAAAATGACGTTTGCGACTTTTTTAAGTATAAGCATCGATATGTTTGGAGTTGAATGAATTTTGCTATTTTTCACTTAGGGCTTTGGGTTTGGGTTTTAGCCCAATAACCTAACATAACACCCTAGCTCAGTCCACCTCTCCTCTTCACTTCATTCTTATTTTCCTAACACTCTAGCTTTAGAAAAATGGGGGAAGAGAAAAAGAATTAGAATTCCTAAGCCCTAATCTTCTTTGCAAATTCAAGTTCTATCTCCAAAATTCAAAGAGACGCTTAGGTAAGCATCTCCTTCTTCTTCTCCATCTCAATCTCTCTCCAATTTCAGAAATTTCCTATAACCTAATTTGGGAAATTATTGCTTCTAGACTTAGATTGGAGTTTCTAGAGTTGAAGTGGAAGAGTAGTTGATCTTCCTTTGCTTTCAAGCTTCTCCTTCATTGTTTTTGGGTTTAAAGGTGAGATTTTTATCTCACATCTATGTCTATAACTATCCGTGATTGTTAGGTATGTATTCCTAACATCTTTACATGTTCATTTGATTCCGATTTGGATTGATTTGATGAACATTTCAATTTTTGGTGTTTTGAAGTCTAAAACTCTAAAAATCTTAGCTTTGATGTTTGATCATGCTTTTGGTGGTGTATCGAAGATCCTATAGGGCTGGGTTGTCGATTGGCATAAACCCCTAGCGCCCATTGCTCGTCCGATCGCAATTTGGAAGAGATTGCTCTTCATTTGGATAGGCTGAAAAACATTCCCAGTGCCAGTCAGTCGACTGACCCCCTGCAGTCAGTCGACTGGCTATAGAATTCGACCGTATCTAGGACTGTCTGTAGAAACAGAGAGTCTCTGTTTTCTGCAGCCAGTCGACTAGCCCACTACAGTCAGTTGACTGACTGCAGGAAATGAAACGTTCAGGTTTCTGGTTCAGTCGACTGACTGCAGAGTGCCAGTCGACTGACCTGCTTGATTTTGCCTATTTTGCCTATTTTACTTGAGATTCCAATTTTTAACGATCTGTGGTTATCCGATTTATTGTTATCATTTATTATTGACTTTGATGACTTCTTTTTCAGGATTTTTAAGAATATCCATTTTGATGGATTCGGTATCGATTTCTTTGGATTCGATTCACGTCTTCGTATGTGGATTTTGGTGATTGATTGTTTCTACAATCATTTCTATGCTTTGTCGCTTTAAAATACCAAGGTTTCTATACTAGTAGTAAATATTCAAACTCTTTTACAAAGATGATTTCAACTCTATTTTTAATACAAAGCTCGTTTATAAAACCGTCTTCTAATCTATTAGTATATACAAACCTTTACCTCATTCGTATGAGAAAATCTAATTAAACGGCTTAGCAAAACAAGTGGTATGAAACGCTTGCGTTTACTTCGCCGATTAATTCTTGGACTTGTTCGATTGAACTCTTGTGAAAATTTTCGAGTGGGAATCTACATTCTGTTCGTAAATATTTGAGTTAAGCTAGTGGTTATGGGACATGAAGCTAAACTCTTATATTTACTAGCTAAGTGTAATTTACACTTATTTTCGAGTGGAAGTCTACAATCTGTTCGTAAATATTTGAGTTAAGCTAGTGGTTATGGGACATGAAACTAAACTCTTATATTTACTAGCTTGGTGTAATTTACACTTGTCGATCATTGATGATAATTTTGTGATTTAGATTAACGATTGAGCGATCTCTCTTTGTTGGTATGGGGATTAAAACCCATTTGAGGAGCTTCGGCTCAAATTTAGCGGGGTAGCGACCCGTGGTCTTCAGACCGTTCGTGGAGCAATCGGCTCAATGAGTCTGTGCATGAGTCGTATCTTTTAGGGTGCATCGATGTCCGGCTCATTTATCCACTTGGGGAAATGTACCACGACCGAATCTATGCATGAGGCATATCTTTTAGGGTGCGTCGATGTTCGGTTCATTTATTGGGTTAGCAACCCATGGAATAGCGTTCCGTTTGTGATACACGTGTTGGTGAGTTTTCGTGCTCCCGTTTGTTATAGGCCTTCCCCCTTTTGAGATTTCTGGATTTCTGGTTGCGATTTCTAGAATTTGTGTTTCACCAATTTTCGTGGATTGGCATTTATATGTTTTGTCAATATTTGTGTTTTGGTGAATTATTTAAAGAATGTGATTCTTTTTGGTGTTTTGAGATGATTTGAGATATTGTATGATTTTTGATGTTATTTGATGTATACTTGACACAATATGACATTTATGTTATCATACGTTTTTGGTCATATCTCTTATCCTATATCTTATTTATATGATATTTATACCTAGACTAATCCGTTTATTATTTTTTCTTAAATAATTCTCGGGTCAGACCGAGGTATTTTAGGTGCTCCAGCTTGATTCCTTATCAGGGATTATCATCTGATTCTTTAGGCTAACTACTTTAGATTAGTAGTTTTTGTTATTATACATTTGAGATATAGACTCCTTGATGTATAATTATTCTTTTGTCTAGCACCTTATCTATTCTCTTGTGATGTAGTGGATCATGTTTTACCACTACTTTGATGTACACTTCTTTGTGTTATATTCATATCTGTTTTCGCCTTTGTGATATGAATGTCTGTGACTGATTTGTGTTATGTTTATTTCTATATTTGTTTCCGAGGTCCAGTTAGCCACTGTGTGGTAGCTTTGAGTTTGAATTGGTATGTCGGATTTCCTCTTGAAAAGAAATGTAAGTTATAATTTCTGACATATCGGTACTCGCACAAAGCAATTACACAGATGGTCGCTCCTTAACAGCCTTATTCTTCACGCTAGTTGACGACATTACTCCATAGTGTTCTTGGCTAGCGTGAGTATAGAGGTGGGGCGCCACAGCTTGGTATCATAGCCAAACTTCGGAACAATGTAGAATAATCTTGCAAGGATCATTGTCCTAAGTCTTTCTTAGGAATCGTGCCATAGGATTTAATTCGAGTCTTCATATCGTTCTATCATATTTTCTTTTATGATGCCTTTTTTTATCAATCAAGTTTGTTTGATATTCATTTTGTGAATAACATTTTTCCTCTTTTCTTTCTTTCTTAAAGAGGAAGAGATGGTTAGATCTGGCAGCCCCACCGCCGGTCAATCCAGTGCCACTTCTCTGGATGGCGTCTTTATGTCTGCCCAACAACTTTTGGATCTGTAAAGAATCAAAGTTTATCTATGCTTGAGTAAGAACCGTGAAAAGGTTTTACCTCTGAAATTAGAAGTGCCTTTCGATTAGCTTGTAGATATCACTCTTCGACTAGAAGAGGCCGATAAAGAAAGTGATGTTGAAGTTGTGAATGCCAAACAAAACTTCAACATCAACAAGAAGAGGCATATTAAGTTCAAAAGTCCTAATCACAACAAGAAAGGGATGCAGGCAATTTCGGTAGCAAAGACTCCTACCTCTAGTCGTGGACGATGCTACAATTGTGGTCTTACGGACCACTATGAAAATGAGTGCCTGAAACCATTTTTTTGTCGTTATTGCAAAAGTTTGAGCCATCTTATATCTACATGTCCCATACTCCAAAGTAGGAGAGAGGGAGAGTTGAATGTCGTGCAAGCTCCTAGCAACACTTCTCTTGGTCAAGGTAATTCTCATTCTATCCTCGACGATATTTGTTCTGTGATTATCTTATTCGAGTTCTTTTTGATTTGGGTTCATCTCATTGTTTTATATCACAAGAACATGATGATTCTTTCTCTTTTTATTTTTATGGGCTTGATGACTTCATTGAGAATTGCGAAGTCGATTGATGGATCCGCAACACTCAGTATACTTTGTGAAGATGTCGAGATTATTTTATGTGATTATTCTTTTCGAGCCGATTTGCATGTTATGCGTTACTCAGGCTTCGAAATTGATTTTTGGGAAAGGATTGGCTTGATCATTATGAAGCCCATATACTATGTCCTGAGCGGACTATATGTCTTCGACATTCTCAATCTGTTAAGCAGATTTTAATTGTTTTTAAAGATTTTGATTTCCAAATTTGGTGGCAACATTTTTATTCTTTAAACCCACTTAATGAGGAAGATGTTATTTCTCTCATTCAAGTAATTTGTGAATTTCTGGAATATATTTGAGCTTGTCTTAGGATTATCACCTAAGCAATCTATTGTGTGGTGCTAAGGTCTTTTTAGTTCGACCTTGCCACCGGTTTTCATCAGCTACGAGTTGCGGAGGGTAGAATTCCACTTACCGCATTCCGCACTCGTTGCGATTCTTGTGAGTGGTTCGTTATGCCATTCGGTTTGACGAACCTTCTGCCTTATTTCATCCATCTTATGAATCGAGTATTCTACAAATATCTCGATGAGTTTATCCTTGTATTTAATGATTATGGATGAAAACAAAAATTTGAAATTTGCAAATCTTTTCAATAAGATAGTTATAAGTATGATTGGATTTTGCTCTTAAAACGAGTAAAACGTTTAAGAGATATATTTATCATATAGAAAATGATTTTGTGATTGTATTTCCCATTGAGTGCTTTAAGAATTCTGGTCAGTGCGCTTGATCAAAGTTATCGATAAGAATCTCCTAAACGCTATGATGAGACAGTCAGACACAATAAATTGACTTGTAAAAAGTAAATTTTTCTAAAAAGATTATTACATAAAGTTAATTATAATTTTGAAAGTCTTCGATTTTCGGGAAAGAGGATCATTTAAAAGTACTCTTTTCCAATGTTTTTATTCTTGCAATTCCCGAAGGGAATCAAGACTTTATTGTTTTTACCGATACTAGTCGTATTGGTTTGGGTGCCATTCTCTTGCTAAGGGAATGTGTTATCACATATGCTTCTTGACAATTGAAGCTTGTCGAGACTAGATATTCCATTCACGATCTAGAGCTCGCAGCTATTGTTTTTGCTCTTAGAATTTGGTGTCATTCTCTTTTAGGAGAGAAATTGTCCTCTACCCCGATCATAAGTTTTTGAACTCGAAAGGAACTTAATTTGCGTTAACAACGTTGGCTTGAGTTCCTTGCATCTTATGATCTTGATATTCTTTGTACTTCGGAAAAGGGTAATCGAGTTGCTGATGCACTTAGTTGTAAGCAACAAGCAGTTGTTTCTTTGATGATATTCGAATGGAATGATCTGCAGACTTTATCCACTTGTGAGATTCGAGATCGTGAATCCAATTCATGTTCATCTCTTATTTTGTGTAGCCTTGAGGCTCGTCCTTCTCTTTTGGACCATACCTCTTTTGGCTAAACTCTATGTCAAACTAAATTGCATAGAGTTCCTACTTCTATTATTAGCAATCGTGATCCATTATTTTACTAGTGAATTTTGGTAAGGTCTTCAAAAGCTTTGGGAACAAAGCTTAATTTTAGCACCGCTTATCATCCTTAGTCCGACGGACAAACCGAGCATGTGAATCAAACTCTTGAAGATCTCTTTCGTGCATGTGTTCTTGATTTTAGTGGAAGTTGGGGAGATCATACTCTTGTTGAGTTTTCTTCCAATAATAGCTTCCAATCTTGCATTGGTATGGCACCTTTCGAGGCACTCTACGGAAGGCTATGCCGATTTCCTTCGTGTTGCCTTAAAGCCAGTGAGAACTGGTTTTAGGACCAGATTTTATTGGTGTTTATTTGTGTTCACCTATGATGGGTGTTGTGAATTTCAGTCGATCGGGAAAGTTAGCACCTCGATATGTTGTTCCCTTTCCCATCATCGAACATATTGGTTCCGTGGCTTATCGCCTTTTTATTACCGGCTCAATCTTTTGCTATTTATGACGTTTCCCACGTCTCTTTACTGCAGAAATACCTAGGGATTCCGATTTTTATTCTTGAGTCCGGTATAATTGAGGAAATTGAAGTTTCACCAGATTTGACTTATGAGCAACATCCTATTCGCATCATTGCTTCGGAGGTTGAACGCCTTCGAAATAAAGATATTCTTCTTGTGAAAGTTCAATGGTCCTCAAATCCTAAGGATTTCTCTTGGGAATCTTGAAAATTCATCGAGCAAACACATCCGGACTTACTCTTTCGTGCCCTTTATGGTGAGCTTCTTATTTCAAATTTTCTTTTCTATTGATATGCTTTTATGGTTGTTACTTTTTATTTTCCTCTTAATTATTGCGAGGACGCAATTTCTTTAAGGAGGGGAGTCTGTAACAACCCGCACATTTTATGATTGTATATTTAAATATTTTTATTTAAATATAACATCGTTAGTCGAATTAAAAGTCCGAAATACTACTTTTTGCAAACAGTCAAATTAGGACTCGAGACCACTTCCATTGAGTCCAAAATGGCATTTGCGACTTTTTTATGTATAAGCATCGATATGTTTGGAGTTGAATGGATTTTGCTATTTTTCACTTAGGGCTTTGGGTTTGGATTTTAGCCCAATAACCTAACATAACACCCTAGCTCAGTCCACCTCTCCTCTTTACTTCATTCTTATTTTCCTAACACTCTAGCTTTAGAAAAATGGGGGAAGAGAAAAAGAATTAGAATTCCTAAGCCCTAATCTTCTTTGCAAATTCAAGTTCTATCTCCAAAATTCAAAGAGAAGCTTAGGTAAGCATCTCCTTCTTCTTCTCCATCTCAATCTCTCTCCAATTTCATAAATTTCCTATAACCTAATTTGGGAAATTATTGCTTCTAGACTTAGATTGGAGTTTCTAGAGTTGAAGTGGAAGAGTAGTTGATCTTCCTTTGCTTTCAAGCTTCTCCTTCATTGTTTTTGGGTTTAAAGGTGAGATTTTTATCTCACATCTATGTCTATAACTATCCGTGATTGTTAGGTATGAATTCCTAACATCTTTACATGTTCATTTGATTCCGATTTGGATTGATTTGGTGAACATTTCAATTTTTGGTGTTTTGAAGTCTAAAACTCTAAAAATCTTAGCTTTGAGGTTTGATCATGCTTTTGGTGGTGTATCGAAGAGCCTATAGGGCTGGGTTGTCGATTGGCATAAACCCCTAGCGGCCATTGCTCGTCCGATCGCAATTTGGTAGAGTTTGCTCTTCATTTGGATAGGCTGAAAAACATTCCCAGTGCCAGTCAGTCGACTGACCCCCTACAGTCAATCGACTGGCTGTAGAATCCAAGCGTATCTGGGACTGTCTGCAGAAATAGAGAGTCTCTGTTTTCTGCAGTCAGTCGACTGGTCCCCTGCAGTTAGTCGTGTGACTGCAAGAAATGAAACGTTCAGGTTTCTGGTTCAGTCGATTGACTGCAGAGTGCCAGTCGAGTGACCTGCTTGATTTTGCCTATTTTGCATTTTGCTTGAGATTCCAATTTTTATCGATCTGTGATTATCTGATTTATTGTTATCATTTATTATTGACTTTGATGACTTCTTTTTCGAGATTTTTAAGAATATCCATTTTGATGGATTCTGTATCGATTTCTTTGGATTTGATTCACGTCTTCGTATGTGGATTTTGGTGATTGATTGTTTCTACAATCATTTCTATGCTTTGTCACTTTAAAATACAAAGGTTTCTATACTAGTAGTAAATATTCAAACTCTTTTACAAAGATGATTTCAACTCTATTTTTAATACAAAGCTTGTTTATAAAACCGTTTTCTAATCTATTAGTATATACAAACCTTTACCTCATTCGTATGAGAAAATCTAATTAAACGGCTTAGCAAATCAAGTGGTATGAAACGCT
Organism: Allium fistulosum; assembly: GCA_030737815.1. Lineage (NCBI taxonomy): Eukaryota > Viridiplantae > Streptophyta > Magnoliopsida > Asparagales > Amaryllidaceae > Allium > Allium fistulosum. The sequence goes on along the minus strand of CM060908.1, from coordinate 297,867,748 downwards.
TGAGTTTACTTCGCCGATTAATTCTTGGACTTGTTCGATTGAACTCTTGTACAATTTTCGAGTGGGAATCTACAATCTATTCGTAAATATTTGAGTTAAGCTAGTGGTTAGGGGACATGAAGCTAAACTCTTATATTTACTAGCTTAGTGTAATTTACACTTATTTTCGAGTGGAAGTCTACAATCTGTTCGTAAATATTTGAGTTAAGCTAGTGGTTATGGGACATGAAGCTAAACTCTTATATTTACTAGCTTAGTGTAATTTACACTTGTCGATCATTGATGATCATTTTGCGATTTAGACTAACGATTGAGCGATGTCTCTTTGTTGGTATGGGGGTTAAAACCCATTTGGGGAGCTTCGGCTCAAATTTGGCGGGGTAGCGACCCGCGGTCTTCGGACCGTTCGTGGAGCAATCGGCTCAATGAGTCTGTGCATGAGTCATATCTTTTAGGGTGCGTCGATGTTCGGCTCATTTATCCGCGTGGGGAACTGTACCACGACCGAATCTGTGCATGAGGCGTATCTTTTAGGGTGCGTCGATGTTCGGTTCATTTATTGGGTTAGCGACCCATGGAATAGCGTTCCGTTTGTGATACACGTGTTTGTGAGTTTTCATGCTCCCGTTTGTGATAGGCCTTCCCTCTTTTGAGATTTCTGGATTTCTGGTTGCGATTTCTAGAATTTGTGTTTCACCAATTTTCGTGGATTGGCATTGATATGTTTTGTCAATATTTGTGTTTTGGTGAATTATTTAAAGAATGTGATTCTTTTTGGTGTTTTGAGATGATTTGAGATATTGTATGATTTTTTATGTTATTTGATGTATACTTGATACACTATGACATTTATGTTATCATACGTTTTTGGTCATATCTCTTATCCTATATCTTATTTATCTGATATTTATAGCTAGACTGATCCGTTTATTATTTTCTTCTTAAATAATACTCGGGTCAGACCGAGGTATTTCAGGTGCTCCTGCTTGACTCCTTAACAGGGATTATCATCTGATTCTTTAGGCTAAATACTTTAGATTAGTAGTTTTTGTTATTATACATTTGAGATATAGACTCCTTGATGTATAATTATTCTTTTGTCTAGCGTCTTATCTATTCTTTTATGATGTAGTGGATCTTGTTTTACCACTACTTTGATGTACACTTCTTTGTGTTATATTCATATATGTTACCACCTTTGTGATATGAATGTCCGTGACTGATTTGTGTTATGTTTATTTCTATATTTGTTTCCGAGGTCCAGTTAGCCATTGTGTGATAGCTTTGAGTTTGAATCGGTATGTCGGATTTCCTCTTGAAAAGAAATGTAAGTTATAATTTCTAACATATCGGTACTCGCACAAAGCAATTACACAAATGGTCGCTCCTCAACAACCTTATTCTTCGCGCTAGTTGACGGCATTACTCCGTAGTGTTCTTGGCTAGCATGAGTATAGAGGTGGGGCGCCACAGCTTGGTATCAGAGCCAAACTTCGGAACAATGTAGAATAATCTAGCAAGGATCATTGTCCTAAGTCCTTTTTAGGAATCGTGCCATAGGATTTAATTCGAGCCTTCGTACCGTTCTATCCTATTTTCTTTTATGATGCCTTGTTTTATCAATCAAGTTTGTTTGATATTCATTTTGTGAATAACCTTTTTCCTCTTTTCTTTCTTTCTTAAAGAGGAAGAGATGGTTAGATCTGGCAGCCCCAGCGCCGGTCAATCCAGTGCCACTTCTCTGGATGGCGTCTTCATGTCTGCCCAACAACTTTTGGATCTTGTAAAGAATCAAAAGTTTATCTGTGCTTTGAGTAAGAACCTTGAAGAGGTTTTACCTCTGAAATTAGAAGTGCCTTTCGATTAGCTTGTAGATATCACTCTTCGACTAGAAGAGGCCGATAAAGAAAGTGATGTTGAAGTTGTGAATGCCAAACAAAACTTCAACATCAACAAGAAGAGCCATATTAAGTTCAAAAGTCCTAATCCCAACAAGAAAGGGAGGCAGGCAATTTCAGTAGCAAAGACTCCTACCTCTAGTCGTGGACGATGCTACAATTGTGGTCTTACGGACCACTATGCAAATGAGTGCCCGCAACCATTTTTTTGTCGTTATTGCAAATGTTCGAGCCATCTTATATCTACATATCCCATACTCCAAAGTAGGAGAGAGGGAGAGTTGAATGTCCTGCCAACTCCTAGTGACACTTCTCTTGGTCAAGGTAATTCTCATTCTATCCTCGACGATATTTGTTTTGTGATTATCTTATTCGAGTTCTTTTTGATTTGGGTTCATCTCATTGTTTTATATCACAAGAACATGATGATTCTTTCTCTTTTTATTTTTATGGGCTTGATGACTTCATTGAGAATTGCGAATTCGATTGATGGATCCGCAACACTCAGTATACTTTTGTGAAGATGTCGAGATTATTTTATGTGATTATTCTTTTCGAGCCGATTTGCATGTTATGCGTTACTCAGGCTTCGAAATTGATTTTTGGGAAAGGATTGGCTTGATCATTATGATGCCCATATCCTATGTCCTGAGCGGACTATATGTCTTCAACATTCTCAATCTGTTAAGATGATTTCTATTGTTTTTAAAGATTTTGATTTCCAAATTTGGTGGCAACATTTTTATTCTTTAAACCCACTTAATGAGGAAGATGTTATTTCTCTCATTCAAGTAATTTGTGAATTTTCCAGAATATATTTGAGCTTGTCTTAGGATTATCACCTAAGCAATCTATTGTGTGGTGCTAAGGTCTTTTCAGTTCGACCTTGCCACCGGTTTTCATCAGCTACGAGTTGCGGAGGGTAGCATTCCACTTACCGCATTCCGCACTCGTTGTGATTCTTGTGAGTGGTTCGTTATGCCATCCAGTTTGACGAACCTTCTACCTTATTTCATCCATCTTATGAATCGAGTATTCTACAAATATCTCGATGAGTTTATCCTTGTATTTATTGATTATGGATGAAAACAAAAATTTGAAATTTGCAAATCTTTTCAATAAGATATTTATACGTATGATTGGATTTTGCTCTTAAAACGAGTAAAACTTTTAAGAGATATATTTATCATATAGAAAATGATTTTGTGATTGTATTGCCCATTGAGTGCTTTAAGAATTCTGGTCGGTGCGCTTGATCAAAGTTATCGATAGGAATCTCCTAAACGCTATGATGAGACAGTCAGACACAATAAATTGACTTGTAAAAAGTAAATTTTTCTAAAAAGATGATTACATAAAGTTAATTATAATTTTGAATGTCTTAGCTTTTCGGGAAAGTGGATCATTTTAAAGAACTCTTTTCCGATGTTTTTATTCTTGCAATTCCCGAAGGGAATCAAGACTTTATTGTTTTTACCGATACTAGTCGTATTGGTTTGGGTGCCATTCTCTTGCTAAGGGAATGTGTTATCACATATGCTTCTTGACAATTGAAGCTTGTCGAGACTATATATGCCATTCACGATCTAGAGCCCGCGACTATTGTTTTCGCTCTTAGAATTTAGTGTCATTATCTTTTGAGAGAAAAATTGTCCTCTACCCCGATCATAAGTTTTTGAAGTATTTATTTTCTCGAAAGGAACTTAATTTGCGTCAAAAACGTTGGCTTGAGTTCCTTGCATCTTATGATCTTGATATTCTTTGTACTTCGGAAAAGGGTAATCGAGTTGCCGATGCCCTTAGTTGTAAGCAACAAGCAGTTGTTATTTTGATGATATCCGAATGGAATGATCTCGAGACTTTATCCACTTGTGAGATTTGAGATCGTGAATCCAATTCATGTTCATCTCTTATTTTGTGTAGCCTCGAGGCTCGTCCTTCTCTTTTGGACCATACCTCTTTTGGATAAACTCTATGTCAAACTAAATTGCATAGAGTTCCTACTTCTATTGTTAGCAATCGTGATCCATTATTTTACTAGTGAATTTTGGTAAGGTCTTCAAAAGCTTTGGGAACAAAGCTTAATTTTAGCACCGCTTATCATCCTTGGTCCGACGGACAAACCGAGCGTGTGAATCAAACTCTTGAAGATATCTTTCGTGCATGTGTTCTTGATTTTTGTGGAGGTTGGGGAGATCATACTCTTGTTGAGTTTTATTCCAATAATAGCTTCCAATCTTGCATTGGTATGGCACCTTTCGAGGCACTCTACGGAAGGCTATGACGATTTCCTTCGTGTTGACTTAAAGCCGGTGAGAACTGGTTTTAGGTCCAGATTTTATTGGTGTTCATTTGTGTTCACCTATGATGGGTGTTGTGCATTTCAGTCGATCGGGAAAGTTAGCACCTCGATATGTTGTTCCCTTTCCCATCATCGAACATATTGGTTCCATGGCTTATCGCCTTTTTATTACCGGCTCAATCTTTTGCTATTTATGACGTTTCCCACGTCTCTTTACTGTGGAAATACCTAAGGATTCCGATTTTTATTCTTGAGTCCGGTATAATTGAAGAAATTGAAGTTTCACCAGATTTGACTTATGAGCAACATCCTATTCGCATCGTTGCTTCGGAGGTTGAACGCCTTCGAAATAAAGATATTCTTCTTGTGAAAGTTCAATGGTCCTCAAATCCTAAGGATTTCTCTTGGGAATCTTGAGAATTCATCGAGCAAACACATCCGGACTTACTCTTTCGTGCTCTTTATGATGAGCTTCTTATTTCAAATTTTCTTTTCTATTGATATGCTTTTATGGTTGTTACTTTTTATTTTCCTCTTAATTATTGCGAGGACGCAATTTATTTAAGGAGGGGAGTCTGTAATAACCCGCATATTTTACAATTGTATATTTAAATATTTTTATTTAAATATAGCATCATTAGTCGGATTAAAAGTCCGAAAATCTACTTTTTGCAAACAGTCAAATTAGGACTCGAGACCACTTCCATTGAGTCCAAAATGGCATTTGCGACTTTTTTAAGTATAAGCATCGATATGTTTGGAGTTGAATGAATTTTGCTATTTTTCACTTAGGGCTTTGGGTTTGGGTTTTAGCCCAATAATCAAACATAACACCGTAGCTCAGTCCACCTCTCCTCTTCACTTCATTCTTATTTTCCTAACACTCTAGCTTTAGAAAAATGGGGGAAGAGAAAAAGAATTAGAATTCCTAAGCCCTAATCTTCTTTGCAAATCCAAGTTCTATCTCCAAAATTCAAAGAGAAGCTTAGGTAAGCATCTCCTTCTTCTTCTCCATCTCAATCTCTCTCCAATTTCAAAAATTTCCTATATCCTAATTTGGGAAATTATTGCTTCTAGACATAGATTGGAGTTTCTAGAGTTGAAGTGGAAGAGTAGTTGATCTTCCTTTGCTTTCAAGCTTCTCCTTCATTGTTTTTGGGTTTAAAGGTGAGATTTTTATCTCACATCTATGTCTATAACTATCAGTGATTGTTAGGTATGAATTCCTAACATCTTTACATGTTCATTTGATTCTGATTTGGATTGATTTGATGAACATTTCAATTTTTGGTGTTTTGAAGTCTAAAACTCTAAAAATCTTAGCTTTGATGTTTGATCATGCTTTTGGTGGTGTATCGAAGAGCTTATAGGGCTGGGTTGTCGATTGGCATAAACCCCTAGCGCCCATTGCTCGTTCGATCGCAATTTGGAAGAGTTTGCTCTTCATTTGGATAGGCTGAAAAACATTCCCAGTGCCAAGTCGACTGGCTGTAGAATCCGAGCGTATATGGGACTGTCTGCAGAAACAGAGAGTCTCTGTTTTCTGCAGTCAGTCGACTGACCCCCTACTGTTAGTAGACTGACTATAGGAAATGAAACGTTAAGGTTTCTGGTTCAGTCGATTGACTGCAGAGTGCCAGTCGACTGACCTGCTTGATTTTGCCTATTTTGCTTGAGATTCCAATTTTTATCGTTCCGTGATTATCCGATTTATTGTTATCATTTATTATTGACTTTGATGACTTCTTTTTCGGGATTTTTGAGAATCCATTTTGATGGATTCGGTATCGATTTCTTTGGATTCGATTCACGTCTTCGTATGTGGATTTTGGTGATTGATTGTTTCTACAATCATTTCTATGCTTTGTCGCTTTAAAATACCAAGGTTTCTATACTAGTAGTAAATATTCAAACTCTTTTACAAAGATGATTTCAACTCTATTTTTAATACAAAGCTCGTTTATAAAACCGGTTTTTAATCTATTAGTATATACAAACCTTTACCTCATTCGTATGATAAAATCTAATTAAACGGCTTAGCAAAACAAGTGGTATGAAACGCTTGCGTTTACTTCGCCGGTTAATTCTTGGACTTGTTCGATTGAACTCTTGTGACAATTTTCGAGTGGGAATCTACAATCTGTTCGTAAATATTAGAGTTAAGCTAGTGGTTATGGGACATGAAGCTAAACTCTTATATTTACTAGCTTAGTGTAATTTACACTTATTTTCAAGTGGAAGTCTACAATCTGTTCGTAAATATTTCGGTTAAGCTAGTGGTTATGGGACATGAAGCTAAACTCTTATATTTACTAGCTTAGTGTAATTTACACTTGTCAATCATTGATGATCATTTTGTGATTTAGACTAGCGATTGAGCAATGTCTCTTTGTTGGTATGGGGATTAAAACCCATTTGGGGAGCTTCGGCTCAAATTTGGCGGTGAAGCGACCCGTGGTCTTCGGACCGTTCAGGGAGCAATCAACTCAATGAGTCTGTGCATGAGTCATATCTTTTAGGGTGCGTCGATGTTCAGCTCATTTATCCACGTGGGGAACTGTACCACGACCGAATCTGTGCATGAGGCGTTTCTTTTATGGTGCGTCGATGTTTGGTTCATTTATTGGGTTAGCGACCCATGGAATAGCGTTCCGTTTGTGATACATGTGTTGGTGAGTTTTCGTGCTCCCGTTTGTGATAGGCCTTCCCCTTTGGAGATTTTTGGATTTCTGGTTGCGATTTCTAATTTGTGTTTCACCAATTTTCATGGATTGGCATTGATATGTTTTGTCAATATTTGTGTTTTGGTGAATTATTTAAAGAATGTGATTCTTTTTGGTGTTTTGAGATGATTTGAGATATTGTATGATTTTTGATGTTATTTGATGTATACTTGACACACTATGACATTTATGTTATCATACGTTTTTGGTCATATCTCTTATCCTATATCTTATTTATCTGATATTTATAGCTAGACTGATCCGTTTATTATTTTCTTCTTAAATAATACTCGGGTCAGACCGAGGTATTTCAGGTGCTCCTGCTTGACTCCTTATCAGGGATTATCATCTGATTCTTTAGGCTAACTACTTTAGATTAGTAGTTTTTTTTATTATACATATGAGATATAGACTCCTTGATGTATAATTATTCTTTTGTCTCGCACCTTATCTATTTTCTTGTGATGTAGTGGATCTTGTTTTACCACTACTTTGATGTACACTTATTTGTGTTATATTCATATCTGTTTCCGCCTTTGTGATATGAATGTCTGTGACTGATTTGTGTTATGTTTATTTCAATATTTGTTTTCGAGGTCCGCTTAGCCACTGTGTGGTAGCTTTGAGTTTGAATCGGTATGTCGGATTTCCTCTTGAAAAGAAATGTAAGTTATAATTTCTGACATATCGGTACTCGCACAAAGCAATTACACAGATGGTCGCTCCTCAACAGCCTTATTCTTCGTGCTAGTTGACGGCATTACTCCGTAGTGTTCTTGGCTAGCGTGAGTATAGAGGTGGGGTGCCACAAAGTTTGTACTTTGTTTCATTTGGTATGTTGTATTTGCATTCACCACTTTGCACTGTCTACTGCCTCGACTTGTTTGCAACTGTTGTTTTCACTTGAGTCTGAGCTTGTGAGTTGCATCCTCGGTTTGCATTAAGTTGCAATGCACTTGTATCATTACTGGTGTATTGATATAGTCTGGTTGACATTATGTATTAGTGCTTTGACTCATTTATAGTTTGCATACACACACACACACTCTTGTATTTGGTTGTGTAGTCTGGTTTGACCATGCTTCGTTGCTGTTGAACTTCATGTTGAGGCCTGGTGAACTGTTTTGAAACAAGTCTGTCTTTGTTTCATTTGAAGTGATTTGGTCGAGTCTGGAGCTTTTTGTTGGACTGGGTTTACTTGTTATCTTGTAGTCTGGTTCATCCCAGAACAGTTTTAACCAAATTGCATGTGCATATACATATGCCATTTTATTTTCTGTTTTGGTCTTGTTCATTTGAAAGCATTCGACTTTGATTGCTTGTTTCCCTGACCAGTCTGGGTTCAAGTGTACATTCGAATTTTGGTCGAGGCTGTGTTGTATGTATCATGACCCATAGTTTTGTATTGCACCTGAGTTGAATCCAGCTTAAAGATCAGGTTTGACCTTGTGCTCGTGTTGTGACTTTATTTGTATTATACTTAAGTTGAACCCGGCTTTTAATTAGGTTTCACCTTGTGCTCACCTGTCCCTGTAAATTTATCAAGTGTATATTGGTGTGCACGGCCTTGTTGAAATGACCTACTTAAATTTTTTTTAACAGTGGCCATTTAATCAAGAAAATGTTTAATTCCAATTTTCTTCTATCCAGGACCTTTTTGTCAATATAAAAATATTGGTTTACTTATTTCATCTTGAACTTATATATATGAAGATATATAAGTCATTTTCTACTTAAATCAGAGTACAGAAATTGTAAAGTAGAAATCTGTTTGAGTATTACTTAAAGGAATACTCTCTACATAGCAATGGTGCTTCTAAAAAAACTAGATTTTCAAAGTACACTTGGGTTAATGCATAACTATTAATTTTATGTCTCAAGACTTATCACTCTACATAAATTTCCATAATTTTATTACGGTATAAACTGTGCTTTTGCTTGTGCATGTGTGTGTGCATGTTTCTGTGCATGTGTGTGTCAGTGGGAAATTCAGGTGCCTTATTTTTTTTCTTGTTAACAAAATTGTCTGAGTCTACCCTATACTTGGGCTATGAAACAGATCTGAAAACTTAATTTAAAACTCTTGGGTGCTGGCTTAACGCAGGCTCAAGAAAATGGCTATGTTATCCCTATTCAGTTTGCACTATTTCTCAACAAAACACATTTTATTTTGGTTTTCTTCTCTAAGGCAACTCATAACCTTTTTGCCAGATTTTTCTTTACTTAAACATGGATTTTCTTAGGTCAGTTCTCTGGATATACATTCAATCCATAAATCCTTTATTCTCATATTTTTCTACCATTATAGCCTAATTGTTCTTGAAGCTTAAAATTCATTTTCTTAGCAAGGCATTTTTGCAAAACAAAACACATAAGTTCCAGCTGATACATATAAGTTCAACACTTACAAAATAGTAAGTAACAATACATTGGTTTTTCTAAGCAACCTAAAAAAATATCTTAAATAGTTCAACATGAATATTTAATTTAACTTCAGCAAAGTCTTTAAAAATAGCATCCAAATCTTTAAGCAGTTAACTCATCCAAAGCCTGATCAACAAAATTCCTATTTACCTGCATAATCACCATGAACTGCCTCATACAAATATGAGACACCCAATGGTGCATAAACACAAAAGGGTCAGACTAATTGTCTGGTATGAATAATCTAACTGAAAACATGATCTTATTCAATTCTATTTATATTCCAGTACTCTGTATGAATAAAGAAACTCAGTATCTTCTTTGTGCATGTTTTTGTGAGGCATGTGCATTCATATCAGTGCCAAACAGATTATATATGATCACAATGATTTAGTTCATACAAAACAATCATAAGATTCACCAATAAAACATCATAAACCAACCAATGCAATCATCAATTCAGTCATCATGCCCCTTTTACAATTTTACTGGCCATCAGGGATTTTGCCCAAGCCTCTCCTGAACCTATTTCTAAAGTTCACTATCAAATATAATAAGGTCTTTAGCTACTTTCTCTTTTTTTTTAAACACACACTGCCTGGGACATATCTCTGTTAACCCAGCACACTCAGGCCCCTAGGTATAAACATACCATGTGTGAGCTTGCAATGTTCCCCTTGCCAAGCTATATTTTGTAGCCCTAAGATCCCAAGTCCTTAGTTAAATTACTAAGTGTTATTTCCTTTTTCATAACTGTGCTAATCCCTTCTGCATCTCACTTTTCAATCAGAGAAAAATAAACAATTCAACCAACATGTATTCATCCAGAGTTTGCTAAGTTATATTCTCAGAAGCAAACATTTAATCATGAAAAACAGATGTGATTTCTTAGCACATTATTTTGCCTATGGGTTTCAGTGGATCAAGTTATAAACATATGGCCAAAAGTAGTTTATTAGTTATCCTCTCTCACCTCTGGTTCAATCAGATTCTTCTTAATCTTTAAGATCTGGCTAAACCATAAGTATATTTTGACTTGAGTGGTTCATAAAACATAGAAGCTCAGCACATGTATACCATTGCACTTCTACATTTTCTTTTGTTTTAATTAACATGAGACATAAGCAACAACACAATGTTGCAGCCCCAAATTTCTTTCCATTTACAAACCATATATCTACCACATGAATCCTGGGATTTTATAATTAACTTTATGAAGAAAACCCATAAAAGAAATCACTCCATCTCAAAGTTAATCCCTATCACAGATAAACATTTAAAACATGAAATCCATGACTCTTTTTTTTGGGTAAATCACTATGAAGGGTTTTACACTTGAACAGATCATTAACAAAACAAATCATAAAATGAACATAACTTGCAACAGTGAATTATTGATTCAAATAGGCTGCCTCAATATTCAGGACTTAATGCCAAAGTTTTCAGTGAGGTTACTCACACTTAATTCCTTTTTTTCCCTAAGCCTTGCTTTTCTTTTGATCCTCTACCTTCCTCTAACTCTAATGGCTGGTGCTTTGGCTTATATTTTTTTCTTTATGTTATGAGGAGCAAATGGGTATGATCTCACTACACTAAGCCTCTTTATACAAATCCTGGCTATTACCAGGGTTTATGGAATTACCCAATGTCAGTTCTACCCCATACAAAATATAGTCTGCCTCTTATTTGATTCAAGAAAATAAGAGGGTATGTGGTCCTTGCTAATTTTTCAGAAAATAAACCTTATTCTTTTAATTTTTCCCCCGGGTCATGTTATATGTATGACTTTATTTTCCTAAGCAAAAAGAATTGCTGGAAATGGATAAAGTATTTATTCAAGGGTTTATACCATTTCCATGCAAGCTTTGTTTTCTACCTACCGTGTTTGACTGTGTACATGTATAACACATGTATGCTTATTATTTTTTTGCCTAAGTCTTTTTATTTTTCTTTCTTACTATTTCTGTCTACATATACACATTTGTTTTCTTTATGCTAAATTTTTTTTAAAGACCTGATCATTTCTGCCTACATATATATATCTGTAATTTATTTATCCAATCATATATATATTCACTGTTGCCTATTTTATCACACAACAAAATGTGTGCATGTTTGTGCATTATCCTGTGCACATGTGCATGTTTGTGCATTATCCTATGCACATGTACATGTTTTTTTAAACTATGTATCTGCTAATCAGTTTCCTATCTCTACCTTTTTAGTGCAATTTCAAACAAATACAAACTAAATTAAATCATGAAATTACTAACATAAATCAGGGTTATCACATATACCCCTCCTTTTAGGAATTGTGTCCCACAATTCTTTCATACTTAACTTAAGTATCATTAGTTCAGAAAATCAATTTCTGATCTCAAATCATTCTCAAATCAATCATTTGATTAAACTCTAGGCATATCAAAAAAAAAATCACAATGCAACTCAATCAAAACATTCATCAATATATATATAAATTTACCTTTCCTTCAATCAAACAGTTGTGGATAATCATTTCTGATTTAACCTCCACTTCCCATGTGCAATCATTTGGGTCAAGACTCCATTGCAATTTCACTAATTTAATTTCTTTGTTTCTCAATTTCCTGGTTTCTTTAGAAACTATGCCCACTGGCTCCTTTTCACAGATCATTCTAGGGTCAATCTGCACATCCTTAGAGGATTTTAGGATTGCCTCCTTATCATGAACCCATCTTCTTAGTTGAGACACATGAAAAACATCATGCATTGCTCTCATTTCTTCTAGCAACTCCAGCTTATAGGCTACAATTCTTATTCTTTCTAAAATTTTATATGGCCCTATATATCTAGGAATCAACTTTCCTTGTTTCCCAAACCTTAGAACCTTTTTCATGGGTGATATTTGATAAATACATAATCTCCAACATCATATTGTACTGCCTTCCTTCTTTGATCAGCATATTTCTTTTGCCTATCTTGGGCAGAAGCATTTCTTTTTCTGATCAAATCTATCTTTTCAGAAGTTTCCTTCACATTTTCTGGTCCTAAGACCACTTTTTCCCCAGATTCAAGCCAACTTGAGGGTGATGAACATGGTCTCCCATAGAGAGCTTCAAAGGGTGCCATGCTTATACTACTATGATGGCTATTGTTGTATGCAAATTCAGCTAAAAAGATATGATCCTCCCAACTTCCTCCCCAATCCAGTACACAAGCTCTTAACATATCTTCAAGCAATTTGTTCACAATTTCTGTTTGGCCATTAGATTTAGGATGGTATGCTGTGCTTAAGCACAAATCAGTCCCCATTGCCTTGTGAAAACTCTGCCAAAACTTTGAAGTAAAGATGGTATCTCTATCACTTACTATAGTCTTTGGTATACCATGCAGCCTGACTACTTCTTTAATAAACAACTGGGCTAGTGTATTTGCATTTCTTTCTGATTTCACTGGTATAAAGTGGGCTGACTTGGTTAACCTATCAACACTACCCAAATACTGTCATTTCCCCTCCTAGTTCTAGGCAAACCATCAATGAAATCCATTGATATGTCTTCCCATTTCCATTGTGGTATTTGCAAAGGTTGAAGCATCCCTGAGGGTTTTTGATACCCAGCCTTTATCTGTTGGCAAACCATACATTTGGATACATAGGTTGCCACTGCACTCTTCATACCACTCCACCAATAATCTCTCTTGAGGATGTGATACATTCTTGTGCTTCCTGGGTGTATAGTATATTTGCTTTTGTGGTAAGCATCCAAGATTTCTTGCTTCAACTCATCAATTGCTGGAACACATATTCTTTTTCCTTTCTTCAAATGGCCTTGATCATTCAACTGAAAACCTTCTACTACCTTACCATTTAATATCTGAGTTTTCTTTTCAAATAAAAATGGACCTTGGTCTTGTAGCTCTACAACTTTATTCTTCAATTCTGATCCCAGAGTAATAAAACTTAATTTTCCCATTTCTACATTCCCATTGCATAAGCTCATATTTTCTATGTTATCACTTTCTATCTCTGAATCAATTAATAATGATAAAGTGTTAAACTCTTCTATCATTAATCTAGCCACTTTAGCATGTTTTCTACTTAGGGCATCTGCTACTTTATTAGCCTTACCAGGTGTGTACAATATTTCAAAATCATATGAGGCTAAGAGTTCAATCCATCTTTGCTGCCTCATATTTAATTCTTTTTGTGAAAACAAATATTTAAGTGATTTATGGTCTGTATAAACTTCAAATTTTGCTCCTAACAAGTAGTGTCTCCATAACTTAAGAGCATACACTATAGCAGCCAATTCAAGGTCATGAGTCGCATACCTTACCTCACTTGATTTCAACTACCTAGAAGCATAAGCGATCACTTGATGTTGTTGCATCAACACTGCCCCAAGCCCTTGTCCACTTGCATCAGTATACACCACCAAGTTTTCATTTCCTTCAGGCACTTTAAGAATTGGAGCTTGTACTAGTGCTTCCTTTAATTTCCCAAAGGCTTTCTCACACTCTTCAGTCCAAGTAAACACTTGATTTTTCCTAGTCAATCTGGTTAATGGAATTGAGATTTTTGCAAAGTCTTTTATAAATCTACTATAGTAACCAGCCATTCCCATGAATGATCTGACTTCAGTGACATTAGTAGGCCTTTTCCAAGCTTGCACTACAATGACTTTATTGGAATCTACAGATATTCCTTTTTCTGATATAATATGACCTAGAAAATTCACTTCATTTTGCCAAAAAGTGCATTTTGAAAATTTGGCTTTTAAGTCTTCCTGTCTCAATTTCTCAAATACCATATGCAAATGATTTTCATGCTCTCTGATTGACTTAGAATAAATTAGTATATCATCAATAAATATCAATACAAACTTATCCAAATATTCTCTAAAAATCCTATTCATCAAATCAACAAAATAGGAAGGAGCATTTGTCAAACCAAATGGCATTACTAAAAATTCATAAAGTCCATATCTTGTGTTAAAGGCTGTATACTTAATGCTTTCTTCTTCCACTTTCATCTGATGAAAGCCTGAAGCTAAATCAAGTCTAGAAAATATTTTTGCACCACTCAATTGATCAAAGAGATCATCAATCCTTGGTAAGGGATATTTATTTTTAACTGTGACTTTATTTAATTCCCTATAGTCAATACATAACCTAAGGGATCCATCTTGCTTCTTAACAAAGACTACTGGTGCTCTCCATGATGAGCTACTGGGTCTAATAAAACCTTTTTCTTCTAGTTCAACCAATTGCTTTTTCAGCTCCATCAACTCCTTAGGCCCCATTCTGGTTGGTCTTTTAACTACTGGGCTAGCTCTTGGAATAATTTTAATTGAGAACTCAACTGGTCTGTGGTTTGGAATTCCCCTAACTTCACCAAACACATCAACATATTGATTTACTATGGGGATTTCTTCTAATGCAGGCATGGGTTTTTCATTTGACAATGTAGAAAGGTTGGCTATACTTCTATTCTTGTTTGCCTCACAAAGAACAACAATTCTTTGTCCATCAGAAACTTTCAATGATATGGTTGATGTCTCCATATTTATGATAGCCTTATATCTACTCAACCAATCAACTCCTAAAATAATCCCTATGCCCGGATATTGCAACACATATAGGTCTGACTCAAACACATGTCCCCCTATATTTAATCCTAGTTGCATACATATCATACCCAGAACACATGAACTACCTATAGGGCTTCTAATTAACAATGGCTTATCAACAATCATACAATTCAATTTTAATTGTTGTGCAATATCATGGGAGATCAATGAGTGTGTAGCCTCAGTATCATACACTACTGCAAAAGGTATTGAGTGAATAAGCAAAGTACCTTCAACTTGACCATGCTTTTCAACACTTGATCCCTCAGCTGCCTTGCCTTTCCTTCCAAAGCCCCTAATTTTCCTTACTTAAAATCTGGACAATTCCTCGTTATGTGACCTTCCTTCCCATAATGGTGACAATTGAAGGATGCAGGCCTAACATTTGTGCATCTATTCTTCATATGCCCCTTTTGGCCACAGTTATAACAAGTAATCTTCTTCTTAACTTCAGTAGCTCTGACTTCTTCTGGTTTCTTAGTGGAAGCTATGTCTGTTTTCTTCTTATCATAAGAGTGAAATTTACCCTTTCCCTTCTTGTTTTGATTATTCTTGAATGCCCTGAAATTCTCTCTAGCTTTATCATGTTGTTCAATGCTCAGAGTCAAATCCAAGACTTGATCAAAAGTCTTGTCCTTGTATGGTAGCATGGCTCTACTAAGGCTAGGGTTTAGCCCTTGAATATACCTGCCATTCTTAGCCTCCTCAGTAGTGATGAGTACTACACCATACTTTGCCAATGATTCAAACTTTTGAGTGTACTCAGTGACATTAATAGTCCCTTGCCTTAATTTGATGAATTCCTCTAGCAAAGATTCCTTGGCTGATGCAGGGACAAATCTGCCTTCCAACATTGCTTTAAATTGATCCCATGTCACTTCTTCTTCAGGTCTTCCAGCTATGATAACCTCCCACCAATCCAAAGCTGCTCCTCTCAATTGCCTGGATGCAATTTGCCTCTTCCTTTGGTCTTCAACTTGCATGTCTGCAAAGATCCTTTCCAAAATTCTAAGCCAATTTTGAACCCCCATAACTCCTTCTGTGCCATCAAAAGTTTTGCCTCCAAGATTGGTAAAAGTCTTGAGTAGTTTGGAAAGCTCCTCATGTGGATTTTCCTACCTGTTGCCTACTCCATCCCTTATGGCTCTCATGAATTCTTGCACATTCACCATGGGTGGTTCACTTGTTCCTACATTTTGGTGTCTTGGTCCTACCATAGCTCTATGGATATAACACTTTGGTTAGTCTGTTTTGCCTAATGCTCTATAGATTAATTCATTTAAATCTATCACTTATTCTGTCATAATAGATATCAATAGTGTAAACATTAACAAACAAAACATCCAAACCAGTCAACACTTCCATACATCCAATGCAAACAAGTTCATACAAAATTTTGCCATGTTATTAATCAACATAGCTCTGATACCAAATGAAATGACCTACTTAATTTTTTTTTAACAGTGGCCATTTAATCAAGAAAATGTTTAATTCCAATTTTCTTCTATCCAGGACCTTTTTGTCAATATAAAAATATTGGTTTACTTATTTCATCTTGAACTTATATATATGAAGATATATAAGTCATTTTCTACTTAAATCAGAGTACAAAAATTGTAAAATAAAAATCTGTTTGAGTATTACTTAAAGGAATACTCTCTACATAGCAATGGTGCTTCTAAAAAAACTAGATTTTCAAAGTACACTTGGGTTAATGCATAACTATTGATTTTATGTCTCAAGACTTATCACTCTACATAAATTTCCATAATTTTATTACGGTATAAACTGTGCTTTTGCTTGTGCATGTGTGTGTGCATGTTTCTGTGCATGTGTGTGTCAGTGGGAAATTCAGGTGCCTTATTTTTTTTCTTGTTAACAAAATTGTCTGAGTCTACCCTATACTTGGGCTATGAAACAGATCTGAAAACTTAATTTAAAACTCTTGGGTGCTGGCTTAACCCAGGCTCAAGAAAATGGCTATGTTAGCCCTATTCAGTTTGCACTATTTCTCAACAAAACACATTTTATTTTGGTTTTCTTCTCTAAGGCAACTCATAACCTTTTTGCCAGATTTTTCTTTACTTAAACATGGATTTTCTTAGGTCAGTTCTCTGGATATACATTCAATCCATAAATCCTTTATTCTCATATTTTTCTACCATTATAGCCTAACTGTTCTTGAAGCTTAAAATTCATTTTCTTAGCAAGGCATTTTTGCAAAACAAAACACATAAGTTCCAACTGATACGTATAAGTTCAACACTTACAAAACAGTAAGTAACAATACATTGGTTTTTCTAAGCAACTTAAACAAAATATCTTAACATAGTTCAACATGAATATTTAATTTAACTTTAGCAAAGTCTTTAAAAATAGCATCCAAATCTTTAAGCAGTTAACTCATCCAAAGCATGATCAACAAAATTCCTATTTCCCTGCATAATCACCATGAACTGCCTCATACAAATATGAGACACCCAATGGTGCATAAACACAAAAGGGTCAGACTAATTGTCTGGTATGAATAATCTAACTGAAAACATGATCTTATTCAATTCTATTTATATTCCAGTACTCTGTATGAATAAAGAAACTCAGTATCTTCTTTGTGCATGTTTTTGTGAGGCATGTGCATTCATATCAGTGCCAAACAGATTATATATGATCACAATGATTTAGTTCATACAAAACAATCATAAGATTCACCAATAAAACATCATAAACCAACCAATGCAATCATCAATTCAGTCATCATGCCCCTTTTACAATTTTATTGGCCATCAGGGATTTTGCCCAAGCCTCTCCTGAACCTATTTCTAAAGTTCACTATCAAATATAATAGGGTCTTTAGCTACTTTCCCTTTTTTTTAAACACACACTGCCTGGGACATCTCTCTGTTAACCCAGCACACTCAGGCCCCTGGGTATAAACATACCATGTGTGAGCTTGCAATGTTCCCCTTGCCAAGCTATATTTTGTAGCCCTAAGATCCCAAGTCCTTAGTTAAATTACTAAGTGTTATTTCCTTTTCCATAACTGTGCTAATCCCTTCTGCATCTCACTTTTGAATCTGAGAAAAATAAACAATTCAACCAACATGTATTCATCCAGAGTTTGCTAAGTTATATTCTCAGAAGCAAACATTTAATCATGAAAAACAGATGTGATTTCTTAGCACATTATTTTGCCTATGGGTTTCAGTGGATCAAGTTATAAACATATGGCCATAAGTATTTTATTAGTTATCCTCTCTCACCTCTGGTTCAATCAGATTCTTCTTAATCTTGAAGATCTGGCTAAACCATAAGTATATTTTGACTTGAGTGGTTCATAAAACATAGAAGCTCAACACATGTATAACATTGCACTTCTACATTTTCTTTTGTTTTAATTAACATGAGACATAAGCAACAACACAATGTTGCAGCCCCATATTTCTTTCCATTTACAGACCATATATCTACCACATGAATCCTGGGATTTTATAATTAACTTTATGAAGAAAACCCATAAAAGAAATCACTCCATCTCAAAGTTAATCCCTATCACAGATAAACATTTAAAACATGAAATCCATGACTCTTATTTTTGGGTAAATCACTATGAAGGGTTTTACACTTGAACAGATCATTAACAAATCAAATCATAAAATGAACATAACTTGCAACAGTGAATTATTAATTCAAATAGGCTGCCTCAATATTCAGGACTTAATGCCAAAGTTTTCAGTGAGGTTACTCACACTTAATTCCTTTTTTTTCCATAAGCCTTGCTTTTCTTTTGATCCTCTGCCTTCCTCTAACTCTAATGGCCGGTGCTCTGGCTTATATTTTTTTCTTTATGTTATGAGGAACAAATGGGTATGATCTCACTACACTAAGCCTCTTTATACAAATCCTGGCTGTTACTAGGTTTTATGGAATTACCCAATGTCAGTTCTACCCCATACAAAACATAGTCTGCCTCTTATTTGATTCAAGAAAATAAGACGGTATGTGGTCCTTGCTAATTTTTCAGAAAATAAACCTTATTCTTTTAATTTTTCCCCCGGGTCATGTTATATGTATGACTTTATTTTCCTAAGCAAAAAGAATTGCTGGAAATGGATAAAGTATTTATTCAAGGGTTCATACCATTTCCATGCAAGCTTTGTTTTCTACCTGCATTGTTTGACTGTGTACATGTATAACACATGTATGCTTTTTTTTTGCCTAAGTCTTTTTATTTTTCTTTCTTACTATTTCTGCCTACATATACACATTTGTTTTCTTTATGCTAATTATTTTTTTAAAGACCTGATCATTTCTGCCTACATATATATATCTGTAATTTATTTATCCTATCATATATATATTAACTGTTGCCTATTTTATCACACAGCAAAATGTGTGCATGTTTGTGCATTATCCTGTGCACATGTACATGTTTTTTTAAACTATGTATCTGCAAATCAGTTTCCTATCTCTACCTTTTCAGTGCAATTTCAAACAAATACAAACTAAATTAAATCATGAAATTACTCACAAAAATCAGGGTTATCACACTTATGGCATGTATAGTGATACACTGTGCATGTCACAAGCTATTCGTTTATGATGAATTCAAAATTAAATGATGACGAACAACCCAAATAACTGAGGCAAATATTATTTTCAAAATACACATTTTATTTTATACTGCAAAAATATTTCCTTTTCAATTTTAATGCGTCAGTGTGTATTTTTGCAGATAGCTCAGATGCTGGATTCATTCTGGAATAGAGTTGAAGATAAATACGAGTGAATGAGTGATATGTAGTGAGGTTCATTTGTAAATGAAAAATTGTGATGTAATTGAAATTGTGTATATATATAGTGAGAGCTCAGATTTGTACTATTTAAACTTGTAATAAATATTTGTTTGAATAAAATATCCGTTTGAATTTAAATTTATTTTATTCAGCAAATATTATGTGAAAAATAAAATAGTACATTAACAAATACATTTAAATTAATAATATATGTTTATTATCATCAAACAAAAATCATATACTCACATATTCGACAATCTCCCCTTTTTGATGATAACAAACATATATTTAAGATTTTGAATTTATTAAATGTAATTGGTTATTCAATTTGCTCCCCCTATTTGAATGCTCCCTCTCTACACAAAGCTCCCCCTTCATATATGCATGAAAATAAATAAAAATATGCAAATGAGCCTAGATGCAAATAGAAAATAGAAAATAAAATATTTGACCTTTATTTTCCAAAATCTTAACTTTTCTCTCCCCCTTTTGTTATCAGCAAAAGAGTAATAGTGTTAGAAAAATAGAGATAAAGTGATAGACATTAATACAACATTAATACTTAATCGGGTATAAATATTAACTTTCAATCAAAAATTAAACTAAAATCATAAATACTCTGTTTGACGCATATTCCACTTTAGAATGATAGGGATGATGTCATCATATAAAACCATATAGTTGTGTCTATTTGTGGTATATTTATTACAAGAATTTGAATATCTACTAACCATGCATAACCGTTAGGACTTTTAAATGAGATTAGTAGTATTCCAATTTTTTTAAAATGAATTCAAGTATCTTCTAACCACGCATAACTATGAGGATTTTTAAATGAGATTAGAATCAATTTGTCTATTTAATCAATCAATTTTGATATGCGTTCCATACATGCATAACCGTGAGGACTTTTGACTGAGCATGGAAGCACATAATCAAAAATTCCAAGTAATTCACCCATGCATAACCGTGAGGACTTTTAAATAAGAGTGAATACTTTGGATGTTTTTATTTCTTAAAAATATAATCAATTAAAAAACGAATGACTTCCCGTTTAAAATACCACATATTGACATACTATATTGAATTTTGATGAGTGATGGTCGATAGAAATACGATAGAAATAGAAATGGTCATGGAATTTTTACCAAACAAAAGTTTTCATAACTCTTGTTTAAATTTCTAAAAAAATTTACTAATTATACTGTCTCAAGTTATAATATATGATCAATATCAACACTCATCACTTTTTCAATCACTATTTATCTTTTGATAATCAGTAGGGAGTCAGATAAGTTAATGTTGGCATTTGAGGTCATAATCAAAAATATAGAATCAAATTTCTAAAATGGCTAAATTGAGACGAAGTCGACAAAAATTATTTTCTGGAAGGGGTTTTGTAAAAATGTTTGCCAATTGAGAATCGGTTGAAATGAAATTTATGCATATATTTTCTAAAGAAATATGATCTCTAATAAAATGATGTCTAACATCTATATGTTTTGTCCGTGAATGACGTACCGGATTATTTGTGAGATCAATTGCACTTTTACTATCACACATTAGCGGTACACGTTTAAAATTTAGACCATAGTCTTGCAAAGTTTGTATCATCCATAAAATTTTAGCAGAGCAACCACTTAGAACAATATACTCTGCCTCTGTGGTGGATAGTGCAATACAATTCTGTTTTCTGCATGAACATGCAACTAATGAATGTCCTAACATAAAACACGTGCCACTTGTACTTTTTCTATCAACTAAACTTCCAGCATAATCTACATCTGAATATCCTTTTAATTCAAAGTTATCATTAGTTGGATACCAAAGACCAAAACGTGGGGTGTGCAACAAATATCTTATAATTATTTGAACAGCTTTTAAATGAGATTCTTTTGGATTAGATTGAAATCGTGCACATAAGCAGACAGAAAACATGATATCAGGTCTAGAAGCGGTAAGATAAAGAAGTGATCCAATCATACCTCGATATTGCTTTTGATCAACTACCTTACCTTTTTCATCCTTGTCGAGTTTAATTGTTGTGCTCATTGGGGTTTTTGCAGGTTTAGCATCTTTCAATCCAAATTTGTTGACCAGTTCCCTAATATATTTCGTTTGAGAGATGAATGTATCTTTATCACTTTGTTTGATTTGAAATCCTAAAAAGAATTTTAACTCTCCAACCAAACTCATTTCAAACTTTTCCTGCATAACTTTTTCAAATTTCTCATACAACACATAGTTAGTGGCACCACAAATAATATCATCAACATATATTTGAACAATCAAAAGATCGTCATTTTCATGTAATAGGAACAGTGTGGTGTCTACACAACCCTTTTTGATCCCATTTTCAAGGAGGTAAGTGCTAAGACATTCATACCAAGCTCTAGGAGCTTGTTTTAATCCATATAATGCTTTCTTAAGTTTATATACATGATTAGGGTATTCATGACTTTCAAAACTTCTGATTGTTCAACAAATACATCTTCTTTCAAAATTCCATTAAGAAAAGAACTTTTAATATCCATTTGCCTTAGTTTAAATCCTTTATAGCAAGCAAAAGCTAACAATATCCTAATGGACTCTAGTCTTGCTACTGGTGCAAAAGTTTCATCAAAGTCAATACCTTCAATTTGATTATAGCCTTTAGAAACTAACCTAGCTTTATTCCTAATCACATTTCCAGATTCATCATATTTGTTTTTAAAAATCCATTTTGTTTCTACAACTGGATAATCATTAGGTCTAAGTGCTAGAGTCCAAACATCATTTCGCTCAAATTGATTTAGCTCTTCTTGCATAGCCATAAACCAATTTTCATCATTAAGAGCTACATCTACGTCTTTTGGTTCAATTTCTGAGATAAATCCACTGTATAGACACAAATCACACAAATTTCTAAAGGAAGAACGAGTTTGAATACCTACAATAGGATTTCCTATTACCAACTCTGGAGGATGATCTGCTTTGAATTTCAATTTCTCTGGATCCAGATTTCTTTGGACTTCTTTTGTGGTTGTGGTTTCTTTTGGTTTTTCATTTTCATCTTTTTCATTCTCCTCTTCTACATTGCTTTTGATTGTTTCCTTGTTTTGATCATCAATTCCTTCATTAAATTTCACATTGATTGACTCCATGATTGTTCTTGTCCTTTTGTTGTATACTCTATAGGCTTTGCTTCTGGATGAGTATCCCATGAACATCCCTTCGTCAGCTTTTGCCTCAAATTTTCCCAGTTGATCACCTGTATTAAGAATGAAACACGGACAACCAAAAACCTTGAAATATGCAATGTTTGGCTTTTTGCCGAACCATAGTTCATACGGTGTTTTCTTAAGAATTGGCCTAATCATGACTCTATTCATTACGTAACAGGTTGTATTTACTACCTCTGCCCAAAAAGGCAAAGGTAGTTCATACTCGTTTATCATAGATCTAGCCAACTCTTGTAAGGTTCGATTTTTTCTTTCGACTACTCCATTTTGTTATGGAGTATGTGGGGCAGAGAATTCATGTCTAAATCCATTTTCATCACAAAAAATTTCAAATTCATAATTTTCAAAATCTCTTCCATGATCACTTCTTAGTGAAATAATAGAAACTCCTTTTTCATTTTGAACTAATTTTGTGAATTTGATGAAGTAAGAAAAGTTTTTGATTTTTTAGCTAAGAAGTATACCCACGTGTATCTAGAGTAATCATCAACCAATACGAAACAATATTTCTTACCACCTAGACTTGCAATATCGTTAGGTCCAAAAAAATCCATACGAAGTAGTTCAAGAACTCTAGAAGTGCTTACATTGTTCTTGGCATGAAACAGTGATTTTTTAAGTTTTCCCATGGTACATGCTTTACATAAAATTTCCATTTCAAAATCACGTGATGGCAAACCTCTTACCAAATCTTTTCTTTTCAATTGGTTTAACAGATTCATGCTAGGATGCCCTAATCGTCTATGCCATAAATTTACTTCTACATCCTTAGCTACCAAACATTTTGAAAGAGTGAGATCATTAAAAGATAGAGAGTATATATTACCTTTCCTCTTACCTGAAAATAAGATTTCTTTTGATGATTGGTCAATAATTTTGCACAAGTCAGAATCAAAAGCAACATTCATTCCTTTGTCACATAACTGACTAATTGAGATCAGATTATGGTGTAGGTTTTCAACATATAATACGTCATTTAAGGTAAACTTACCATTACCTATTTTACCTTTACCAATAATCTTGCATTTCTTATTGTTGCCTATAGTGACTCTTCCTCCTTTGTGTTTTTCTATGCTAAGAAACTTTGATTTGTCGCCTGTCATGTGCCTGGAGCAACCGGAATCTAGATACCATTCTTGTCATTCCTTAGCCTGCCAACATACTACATTTGGTTCTTCACTTTCACTATCATTTGTTTCCTCTGTGAAACACTGATTGCTAAATCCTTCACGATGAGATTGGGAGGTTCCTTCATGAACTGCTTCAAGTGTGTACCAGATTTCCTGCGCAGTTAAACCATGTGAAACACAATTATATTCAATTTGGTCTAAAGAACAAATAATAGCATTCATAGCCTTGATATTTTCTGTCAGCAGTTTAATTTCAGAATTTGTTCATTGATTCATAGGTTTTTCTATTTCTTAATTATCATCATAACTATTGATGTCTTATAACCAGTTTCAACAATATTCCAGGCATCAATAGATTTCAGAAAAAATTTCATTTTTAATTTCCAATTTAAAAAATTTGTTCCATCAAATATAGGAGGAATTATACCGGACTGACCCTCAGCAAAAGTAGTATTAAAAGAAGCCATTTTAAAAATTCAAATTTGTAAAGCAAAAATTGGTCTTTGAAAAATCAAATTTTTAAAACAAAAACGGCTTTTGTTCCTAGCTCTGATACCACTTGTAGGATCGATTTAACCCTAGAGGGAGGGTGAATAGGGTGATACTATTAATTATAAAATTTATTGCGGAAGTATATAAAATAATTTCATTACAGATAATAGTCGAATAACAGCAGCATAGATAATGGCAGAATAATAAAAACGGAGAATAGAACACACAGATTTACCCAGCTTCGGCAAAACCCTACCTACGTGCTGCCCCCAAGGTTTCTACAAGAAATTAAGTAGTCAGACGCTTACACACGTAAACTCGCGACATCTGCTATTGACTAACCTAACTCTATGCTCAAAACCCTACCACAACTCAGCCACTGAGTTGCGAATTCTCGAACTACACCACCGTAGTTTGTCCCCTAGTCACACAACTAGAATTTACAACGGTTTAAATGAAAAATACAAACTTAAAAACAATTTAAAAATAAACACCCTAATTTTAGAAATAGAAGCTCAATGATAATTTAAAGCCGGCCCAAATGTAAAAGAAACCCCCTTTTTCTTTCTATTATGTTATGTCGGCCCGCTTTCTTCTTTGTTTGTGAAAATGGCTTCTTGCTCGTTCGTTCTTCTGTGCGAAAACTAGGGCTGGTGAAAAATTGATGAAGCCGATTGATTGTTTGTCGATTACAATTGCTATTCCTCTGATTTGCTTCGGCAATCGACTGTTTCTTCGATTCGAACACGGCTCCTTCAATTTGATCGAGTTCGACTATGAATTGGTATGTAATTTGTTACTTTTGATTTACTATTTAGCTTGCTTGAACTCGATGATTTCGTAGCCGATGATGTTAATCGTTTATATAGGATTCGAATTCCTATTTCTTCGTTTGTATACATTTGTTTGAATTCGTCAATTGATTTATCTCGGCCATTCGATGTTGCTTGGATGTTGATGATTTCTCTGACTTTGTCACTTCGTATAATTTTATGTTACTTGATTCCCACGATTTTGACTTGTGTTTGATTTCTTAGCCACCACGGTTTTGTGAATTAGCTGATAATGTTTGACTTCGGCACTGTCTTGTTCAATTTGAAATTCCTGATGCATTGACTTAATTTGAAACTGCTATGTTGTCATATATACATAAGTGCATGTTGTATAGTTGCCTAGTTGTCATTGTGTACATGTTCATGTATTCATTGTGTCATGTCAGCTCTGTATATATGTATGATCCGCACTTTGATTCCATGTTGTTTCAAGCTAGTTCACATTGTACCAGTTTATTGTTTTCATACTTCATGTGGTTTGAATTTGAGTTGAGTTGATCCTTCTTGTTACTTCAAGTCTGTACTTTGTTTCATTTGGTATGCTGTATTTGCATTCACCACTTTGCACTGTCTACTGCGTCGACTTGTTTGCAACTATTGTTTTCACTTGAGTCTGAGCTTGTGAGTTGCATCCCTAGTTTGCATTGAGTTGCACTTCACTAGTATCATTACTGGTGTGTTGATCTAGTCTGGTTGACATTATGTATTAGTGCTTTGACTCATTTCTAGTTTGCATATATATATATATACACATACACACACACACACACTCTTGTATTCGGCTGTATTGCATCTTGTCACTTGTGTTCATTGTGTAGTCTGGTTTGACCATGCTTTATTGTTGTTGAACTTCATGTTGAGGCCTGGTGAACTGTTTTGTTACAAGTCTGTCTTTGTTTCATTTGAAGTGATTTGGTCAAGTCTGGAGCTTTTTGTTGGACTGGGTTTACTTGTTATCTTGTAGTCTGGTTCATCCCAGAACGGTTTTGACCAAATTGCATGTGCATATACATATGCCATTTTATTTTCTATTTTGGTCTTGTTCATTTGAAAGCATTCGACTTTGATTGCTTGTTTCTCTGACCAGCCTGGGTTCAAGTGTACATTTGAATTTTGGTCGAGGCTGTGTTGTATGATCTTGACCCATAGTTTTGTATTGCACCTAAGTTGAATCTAGCTTAAAGCTCGGGTTTGACCTTGTGCTCGTGTTGTGACTCTATCTATATTATACTTCAGTTGAACCCGGCTTTTAATTGGGTTTGACCTTGTGCTCACCTATCCCTGTAATTTTATAAAGTGTATATTGGTGTGCATGGCCTTGTGGCATATACAGTGATACGCTGTGCATGTCACAAGCTGTTCGTTTATGATGAATTCAAAATTAAATGATGACGAACAACCCAAATAACTGAGGCAAATATTATTTTCAAAATACACATTTTATTTTATACTGCAAAAATATTTCCTTTTCAATTTTACTGCGTCAGTGTGTATTTTTGCAGATAGCTCAGATGCTGGATTAATTCTGATATAGAGTTGAAGATAAATACGAGTGAATGAGTGATATGTAGTGAGGTTCATTTGTAAATGAAAAATTGTGATGTAATTTAAATTGTGTATATATATAGTGAGAGCTCAGATTTGTACTATTCAAACTTGTAATAAATATTTGTTTGAATAAAATATCCGTTTGAATTTAAATTTATTTTATTCAGCAAATATTATGTGAAAAATAAAATAGTACATTAACAAATACATTTGAATGAATATATATGTTTATTATCATCAAACAAAAATCATATACTCGCATATTCAATAGTACCGACATAGCTCCACAGTACTACAAAGTGGAATATAAGCAATAGTAAGCTCCAAGTATAGATATATGAAAGCGTAACCTACTGTTCGTACTCTGTCCAGCTCCATGTGCTATCCAGAACTTTTATCCTAATCTACTCATTTAAGAATACCCAAGGTGATAAGAAGCAAAGCATAAAATCTCGAGTCAGACAACAGTCTGGTGTGAGCGATACATCGTCTCAAAAATACTACAAAATCGTATATAGGAAATATGGATATAAGATATATAGAACTACACCTGACATGTCCCTGCATCCAAAGAGTTAGCACATAACAAATCTGTATATGCTAATCTACTATTAAAGTCACATAAATGTACTACAATCGAAGTACAATGTCCAGTGTCTAGGTATACAATCGAAAATACCTACATCGTTTGATATCCTATGGTGACAAACAACCATGGCAAACATAGCATCCATCAAACAATCCTCACCATCACTCGTGTGCGTTGGGTATATGATAACTCATATGACACAATCACAAACCAAGGACCCATCATTATCTCAGCTTCATTGGTGCTCGAACCCATGCCACTTCGTAAGGCTAGGAACCAGGCCGACATCGCAAGAGCCCAGATGATGTGCATGTAAAAGTGAATATTTTTACTCCCATATTTAATATTCTTTTATGAAAATAAATGAGCATATTAGGGTATTTTACATGTTTAAACCAAAATCTAAATTGTTTTCAAATCATCATTCATTCATCTTCATTTGGGGGCAAAACGGTAATTTTGTGTATGAAATATTTTTGAGAAAATTTATTTGCAATTTTTTATTGTAGGAAATGGAGTGCAAATATGAAGAGGTTTCGTGGATGTATGCATGCATATATGTTGAAAGCTAAGGAAAAAATGAAATAAAAGAATTCATACAACATGGAGGAGCCTACATACCCACTAACTAATGGTTTGTAATTAAAAGCACATGTACATGTTAATGGAGACTTAAAAGCATGTTAGTGGGGATTAATAATTCCCTAATGACTACTTGGTGGTTACACTATCTCAAGAGCATTTTTGGTAGTCCCCTAAAATATGAATTAGGATTTTAAGCATGTATAAATACCCCTTATGTTTCATGTAATGATCTTCTTTTTTATGCAAGTTGTAACACAAAATTTTTTATAAATAAAATATCTCTTTAACGCCTTCTTAGCCTTATTTTACTTTCATGCAATTTTTATTTTATGCTTTCTTTTATTGCTATTTTATTTTATGCTCTTTTGTTTACTTTATGCTCTCTTATTTCATGTTAGTAGCATATCTTTAATTCTTGTAATTAGTTTAGTTTTATTTCATGCAAGTAGTTAGCTCTCTTTTCTTTTAATTAGCTCTCATTGTCCTTGTTTTTTATGTTGAAATCACTTTATGTTAAGATGTATTCAAATATGAGTAGCTAAACCCCTTCAATTTAGGAGTAATGAAGCTCTCATGAAACATATTAAATTAACATAATGATTTCATTTATGGTCTCTCTTTTTTTGCTTAATGAAAATTATGAATGATGGTGGTTTATGTTTTTCTTGTAATGAATTTAATAGTCTATGTTGACATCCCAAATAGGCTATGCTTAATCCAATATAACATAAACTATTTGATCATTTGCCTAAGTGATTTTGATAATGAAAGTCAAACTAGAATCAAAATTTGATGGTCTATGTCACTAATTCATAGTAAATAGATCATGCTTAAAATAAATTTTATTTTTAATTTCATGAGAATTGACAAGTGGGTTTGAATGGTGTTTTAGAGTTTGATGGTTTAAGTTGTGTTAATTAATAACACAAATAAACCATACTTATAATAAACACATCAATCATTTCTACATAATATTTTAATGAGAGATTATAAATGAATTTTGTGTTGATTTATATGAATGATTGGAAGTGCATTTGCCTTTTAATTGCTATTTAATCTCGTAGTTTTATTCACTTTTTCTTTAGTTTATTCTCTACAATTTTCTAGTTTAAAACAATTTCAAAAACTTTGGGCTAATTTGATTGAGTAATATTAAAATTTTTGCTTTCTCCGTAGATCGATCCATACTCGCATACGTACTATGTTTGTACATCGTGCACTTGTGATTTTATAACGATTATATTTTTTGGCGATTTTCTAATCGATAGAAAATCCATCGTGTAAAAAGCTTTTGGCATCGTTGCCAGGGAAAGCAAATTGATTTTAATTCTACTCTTCGAATTATTTTTGTTTGATTTTATTGTGTGTTCATTTTGTGCGTTGATTTGCATTTAAAACAAATTTTTTAAAGTTGTATGTTTGTTGTGTGATTTTTGCTTCCATTTGAGTTGTGTGCTTTCTGTGGTTCTATTTGCATTGGCATTTGCATTTCTAGTATAAAAAAATACACACAATTTCATTTCAAAACAAAAAAATATATTTTATTTCACTACGATTGCATAACATTTGCATTTTCATTCTTGTTAACTCTACATGTCCATTTTCATTTAATAAAAAAAAACAACAACAAACAATTTGTATTTCAAATACATTTTGAATTATGCATAAATTTCAAACACATTACATTTCATTCTCAAGTTTCTGCATTACACGCTGCCTTTTACATTACATCTTACATTTCTTAAGTTTCTATCATCCTCTGCTTCTATTTCTATCAATCTCAAGTTTTTACATTTCTTACAGTTTTTGCAATACCTTCTGCATAAATTTCTTACATTTCTTACATTGCATCTTCCTCTGCTTCTACAACTGCACAAAGCCACAACAAACTCCACCAACCTGCCAACTTCTCCTACAACCCCCGACCTTCAACATCTACAATCCACAGCAAACGCCAAACATCAGCAAAGCCCTCTACAGCAGCACTGTTAACCCAAAAAATGGACCAACACCCTATTTTGATTGTGAAAGCACCAGCCCTGTTTATCAAGACAAGAAAATAGAGCAGGACACTCTGTAGATTACAGAAAAAACATAATAAGATAAAGGAACACACCATCTTTATAATTGTTCGACTGTTAACGAAGCCTATGTCCACTTTGTTACTTTTGTTATTGAATTGACTGTTGATCACAAGTACAAATTGATTACAATTCGAACAGTTGAATAAAGAGAGATCAACCCCCCATTGATGAAGATAAAAGGAAGGATCTTAATTGTCCCATGGCAGCCATTGTGAGGGAGGAAAAAGTTGAAGAATCTTCGTAATAGAGTTGCTTTAGTGATCAGAACAGCCAACCCCCTTCCTGTTTGAGATAGATTGGTATTTATAGGATTTAGAGAGCATTTGGGTCGAAACTATTACATCAGAGGCCTGTAATCATTGGTAGGAGCAAGTATGTAAAATTTGGGAGCTACCCGAGCTAATTGTTTGGATCGGTACCGATCTAATTGGATCGAATCGATACTGATCCAAATAGTTGCATGAGTTTTGCGCAACTCCCATCCTACGGGCATCCTTATCTGCTTGCGAGGCTTCTCTTGTAATTTCATGACTTATTAGGTTGTTTTGACGATGATTCACTAGTAAGTTAGATTGAACTATAACTCGAATCAGATAAGTCTTCATTTCTTCAACTCGGATGCTAGAAATGTTATCAAACTTGGTCGATAGGCTTAAAAGAGACATAGGAACACAACGCAAGTGGAATGGAACATCCACAAGCCAATAATTTGGATCGGTGCCAATCCAAATACTTGGTATATTTTGACTTCAAACTCCTTGGGTTCCTTTGTCACGTGCTTCTAGGTCTTCCGGTCAAGTTCCGAGTCATTCCGGCTTAGCTTGAATGTTCTAACTCCTTCTGACTTCTGCTGGGTTAAAAACCTGGTTAACATTTGCCCCCCAAAGCATGCTTTAGTTGGAAACAAAGAGTGCTTTGGAATTATTCATCTTACGGGTTCCATTTCATGGAGCTTTATTGGGCATACCTAACTTCCTTGAGTAGCTGCCTATGACATTCGGCCTATATTTAGTCCTTGGTAGGAATCTCCATTTTCGTTACTACTGAGCGATCTTAACTTGATTACTTCCACAATGAATACCATCATCAAATTGAGCAAAGTAGGAAAGTTTGACGCCATATGGGGGAAAGAATTTGAATCGGTATCGATCCAAGTACTTAGTAATTTTTCTCGGCTTTGCTTTTCTTCTTTATATGTGGGATCATATCGTCACTCCCCCACTATCCATTTTTGAGCCGAGCCGATCAAAATAGCAATAAACCCTAGACGATCCAACCGCTACTACCACCAAAACGCCGCGTCAACTTCTACCTTCGAGCGCCGCTAACCATCATCTTGAGGGGCTTCTACCATGACTTCGCCTACCCTAAGCCATCACTGATCCAATCGTTGTCGATCCAAAGCACCATGGTTCGAGCTATCTTGGATTGAGGACCTTATCATCACTTTTCTCAATCTCTTAGGTCGACGAAGTTGGTTTTGTAGTATCATGATTGATTTGGGATGGAGTCGCGTCGGCGAAGGACCTAGTTGAAGATTCGGATTGATTATGATTTTGTGGAAGGGAATAGTAAATCGAGTTTTGGATTTTCACAGAACGAAGTTTTTCCCTGGTGGTTGATATGTCTTGCTATTTCCATCAGCAAAATTAGAATTGACTTGCATCGAGTCACACAGTTGATCCCGGCATTGGTTCTTGCAGATTGATTCTCGTTTTTCTAGGAAGTGATAATGACCCAGGACGACGTCCTGTATGCAGCTTAGGTTGTTATCATCTTCCAGGAAACTAAAATCGACTTATGCTTATAATTTCCTTCCTGATTTGGACCCATTAACCCACAGTCGCTTGATTTGGACTGGTCTTGTTATTGCACAGTCAGTGTTCCCGAAATAGGAAGAGCTTTCCATGTCGCTTCGGACGACGGATCCATTATCGATCGTTGATCGATAACGGGTAAGTGTAGAAGAATAATATTAATAGCTAATACAGATTGCTTTTCTCAGTGTGAGTGAGCCATCTAGAAGGAATGGTCCACTTGCAGCGTTCAGGACGCCGCGCCCATTTTCGCATAGATTACACGTCGTATACACTTATGGTTAATGCTTGGAGTTTGATCGGGGATTGATACACGTCGATCATCTTTCGAATTCTAAGTATCACCCATGTTAAGGGTTTATAGTTTATAAATTATGCGCACCTGGCCATTTCGAACACAAGCTTTCTTATATAGAATGACGCATAAATCTTCCTATCGTAAGTCAATTGAGGGGAGTTCACCTGCTTCCGAAGCTGAGTCCTCGCCGATCCTTACTAGACCCGCTACCTCTATAACTTCAGGACAGTATGGCCGTCTGATTCCAGTTGGCCCCATTGTCGACCGCACTCCCTCAAACTTTAGGGTTTTGCTGGATCCCCCAGAGAAAGCCTCGTCGATTCTTACACGTAGGGCATTGCGAAGCATTTGCTCGTAATACGACATTCCGAAGGACGATGTACTTCTGTCATCAAGAGGTCAATTCGCTCATCGGTCGCCTTCTGGATATGTGACCTGCCATCGCTACATGTGCATATATGGTGTTGTGCCCCGTTTAATCATTTTCTGATGGTGATCCGTCAGAATATAGGGCTAGCCCTATTTCAGATTCTCTCGAATGGCTATGCCATGCTTACCTGCCTATATGTTCAGTTTGTGCGAACGCTCAATCGTGCTTCGAACTTTGCCGAGCTGCAGTATCTTCTGCTATTTAAAAAGAGGGAGGCTAACCCATCTATTGTTTATATCGGGGTGCAACGCGGTCGGAAGCTTATACTTGATCATCCTAGCAAGGACCCTCTTTCAAAAATCAATTTTTATTCGTCAAGTGTCCCGAGGGGTTCACTCTTCTATGGAACACAGGGGGTAAGTTTCTTTCACTGGGCATAGAATTTTCTTTAGCTTCTACAAAATCTTCTGAGCGGTCATCTATTCTTTTGCAGTCCTCCCGAGGATTAACGAAGATCCAGCACTCGGGCCTGTTCTTAATGCCCTTAAAGCAATCGATGCTCGAGAGCGCACGATCAAATTTTTGCTCACTGACAAGAATCTTCACCGATGCGGGTTTTTACATCCTAGGATATCAGTTGGATTTGTTAGTGCCCCCTCTTGTTCCTGAACCTGGACTTGCTCAGTCTCCTCTTCTCACGATTCTGATGAAGGTGACGACAACGATGATGAAGAAGGAAGTGAATCAGCTGGCGAGTCGGAGAAAACTCCTTAAGAGGCACAAGTTCAAGTTGAAGCTGACAGTCCGCCCAAGATGCCTTCGATTTCGGAGGAAAAAGAAGAAGAGTTGGTTCACCGAGCAGGCAAAGCTCTATTGATTAAAGAAAAGGAAGAAGGAGAAATTGGTGAGGGACTCCCCTTAATCGAAGAGGAAATTGACTGGGATATAGACACCGACAAAAGCGATACTAATTTAGGTGACAAAGCTCCGGAGTTAAGTACCGAGCATACTCCCTCATCTCCTTCGAGAGAGCATTTTCGTGAAGCTTCTCCCAAAAACGATCTCGTTCCCAGCTCCTCGCCGGGAGGTGCCGATTTTGACCTAGGAGATAAGAGTGATATTTTTGTAGATGTAGGAGACCTAATGAGTGGCTTTGCTTCGGAAAGGTTGCCTTCCCAGCCTACCCAGATCTTTTCTACAGAGATGAACGTCCCGACATTAATTGGTGATCGATCCGGTTCGTGTACTTTGCTAGGATCGATATACTATAGCACTCGCTTCACTAGGGCTACGCAATTCACCGCTATCCCCTTTAGACATTTTAATCCATCTAATGCCTTTTCTCTAAAGTTGTTTTGTTATTTGCTGCAGGGATCATGTTTCGTGGCTTCTACGGTGATCTTAGCCGAGTGCTTGAGTCTCAATGTTCACAAAGGCATTCATCCAGATATTACTCCTCCCGTGAAGCCAACGAAGAGAGAAGGAGAAAAGATAGGGAGGCAGAAGAGTGCCGCCAGGCTGAAATGGGTCAAGACCGCGATAGGGAAAGCGACCAAAAGAAAAGAAAATGTCTGATTGAGTGGGGAGACTCGTCAAAGAAGCTAAAGAAAGATCACGAACCTCTTCCCGCCGTACAGCCTCCTATCTTTACTGGGATTACCATTCTTGCTTCCGGAGCAGTGACCTCCTCCACTCATACTGCTGCTACTCCTCTTCCCATTTCAAGGCGAGGCCCCTACATTCTTTCTACTGGTCCCCCGCTTCTGCAAGCTGCATTTCCTCACTTGTTCTTAAGAGGGGTTGTCTTCGACAAACCCAACTTGAAGTCGTTTCAAGCAGAATCTTACTCACCCCATCTCCAGGCGATTCAAATTGGCTTGGAGCAGGCCGAGGGTGGGAGAAACTGTGCATGCAGCTCACTACTATTAACCGAAATAACTACCAGGTGATTCTCTCATTTGAGTCTAAAAAAGATGAATTCGAGAAGTAGCTCGTGGACCACGACTTTGAGATTGAAGAAGGAAAGGGACAATGCCTTGAAACGAGAAAGTAAGAGAGCTTCTTTGTTTAGAGATGAAATAAAAAGTGCCTCACCAACGAGGCGGCTATGAAAGAGAAATTAGAGGCAAGTGACATGATAATCTAGGTAGAAAAAAAGATTGTCGCTGAACAGAGCCAAGAAATCGCTTCCCTATATGCACAAATTTTGACTTTGGAAGCCGAGAAAAATCAATTAGCCGTAGAGAAGGCTAGCACAGAGACCAGCTTTTCAGAGCTCCAAGATACTTTTGCAAGACAAATGGAAGGCTTGGATGCCACTATCTTGGGTTTCTATGTTAATTATGTGCTTCATCAAGGTAGCCTCAATTATCTGGGCCCATCGTTCCCTCACATGCTCGCGGTGGTATGCGAGGAAGTTCTTTCCCGATTCGAAGACATGTGCGATGGGTATACCAAGGAGGAGCTGGTTTAGACCTACTTGAACAAGGAGTCCTACCTAGCTCTAGTAGAAGGCCAGAAAATCTTAAAACTGGAGAGAGAGCATGAATCCACCATTGTCACGACCATCACTGAGGCTCCTGCCAAATGCTTTCCTTCCGGCCCAGGCGAGCCATCATCGCATATTCATACGGATGAGGGAATTATTACCACTTCTCCCATGATCGTGCAGTCGTCGAAGGAAGGCAACGACAAAGGCTTCGAAGTCGTTCCGCACGAACAAACCCCTATTGCATGTAGCTTTCTCATATTTCCTGTGCTTGAAATTTTTTAATTCACGCCTGATGAAATTGCTAAGTTAACCACCCTTTATTCTAATATCGTAGGTCAACCTTCTCTTCCCGCTAAGTTGCCTTCTCATCACGACGCTGGGTTCGCTGCTATTTTGACTGTGTCAACTATTGTTTCTGCTTCTGGCTCACAGCCCGGTCCGCATTCTGAGCAAATTGAGGCGCTGCATGGTTTGGATGACCCCTCTGTTTCTCAAGAGGAGAGCTTGGCGGTTGGTGGTGGACAAGAGCAGGCAGACCAAGGCAGCTAACCGGAAGAGCAGAGACTGAGTAACCAAAGACTGAGCAATAGATGATTGCAGTGAAGAAGGAGAAGGTCGAAGCACATAGGAAGTCATCAAAGGGCTCTCATTGACGCCACAAGCATAAAGGGACATGAGGTTCCACTAGTGGTCATGCTTCGGAGAGTGAGGGTGCCCCGGTTAAAGATAGGCCTGGGAAACTATAAATTAGAGGCGGGAAAGGAGACCGAGGTAGCAGTGAGAAGACGTCTTGATTTGTCCTTTTCCCTTTTTGCTATTTTGTTCTTGATCACCTTTTGTACAAGTGCAGAGTTACGCTTAATATTCTTTTGTTGTTGTCATAGTGATATTTTGTGTTTTTCTGGCCGATATTGTGTGGGTACGGCCCCCACATTTTGACTTTGTATAGAGAATGTTATAAGTAATACAATGTTGACATTTTGATTGTAACTTTACTTGTCTATTTCTCTACGTTTCATGCACTTATGTCAATTTCATTCATCACTTATTCTATTTAGTCCTGTAATTATTGCCAAAATTCATTGTTTGGAGTAATAGAACGGTGAAGTGTTTGATTATTTATTTATTTTTTTGAGTATTGGTGTATGTGACCCTCAGTTCACAGGGTTGTTTACTTTAAACACTGGATTTCCAATCGGTTGATCCGAGTGGTTCCTCGGATGTTTGCCATTGAGTTTATTTTGCAGTTCCTATCTTCAAGAACTCGCATTTCGAGAGATTGCACTCCGTTGGATTCATGTGACCTTACTTCTGATAGTGGGAGTGGATTCCGGTTAATCCTGCAATAGATGAGTTTCCCGGCATTGCCGGGACAATTCCGGTACTTAAGAATGTGCATGGCTTATGAAATGCTTGGCTTTTAAGATCGATATGACCCATCAATTTGAAATGGTTGAGAATTTCTTGATGCTACCAATCTTCGGGTAACATGAGAAATTCATGCTTCAAGAGCGTGGTTTCATGGCTCAAGAAATGATGTGCGGCTTATGAGGATGTGCGGCTTAGAGAGTTGTGCTTGCTTAGATATGATTCCACAATCCAAGAAGCAATGCGCGGCTTACGAGATGCACAACTTTGATTTGGGCCTTCCCAGTGTTGCCGGAGAACCATTAGTTCTTAGAAGGTGGGGATCAAGTTCCGCCAATCCAACGGTTTGAGTCGATTAGCTTCCGTAGACTCGGAGGATAAGTGCGGCGTACTTGAGCATGGTTTTACTATCCGAAGCAGCAATTGGATGGTTTTGAGTCGATTTGACACCGTCGACTCAGTAGGTTACTTTTATGAACATAGTTTCATTGGTTAAGAAAGCAAAGCAACTTTATTAAGAAAAGTTGGGCAAGTTCTGCCTATTTACAATGCCCCGGTATTTTAGGATGGCTTATTTGCTGAAAATAAGAACTACATAAGATAGTTTCAGATAAAGTAACGACGCAGCAATTTGATGTTCCATATTCGGGGAATTCGGATTACATCAATGGTTGTTAGTTTGAATGTTCCATCCCTTAGCTTTTGACGGATCACGTACGGCCCTTCCCAGTTTGGCCCAAATGTTCTCGGTACGGGATAGACTTGTTGAGGACGAGGTCTCCTACTTCGAAGGTTCGGTTGTGAACTCTGGAGTTAAAGTATCGTGCGACCCTTTTCTGGTGGGCGGCGGTTCTTAGTTCGGCTTCTTTCCTCTTCTCATCGATCTTATCGAGTGACTCGAGTAGGAGTTTCTCGTTTTGCCTCGGATTGAAATTCTGCCTTTGATGAGAGGGGACTTCTAGTTCTACGGGGATCATTGCTTCTGAACCATATGCCAAGGTGAATGGAGCATGCCCGGTCGCTGATTTGTGTGTTTTTCTGTAAGCCCATAGTGCGAATGGAAGTTCATCAACCCAATTCCCTTTAGCTTTAGTTAGCCAATTTTTGATAGTGGACTTGATGACCTTTTTTACTGCTTCCACTTGCCCGTTTGCTTGCGGATAAGCGACTGTGGATAAGCTCTTCTCGATTCGAAAGCGTTAGCAAAAGTCTTTGAACTCGATGCTTTCAAATTGAGTCCCATTATCAGTGATGATTTTCTGTGGCACACCAAACTTGCAAATAATGCTTTTAGTAACAAAGTTAATGACCTTTTTTATGGTAGTAGTAGCCAGTGGTTCCGCTTCGGCCCACTTAGTGAAGTAGTCAACAACAACGATAGCGTATTTGGCTCCTCCTTTCACCATCGGTAATACACCAATTAGATCGATTCCCCAGATTGCGAATGGACATGGACTGACCATCTGCGTTAGCTCCATCAAAGAGGTTTTTTTATTTTGCTAAATTTTGGCATTGGTCGCATCGTCTTGCGTAATCTGTCGCATCATGATTCACTGTTGGCTAAAAATACCCGTACCGGAGAATTTTCTTTGCCAGGGTTTGCCCCCAGGTGTGATCGTCGTAGTGGCCTTCATGAACTTCTCTTAGGATACTTCAAGCTTCGTCATCGGTCACACATCTGAGCAAGGGTGTAGAGAACCCCCTTCGGTAGAGTATCCCATCCTGTATTATGAATCGCGATGCCTTCCGGAGAAGCTTTTTCTGCTGGTTCTTATCTGCGGAAAGAGTTCTTATAAGCAAGTAGTTTTTGATTAGCGTCATCCGCGTTTCTGGTTCAATGATGGTCTCAAAAATCCAGTTTACATCCATTTCTCTTATGCTTGGAGTGGTCAAGATTTCAACCGGGACTAGTCCCAATGATTGAGCTTCTCCGGAACTAGCCAGTTTAGCTAAGTAGTCAGCCTTCATGTTTTTCTTCCTCGGTATGTGAGTTAAGGTGTAATGTTCGATGTCGTTCAGCAACTCTCGCACTTTAGATAGATATAGGGCAAGGTTCTCCCCTCGAGCCTAGTATTCGCCTTTCGCCTGACAAACGACTAACTGAGAATCGCTATAGATGTGTATGGATTTTATCTCAAGCTCTTTCATAATTTTTAGCCCATCTATCAATGCCTCGTATTATGTTTCGTTATTTGTTGCTAGGAATTATAATCGTAAGGCATAACAAATGGCTCATTCTTCAAGAGTCTTGGGCACCACCCTTGTCCCCGAGTAGAAGTTATTAGATGCGTCATCGATGAAGAGCTTCAATCGTGTTTGCACTTCCAAAGTAATTTCTTCTTCATCATCCCGTAAGGTAAATTTGGCGATGAAATCTGCCAACGCTTGCCCGTTGATCGCCCTTCGAGGATGGTAAGTGATTTCATATTCACTCAATTCAATATTCCTTTGATGAGCCACCCTGAAGTCCTAGGGTGGTACAATACTTGCTTTAAGGGTTGGTCGGTCAATACTTTAATCAGTTGTGCCTGGAAATACGGTCGTAACTTCCTAGATGCGATCAAGAGACAATATGCTAGCTTTTCCAATTTTGGATAATTTTTCTCGGCTCCAGTGAACCATTTACTAATGTAGTATATGTGTCGTTTGATCCTTGCTTCTTCACGTTTAAGCGCGACACTTAATGCATGAGGTGAGACTACTAAGAGATAAACAAGTCTTCTCTGTCTACCGGCTTGGATAAGATTGGCGGGCTTTCCATATGTCGTAGTAATTCATCGAATGCTATTTGAAATTCCTCATTCCACTCGAAGTTCTTCTTTCCTTTCTTTAGCACGTCAAAGAACGGTATACACTTGTCGATTTCTTTTGAGATGAACCAGCTTAAGGATGCCACCTTTCCATTCAAACTTTGTAACTTCTTCTTGTTCTTTAAGGCTTCGACTTCTCTTAGGGTAGTAATTTTCTCTGGATTTGCTTCGATGCCTCTGGCGCTCACAATGAATCCCAAGAACTTTCCTGAGGCTACTCCAAAGTGACGTTTAAGTGGATTGAGCTTCATCCCATATTTTCGGAGTATTTCAAACATTTTGGCAAGATTATCCAAGTGATTGGCGGCTATTCACGATTTAACCAACATGTCATCCATATAGACTTCCATGGTTTTCCCGATCTGATGCTTGAATATAGTGTTTCTAATCGTTGATAAGTTGCCCCTGCATTATTCAAGCCGAACGACATCACTTTGTAACAGTATAACCCCAGATCGGTAATGAAATTGGTGTTTTCCTGATCAGGTTCGTGCATTATGATCTGGTTGTATCTTGAGTATGCATCCATAAATGATAGTAATTCATGTCCAACCATCCCATCCATGAGCTGATCGATTCTGGGCAGAGGAAAGTTGTTTTTTAGGCAGGTGTTATCCCACCTTTTAGCAAAGCCGTGACACCAAGGAATTGACTAGTAACCATTGACGGCCCGTCCTAGAGATCAGTTATACACAGGCTCACTATGGATATCGACGAATTTTGTCCGAGTCGGGATCGAGCTAAAATTAATATGGCATGACAACCTAAGCTATGAGAGTCAACATTCTAAATCTCAAGTCAATCCGAGTTCGTATGCTCAAGTTATGAACGAAACAAAATTGGACGAAAACCAATCACCGGTCGACTCGCTCCCTTCGACTCGCTTCGCAACCATCAGATGTCCACTTCGACTCGCTCAACCAACACACACTTCGACTCGCTCAATCAGTGCTCACTTCGACTCGCTCGATCAATGCTCACTTCGACTCGCTTCGCGACCATCAGAAGTGACTCCTTCGACTCGCTTCGCAACCACCAGAAGCCAACTTCGACTCGCTCCCTTCGACTCGCTTCGCGGCCATCAGAAGTGACTCCTTCGACTCGTTCTGTTCGAACCACCGTTCGACTCCATCAACTTCGACTCCATTGGCGAAGCCACTGTTCGAATCTCTCAGGAAGCTCCACTTCGACTCGCTCAATCGATGCACACTTCGACTCGATCAAAACAACATCAAAGGTAGAATGACCCAAAGACTCGAGCGCCACGTCACCGAGTCGACCGGAAGCGAGTCGAACAGAGCGAGTCGAACCAAACAGCCTAAAGAGAATCCCAATTCGTATCGATCATATATCCTAATCTACAAGTCCAAATGCTATGAAATTTTCACAGATGACTACATGCATGCTAAAGAATGTCCACGCCAAATTTCGACTCCATTGGATGAAATCTTGGTCGATACGAAATCTGTTCGTATCGATCACGGATCGGACCGAAACTTCATGGGCTTGGGCGCGCGGGCCTGGTCACGTGCCAGAGAGGGTCTCCCGAGATCTGAGTGAAATATCAGCCTCCTACACCTATAAATAGACCCCCAAAGCCAACAGAAAAGGGGTTCTTCTTCCTCTTTGAGATCTCGAACGCTCGGACTCCGCCAGATCCAGATCTAAACTCCGTTACTGCTGCTACCAATGAATTTCACTGCTGCAAATCATTTTTATTTTATTTTTAGCAGAGCAAATCATTTTTATTCGCTGTAATTTGCTGAAATCAATTGTAAACATAAAAGAAAGATCAATAAAGCAAACTACTTCATAGTAGACGTAGGCAATACGCCGAACCACTCTAAATTCTTGCATCTCCCTGCATTTTAGTTATTCTCATTTCTGAAATTTTGAGTTTTTGTTAGATAAATCCTATTTTTACATTTAATTTCTTCACTTTATCTCTTCAAAGACTTCCGAATAATGTTGTGCCCAATTTTGGTACAAACACTTTGGTGCTTTCACTGAGAAAAAACCCAATTTTTCTCCTGCTCTTTGGATCTCCTATCTATATTGGATTGCATAAATCTAAGAAGAAGATCTAGATCTAGAACTTTGAAGCACTTCCATTCTATTCAGATTTGCAATCAGATCTAGGAAAGGACTTCATCAATTCATTATGGTGAGCACACATACCACTTCTACAACTGCTGATCAAGGAGCACAGAATCAACAAAATCCCGTGCAATCACCTCCATCCAACCAAAATGCTGCAGGACCTTCAGATCCATCAGGTCCAATCACTAGATGAGAATTCCAGACATTGCTTCAAGAGTTGACCCAAAGTCGACAACAGCTAACTGAACAACTGCGCGCCAACACAGAGTTGACTAACCAGCTAAATCGCCAAAGGCGAAGAAGATCCAGAAGAGACCAAGGTTCTTATTCTTCCACGGAGAGTTCAGCCTTCTCTTATGGTCAAACCAGATCCACATGCCCACGGCAAGGTGTAAGCTACACCCAAGCCACGGGACACCAACTTGCTTCAAATCTTGGGCAACCTAGAACTGGACCATCCGCTAGTCTCCGTACAGAACCTTCGTCTCGGGGAGGTGCTGCTCCTTACCATGTCACCGGCAACATTGCTACTACCACCACTGTCGGACGAGGAGGTGATGCTAGAAACCAAGCTAATCCTCAGCGTGACCAACGAGAGAAGACTCCTGAGCCTTATGTCCCTGAGGATGTTGAACCAAGGAGGCGAGGCACGGACCGTCAACCGCGTCCGGTCCAGAATTGCGCTGTGGAACCCGACCACACCTTGGCACAACATGCTCCAGGTATCCGAGTGCTGGATATACCAACGATGATCCGTCAAATGGTCCGTGAAAGTCAGGGTCTCAGTAATGACGACTGGGGAATCTCCCGGAGTCATACCCCTTTCACCGATGACGTATTATATGTTGAACCACCTCGGCACTTCAGGATGCCAGCTTTGCCAGTTTATGAAGGAAGTTATGATCCTAATCAACACGTCCTGAAATACGAATGGCTGATGAATGCTGCGAGAGCTAATGACGCAGTAAAGTTCCGTAGTTTCCCCATTTCCCTAGAGGGCATCGCTACCATGTGGTTTACTCGTTTGCCACCACGATCCATCTCTAACTTTGACCAGATGGCCACCAAGTTTGTCTAGTGTTACACAAGCTCCTGGAGAAACACTTAGAAGTTACATGGAGCGATACCATGCTGCGTGTGCAGAAATAAGCAATCCCAATGATAACTCTATCCTGATGGCATTGACTAAGGGAATTAATGCTGATTCCGAGTTCGGAAATTGGTTAGCTGGAAAACCACCTGCATCATTGGACCGTTTCTATTCCAAGGCAGCCCAATTCCTGAGAAGGGAGGATGCGAAACAGTCTAGGAAGCAAGATGACGCAGGGCCCAACATCGAAGGTATCCAAAGTAACGTCGCTGTTAAACAGTCCGGAGATAGTTCTGGAAAAATTCAGTTGAACATCCAAAATAAACAGAATCAGCAGAGGGACAATAGAAATCGGAACAAAAAATGCGATCAGGATCGTGGACCACGGCGTAGAGCTTC
The DNA here is from genome assembly GCA_030737815.1 of Allium fistulosum. NCBI lineage: Eukaryota > Viridiplantae > Streptophyta > Magnoliopsida > Asparagales > Amaryllidaceae > Allium > Allium fistulosum. Next base: position 297,824,774 of record CM060908.1, on the reverse strand, counting down.
CATGTACGATAATTACACTCCATTGAACACGTCGTTGGAAAATATGTATTTGCAGACCTACAATACCATGCAATACAAGAAACCTGCCCCTAAACCACCAACTGAAAGACAAATCCAAACAGGGAAATTTTGTAGATTCCATGAGAGTTATGGCCACAACACCAATGAGTGTCGTCACTTACAAGACCTCATTGAAAAACTGATACGTGAACAAAAGTTGGATCAGTATGTGCGGGCGCCGCAGTCTGGTGGTGCGGGCCCATCAAATCAGAATCATGCGACGAATCAGGAAAGATAGGAGTAACCCGCTCGTACAGGCGAGAGGTTGGTTATCAATACGATAAGTGGTGTTCCTCACCCAGCAGATCGAAGCTGGAAGGAAATGGAGTCGTATGCTAGATCTATCAGGCATGCGGACTTCGAGTGCTGTAGTAGTTTTGATGAAGGGGCTCTGGCCAAGTAACAGAAAACGATGACAGATGACATCGTGTTCAGAAACAGAGACGCTGATAAAGTCGAAGCCCCCACTATCGATCCACTGGTCATCACAGCCCAAGTCGGTCCCGCTTGGATGAAGAGGATCTTAGTTGACAGTGGAAGCTCTGTGAATATTTTGTTCAAGCGAGCTTATGATCAAATGAAAATGGAAGCCACGGACTTGAAGCCTTGCCAATCCCGAGTCCATGGTTTCAACGGAAGTGCTACTACACCCACTGGAATGTTGGAACTACCGGTAGAGTTGGAAGTTGGAGAACGTCGGAGAGTACGGATGTTGCAGTTCATTGTTTTGGACATAGACTCCCCTTACAATGCTTTCTTGGGCCGACCGGCCCTCGCTGAATTCAGGGCAGCCACCACCCCGTGGTGTTTGACTTTAAAGTTTCCCACTGATCATGGAATAGGAATCATTCAGGGAGATCAGGCTGCTGCTAGAGCCTGCTATATTGCTGAGCTGCGGGAGGTGCAGCAAAAGGAGAAAGGAAAGGGCGTGGAGGAATCTCTCTGCGTCCGTTTTGCCGATAATTGACAATTAACGCCCGGGCCCAGGCCCGGGCACCCCAGCCAATTCCTCAAGGATCTTGACCCGAGAGAAACTGAAGACGAAGGAGAATCTAAAGAAAGTCAAGCATCCCCGGCTGAACTGACGATTGATGTCCCAGTTGACAATAACAATGATTCGAAAATGATAAAGATTGGATCTCAGCTAAGCCAGCAAACTCAAGTGGAATTGGTTGAATTTCTACGGGCAAATCTTGACGTATTTGCCTGGACACATTCCGATATGTGTGGGATCTCGCCGGACGTCGCGAGCCACACCCTGAACATTGACCCGCGGCATGTCCCGGTCAAACAGAAAAGGCGTGGTATGGATCCAGAGAGATCTGCCGCCTTTAAAGAAGAAGTAGAAAAGCTTAAAGCGAACGGGTTCATTCGGGACGCTCTATATCCCGAATGGGTGTCAAATCCCGTGCTCGTCCGAAAACCAAACGGGAAGTGGAGAACATGTGTCGATTATTCTGATCTGAATAAAGCGTGTCCCAAAGACAGTTTCCCGCTTCCCAGAATTGATCAGCTAGTAGATTCGACGGCTGGACATGAACTCTTATCCTTCATGGACGCGTATTCAGGCTACAATTAGATACCGATGCATTTACCCGATCAAGAACATACCAGCTTCGTAACCAATCTGGGACTTTATTGTTACAAGGTTATGCCATTCGGACTCAAGAACGCCGGGGCTACTTATCAGCGATTAGTCAATCGGATATTTGCCAATCAAATTGAGAAAACAATGGAAGTATATGTAGAGGACATGCTTGTGAAGTCGCGACTCTCCACCAACCATGTTAAAGACCTGGAAACTATGTTCAACATACTTCGAGAATACAAAATGAAGCTCAACCCACTGAAATGTCACTTTGTAGTTGCATCCGGAAAGTTCCTTGGGTTCATCGTTAATGCCCGGGGAATCGAAGCCAATCCTGAAAAGATTTGGGCAATCAGAAATCTTGAAACTCCCAAGACTATAAAGCAAGTCCAGAGTCTCAATGGAAAGGTAGCAGCATTGAGCAGGTTCATTTCAAAGTCCACTGACAAATGCATTCCCTTCTTCGATCTGATCCGAAAAGGGAAACGAAACTTTGAATGGACCACGGAATGCGAGGGCGCTTTCCAAGCACTAGTCCAACATCTATCCACACCGCCAATACTGTCAAAGCCTATTGATCATGAGAGGTTGTATACATACTTAGGGATATCAGAAAATGCTATCAGCGCTGCCTTGGTTCGGGAAGAAGACAGGATACAGAAGCCAGTATACTACGTCAGCAAACGATTGACTGGGGCTGAGAGGAACTATCCAAAGCTGGAAAAGTTGGCCTACTGCCTTGTAATTGCATCAAGAAAACTCCGACTGTATTTCCCGGCACATCCCATTGTTGTTTACACTGACCAGCCGTTACGACGGGTCCTTTCGCGTCCTGAGACGTCTGGTAGGTTACTCAAGTGGAACATCGAACTGAGTCAGTTTGATATTGCTTACACTCCAAGACGAGCAATCCAAGGACAAGTCCTCGCTGATTTCATATTTGAATTTACCATTCCAGAGGACTTGCCCGACACTAGTAAATCCCCCGAATACGTCTGGAAGCTGTATACTGATGGTGCATCAAACGATCGGTGTTCGGGCGCTGGTGTTGTACTCGAAACCCCTGAAGGCCGATCCATATGCTATGCTGTGAAGTTCGATTTTCATGCAACTAATAATGAAGCTGAATATGAAGCCCTCTTAGCTGGCTTAAGACTTGCTAGAGATTTGAGAATTACCGCAGTTGAAATTTATTGCGACTCATAATTGGTTGGGTGTCAAATACGAGGAGAGTATCAGGTAAGAGATCGAAGGTTGGCTGCTTACTTAGCTCGAGTTCAGGAAGTACCGAATCAGTTCGATTACTACGCCATCTATTGTATACCTCGGGAGCACAACCAAAAGGCCGATTCATTGGCAAAGCTAGCCAGCACGGGTGAAGCTCAGCAAATGGGACTCGTTCCTGTAGAAACGCTATCTTCCCCAAGCATCGACCGGACAGAAATAAACTGGGTATGCGAAACCGTTCCCGAAAAGGATTCATGGATGACCCCACTCAGAAATTACATTGAGCACGGAACCCTGCCGGAGCGCAGGAGTGAAAAGAGACAAGTCCTTCGGAAGGCCTCACGATTTACCATCCAGAATGGACTTATGTACAGAAAGGGGTACTCAGTCCCCCTACTCCGGTGTATCGCTCACGATGAAATTAAACAAGTATTGCGTGATGTGCACGAGGGAGAATGTGGCGATCACACCGGGGGGAAAGCACTTTCCAAGAAAATACTTCACTACGGATATTACTGGCCTACCGTGAATCGTGATGCGTTGGACTATGCAAAGAAATGTGATAGGTGCTAGAAATATGCCTGAATTCCTAGAGCTCCTCCAACCGAGATAACGCAAATGGTCAGCCCATGGCCGTTCGCAATGTGGGGCATTGACATCATCGGTGCCCTACCCTTGGCAAAAGGTGGTGCGAAGTACGCCATTGTCGCAGTGGATTACTTTACAAAGTGGGCTAAAGCCGAAGCTCTCGCTACCATTACAACGAAGAAAGTAATCAAATTTGTAGTCCGCAACATCATCTGTCGATTCGGTCTCCCACACACCATTATTACGGACAACGGAACCCAATTTGACAGTGCTGAATTTAAAGGTTTATGCAAACGATTCCACATCCAAAAGAAATTCTCTGCAGTTGCACACCCTCAGGCAAACGGACAGGTCGAAGCTGTTAATAAAGTTATAAAATCCATTCTGAAAAAGCGACTGGAAAAGGTCGGTGGCAAGTGGGTTGATGAACTTCCTATGGCTTTATGGGCTTACCGAACAACCCACAAGACTGCGACCGGTCACACTCCATTCTCCCTTTCTTACCGTTCAGAAGCCGTTATTCCGGTCGAGCTAGAAGTACCTTCTCATCGTGTGACATACTATGATCCAAAGACAAATTCTATATTACTTTCTGAATCTCTTGACCTACTAGATGAGAAGCGTGAAGAAGCTGATTTGAGGGCAGCTGCATATCGAAGTCGAGTCGCCCGATTTTACAATGCCAAGGTCCGCCCTTGAACCTTTGAACTAGGCGATCTCATCCTCAAAAGGATCTATCCGGTTCCTTCGCATATGAAACTGACATGGGAAGGACCGTATGTTATTGAACGAAGGCTCGGAGATGGCACATTCAAGTTATCAACCGTCGACGGTCTTACTCTGCCAAGAGCTCGGAATAGCGAGAGCCTTCGCCACTATTACACATGACAGGCTAACTTTATCAATTTAGTTTACTTTCCTTTTTTGCAATTTGTTTCTGCATTTCGAAATTAGAACTTGTAATAAGGCAACTGACTTTGCCATACTTTCTTATTTCAGCAATAAAATGCAATCTCTTCGAGCCAGAGCTGTGATTTACTTGAAATGCTTCATATGACCATCACTATGCACGGAGAGCTAAGTTTCACCATACGGTGGAATTTATTCAAATAGAGAGTGGCTGCGATGCAACCAATCACTCGCTAAGTGAAACCCGAGCTCGGGGACAAGCCATCACACCAAAGTCAAAAAAGGATTGATACACGACAATTCTTCACCAACTCCGTATTCCCAGAGTGCGAAGCGGAGTATAAACATCAACTCCGAACTCCCAGAGCACGAGTCGGAGTATAAACATCAACTCCGTATTCCCAGAGTGCGAAGCGGAGTATAAACATCAACTCCGAGTTCCAAGAGTGCGAATCGGAGTATAAACATCAACTCCGTATTCCCAGAGTGTGAAGCGGAGTATAAACATCAACTCCGAACTCCCAGAGCGTGAGTCGGAGTATAAACATCAACTCCGTATTCCCAGAGTGTGAAGCGGAGTATAAACATCAACTCCAAACTCCCAGAGCGCGAGTCAGAGTATAAACATCAACTCCGAGTTCCCAGAGTGCGAACCGGAGTATAAACATCAACTCCGTATTCCCAAAGTGCGAAGCGGAGTATAAACATCAACTCCGAGTTCCCAGAGTGCGAACCGGAGTATAAACATCAACTCCGTATTCCCAGAGTGTGAAGCGGAGTATAAACATCTACTCCGAACTCCTGGAGCGCGAGTCGGAGTATAAACATCAACTCCGTATTCCCAGAGTGCGAATCGGAGTATGAAAATCAACTCCGAACTCCCAGAGCGCGAGTCAGAGTATAAACATCAACTCCGAGTTCCCAGAGTGCGAACCGGAGTATAAACATCAACTCCGTATGCCCAAACTGTGAAGCGGAGTATAAACATCAACTCCGAACTCCCAGAGCACGAGTCAGAGTATAAACATCAACTCCTTATTCCCAGAGTGCGAAGCGGAGTATAAACATCAACTCCGAACTCCCAGAGCGCGAGTCGGAGTATAAACATCAACTTCGTATTCCCAGAGTGCGAAGCGGAGTATAAACATCAACTCTGAGTCCCCAGAGTGCGAACCGGAGTATAAACATCAACTCCGTATTCCCAGAGTGTAAAGCAGAGTATAAACATCAACTCCGAACTCCCAGAGCGTGAGTCGGAGTATAAACATCAACTCTGTATTCCCAGAGTGCGAAGCGGAGTATAAACATCAACTCCGAACTCCCAGAGCGCGAGTCGGAGTATAAACATCAACTCTGTATTCCCAGAGTGCGAAGCGGAGTATAAACATCAACTCTGAGTTCCCAGAGCGTGAACCGGAGTATAAACACCAACTCCGTATTCCCAGAGTGCGAAGCGGAGTATAAACATCAACTCCGAACTCCCAAAGCGCGAGTCGGGGTATAAAAATCAACTTTGTATTCCCAAAGTGTGAAGCGGAGTATAAACATCAACTCCAAGTTCTTAGAGCGCGAGTCGGAGTATAAACATCAACTCCGTATTCCCAGAGTGCGAAGCGGAGTATAAACATCAACTCTGAACTCCTAGAGCGTGAGTCGGAGTATAAAAATCAACTCCGTATTCCCAGAGTGCGAAGCGGAGTATAAACATCAACTCCGAGTTCCCAGAGTGCGAACCGGAGTATAAACACCAACTCTGTATTCCTAGAGTGCGAAGCGGAGTATAAACATCAACTCCGAACTCCCAGAGCGCGAGTCGGAGTATAAACATCAACTCCATATTCCCAAAGTGCGAAGCGGAGTATAAACATCAACTCCGAGTTCCCAGAGTGCGAACCGAAGTATAAACACCAACTCCGTATTCCCAGAGTGCGAAGCGGAGTATAAACATCAACTCCGAACTCCCAGAGTGCGAGTCGGAGTATAAACATCAACTCCGTATTCCCAGAGTGCGAAGCAGAGTATAAACATAAACTCCGAGTTCCCAGAGTGCGAACCGGAGTATAAACACCATTAACTTCGTATTCCCAGAGTGCGAAGCGGAGTATAAACATCAACTCCGAACTCCCAGAGCGCGAGTCGGAGTATAAACATCAACTCCGAGTTCCCAGAGTGCGAACCGGAGTATAAACACCAACTCTGTATTCCCAGAGTGCGAAGCAGAGTATAGATATCAACTCCAAACTCCCAAAGCGTGGGTCGAAGTACAAATGTCAATTCCAAGTTCCCAGATCGCGGACATATGATTAAAGCTTAAGCCGGCATGACCAACCGCCGGTAAACAAATGAGAATCCCCGGAGTGCGGATATGATCATCGACGATCACACAAGCGCGGAAAAACCACTCGGTATCCACTTGATTCAAACATCCGTTCATTGGCACTAGGCTCAACATGACGAAGACGAGAAGCAATCGCTGACGGATGTTTTACAACACACCACCAAGACTGAGGGGCAAGACTTAAGCATCTACCATCGACTGAAGCAATGCGACGTCAAAATTCAACTCGCTTCCCAGTCCCAAACCATGTCCACAGTTTCCGAACTTGGCGAACAAAAACAAACTTGATTCGAAAGCTAAAACTTCACAAGTACACTTCAGATATTGAAACACTTGGACAAATACACAATGACAGAAAAGAAGCCAAAAAAGAGAAGTTTCATTTCTAGTGTTTATAAAAGAAGTTCGTGTACAAGTTTCCAAAAATTCCTACTAGCAGGGGCCGAACCCGCATCTATACACGGCTAACAAAATGCAAGTCGAAATAAACCAGGGAAGCATGTTTAATCTTTCTTCTTCCTTGGCTTTCTTCTTGGCATAGATGCGCTGGAGCCACCGCTAATCTTCCTCTTCGAGCCTTTGCTTTTCGGCGGTTGTTCTTCAGGCGAGGGCATTATATCAACATCCTCCTCCGAACTCGAGTGGATAGGAATGCTCCCTACGGGCGGAGTCGGAGGGATAGGATCAAATGTGGAAGATGGCATGGCCACGCTAGTGTCAGAAAATGTACCGCTAGGGGATATCATTCTAAGCGGAGCTGGACCAAGTGCCGCCGTCCTACCTCCAACACTGCCACCATGCGCTGCAGAATCCATTTCAGCGGCAATTTGTGCCAAGATTTCCTCTTCAGTTTCCAAACGAGCCTCGCTGGGAGCGTCAGTAGTCGGCATCGAAGAGCTTGTGGTAGAAACTCCTCCGCCCATGACGAATGATAAGTCAGCTAAAGGATCGCTATGACGGCAAAAGAGTTCTTCCATCAACTGCTCATCAAACACAAGTGTGCTTCCCTGAACATCGTCGGGTGGAGCAGCTGCACTCACGGTGATTGCTTCGGTCACGATAGCCTCCTGCGTTTGATATGATTCTTGAGTAGCAGGAGGCATGGCCGGTGCAGCATCAATCACTGGACAAAGAATAAGAGAGCTGTTAGACCTTAACTCGAACGAAGATTTCGACTTAAGAAAGATATGTGGAATGTTCAGAATACCTTCCTCAGTTCGACTTGACGGTGGCAGAACAGCTTCAGTCACTTGCGCTGTAGCCGGAGGCATCTGCGGCTGATCCGGATAGTAAGCAGGAACAGCCTGGGATCGACCGCAGACGAGGATTCGGGCTTGGTTGACGCGGGAACTTCAAGACTTGCTTCATGGTGGTCAACTCCAGAACCCTCTCCCACTTCAAAGTGCTGGGCGCCAAGTCTTTCCTTCTCACGCAGAATCATCGACTCGTGGAGAATCTTCTTCTCATCCTCAGTCAGAATGCGATTCTCGAGTTCGAATTCATCCACAGACTCGCCCTGATGCGCCTTTTTCTCCTCCTCAACCAGTCGGCTCCAAGCATTATAGAGATGCATCGAAAAATCATCGAGCCAGGCTAGCCCCTGTTCCTCACCATGTTAGCATTGTAAACAACGAGGAGGTCTTCGATGTCAGCCTCTAGCCTGGACTCGGCCAACTTCACTTTTTCCTCCACCTCAGCCTCCACCTTGTGGACTTTAGCCATGGCCGCATCCCGTTCATCCCTGAGCAGGACAGCTTGTTCGCACGCCTCCTGGGCTGCGTTGTTCGCATCATCTTTCTCCTTGGATATATCAGCAAATTTGGCCTTGAGTTTGTTAAGATCCTTGACCGCCGCATCCCCCTCGGCAGTGACTTTGGTGTTCTGGTGGCCCATCTCCTCCACCAGGGCAACGTGTGTCTGCCCCAACCTCTCCATTTCCGCCTTCGCTTCATCAGCTTTCTTGGTGGCCTCAATCTCCGATTTTCGAGAAGACTCGGCCTCAGCAGTAAGCACTTGTATAATCCGGTTCCTTTGAGAGAGTTCGGATTCCATTTTCTCGAGTGCTTTGGCTCGCTCAAAGGCCACCTTAGAAGCTTTCTCTGCAGCCTTTGCCCACTCCCTATACTGGGTATAGATGTCATGAACGTAATCATGCATCGTGCCTTCCACTCCAGACGGAATTCTTTTTAAGTGTGGCGGGAAGACATAGCCATTGAAGCAAATGTTCGGAAAGTCCTTCCTCATCTGAGCCAATTTAAGGGCCCCTTCTCCTGTGGGATCAGCTGGGACCTGCTCTGCAATTATGGGAGCCGTGGTCTCGACTCTCTGAAGATGAGTCTCAGATCTAGAAGTATGGGAAGATGTCCTGTGATGGGAAGGCTCTGGCGGGTGTGGAACAATAATTGGGGGTGGAGATGGGAGTCTAGGAGGAGGAGAGCGTGATCTAGACCGATGTCTGTGTTCCCTGTCCCTATCACGCCCATACCTATCCTGATTAGAATACTCGCGATCGCGATCTCTGTCCGAATCCCTCCTGCGGGAATCGTAATAAGAAGAGGCCTTTCGGGCCGAGCGGAGATTCCCGAGCATCGATCCCCTTCCAGACATAGTATCTGAAAATGAAAAATGAAAGAAGAGTTAATGATTTCCTAAGTTGGACGATTTACAGTTGTGAATCATGTAGTGTAGTGAAGTGTATGCATGTGCAGCCCCCCGACCAAACGGAAATGTCGGCCGCACTCATAGCAAGCGACCCACTCAGTTTGAGAGCATTATCAAGCTCCTTCATCCCGGTGTCATGTTGAGACGACACAAAATCCGGAATCGGAATATCATCGAGCCTTGCAAAAGGACTCTCTACTTGCGGGGGAGGAGCCTCCGAAATTCTAAGCCCCAGGAACGGTAAAGACACGACCACGGATTTAAATCTCTCAGATTTAGAGCATTTGTAAGTAGCAGCCTTGCCTTTTCTTCTTCCTCCAGAATCCTGGACATCGGCAGAAGGCCCAGCTGGGAGCCCGATATCGGTAGGTGTTCATTTTGGATCAACTTCTTCGGCTATCACGACTGCGGGCGCTTTGCGCTTTACCCGTTTCCTTGGGACCACTCTACGTGTCCCTTCCAGATGTATGCTCTGCCTCCGTTCTATCAGCCCGACAGTCCCCAAATTTCTGTCAGACAGAACCAAGTCGATATGCCTCTCTTCGCCCGGAAACGCTTGAAGAATCCGAACAAGCTCTCTGAAGTATGCGCCGTCAGGACGAGAGATTGCAGCTATAAAAAAGGAAAAGTATGTCAGTTTTGAAGTTAGTTACTAATATCTCAATGATTCAAGAGAGAAAGGGCAACACTTACGTCTATCCAACCACCGCCTAGCGAATTCAGGAGGGCACCGAACGTAGAACCATTCAGTTTTATAATAATTTAGCCTTCCCCAGGAGCCCAGTACAATGTGGCAGTTTCTGACCGCTTCCAGGAAGGTGAAAGAAGGGCTGTCTCTACGGCTCTTGACGTTGAATAAATAACTGATTTCGATCGGCTTCGGCGGTCGAAAGTGGATCTCCATAAACAGGACAAAGGTGATGTTCAACAAGGCATACCCGTTGGGATGTAGCTGAGATGGAGCTATGCCAAGAAACGATAACATCTCCCTTATATATTGGTTGAAGGGAGGGAGTGTCCCCGCTGTGCAAGCGTGACGGTTGAAAGTAGTAAAACCCTCTGGGGGATCGTGCGACCTGTCATTTGGCCCAGGAAGTAGCACATCATCGAGCGACAAGCCGTGTCTCAAGCAAATCCGTCCTAGCATATCTTCGGAGATACCCGACGGCACTGAATCTAGCGGATTACAAATAAACCGGGCACCCGGACGATCGTCCGGAGCTGGGTCTATAACTTCGGCTTCAATAACCGGTATCTCTATGGTTGGAGGAATAGAACTCGGGAGTTCCTGCTGCTGTGAACTTGAGGGTTCCATGAATAGATAGCTTATGAAAAATCGTTGTTAAACTAACAAATAACGCTCGTGCATCCCCCATTGTAAAGTGTGTGAGTGTGTGTTGTGCAATGCGGTACTATATATCATTTGAGAAGATCTATGGGATTAAAGAAAGCATGTAAACAACGAGACTTCGGAATTCAGTCGGAAGGACCGTCATCGCTGATCGTCGCAACCGTGCCATCCAATTGTTAACTATCACTCCAAGTTTAACTCTGTTATTATTTCGATAAGTTCCAGTTTTATCGACGAGCTTCGATAGGCAATCAGATATGCGGTGAAACTATTAAGTCCAGATATGCAAGTTTGAAGCTCGTCGGAGTCAATTGTTCAAATGTGTAGGAAATTTCCGATTTTTTAAGTGTTCAATTTGTATCGCTAACGAGAGCCGTGTTCGCATCGATAGGTCATGACCATCTAAGCATGGGTTCGACTCGATCAGAAGGCTGGGGACTTCGAATCGATCAGAGCGCAGCAGTTCGACTCGCTCCCAAACTTCCAATTCGACTCGCTCCCAAACCTCTAGTTCGACTCGCTCCCAAACTTCCAGTTCGACTCGATCCCAACACCTCCAGTTCGACTCGGTGCCAAACGACCACTTCGACTCGATCGAAGGCCATCACTTCGAGTCGATTAAAAGCCTTAAGTTCGAGTCGATCCCAAGACTACGCAGTTCGACTCGATCCCAAGCCTACGCAATTCGTCTCGAAGCCCCTACTCCAGATCGACGCGAAGCTGAGGCAAAGGGATCTCGATCGATCGTAAAGGAGTTTCGATCGATCACAACTCTGGTTGGTCTGGTATAAAAAATCTAGTCTCGTCGTCTACACGTTGCATTCGCCTGGGGGATTACCTAGATCTGTCAGATTAGTTCGAGTAATTGATGGTATGAATCGGTTTGAAGGCAAAATTGTCTTCTTCTTTGCTGTTTCGAGTCTCAGAGCGATGCGAAAGTAAGGCAGGAAAGCGAAAAGTAAAAAGTAAAAAGTGAAAAAACGGCTAAGTACAAAGTATTTATATGGACTCGAAAGCAAAGGGAATAAACGTTTCGTATCCCGGTGGATTCCAACACGCGTTTCGACTCCCTCTCCAGTGCGTCAATACGAAGCTCCCCTTCGTATCGCTTGTCTTCGACTCCGTCTCCGATGCAGCAATACAAGCCATCATTTCGACTCGCTCCTCCGACTCCTGTGCATTTCGACTCGCTCCTCTGTCTCCTATGCGTTTCGACTCCGACTCTTATGTAGTTCGAATCCAAGATCGAGTCGAACAAGCAGTTTGAATCCATCAAATCATGGCTTCCAGAGGCCGACTCCATCGACTCGAAATACTTACTTCGCATCCCTAAAATCCAATAAAAATCGACTTCGATGTTTCAACCCTTCACATCGATTCAGGAGAGGATCGTTACGAAGGAACATTCAAAAGCAACCATCGAGCGGTGTTGCAGCGAATTTCACATCGGTTCAGGAGAGGATTGATACGGAATTCAAAAATAAAATAAACTAACAACGACTCATGAACGTACAAACATCAACGAGAGTCAGGTTAACATATATGCATGAATGCCGGACTAATATTCAATATTCCAGATTTTCAGGAATCAGAAACTCATCCAATAACGATTACAACAACAAACGGGTAACAACTAGCATATAGCAATCAGTCGCAACAATACGGGGTACAGCAGTTGACAGCCAACGGTTTACATTATCAAGAAAAACAGTCGAAGATTACACCTTTCATCAAAAAGACGATAACTATTCAGAATGAAGATTGCAGCACTTCAAAGCACATTATGTTTTCACAAGACGTACTTTGGGGGGCAAATGTTATCCCGCCTTTTGGCAAGGTCGTGACACCAAGGAATTGACTAGTAACCAATGACGGCCCGTCCTAGAGATCAGTTATACACAGGCTCACAATGGATATCGATGATTTTTGTCCGAGTCCGGATCGAGCTAAAATTAATATGACGTGACAACCTAAGCTATGAGAGTCAACGTTCCAAATCTCAAGTCAATCCGAGTTTGTATGCTCAAGTTATGAACGAAACAAAATTGGACGAAAACCAATCACCAGTCGACTCGCTCCCTTCGACTCGCTTCGCAACCATCAGATGCCCACTTCGACTCGCTCAACCAACACACACTTCGACTCGCTCAATCAGTGCTCACTTCGACTCACTCGATCAATGCTCACTTCGACTCGCTTCGCGACCATCAGAAGTGACTCCTTCGACTCGCTTCGCAACCACCAGAAGCCAACTTCGACTCGCTCCCTTCGACTCGCTTCGCGGCCATCAGAAGTGACTCCTTCGACTCGTTCTGTTCGAACCACCGTTCGACTCCATCAACTTCGACTCCATTGGCGAAGCCACTGTTCGAATCTCCCAGGAAGCTCCACTTCGACTCGCTCTATCGATGCACACTTCGACTCGATCGAAACAACATCAAAGGCAGAATGACCCAAAGACTCGAGCGCCACATCACCGAGTCGAACGGAAGCGAGTCAAATAGAGCGAGTCGAACCAAACAGCCTACCGAGAATCCCAATTTATATCAATCATATTTCCTAATCTACAAGTCCAAATGCTATGAAATTTTCACAGAAGACTACGTGCATGCTAAAGAATGTCCACGCCAAATTTCGACTCCATTGGATGAAATCTTGATCGATACAAAATTTGTCTGTATCGATCACGGATCAGACCGAAACTTCATGGGCTTGGGCGCGCGGGCCTGGTCACGTGCCAGAGAGGGTCTCCCGAGATCTCGAACACCTATAAATAGACCCCCAAAGCCAACAGAAAAGGGGTTCTTCTTCCTCTTTGAGATCTCAAATGCCCGGACTCCGCCAGATCCAGAGATCTGAACTCCGTTACTGCTGCTACAAACGAATTTCACTGCTGCAAATCATTGTTATTCGCTGTAATTTGCAGAAATCAATTGTAAACATAAAAGAAAGATCAATAAAGCAAACTACTTCATAGTGGACGTAGGCAATACGCCGAACCACTCTAAATTCTTGCGTCTCCCTGCATTTTAATTATTCTCATTTCTGAAATTTGGAGTTTTTGTTAGATAAATCCTCTTTTTACATTTAATTTCTTCACTTTATCTCTTCAAAGACTTCCGAAAAGTGTTGTGCCCAATTTTGGTACAAACAGCATGCTTTGTTTAAATCCGAGTAGTCGATACAAGTTCGCCATTTTCCATTGGACTTCTTGACCAAGACCGGGTTCGATACCCACTTGGGGTAGGTTGCATCGCGGTTGAAGCCATTCGCCATCAGGTCATCCACTTCTTCTGTCAGCGCTTTGGACCGTTCGGGTCCTAAGCTACGTCTCTTTTGCTTTACTGAAGGATACTTGGGATCAATGTCGAGTGCATGGCATGCAATTTCCGATGATACCCCACACATATCCAAATGTGTCCAAGTGAATACATCTAAGTTGGCGCAAAGAAATTTTGCGAGTTCCAATCGCACCTTGTTTCCAAGGTGCAATCCAATTTTCAAGACCCGCGTTGGGTCATCCATGTCGATTGGGATAAACACCATCAATTCTACCGGTGCTGCCTGATCCTCTGCTGAACTCTTCTTTCTAGGGCCAAAGCATTGTCGAATCGGCTATGAACCCCAAGCCCGGCTCTATTGTTGCTATTTGGCAGCTTCGCGAATGTGGAGAGTTCTCCCCACATTCTTCCCCTTTTCCTTTCTTTTATATTTGCACAGTTCTACGATATAACATTCCCCAACGGCACTTTGGTCTCCTTTGATCACTCCAATTCCATTCTCTTTTGGGAATTTCATGGTAAGGCACTACTGGGCTAAAGTAATTTTGAAGTCTGCCAGTGCGGGTCATCCCAAGAAGGCATTGTATGCGTAAGTTTCATCTACAATCACAAAAATTTGGATGAGGGTGACTCTTTGGTCGCCTTCCCCAAGTTCTATAGGCATGTCAATCGTTCTGACGGGCTATTTAGGTTTGCCAATGAATCCTGGATCTTTGTTCGGCACGCGGATGCATCTTTCACACTGATCTTCATCTGATCGAAGGTGCGTTTGAAGAGGATGTTTAGAGAACTACCGCTGTCCACCAATACAAGTCGGACCATAGCGGGTCCAATTCCTACTGTTATGACCATGGGATCGAAAGTTGGAGCTTCTATCCCTTAGATGTATCGATTTTGGAATACTATATCATCGTTCAGGGTTCTCTGCTGCTTGGTAGAGGTTCCATCTTCGATCGCCAGGCACAAATCCTTCGGAGCGTGTTTTAATAAGCTCGCATACTGCTTCATTTCTCCCTAACTCTTCTACGCAGGATTGGGTGCTCCAGATATTGCTCCAATGATGAGTCTCTGGTCAGTTCGTCTAAACCGCACTTCGCTGGTTCCAGCTTGGTTTCCTCGATCTCTAGGAGCTTGGAGAGCCGCGAGTTGGTCAGGATTTTGTGATTTTCTCACATACTACTGAAGCTTGTTTTCTTGAATCAGCTCCTCAATCAAGTTTTTCAGGTGATGGCACTCATTCGTGTTGTGGCCATGCATTTCTTGGAAGCGATGATACTTTCCGGAATGCTTTTGTTGTTCAGTTGCTTCCTTTTTAGGAGGTTTCTTATACTCCTTTGTTCCATATCTTACGGGATAGATGTTTTTTAGAGTATCATTGAGCGAGGTGTAATCTTCGGGCTTGAAGCCTTTAAGCTGCTTATTACTTCCGTTTCGCTTGTTGGAATTTTGATTTTTCCTTTTCTGAATTCCATCTTCTCCAGCATTTCCTTCAATGGTCCTGGAGGTATTTATATCTTGGTTCATCGTCGTACGACTCTGCCCAATGTTCGTTGGTAGTAAGCTAGCGGATTTTCCTTCTAATTCTTGCGCCTCTTCCAATCTCAAGTATGGACTCACCTTTTGGTTGAAGTCTTTCCTAATGGTAGGCTATTTCATTTTGATCCATTTTCCAAATTCAGTTTCGGGTTGGATGGCGTGGACCAAGGCCATAAATACCATATCCTCGTTCAGATTGCTTACTTTAGTCACCACGATGTTGAACCGATTCATTAAAGACTTCAAAGATTCATTTCATCCCTGGAATAGACCGAAAAAGGACATCACATCTTTAGGCTACACCGTGTGAAGTCTGAATTGATCCAGTAATCTTGTTGCTAGTTGATCGAAAGTAGAGATGGATCTTGACGGAAGCCTAGAAACCACATGGAAGAAATTCCCTCCAAAAAAATCGAGAAACATCTACAACGAATGGCATTCGAAGTATTCGCTCCATCCATGTACCAACTGTACTTATATAAGTAGGGTTCGAGTCTCTTGTTCCATCATAAGATGGAATAGTTAGCATAGTGAACTTTTCTGGGTACCGCTCATTCAAAATCCCATCAGTAAAAGGAGTCCAACTTGGAGCAGATGCCCATTCATCATCCCTTCTATCCTTACTCGCATCCATCAGTCGCTTGAACATATCCACAATATATGCCTCAGATGTCCAAAATTCTTGGGGTCGGCTGTCAGTAACTACACAGAGTGTTTGGGTTTGCAAACGATCTCGTTGAGTGGGCTGAAGCCTGGGCTCTCCTGTCTTCGAGAGAGCCACTCCCTTGGGGTTCCGTTGGCTTGCGATTGGCCTGGTTAAGGGAGTTTGGATCTCCCTGGTGTTATCAAATGCATTGGTATTTCCTTCCAACTTGCCATCATCAAGCTGCTCTCTATCTTCTGAATCAGAGAGGTCCATAGCTATATCCTCCTATGGGGTCTTTGATCCTAGATTTAAGTTTGTAGCCAGTTGCCTCATGGTTGGTGGAGTGCTTGTGTTTCCTTCTATATTGATTCCCATGGTTCCACCTATCACTCCTTTCCGCGGCTGCTTCCCGTTCCTTCTGTTTAGAACAGAAATAGAAGAATTTTCTTGTTCCACGGTAGCTACGGGCTATGTCATAGTTCTTGGAGCAGCATGAGTCTGCAAGGTCAATAGTGCATTCAGTTTGTCCATTGGAGCACTTTGGCTGATTTCCATTTTCTGGTTAATCTCATCAACCATCTTATTCAATTCGTCTCTAGTGACTGTTTCATGTTGGGCAGAAGTTCCTGCCATTTGATTTCTTGTATTTGCTCCAGAATTTGCTTTGATTGGTGGGTTGTTGACGCCATTAACTTCAGTTTATTGAGGATTGGTTTCTTCTCCAACAATTACTGCTCTTATGGATATTCCAGAAACAGGTCTCCATCTTCCTAGTGCCATTGATTCACAGCAGCAAATCTTCTAAGCAGAAGGTGAGGATCTAATTTCTAAACCTGTCTAATTCAAAGTATATTGCTAGATTTAAGCCCTGAGTTGGGTTCTCAGTGAAAGCACCAAAATTTTAACCCAAAAAATGGATAACCACCCTGTTCTAATTGTGAAAGCACCAGCCCTATTTATCAGGACAAGAAAATAGAGCAAGACACTCTCTAGATTACAAAAAAACGGATTAAGATAAAGGAACACACGATCTTTATAGTGGTTTGGTTGTTAACGAAGCCTGCATCAACTTTATAACTTTTGTTATTGAATTGACTGTTGACCACAAGTACAAATTGATTACAATTCTAACAGTTGAATAAAGAGAGATCAGACCCACATTGACGGAGATAAAAGGAAGGATCTTAATTGTCCCATGACAGCCATTGTGAGGGAGAAGAAAGTTGAAGAATCTTCGTAACAGAGTTGCTTTACTGATCCAAATAGCCAGCCCCCTTCTTGTTGGAGATAGATTGGTATTATAGGGTTTAGAGAGCATTTGGGTCGAAACTATTACACCGGAGCATGTAGTAATTGGTAGGAGGACGTATGTAAAAATTTGTGAGCTATTCAAGCTAACTGTTTGGATCGGTACCGATCCAATTGGATTGGATCAACACCGATCCAAATAGTTGCATGATTTTTGTGCAATTCCCATCCTACGGGCTTCCTTATCTGCTTGCGAAGCTTCTATTGTAATTTCATGACTTGTTAGGATGTTTTGACGATGATTCACTAGTAGGTTAGATTGAACTATAACCCGAATAGGATAAGTCTTCATTTCCAACTCGAATGCTAGAAATGTTATCAAACTTGGTTGATAGGCTTAGGAGAGATGTAGGAACACAACGCATGTGGAATGGAACATCCACAAGCCAATAATTTGGATTGGTATCGATCCAATTGGATAGGATCGGTGCTGATCCAAATACTTTGCATATTTTGACTACAAACTCCTTGGGTTCCTTTGTCACGTGCTTCTGGGTCTTTCGGTCAAATTTCGAATCATTCCGGCTTAGCTTGAATGTTCTAACTCCTTCTGACATCTGCTGGGTTAAAAACCTGGTTAATAAGCACTTCCCTGCCACCATTCTCCTTCCTCTACAAAGTTCGAACATCACGGTGAATCACCATCCAAACCTTCCAATGCTTCACCACCATCAGCAGTTCATCACTGCAACTCTTCCTATCCACCTTCAACTCATCAGACACAAAACCCCACTGCAATATCATCTAATACTTTAACAACTGCAACTGCACATTATCCCCTTTTCTTCACCATTCCATAAACAACCTTGCCTCACCTCCTCACAGTCCACCATATATCAACTTCACCTGGGTAACCTACCATCACAAGATCCAATCGCAATCGTAATCCAGGTGGGCATCCCCACATACCCCTTCTTTAGAGCACACTAGAAGCATCCAAGTTATCAAAGACCCCTTTGCACGCGTCTCGAAAATGGAACTCAATCGTTGTTCCATCTCGGCTACCTCCATAGTAGGGCACCATCGCAAATCCCATTCACAAGTCCTATCGTTAGACTTTCCCTTATAGATTGCCGCCACAACTACCATCTTTAAGTCGTCATCTTCGAATTTCCTTTAGATAGCCATTGCAAGTCATACAATCATCATACTAAGTCATGAAGTCATCCCATCATCGACCTCGAAGCAACATGCCATTGCTTCACTAGTCGTTGCACGAAGTCCAAGGTTATCCTTAGTTGTCCCAGAGCCATCCACCCTTACCCCTCATCAACTCATCATAGCCCCCAAACACTACCATAAAGTATGTCTATACATACCCAAAGCACATATTCAAACTCCATGCTCCATCTCTATCGATCAACCTATGACCAAACCAAGCTAGACGCAAGCCAAGACATGCCTAGCCAAACCAACTTCCATAGTCCGGCTTCCACCACCGAACCGAGTTTTGTGTTCGGTCATCGCTCCACCTTGCCATCAAACAGACCACCTTAACTGGTCACCGAACCGCCCTTCCATCAAACAGATTCCCCTGCCCAGCCATCGAGCACCCATCACCACCGAACCACCATATATGTCCGGTCACTGAACCATCCAACCCACTGAACGGCTAATCATGTTCAGTCACCGCACCATCCATCCCACCGAACAACTAAACCTATTTGGTCATCAAGCCTAGCCCTGCCACCAAACTGAACTCCATGATCGACCACCGCTACATCCATACCACCGGACCAAGCCTAGGCCGAACCAACTTCCTATAGCTCTGTCGAGTCCAAACATTGTATCGATTTAACCACTACTGTTATCCTGCCTTTTGGCAAGGCTGTGATACTAAGGAATTGACCGGAAACTAAAGACGGTCCGTTCTAGAGATCGATTGTACGCAGGTTCACTATGGTTGCTGGTAAATTTTGTCCGAGTCGGGATTGAGCCACAATTAACATGACACAACTATCAAAGCTAAAGAAGCCAAAATTTCAAATTTCAAGTCGATTGGAGTTCGTATGCTCAAGTTATGAGTCGATCAAATTCTGGGAAAACAACGTTCTGTTCGTATCCCTCCGTTCGCATCGGTCCATTTCATATCCATCGGTGTACAAGCTTCTCTTCATATCCATCTAGGCAAACCCACTTTGTATCCATCCAAACCCACCCACTTCGCATCCGTCTACAGTAGCACGTGAGTCCACTTCGTATCGCTCCACTACCAAACATGATTCATATCGATCGGCCACAGATCGATACGAAATCAACACCTCCCCAACCAATAAGCGATACGAAATGGCCTCTAGGTTATTGATACGAAGAACATAGGTTCGCATCGATACGAAGCAATTATAAAGGACCGATACAAAGTGGGGTGCGAAGGACCGATACGAAATTGAGTGCAATAAAGCGATACGAAAGGAATATCCTCGGTCGATACGAACGAGGAACATTCAAATGGAAGACGTGGTCGCTCAGCATAAAGAGTGGATCGATCCAAAAATTTAGCGCTGCATCATCAGGCATCATGTGCCTAGAAGCGATGCGAACAGATCGATGCGAACCGAAGCGATGCGAACTCAGCAGCCTTCAACAAATCCAAACTTGCATCGATCATAACTCAAAATCTACAAGTCCAAATGCCACCAAATTTTCACAGGAGCTTGCGTGCAACCTCAAGAATGTTCATGATCGATCTCGACTCGATTGGGCCAAATCTTGATCGATGCGAAATCCATTCGTATCGATCACGGATCAAGTTCAAACGACTGGGGATCGATCGTGTGGGCCCACCCATGTGAGAGAAGAGGTCTTCCGAGATCTGAGCGAGATATTTGCTGCCTACGCCTATAAATAGCAGCCCAAGACCTACTCAAAAAGGACTTTTGGCTCTTCTACGTCAAGACTCTGCCTAAATCACCATTGTACTCGAATTTTACTATTGTAACTCATTGTACCAGCAAATAAAAATCAATAAAAGTCAGCCATTACATAGTGGACGTAGGCCATATGCCGAACCACTCTAAATCTGTGTGTTTCTGTGCGTTTTTCTTATTTATCGATTGGTGTGTTTGTTAGATCTTCCTTGTTTTCCATTTATATTCTTCATTTTATCTCTTCAAACACATCTGAAGAGTGTTGTGCCCAATTTTAGCACAAACACTTTGGTGCTTTCACTGAGAAAACCCAGTTTTTCTCCTGCTCGTTGGATCTACTACTGATATCGGATTGCAAGAATCTAAGGAGAAGATCCAGATTTCAAGTCTAAAGTTCTTCCATCATATTCAGATTTGCACCAAGTCTAGGAAAGAGCTTCGCTACCCATCATGGTCAACACTAGGACTACTTCAACAGCTGCAGATCCAGAAGGATGGGACATATAGAACCCGGCACAACTTCCTCCTACCGATCAGAATGTTGTCGGACCTTCAGATCCACAAGGTCCTATCACCAGGGAAGAGTTTTAACTGTTAATGCAGGAGTTGACACAGAGTCGTCAGTAGCTTACTCGGCAACTCCATGCTAACGTGGAATTGACTAATCAACTGAATTAGCAATGACGAAGGAGATCCAGAAGGGATCAAGCTTCCTATTCATCTATCGAGAGTTCAGCCTCTTTTGACTACCATCATAGATCCACGCGCCTACGGCTGGATGGAAGTTATACACAGGCTACTGGGCATCAGCACACCTTAAATCTTGGGCAACCGAGAGTTGGCCCATCAACTAGCCATCAAATTGACCCTCCTCCTGAGGAGGTACTGTTCCTTATCATACTACTGACAATCGCGCTGCAGCTACTGCTACTAAATTGGGAATTGATGCCCAAAACTGGACAGATCTGAATCATCACCAATATGAATATACTCCTGAACTGTATGTCCCCGAGAACCTAGAACCAAGGAGGCGAGATATGGACCGTCGACCATGACCGGTCCATCCTCACATTGTGGAACCCGACCACACCTTGGCCTAGCGTGCTCAAAATGTCCAAATGTTGGACATCCCGACGATGATCCATCAGATGATCCGTGAAAGTCAGGGTCTCACCAATGACGACTGGGGAATCTCCCGGAGTCATACTCCTTTCACTGATGATATATCTACGCCGATCCACCTCGGCGATTCAGGATGCCAACTCTACCCATTTATGAAGGAAGCTCTGATCCTAACCAGCACATCTTAAAGTACGAAGGGTTAATGAATGTCGCACGAGATGATGATGCGGTCAAGTGTCGAAGTTTCCGGATCTTCCTAGAGGGCATATCAACTATGTGGTTTACCTGTCTACCACCTCGGTCTATCTCGTGTTTTGATCAGTTGGCCACAAAGTTTGTTGAACACTTCTGCATGCATGTCACAAGGCCGAAAGATGTTAACACCTTGTCTAGTGTCACTCAAGCTCCTGGAGAGACGCTTAGACGCTATCTGGAGAGGTTTCATGCCGCATGAGCTGAGATTAGTAATCCCAATGACAACTCAATTTTGATGGCACTAACTAAGGGGATCGATCCCGATTCTGAATTCGGTAACTGGTTGGCCGGAAAACCCCCTGCGTCATTGGACCGTTTCTACTCCAAGGCAGCACAGTTCTTGAGATGGGAGGATGCGAAACAGTCTAGGAAAAAGGATGACCTAGGGCCCAGTGTGGAAGGAATCCAGAGCAATGTTGTTATTAAACAAACCGAGGAGAGTTCCAGAAAGGTACAATTGAACATACAGAATAAATAGAATCAACAGAAAGGCAATGGAAATCAAAACGGGAAAAGGGATCAGAATCGTGGGCCGCGACGTAGGGCTCCTATGTTTGACAACTATACTCCTTTAAATACATCGCTGGAGAATGTATATTTATAGACCTGCAATAATTCTAAGAAACCTACTCCAAAGCAATCATCAGAAAAAAGATTCAAACGGGAAAATTTTGCAGATTTCATGATAGCTATGACCATAACACGAATGAGTGTCGTCATTTGCAGGATATTATTGAGAAGTTGATACGAGAGAAGAAGTTGGAGCAGTTTGTGCGGGCGCCGCAGTGAGGAGGTGCGGGCCCATCGAATCAGAACCATATACCAAATCAGGCGAGGTCGAAAGAACCCGCTCGTACCGGCGGGAGGTTGTTGATTAATACTGTTAGTGGTGGTCCTCATCCAGCAGACCGAAGCTGGAAGGAAATGGAGTCGTACGCTAGTTCTATTAGGCATGCGAGCTTCGAATGTTGTAGTAACTTGGAAGACGGGGTCCGACCAAGCAATAGAAGATGATGACAAGCGACATCGTATTTGAAGACAGGTATGTCGATAAGGTCGAAGCCCCAACCATTGATCCACTTGTCATATCAGCTCAGGTAGGTCCTGCCTGGATGAAGAGGATCTTGGTAGACAGTGGAAGTTCAGTAAACATATTGTTTAAGCGAGCTTATGATCATATGAAAATGGAGACAAAAGACTTGAAGCCTTGTCAGTTTCGTATTCATGGCTTCAATGGAAGCGCAACTGTACCCACTGGAGTGGTGGAACTACCATTGGAATTGGGAATTAGAGAACGCCGGAGAATCCGGATATTATAGTTTGTTGTATTGGACATAGACTCGCCATACAATGCTTTCTTGGGCCGACCGGCACTAGCTGAGTTCAGGGCTACCATTGCCCCTTGGTGTCTGACTTTAAAATTCCCTACCGACAATGGAGTTGGAGTCATTCAGGGAGACCAGGCTGCTAGACGAGCCTGTTATGTTGCTGAGCTGCGGGAGGCGTAGCGAAAAGAAAACGGAAAGGGCGTAGAGAAATATCTCTGAGTCCGCTTTATGGAAAATTGACAGCTAACGCCTGGGACTAGGCCCGGGCACCCCAACCAATTCCCAAGGGATCTTGAGCCAAGAGATACCGAAAGTGAAGATGAAAGTAAAGACAGTCAAGCTTCCCCGGTCGAGCTCACGATCGATGTTCCAATCGATGAAAATGACGACTCAAAAATGATAAAGATTGGTTCTCAGCTAAGCCAACATATGCAGAAGGAACTGGTTGAATTTCTCCGGGCAAACCTCGACATGTTTGCTTGGACACATTCTAACATGTGTGGAATCTCCCCGGACATCGCGATCCACACATTGAATATTGACCCGCGGCATGTCCCGGTAAAGCAAAAAAGGCGTGGTATGGATCTAGAGAGATCTACCGCCCTTAAGGAAGAGGTAGATAAACTCAAATCGAACAGGTTTATCCGAGATGCATTATATCCAGAATGGGTGTCCAATCCCATACTTATCTGAAAGCCAAACGGGAAATGGAGAACATGCGTTGATTACTCAGACTTGAAAAAAGCTTGCCCTAAAAATAGTTTTCCACTTCCCTGAATTGATCAGCTCGTAGACTCAACAGCTGGACATGAACTCTTATCATTCATGGATGCGTATTTTTGCTACAATCAGATACCCATGCACTTGCCCGATCAGGAGCATACCAGTTTCATCACTGATCTGGGACTTTACTGCTACAAAGTCATGCCGCTTGGACTCAAGAACGTTGGAGAAACTAACCAACGGTTAGTTAATCGAATGTTTTCTAACTAGATTGGAAAAAACATGGAGGTATATGTGGACGACATGCTTGTGAAGTCGCGATTCTCCACTATCATATCAAGGACCTGAAATCGATGTTCAACATCCTTCGAGAATATAGAATGAAACTCAACCCGTTGAAATGTCACTTCGGAATCACTTCTGGAAAGTTCCTTGGATTTGTCGTCAATGCTCGAGGAATTGAAGACAATCCCAAGAAGATCTAGGCAATCAGAAATCTTGAGACTCCAAGAACTATAAAGCAAGTCCAAAGCCTCAACGGGAAAGTAGCAGCACTAAACAGGTTCATTTCAAAATCCACAGACAAATGCATTCCCTTCTTCGACCTGATCAGAAAAGGGAAACGAAACTTCGAATGGACTATGGAATGTGAGGGTGCATTCGGAGCACTAATTCAAAACCTCTCCATACCACCTATTCTGTCGAAGCCCATAGATCATGAGAGATTGTACATCTACTTGGTGGTGTTAGAAAACGCAATCAGTGCTGCCCTAATTCGGGAGGAAGACTGGATACAATGGCCTATCTATTACATTAGTAAACGACTAACTGGAGCAGAGAGAAATCATCCAAAGTTGGAAAAGATGGCTTATTGTCTTGTCATTGCCTCAAGGAAGCTCCATCCATATTTCCAGGCTCATCCTATCACCGTCTACACCGATCAGCCGTTGCGACAGGTTCTTACGCGGCCTGAGACGTCTGGTAGGTTACTCAAGTGGAATATCGAGCTGAGTCAGTTCGACATCACCTACACACCAAGGCGAGCCATTCAAGGACAAGTCCTAGCAGATTTCATCGCTGAGGTCACTATCCCGGAGGACTTTCCCGAAACCAGTGAATCTCCTAAATATGTCTGGAAGCTACATACTGATGGTGCATCAAATAACAGCTGCTCAAGTGCCGGAGTCGTACTTGAAACTCCTGAAGGCCGATCTATATGCTACGCCTTAAAGTTCGATTTCCATGCAACAAACAACGAGGCCGAATATGAAGCCCTGCTCGCCGGATTGAGACTTGCCAGAGACTTAAGAATCATTGCTGTGGATATTTATTGTGATTCACGATTGGTCGCGTGTCAAGTTCAAGGGGAGTACCAAGCTAAAGATCGAAGACTGACTGCATACCTTGCTCGGGTTCAAGAAATATTGAATCAATTCGATTATTATGCCATCTACTGCATACCCCGAAAGTGCAATCAGAAAGCCGATTCGTTAGCAAAGTTAACCAGTACAGGTGAGGCACAGCAAATGGGAATCATTCCTGTGGAAACATTATCTTCCCCGAGCATCGACCAGATGGAAACAGATTGGGTGTTTGAGGTCATTCCCGACAAGGAGTCATGGATGACTCTGTTCAGAAACTATCTCGAGCATGGGACCCTTCCGGAGCACAGGAGTGAAAAGAGACAAGTTCTTCGAAAAGCTTTGCGGTTCACTATTCAGAATGGAGTCATGTATAGAAGAAGGTACTCTGTTCCTTTACTTCGGTGTATCACCCACGATGAAATCAAACGAGTATTGCATAAAGTACATGAAGGAGAATGTGGCGATCACACCACGGGGCAAGCTCTTGCTAAGAAAGTGCTCCGATATGGATACTATTGGCCGACTGTAAATCACGATGCATCAGATTACACCAGAAAATGTGACAGATGTCAGAACACGCTCGTATTCCTAGAGCCCCGCCTACCGAAATAACTCAGATGGTCAGTCCATGGCCGTTTGCAGTATGGGGCATTGACATCATCGGTTCTCTACCTCTAGCCAAAGGTGGTGCAAAGTACGCCATCGTTGCTATTGATTACTTTACCAAGTGGGCAAAAGCTGAACCTCTTGCTACAATCACAATGAAGAAAGTGATCAACTTTGTAGTACGCAACATTATCTGTCGATTTGGTCTCCTACATACCATCATCACTGACAACTGAACCCAATTCAACAGTGTTGAATTTAAGAATTTTTGTCAACGATTCCACATCCAGAAGAAATTCTCTGCAGTTGCACACCCTCAAGCCAATGGACAGGTTGAAGCTGTTAATAAAGTTATAAAGTCTTTTCTAAAGAAACGACTGGAAAATGCTGGGGGCAAATGGGTCGATGAACTTCCTATGGCTTTATGGGCTTATCGGACAACCCACAAATCCTCCACCGACCATACTTCATTCTCTCTCCTACGGTTCAGTAGCCGTTATTCCAGTCCAGATGGAAGTACCTTCTCATCGTGTAACTTATTATGATCCAAAAACGAATGCTATTTTACTTGCCGGATCTCTGGTTTTATTGGATGAGAAGCAAGAAGAGGCTGATTTGAGGGCAGTCGCATAACGAAGTCAAGTCGCCCGATTATACAATGCCAAGGTCCGACCCCGAACCTTCGAACTCGGCGATCTCGTCCTCAAGAGAATTTACATGGTTCCTTTACATATGAAGCCAACATGGGAAGGCCCGTATGTCATCGAATAAAAGCTCGGAGATGGCATATTTAAATTATCGACCGTTGACGGTCTTACTCTACCGATAGCCTGGAACAACGAGAGTCTTTGTCGCTACTACACATAACAGGCTCTGTTTATTTATTTAGTCTACTTTTCATTTGCAATTTGTTTATGCATTTCGAAATTTGAATTTGTAATAAGGCAGATGACTTTGCCATATTTTCTTATTTCAGCAATAAAATGCAATCTCTTCGGGCCAGAGCTGTGGTTTTTTTTTGAAATGTGTCATACGACCATCACTATGCACAGAGAGCTAAGTTCCACCATACGGTGGGATTTATTAAAATAGGGAGTGACTGTGACACGACTAGTCGCTCACTAAGTGAAACCCAAGCTCGGGGGCAAGCCATCACACTGAAGCCAAAAAAGGATTGTTACACGACAATCCTCTAACTAACTTCGGATTCCCAGAGTGCGAACTGGATTATAAACCCGTTAATACGGGCTCGAAGAGGGTAGATACATCCACCTAACGACTTCGCCCGTATTTAAACTAAGTTTGAGGAGGATGGACCCGTCCATCTAACGACCTCGCTTGTTAACTCAGGGTGGATGTGATCCGACCATCCACGATCCTGATACATCCGTCGTTCCCGAAGTGAGAACGAAATCCTAAATCCTAAACAGATGTGATTAACCATCTGTCAACTAACTCCAGAATCCTAGAGTGTGAACTGGAATATAAACATCTACTTACTCTAAGTCCCTAGACCGTGGACTAGAGTATAAACTTCGATTAACTCAAAATCCCCAGAGTGCAGATTGGAGTTTAACACAAACCGGGTGTGAATCGACCACCCGTAGGACAACTCTGAGCCCCCGGAGTGCGGACAGGATTATAAACGCAAAGTGGGCGTGACTGACCGCCCACAAATCAATCCAAGTCCCCAGAGTACAGACGTAGTTCTAAATATCAAACGGGTGTGACTGACCGCCCATAAAATGAATTAAGTCCCCGGAGCACAGACATATCTCAAAACCTTAATCGAACATGACCGATGGTCGATGTACAAGTGCAACCCTTGGAATATGGAAGCAATCATCAACTGATGAGCAAGTGTGATTCGACCACCCGAACTTGTCATGTTTCAGACTCAATTCAACGGAGTTGAGCTTGATATATTAAATGCGAAAGATGATGACCTACCGTTCTTTTCAATTTGTCCCTGAAACTGGGAGCAGAACTTAAGTATCAACTACCGATTGAGACAGTGCGACGTTGGAGTTCGACTTAACATTTGATCGTGACGTGAAGTCGTAACTCCGGAACATATCGACTAAACCAGGGTCTGAATCCATAGATTGAAACTTCACAAATGTATTGAATGAAAGCTCGAGCGCTGATATACTTTAACAAATGACACAAACTGAGCTGAAGACAAAATGGAATTTTATTTCAACTATACTTCAAAAAAGAAGGATAAGTACAAAATTATTCCAAAAATCCTACTAGCGGGAGCCGAACCCACATCTATACACGACCTACAAAAAGAAAAAGTAGATTCCTATCTATCTACCAAAAATATCCCAGGAAGACATGTCTATTCTCTCTTTTTCCTCGGCTTCTTCCTCGATGTCGACCCGTTGGAACTGCCACTTGGCTGCCTCTTTGAGCCCTTGTCTTTTGGCGGCTGATCTCTGGTCGGGGGCATTATGTTAACTTCCTCCTCCGAACTCACATGGATTGGAATGCTTCCTAAAGGCAGAGTCGGAGGGATAGGATCAATGTTAGAAGGCAGAAGAGGCACACTTGTGTCAATGACCGTGCCACCAGGAGAAATCATTCGTAAAGGAGTTGGACCAAGGCCCGCCATTCCACCTCCAAAGCTACTACCCCACGCAGCTGCTTCCATCTCGGCATTAATTTCGGCTAGTATCTCCTCTTCGTGAATTGTTTGGGCATCGCCGGGAATGCTAGCAGTTAGGCCCGAAGAGCTGGTCACTGGTGCGCCTCTACGCATGACAAATGGAATATCAACAAAGGGGTCACTGTGATAACCGAGAAGTTCCTCCATCATCTGTTCATCAAAAGTAAGCATGCTTCCCTGTGCACCGTCGGTTGGTGTAGTGGCCGTTGTAGTAGTCGCTTCTGTAATAAGGGCCTGCTGTGCGTGGTGCGACTTTTGGGTTATAGGGGGCATGGTCGATGTAGCTCCTATCACTGAATAGAGACAAAGAAAAAGAGTTAGCGATTACTTCAATCAACGTTTCCAGCTTCGAATGAACACAAAAAATGTTCATAGTACCTTCCTTAAATTGGCTCGCTGGTGGCGGAGCAGCTTCAGAAACATGCTCGCGAGCTGGAGACAACTGCGGTTGCTCTGGATTATATGCAGGAACAGGCTGAGGATCAACCGCAGGAGTAGACTCGGGTAGGGTTGGCACAAGAGTTTCAAAACCTGCATCATGGCGCTCAACACCAGAACCCTTTCCAGTCTCCAAGTGTTGGGTACCGAGTTTCTCCTTTTCATATGCAATAGTGATGTCATGGAGAACTCTTCTCTCGTCTTTATTCAGCACCTGGTTCTCCAGTTCAAATTCATTAACAGATTCAGCTTGATGCTCAACTTCTCATCTTCCACCAAGCGGCGCCAAGCATTGTATAGGTGTGAAGGATAGTTTTCGAGCCAGGTCAGATTTTGATGCTTCGAGACGTTGGCGTTATATATGATAAGAAGATCTTCGATGTCGATCTCCAACCTGGTCTCCGCAGCTTTCACCTCATTCTCAACCCTAATTTCAGTTTCCTGAACTTTGAGTGCTGCCGTATCCCTCTCATTTCTAAACACCACGGCTTGTTCACATGCTTCCTGGGCTGCTTTGTTTGCATCGTCTTTCTCCTTGACGATTTCGGCAAACTCGGCCTTAAGCTCCTCAAGGTCCTTTAGCGCAGCATCCCTTTCGGCCATAACAGTGGTGTTTTGGTGGCCCATCTTCTCAACCAAGGCAAAATGCGTCTATCGCATCCTTTCCATATACTTATTTTCCTCGTCGGCTTTCTTATTGGCCTCTATTTCTGATTTCCTGGAAGATTCGGCCTCATCGTTAAGCACTTATATTATGCGGTCCTTTTGAGCGAGATCAACTTCTAATTTTTCAATTGCCTTTGCCCACTCAAAGGCCAATGTTGATGCCTTATCTGAAGTCTTCATCCACTCCCTATATTGGCTGTAAACATCATGGATGTAATCATGCATAGTTTGTTCCGCCTCTACTAGAATTCTCTTTAAATGCGGAGGGAAGATGAAGCCGTCAAGACAAATGTTTGGAAAGTCTTTTTCAACTGGGTGATTCTGATTGCTCCTTCCCCAGTGGGCTCGGTGACAGCTTGCTCAGTGATGATGGGAATTTCAGCCTCCGCCCTACGGCATTGTGAATTGGACCTTGGAACTTGAGAAGAGGTTTTTGGCGTGGAGGCTCCAAGGGTTGTTTCCTATGACCGAAGGGTTGTGTTGGAGCTTGAGGAGGTGGAGAGCGTGATCGGGATCGATATCTATATTCTCTATCTCTATCCCTCTCCCTTTCATAATGCTCCTAGCTAGAATAATCACGATCGCGGTCTCTATCGGCTTCCCTTCTGTGGGACTCATAATATGAACTGGATGACCGGCATGTTGAGCGGAGGCTTCCTAGCATGGATTCTCGCCTAGTCATCGTATCTGTAAAATAGGAAGAAAAGCAGAATCAGTAATCTCCAGAAATGAACAACTTATGATTGGAAATCGTGTAGTGTCGTGAAGTGTATGTATGCATGTGCTAAACCCCCGACCAACCGGTTATGTCGGCCACGCTCGTAGGAAGTGACTCGCTTAAATCTAAAGCACTTTGAAGCCCTTCCAATCCGGTGTCATGTTGGAGCGACACATAGTCCGAAATTGGAATGTCGGCGAGCCCTTCAAAAGGATTCTCCATTTGCGAGGGAGGAGCCTCCGAGATTCTAACACCGGAGGCTGGCAGGGACACGGCCATGGATTTTCATCTCGAAGACTTATGACGTTTATGTGCAACAACCTTGCCTTTCCTCCTTCCCTCTAAATCTCGAGAACTGTTTGGGGGCCCGGCTACGAGCTTGTCTTCAGTGGGCATATCTTCTTCATTGCCCTCCTCAGCTATTACAACCCCGAGCGCTTTACGCTTCACCTGTCACGTCGGGGCTATCCTTAGCGGTCCTCAAGTCTTATGCTCTGGTCTTGATCAATCAGCCCAAAGACCCTCAAATTTTCATCTGTCAGCATCGAGTCAATTTCTCTCATTTCACCAAGCAGCTCCTGAAGAATCCACGGTATTTCTTTAAATTAGGCACCTTCGGGTCGTGGTATTGCGGCTGTAAAGGAAAGAAAACATTAGATTCAGTGACAATTGCAACTATCTCGTTAGCCACTACAGAAGTTGTGGCACTTACGTATAACTAACCACCATCTAGCAAACCCTGGGGGCACCGAATGTAGAACCACTCTGTCTTGAAGTAGCTAAGCCTGGTCTAGGATCCAGTCACCACTTGGCAATTCCCGACTGCCTCTAGGAAGTGAATGAGGGTTTACCTCCCCGACTCTTGACATTGAACAAGAATCTGACATCTTCCGGAGTCGGGGGTTGAAAGAGATGCTCTATGAAAACAATGAATAGGCTGTTCAGCAATGCTTATCCGTTTGGATGTAACTGCGACGGAGCGATTCCAAAAAAAGCTAACACATCTCGAATATATTGGTTAAATGGAGGAAGTGTTCCAGTTGTGCATGAATGTCTGTTAAAAGCAGTGAACCCTTCTGGGGGAATATGTGGCCTATCATTCGGTCCTGGTAGCAGAACGTCATTTAACGATAGACCGTGTCTTAGGTAGATTCTCCCCAACATATCTTCGGAGACATTGGATGGTACATAATCTTGGTGATTCGAAATAAAGACTTCTCCTGGCAACTCATCTGGAGCTGGAATTATGACTTCAGCCGCGATGGCCGGCATCTCTATTATCGGAGGAGATCAACTTTGAACCTCCTGCTGCTGTGAACTCCCGGGTTCCATAACTAATCAACTCAGTAAAAACCATCATTAGATGATAATAAGCCCGTGTGTTCCCCAAAGTGAAATGCATGAATGTGTTGTGCGGTGCGATACTACATAATACTTAAGAAATCCTACAGAATTTGAGAAAATGTTCAAACGATAATATTTCGAGATTAAACCAGAGCGACCGTCATCACTGACCGTCACAATAGTGCCATTCAGACTTCGGAGATCGATCCTAGTTAATATTCGTCAAATTTTGTCAAGTTATAGTTCCATCGACGAGCTCCGAAATGCAGTCAAATATGTAGTGAAGCAGTTAAGTCCAGTTATGCAAGGCAGGATCTCGTCGGAATCAAATGTTCGAGTATGCAAAAAAATTTGTATCCATCAAAATTCAAACTTGGATCGGTCGGCAAACGAACAGTTCGTATCGATCATGATGACAATTCGTATCGATTATTAAAGTAATTCGTATCGATCAAAATAACAATCTTCATGTCGATCATTAAACCATCAGTCCGTATCGGTCGACGGTGATAACTTCGTATCGATTGTCAGCTCTAATGTTCATATCGATCACTACACATCGATGCGAACACCATTATCGATCGATCGACACGAACGCCTACCATCCATCAATATGAAGCAGTTCCTTCTCATCGATACGAAGCTGCGTTGTACTCGGATCGATACGAGCTCGTCTTCCATACTTCCTCGATACGAATGCGCTCTTCATTCCATTGCACATTCTTCTTCCTCAAGCAGATGCCCTACCGCTGCTCAATCCTCGACCTTGCTCTGACCCATCTCCGGCCTCCTCTTCTCCAAAATCGGCTGCGAATATGGGTAGAATGGCACATGAACTCGAGTCTCATCATTTTTGATGTGGATTTATTCATTAATTACCTAGATCGAAGTGTAGATTCGAGAGATTAAAGTGTTGTATTGATTTGGAAACGAAGGCGATTTACGATTCTCGGTTCTTCTATCAATACGAATGCAAGAGGAAATTGAAGACAAGTAAAAAAAAATTCTAAGTCCTAAAAGTATTTATATGGATACGAGAGTAGGCAGAAAATGATTCGTCTCCTGGTCCCAATGACCGATAGAAGCGGTTTTACCATTATCGATGTGAAGCTTTCTTCGTGTCCATCTTAAGCCGACCTGAGGCAAAACTTTTCATTCCCATCGAGTGGTCGATACAAAAGATGTGGCAAGGGCTCATTTGAACTGTTCATGTCCATCAATAATCAATCGATACGAGATGGTAACTTCGTATCCGTTGCTCTGAGGGCCACATATAATATTTTTAAAAAGGTCAACTAATTCGTGTCGATCACCATCGGTACGAATACAAATTTTCAAATTCCTCACATCGGTCCAGGAGACGATCGATACGAAGAGAAAATCTAAAACAACCGTCAGGCGTTGTTACAACTCAAATTTCACATCGATTCAGGAGAGGATCGACATGGAATTCGATACGAGGAAACTGACAACGACTCGTGAACGTGTGAACGTTAACGGGAGTCGGGTTAACATACGTACATGTATGGCGGACTAACATCCAATTTTTAAAATTCATAGGAATCGAATGCTCACCTGATGACAATAATAACAGCGATCAACAATTTGCTATCATTCAATACTCAGTTACAACAGTGCACAGTACAACAGTTGGTAGCCAACAATTCGTCATTTATACTACTGAAGTTCAATCAAAGGTTACATCTTTCGACGAAAAGACAACAACTACTCAACGGATCGGATAGAACTTTTTAGAATAAAGATGGTAGCCTTTTAAAGCACGTCATGTTCATACAGGACGTACTTTGGGGGGCAAATGTTATCCCGCCTTTTGGCAAGGCCGTGATACCAAAGAATTGACCGGAAACTAAAGACGGTCCGTCCTGGAGATCGATTGTACGCAGGTTCGCTATGGATGCTGGTAAATTTTTCCCGAGTTCGGATTGAGCAATAATTAACATGACATGACAACCAAAGCTATAGAAGCCAACATTTCAAATTTCAAGTCGATCGGAGTTCGTATGCTCAAGTTATGAGTCGATCAAATTCTGGGAAAACAACGTTCTGTTCGTATCCCTCCGTTCGCATCAGTCCATTTCGTATCCATCGGTGGACAAGCTTCTCTTCGTATCCATCCAGGCGAACCCGCTTCGTATCCATGCAAACTCACCAACTTCGCATCCATCTGCAGTATCACATGAGTCCACTTCGTATCGATCCACTGCCAAACATGCTTCTTATCGATCGGCCACAGATCGATACGAAATCAACACCTCCCTAACCAATAAGCGATACGAAATGGCCTCTGGGTTATCGATACGAAGAACATAGGTTCGCATCGATATGAAGCAATTGTAAAGGATCGATACGAAGTGGGGTGCGAAGGATCGATACGAAAT
Organism: Allium fistulosum; assembly: GCA_030737815.1. Classification (NCBI taxonomy): domain Eukaryota; kingdom Viridiplantae; phylum Streptophyta; class Magnoliopsida; order Asparagales; family Amaryllidaceae; genus Allium; species Allium fistulosum. Next base: position 297,790,780 of record CM060908.1, on the reverse strand, counting down.
TGAGTGCAATAAAGCGATACGAAAGGAATATCGTAGGTCGATACGAACGAGGCACATTCAAACGGAAGACACGGTCGCTCGACATAATGAATGGATCGATCCAAAAAGTTAGCGCCGCGTCATCAGGCATCACGTGCCCAGAAGTGATGCGAACAGATCGATGCGAACTCAGCAGCCATCAACAAATCCAAACTTGCATCGATCATAACTCAAAATCTGCAAGTCTAAATGCAACCAAATTTTCCCAGGAGCTTGCGTGCAACCTCAAGAATGTTCATGATCGATCTCGACTTGATTGGGCCAAATCTTGATCGATGCAAAATCCATTCGTATCGATCACGGATCAAGTTCAAATGACCGCGGATCGATAGCGTAGGCCCACCCACGTGAGTGAAGAGGTCTTCCGAGATCTGAGCGAGATATTTGTTACCTACGTCTATAAATAGCAGCCCAGGACCTACTGAAAAAGGACTTTTGGCTCTTCAACGTCCAGACTCTGCCGAAATCACCATTCTACTCGAATTTTACTATTGTAACTCATTGTAACCAGCAAATAAAAATCAATAAAAGTCAGCCATTACATAGTGGACGTAGGCCATACGCCGAACCACTCTAAATCTCTGTGTTTCTATGCGTTTTTCTTGTTTATCGATTGGTGTGTTTGTTAGATCTTCCACCTTTTCCATTTATATTCTTCATTTTATCTCTTTAAACACATCCGAAGAGTGTTGTGCCCAATTTTGGTACAAATAACTATGCCCCGTCCTTTTGACCCTTGTGCATCACATATGCAACAATACAAATCTCGACAATCTCGAGTCGATCCATCGAAGCCCGGTTTCAACTTCCATTACTCTAAGTCACTCTGATGATCATTTCGACCATTCACACAAACTCAACATGCATAAGAATGCAAATTAACATACAAACATCCAAACACATATCAAACTATAGCAATTCATCATATAATACACCCACAAGATAGCCTATCACATCCAAAGGCAACCATACTCCAAACGATATGATTAAAGTACTTTAGATATCCCATAATTCATTTTATTTTAAATTCGACTTAGAAAATAGCTTTAAATGATAATTTGACTTTAAAATTGAGTTTAAAACATATCAAAACCTATAGATACATATATAGGAAAGTGAGAGATGATAAACCACTCGCCAAACATCCAAAGATGGAGGTTTGCAAGAAAGCCGAGGCAAATCCAAAAATCACAACTTAGATCCAATTTTCTTCCTAAAAATGTAGATTTGAAGCTCCCTGGTATCCCGCCTTTTGGCAAGGCCGTAACACCAAGGAATTGACTAGTAACCAGTGACGGCCTTTCCCAGAGATCAGTTATATATGGGCTCACTATGGATATCGATGAATTTTTTCCAAGTCCGGATCGAGCCAAAATTGGTAGGACATGACGAGCTAAGCCATGAGATCCAACGTTTCAAATCTCAAGTCAATCCGAGTTCGTATGCTCGAGTTATGAGCGATACAAGATTGGATGAAAATCAATTGCTGGTCGACTCGCTCCTTCGACTCGCTTCGCAACACTCAGGAGAAGCCAACTTCGACTCGCTCCACATCCCTCAGAGCTGCTCTCTTCGACTCACTCCCTTCGACTCGCTCCGTATCCCTCAGATGCCAACTTCAACTCGTTCCTATTCGACTCGCTTCACAGCCATCTGAAGTACATGCTTCGACTCGCTTCGCTCAGAGGCCTTCTTCGACTCGCTTCCCTCGAACCACTGAGCGACTCCATCGACTTCGACTCCACTGCTCAAACCTCCCAGAAATGCTCTCTTCGACTCGCTCCAGTTTGGAACCATCCAAAGTGCACGCTTCGACTCGCTCCGCTCAAACAGCTATCTTCGACTCGCTCAATCATGGCTCACTTCGACTCGCACAATCAATGCGCGCTTCGACTCGCTCAAAACAGCGTCAAAGGCAGAGCGATCCAGAAAGTGCCACGTCACTGAGTCGAAGCAGAAGCGAGTCGAAACGGAAGCGAGTCGAAGGAAACAGCCTATCGTAAACTCCATTTCGTATCGATCATATCTCCCAATCTACAAGTCCAAATGTTATGAAATTTTCACAGGAGACTACATGCATGCTGAAGAATGTCCACGCCAAATTTCGACTCCATTGGATGAAATCTTGATCGAGTCGAAATCTGCTCGTGTCAATCACGGATTGGACCGAAACATCACGGGCTTGGGCGTGCGGGCCTGGTCACGTGCCAGAGAGGGTCTCCCGAGATCTTAGCAAAATATTAGCCTCCTACACCTATAAATAGACCCCCAAAACCAACAGAAAAGGGGTTCTTCTTCCTCCTTGAGATCTCCAACGCCCGGACTCCGCCAGATCCAGATCTGAACTCAATTACTACTGCTACAAACGAAATTCACTGCTGCAAATCACAATTGAATGTTGTAAATCATTGAATTCACTTGTACACACAAAAGAAAGATCAATAAAGCAAACTACTTCATAGTGGACGTAGGCTATACGCCGAACCACTCTAAATTCTTGTGTCTCCTTGCACTTTAATTATTCTCATTTTTGAAATTTGGAGTTTTTGTTAGATAATTCCTCTTTTTCCATTTAATTTCTTCACTTTATCTCTTCAAAGACTTCCGAAGAGTGTTGTGCCCAATTTTGGTACAAACACTTTGGTGCTTTCACTGAGAAAAACCCAATTTTTCTCCCACTCTTTGGATCTCCTATCTATATTGGATTGCATAAATCTAAGAAGAAGATCCAGATCTAGAACTTTGAAGCCCTTCCATTCTATTCAGATTTGCAATCAGATCTAGGAAAGGACTTCGTCAATTCATTATGGTGAGCACATGTACCACCTCTACAGCTGCTGATCAGGGAGCACGGGACCGACAAAATTCCGTGCAATCACCTCCATCCAACCAAAATGCTGCAGGACCTTCAGATCCATCAGGTCCAATCACTAGACAAGAATTCCAGACATTGCTTCAAGAGTTGACCCAAAGTCGACAGCAGCTAGCGGAACAACTACGCGCCAACACGGAGTTGACTATCCAGCTAAATCGCCAAAGGCGAAGAAGATCTAGAAGAGACCAAGGTTCTCACTCCTCCATGGAAAGTTCAGCCTCCTCCGATGGCCAAACTAGATCCACACGTCCACGGTTAGGTGGAAGCTACACCCAGGCCACGAGACACCAACCTGCTTCGAACCTTGGGCAACCTAGAGCTGGACCATCCGTTAGCCTCCGCACAGAACCTTCAATTTGGGGAGGAGCTGCTCCTTATCATGTTACCAACAACCTTGCTACTACCACCACTGCCGGACGGGGAGGTGATGCTAGAAACCAAGCTGATCCTCAACATAGCCAACGAGAGCAGACTCCTGAACCTTATGTCCCTGAGGATGTTGAACCAAGGAGGCGAGGCACGGACCGTCGACCGCGTCCGGTTCAGACTCGCGCTGTGGAACCCGACCACACCTTGGCACAACATGCTCCAAGTGTCCGAACGCCAGATATACCAGCAATGATCCGCCAAATGATCCGTGAAAGCCAGGGTCTCTCTAATGACAACTGGGGAATCTCCCAAAGTCATACCCCTTTCACCGATGACGTCTTATATGCTGAACCACATTGGCACTTCAGGATGCCAGCTTTGCCAGTTTACGAAGGGAGTTCTGATCCCAATCAACATGTCTTGAAATACGAATGGCTGATGAATGCTGCTAGAGCTGATGATGCAGTAAAGTGCCGTAGTTTCCCCATTTCCCTAGGGGGCATCGCTACCATATGGTTCACTCGTTTGCCACCGCGATCCATCTCTAACTTTGACCAGATGGCCACCAAGTTTGTCGAACAATTCCGTATGCATGTGGCGAGGCCGAAGGACGTTAACACTCTGTCTAGTGTTACGCAAGCTCCCGGAGAAACGCTTAGACGTTACTTGGAGCGATTCCATGCTGCATGTGCAGAAATAAGCAATCCCAACGATAACTCTATCCTGATGGCTCTGACTAAGGGGATTGATGCTGATTCCGAGTTCGGAAGTTGGTTAGCTGGGAAACCACCTGCGTCATTGGACCGTTTCTATTCCAAGGCAGCCCAATTCCTGAGAAGAGAGGATGCGAAATAGTCTAGGAAGCAAGATGACGCAGGGCCCAACATCGAAGGTATCCAGAGTAACGTCGTAGTTAAACAGCCCGGAGATAGTTCTGGAAAAATTCAGTTGAACGTCCAAAATAAACAGAGTCAGCAGAGGGACAATAGAAATCAGAACAAAAAACGCGATCAGGATCGTGGACCACGGCGTAGAGCTTCCATGTACGAAAACTACACTCCATTGAATACGTCGTTGGAAAATGTGTATTTGCAGACCTACAATACCATGCAGTATAAGAAGCCTGCCCCGAAACCACCAATTGAAAGACAAATCCAAACAGGAAAGTTCTGTAGATTCCATGAGAGTTATGGCCACAACACCAATGAGTGTCGTCACTTACAAGACCTCATTGAAAAGCTAATACTAGAGCGGAAGTTGGATCAGTATGTACGGGCGCCATAATCCGGTGGTGCGGGCCCATCAAATCAGAATCGTGCGCCGAACTAGGAAAGACACGAAGAACCCGCTCGTGCAGATGGGAGGTTGGTCATCAATACAATAAGTGGTGGTCCTCACCCAGCAGATCGAAGCTGGAAGGAAATGGAGTCGTATGCTAGTTCTATCAGGCATGCAGACTTCGAGTGTTGCAGTAGTTTTGATGAGGGGGCTCTGGCCAAGCAACAGAAAACGATGACGGATGACATCGTGTTCAGGAGCAGAGACGCAGATAAAATCGAAGCTCCCACTATCAATCCACTGGTCATCTCAGCACAAGTAGGTCCCGCTTGGATAAAAAGGATCTTAGTTGACAGTGGAAGCTCTGTGAATATTTTATTCAAGCAAGCTTATGATCAAATGAAGATGGAAGCCGCAGACTTGAAGCCCTGTCAATCTCGAGTCCATGGTTTCAACGGAAGTGCCACAATCCCCACTAGGATGGTGGAACTACCAGTAGAGTTAGGAGTTGGAGAACGTTGGAGAGTACGGATGTTGCAGTTCATCATTTTGGACATAGACTCCCCTTATAATGCTTTCTTGGGCCGACCGGCCCTCGCTGAATTCAGAATAGCCATTGCCCCATGGTGTTTGACCTTAAAATATCCCACTGATCATGGAATAGGAATCGTTTAGGGAGATCAGGCCACTGCCAGAGCTTGTTATGTTGCTGAGCTGCAGGAGGCGCAGCGAAAGGAGAAGGGAAAGGGCGTAGAGGAATCTCTCTGCGTCCGTTTCGCTGATAACTGACAGTTAACGCCCGGGCCCAGGCCCGGGCACCCCAGCCAATTCCTCAAGGATCTTGACCCGAGAGAAACTAAAGATGAAGAAGAATCTAAAGAAAGTCAAGCATCTCCGGCCGAGCTGACAATTGATGTCCTAATTGACAATAACGATGATTCAAAAATGATAAAGATTGGATCTCAGCTAAGCCAGAAAACTCAAGAGGAATTGGTTGAATTTCTGCGGGCAAATCTTGACGTATTTGCCTGGACACATTCTGATATGTGTGGGATCTCGCCGGACATCGCGAGCCACACTCTGAACATTGACCCGCGGCATGTCCCGATCAAACAAAAAAGGCGCGGTATGGATCCAGAGAGATCTGTCGCCCTTAAAGAGGAAATAGAAAAGCTTGAAGCGAACGGATTCATTCGGGATGCGCTATATGCTGAATGGGTGTCAAACCCCCTGCTCGTCCCAAAGCCAAATGGGAAGTGGAGAACATGTGTCTACTATTCCGATCTGAATAAAGCATGCCACAAAGACAGTTTCCCACTTCCTAGAATTGATCAGCTAGTGGATTTGACGGCTGGACATGAACTCTTATTCTTCATGGACGCGTATTCAGGCTACAATCAAATACCGATGCATTTACCTGATCAAGAACATACCAGCTTCGTGACCAATCTGGGACTTTACTGTTACAAGGTTATGCCATTCGGACTCAAGAACGCCGGGGCTACTTCCCAACGGTTGGTCAATCGGATGTTCGCTAATCAAATCGGGAAGAAAATGGAAGTATATGTAGACGACATGCTTGTGAAGTCACGACTCTCCACCGACCATGTAAAAGACCTGGAAACTATGTTCAACATACTTCGGGAGTACAAGATGAAGCTCAACCCACTGAAATGTCACTTTGAAGTTGCATCCGGAAAGTTCCTTGGGTTCATCGTTAACGCCCGGGGAATCGAAGCCAATCCCGAAAAGATTTGGGCAATCAGAAATCTTGAAACTCCCAAAACTATAAAGCAAGTCCATAGTCTCAACGGAAAGGTAGCATCATTGAGCAGGTTCATTTCAAAGTCCACTGACAAATGCATTCCCTTCTTCGATCTGATTCGAAAAGGGAAACGAAACTTTGAATGGACCACGGAATGCGAGGGCGCTTTCTAAGCACTAGTTCAACATCTGTCCACACCACCAATACTGTCAAAGCCTATCGATCAAGAAAAGTTGTTCGTATATTTGGCGATATCAGAAAATGCCATCAGCGCTGCCTTAATCTGAGAAGAAGACAAGATACAGAGGCCAGTATACTATGTCAGCAAACGATTGACTGGGGCTGAAAGAAATTACCCGAAGTTGGAAAAGTTGGCTTACTGCCTTGTCATTGCATCAAGAAAACTCCGACCATACTTCCAGGCACATTCCATTATTGTTTACACCGACCAGCCGTTACGACAGGTCCTTTCGCGGCCTGAGACGTCTGGTAGGTTACTCAAGTGGAACATCGAACTGAGCCAGTTTGACCTTACTTATGCTCCGAGATGGGCCATACAAGGACAAGTCCTAGCCGATTTCATAGCTGAATTTACCATCCCAGAGGACTTTCCCGAAGCCAGTGAATCCCCCGAATACGTCTGGAAACATTATACTGACGGAGCATCAAACGACCGGTGTTCAGGTGCTGGTGTTGTGCTCGAAACCCTCGAAGGTCGATCAATATTCTACGCTTTGAAGTTTGACTTTCATGCAACCAATAATGAAGCTGAATACGAAGCCCTCTTAGCTGGCTTGAAACTCGCCAGAGATCTGAAAATTATTGCTGTGGAAATTTATTGTGATTCATAATTGGTTGTGTATCAAGTATGGGGAGAGTATCAGGCAAGAGATCGAAGGTTGGCTTCTTACTTAGCTCGAGTTCAGGAAACGCTGAACCAATTCGATTACTACGCCATCTACTGTATACCTCGGGAGCGCAACCAAAAGGCTGATTCATTGGCAAAGCTAGCCAGCACAAGTGAAGCTCAGCAAATGGGACTCGTTCCCGTAGAAACGCTATCTTCCCCAAGTATCGACCGGACATAAATAAACTAGGTATGCGAAACCGTTCCCGAAAAGGATTCATGGATGACTCCACTTAGAAAATACATTGAGCACGGAACCCTGCCGGAGCGTAGGAGTGAAAAAAGACAAGTACTTCGGAAGGCCTCACGATTTACCATCCAGAATGGACTAATGTATAGAAGAGGATACTCAGTTCCCCTACTCCGGTGTATCGCTCACGATGAAATTAAACAAGTGTTACGCGATGTGCATGAAGGAGAATGTGGCGATCACACCGGGGGGCAAGCACTTGCCAAGAAAATACTTCGCTATGGATATTACTGGCATACCGTGAATCGCGATGCATTGGACTATGCAAAGAAATGTGATAGGTGCCAGAAATATGCCCGAATCCCTAGGGCTCCTCTTTCTGAGATAACGCAAATGGTCAGCCCATGGCCGTTCGCAATGTGGGGCATCGACATCATCGGTGCTCTACCTCTGGCAAAAGGTGGTGCGAAGTACGCCATCGTCGCGGTTGATTACTTTACAAAGTGGGTTGAAGCCGAAGCTCTCGCTACCATTACAATGAAGAAAGTAATCAACTTTGTGGTTCGTAACATCATCTGTCGATTCGGTCTCCCATACACCATTATTACGGACAACAGAACCCAATTCGACAGTGCTGAATTCAAAGATTTCTGCAAACGATTTCACATCCAAAAGAAATTCTCCGCAGTTGCACACCCTCAAGCAAACGGATAGGTCGAAGCAGTTAATAAGGTCATAAAGTCCATCCTGAAGAAACGACTAGAAAAGGTCGGGGGCAAGTGGGTCGATGAACTTCCTATGGCTCTATGGGCTTACCGAACAACCCACAAGACCGCGACCGGCCACACTCCATTCTCTCTTTCTTACGGTTCAGAGACCGTTATTCCAGTCGAGCTGGAAGTACCTTCTCATCATGTGACATACTATGATCCAAAGACGAATGCTATATTACTTGTTGAATCTCTTGATCTACTGGATTGAGAAGCGTGAAGAGGCTGATTTGAGGGCAGCTGCGCATCGAAGTCGAGTCGCCCGATTGTACAACGTCAAGGTCCGTTCGCGAACCTTCGAACTAGGCGATCTCGTCTTAAAAAGAATCTATCTGGTCCCTTCACATATGAAACCAACATGGGAAGGACCGTATGTTATTGAACGGAGGCTCGGAGATGGCACATTCAAGTTATTGACTATCGACGGCTTACCCTGCCAAGAGCTTGGAATAGCGAGAGCCTTCGCCGCTATTACACCTAACAGGCTATCTTTATCCATTTAGTTTACTTTCCTTTTCTGCAATTTGTTTATGCATTTCGAAATTAGAACTTGTAATAAGGCAACTGACTTTGCCATACTTTCTTATTTCAGCAATAAAATGCAACCTCTTCGAGCCAGAGCTGTGATTTACTTGAAATACTTCATATGACCATCACTATGCACGGAGAGCTAAGTCTCATCATACGGTGGGATTTATTCAAATAGAGAGTGGCTGCAATACAACCAATCACTCCTTAAGTGAAACTAGAGTTCGGGGGCAAGCCATCACATCAAATTCAAAAAAAGGGATTGATACACGACAATCCTTCTCCAACTCCGAACTCCCAGAGTGCGAGTCGGAGTATAAACATCCAACTCCGAACTCCCAGAGCGCGAGTCGGAGTATAAACATCCAACTCTGTATTCCCAGAGTGCAAAGCGGAGTATAAACATTCGACTCCGAACTCCCAGAGCGCGAGTCGGAGTATAAACATTCAACACCGAATTCCCAGAGCGCGAGTCGGAGTATAAACATTCAACTCCAAACTCCCAGAGCGCGAGTCAGAGTATAAACATTGAACTCCGAACTCCCAGAGCGCGAGTCGGAGTATAAACATTCAACTCCGAACTCCCAGAGTGCGAGTCGGAGTATAAACATTCAACTCCGAACTCCCAAAGCGCGAAGCGGAGTATAAACATTCAACTCCGTATTCCCAGAGTGCGAAGCGGAGTATAAACATTCAACTCCGTATTCCCAGAGTGCGAAGCGGAGTATAAACATTCAACTCCATATACCCAGAGTGGGAAGCGGAGTATAAACATTCAACTCTGTATACCTAGAGTGCGAAGCGGAGTATAAACATTCAACTCTGTATACCCTGAGTGCGAAGCGAAGTATAAACATTCAACTCTGAACTCTCAGAGCGCGAGTCGGAGTATAAACATCCAACTCCGTATTCCCAGAGTGCGAAGCGGAGTATAAACATTCAACTCTGTATTCCCAGATTGTGAAGCGTAGTATAAACATCCAACTCCGAGTTCCCATAGCGTGAACCGGAGTATAAACATCAACTCCAAACTCCCGGAGCGCGAGTCGGAGTACAAGTGCCAATTCCAAGTCCCCAGGTAGCGGACATATGATTAAAACTCAAGCCAGCGTGACCAACCGCCAATAAAAAAATGAGGATCCCCGGAGTGCGGATATGATCATCGACGATCGGACAAGCGTGAATAAACCACTCAATCCCCGTTTGTCTCAAACGCCCATCCAGCGGCACTAGACTTGGCATGCTATAAGAAAAGGGGCAATCGCTGACTTATGTTTTACAACATACCACCAAGACTGGGGGCATGACTTAAGCATCGATCATCAACTGAAGCAATGCGACATCAAAATTCGACTCGTTTTCCAGTCGCAAACCATGTCCACAATACCCGAACATGGCGAACAGAAACAAACTTCATTCGGAAACTGAAACTTTACAAGTGCATTTCAGACACTGAAACACTTACACAAATACACAGTAACAAAAAAGAAGTCAAAAAAGAAAAGTTTCATTTCTATTGATTATAGAAGAAGTTCGTGTACAAGTTTCCAAAATATTCCTACTAGCAGGGGCCGAACCCGCATCTATACATGGCTAACAAAATGCAAATCAAAATATACCGGAAGAGCATGCCTAATCTTTCTTCTTCCTTGGCTTCCTCCTCGATGTGGACCCGTTGGAACCATCGCCAATCTTCCTCTTCGAGCCTTTGCTTTTCGACGGTTGGTCTTCAGGCGAGGGCATTATGTCGACATCCTCCTCCGAACTCGTGTGAATAATAATGCTCTCTACGGGCGGAGTCGGAGGAACGGGATCAATTATAGAAGGTGGAATGGGCAGGCTGGTGAGGAAGACAGTACCACCAGGAGACATCATTCCGAGTGGGGCAGGTCCTGATGCTGCCATCCGACCTCCAAAGCTACCGCCACGAGCCGCTGTTGCCATTTCAGCATCGATTTGAGCAAACATCTGCTCTTCAGTTACTGCTCGAGCCCCGCTGAGAGCATCAGCAGTCAGCATTGATGAACTTGCAGTAGGATCAGTTCCACTCATGAAAGATGGCAGGTCAGCAAGAGGATCGTCGTGACGACGAAAGAGTTCGTCCATTAGCTGCTCGTCAAACATAATTGTACCTCCCTGCAGATCGTCAAGCGGGGCAGCTGTACTCATGGTGGTTGCCTCGGTCACGATAGCCTCCTTCACTTGATATGGTTCTTGGGTGGTAGGAGGCATGGCCGGTGCAGCATCGATCACTGGGCAAAGAATAAAAGGACTGTTAGGACTTAGCACGATCGAAGATTCCGATTTAAGAAAGGTGGAATGTTCAGAATACCTTCCTCAGTTCGACTTGTAGGCGGCAGGACGACATCAGTAACTTGCGCAGCAGCCGGAGACATCCGCGGCTGATCCGGATTATAAGCAGGAATAGCCTGGGGATCGACCGCAGACGAGGATTCGGGTTGGGTTGATATGGGAACTTCGAGACTTGCTTCATGATGGTCAACTCCAGAACCCTCTCCCACTTCAAAATGCTGGGCGCCAAGTTTTTCCTTCTCACGCAGAATCATCGACTCGTGGAGAACCTTCTTTTCATCATCAGTCAGAATGCAGTTCTCGAGTTCGAATACATCTACGGACTCGCCCTGATGCGCCTCTTTCTCTTCCTCAACCAGTCGGCTCCAAGCATTGTGGAGATGAGTCGAAAAGTCATCGAGCCAGGCTAGGCCCATGTGCCTCAGCACGTTAGCATTATAAACAACAAGGAGGTCTTTGATGTCGGCCTCTAGCCTGGACTCGGCCAGCTTCACCCTCTCCTCGACCTCGGTCTCCACCTTCTGGACCTTAGCACAGCAGCATCCCATTCACCCCTGAGCAGGACAGCTTGTTCGCACGCCTCCTGGGCTACGTTGTTTGCGTCATCTTTCTCCTTGGCCATATCAGTAAATTTGGCCTTAAGCTCCTTGACCGTCGCGTCCCGCTCAGCAATGACTTTGGTGTTCCGGTGGCCCATCTCCTCCACCAGGGCAATGTGAGTCTGTCCCAACCTCTCCATCTCCGCCTTCGCTTCGTTGGCCCTTTTAACGGCCTCAATCTCAGATTTCCGAGAAGACTCGGACTCAGTAGAGAGTACCTGAATAATCTGATCCCTTTTTGCGAGCTCGATCTCCATCTTCTCGAGTGCTTTGGCTCGCTCAGCAGCCACCTTAGAAACCTTCTCCGCGGCCTTTACCCACTCTTTATACTGAGTGTAGATGTCATGAATGTACTCATGCATCGTGGTTTCCACTCCAGACGGAATCCTTTTCAGGTGTGGTGGGAAGACATAACCGGCGAATCAGATGTTCGGAAAATCCTTCTTCATCTGAGCTAATTTAAGGGCCCCTTCTCCTGTGGGCTCCATAGGGACTTGCTCTGTAACCATGGAAGCCGTAGTCTCGATTCTCTGAAGATGAGTTTCGGACCGAGAAGCGTGAGAGGACAGCTTGTGACGAGGAAGCTCTGGTGGATATGAAGTTTGAATAGGAGGAGGAGACGGAAGTCTAGGAGGAGGGGAGTGTGATCTGGATCGATGTATATACTCCATGTCACGCCCGTACCTGTTCTGATTAGCATATTCATGATCGCGATCTCTGTCTGAGTCCCTCCTGCGGGGATCATAGTAACCAGAAGCCTTTCGGGCTGAGCAAAGGTTACCGAGCATAGATCCTCTGCCAGACATGGTACCTGAAAATGAAGAACAAGGAAAGAGTTAGTAACTTCTTAAGTTGGTCGAGTTACAGTCGTGAATTGTGCAGTGTAGTGAAGTGTATGCATGTGCAACCCCCCGACTAACCGGAAATGTCGGCTGCACTCGTAGCAAGCGACCCGTTCAGCTCAAAAGCACTATCAAGTCCCTCCGTCCCGGCGTCGTGTGGAGACGACATGAAATCCGGGATTGGAATATCAGCAAGCCCTGCAAAAAGACTCTCCACTTGCGGGGGAGGAGCCTCTGAAATTCTAATCCCCTGGAAAGGTAAAGACACGACCACGGATTTAAATCTCTTAGATTTAGGGCGTTTGTGAGCAACAACCTTGCCTTTTCTCTTTCCTCCAGAATCCTGAACATCGAAAGGAGACCTGGCCGGGAGCTCAGTATCGGTGGGCATTCTTTATGGATCAACTTCTTCGGTGATCACGACTGCGGGCGCTGTGCGCTTCACCCGTTTCTTCGGGACCACTCTATGTATCACTTCCAGATGTATGCTCTGTCTTCGTTCTATCAGCCCGACATCCCTCAAATTCTTGTTGGTCAGGACTAAGTCTATGTGCCTCTCTTCGCCCGGAAACGCTTGAAGAATCCGAACAAGCTCTTTGAAGTATCCTCCATCGGGACGAGAGATTGCGGCTACAAGAAAGGAAAAGTATGTCAGTTTTGAAGTCAGTTACTAGTGTCTCAGTGATTCAAGAGAGAAGCGGCAACACTTACGTCTATCCAACCACCGCCCAGCAAATCCCGGTGGGCACCGAACGTAGAACCATTCGTTTTTATAATAACTTAGCCTTCCCCAGGAGCCCTGTACAATGTGGTAGCTCCTGACCGCTTCCAGGAAGGTGAAAGAGGGGCTGTCTCCACGGCTTTTGACATTGAATAAATATCGGGTCTCGATCGGCTTCGGCGGTCGAAAGAGGATTTCCATAAAGAGAACAAAGACGTTGTTCAATAAGGCATACCCGTTGTGATGTAGCTGAGATGGAGCTATGCCAAGAAACGATAACATCTCCCTTATATAATCATTGATGGGAGGAAGTATCCCCGCTGTGCAAGCGTGACGGTTGAAAGCAGTAAACCACTCCGGGGGATTGTGTGGCCTGTTAGTTGGCCCAGGAAGTAGCACGTCGTCCAGCGACAAACCATGCCTTAAGCAAATCCGTCCTAACATATCTTCGGAGATACTCGACGGCACAAAATCTGATGGATTGAGAATAAACCGAGCACCCGGACGCTCGTCCGGAGCTGGCTCTATAACTTCGGCTTCGATAATCGGTATCTCTTTGGATGGAGGAATAGAACTTGGGAGTTCCGGCTGCTGAAAACTTGAAGGTTCCATGACTAGCTAGCTTATAAAAAATCATTGTTAAACTAACAAATAACACCCGTGCATCCCCTAGTGTAAAGTGTGTGAGTGTGTTGTGCAGTGCAGTACTGTATATTATTTGAGGTGATCAACCAGATTAAGGAAAGCATGTAAACGACGAGACTTCGGAATTTAGTCAGAAGGACCGTCATCGCTGACCGTCACAACCGTGCCATCCAGTTATTAACTATCACTCCAAATCAAAGTTTAGTGTCATTTTTATAAGTTGCAGTTTCATCGACGAGCTTCGATAGGAAGTCAGATATGCAGTGAAACGGTTAAGTCCAAGTATGCCAATTTGAAGCTCGTCGGAGGCAGTTGTTCGAGTGTGTGAGAATTTTCAAATTTTTTGATGATCAAATTTGTATTGCTCACGAGAGCCATGTTCGCATCGAGGAATTATAGTCGTGTGCGTTTGGGTTAGACTCGGTCAGAAGGATGGAGTGCAAGTTCGACTCGTTCCAGAGCCATCTACTTCGACTCAATCCAAAAGCTACGCATTTCGACTCGGTCCGAAGCAACCACTTCGACTCGCCCCAAAGTCACGCGTTTCGACTCGATCCGAAGCAGCCACTTCGACTCGATCCAGAACCACACGCTTTAACTCGATCCAAGACAGCTACTTCGACTCAACCCAAGGCCATCCACTTCGACTCGATCGAAAGCCATCGTTTCGAATCGATCAGACACAGCCCCTTCGTATTGATCAACAGAATCAAAGCGTTCGATTCGGGGCGAAGCTCCACCATCAATCGATACGAAAGCCTCCAACTCATCATCTCGAAACCCCTACACCAGATGGACACGAAGCTAAGACCAAGGGATTTTCGATCGACCACGACTCTATTTTATTTGGTGTTAAGAATCGAGTCTCCTCGGTTACGCGATATTTTCGCTTAAGGGATTACCTAAATTTGTCAACTGGTTCGAGTAATCGAAGGTATGAATTGATTCGAAGGCAAGGATGATTGTTCTTTCTGCTCGAGTTTCTGAGCGTTACGAAGACAGATAAAGATGAAAGGTAAAAAGTGAAAAAACGGCTAAGTACAAAGTATTTATATGGATTTGGAAACAAAGGGAATAAACGCTTCATATCTCGATGGATTCGAACGTACGTTTCGACTCCCTCTCCAATGTGTCAAAACGTGGCTCTCCTTCATATCGCTTCCTTCGACTCCCTCTCCAGTGCAGCAAAACAAGCATTTCGAATCCATCAAGGAAGCGCATTTCGACTCGCTCCATTTCGACTCGTTCCATTTTGACTCGCTCAGTTCACGTCCATCATCGAGTCGAACGAGCACTTCGTATCCATCGAACCATGGCTTCCAAAGGCCAACTCCATCAACTCGACATGTCTGCTTCGCATCCATAAATCCAATGAAAAATCATCTTCGAAAAGACAATAACATTTTCAGGAATCAGAAACTCATCCAATAACGATTACAACAGCGAACGGGTAACCACTAGCATACAGCAACCAGTTGCAACAATACAGGGTACAACAGTCGACAGTTAACAGTTTACATTATCAAGAAGAACGGTTAAAGGTTACAACTTTCATCGAAAAGACGATAACTATTCAAAGTAAAGACTGCAGCACTTCAAAGCACATCACGTTTTCACAAGACGTACTTTGGGGGGCAATTGTTATCCCGCCTTTTGGCAAGGCCGTAACACCAAGGAATTGACTAGTAACCAGTGACGGCCCGTCCCAGAGATCAGTTATATACGGGCTCACTACGGATATCGATGAATTTTGTTCGAGTCCGGATCGAGCCAAAATTGGTAGGACATGACGAGCTAAGCCATGAGAGCCAACGTTTCAAATCTCAAGTCAATCCGAGTTCGTATGCTCGAGTTATGAGCGATACAAGATTGGATGAAAATCAATTGCTGGTCGACTCGCTCCTTCGACTCGCTTCGCAACACTCAGGAGAAGCCAACTTCGACTCGCTCCACATCCCTCAGAGCTGCTCTCTTCGACTCACTCCCTTCGACTCGCTCCGTATCCCTCAGATGCCAACTTCAACTCGTTCCTATTCGACTCGCTTCACAGCCATCTGAAGTACATGCTTCGACTCGCTTCGCTCAGAGGCCTTCTTCGACTCGCTTCCCTCGAACCACTGAGCGACTCCATCGACTTCGACTCCACTGCTCAAACCTCCCAGAACTGCTCTCTTCGACTCGCTCCAGTTTGGAACCATCCAAAGTGCACGCTTCGACTCGCTCCGCTCAAACAGCTATCTTCGACTCGCTCAATCATGGCTCACTTCGACTCGCACAATCAATGCGCGCTTCGACTCGCTCAAAACAGCGTCAAAGGAAGAGCGATCCAGAAAGCGCCACGTCAATGAGTCAAAGCAGAAGCGAGTCGAAACGGAAGCGAGTCGAAGGAAACAGCCAACCGAAAACTCCATTTCATATCGATCATATCTCCCAATCTACAAGTCCAAATGCTATGAAATTTTCACACGAGACTACATGCATGCTGAAGAATGTCCACGCCAAATTTCGACTCCATTGGATGAAATCTTGATTGAGTTGAAATCTGCTCGTGTCAATCACGGATCGGACCGAAACTTCACGGGCTTGGGCATGCCGGCCTGGTCACGTGCCAGAGAGGGTCTCCCGAGATCTGAGCGAAATATCAGTCTCCTACACCTACAAATAGACCCCCCAAAACCAACAGAAAAGAGGTTCTTCTTCCTCCTTGAGATCTCCAACGCCCGGACTCCGCCAGATCCAGATCTGAACTCAATTACTGCTGCTACAAATGAAATTCACTGCTGCAAATCACAATTGAATGTTGTAAATCATTGAATTCACTTGTACACACAAAAGAAAGATCAATAAAGCAAACTTCTTCATAGTGGACGTAGGCTATATGCCGAACCACTCTAAATTCTTGTGTCTCCTTGCACTTTAATTATTCTCATTTTTGAAATTTGGAGTTTTTGTTAGATAATTCCTCTTTTTCCATTTAATTTCTTCACTTTATCTCTTCAAAGACTTCTGAAGAGTGTTGTGCCCAATTTTGGTACAAACACTCCCTGATGAATTCCATTACTTTTCTATGGTTTGGATGAGAAATGGAAAAGGTTGGGTGAAGAGAGGAATAATGGCGGTTGAAGTTGGGTTGAGAAGTGGTAGAAAAATTGATTTGTGGGAGGGTGGCACTTCTATTTATAGGGAAAACCCAAGCACCCCCCTCCCTAGAGGTATGACAAGCAGAGCAAGTCGAACCGAGCACGCCAAACCAAGGCTGCTCCTCTCCAAGCTCTAAACATGCCTAACACCGACCAGAGCCAAATCTTCAAACAGCTATATCTCCTAACCAGAAGCTCCAAATTGGTATTATGAATAGTCTACAGAAAGAGAAACCATCATATATTTCCAATGGAAGTGGTTTCGAACACTAATTCGGCTCCAACCAAAAGTTACAGATGATAAAAGCCTCCTAAGGGTAAAATCGTTTGGAAAAATTATAAAGGCAGGAAATGTATCCCATAGGCATTTTCTAAAGTCATAGAGTCGTACGACCACATATGAATTA
This sequence comes from Allium fistulosum, assembly GCA_030737815.1. Lineage (NCBI taxonomy): Eukaryota > Viridiplantae > Streptophyta > Magnoliopsida > Asparagales > Amaryllidaceae > Allium > Allium fistulosum. The sequence goes on along the minus strand of CM060908.1, from coordinate 297,773,392 downwards.
AAATAATATTTTATGATTTTGCGATACGTAAAATACAGATCGTTACATTGTTACTGAGGGAAGGACCATTCTTGGTGGTGGTTTGGGTGGCAATCTGTCAAGAATGAGGCTGGCATAGGGGATTAGGTCGTTGGCAATCGATGACCTCCTATTTGATCGGTAACTGCTATGCTTCTGGAGGGTTTGTCTGTAGTATGAATTTTAAGATATGAAAGGGAAGTTGGTCTGTAAATGGATACTTTCAGATACAAATAGTGTCATATCTGCATCCACAACAAAAATCAAATTCGGATATCAGATATTCGCATCCGCGAAGACGGACAAATATCGGATAATTATCCTATCCGCTAACAATCGATAAATCGAGAAATATAAATAGAAACTTTTTGCTTAGCATAAACTTTTTCAATCTCATTGATTATAAAAGTGTGAAAAATAAACAAATAGAATGATAATAAATAGTTTTGAGCAATTAAAATGCATTAAATTCATATGATACAAACTATTAGCTTAACAAAAAAATGCGTCTATCATTGTAATAAAATACACAAAATATTCACTATAATTTTAACAGAAACAAGACAGATAATTTTTGAATTTGTATTCGTTTTTCTAGATATTGGATATTTATCTACTTTTCAGATACAGATGCAGATGGATTTCGGAAATTTCGGGTATCCATTGATAGGCCTAAAAGGAAGGGAGTAATGGATTGGGCTTTTAGATAAAATAAAGGGAAGAGGAGTTAGGGGTTATAGGCTATGTTTGGATTATTGGAGAAACTAAGGGAGCAGGTTGATAAATTGAGTACAACTAGGTGGGCCAATCAATTGCTTGAAGATCTTGTGTATAGGAAGGCTGTTGTGAACTGATGATGGACCTAGGTAATTAGGCTTGAAAAATGAAATAGGTTGGTGGAGTATATGGAACAGAATTAATAAGGTGAGAATGATCATTAAAGGAGTCGGTTGTCAGTCCTAACTCTAAGTTTGCTTAAGAATTAGCGTTGGGATTGTATACTAGGTTGTGGATTGAGCAAGAGTCCATGTTTGATAAAATGTTCATGGAGTGTTAATGAATAAACTGTCCTTGCAACTTAATAGCTATCTCCGCAGTAGGCGACCAACCAACCGAGTGGGGGTAGGGAAGGGGCTGAGGTGGAGGAAGATGGGATTATGGTGCAGATGATAAAGTGGAAATAGGCAAATTTGCATTTTGGGGGCTGGCTAAGAGCTACTGGAGAGGGTTATTTTGGGTTACCATTCACAAGTTTTTGCACTATCCACATGAGCGTTAGGACAAATTAGCACATGTCTCCCAACATCCCTATTATTAACTTTTTAGTACTTTTTCCCTTTACGTATCAAAAATAGATGTTACCTCTAAGTTATGATTAAAGGCCACTTCTTTGCAATATGGAGATTGTTTGTGTTGAAGCTTAGGATATTTTACATAATATAAAGGGAGAGTTTTGTATTCAATGTATTTCCAATAATCAATCTCTTTCTCTTGAGGAACAAATATATAATGAGGAGGGTAGTTGTATGATCTACCAAAACACATATGTAGGCCAAGTTTGGTCACTTATGATTGATAGTGGCCTCATTCGATTTTAGTAGTCCTTTAATTTGCTTACTTGATTCTTCAAGTTTGACTTTTTTTATATAGATGAGTTGGTAGGTATGGGAACAAAACCCACATCGAATAAAACGAGCTATCAAGCAAGGGATGAAACCTAATAGATCAATTAAAGAGTTTCATTTGAGCATTGAGGATGGTTGTATCTTATTTAAGCCAAAGCTTAAGGAAATTCTCTTCGTTGAATAGTTGTATCAATATATGCTTTTAATCAATGACCTCAGTTTTCTGTTGTGTAGCATGAGAGAATTTAGTAAATGCTTTGTGTTGTTTAATTTTCTTGGAATTAATTAGCAGTTTGGTTAAGGCATGGCCAGACCCAACTAAAGTCGGCACAACTATTCTTTGACTGGCTTACATATGCCTGTCCAAACTCAAGCTGATCTTAGGCCAGCCTATCTACCCAAGTAGCATATCAAGCCAGCAACCAGCCGTCTCACTCAAAGCATCTTCTATAGCTAACTCATCAAATAAGGACAAAGCTAAGTATAGTCTAGTCCGGTCCATACTGGCCTAGCTTAAGCTCAACTGGCTCTCTCCTTTCAATCCCACATATGGCCTATCTCTAGGTCAGTATGTCCTCTCAGCATCACTTTAGTTATCGGTCGACAAGACTTCAAACAAACTAAATATTTGACAAAACTTGCTCAAGTGTGGCGGTCTTTGACCCGATTTCATTACAGCCACTTTCATCTTATTATCGGACTAGTGTCCCTCTTGTAACTTGGCCCTTAGCACGAGTCAACTCTCAGCAAACTTAGACCAATCAAGGCCGACCTAGCTCTCCAATGATCTGCTCTCTCATGGCGGCCCATACTGAGTATTGCTCCAAGTCAATCATCAACCAATTCTTTTGTCAAGACTGGCTCAAGCATGGACTATCTCTGGCCCGGTATAACCATGGCATGTCCAGTCATATTACAACTGTTCTGGTACCTCCTTAACCGCCCGATCCTCAGCAATGTTCATCTTCATTCATATCATTGGTAATTAATCAAATAACTCAGCCCGCCTTGTTGGATAGATGTGCAAAAGTGAACGACAAGCCATACATCTAGTTATACAAGGCACTATAGCAAAGCGACAAATAGCATGCTTACTCCTGTAATAATCCATCGGCATTTAATGCATATTAAATGAAAAATCTGCATTTATCACAGAAGGACAATTGGCATGCCTCCCATCCACATATTCCATTCCACCTTTACAACTATCTCCCATCAACTCACTTGACTAGATCAACAGCTAGGCATGCTTTTTGCCCTTCCTACTTCTCCATCTCAAACATCCATCATCCCATGCATTACTAGTTCAAAGGGTTGAAAAATATTAGAATTCTGATCATTATCTCCTTTCCAGAGCTCTCCCCATAGCAGATCAAAGCCTTAAGTACTTAAAATTAGCTCTCTTTTTTAGTATTAAGTGCTTATATCTTATTGTTTTCTTGCATTTCTTTATAATTGTAAGAGAGAAACATTGTAAGAAATCTTCACAATGGACATAGGCTACCTTGCCGAACCACTCTATATTTGGTATCAATTACTTTTCTTTACTTCCATTCTTCCTCATTTTCATTTTAAGCCTAGTTATTAGCAAGTAACATTTGCTTTCACAGCATAACTAGGCTAATTCAAAGATTGGATAAACCTCTAGTCAATATTTTGGCTCTAGCATAAGAACCTCCCCCTAAAGCTCTCCCATTTCATCGCTTTTCTTCTCTATAAAAATTTGATGCGACTTGTTACCATGGACCTAGTTCTTGAAATGGAAGGTAACAACTACAACGAGCATGAAACCAACAGTAACACTGTCGCCAGTGTTGCTCACCCCTTTCCTGGGCTCAAAAATAAGATGCAGTGTACCGTGTTGTAATAATTAACGAGTATAGGTAATTTGGCCCGTGAAGTACAAAGTTCGAGGACATAGTTGGACGCCCAAGCTATTGTAAACTTTTTCCCACCGGTTCCTACTTTGGTCGACCTTATTGACTTGCATGTTCATCAACCTATATTACCTGATGCCTACAACCTCATAAACACTGATGTGGCTTAGGGTAGAGTGGTGCCTGATACCCCACTCATGGATGTTGTTCATCCAAGAAGGTATACTGTGTGTGTTCCTAGCCAAGTTGATATTGCTCTAGATGTGGTTGCATGTGGAGAACCAAGGCATCACCGTTCCCCATCAGCAAAATGGTCGTCGTCTTTTGAATTCTGCTTTCGACCATCTCAATGGTGGTGTTCCTACCACTAGTAGGGAGCATGTAGCTCTCTCGGCATAGTCCATATCTCATAGGGGCATAGCCAAAAATAGATCAAGAGAGGGGCGGGCCAAACATTTAAGGTCACTCCCTATGTATAGGGTGAGAAGCAATCCTGCTCCATCTCATCATCATCACTCTCCCTCTCATCATTGATCTCCCATTCCATCCAAGCGCAGGCTGAGCCCTTAGCCCATTGTTAGCCATAATATCCCTCAGTAGGCCACAACCTTAGGGAAGAAATACACATTCTTTTCCAGCAACTTAACAAAATGCAAGCCCAAAACACTGGGGTGAAGCGTTATTTAATGACAAAAATGTATAACCATTTTCCAATGAGATTCTAAACATTTACATCTTCTGGCAGTATGCTTTGCTTCCCATAGGCAAGTATGATCGGAATGCTAATCCATCCAATCACATCACTGCCTTTAACTCCATTACCCATGTCGATCAGCTTTCCAACCTAGAAAATTGCTTGTTCTTTCCATATACTCTCAGATGACCTCCTCCTATTAGTTCTTGCATCTGCAATTGGGAAGCATTAGTTCTTAGGAGCAGTTATGGATAGATTTCAAGACTCGATTCTTCACTTTGAGAACCCATGTTATGATGGCTAGTGAGCTAGGTAACATCAGGAAGGGTCATACTAAAAGGTTTTAGTTGTATGTCAATCGCTTCAACAAAGAATCCACCTAGGCTAAGGGTGTAGACGTGAATAGCTTAGTCATGGCCATCTGCTTGGGGGTCAGATGCAATTCAAGATTATGGAGAGAGCTCTAGAAGAAGCCAACTACGTCCCTGACCAATGTTTATCAGTAGAGGAACAACGTAATAATAATGGAAGATGCAGATCTTTCAGACAGTGGTAATGAAGCTAGGAATCCCACCCAAGCTGGTCCTTGCAACAATAATGAACAACAAAGCAACCAGTCAAGTCTATTCACTAAAGCATCGAGCATCAAAAAAACCCAATCTGAATTGGACTAGTCGATCACCTTCACTATTGAGGATAGGGATGTAGTCTCTTACAACCATCACGATCAATGGTCATCACTCTTTTAATGGCCAACTCCAACGTACATCGGGCTTTTGTCGATAGGGGCAGCTAAATCAATGTCATGATTAAGCATGTCTTCAAGGTTCTCGAATTTCCTTCCTCTAGCCTCACATCATGTGCCTTGCCAATTTATGGCTTTAGGAGTGTAGGCATTGTTTCAATGGGCACCACCTCACTTATGGTATCATTCGACCAAGAGCCACTTGCCGTAAAGATTCAGGTAAACTTTATGGTAGTTGATTTCCCTATTGCATATAACTAGTTAATAGGATAGCCAACACTTGCCGAACTAGATGTCATCGTCTCCTATAACTGCCTCATCATGAAGTTCCCCGTTCAGGAGAGGTTGACAAAATCAAAGGTAAACAACAGTAGGTTAGGGAGTGTTATGGAACCTCCCTCAAGAAAGCAAATTAAGCATGTTCTTATGTTTCAGCAAGAGCTTGCAACAATCAATAGCGAGTCACTCGAGAGAACCATCAAGCCGATCAGCACTCTGGTTCATGCCGAGACCGCCCATAATTATAAAGCATTAATATCATCAACTCCTCCCACAAGAAACAACCCCCATGAGCAAGCTGTGATAATCAGTAACATGTTGCCTAGGAGAGTGCCAAACACTTGTGTCAGGACCGTCCTTTCCATTAAAGAAACAACCGTTGGTGATGTGTTATCCTAGAGTGCCTCGAGCCAAGCATAGGTCGTGCTAAGACCATCTTTGGCCATAAAGCTGCATCAACTGACTACGTGTCACCCGTGAGTACTCTCGAGCCCAACAACACTCCAGGACCATCAATCACACTGAAGACATGGATGGCAAGAACCCTATATTCTTGGCACTCCCCAAAGAACCAATGAGCTCTTCATGACATTAAATGAACAAGTTGCTCCTCATTGACGAGCGGGGTCATCAAGCATAACAACTCCTACCTTCTTAGCACCAGCAGATAATTTATGGGAGCTGAGGACAACATCATTACCCTGACTCAAGCATAGACCTCCGTCCCGACTTAGAATGTCATAGAGCGCATGATTTATGTGCTAGACCAGTGCAACATGGAAACAAGCTTAGACCTAGAGGATGATTTTCTAGATCCCCACATAGGTGTCTCAAGCATTAAAGGTGGGCTAGCTACTCCCTTGGAATTAATTTTTATTGAAAGTGCCGACCCCAGTAAGGTCCTTCAAATCCACACAGAGTTCAGAACATGTAACGATCGGCAAATTTGACAATATAAAATGTTAAATCAATTAAAAATGGAGGAGTATGGTCGGCGTTGGGTGGAAAAGGTGGAGGGTGGCTGTGCGGTCTCGGGGGTGGTGTCTGATCATCAAATGGAGCAGTATGGTAGGGCGGTGAGCTTCTATAGTTCACGGTGATGGGTTTTTGTTACGTGACCCGATAAGGAGGGAGTAGGTAAATTTTTTATTTAATCTCTGAAATTTTACTATTTACAAATAAAGCCTTATAACTTCTAACCTCAATATCTTTCACATCCAAACTCGGATTTACGTGCGGTTTCTTTCGCTAGATTCATGGAAGAATTTCAAACAATTTAGCACTTGGTTTATTGAGTTTTGAGGCTATTTGCAAAAGCATGTTGGTATGGTTTATTTATTTTAATTAATTAAGGTTTAAAATATTTAAATGCATATCCATTGATGAAAGTTTACAATTATTGATAGATATTATGTTATGTTGATGAATGTTTGGCTATTGTGAATAAAGTGGATGTTGATGCTTGATTTGATTGGTTTGGTGTTAGTTACTACATAATTGACATTTAATTATAATTGGTTGCTAACTTGAAAGATAATTGATAAGTAAAAATAAATGAAATTGTCTAATTTTGGGAAAATTAGGTAAATTAATAGTAAATGAGATTATTTACAAATTAGGAGTAATATTTGTAAATAGTAGTAATTTAACCATTTTATTTAAATAATATGGACAAATGAATAAGGTTATTATATATGAATTTATGATGAAATTCATTAATAATAATAGAAGATATATTTCTAACTAGGATTAGAGAATTTATTATCTATAAAATAATGAGAGGTTCAATAAATGATAATATGATTTTGTGAAAAGCTGCATTATTTTAAGTAAATAACAATATAATAGATTTTATGGAGTTTATTAAAGATTATTATATTACTACTACTGTGAGAAATGCGGATTATGGATCTTAAGGCTAGAATTAACACTAGAGGGGGGTGAATAGTGTTTTAAGGAATTACTAATTCTTTTTTAGTTTATATTAATTTGAATACAAATGTATGCAATATTCAGACACAGACATGATCACAGAATCAAACACAGATGTTGATATAAAGTAAAGGCAATAAAGGAAAGAACACACCGGATTTTATACTGGTTCAGAGTTACCCTACATCCAGTCCCGCAACACAAGTACGGATTTCCTTTCAAAATCAATTCTTACAATTACACCCTCGATTTCAAGGCCATGAGGTACACCGCTCCAGATTCACAATCCTCTGGGTAGAGATACTTGATTTTACGGGCAACAAGTTCACCCGATTGATTTTCCAGGCTACAATCACACCTTTTCTCGCTCGATTGAATACAAAGAAGTTTATAACTCTGAATAGCACTGGGATCTTGTTGAGATAGTGATAGAGAATCAAACCAGAGATGATCTAGTTAGATTCAATGGTGATTTCGGTAGAGTAATGGTAAAAATGTATATAAAGAAATGTGGAAGAAGAAGAGGAGTGAAATCAGAGAAAATATGAATGTAAATTCGTTTAAAACAGCCCATATTTATAGTAGAACAACAGCCATGTCCATTCGTGAAAGGATATGATGAATAGACACTTCCTTTGAAATTCAAACTTTTGAAATAAACTGTCACCTTGTTTACAAGGGGTCCTTGGGGTTGTCGACAAGCCTAACTTATTTTTGGTAATTTGTTTTTCTATGAAAATAACTTCTATCTTGTATTAAAACTATTTTAAACTTTATAAATATACTTAACTATAGTTAAAATACATAAATAAGTATAGAGAATAATATTTTGGTATATATAAAATTTTACTATAATTTTATATTTAAATCTAAGTATAAATATTAAAGGTTAAATATATTATAATTAAAAGATAGTTTAAAACCAAGGATAATTTGATATTGAAAATAAAGATTATTTTGAGGCTAAAAGTATTTTAAAACCAGGATAGATGTTTTTGATTTAAAAAGGAAGATTTTGAATCATTTTGAAAACAAGATATAATTTTGTAGAACATTTGAATAAAAGTTAGTGGATACAAAACAATGTTCCACTAGATTTTTCGTAGGCCCCATCCTACTTAGGGTTCCATCCCTTTAACGGGCTCGAAGTGGATTCCATTCCACGTATAAAATGGATTTTAAGATGTCAGTGCTTTCAAGAAGTTTTAACATAATTCTAGACTAACTACATTATCTTATACTGTTTGAAATCTTGAACTCTTGATAACTTGATTTCTTGATACTCATGAGTCTTCAATCTTGATATCTTCAATCTTTAAATTCATCAGTGTTGTATCTCTATACTGTACAGTCTTCATTCTTGGTACCTGCATGTTTATATTCTGCATATATATATATATATATATATATATCTAAGCCATAACGTTAGTATTTATATTTTATAACAAGTCCAAAGGTTGTTGTCATCAAAACCATCATCTCAAGGACTAACAATCTCCCCCTTTTTGATGATGACAACCTATGTTTATAAAATATACTTCACCTTCACTATAACTCCCCCTAAAACTAATAACTCCCCCTTAATCTAAGCTTAACCACTCTATTTTATAATTCTCCCCCTTTGTCATCAACAAAACCATCCTAAAACCATAAAACTATAAAACTCCCCCTTAAACTACTACTAGAACAAAGTATAGTAAATGGAATGTGAAAGACATTGACATAATTATATTATAATTGTTCAATACATAAATATGTATAAGTATATTTCAGACAATCCAATCAACACACACATCAAATCCAATCATGTCAAACAAGTCAAACATATCAATCAAGTCAAACAAGTCAATCAATTCAAACAAGTCAATCAAGTCAAATCAAAAACTAATAACCATATACTATAAGATAATAATATAAACTCCCCCTAAATAAAATACACTTGTTAAGTGTACATGTATGAAATATGTAGTTTGTAATGTAGTATGAAATGTATGACATATGCAATGTAGCATGAGATGATATGCAGAATGAAGTGCAACTTATGATGCAAATGATTATGATATTTCATGCATTGTAATTTATGATGTAATATGCAATGAAATGTGATATGAAATAGGATGCATAATGATACGTAATATGAAAAAAAATGATAACGAAATAAAAATAATAATATGCAGAATGATATGATGATATATATATACTATGGCAAGAGATATTCAGATTATAAGCTAAACATGAGTGATAAGTAATATCTAATTGACAAGCATATATATATATATATATATCTGTGTGTGTGTGTGTATTTATGTATGTATGTATGTATACATATATCAAACTATTTATTATAAATCACTTCAACCAAACAAAGGTAATACACACCAATTACTAGACTTAGGTTAAGGAAACTAATGAATGGGACTGAAAGAGTAGTAAAGACAATAGTTTAAAGATAATAAATGATATTAAAACTATAACATATTCATGAAATGTAGTAATCAAACTCAATATCAAAATCAAATAGCCAAGAAATATGGATTTAAACTATATATATGATCAATATGGTTTTTAAAAATTAATACCTTCCTTATTTAATTTGCTTTAAAATAGTTTTTTTTAACTTAATTGTTTTTTTAAGGATCCAAACTTCCATGTTTATAAAATACTTAACTTACTAATTAAAACCTATATATTAAATCGTTATTGATTAAAATATTTAGAAACATGTTTAAACACCTTTTAAATTAAAAAAATATCATAATGAAATATTAAATAAAATAACAAAGATTGAAAAACTAAAATAAACATGTGTTATATTAAGGCCTCTTACATTAAAAATTTTAGTTAATTATTAAAAAATATTTAAACATAAAATTAATTTTAAAATATTCTAATATAAGGTAGAAAATAACTCTAAAAAGAATAGATAAAAATACTTAATTTAAATATCATTTTTACATAGTTTAAAGTTTCAAATAGAAAAGACAGCATTTACAGAATACTATAAAACGTTTTTTTTTGCAGTAAAATATATTCAAAAAATTATAAAATAGAAACTGCAGCATTTAACGAATGCTGTGAAAAGTTTCTGAAACACTACAGCATTTCAAAGCACAGTAATGCTATAAAAATGAATTTGCAGTGCTTAAAAAAACGTTGCAGAAGCAAAGACAACATTTCAGAAATGCTATCTAAAGTTCTGGGTCTGTTTTTAACATGATTTTGCACTAATTTTACGACTAGATTTTAACATGTAAATAATTGACTTTTGACCCAATTTTTTATAGTAGTGAATATAATTAAAGTAAATAAAAACATAAAGAAAAATAATGAAAAAACATGTGTAAAGACACTTGGCATTATGCATGTAAAAATGCTTTTATTGATGAACAAGTGTAATGACACGTGTCATTTTGCATGTATGTCACTATCTATTTATATGACAAGTGTCATGTGATGTGGTGCAATCTTATTAAATGAAGAAATCTACAAATAGAGCCTTATTCTAACATTCTAAATTCATTCTATTAATTTCTTTAAAGACATAAAATTAGTATCTTAAAAAAATAGAGTACGAGAAGTAAAAACAACATTAGAAAAGTTGAAATCACGAAAGAAGATATGCTTTTCTACTTAGTATAGTTGTAATAAATTAGTAGTAAGATTTTATTTGAAAGGAAACACATTTTAAAAGACTTTAAAAAAAATTAGACTGGTATATCGATATGTATACCATGGTGTGTCGATATATGGACCAAAATATCAAAACTTATAAAAGAGATAAATTTCATTACCTAACTAAATGCATAAATATATATTCCTAAATGCAACAATAAAGATGAAATAATAGTAAAGCATACCACTTTTTCACTCCTCTATCTTTCTAACTTTGTTGTTCTTCCATTGTCGTGAACCACACATTTATATCTTTCAGAATTTGACGACGAGGTCTGTTCTATTGCGACGGGCTTGTTTTTCTGATCATCGTAGTATATTCATTTGCTGAATTTGAAGACCGTATGAGAAGGATACAGATGATTTAGTAGATTGACCAACTTGGGCCCAAAACATTAAATTTGAATTTTGAATGAATGGACACTTCAACAACTATAAATAGGCCCAACAGTCACCACTTTTCATAAAACTTTCTCTTCTTCTTCTTCCCGTTTTTCTATTTACTATCAAACTTCTAGAAAGCATATCTCCTTCGTTTCTTAACGGAATTGGATGAAACTAGCGGCAAATCGAAGAGGAAGACAAGGGCTATGATCTAGTAATAGTTCGGTGATGAATTTGGATGGTATTACGGTGCAACAGACCGAACAGTAAGAGAAATGCAGGAAATCCCATATACAGTTTTCAGTTTTGGATAGCCAACTTCAAACTGTCATATCTCACTCAATTTTCATCGGAATTTGATGATCGACCCATCAAAACGACCGTGAGAACAAGAAATACAATGTGGAAAAGAAGTTGGGACAAAATACTCAAATCTCTGGATGCAATTTGAAGAATACCATTGATAGTTTTGCTTTCTTTTTCTCTTTGTTCACCAAAACTTCATTTGACCATAACTTGGTCATTTCTTGACGGATTTGCACGAAACCAGTGACATTGTGAAGCAGATGGAGAGAAGTAGTATCAAATCAATTTGTAGATGAGAATCAAAAGTTTTGTATTGATTTGGTACCCATTTCATTGTCGATTGCCATTATATATCCATTTGTTCTTCTTGATCGATGAATGATTATCTGGTATCTTTTAACCAATGGTCATTAGACATAACTCTTCTCCTGCAATACAACATAACCTTTTAAAGAATCAAATGACTTTTCAAAATAACTAAATATAGTTTTAAACAACAATATCATGATGATTTTGTAACATATTCATATGAAAATAGTGTTAATAATTTTATCAAAAAAATTGCCATTTTAAAATTTTTCAAAAATCAGATTATGAGAATTTTGAAAACCAATGCTTCGATACCAAATGTGAGAAATGCGGATTACGGATCTTAAGGCTAGAATTAACACTAGAGGGGGTGAATAGTGTTTTAAGGAATTACTAATTCTTTTTGAGTTTATATTAATTTGAACACAAATGTATGCAATATTCAGACACAAATATGATCACAGAATCAAACACAGATGCAGATATAAAGTAAAAGCAATAAAGGAAAGAACACACCGGATTTTATACTGGTTCAGAGTTACCCTACATCTAGTTTCGCAACACAAGTACGGGTTTACTTTCAAAATCAATTCTTACAATTACACCCTCGATTTCAAGGCCACGAGGTACACCGCTCCAGATTCACAATCCTCTAGGTAGAGATACTTGATTTTACGGGCAACAAGTTCACCCGATTGATTTTCCAAGCTACAATCACACCTTTTCTCGCTCGATTGAATACAAAGAAGTCTATAACTCTGAATAGCACTGGGATCTTGTTGAGATAGTGATAGAGAATCAAACCAGAGATGATCTAGTTAGATTCAATGGTGATTTCGGTAGAGTAATGGTAAAAATGTATATAAAGAAATGTGGAAGAAGAAGAGGAGTGAAATCAGAGAAAATATGAATGTAAATTCGTTTAAAACAGCCCATATTTATAGTAGAACAACAGCCATGTCCATTCGTGAAAGGATATGATGAATAGACACTTCCTTTGAAATTCAAACTTTTGAAATAAACTGTCACCTTGTTTACAAGGGGTCCTTGGGGTTGTCGACAAGCCTAAGTTATTTTTGGTAATTTGTTTTTCTATGAAAATAACTTCTATCTTGTATTAAAACTATTTTAAACTTTATAAATATACTTAACTATAGTTAAAATACATAAATAAGCATAGAGAATAATATTTTGGTATATATAAAATTTTACTATAATTTTATATTTAAATCTAAGTATAAATATTAAAGGTTAAATATATTATAATTAAAAGATAGTTTAAAACCAAGGATAATTTGATATTGAAAATAAAGATTATTTTGAGGCTAAAAGTATTTTAAAACCAGGATAGATGTTTTTGATTTAAAAAGGAAGATTTTGAATCATTTTGAAAACAAGATATAATTTTGTAAAACATTTGAATAAAAGTTAGTGGATACAAAACAATGTTCCACTAGATTTTTCGTAGGCCCCATCCTACTTAGGGTTCCATCCCTTTAACGGGCTCGAAGTGGATTCCATTCCACGAATAAAATGGATTTTAAGATGTCAGTGCTTTCAAGAAGTTTTAACATAATTCTAGACTAACTACATTATCTTATACTGTTTGAAATCTTGAACTCTTGATAACTTGATTTCTTGATACTCATGAGTCTTCAATCTTGATATCTTCAATCTTTAAATTCATCAGTTTTGTATCTCTATACTGTACAGTCTTCATTCTTGGTACCTGCATGTTTATATTCTGCATATATATATATATATATCTAAGCCATAACGTTAGTATTTATATTTTATAACAAGTCCAAAGGTTGTTGTCATCAAAACCATCATCTCAAGGACTAACAATCTCCCCCTTTTTGATGATGACAACCTATGTTTATAAAATATACTTCACCTTCACTATAACTCCCCCTAAAACTAATAACTCCCCCTTAATCTAAGCTTAACCACTCTATTTTATAATTCTCCCCCTTTGTCATCAACAAAACCATCCTAAAACCATAAAACTATAAAACTCCCCCTTAAACTAATACTAGAACAAAGTATAGTAAATTGAATGTGAAAGACATTGACATAATTATATTATAATTATTCAATACATAAATATGTATAAGTATATTTCAGACAATCCAATCAACACACACATCAAATCCAATCATGTCAAACAAGTCAAACATATCAATCAAGTTAAACAAGTCAATCAATTCAAACAAGTCAATCAAGTCAAATCAAAAACTAATAACCATATACTATAAGATAATAATATAAACTCCCCCTAAATAAAATACACTTGTTATGTGTACATGTATGAAATATGTAGTTTGTAATGTAGTATGAAATGTATGACATATGCAATGTAGCATGAGATGATATGCAGAATGAAGTGCAACTTATGATGCAAATGATTATGATATTTCATGCATTGTAATTTATGATGTAATATGCAATGAAATGTGATATGAAATAGGATGCATAATGATACGTAATATGAAAAAAAATGATAACGAAATAAAAATAATAATATGCAGAATGATATGATGATATATATATACTATGGTAAGAGATATTCAGATTATAAGATAAACATGAGTGATAAGTAATATCTAATTGACAAGCATATATATATATATCTGTGTGTGTGTGTGTGTATTTATGTATGTATGTATGTATACATATATCAAACTATTTATTATAAATCACTTCAACCAAACAAAGGTAATACACACCAATTACTAGACTTAGGTTAAGGAAACTAATGAATGGGACTGAAAGAGTAGTAAAGACAAGAGTTTAAAGGTAATAAATGATATTAAAACTATAACATATTCATGAAATGTAGTAATCAAACTCAATATCAAAATCAAATAGCCAAGAAATATGGATTTAAACTATATATATGATCAATATGGTTTTAAAAAATCAATACCTTCCTTATTTAATTTGCTTTAAAATAGTTTTTTTTAACTTAATTGTTTTTTTAAGGATCCAAACTTCCATGTTTATAAAATACTTAACTTACTAATTAAAACCTATATATTAAATCGTTATTGATTAAAATATTTAGAAACATGTTTAAACACCTTTTAAATTAAAAAAATATCATAATGAAATATTAAATAAAATAACAAAGATTGAAAAACTAAAATAAACATGTGTTATATTAAGGCCTCTTACATTAAAATTTTTAGTTAATTATTAAAAAATATTTAAACATAAAATTAATTTTAAAATATTCTAATATAAGGTAGAAAATAACTCTAAAAAGAATAGATAAAAATACTTAATTTAAATATCATTTTTACATACTTTAAAGTTTCAAATAGAAAAGACAGCATTTACAGAATACTATAAAACGTTTTTTTTTGTAGTAAAATATATTCAAAAAATTATAAAACAGAAACTGCAGCATTTAACGAATGCTGTGAAAAGTTTCTGAAACACTACAGCATTTCAAAGCACAGTAATGCTATAAAAATGAATTTGCAGTGCTTAAAAAAACGTTGCGGAAGCAAAGACAACATTTCAGAAATGCTATCTAAAGTTCTGGGTCTGTTTTTAACATGATTTTGCACTAATTTTACGACTAGATTTTAACATGTAAATAATTGACTTTTGACCCAATTTTTTATAGTAGTGAATATAATTAAAGTAAATAAAAACATAAAGAAAAATAATGAAAAAACATGTGTAAAGACACTTGGCATTATGCATGTAAAAATGCTTTTATTGATGAACAAGTGTAATGACACGTGTCATTTTGCATGTATGTCACTATCTATTTATATGACAAGTGTCATGTGATGTGGTGCAATCTTATTAAATGAAGAAATCTACAAATAGAGCCTTATTCTAACATTCTAAATTCATTCTATTAATTTCTTAAAGACATAAAATTAGTATCTTAAAAAAATAGAGTACGAGAAGTAAAAACAACATTAGAAAAGTTGAAATCACGAAAGAAGATATGCTTTTCTACTTAGTATAGTTGTAATAAATTAGTAGTAAGATTTTATTTGAAAGGAAACACATTTTAAAAGACTTTAAAAAAAATTAGACTGGTATATCGATATGTATACCATGGTGTGTCGATATATGGACCAAAATATCAAAACTTATAAAAGAGATAAATTTCTATACCTAACTAAATGCATAAATATATATTCCTAAATGCAACAATAAAGATGAAATAATAGTAAAGCATACCACTTTTTCACTCCTCTGTCTTTCTAACTTTGTTGTTCTTCCATTGTCGTGAACCACACATTTATATCTTTCAGAATTTGACGACGAGGTCTGTTCTATTGCGACGGGCTTGTTTTTCTGATCATCGTAGTATATTCATTTGCTGAATTTGAAGACCGTATGAGAAGGATACAGATGATTTAGTAGATTGACCAACTTGGGCCCAAAACATTAAATTTGAATTTTGAATGAATGGACACTTCAACAACTATAAATCGGCCCAACAGTCACCACTTTTCATAAAACTTTCTCTTCTTCTTCTTCCCGTTTTTCTATTTACTATCAAACTTCTAGAAAGCATATCTCCTTCGTTTCTTAACGGAATTGGATGAAACCAGCGACAAATCGAAGAGGAAGACAAGGGCTATGATCTAGTAATAGTTCGGTGATGAATTTGGATGGTATTACGGTGCAACAGACCGAACAGTAAGAGAAATGCAGGAAATCCCATATACAGTTTTCAGTTTTGGATAGCCAACTTCAAACTGTCATATCTCACTCAATTTTCATCGGAATTTGATGATCGACCCATCAAAACGACCGTGAGAACAAGAAATACAATGTGGAAAAGAAGTTGGGACAAAATACTCAAATCTCTGGATGCAATTTGAAGAATACCATTGATAGTTTTGCTTTCTTTTTCTCTTTGTTCACCAAAACTTCATTTGACCATAACTTGGTCATTTCTTGACGGATTTGCACGAAACCAGTGACATTGTGAAGCAGATGGAGAGAAGTAGTATCAAATCAATTTGTAGATGAGAATCAAAAGTTTTGTATTGATTTGGTACCCATTTCATTGTCGATTGCCATTATATATCCATTTGTTCTTCTTGATCGATGAATGATTATCTGGTATCTTTTAACCAATGGTCATTAGACATAACTCTTCTCCTGCAATACAACATAACCTTTTAAAGAATCAAATGACTTTTCAAAATAACTAAATATAGTTTTAAACAACAATATCATGATGATTTTGTAACATATTCATATGAAAATAGTGTTAATAATTTTATCAAAAAAATTGCCATTTTAAAATTTTTCAAAAATCAGATTATGAGAATTTTGAAAACCAATGCTTCGATACCAAATGTGAGAAATGCGGATTACGGATCTTAAGGCTAGAATTAACACTAGAGGGGGTGAATAGTGTTTTAAGGAATTACTAATTCTTTTTGAGTTTATATTAATTTGAACACAAATGTATGCAATATTCAGACACAAATATGATCACAGAATCAAACACAGATGCAGATATAAAGTAAAAGCAATAAAGGAAAGAACACACCGGATTTTATACTGGTTCAGAGTTACCCTACATCTAGTTTCGCAACACAAGTACGGGTTTACTTTCAAAATCAATTCTTACAATTACACCCTCGATTTCAAGGCCACGAGGTACACCGCTCCAGATTCACAATCCTCTAGGTAGAGATACTTGATTTTACGGGCAACAAGTTCACCCGATTGATTTTCCAAGCTACAATCACACCTTTTCTCGCTCGATTGAATACAAAGAAGTCTATAACTCTGAATAGCACTGGGATCTTGTTGAGATAGTGATAGAGAATCAAACCAGAGATGATCTAGTTAGATTCAATGGTGATTTCGGTAGAGTAATGGTAAAAATGTATATAAAGAAATGTGGAAGAAGAAGAGGAGTGAAATCAGAGAAAATATGAATGTAAATTCGTTTAAAACAGCCCATATTTATAGTAGAACAACAGCCATGTCCATTCGTGAAAGGATATGATGAATAGACACTTCCTTTGAAATTCAAACTTTTGAAATAAACTGTCACCTTGTTTACAAGGGGTCCTTGGGGTTGTCGACAAGCCTAAGTTATTTTTGGTAATTTGTTTTTCTATGAAAATAACTTCTATCTTGTATTAAAACTATTTTAAACTTTATAAATATACTTAACTATAGTTAAAATACATAAATAAGCATAGAGAATAATATTTTGGTATATATAAAATTTTACTATAATTTTATATTTAAATCTAAGTATAAATATTAAAGGTTAAATATATTATAATTAAAAGATAGTTTAAAACCAAGGATAATTTGATATTGAAAATAAAGATTATTTTGAGGCTAAAAGTATTTTAAAACCAGGATAGATGTTTTTGATTTAAAAAGGAAGATTTTGAATCATTTTGAAAACAAGATATAATTTTGTAAAACATTTGAATAAAAGTTAGTGGATACAAAACAATGTTCCACTAGATTTTTCGTAGGCCCCATCCTACTTAGGGTTCCATCCCTTTAACGGGCTCGAAGTGGATTCCATTCCACGAATAAAATGGATTTTAAGATGTCAGTGCTTTCAAGAAGTTTTAACATAATTCTAGACTAACTACATTATCTTATACTGTTTGAAATCTTGAACTCTTGATAACTTGATTTCTTGATACTCATGAGTCTTCAATCTTGATATCTTCAATCTTTAAATTCATCAGTTTTGTATCTCTATACTGTACAGTCTTCATTCTTGGTACCTGCATGTTTATATTCTGCATATATATATATATATATATATATATATATATATATCTAAGCCATAACGTTAGTATTTATATTTTATAACAAGTCCAAAGGTTGTTGTCATCAAAACCATCATCTCAAGGACTAACAATCTCCCCCTTTTTGATGATGACAACCTATGTTTATAAAATATACTTCACCTTCACTATAACTCCCCCTAAAACTAATAACTCCCCCTTAATCTAAGCTTAACCACTCTATTTTATAATTCTCCCCCTTTGTCATCAACAAAACCATCCTAAAACCATAAAACTATAAAACTCCCCCTTAAACTAATACTAGAACAAAGTATAGTAAATTGAATGTGAAAGACATTGACATAATTATATTATAATTATTCAATACATAAATATGTATAAGTATATTTCAGACAATCCAATCAACACACACATCAAATCCAATCATGTCAAACAAGTCAAACATATCAATCAAGTTAAACAAGTCAATCAATTCAAACAAGTCAATCAAGTCAAATCAAAAACTAATAACCATATACTATAAGATAATAATATAAACTCCCCCTAAATAAAATACACTTGTTATGTGTACATGTATGAAATATGTAGTTTGTAATGTAGTATGAAATGTATGACATATGCAATGTAGCATGAGATGATATGCAGAATGAAGTGCAACTTATGATGCAAATGATTATGATATTTCATGCATTGTAATTTATGATGTAATATGCAATGAAATGTGATATGAAATAGGATGCATAATGATACGTAATATGAAAAAAAATGATAACGAAATAAAAATAATAATATGCAGAATGATATGATGATATATATATACTATGGTAAGAGATATTCAGATTATAAGATAAACATGAGTGATAAGTAATATCTAATTGACAAGCATATATATATATATATCTGTGTGTGTGTGTGTGTATTTATGTATGTATGTATGTATACATATATCAAACTATTTATTATAAATCACTTCAACCAAACAAAGGTAATACACACCAATTACTAGACTTAGGTTAAGGAAACTAATGAATGGGACTGAAAGAGTAGTAAAGACAAGAGTTTAAAGGTAATAAATGATATTAAAACTATAACATATTCATGAAATGTAGTAATCAAACTCAATATCAAAATCAAATAGCCAAGAAATATGGATTTAAACTATATATATGATCAATATGGTTTTTAAAAATCAATACCTTCCTTATTTAATTTGCTTTAAAATAGTTTTTTTTAACTTAATTGTTTTTTTAAGGATCCAAACTTCCATGTTTATAAAATACTTAACTTACTAATTAAAACCTATATATTAAATCGTTATTGATTAAAATATTTAGAAACATGTTTAAACACCTTTTAAATTAAAAAAATATCATAATGAAATATTAAATAAAATAACAAAGATTGAAAAACTAAAATAAACATGTGTTATATTAAGGCCTCTTACATTAAAATTTTTAGTTAATTATTAAAAAATATTTAAACATAAAATTAATTTTAAAATATTCTAATATAAGGTAGAAAATAACTCTAAAAAGAATAGATAAAAATACTTAATTTAAATATCATTTTTACATAGTTTAAAGTTTCAAATAGAAAAGACAGCATTTACAGAATACTATAAAACGTTTTTTTTTGTAGTAAAATATATTCAAAAAATTATAAAACAGAAACTGCAGCATTTAACGAATGCTGTGAAAAGTTTCTGAAACACTACAGCATTTCAAAGCACAGTAATGCTATAAAAATGAATTTGCAGTGCTTAAAAAAACGTTGCAGAAGCAAAGACAACATTTTAGAAATGCTATCTAAAGTTCTGGGTCTGTTTTTAACATGATTTTGCACTAATTTTACGACTATATTTTAACATGTAAATAATTGACTTTTGACCCAATTTTTTATAGTAGTG
Source organism: Allium fistulosum (assembly GCA_030737815.1). NCBI lineage: Eukaryota > Viridiplantae > Streptophyta > Magnoliopsida > Asparagales > Amaryllidaceae > Allium > Allium fistulosum. The sequence continues at coordinate 297,752,872 of CM060908.1, read as the reverse complement.
AATATAATTAAAGTAAATAAAAACATAAAGAAAAATAATGAAAAAACATGTGTAAAGACACTTGGCATTATGCATGTAAAAATGCTTTTATTGATGAACAAGTGTAATGACACGTGTCATTTTGCATGTATGTCACTATCTATTTATATGACAAGTGTCATGTGATGTGGTGCAATCTTATTAAATGAAGAAATCTACAAATAGAGCCTTATTCTAACATTCTAAATTCATTCTATTAATTTCTTAAAGACATAAAATTAGTATCTTAAAAAAATAGAGTACGAGAAGTAAAAACAACATTAGAAAAGTTGAAATCACGAAAGAAGATATGCTTTTCTACTTAGTATAGTTGTAATAAATTAGTAGTAAGATTTTATTTGAAAGGAAACACATTTTAAAAGACTTTAAAAAAAATTATACTGGTATATCGATATGTATACCATGGTGTGTCGATATATGGACCAAAATATCAAAACTTATAAAAGAGATAAATTTCTATACCTAACTAAATGCATAAATATATATTCCTAAATGCAACAATAAAGATGAAATAATAGTAAAGCATACCACTTTTTCACTCCTCTGTCTTTCTAACTTTGTTGTTCTTCCATTGTCGTGAACCACACATTTATATCTTTCAGAATTTGACGACGAGGTCTGTTCTATTGCGACGGGCTTGTTTTTCTGATCATCGTAGTATATTCATTTGCTGAATTTGAAGACCGTATGAGAAGGATACAGATGATTTAGTAGATTGACCAACTTGGGCCCAAAACATTAAATTTGAATTTTGAATGAATGGACACTTCAACAACTATAAATCGGCCCAACAGTCACCACTTTTCATAAAACTTTCTCTTCTTCTTCTTCCCGTTTTTCTATTTACTATCAAACTTCTAGAAAGCATATCTCCTTCGTTTCTTAACGGAATTGGATGAAACCAGCGACAAATCGAAGAGGAAGACAAGGGCTATGATCTAGTAATAGTTCGGTGATGAATTTGGATGGTATTACGGTGCAACAGACCGAACAGTAAGAGAAATGCAGGAAATCCCATATACAGTTTTCAGTTTTGGATAGCCAACTTCAAACTGTCATATCTCACTCAATTTTCATCGGAATTTGATGATCGACCCATCAAAACGACCGTGAGAACAAGAAATACAATGTGGAAAAGAAGTTGGGACAAAATACTCAAATCTCTGGATGCAATTTGAAGAATACCATTGATAGTTTTGCTTTCTTTTTCTCTTTGTTCACCAAAACTTCATTTGACCATAACTTGGTCATTTCTTGACGGATTTGCACGAAACCAGTGACATTGTGAAGCAGATGGAGAGAAGTAGTATCAAATCAATTTGTAGATGAGAATCAAAAGTTTTGTATTGATTTGGTACCCATTTCATTGTCGATTGCCATTATATATCCATTTGTTCTTCTTGATCGATGAATGATTATCTGGTATCTTTTAACCAATGGTCATTAGACATAACTCTTCTCCTGCAATACAACATAACCTTTTAAAGAATCAAATGACTTTTCAAAATAACTAAATATAGTTTTAAACAACAATATCATGATGATTTTGTAACATATTCATATGAAAATAGTGTTAATAATTTTATCAAAAAAATTGCCATTTTAAAAATTTTCAAAAATCAGATTATGAGAATTTTGAAAACCAATGCTTCGATACCAAATGTGAGAAATGCGGATTACGGATCTTAAGGCTAGAATTAACACTAGAGGGGGTGAATAGTTTTTTAAGGAATTACTAATTCTTTTTGAGTTTATATTAATTTGAACACAAATGTATGCAATATTCAGACACAAATATGATCACAGAATCAAACACAGATGCAGATATAAAGTAAAAGCAATAAAGGAAAGAACACACCGGATTTTATACTGGTTCGGAGTTACCCTACATCTAGTTTCGCAACACAAGTACGGATTTACTTTCAAAATCAATTCTTACAATTACACCCTCGATTTCAAGGCCACGAGGTACACCGCTCCAGATTCACAATCCTCTAGGTAGAGATACTTGATTTTACGGGCAACAAGTTCACCCAATTGATTTTCCAAGCTACAATCACACCTTTTCTCGCTCGATTGAATACAAAGAAGTCTATAACTCTGAATAGCACTGGGATCTTTTTGAGATAGTGATAGAGAATCAAACCAGAGATGATCTAGTTAGATTCAATGGTGATTTCGGCAGAGTAATGGTAAAAATGTATATACAGAAATGTGGAAGAAGAAGAGGAGTGAAATCAGAGAAAATATGAATGTAAATTCGTTTAAAACAGCCCCTATTTATAGTAGAACAACAGCCATGTCCATTCGTGAAAAGATATGATGAATAGACACTTCCTTTGAAATTCAAACTTTTGAAATAAACTGTCACCTTGTCGACAAGGGGTCCTAGGGGTTGTCGACAAGCCTAAGTTATTTTTGGTAATTTGTTTTTCTTTGAAAATAACTTCTATCTTGTATCAAAACTATTTTAAACTTTATAAATATACTTAACTATAGTTAAAATACATAAATAAGTATAGAGAATAATATTTTGGTATATATAAAATTTTACTATAATTTTATATTTAAATCTGAGTATAAATGTTAAAAGTTAAATATATTATAATTAAAAGATAGTTTAAAACCAAGGATAATTTGATATTGAAAATAAAGATTATTTTAAGGCTAAAAGTATTTTAAATCCAGGATAGATGTTTTTGATTTAAAAAGGAAGATTTTTAAATCATTTTGAAAACAAGATATAATTTTGTAAAACATTTGAATAAAAGTTAGTGGATACAAAACAATGTTCCACTGGATTTTTCGTAGGTTCCTTCCTACTTAGGGTTCCATCCCTTTAACGGGCTCAAAGTGGATTCCATTCCACGAATAAAATGGATTTTAAGATGTCAGTGCTTTCAAGAAGTTTTAACATAATTCTAGACTAACTACATTATCTTGTACTGTTTGAAATCTTGAACTCTTGATTTCTTGATACTCATTAGTCTTCAATCTTGATATCTTCAATCATTAAATTCATCAGTCTTATATCTCTATAATGTACAGTCTTCATTCTTGGTACATGCATGTTTATATTCTGCATATACATATATATCTAAACCATAACGTTAGTATTTATATTTTATAACAAGTCCTAATGTTGTTGTCATCAAAACCATCATCTCAAGGACTAACAACTACTACTACTCTTATTATTGAAGTAATTAAATAAGAGACTTTCTGAATAAAAATAATAGTAAAATAGTGCTTTCAAAAGTGTTTTGAGCTATGCTATTATTATTTTGAGATAAACAGTAATAAAATGAGTTTTAAAGATTAAAATTGAAGAATTACTATTCGTAAGTTAAATAGTGATAAATGGTGGTAAAAGAGAATTTGAAGAGATTTGGGTATAAATATATATTATTACTAAATTACAACATTTGAGGTATTTGGATAAATAAGTGTACAAAGAAGATTTTGAAGTATATTATCGTTTTTGTGAATTATTATTGTTTTGAGGAGGAACAAATAAAAGTAATTTTGTAAGAAACAATAATAAAACAATTATATATTTAAGAAAATTTAATGAGTGCAAATATCTTTTTTGGATGGTTGTAACATATGTGAGTAATTATTGTGTGTAATTTATCATATATGGTTGTTGTATAGAGATGAAATCGCTTTAAGATGAGTTAAGCAATATTTTACTATTATTACTACATAGTGTGTAGTTTGTTGTTGTGAACGTTCTGTTACTAATATGGTGAGTTAGTACACATTTCATGACTTGAATGTTGTGTTACTAATATAGTGGGTTGGTATACATTTAGTGATTTGGTGTTGTGTTATTGCTATATTAGGTCAATTGGTGATTTGGTGTCATGTTACTGATATGGTGGGTTAGTATAATTTGATGATTTGGTGCTTGTGTAGCAGTAATGTTTCATGCTTGCATTGGTTGCATAATGATGTGGTTATTATGTGCTAACAAGTATTTGGATGAAGGACTAAAGCAGGAAACAAAACTACGTGAGCTTGATTCCCAAAAAATGGGTACGTATTCAGTCTTTTCCTATGTAATAGTTATCGAACCTATGGTCATAGTGTATATGGTTAGGCACAGTCCAAACATAGTCGAAGCCTTTTTTCTTTTATTTTATACATATATGTATAGATGTGAAGTTGCAGGTAGGAGCATAAGAGGGAATGGAAAGGTAGATGTAGACTATAGCTAAATCGATATATTCTTTTATACCGTTGTGGTATTGAAATGTAAATTGATGTGAATAACTATATTATTGAGCTAATATTTATTTATATTGAGATTTGATTCCATGGTGAGGTTTCTCTTTTCTCGACTTAGTTATTGACAAATTAAACTATAAAATAAATGATCCACAGTTTTTAATGTTAGAAATTAGTTGCAATTGTATTTGTGGTGTTTGTAATTGATTTCAGATGTTAGAGAGGATCCGATCAAGTTCCTACCATAGAGCAAAGATGCCTTCACATGGGGTACACCGACATGACTAGCATTGATCCTGGTATCATTTTCCATGCACTCAATATTGATCCAAAGTAAACCTCCGTTTGGTAAAAGCATTGGCCACTCAACCGAGAAAGGCACCGAGCTCTCAAGGAAGAGGTAGAGAAGCTGTTAGCCGATTTCTTTACTTGGAAGACATGATATCTAGTGTAACATCCCACTTTCGGAGGCTCAAAACTAACTGCTACGGATGCTGCAGTCATCCATAGGTGTTATTTCTGAGTGACCGAAACTAGAATCTTGAAATTATTAGCAACACAGAAACACAAGAATATGAAAAATTTTAAACTAGAATTTCTCATTTCTTATGAATTTCAATTTAAGATTTAATAACATAATCCCAGACGTTAACCACGCACAGATCACATATACATGTACAAAATACGATAAGAGCGACATATGATGATGTCCCCTTATGATGATCAGAGAACTAATAAATATGAACTTTACAGTTATTAGTACATCACAGTGGAATAAACAAAATAGCTCCTATATAGCTAACACTGCCTCATGCACGTCTCCGGAAGCTTATTCGTCCAAAAACCTGAAAGTCTCCCAGACTACTCAAATTAATTTTTAAGTACCCCAGAGTTTGTGGAGAAACACAAACTTCGAGTCAAACAATAAGTCTGGTACGAATATTCCCCTATCATCTCTTATCATAAATAGATAGCTAGTGAGACCATGCTGCTTAGCGAAACGGGTTTTCCCCTCATTAGTATCCAAAACAAAACATGCAAATCATTTACTATGCCCCTACACCCAAAATGATTAGTCTTAACATAATATGAAATTAATCCACAAATCATATACATTGGATATCCCATCCACCCATTTATTAGATATCCCATGTAAAAACTATATATTAGATTTCCCATCTAAAATCAATTTATTAGAGTTCCCCTCTAAAATCTTTAAAATGACTATCCGTCAAAACCTTAGTAGGACTATTCGACCTAAATTCATCAAAATAAATGCAGATTATCCATCATACATTGTTTTATAAGAGTTGGTGTGGGCTATCGACCACACACTCCACAGTTTCTTAGGATGACTATGAACCCTTGGGTGCCAAATCCCGAGGCTAACCACCTCTGGCAAAACATTCTTTACTTTAGAAATTTGACGTAGGCTATCCACCGCACATTCCATTGTTTTCCTAGGTTAACCAAGAACCCAACACTTGGCCAATTTAAAATATCATGATCTCCATGATTATTTATTAAAATTCACGATCCCTATGATTTCTTATTTTCCCCAGGTATACCACCTGTTTAACTTATTTCCATTGGTAGCCCCAATTAGGTTAAATTAAATAAAAACACATTGATAGCCCCAATGTATATTTTCGAAAGCATATTTTTATTTGTAACCCCAAACTATGTATCGAAAACATTAAACCCACCCCGATGTCCCCAAGGTTTTATAACATTCAATTTAAATAAGGATCCCCCTTACATATTCAAACAAAGATAAGTATTTTATGTTGTAACCCTTCGAAGTAGCCCCTTCGAATTAGCAAAATTTTACTCGAGAAAATGGGCTAAAACAGCCCTTTATAACCTTTCAAATGAAGTCACATTCGAAAGCAAATAACCCTCCAAAGTTATCCCCTTCGGAAGCCTTCCTTTTGAAAGCATCGCAAAATCATACCCTTCGACCTTGTCGAAAGGTCCTACCTTTCGACATTGTCAGAAGGTTTCTTTTCGACCTAGTCGAAAGGTTCTACCTTTCAACCTTGTCAAAAGCCTGGGGTATACACCCTTATAAAACCATTTATAAACCTTTAGAAAGCAATGTAAATCAAAACCTTTCATAATCATTGAAGGTAACCCCTTCAAAACCTTTCGAAATCAAATCTTTCAAAACCATTCAAAAACAACGAAGTGTTGGTGTTGGAACAAATCCTTCGAAAGTATACTTCCGACCTTGTTGGAAGGTTTACCCTTTGACTTTGTCGAAAGGTATTAAAACTTTTACTTTAAAAACAATGGGAGGTTCAGAAGTAACCCCTTCTTTCCCTTCGGCTTTGTCGACGGCATCCCTTCGACCTAGTCAAAAGGATTAAAACACCTTTTTAGAAAACATTTTAAAACAATTCTCTTGAAGGTTTAAACTTTCTAAGATCCCCTTCAAAACCCTTTCTTGAATATATAAAAAATTTAGTCTTTAATAAAATGAAAGAGTCGAAGGATCCCCCTTCAACTTATTCGAAAGCAAAAGAAGCAGCCTCCTCATCCCTTCGCCCCTCTTCACTTCGACACCGTGCCTACCTTTCAACTTAGGCAGAGGGTAATTGTTTACCTTCCATCTTAGACGAAAGTTACTTTTCGACTTCATCGAAAGGGTAAAAGCGGGCTTGTTGGAGTCGAAGGCAGAACTGGGCCTACTGAAGTGATGTTTTATCTTGCTTCTCTAATTTTGATTAACTAAGGAGCCTTCTCCTATACTTCCAAATAGTAAAAAGTATACAAAGGTTAACCTTTTTCTTAAAACACTATTCTTCTTCCCCAATTAAAATTTCAAATTGCAGCCTTCCCTCCGAATTGACTAACTCGAAGGCAACTTTGCAGTTTAGCCCTTAGGCTTAAATAATGTAATTATCTTAGTAAATCACAAAGGAAAATCCCCAGAAATCACCAAAAATATGATAAATCATATACTTCAACATATTAAAATTTCAAAGCATATGAAGATCAAAACAACTTGAAATTTAACCAAAACAAAATAAAAACGTGTTAATTAGCCCATTAACATTTAAAACACCTATGTTTTATCCAAACAAAGGTTTAAATGGTATATCCTAACCAAAATCACAAACTTGAATCAGGTATAACCCATTACCGATCCAAACACAGAAAAATTAGATGATAAACATGATTATTGACCTTGATTAGTTGATTAGAGAATGAGATAATTTCCTAGCTTTAATTACTTAGCTTTTTCTTTAATTTATGCTCTTCGGGGAGCTTTTAATGGCCGGCCAAAAGTTGGTGAGGAGTTATGAATGAGAAAGTGAAAGTTTATTAAAGTGGAGGAAGAGATATATACTAGAAATGTAGCCCCATTTTCAAGTTTACCCCTTAGGAAAATTCCTCCTAAATTTAGTTAGGTCTTATTTCAGTTCATTCATTAAGACACGACCATTGGATTTATTAATCTCATCTCCCTAATTATTCACATTATTCTATTTAATTTATCCAATTAAATATCCCGAATAATGTTAATTAAAATTCATGGGCATTACAGACTCTCCCCCTTAAAGAATTTCGTCCTCGAAATTTCAGTAAGGACAAAACAACAAGCATATAGCCTATGCAGGCAAAGCTAGTATAACCTACCAGCCAAATTCTATATAAACCCTATATAGAACATACCATCTAAAATAGCCTAGGAAAAGTAGCCCAAATCCTGTTTCTGTCTCCCAAGTACAGTCCTTCACATTGTTGCTCCATTGAACTTTCACCAACCTGACTGTCTAGTTTCTTAACCTCTTCTTATCTTTTGCCATAACACGAACTGGTTGCCTCACAAAAGTCATATCCAGTTCCACCGCTAAGTCCTCCAGCGCCGTCGAGCGATAGTAGTTTCTGGATCATGAAACACTTCCTAAGATGAGAAACATGAAACACATTATGGACCCCGGCCAAACTGCTCGGCAAATCTACTCGGTATGCGAGTCTCCCAATCCTCTCTAATATAGGAAATGGTCCAACATATCTCGGTGCTAGCTTCCCGGTCTTCCCGAACCGAACCACACCTTTAATCGGCGATACCTTGATGAAAGCTTTATCTCCAATTGAGAACGCTAGGTCCTTACGCCTTTTTTCTGCGTAACTCTTCTGCCTAGACTGAGCTTCCTTCATTCTTTCCCGTATCAACTCGATCTTTTCTATCGCCTCTTTCACCAAATTTGGACCAAGGACCAATCTGTCTTTGGTCTCCAACTAACATGCTGGTGATTTGCATGGCCTTCCTTACAGAGCTTCAAAAGGTGTCATTCCTATAGTACTCTGATAACTATTATTATCGGAAAACTCCACTAAGTGCAAGTGATCTCCCCAAGAACCACTAAAATCCAGCATACAAGCTCTTAACAGATCTTCTAATACCTTGTTGACTCTCTCTGTCTGCCCATCCGTCTAAGGATGATATGCGGTACTTATCTTGAGCTTAGTGCCTAACACACTCTGCAGGCTCTTTCAGAACTCGCTAATAAATAAAGCATCTTTATCACTGACGATACTACTAGGAATTCCATGCAGTCTAATGATGTTCTTCATGAACAACTTAGCCAAAACAGGTGTCGTCCTGTTTGACCTTACTGGAATGAAATGGGCACTCTTGGTCAATCTGTCCACTATGACCCATATACTTTCATTACCCTAGTTTGACCTTGGCAACCCATCAATAAAATCCATGGATATCGAGTCCCACTTCCAAACTGGAATATCCAAAGGTTGAAGCAAACCACTTGGCATTTGATGTTCGGCTTTTACTTGCTAACAGTTCAAACACTGTTTTACCCATAAGCCAACATCCCTCTTCATTCCTTCCTAGAAGAAACTTCTCTTCATATCCTGATACATCTTGGTTCCCCCAGGATGAACCGTAAACTTCGATCGATGACATTCCCTAAGAACTTCCTTCTTAACGTCTCCAACATCCGGAACACATAATTGTTTCTTCTTTCTTAACCAACCCCTATGGTCAAGAATAAAATCCTTCAAACCATCAATCTCAGTTCCAACTTCTAAACTTCTAATCCTCTCGGCTAACACTGGATCCTCTTTGTGCCTAAAAGCAATTCGTTCGATCAGAACTGGTCGAACTTCCAAACAAAACATCATGGCGATATTCCAACTAGATCCAGTAGTCGACCTCAACTGCACATTGCAAGCAGCCAGTGCTTCCAAGTTTTTCCATTCTGCCAACATAGCTAACAACCACATTCTGTTGTTTCCTGCTAAGCGCATCTACCACCTTATTTCCTTTTCTCGGTGTATACTCGATGCTAAAATTATAAGCTGCAACAAACTCCAACCATCTATGCTGTCTCATGTTCAGCTCCTTCTGAGAGAATAAATACCGTAGAGACTTATGATTTGTGAATAGCTCAAACCTTTCTCCCAAAAGATAATGCCTCCACACCTTCAATGCGAAGATTACCGCTGCCAACTCCAAATCATGAGTAGGGTATCTCACTTCATACGGTCTAAACTATCCAAAAGCATAGGCAATAACCTTTCCATTCTGCATTAGAATATCACCTAACCCAGTACCACATGCATCGGTGTAAACTACTAACCCCTGCTTCCAACTGGAACTACTAACACGGGTGCATTGGTTAACAAATGTTTTAATCTAAGGAACGCCTCCTTGCATTTGTCAAACCAAACAAACTTTACATCCTTCCTAGTTAGCATAGTCAAGGATGCCGCTATCCGCGAGAAATCCTTAATAAACCTTCAGTAGTATTGTGCAAGACCAAGAAAACTTCTAATCTCACTTACCATCTTTGGTCTTTTCCAATTGTTAATAGCTTCGATCTTATTCGGATCAACTGGTAACCCTTCCTCGAAAACTACATGACTAAGGTACTTCACTTCCTTCTTCCAGAAATGACACTTTGAGAACTTCGCTTTCAACTGATGTTGCCATAGCGTCACCAACACTATTCTAAGATGATCTGCATGGTCCTTCTCATTCTTAGAATATACCAAAATGACATCACTAAAAACCAACACAAACCTATCCAAGTACTCTCGAAAAACCCGGTTCATCAAATCCACAAAGAAAGCTGGCACATTAGTAAGCCCGAATGGCATAACCAACCATTCGTAAGACCCCTATCTGGTCCTAAACGCTGTCAAAGGGATAATGTCCTCTGCTACCCTTAGCTAATGGAAACTTGTCGCCAAATCCAGTTAGGAAAACACTCTGGCTCTACTCAACTGATCAAATAAGTCGTCGATTCTTGGCAAAGGATACCTATTCTTGATCGTCCTCTCGTTCAGCATATGATAGTCGATACACGTCCTTAACGACCCATCTGGCTTCTTCACGAATACCGGGGCCGTTCTCCCGGGCGAACTACTTGGCCGAATGAAATTCTTTCCTTCCAATTCCACCAGATGCACCTTCAATTCCTTCATCTTGATTGGTGACATCCTACTAGGTGGTCTACTTATGGTTTCAGTTCCCGGTACGAGATCTATCCGAAACTCGATCACTCCTTTTGGCGGCAAGTCCGAAACTGGTTAAAACACATCCGCAAACTCTCTTGCAACATAAACCTGCTTCAACTCTGCTTCCGCTCCCATAGCACCCGATAACGCATAAGCATTTTCGTTCGAACTCCTTACTGAGTAAATGACTTGGTTATGGCTATTAGGGTGTTTCAATGATATTTCCCCCTTCTGGCGAAATATCCTAGCATCATATCTATCTAACCAATCCATACCCAATATGATCCCAAAACCCACGAAATCAAAAACAAATAAACTGCATGCAAACAAATGACCTAACAAATCAAGTTCTAATTGGTCATATCTCATTCCCAGAGTTGCATATCCTCCTTTAGGAATCACAACCCTTAAAGGAGTAATAAGGTATAAAGGTTCCAGACATAAGCAATCTACCAAATACTGAGATATGAATGAGTGTAATGCACCGGTATCAAATAGTATCCTAATCGAAGTACTATGAATCATAAGCATACCTTCCATCACAGCTTTTCCTTTCTCAGCAGCCGGTGGTCAAGAGGATGATGGTTCCAATGCAAAGACCTTTCGCTTTCCAGCTTTAGCAGCCTTGGGACACTTGTCCTTGTAATGCCTCATCTGGACACAGTTGTAGCACTTCACATTCGGCCTCACTGCAACTTCTCTTCCATCACCCAAGTGACGCTCATTAGCATAGTGCCCCTTCTTGTCACACTTGTAACAAACAATATCAGCCTTGCTCTTCTTAGTTGTTACCCACGACTAGGCACCTTTCTTCTTGAAGAACTTCCGTTCTTACCCTGAAAATTCTGAACCTCACCTGGTTTCCCTTTTCCAAAAGTAGAAAACATCTCTTCATTCCAAATAGCCATCTCAATAACAATATGACACGGATCACGGAGGTTTATCATGGTTGCTCTAGCGATCTCAGGATTCAACCCCTTGATAACTTATCATTCCTCCGAATGACAGTATCAATCGTAGCATATCCATAACGGGATAGCTCATCAAACTCAGTAGCATACTCAATCACCGATCTATCCCCCTGGACTAAATCTGCAAACTTCCTTAGCAATGCTGACTTGGCAACCTCTGGTAGAAATCTTTCTTCGAACCTCCTTTGAAATTCATCCCAAGTCAGGTCTTCCTCTGGCTCTCCTATGGTAAATCTGTTCCACCAAAACAATGCTGCTCCCAGCAATTGCCTTGAAGCAAGTCTTCTCATCTGCATATCCGTCAAGCCGAGATCTGCAAATATCCTTTCACAATGCAATAGCCAGTTCTCCACTCCTACTGCATCCTCGGTTCCGAAAAAAGGCTTCCCTCTAAGACTAGCATAATCCCTGCTCAGCTTGGCATAATTATTACCAACTGGGGCCACTAGATTAGCTCCTCCATCATTCCCTACAGCCACTCCCACAGCTGCTCCAGCTTGCATCATATTCATGAAGAATTGATACATTATCCCCATATCAACCGGCGGAATCATAGCACCAACATTGGCATTTGCATCTGGGTTTGCATTTGCTTGTCGACCTTGGTTGCTCCTAGTATTAGGTCGAACATTTTCACTTGTAGCAGTGCGTCTTCCACCTTGATTCACTCTTCCGTTTTCGGCCTCCATATCTTACTTTCCTACTACCTGAAAACCAATCTTGGTAAGATACAGAAGAACGGTCTAAGAGAGTGGGGAATGCATACTTAGGTATTTATAGCAAAGTACACATACATTACTATAACACTTACCCAAGCCCAACTATATTTTAGATTCATTAGATTATGCTTTAAAAATCTTTTAAGGTTTAAATTCCTTTTAAGTACATAAACCATGCTCTGATACCAACTTGTAACATCCCGCTTCCGGAGGCTCAAAACTAACTGCTGCGGATGCTGCAATCATCCATAAGTGTTATATTTGAGTGAACGAAATCAAAATCTTGAAACTATTAGCAACACAAACACAAGAATATGAAAAAATTTAAACTAGAATTTCTCATTTCTTATGAATTTCAATTTAAGATTTAATTACATAATCCCAGATGTTACCACGCTCAGATCACATATACATGTACAAAATACAATAAGAGCGACATATGAAGATGTCCCTTTATGATGATCAGAGAACTAATAAATATGAACTTTACAGTTCTTAGTACATCACAGCGAAATACAGAAAATAGCTCCTATGTAGCTAACACTGCCTCTTGCATGTCTTTGGAAGATTATTCGTCCAAAAACCTGAAAGTCTCCCAGACTATTCAAATTAATTTTTAAGTACCCCAGAGTTTGTGGAGAAACACAAACTTTGAGTCAGACGATAAGTCTGTATGAATAATCCCCTATCATCTCTTATCATAAATAGATAGCTAGTGAGACCATGCCGCTTAGCAGAATGGGTTTTCCCCTCACTAGTATCCAAAACAAAACATGCAAATCATTTACTATGCCCCTCCACCCAAAATGAATAGTATTAACATAATATGAAATAAAGCCATAAATCATATACAGTGGATATCCCATCCACCCATTTATTAGATATCCTATCTGAAAGGAATATATTAGATTTCCCTTCTAAAATAAATTTAGAGTTCCCCTGTAAGATCTTCAAAATGGCTATCCGTCAAAACTTTAATAACCCCAAACTATGTATCAAAAATATTAAACCCCTCCCCTCCCGGTGTCCCTAAGGTTTTATAACATTCAATTTAAATAAGGACCCCCTTACATATTCAAACAGAGATAAGTACTTTATGCTATAACCCTTCGAATCAGCAAAACTATACTCAAGAAAAATGGTTAAAAACACCCCTTTACAACCATTCGAATGAACTCCCATTCGAAAGCAAATAAACCTTCGATGTTAGCCCCTTCGAAAGCCTTCCTTTTGAAAGCATCACAAAATCATACCCTTCGACCTTGTCGAAAGGTCTTACCTTTCGACATTGTCGTAAGGTTTCTTTTCAACCTAGTCGAAAGGTTCTACCTTTCGACCTTGTCGAAAGCCTGGGGTACCCCCCTTATAAAATCATTTATAAACCTTTGAAAAGCAATGAAACTCAAAACATTTCGCAATCAATGAAGGTAACCCCTTCAAAATCTTTCGAAATCAATCCTTTCGAAACCGTTCAAAAACAACAAAGTGTTGTGTTGGAACCAACCCTTCGAAAGTATACTTCCGACCTTGTCGGAAGGTTTACCCTTCGACTTTGTCGAAAAGTATTAAAACTTTTACTTTAAAAACAATGGGAGGTTCAGAAGTAACCCCTTCTTCTTCCCCTTCTTTCCCTTCGGCTCTGTCGAAGGCATCCCTTCGACCTAGTCGAAAGGATTAAAACACCTTTTAAGAAAACATTTTAAAACAATTCTCTTGAAGTTTTAAACTTTCGAAGATCCCCTTCAAAACCCTTTCTTGAATATATAAAAAAATTAGTCTTTTATAAAATGATAGAGTCGAAGGATCCCCCTTCAACTTATTTAAAAGCAATTATGTTTCTATTTGAAAGCAAAGGAAGCAGCCTCCCCATCCGTTTGCCCCTCTTCCTTTCGACACTATTCCTACCTTTCGACTTAGGCTGAGGGTAATTGTTTACCTTTGTCTAAGACAAACGGTACCTTTCAACTTCGTCGAAAGGGTAAAAGCGGGCTCGTTGGAGTCGAAGGCAGAACTGGGCCTACTGAAGTGATGTTTTACCGTGCTTGTCTTATTTTGATTGGCTGAGGAGCCTTCTCCTGTACTTCCAAATAGTAAAAAGTATACAAAAGTTAGCCTTTTTCTTAAAACACTATTCTTCTTCCCCAATTAAATTTTCGAATTGCAGCCTTCCCTCTGAACTGACTAATTCGAAGGCAATTTAGCAGTTTAGGCATTAGGCTTAAATAATTTAATTACCTTAGTAAATCACAAAGCAAAATCCCCAAAAATTACCAAAAATCTGATAAATCATATACTTCAACATATTAAAATTTCAAAGCATATGAAGATCAAAACAACACAGAATTTAACCAAAACCGAATAAAAATGTCTTAATTAGTCCATTGACATTTAAAATGCCTATCTTATCCAAACAAAGGTTTAAATGGTTATATCTTAACCAAAATCACAAATATGAATCGAGTATAACTCATAACCGATCCAAACATAGAAAAATGAGAAGATAAACATGATTATTCACCTTGATTAGTGGATTGGAGAATGAGATAATTTTCTAGCTTTAATTCCTTAGCTTTTTCTTCAATTTATGCTCTTCCTGGAGGTTTTAATGGCCAGCCGAAAGTTGGTGAGGAGTTATGAATGAGAAAGTGAAAGTTTATTATAGTAGAGGAAGAGATATATACTAAGAAATCTAGCCCCATTTCCAAGTTTACCCCTTAGGAAAATTCCTCCTTTTAAATTTAGTTAGGTCTTATTTTAGTTCATTTATTAAGACATAGCCATTGGATTTATTAATCTCATCTCCCTAATTATTCACATTATTCTATTTAATTTATCCAATTAAATATCCCAAATAATATTAATTAAAATTCAGGGACATTACATCTGGTCTGGATAGCAAACCCTGTGTTAGTCAATAAGCCAAATAGGACTTGGAGGACATGCGTTAACTTCTCCTATCTCAACAAAGCCAGCCCCAAAGATAATTTTCCTTTGCCTCACATTGATCGGCTTGTGGATGTAACTAGTGGCCATGGTCTCCTCACCTTTATGGACAGCTATTATAGGAATAATTAAATCGCATTACATGGCCCAAACCAAGAGAATATCTCCTTCACTACAAAAGCCGACCTATATTTCTATCGCGCCATGCCTTTTGGTTCCCAAAATTCATGAACTGCATATCGATGCCTCGTTAACCGTATGTTCTTCGAACATATCAGCTAGTCAATGGACGTTTATGTAGATGACATGTTGGAGAAGTATGAGAAGGCCGGACGCATATACAAAACCTGGCCAAGACTTTCAACATCTTATGTCAACACAACATGAAGCCGAATACAAAGAAGTGCTCCTTTATTCTCCAATCAGTTAAATTCGTGGGTTATGTTGTGAGTGCCAAGGGCATTAAAGCCGATCCTGATAAATACCAAGAAATCCAAGATACGCAAGTACCCCGAAATGTGAAGTAAGTGCAAAGCTTAAAGGGATGATTACAACATTAAACCAGTTTGTATCAAAATCAATCGACCAATATCTCCCCTTCTTCGCCTCATCAAGAAGGGATATTCATTCACTTGGAGTGAGGAATCCGCTAAGGCAGTCCAGGAGCCGAAATAGCATTTGTCCACTCCTCCGGTATTAACAAAGCCCATTGACGGAGAGAATTTATGTAACACCTCATATTTTGTAGGGTCCATGATATGAGAAATCAAATAAAATAAATAATAAGAGGAAATTATTAAAAAGATAAATTAATTGATCTGATTGCAAGAATTGCCTAAGGGAGATTTGATTAATTAATTATGTGACACTTTAAAAAGTTAATTGAATGGACTAAGGGTAGTTAGAGCAATTAAAGTTGGCCTTGTTAACGAAGATAAATAAATTAAGTTTTAAAGTGAGAAAGATTTGCGTTAAGGGAGATGCATTGGTGAAACTAGACTAAAGGGATATTATCTCAAGCCAAAATCACTAACCCACTTCCCTTAGCCATGTTTTTTCATTCCACTTCACTTTCATTTACAAAACAAATCTCTAAAACTATACCAAGGCTGACCATCATTTTTAAGCGTGAGAAGAGGAAATCAAAAGATAAGAAGGTCCAAGCTTTCATTCTAAGGAGAAAGAAGATTAAACATAGGTTTTTAATCAAAATAAGTAAAAAAATTCACTAAACCCCTATTTAACCTATCAAGGTTCGTATTTGCTTTTGAAAGAATGGTTTTGATGATGATAAATGTGTATGGATGATTAAACATTATTGAATGTTATTTGGAATTTAAATGAAATGAATTTGTTCATGTTTAAGGGTAAAACATGATTTAACCACATTTATATGCTTTGAAAATTGAATATGTTGTTTATAATGATGAAACAATGATGGGGTTTTTAATTTCATGATTTATGGAATTTATATGGAATTGTCGTGAATTTCCTAATTTTAGAAAATGGTTAATTTTGGGAAAAATATTTATTCAAAATAATAAAATAATTATTTTGACCTGAAATTTTGATAGGAGATGAATTAAGATAAATTGGATTTTTGGAGAATTTTGGAAATCTTCCCATTAACTTTTTATTTTATACAAATTATTTGGCAAAGAAAGAATTAATTAATTAAAGACAATTAATTAATAGGAAGTGTAATTAACAAGTGCTGAAAAGAAATTGCAAAGAGATATATTAACCAATGAGAATTCAACACAAAATGATATTTTATGTACTGTAATGACTTAATAATATCACAAAACAGTTTTCATGTTAATTACAAAAGTTCCATATTAATATGCGATAAATCCTAAGGGTATTCAACCATCGATAGCTACTCAAGCAACAACATACGATAGCCAATAGGATGTCAACTTGCGACAACCATTGGAAACTAATGAGCGATAGCTCCTTGAGCTCAATTCATAACAGCTATTAACTTGCGATGGCTATATGTTAATCAACTCGCAATGGCTTAGGGAATTCAACCTGCAATAGCTACTTGAAGCTCAATGTGCGATAGCTAATGGAGCTATCATCTGCGATAACTAGAAGAAATATCAATGTGTGATAGCCATTTGGGGCTCAACATGCGATAGTTTGGGAAGTTATCAATTTATGATAGCCTATAGAGGCTCAACTTATGATAGTTAAAATTACCTATCAACATGCGATGGCTAGTTGAGGATCAACTATCGATGGCCTAGGAAAATCAACATGCGATGGCTATGGAATAACCAATATGGATAGCTAGGTTTGATTCGCGATGGCTATGGGATAGTTAATATGCAACAACTAAGTTCAAATTGTGATATTTTGCGAAGCTATAATATTCTAGGTAAAATAAGAAATACTTAGTGCACTTTGGAAGGCAGTTTCCAAGTGTTAATTGACTATTTCATAGGGATGAAATAATAGAAGAATTTTATAAGTCAAATTTGTGTTCATTTATTTTTTAAACGGAGAAAGCTTAGAGAAGCAAATAAATGATAGATTATCATTTAAATTGAAGATAAAGATATTTTATCTAAAGAATGTGTAGGGTACGTAACTAATGAATAAGAGAAAAGGGCTGAATTGTGATCGTAAAGGTATACCAACTCATATAACTATTGGATGGTAGGGTGCCTTGAATATTAAGTTTAAATTCCAATGGTATATAGCATGGTGCCGCGATAGGGTTCAATCTAAGAACATTTTAAAACCCTAAAATGGAGTTATAATAAGGTGCCAAAACATTGCAGTGGTGTTACACAAAAAAATGAATCAGCAATGTGAATGATTGCGGTTTTGCGACTAATAGAGGCTATTGACGCTCAGCAAGGTTGTTGGAATGTATTCATGATGCTTACATTCAACCTCTTAGGAGAGTCGGGGTGGCTCTAGTCATGTTTCCTCCTATGGTGGAATGAGTGGCCATTTCATCAGGTGATGTTATTCAAGAAAAGGTAAATTAATGATAGACATGCCTAGGGAGGTAATCACTAAATAAGTTAAAGATAACTTAAAGTTGAACATTTAAAACAAGAGATTAAGTGATGTTTGGTTGGATAATGGATGTTTTTATGACTTGGTTCATAATTGGATGTTAAGTACAGGTATACTTAAACTGAATTGAAAATATAAATCTGAAATGGTTCATTATTGGATGAAGAGTATAAGGTACACTTATTGATTAAATATGATGCACATGGTTACTTTTGATGTAATGTTTTTTTACATGTTACAATGAAATTATAATGATGAGAAAGTGAGGGGAAAACTCATTTCATGCTAAAGCGGTTTGGTTCCACCATGATTGGTTAGGGTAATATTTTACTCATACCAAGCGTTATATCTAACCCGTATTTTTATCATTTCCCATAAACTCACTGGTACTCATTCAATTAGCTTGAGTTTATGGATTAAACAGATATCTTTTGGAAGAGCGAATAAAGATCCCAAAGATGAAGTAGGAGGCTTATCTAAGCTAATAAAGTTGTTTTAAAAATTCCGTTGTGTAAAACCACAAATTATAACTGGAAACATATTGTGTTTGCAACTTCATATATCAAACATGACACTACTCTTAGTTTTTTTTTTGTATTTACCCCTGGGGTGGGAATGAGAAGGGTTAAAGATGATGTATTGATATATGTAAAACAATTTGATGTAATGAAAATCTATTTTGTTGCTCCTTTTACTTAATATTGTGAAAAATAATACTGAACACACATTATCGCTTAAAAATGATTCTGATGATGACTACAACATCATCTGCATCCATTTTTGGATCTCGAAGTGGCAGATGTTACAACATGGTATCAGAGCATGGGCTAATGGAACACCTAAGTAAAAAATAGCAAGGTAGAAATTAAGTAACAGAGAATGAAAACATTGGGGAGGGTATGCGCTATAGATGTAATGTACTTGTATTTTGATATAGAGATATCCTGTTGTATATCTTCCCCTCTACTATTGCTCTCACTCTCTTTATTGCTGTTTCTTATGAATCCTTGCTTATGTAGAAGGCAAGAATGGACCTAAGTAACCGACGTTTGACCATAGGAAGTACTAAAGAAAATTCTAGTGGAGGAATTAACAGTATGCAAACTAATGGCCAAGGAGGGGAGGCAGTCCTGGAAGTTTGTACCGAAGCTGGTACTCAAGTTCCTGCCCCGACTGAAGGAGGAATGGATATGAATGCTTATTCTGCTAATTTATGATGGAAATGATGTGGCAACAACTAGCATGAAATTTTGAGCCAAGGCAGAAGCTGGCAAGAGGAGCAGACTTTTCTAGGATAAAAAAGGATTTCAAGAGTCGTGGATGAAAGGAGTTCACAAGTGAAGGAGTCTGCCTTAGAATTGTTAAACTAGTTTAAATTGTGTGAACATATATGTAGAGACTTAGGATATGATGATTCCCAAAGAAGGAGGCTGGCTTCTCATTAGCTTCATGAGGATTCATTGGACTGGTGGGAGGCTATAATTGCTGAAGTCCTGGAGGAGTAGATAACACGGGAGCAGTTTAAGGAGTGATTTGAGGCTTGGTTTATCCATGAATCTCAGATGAGTGCATTTTTTAGGGAGTTCCTTGACTTGAAGCAGGGAGAGATGACTTTGATAGAGTACATTCAATACTTTAATGCTTTGTCGAAGTACAGAAGGGAGTATATTAATAATCCACCGAAGAAGAATGAGAAGTTCATAAAAGGTCCGATGAAGGGGATGAATTACAAGGTGATGGCTTATCTATTTTCTCCTCTTGAGATGGTGGTGAAAATGGGGAGAAACTATGATCACTTGTTTCAAGAAGAGAGCTGATGTTAGCCCAATGGTGGGTAAAAGAAAAGATTCAATTCGTACCAGAAGTGTGGAAAGAATTAGAAAGGAGGAAAATCTTCTAGAGGCGAAGCTCATAAGCTGAATGTGATTGATGTTACTTGCTTTAACTTTGGGTAGAAGGGACACTGTTCTACTAAGTGTACCTAATTGAAAACAAAGACAGGGCCAAGTGCTTTATTTATGATAGGCCTGGCCATAAAAGGAGGGATTGCTCTGAGGTGAAGTAGGCAAAGGTTTATTCTTTGGAAGGACCTTCATCCAGGCCGACGGCTAAGGAGAAAGGAAAAGGTATGCTTGGAGGTATGATTTTGATTTCTAGTATATCGGTTAGAGTTCTATTTAATACTAGTGCTATACTCTCTTTCATTTTGAGATTTGGTTGATAGGTTAGAACTAAGAATTCAGGTTCCAAAAAAGGAGCACGCTTGCATGTGCGGAAAGTTACTTTTTTTTGCAGATTTGACACGAAATATGTATGCAACTTTGGTGAATTGTACTATCTGATCGTGCATAAGTCTTGGAAGGTTTTTATTACATCAATTTCTTCTCATCCACTTATGGTGGATCAGGATCTTATATCTCATGCCAAAATAACTAGGAAACGCCTTGAACAATAGAAGGTTTCTCAATAAAAACAATCAAACAAAGATATTACCTATTTGATCACATCCTTGCACTTGGTTAAACCGATCGATGGGTATGCCACTCTCAGATTAAGGTGCATTAGCCTTGTGTTTGACTTGTATGGACACTTGTTTGTTTGTGACCTATATGTGTTTGACTTTGTAAGGTATGGGGTAATTTTGGGTACGGACTGGTTGGTGCATAATGATGCTATAATTTATTGTGTGGATAGAATTATTACCTTACAGAATCCAAGGGGAGGATAAAGAATTATGACAGCATTGGATGTAATAAAAAGGAAGTCGGACTTGTTGGTATATGCTATGGAAGATGATGATGAGATCTGTAATGTTCAGGTGGTTAGGGAATTCACATATATTTTTGAACCTTCGACGGGATTACCGGCAAGGAGGGAAATCAAACTCCGAATAGACTTGATATCAGGGGTGTTAGCATCAAAATTGACCACCAACACCCATTTATATGAAAGCACCGATATTCAATCCAGTCACAGAAATATGAAGAGAAATAAATGAAGAACAAAATTAAAGCAATTAGAAAGAAAGTAAATATAGACATAGATTCATAGTGGTTCGGCTAACTCCGGTCTACATCCACTCCAAAGATTTTCCTTTTATTAGTTTATACTGCTGATTACAGTTACAGATCCGTGAAATTGAAGAATAAAACTGACAGAGTATAGCCTAGGTAGAAGATGGGTAGAAAGAAGATCCCTTTTCTGACGCTATAACAGCTGTATTTATAGGGAAAGACGACCACTAACCTCTTTGAAACTTTTGGATAATGGACCTTCTTATCCATATGGGCCCACCATAGGGGTTGCTAGGCCCAAATCCCAATGAAGAGGGATCAGTACCGATCCCTTCATTGGTTGATTTTTAGGTAGCAATCTTTATGGTGGCTTCTATATGCTTAAATATGTTTAATCTCCAAGTTTCATGTCATTTGGATGAAAGGAACTCAAGTTATTGAATGTTGAATGCAAGAATAAACTTGATTTCTGACATATGTCGATCCCTCCTTGGTGGACTCACGTATGCCAATCCATCCATCTATACGTTATGCCGATCCTTTCGTTCATATGCTACACTGACCCATCTTTCGTAGGCTATGCCGACCCCTTATCCATCCATCCATACCGATCCATCTACTTTCATCTGCGCCGATCCCTTTCTTACTTCAACCATGTCAACTCCTTGTCTATCCATCCATACTGATCCCTTATTTGAGAACTGAAGTGTGTCGATCCCTTCCAGCCTATAGTGCCGATCCCTCCTTTTTCCACTGAAGTATACCGATCCGTACCATTCAACCAAAGCCTACCGATCCCTTTATGACATAGCCTACTGATCCATCTTATGCCGACCCCTCCTTCATAGACCGAAGTATGTCAATCCCTCATCTAACTAACCATGTCGATCCATATACCTTCACTCATGCCGACACCTTGAGCCTTGTCATGCCATGCCGATCCGTGGTGTTCCACCATGTCATGCCGATCCAAGCTATGCCGATCCATTGGCTTCCTCCAAGTCATGCTGATCCAAGCTATGTCGATCCCTGGTCTTCCACCTAGTCATGACGATCCCTAACTTATCTAAGCCAATATTCATATTTCAAGCATCATGCATCGTTTATCTACTAACTCCATCCAACTATGGCTTCGTATAACCATTTGTACTTTACCTTCGAGTCCTATAACCACCGCTCTGGACTCATCGGCCTTGATAATTGTGAAGTCTGTTGGGTTAAATTCGCCTGTGTACTGCCTTACCAAAAGGCGGGTTAACAGAGGGCACAACCTATTAGTAGAATGACTAGCAGAATGTCGTTTAAGAAGATGGAAGAACTGAAGAAGCAACTAGTGGAACTTGAGGATAAAAATTTCATTAGGCCGAGTAGCTCACCATGGGGAGCATCTGCGACGTTCAAAAAGAATTCGGATGGGTCTTTACAAATGTGTATATATTATTTAAAGCACAATGAGTTGATAGTGAAGAATCATTATTCGTTAACCCAGATAGACAACTTATTTGATCAGTTGAGTGGGACTAGAGTGCTTTTGCAACTAGATTTAGTGACATGGTTCCATCAACTAAGGGTAGCAAAGATCGTGTTCCATTGATCGCATTTCGAACAAGGTACGGTTCATATGAGTGGTTAGTGATGTCGTTTGAACTGACCAATGCCCTTGCGTTCTTTGTTGATCTTATGAACCGAATCTTTTACGATTAGTTGGATAGATTTGTGTTGGTCTCCATTGATGATATTTGGATATACTCTATCAATGAGAAGGACCATGAAGTTCATCTTAGATTGGTGTTGGGGACATTGAGACAACACAAGTTGAAGGCAAAATTCTTGAAATGCCATTTTTGGATATGAGAAGTTAAGTTTCTATGACATGTTGTTTCAGAGAATGGATTAGCAATGAATCCATCGAAGATAGAAACTATTAATGGTTGGAAGAGACTAGAGACGGTCACAGAGATGAGAAGTTTCTTGGGTTTGGCTGGCTATTACCATAAGTGTGAAGGGTCATTTTAGGATTTGAAGGAGTTGTTGATGAACCTCTTGTCTTGATCATTCCTAAAGGGAATTAGGCATTGGTAGTGTATAACAACGCATGTGGAATAAGTCTATAGGCATTATTGATGCAAAGAGGGCAAGTGATAGCTTATGCATCGAGGTAATTGAGGCCGTTAGAAATTAGATATCCGACTCATGACCTAGTTAGCTACGAAGGTATCTGTGCTTAAGATTTGGAGACATTATATTTTGGAGAGTGGTTTGAGTTGTATATGGCTCACAAATCTCTTAAATATCTATTCTCTCAAAAGTAGTTGAATATGAGGCAATAGAGATGGTTAGAGTTTCTAATAACATATGACTTCGGGATAGAATATACGATAAAATATATACCAAGAAAAGGAAACAATATTGCTAATGCTTTAAGTAAGTAGCATTAGAATGGAGTGTTAGCCGTAATTGAAGAATGAAAGATGTTAGAGATGTTAGCCTTTAGTGAAGTGCATTATAGGAAAAATACTGGATAAAGTAGGGACTCGGGAGTGTTACAAAGTTTGGAGGTAAGTCCAACACTTGTGAATAAAATTGCTACAAGGCAAAAGGAGGACACATCAATTGCTGAAAGGATTGGGTGACTAGAGATGAGGCAGATGTCAAAGATCTAAAAGGATTTGAGATAGACTCGAAGGAATGGCTTAAGAAGAAAGGAAGACTGTGTGTTCTAAATACAGGAGGTCTTTGGAAAGAAGTCTTCGAGGAAAGTCATCAGTCTAAGTTTACTATTTAACCCAAGGGCACGAAAATGTATCGTGACATAAAGAGAGTCTTCTTTGGGGATGGGATGAAAAGAGACATTGTAGAATGTGCGAAGAAGTGCTTCACCTGTCAACAAGCGAAGGCTACGTATCATAAGCTGAGTGGTTTACTTTGACCTTTTGAAGTACCAACTTAGAAGTGGGACTCGATATCCATAGATTTTATTAATGGGTTTCCTAGACTAAGAACAAGAAATGATAGTATTTGGGTGATAGTTGATAGATTGACTAAGAGTGTCCATTTTATTCCAGTGAAATCGACAAGGACGACATCTAGCTTAACGAAGCTATATATGAAGAATGTGGTGAAACAACATGGGATTTCAAGCAGTACCATGAGTGATATTGACATATTGTTCACCAGTGAGTTCAGTAGAAGTTTGCAGAGTGCATTGGGTATAGAGTTAAACCTGAGTATGGGTTACCATCCACAGACCGGTGGCCAAATCGAAAGGGTGAACCATGTACTCAAGAATTTGTTGAGAGTACGTGTTTTGGATTTTGGAGGATCTTGGTAAGATCATTTGTATATAGCAATGTTTTCCTACAATTCAGCACACAATCCAAACAACTATTTAAACATTAAGTCAAGGCCACAACACATGTTATAGAAGGTAATATGAGTGATGTTATATAATATAAAGTTGTCATTTTCTTTCAAAACAAAGAGGGTCCAAAGTTTATAACTTTAATTAGTTAATGTCACTTTAATTTTAGATTTACACACACATATACAATATATACATACAAGATAGTAACATAACTTACCCAAATCCAAGCCAAACACAAGCTCAATCGCAAATAAACCCAAGAACACCTTCTACCATAATTAAACTTCCAAAAATCCAACCTTTAGCACTAAAACAAGGCATCACCTACCCCTCTCTTCCATTGCTCACGGCCCTACCAAGCTTTCCCCTTTCCTCTTCACTTCTTCCACTTTTAAATTTATGTCCATGCTTCCTAAGTGTTCTAAGGTTTTGGTTAAAGTTTGGTGAAGTTTAGAAGAGATTTGAACTAATTAGAGAAAGATTAGTAAACAATAAAGTGGACTACTGCTAATCCATTTCCACCATTTTTATTCTTTTTGATTTTCTCAAGCTTTGGAAAATTGAAGTGTTAACCTATGTCTAGGCCTTCCTTTATCCCTTCTATTCCTGGCCAAAAGAGTCCCTCATGTTTCTTGCATGCTTTCCACTTTACACCTCTTAAATCACTTGAAAATATCTTCTCCCTTCCACACCTAACTAGTTAACTTTTAGAAGCTTCATTCTAATTATTTTCACATAATATTTTTATTTGCTAATTACCTTAATAATGATTAATTACAGAAGCACAAAAAGTTCGAACAACTTTCATTGAGAAAAAAGTTGTTTATCGATAAAACGATTTTCCATCATTTTATCGGTATTTCAACGAAATATATATTTTTGCTACCACTTTTCAAAAACAAGTTTACCATTATTAGTCATCACTTAGAAGTTGGTTAATAAGATTATTAAATCAATTTAATCTCATTTAAAAAAAGATTCAAATATTTAAATAATTCAGATATTTCAATAGTAAGTGTCCAAAATTCTGGATTGTTACAACTGTGGGACCTTCCTATCTTAATGTTCTAAATATAACAATACATCTATTATTACATGTATAATGAAGGTCTATTACTAACATTCAAATGCCTTTTGATTGGGTGGCCTTGTATGGAAATGTTATGGAACTCTTCTACTACTCCATAGCATACTTTAAGTCTTGACATTATTTTGTATCAAGTGTAAATCAGTTGTCTCTCATTATAATTACATTCATAGACTTGATGAATAATATTGCCTTTTTCCTTAATAATTCATTGTGTTACGATTGGTGATGCATGATTTCCCTAACATAATCTAGGTTCCAAACCAAAATTAGTTTGGAACATACAGAAGTCTAGGTAGCAAATTACATGTTGACTTCTCATCTCTACTTCCTAACTCACTTGCCTACTCCTCTATTTAGGTGCAAAGCAATAACCTTGCTCCTTGACCTATAGTTAAGATTTTGGTGATTGATCCCCGAGGGACATGGTGTTACATGATATATCTCATACTTGGGTATAGTATCTAATACTCAAACCTTACCACCTGGCCCATGTTTCCAAGTGAACCAAATTCCTTAGTGACCCAAGTGGATGGTGTCCTGATTCCATGCTTGGCTTAGGCTACCAAGTGGAATAATGTCCATGTGCATTTGCTTCCACCTCCTTTTACATTTATTTCATAGCAACAACACTTTCTCATCATCATCACCTAGGGCAACACTATATTATCCAATGCAAGCATTCAACCTCCCTTCCTCAATCGACACCTACACCTCCACCAACTCTTCCTTCATTTCATTAGATGACACTACTCTTCTCATTTTCTGCTTCTTAATTCTAGCATCACATTCACATCTTCATAATTAAATTTTAACACAAACAATTTGAATTCCATAAGAATGTGAATAATCTAAATTAGCATAATTACATGCATAATCAAATCCATCAGAAGATAAGGGGATTTATTGTGAGTTTCTCATGCTCAAACTCATTAAAGTGCCTCTAGCTCAGTATAACCATCTCCACCTTTACTATACAACCATGATCAAACTCCACCATCCACACATCCTTAAAAATCCACCTTTAAAGCCTATCTCCTTATATGTTATAGAGAATTATGTGCTTGATACTTTTATATTATGAAGATCCAAATTTTGTAATGAATTTATTAGAAAAACTTAGGGTTGTTGGGTTGACAAGGAGACTTTCTCTTTAGGAATGAATAAGTAATATAAAAAATGAGAAATTTTTATTTCATATTATGGGCCATTTTGAAAAGGGTGAACTAGGAAGAAGGACAAACTATGGAAAAAAAAATAGGCTGAAGGACATCAATTTTTATTTTTGGATTGAAGGACAGATGCTAGTTATAACTAGCATTATTTTATAGTATACAAGAATGCTAGTTATAACTAGCATTGTCCTTCCGTCAAAAAAAGTTTGTTGTCCATTAATCTTAGTTTTTCCAGTGTTTGTCCTTGTGCCTATTTTCCTTATTTAAAATAGTATTTGTAAATTCGTACTTACTAATATTCCTTGATTTCTCTATATTGTAAAGTTACATTTAAGGAATGTTAGCTTTAATTCCTAAAACCTACTATGCTAGTTTCACTTACAAGCACAATAATATAAAATAAATTAAGTATATTATCCTTGATCAATAAATGTGATGCTATAAGTTGTCTCATGACATTACATTTAAAGACTCATCAACCATTAACAACCTAATTGATCATCATTAAATAATTTAGTAAAACAATACTCTAATAACCTAATATTATATCTCTAAAATATTATAAGAATGATTCACTATTAGTTAAGGTCATTACACTTTGTAAGAGAATTAAAGTTGAATTTAATAGAAAATTGCTTTTAAAAGAGAAATTAAAATAATTGTTAGTAGATATGTTTTAAACTTTTAAACAGACTCAAATTATAGGATCGTGGTGCAATAATAAAATTATAACTGTCAAACTTAAGACTATTACAATTTAATCATCAACCACTCAATCATAATCAACTGTACGCACGGTTACCAACCATTATTGTAAAGCTTATGACAATAATAAATTTTTAGAATCATGGTAAATAATACCAAGCCTGCATGGTTTTTTTATGATACTTCAAAATGAGCTATGTAATTTTAGTAATTTAAATTGGATGGATAACTTATACATCACTGACAAATATCTTCATAAGTAAATAAAATGTTAATTCATGGTTTATTTTACAAACAATTAATTTTGTGTAAAAAATTATCGATCAACAATAATTTAAATAACCGATATCAAATGTGTGAAAATTATAAATTTTAAAATATGATAGTTAATCATCATAAATGATTTTGGTAATGGTAATAAAATTTTATATAGTTAACAATGGTTTTGGTTACAGTTTGAGGTAATAAAATTTGTTAGAATCGTAATACCCCTGATCAAACTTGCGAAATTGAAGAAATAATTTTCCAGGAAAACCCATGTAAACATGACTTCTTTCTTATGTTAACATGAGCGGAGAAAGTTAGAAACCTTAATTTTAGGTACTTAATGAAAAGAACACTATTTTTGTTTTTTAATGGTAACAACTTGTGACAATGCTACTAATGTATTTAGCAAGATTATAGGATTGTTAGCATTGATATGAAGAGCGACACACAAATAAATAAGGCAAAAGAAATAGAGTGCATAAGGATATAATGGCATGAATGAGATTCTAGAACATTATAACACATTAACGAATCTACTAGACCATGTATATGTTGAAGGTATTCTCAAAGATTGATTGTATAGTTGAAAAAAAAGTTAGTTTTATATTAAGCGTTATCAAGTCTTTTAGAGTCTAGATTTGTTAAAACCACAGAAATGATATCAAAATCACTTTAAACTTCATGTCATCTGAAATATGTTATATTATTTTTCAAAATTTTTTTGGACTTTTCAAACAGAAAAAGGGTCTAAAACGGGCAAGAAATAGGCTAAACCGGGTAGAAAACTACCAAAAATCATTTAATCAGTTACCTAGTTAACTCATAACTAGTCAACCGATTAAAAGTAAATGGTTGACTTTTTAACATATTAGCAGCATGTCTCTTTTCTATTTTGATCATCGTATCTTCCTGAGGTTCTTCTATTCCATCTGATCATTGCTTCTCTCTATTTCTGACCATTTTCAAGCATTGTAACGCTTTAATTATATCCCTATAAACATTATATAAACAACCATACTCTTCCAGAATAGTATGCACAAATTCTAATTTTTTTTCTAATTTGTACTTTCTTACTCAACTGCCATGTATGTCATTTTGATATCTGATCCTTTAGTTCAATATCAACTATCTAATCAAATGCTTTGACCGATGTTCATTCAATTCCATAACCTAAATTTTAGAAAAATAAATACCTTAATCCTCTATACTTCCACTTAGAATCATTTATAATGGTTGTTGGATTTTTGTACTATAACGTCAATATATCACTGTATCCAAACACAATGAAGTGGATTTTGTACTACTATTTAGTGGTTGAAGTTTGAGTAATAGGCAGAGTTAAATTCCTATTGCACCGTCCTTAGGCGGTCTTGTTATTTGGTTATTTTGGATTCTACAGGAATTTATTCTTCCAAGTGAAGTGAGAGTTTTTTAAAGGATATTCTAGAGGGAGTTCCCGGACTGAATGAAGGATGGAGAATCTGAACCAAAATAAATCTTTTGTGTTATCTACTTTGCTATTTCTACTGCGTTTATTTTTATATTTTATGATTATATACATTCGGCCATATTTGATCTTGCAACCTGACTTTATAGTGGTATCATAAACATTTTTTTATGAAGTCAGATAAAAAGCCTAGCCCAATACAAGAAACGGGTAAAAAATAATGACCCGAAGCCTCAAACAACCATCACAACCCTAACCCTAGTTACAAGTTGCCGACAAATGCCTCCATTCAACAAAGCATCACAGAAAAATAGAAAAACATCAAAAATGGCTACCAGCAATCGAATCAATACTCTGCCAATTCGCCTTCGATCTTCGTCCCGCTAATTTCTCCCCGTTCCCAGTATGAAAGAGCTTTGTTAAAGCTATCTCTCATACCCCTTCCGCTCTCATCCCTATTAGCCGCTTTACAGTTGTTGTTAGATCTAGCGTCATCGCAACCTAGATCTAACTGTGTCTTCTTCGAGATGCAATTACTACTCAGATTAGCTCCGGCGCTCGAGAAATTGGTATCTGTAGCATGATGAGGGTTGTTCCCGGCCTTATAAGAATCAGATCTGACATAAATGTTAGATCTAGTGTCATCGCGACCTAGATCTAACATTGTCTCATGCGAATTGCTGTTCCAACCCAGATTGGCTCTGCTACTAGAATGGAGGCAGTTTTTCTGAGCCTCTTGGGAGTAGATCTTATCAGTATCATCAACTATCTCTTGTTGGTTGACCAAACAAGACTTACGAACGTGATTGTCATTTTGGAAGCTTTTCGGATGCAACAGATAAGCTTCTAAATATTTACTACCAGCTTCAGATTTCCAGTCATCAGCAAGGGAAGCAAATTCGGTTTGATTTTTCAATATCTTTTTAGATTTCTGCAGAATTATTTTTCTGTCCGTATTGATTATTAGCCAAACTTGCTCTTTACTTCTGCTGCCATTATTGTGCACACGCAAGTTTCTTTCTTTCCATAAGTTGAACACTGCAGTAGTCAATAGAATGTGAGCAAAATCAGTTTCCTTAGATTTAGCTCTGAATTTATTGTTGATCATTTTGATAATATTTGTCAGATCCATTTGCTTTATGTCGG
Source organism: Allium fistulosum (assembly GCA_030737815.1). NCBI lineage: Eukaryota > Viridiplantae > Streptophyta > Magnoliopsida > Asparagales > Amaryllidaceae > Allium > Allium fistulosum. The sequence goes on along the minus strand of CM060908.1, from coordinate 297,722,243 downwards.
CAACACCCAAAATGGCTTTTATTTGATTCCAGATAAAGTAGGAATAACTGCATTCAAAAAATAGGTGATTAGCATTTTCTACACATAAATTGCATAAGGAACAGAGTGAATTTGTATTGTTTCCCCATTTATTAAGTCTATCCCAAGTTGGCAATATGTTCCTAATTGCAAAATATGTACAAAATGCCATCTTAGGACTGTTCACTCTATTCCAAATGCAATTATACCATTCTTCAGTTGGAAATTTGTTTCTTATAAAATTCCAAGTTGTTTTAAAAGAAAACTTCCCTCTGTTGCTTACTTTCCATTCCCAATAGTCTTCCTCTGCATGCATATCAAATTGAATATTGCAAATTTCATCTTTATGTGGGTTAGTAATTGGGTGTAATTGTGGTTGCCACTGATTATTTACAATAATATCAGAAACTTTATCATTAGAACCACCACATATAACTGAACTATTCCACCCAACCTTGTTTATAAAAGCTTCATTATTAAACCATGGATCAAACCATAAACTGGTTTCTTCACCACATTTAATCTTTCTTTCAAGTAAGGATTTACCAATATCCCTACAATTTAAAATTTGTTTCCTAGTATTCGAATGGTTACTGTTATAAACATAAGTCCAAATTTTTTTCTGTTTCAAATACTTGGATCTCATCCATCTAGCCCACAAAGAATCTGAACTAAGAAATCTCCAAAATAATTTTAAGTGGCAAGTAGAACTCAAATCTTTAATACTTCTAATGCCAAGACCCCCTTCATTTTTAGATTTGCACACATTATCCCAACTAATTTTGTGATGCTTACCTCTCCATAAAAAGTCAGCGCATTTGCTTTCCAATTTTTTAATGGATGCAGCTGGAATATGAAAATTTTGAAGCCAATATAATATAATAGCATAAATCACAGTCTTAATAAGCTCTAGTCTTCCAGCAATAGAAAGTAATTTACAGGACCAAGTCTCCATTCTATCTTGGATTTTTCAAATAAAATAGAACAATCTGAATCCTTAATCTGATTTGTAGAAAGAGGCAGGCCTAAGTATTTGATTGGGAGATAACCCTCTTCTATTTGTAAAATATTTAGAAATTCTTTTTTGTACTTGCATGATTTACTAAAGTAAGCTTTGCACTTATTAATGTTAAGTTGAAGACCAGCATAAATTTTTAGTCTATCAAAAACAGTTTTTAAAGAGTCTGCATTATCTTTATTAGCTTTAATAAACACCATGAGATCATCTGCATAAATCAGATGATTTATGCAGGGCTGAATTCTGTTAATAGGGTGAATATTACCTTGAATATTTTCTATTTCCATAAGAATAGAAAAATATTCCATAACAATAGCAAAAAGGTAAGGTGATAATGGATCACCCTGCCGTAGACCCCTGTTACTCTTAATAAACCCTTCAGCCCTTCCTTGGATAAGGATAGAAAAGGTAGGAGTGTTAATACATTCAAACACCAAATCACAAAACTTAGTAGGAAAACCCATGCAATTCATAATATGATGAATAAAGTATCTATTTACCTTATCATATGCTCTTTGTAAGTCAATCTTAATACATACTTTTTCACCCTGTTTTGTGTTAAATTTTCTGACCATCTCATGAGCTAAAAGAGAGTTTTCATAAATAAGTCTACCAGGAACAAATGCACTCTGATTTTCAGAGATAAGAAAAGGCAGAAAAACTTTTATTCTATTACTAAGAACATTAGCAATAATTTTTTAAATAGGTCTATAACTACCAATATCAGTGGGATTTTTATTTTTTGGGATAAGGGTAATGAAAGTGTGATTAAGACTTTTTAGAATTTTTCCATTATCCATAAATTCCTTAACCACATCAATTACCTGTTGTTTAATATTATCCCAGTTATTTTTATAAAATTTAGCATTGAACCCATCAGGGCCGGGACTTTTATTATCCCCAGCATTAAACACAATAGCTTTAATCTCTTCTAACCTAACAGGGGAAAGTAGGATCTCAGAAGCATTCTGATTTAAAATATTTTTACAGGTTATATGGGGAAATTCCTTTACATTAGTTTCAGTATAATAAAGTTCCTTATAAAAATTGATTGCTTCTGAAGTTACTTTATCATAAGCATTAGATAGATTACCCTCTCCATCAATGACACAACTTATAGTATTAACATGTTTTCTACTACTCATTTTAGCATAAAAGAATTTGGTACAGTCATCCCCTAGAGTAAGCCAATCAACCTTAGCATTTTGTCTAGCATTGACAGATTCTTTATGCAATTCATTAGACAGTTCATTTTGATTATGAATTTTTTTTACTGTACTAATATCATCAGGCTTATTATCAGAATTCAGTTGTAACAGTTTACCTTCTTTTCTCAAATCAATAATCTTATTTTTATTCAAATTGTTATTTTTGTTCCAATTTTTAAGATTATTTTTAGTGTATTTCAAAAACATATAAAACTGATATTGCTTAGTTCCATCACAAGAAAAATTAAGACTGCTTTCCATTAAAGATTTATATTCTTCTTCAAAAACCCAACTATTTTTGAATCTAAAAGGAGGAACTTTATTATTGAAATCACCATTGACAAAAAGCTTAACCAATAAAGGAGTGTGGTCACTTAGATTTTGTTCCAGAGTAGAACAAATACAGTTAGGAAATTTTTCCAAAAAATCCTTGTTGTACAGAATCCTATCTAACTTGCAATGAATATTTTTAGCAGTACCAGATTTCTAGGTAAATTTGTTCCCACTGATAATAGGTTCAATAAGACCAGTTTCTAAAAGAAATTTATTAGACCTATCCAATTTATTTTGAGGGATTTTAATTCCTCCAAATTTTTCATTAACATGAAAAACAGTATTAAAATCCCCTAACACAATCCAAGGGAAATCATAAGTGAAATTTAGGGATTTAAGTTTTTGCCATAAAGCATTTCTTTCATTCTCAAAATTACTGCCATAAACATTAGTAACTTGTAAGGAAAAACCACCTATGTTTTTAAAATTGCAGTCAATAAATTGACTATCTTTATTAATACTTAAATTAGTCCAGATATTAGAATCCCACATAACTATGATTATGCCTTTGCAACCACAATCATTGTTATGAATAGCTTTCCAATTACTGGATATCTTAAGGCAAAAAATTTCAAAATTCTCATCATTCATTTTATTCTCAATTAAAGCAATAATGGAAGGTTTGTAAATTTTAATCATATAAAGGATATCAGATTGTTTTACTGGGGAGTTCATTCCCCTGACATTCCAAGCAAAAATAGTCATATATGATAAAAAAATAAAAGATTTTAAATTGTACCTGACACTATAGTGCCTTTTCCTCTCCTTTTAGTATCAACACCCTTTGCTTTCAATCTGGTAGACATTTGGTCCCACTCTGGATTGATCGAAATATATTTTTGCTTGAAAGCTTTTTTCTCTTTGCTGCTCTTTAGCTTACTTGATGCTTTTGTTTTAGAAATATGAAGATCAAATAAGTCGAACTCCTCTACTTTATCCACTTTCTCAGTTTTATCTTCCTCCATTTGTGCAGATTCAGGAATCTTAATTAAGGAAATATCAAACAAAGCTGTGCGAGGCATGTCTGACTCATTACAGTCAGTCATTGCAGCCTTCTCTAGTGGAGGAGATAAAGCTGTGTGAGACATGACTGACTCAATATAGTCAGTCATTGTAGCCTGCTCTGGAGAAGGAGAGAGAGATGTGCGAGGCATGTCTGACTCATTACAGTCATTCATTGCAGCCTGCTCTGGGGGAGGATCATCCTTGTTCATATTCCTATCCTGATGAAAATTGTTCACTTTTTTTGTAGTATAAAGATCTGTAACTAAACATGACTCTGAAATAGGGGGGTTTTCAGAGTTAAAGAACTTATTATTTTTACCCTCCTCTCTATTAGTCAGAATCAGAACATTTGATTTATCTTTACTTCCTTTCTGCTGATGAACTTCCATAGCCGTGATCTGATCACTCTGATCAGTGAGCTCTTTTATATAGTTTTCTTGATTGGAGATGACATCTTCTTGAAAGATTCGATCATTGTCTTTTTGGATTCTTGATTGGTTTTTTGTATTTTTACTTATACTCATTTCTTGAATGATTTCAACTCTATTTTCTTGAGAAATAACTCTGTCTTTATCACTATTTTTGGGGATCCACATCTGTTTCGGGTTGCATTGCTCTCTACTGTGACCAAAACATTTACAGATGCTACACTTTGGTGGAACCCATTCATATTCAACTTTTTGTGTTATAACTTCACCATTATAAAGATTGAGACTGATTTCATCTGGAAGTTCATCAGTCTCAGAAACTTCCACAAGAAGCCGAGCGTAATTCAATCTCGTCTTCATGGTTGTTGCTGCGTCCATTTTTATGGGTTTTCCGATAATACTTGCCATAATACTGAATGCCTCTCTATCCCATAACTTGAGGTTTACACTGGGTAATCTAACCCATATCGGCATAGTTGACAGAAGATCTCTATCCATCTTCAATGATTCAGTCCATTGTCTCATTATGATGAGTTTGCTGTTGTAGAAATAAGAGCCATTCTGGATAACCAAATTGCAGTCTTGAGAATCATTAAATTTAATTAGAAAAAACCCATTTTCTCTTGAATAGATTTCGAATTCTCCTTTCGGTTTCCAAACCCTTTTAATATATTCTTTGAAGAACAAGAAATATGGTTTGCTACTAACCACATAAACCAAAATGGAGTTATTCCAACACTCCATTGCTCTTTTACATACTGCCTCCTTTACCACACCATATTTCTTGTTGCTGATTTGAATAGGAGAAATGGTTTCAAGACTGCATTCTTCATCCCTTGGTTCTTTAGATTGCTCGGAGATGATATCAGCCCAGGATTTTTTCCCCAGTTCTTTATTCAGAGAGAACTTTGTCATGTTCTTGACTTGTATCGGATTTGTCTTATCTCGAGAGGAATTGGTCATTTGGCCCTCCTTTTTCCTTTGATCTTCATTAGTCTGAGACCGGATCTGATCATTTCTAGGCTGATATCTTCTTTGTGATCTTGGCTGAACCAATTGGAAGCCCTCGTTATCCGTGATGACATTATTCGGCTTTCTGAAATGGGATTCAGGTGGCCTATCTTGAGGAGAAGGACGAGAGAGGGATTAGAATGGGATTTGAGAGGAAAATTGTTTTCTCCCATGGTAGAAGAAAACCCTAGATTTCAATTTTTTTTTAGTTTGTATAGCTAATTCATAAACATAAACATAACACTTGTACTTTCGCCTAGAAAATTTTGAAACGATAATCAAAGTTCATGAGAGGATCTAAACTTATTCCCTAAAGGCTCTGGGTGAAAAAACAGTAAAAATATATTTAGGTTTTAAGAGTTATGTCCAAAAGATATTGTTGTGTTAACATAAGTTGAATTTTAAAATTTGCTAGAAAAAGTACCTTAAAGAACAATTGAAGCACAAAATGCTATGCTGACATGAGAAATAGTTGTGTTAACACAATAAATTTTATGAAATGATTTCTAAGTTCTGAAAATTTTGAAAATTCCATTTTATAAAAGGCATTTGAAGTATGACAACTCATAGTATGAGAGTCATTTATGATTGTTGGTTTTATACAATTACTAGATAAATGGAAAAAATAAAATGCACTTAAAGTAGATTTAATACCAACCAGGGCTACTTTATATCTTTTTAGTACACTTTAATTGTTCTTTTGACTTGTAAGCATAATAGAATGAAATTGTTTACTACTTCAAATATTTATGTTCTATAAGTTATAGCTCATGATATAGCAACAGTTGTTATCACCATACATCAAATAAGGTTCAAACAGCCAATACCACCAACTCCCATCCCTTCCATCAATTTATAATAAATCATTTGACTAAAAAAATTTGAGCAACTCATGCATAAAAAAACCATTACTCATGTTGTAGTTTTCAAAAAAAATCATTCAATTATTAATGTACATGTCATCTATCCAAATTATAGGAACTAGTATTAAGACATTCTAGGTGTGCTCGTGGCAAACATTTACCCTATTATCATATCAGACGTGTCTAACACGGTAATAGTGGGAATTGGCCTATTGGACTTGCATTGGAAAACAAGTCTGTTGGCGCCAGATGCATTGGACACGTTCAGTTCCAACAAATCATTTTTCATACGATCATTTCCTCCCTTCCCTCCCCCCAAATTCAACCCTTCATTCTCCTTCTCTTCCACACCAAAATCAACACCTCTTTCCTTTTCTATTACTTAAATTACCATATTAATCAAAATGTAACAAAGATTGTACAAAAGCCCGAAATTTGGTTTGCAACAACTACACAGTTCCTTCGATGCACAGCTGACACATATGGCACTAATACGAAAGTTTATAAAAAAAATAGTAGTTGCACTTGACGACGCCTTAAAGGAATGTCTCAGAGAACCAAAGAAGATATAATCAAATCTGACACAAGTACGATGCATAGAAAGAAATGGTCAACTTGGCAAAGTCTGTGCACTAAAACGGGGCTGGGTGGGATCCTGTTAAGGAAATCATATCTAGTACAAAGGAATGCCGAAGTTACAGTGTGGAGGTATACCATTTTTTAAGTTTTATGTAACATATTTATAAGATATTTGCTATTTTAATTTTATGAGTTTGGTATTGCTATTATGAAGTATAGGAGAGGCTAAATAGAAAATGTGAAAATGTTGTAGATTATACTTTAAGGTACAAATTCAACTGGAGCTGCTGCATTCATGCTTGTTTTTGCACATGAAGATGAACCACAATGAACCCCTCGACATTCCCAATCATTCCAATTGCTTCGATCATCGTGGTAATTTAATTCAATGTACGTGAATCTCAAAGATGTTCAAGTAGAACCAATGCAGTTTTTCCTAGTATGGGACAACCATTTATGACTCCTTTATATATCATTCCGACATCAACATTTGACAATGGCTTTGCCTCTGGATTCAAAGATCATGGTAGGGCAAGTAAAATATCTCATGATAACAAAACGATGCTAAGATGTAAGGTAATTACTCTTATTGATCAGATTTATGAATGGAAGATGAAGAAATCTCTTTCTAAAATGGCAAACCCTAACACTAAATATAAGTCCAAATAGTGTAGAATCTATCAGTTCGTCTTTATCATATATCCCTATAGCTAGTCGGGTGAAGTCGATTGGTCAGATTAATGTTGGCAAAGCAATACTAATTCTGATAGACAAAGAGTAAATGTTTTATGCTTTGAAAGATAACAACGCAAGGAGCTGGTTATCTATTGAAAAATTACAAATGAAGCAAAACATTCAATACCAGCAATACTTGATCAAGAAGTCTAATCCTAATCTATAGGATTTATTTATTTTAGTTTCACTATATATTTTAGCATTTACTTTTTATTTGCATTGATAATGTAGTTGTTTTTTTTAAATTGCAGTGAATCAATTTTATTTTATTTACTACTTTTTATGTATTAGTTTATAATTTAATATTAATTATTAACAATTATTCGATAATATTTTGTAAAACCCCATATTTTTGGTAGCATTATTTAGGATATTTAAGTAGTTAAATTAAGTAAAATAATGTGTTGGTTAGGGGATTGAGATTTGATTTTATTTAAGGAGTAGCTGTGCCATTTAACAATGAATTAATAAAAGAATTATAAATGAAATAGAGAAGGGGTAAAATAGGAAAGAGGCCATTCCTATATCCCTTAAACTTGGCCGTGCATTCTCCTATACACGTTCACTTTTCATTTACAAAATTTTAAAACAAGAGGCCAGCCACCATTAACAGGAGAAAGCGGAAAAAGATAGAGAAAAGTCGGGAAGAAGCTGAAGCAAATAAAATTCATTTGCATCTCAATCTCTATAATCTCTAAGCTAAGGTGAATAATATTTACATCTCATACTTCTTTTGTTTTCGGTTTTAAGATGAAATCCGAAATGTTTTGCATAGATTTGCCATGTTTTTGAATAATGGAATGATTATATATACATGTTGATGATTTAATTATGTTCATATTGATTTTATGATATGTTTTAATGTGGAAACCCTATTAAATGACATCAAATGCCATGTGAATTTTTATATAGACCAAAAATATTATTTTGGGGTTGGGTTTTAATTTTCTGAATTTTCTGAATTTTTGTGGATTTTATATGAATTTTCTAGTAAAGAAAATGTTATTTTGGATTATAAATTATTTACGGTTAAATAATAAAAGGTTTAGGTCTGAAATTTTTATATGTTGGAAAATATATTAAAAAAGATTTTCTAGAACTTTTGCAGAATTTTCTTAAGTGTTTTAATGGGTATATAAAATTATTTAAGTTATGGAACTTAAATGTTTTATATATTTTAAAAAGAGAAGGGGCTTTTTACAAATAATCCAAATAGTCAATTCTAAAAATTGCAGCACTTTTTAGTGGTAAAGAAAAGAGGCAACCAATCAAAATTTGACACGTAAACCAGGTTAGGTGAAAAGAACTATTTGCTACATGTTTTTCACTATTTCGATGCTTTTAGCAATAAATTCTGTCTCCTTAGCTTCGCTTCTGACACATTCAAAACCAATGCACATGGTATCAACGAACTGGTACGTAGTGAATTGGATGCAGGCGGAAGGTATGGAGTCGAAACCGGGGGTTCTGAAGGGGTTGAGGCATAACTTTGCTTTTAAATTAAAAATGAGCCTGCTTGCTTTCGACTAAATGGCTTTTGACTCAGTAGCTTTAGACTGGGTTTAATGGATTTAAAGGAATAGTTCGATTGGGTTGTGCTTTTGTTTTAAATGATTGCTTTCAATTAAGAAGCTTTCGACTTTGTTGGCTTTCGACTAGATTAAAGGGATTTTGGGCTGCGCCTTTGTTTTAAATAACTGCTTTCAACTAAGTCAGAACCTTTTGCTGATGCCATTTTACCTTTCGACCCAGATGGTTTTGAAGGGGTACTTTGTTTTCTAAAATTTGGCCACTTCTCCAATGCTTTCAAAGGGATGGCTTTGACACCATCACTTCTTTACTTAGGAAATGGTTTCAAAATAGATGCCTTTGACTTTAATGGGTTTCTGATCCTTTTGCTCTACTTGAAGGCATAATCCAAATGGTTTCGACCGAGACGATTTTCAAAGGTTTCGAAGGGGTAAATATTTGAATGGTTTCAAAAGGTTTCCACATGTTTTAAATTGAACCCAAAGGCTTTCGAAAGGTTTAGTATTTTAATGCTTTCGAAAGGGTTTTAGTGAATGGTTTCGAAGGGGTAGTTCCCTAAGGTTTCAAATAGATTGAAAGGGAAGGTTTTAAAGGAAGAATGTCTAGGATTTTAAAGCTTTCAAGGGGAAGGATTTTTATGCTTTCGAAAGGAAGGATTTGAATGGTTTCGAAAGGAAAGATTTGACCTTTCGGCCTAGGTTAAGTAAAGGGTTTTACTTGGTTTCAAAAGGGCTACTTTCAAGGGTTTCGGAAGGGTTGTTTAAAGGTTTTAAACAAAAGTTACGAATGTATTAAATAAGCAATATAGCCTAAGTATTTTCAAGTTACAAAGGGATTTAACTTGTTTTGGAAGGATAGCTAATCCTCATTAAAATTCATCAACGTTATTTTGAGTAAAGCTAAGAATATATTTTCCTTGTATAAGTATGATTTAAAATGTTAAATCATTTTGAAAAGGTTTTCAAGGAAAAAGATGAAGGGTATTTAACCCTAAGAAAATGATTCGGACAGATAGTCCATTTTGATTCGGACAGTTAGTCCAATTTGTGGATAGTTAGTCCAATTTGCAAGCGGTCAGCCCAGTTTTCGAACACATAGTCCATTTACTACTTATGGACAGATAGTCCATTAGTTATCTGTTTATAGCTTAACGGACTTAGCTATTATTATCATTATTATACTAGTTTGATTAACCAGTTTGGTTGTAGGAAAGGATTTGCAGAATATATGTTTTAAAGAGGATATTAGTGAGGGGAAACCCGTTCTGCTAAGCGGCATGGTCTCACTTAATATCAGTAAACCAAGATGTTTTTTTTTGAGAGAGACGGGTGTGTAGCGTGATACTACACAGCCGGTTAAGTAGTTATATTAAATATTTATAAGAGATCGATCGACAAGCCCGATCGATGGCCAAAATAGAGTCATAGAGTAATATCCAAATAAAGTATTAGAGTAACATAGTCAAGAGATCATAGAATATTACAAATAACAGTTAACTAAGAGCCATCGGTAGGAGAAGTCTACCTGCGTGGTGTTGCGCTAGTGCTACCCTAGGATTCTGCTGGCTGTGAGCTGCGGGACCGGAGGCTCGGTCGAAAAGGCGCGGAGGAGCTCAGACTTGTTAGAGAGGAGAAAAAGTGAGTGATACTTCTACAGGTCCCGCTAAAGTGGCGTAAAGGTTTCCCAAACACATGTGCATTTCGCTCTTTCCAAATGCACCAACTGAAGATTGATAGGTAAGTGTCCAACAGCACGTTCTACTGGTTATACTACCAATAGTCGAAGAAGGGGGTCGAGATGGGGATATACCCCAATAGGTAAGCGCTGGTTGCAGCCCAAATTGAGTAGGTGAAGTCACAATCGAAGAAAAGGTGGGAGATAGATTCATCATGAGTGGAACAAAAGACACAGCGTGGGTCGCAAGGGATGTTGAGGCGGTTGAGTCTGTCTTTGGTATTTATTCTTCCAGAAATTAGGCACCATTGAAAAAAAGCTATGCGAGGTGGAAGATTGCAATGCCAAATCCTGGGAAAGGAGAAAAGGCGGCCGGGGTTATTTAGGTATTGGTAGCAGGATGAAACTGTGAATCCCTTTGAAGGTGCAAGGGCCCAGAGGAATTGATCTTGACTGTTGGAGGGGTGGAGCGATATGAGTATATTTGTTGCAGTGAGGAGTTCGGGAACCAGATCAACACCGAAAATGGTGGGTGGGCAAAGGTACTCAGGGCCAAGGGCGAAATATTCTTCGACAGTTGCGTTGGTGAGGGTGACGTGTGAGAAGAGGTTGGGCAGGAGCTTAGATAAGGGCAGTTGGCCATACCATGTGTCATGCCAGAAGAGGCAGTTGTTACCACTTTCAATTTTCACCTGGAAAAGTGATTTTACCCTAGGAAGAGTTTGGAGGACTCCAGACCAGAAGGGGGATGGCCGGAATCGGGTGGGGGGGTGGAGCGCCAGGTGGGGGTTTGAATGATAGTGTAGGCAAAGGATCCAGGTTTTCCAGATGAAGTTTCCAGGTGTGAGCAATCGCCAAAGCCATTTGGACAGCAACGCTTGATTGAAGGTGCGGAGGTCCGTAATTCCTAAACCCCCGTGGTTACGGTGTAGGCAGACCGTCCTCCAATTGACCAGTCTTTTTGCGTTGCCTCCATTCCAAAGGAACGAACGCTTGATCAAGTCAATTTTCGTGATGACCCAGGATGGAAGGGTGAGGAAGGACATCCGGTATGAGAGGATGGTTGATAGGACCGATTTGACTAGGACGAGACGACCTGTAGAGGATAACGAGTGTGCCTTCCAAGTTGAGAGTCGGGATTCAATTTTGGAGATGAGGGGGAGCCAATCTGCCCGGTGATGTTTGGTGGGGCGGATGGGAATACCTAAGTAAGAAATGGGGAAATGGGCTATGCTACAGTTGAGCAAAGATGATATGTGAGGGCCGAGATGGACAGAGTTGCCAAGCATGATGATGGAGCTTTTATTAAAGTTGATGGAGAGGCCAGAAATTGCTTCGAAGACATACAGCGCAACCTTGAGACTATGGATATGGTTGGTTTCGGTGGAAAGTAAACCAAGATGTAACAGTATTATTCACACCAAGCTTTATGTCTGACTCGAAGTTTTTGTTTTCCCCTTAAACTCTCAGGTGCTCAAAATTGATTGAATAGGCTGAGGGTTGAGGTTTTCAAGTTTTAGTCATTTTGGCGAATAAAGCTTCCGGAGACGAGCAGGTGGTTGACGGATAGCTAATCAGGAGTTATAATTTATTTTGCTTTGATTCCACTGTGTATAGGAAGTTAGATATGACAATATTGACTCTGATCAACCAAGGGGCCATCGCCATATGTCGCTCTTGGCGTATTGTTGTAATTATAATTGACCTTTACTTGGGAAACGATTATGGGATTTTGAACTTGGATATGAATTTGTTTTGAAATGTAATCAGTAAAATGTTGTTTTCTAAAATATGTGATTTTGTTTATATTCAAATGCTTCTAATATTATGGATACCATTAGCGTTAACATATTTTGTCACCAGTAGTTAATACCATGGATGACTGCAGCATCTATGGTGCTTAGCTTTTGGCCTCTAGATACGGGATGTTACATATTTCAAATAAATAAAAACCAACCATAGAAATAAATACAAATAGTCACACTCCTTTCTCATACCCCTTTCATAACACAAAAATGCATTCCCCATTCGCCGAATTTCCTATTTTGGAATACCCCTATCACTTAACATAAAAACACACTTTTTATCATAAATTGTATACCATGTATGTTCTATCGATTCTAGCAATTTATAAAGTGATAAAAGAGGTAGTCTAGTAATTTAATACATGAATAAAGTAAAGTTCATTAAGTGGTAAAAAAATGCAAACCATGAAGCATTCCTACAAAATCGACTAAAAAACAAAGTGAATTCAAACATTTACCTATTATATGAGAATGGGACTGATGAAACATTCACAATATGTATTATTTTGACGATAATTAATTTAAAGCAAATGTTCATCTTAGCTTAAGTATCTGGTGGTGGTTATAATCAACTAGGCACTTAAATTGGTTCTAAATTGATAAATAACATAACTAATGGCAATTTGTATGAAATTCCAACAATTTGAAGATTAACTGTTGCACTTATTTTCTCAGCAAAAATACCTTACAAGTGGATAAAGCTGATTAAAATGAACAACGTAAGGAACCACACAACTAGGATTGTAATCATCCACTGTTTACGTTACCCTAAAACAATGCTAAACAACCACGTATGGTTTCAAACACTGTAAGTGACAAACCATTAAAGTAAATTCAAATAAAACTATATCGCATGATATATCAATATAATCTCACAATGGAATAATAATATACATTATATTAGTATATACCTATGCATTTAAATATAAGAGACATTATATATGATATGAGAATAAAAATTGATATAACAATATAATCAGAATACATCGTCTCAATACAGACAAAGTACTAAATAATACATCAAATATAGTACATGGTCTCATATACAAATAGTGTCTGTACTCTGTAGTACATAAAACAAAAAACCGATAACTAAAGATCATTATCCTGAAGATTATAGTTTCCATGGTCACAAAGATCCAACTATACTGATAACCTATAACCAAGTACCTAAGTCTAGACCTACTTGTGAGAGCAACCAAAAATTGTTCCGAAAAGAAAAAAAAAGAGGTTCATACCAAAGTTTGGTGAGAGGGTTGTCTTTAATTACTGTATACAAATGTAACCTATATACATCTAATAAATGTGATAAAGTGTCCATGGGTAATACTAATCATACCTCGTCATGCCCTATCCCTACACCAACAAGTTTGAATAATACAGAATAATGGTTCAATTATTAAAATATTACGTACAATAATAAGATATGCTACCGATAACATGATAAACGAGTGTAAGGGTAATGCTACATTGCATGATCAATGATGTAATAAATCTCCCAATCCTGATCAACACACAACATAAAGTAAATACAACAACGTACTATGCTACACACAAGCATTCACACACCTAACTCCATGTATATATCATATACAAGAAATATAAGATGCTAATGTTGTTTGAATATCCATACTGATATCCATATGATAAATTCCCCTTAACTACCAAGAGATGCATATCTTGGAGCCGTAAATATCAAGTGAATCTGAGTCAACACCTAGGATGTTGACTTGCAGATCCTATTGCACCAACTAATTATGCTATGGATAATATATGACGTACTCTAGAATGGAGTCCAAATCTCTCTACATCCCTACTCTAAGACCACATTGTATATCGCATCGTTACTCATGGTAAAATGGTTTCATTTGCAAGCATCATATCTCTACGTCTGCCTTTAGTCAAACAAACCAAAACCATATGCAATCATATATATCTGCATACACACTTTCTCATACACATACATGCTAGTCGTTGTTCCTATATGGAACATCCAAGATATCATGAAGTGCCTTGCACTAATTGATTAACCCAAATCAGCCGTACCCAAACTATATATATATATATAAGTCACATAAACCGCACTCTATAAATATATACAATATGTTCCATACGCCAATCGGTGACCCTAAGTTAGACAAACTAAAACTATATACAAATCACTTAAACCGTACATTTAAAAATATATATAATATATTGTGTGCCCCATATAGTAGCCTCAAGTCGGACATACCAAAACTATATACAAATTGCTTAAAATACATATCAATAAATACATACAATATATCCCATGCACCTTCCGAACACCCTAAGTCAGGCATCCCAAATCTATATATAAACAGCTTAAATCGCGTATCTGTAAATATACATAAATCACATAAACTATACAAACATGTGTGCATGCGTGCATGCACACGCGTGCGTGTGTGCATGTATACATATATAAATAATCAGTCCAACTATATAGAACTCATATACACATATCGTGCACAAGAGCATATGTTCAAATCATGTAATCGATGTCTATCTAGGATCCTAAGTAGTTGGTCTATGTCAAATTGATCCATACCAAACCTAAACAATTATATATGCACTACATATATCATTGTTGTCATTTTTCTAAAATTTTGATACTTCATATACTAAGCTCAAAAGTTACATAGAGTTGTTAGTGACTTAAATAGGTGTAAGAGTTGTATAAGAGATAACTCAAAAACACCCATATGGAGCCACTAAATATAAAACAAATGGAAAACCTATACAATGTACTATATGACAAAACATGTTGACTAACGAAAAATACAACTTGACACTTCATTTATAAAACATGCGATATTGTTTTTCTTTCCCAATTCAGCCTCTTTCTTCCTCTACAAATTCATTTTGCCGTTGACAATTTCAGTCTTGTTCTTCGAGAAGACCGCTTGAAGTACGGCGCCATTGGTCATTCCATTCAAGTGAGCTCTGTTGAAATTGGCAATTGTAGCTGAAGCGAGAGAGGATTCATGTTTTTCCAATACTCTCTCTTTGTTTGAATTTAGTTTGATTGAGTAGGTCAGTGATATCCTAAATAATTCGTAGCTTTCTGATGTGATAAGACGTTTTAGTTCCCTTAAATACTCAAGTGTTTTGCTCATTCCAAATATGTTAGATGCTAGTTGAAATTGCTATGTTGATGATGCCGTATGTTACCCTGTTGTTTTTGCTTATTATCATTGCCTGATCGAAAATGTTACGAATATCGTAGTTCGTGTTATGTAGTTACGGTCTATTATCGATTTCATCCTATATTTTTAGCATAGAAACAAATATAAAATAGGTGGCCTTTGACTTCTAAATGTTGTTCACATAGTATGCATGTAGTGTCAACTTCATTGTTCCATTTTAATATTCTATCCTTTGTATTCAGTTTGTTAGATTTGTCTAGAAGAGTACATACCATCATTTTTGGTGTGTTGTATGTGTCACACACCAGTCTGCTCCATTCAAACTCACCAAATTTAGCTCTTACTATGTCCCAAGCCGACTTTATTATGAATTTTCCCGATGGTTCAGGTGTCCACTTCCATTAATCTTTTGTTATGTTTCTCTCTATGTTGATTTTTTTGGATATTAGAACATAAGATGGAAAGCAAACAAGGAATGTTCACACTCCATTCTCCATTAGTATGAAGAGTCATACTTTCTTGTTGGGGCCTTCGATTAGCACCATTGCATTCCATCCTATTTTTTCTACTAAATAGTGACCATATATCCATGGATCTAGCCATCAGTTGATGTCATTTTCATTCACAATCTGTTTTGAAATGTATCCCATGTTGATTTGTCTTGCTTGGAAGATTGTTTTCCAAGTTACCGAGGAATTGTTATCAATATGGAGACTCCATAAGTTTTTATTTTTGTAGTATCTATTTCTAGTCCAGATAGACCAAAGGCCATCTGAACATAGAAATTTCCACAGTAATTTAGTGGTTATTGCTTGAAATTAGTCTTCCAGATTTCCAAGGCCCAGCCCTCCTTTTTATTTTGGTTCGCATACTTAACACCAACTCATATTATGTGATTTATTTCTCCATAGGAAATTAGCACATAATAAGTTGGTATTTTGTATGATAATATAAGAAACATGGCAAAATTGCATCCAGAATTTAATAATTGGATAAATAATAAATTTGATTAACTCTAGGCATCTTATAATTAAAAATTTGTTATTCCAATTATTGAATTTCTTGTTAATTTTGTCCAACAATGGACCGAAGTCGCTGGATTTTAATTTGTGTGCAGAGAGGGATGACTAAACACATAATAGGAAAACTTCCCATCTGCACTCTTAGGATATTAGTTAACTAATCTTTCTTTCTCACCCTTTTCCCAAAAAAGCCCATGGATTTCTGTTCATTCATTTATTATCTAGTGGTTTGATTAATTTTTTCCATAATTGCACAAATTGTTTTGGCACTTTGAACGATCGCTTAGGTTAAAACAAGAATATCATCAGGATATAATAAATGTGTTAATTTCGGTTCCATGTTATAATTTGGAGTTATATTGCCTTTGACGAGCTCTACCTAAAATAGTATTGACATATATTCCATAGCGATAGAGAATAGATATGGAGACGGTGGATCTCCTTGTCTTTTCCCCCTATTGGCTGTGAAATAGCTTTGTGGGAACCCAATGATCATGATAGAAACTGATGGTATGGAAATACAAATATAAGTAAGATATGAGAATTTACTTGAGAATCCCATCGACTTTATCACATGGAGGATGAATTCCCTACTTATCATGTCATATGCCTTAATCTTAACACATAAATTATTTGATGTTTTCTTGTTAAAGCCTCTAACAAGTTCATGTGCCAAAAGAGCATTTTCATTTATGTTTCTACCTAGTATGAATGTGTTATGATTTGGTGAAATAAGATCATTCATCAGGTCTTTCATTATACCATATGGTAAATTAGCCAATATTTTGTATAGGTCATTACACAAAGATGTTGCCCTATAGTCTTTATCGATTTTGGGTTATGTTTCTTAGGGATTAAGCAAATAAATGTATAATTTATTTCCTTTTAATTTTACCGATGCTAAGAATTCCACTCATTTTTTCAAGTAACCCTAAATTTATCAGACCCTTGTGGATTTTAAATTTTTTTGCATTGATACCATCCGGTCCTGGACTGCCATTTTCGTCAATTTGAAATACTACCTGTTCAAGTTCATTAGGATCAAATGGCATATCCTTTTCCTTTATAGCATTCTTTAATATTATTTTTCTACAAGTAATATCAAAGAAATTGCTATTAGCTAATGCTTCATTAAATAAATCTTTGAAGAAGGTAGTAGCTTCTATAGTTAAATTTGTAGTTGAATTTGAAGTATTACCTTCTTGGTTGATGAGTTAAATGATTTAATACCAATTGAGGTCCCTACAAAGCTTGAATGTAAATTTTTTGTTGCTTTATGACCTTGCATTAACTATCTGGACTTACTGTTGTAGAGATTTTGGATTGATTTCATTTGCACTAGTTCTTTCAGTTTTTGTACTCCTTCTGTATACTATTTTGCAAGTTTTCATTTGTAGGATTATGAGAAAGTTGTTGGTAGAGGTAATCATCCTCCTATCTTTGGTCATAATATGGTTTGTTGAAATTTGATTTATTTTTCACTAATCTTTTGGTATCTAATTTAACAGCCTTCATCTTTTGCATAAAATTGAAAAAAGCTATTGCCATAAAGGTTTTACGAAAGTTTTGTTCAACAAGCTACTTGTAGCCTTCCTACAAGCTCCATGAATTATCATAACTAAATGGCTTTTGTTTGAACAAAGCCGCGTTAGTAAGGAAATTAAATTTAATTGGATTGTGATCACTAGTCGAGTGATAATCCAAGTGAATGGAGAGGCTAGGGAATTTATTATAGCATTCATAATTGACAAATAGACGATCTATTTTACTATGCATTCTATATTCCCCTTCCTAAAGTGAAAAGGTTGCCCGTAAATGGTAGTTCGAATACGTTTAATGAGGTAATAAATTCTAAGAAATCATAGTCAACGGATATGCTAAAATGATCTCACTTCAGCCACTAACCTGCTCCTTTCACTCCAGCTCTCTAACACAACAGACCATTATACCTGGGCCTTATCTCCTAAGAAAGGCTTTTCAGTCGTCACATGCTACTCATTGATCAACCACCCAGGCAGATCGTTCCCTTTCACAAGAGTATGGAAACGCAGACTCCCTCCCTACATCCTTTTTTCCAATGGTGCCTCATCCATGCTCGTATCAACATCAAAGATAGACATAGACGTATGAATATCCCTCTAGACCCTCTTTGTGCCTTGTGCTCTATGCAAGATGAATCCATTCTCATCTCTTTTTTGCCTGTGATTTCTCCTACTACATTTGGGCCACGACCAGTGCTGATCTCATCGGCTACATCCCTGTCCTCCACTCGTTCTTTGACTACTGGGAGTATAACCCTCCGGATAGAAAACTCGATTTCTTCATTGCCATTTACAGTTGGTGCATCTGGAAAGAAAGAAATGCATACGTTTTCAACAAGCCAAAATGCAGTATTGAAGGAATCTGTAACCGAATCTCTTACCTGTTTACGCTCTGGACAGGATCAGCGCGTGGACGCCTTTTACTCTGCGTCTTCCTCCCAATGACAATGCTCATGGTGACTAATTGGAAAGTACATGGGAAGTCTCTTCTTACTGGCCCCTTTCTGACCCATATGTTTGATCATCATCTTAATAGTCGGTAGTAGTAATGCTCTTACTTTGGCTTGGTACTTTTACACAATGCTGGTGTTTTTTGTATATATTTCTTTCTGTGTATGCTGAACTTGGGACCAGATTGGTCAACGAAACTTATTTTTTGGCTATCGATCAGGCCTGTTGGTCGACTACTACTTATTTATATTAATATATAATCGGCTATGTAGTCTCACGCTACACACCCGTTTCCCTAAAAAAAGCATTGCATTGAAATCATTAGCAAGAATCCATGGTAGTTCGATCTGTGTTGATTGGTATATGATATAATCCTAGAGGATTTTCCTACTTTCTGATGTGCCACATACGTGTATGACTATGCAAATTAGCTCCAGACCTCCAACCTTTTTGAACTTACAAGTGATGAATTGTTCACTTTTATGAACTATGTAGTTACTTCAACGTTCTATGTCCCATAGGATTAGGATTCTTCCACTTTTTTATGTTCGTTGTCATGGTCAAAAGCCCATTCTCGTTTATGTCGATTCACTACTTTTGGTATTTTATTTGCAGGTAGCTTATTTACTAGTAATGCTATAATAAAAAAATTATTTGAATCTAAATAATGTTTAATATCTAGTTGTTTAGAGGATCGTTCATCCCTCTAATGTTCTAGAATAACATAGACATTTAAATGGAGGGTTCGTCTACAATCTTTATGGCAGAAGGAGGAGTGCACCTCTTTACAATTCTTGTGCGCTTTGACTTTCGACCTTTGTTTTTTGATTAGATATACTAGGTGGTTTCATTATGGACTATCGATAACATTGTTGTTAGGCATCGCTGAGGATTGGAAAGGTACATTATCTAACTCAGCCAAAAACCGCCAAATTCAAAACCTTAAAAATGTCGGCCTTGCCAAAACGTCATCGCCACCTCTAATGTCGCACCGCCATGGCTTGCCCCAAGTGAACACTGAATGTCAATGAGAGTTTTAGACCGAAGAACGACATAATTAGTGAGGAGGTTGATGCCTTCTTTAGTCATGGTCATATGAGTATGGTGGATATATTTAAAAGGGAAAGAGAAGGTATTATATTTGCATATTTGTATTTAATTTTTTCAATTTAATTAATAAATCTCCAATATATTTTGAGCTCGTATGACTTGTAAGATTGTCATATCACGATGGTTCTACGACATCCCTCTTGTCTTATTTCTACCTACAAGAAGGAACATAGTACGGTAACATTCACGATAGTGTCCCAGGATGCCATGTTCATGTGTTTTGAATTTGTGCTTGCCATCAGATCGTCTAATCCAAGAAATTCTTTGATAGCGTAACTTGTATTGTTTTCATCTTTCCAGAAACATAAATTGTCGGTTAGGATTCCACCAAGACCAATTGTGCACATATATCCACACAATGCTTATAGTTACAAATAAATTTTGAAAATAATATAACATCAAACATATCGATGTTTATAATCAAAAGACCACTAAATGAATATTTCGTATGAAGTGGAAGGGTCTCTAGCCCTAATCTGATCATCTTCAAAAGAGCTTTTAGGACGTACGATTTAAATTAGTTATTAAATCTCTAGTAGTTTAAAAATATGGGTTGGTACATTCTCCCTTACCTAAGAATTTCTTCCATGAAATCCTATAGTGCAGTGCAACATAACTTGACTTGCCTAGCACTCATAAACCTAAACATATGATGACTTCCATCAAAATTAGCATTTGAGTGACTAACAAACGACGAACAACAATTCCTATTATATATACCATGCATATCCATAAGCAACCGAGCAACCAATCACTAATACATATGAAGGCAAGTCATAATGTACCATTCTATACAATGGCTGCTTTAATCACCAACAAATTAACCTTAGTCGCTGAAAAATTTCGGCCGCTTTTCCTTTATACGATGTGGTATCCTATGCCCTACAATCTATAATGTATGTCATAGCCAACAACATACATCATATCCAACAACATATGTCCAAAACACATTATAATATATACTATATCTATAGTGCATATCTCTTTTTACTACTTTTCAGCAGGCGACTTACCATTTAGATACGATTTAAATCAAGCCAGCTTCCATGTAGCCATGCCATTGCTTTCATTTACCTAGCTTGTTCTAAAAATGTGGTGTTGTGAGTATGTCCATATTCTTTTATAAACGCTTTAAACTTCATATGTGTAACAAAAGTGTATTCTACTTCATTTCTATTTACAAAATATTCCAATATGTATATATACTTTTTCACAGTTCCTTTAGACGTGTTTTTCTAAATTAAATAACATGAGTTTTACTTATACATGTAAACATAATCTTATGTTTAAATATACCCTTATGTGTATATTACTAACAAAAATCAAGCCTCTTTCAAATCTTCTTTTAAAAATTTCATTCTTTCACAACTATTCTTATTTAAATGAATCAATTTACAATATCTCAAAAATACCCCACTTTTATACATATTTCAAAACCATATTTATCCTAAATCATTTCAATATAAGTCTAGTTAATTTAAAAATAACTTCTTTAATCACTAACTTTCCAAATGACTTTCATTAGTTTTGAATTTACAAAGTGGCCATAACCACTATACCATGTCATCTACATGAACTTTTATAAATCATTTCAAGTTACTAATTAGTTTAACACTAGTTAACTTTCTCAAATACATGTTTTTAGCTTCAATCTAATAAGCTACTTATGTGTATGTGTTTCCTATCACCAACTATATACATCTCAAATAAAAATCAAACAAGCAACATGGAACAACAATCAACAAACAAGCCGCAACAATAACCAATTTGATCCATCATTAACGAATCCATTCGGCCATCGTTAATGAGTCCATTCAGTCTTACAACTGCTTTTAAGACGTGTGACTCCTCCTATGTAAGATACATGTAAGAAATAGAATGTGCGTTATCGAAAAAGTTACTTGACTCGATATTCTAGGTTACTAATTCTTACGACTATCTAATTAATATAATAGTCCTTGTGTCAACTCCACACTCCTTCCGAATCAACCCCATTCTTCCAAGGAGGAAGTTTAATAAATCACTAAATTGTTTATTTACATACAACAAATGCCTAGGCCTTGATCAAGTTTGAACTT
This sequence comes from Allium fistulosum, assembly GCA_030737815.1. NCBI lineage: Eukaryota > Viridiplantae > Streptophyta > Magnoliopsida > Asparagales > Amaryllidaceae > Allium > Allium fistulosum. Next base: position 297,700,167 of record CM060908.1, on the reverse strand, counting down.
ATCCCGACCCCACAATGATAATAAGGATAATTTACTTTGTGTGCTATAATGCTCATCTAATTCTACATTAGATCGCCACTTTGAAGGTCATTTAAGAAAACACAAAAAAAGGGAAGTCCTTATTCAAACTATTCTAAAGCTTAATTAATATTTATTGCCAAGAAATAATCTTTAGTGAGAACTACTTTCGATTACTCTGGTCATACATGTAGTATCGTGAGGGTAGCACACTAACCATTAGGCAATGATTCCAATGAAAAATGTAGCACTAAAGTCAGAGTCCTAACCGCTACAATACAATATTGACCAAACATAACTTAAATAGTCTTATAACCTGTGTTCCGACAACTCAATGATGAACCCATCGTAAAAAAGCGACTATATCTATCATTTAGAAGTCATATGCTCGCTTGTTATGAATTATTGAGAAACTAATGAATCTTACTTAGAGTCTAGTTCTAAGTTACCCTTCTCTGATCGAACCTACTCAACATAGGCACTCATGAACCAATTATGAATGGTAGTACTTAAGGTCAACTCGGTGTAAAGCCAAGAAATCAAAAGGTCTTCAGATATACAACCTAATTTGTTTGTCACACTCTCATGATTTTGTGTCAAAATAGCTATCGTGACTCCATTGCATGAACAATAGACCCAACACCCCTTTGAATGGAAATACACTCATTTGATTGTCCCTCGATCATTTTAGTTTACCCTTTTAGCTAAACTCATACCATCTCCATTTAAAGTATGCTAGCACTTCTAGTTCAGGTTCCTATTAAGGTGGGGAACCCTACTCGATTATTTTCTGAACCTCAGTCGCTAGACAGACTCTGAACGTAATGTAGCAAACCTAAGATAAGTGTTTTTACAACTTTGATTTCCTTAAGCAAAGCAGGAAATGTCAAAGTCACGAGAAGCAAAGAATTCAATTCACCTTAGCCATCATTAATGGAAATCCTTCTATGAGAATATATATTCCTAATGTTCCCATAAGCGAAGCATAGCTTAAATCCTTCATTAAAGGGGGTATATACTTCCTAATCCTTAAATATGAACAAACTAGCAACCAATTCTATATTATGGATTGAACTTCATTCATGTGCATTATCTTGTTTGCTCAGATGAGAAACAACTTTTCTTCACTTATGCATAAATAGGTCTAGTCTAATACCTCGCAAATTTACATATACCGCTAACTCCACTGAGGTTTACTAAAAGCCTCTAACTTTGACATTGATAGCACCATGTGTTCCATTGCCCATGTCCGAAGTGGCAATACAACTAATAAAAGTCGAGGACATCTACAACTCTCATTAAAGCGAAGTCAATATTAATTAACTTTGCCTTAGAGTTGTAACACCTTATAAATTTTTAACAAGGGTAAATGATAAATTTGCTAAAATATACAAAATATTTTTTTGTAAATGAAAGAATTAAACAATGAAACTTATACCATTGCATATGGCATATTTCTCTAGCCAGGTTTCATTATAAATATGTTTAAATGGATGCAAAAAGTGTAAGTTATTAATAAAAGAATAAATTAAATTTAATATACATCCCCCACTCGAAACCCCAAGATGAACGTCGATAATGTTGTAGTCATCACCAAAATTACCTTCTAGCGACTAAAGTGAGTTCAATATAATATGAAAACACATGTAAAGTAAATAGAGAAAACTAATACCTTTCATTACATAGCAGTATCTTTTTAATTTTCATTACAATTACCTCGGTCAATATTTCCCAAATACATGCCCATGCAGGGGTCAAATATAATAGAAAATAACATCATAAAGAGTTGGGTCCACATATGAAGATGATGCCCGCACTCCATCATACAGTGGAAAAAAATTATTTATTAGCTAAAGAGCCTTTTGCTTGGTCTTCAGTTTTCGTACTGTAGCCATTATTCCAACCCCGCCTAAGCCCATAAACTCTGCCTACTCAAATGAGTACCCATTAGTTTATGGGAAAATAATAATAAAAACACGGGTCAGACATAAAGTCCGGTTTGAATAATACTATCCCAAAAAAAACATATAGTGAGCTCAACTTGCACTGCACAGATTAGGTTTTCTCTTCACTATTCAGACATTATGTGCAAAACACTTTAAACTACTGATGCAATTATTTCTTATTTATGTCTTTAATTAAATGCTTCCTTAAGCAGATTTCCTTTACTTCTGTACACCTTGCGCAGACCCAACCCTCTTCCTGGTTTGGATAGCTTTTACATCTAAATATAGAATACTATGCTCCCTGCGTAGACCCTACCTGGTTTCCTTTATGGGTTCTTTTTAATCTAGTATTACTTAACCATTTACTCCTGCAATAACCTTCCATAAGTTTCGTTTATTCTTTAAAGCATTGTTTAAATTGTTCAATACTACGCCCCAGCGTGGTACTCACTTTACCACCCTTTTGGGTTTGTCTCTTGCCTATTACTGCTTAGAATTAGCCCACCGTAGTTTACTCCTAAATTTATTCATTATTACTGCTTGGAATCACCACATCGCGTTATTCTCCTAAATTTATTCATCTATTGGAACTGCCTGAACCCTACCCCTACAGTACTTAATGATTTAATTAGTTAAGCCTTGGACTACAAGGAAACAATCACCAGCGGTCCTTTTATATTTATTTACTAAATTACCTTACTTCTTGGCGTTACCCCACTGTAGTAATCTATTTACTTATTTTTCAGACTGCTTGGAACCACCCCACTACAATAGACTGCAAAGAAACCCACATGTAGCCTTAGTCCGCAAAGAAACCCACATGCAGCCTCTAAACATTTATTTAATTTGGAACTACTTGGCCTTCCCCACCACAGTTCATGGAAGTTGAATGCCTCTCTTCACCTTTCCTAGGTGTGCATTTGAGTGAGCGTCCCCATTCGGTGTCAATAGCCCTCCAACTCTATCATTTCATTTTAAACCAGGATGTGTTCCCTATTCCGACCTGACCTCTCCCCGAGTCTCATTAACTTATCTTTTATATACATTTCTCCTCTTTAGCGTAATCCCCTTGACCAACACATTACACCCTACACTTTACTTGTTAAATGTTTTTCTCTAAATTTTAGCATAGTATGATTCCTTCATATTTAGTGCAGTAATCTTGCTTATAAATTTAGAGCCGCTGCCCCAATGCCGTTACCCAACAACTCTAACATCCCTGACAATGCCTTTATACGTGTCGTTATCCCATTGGATCTTATTTCACTTTCTGTTATTTGCAGTGTTCTTTTCAGCAAATAGTTTTGGAACTTTTCTCCCAATTTCATAACCCTTGTTAATATATGTAGGATCTAGATTAACCCTAGAGGGGGGGTGAATAGGGTTATAGCAAATTTTCTCGAATTAAACACAAAAACAAACTGCAGAGAAGTAAATATGTTGAAAAGTAAATCACTCACAAAATTTACCCAGCTTCGGCAAACCCCTGCCTACTGCTGCATTCCCAGATTTCTATTAGAATTAAACAGTCTCCCGCTTACAAACACTCTAACAGACTCGCAAACCCTGCTACCGCCTATAGAGTTTTGCAAACTCGCAAACCCTGCTTACTGAACTAATCCTAACTAGACAATCTGACACAACCTAAATCCTAGGTGGTGATTTACCAAGGTTGGATTCGAGAAGTACAGAATTCAAATTTAAAAACAAATTAAAAACAACTCAACACCCTAATTTAAAATATACCAAAGCCTTATTAATTAATTAAAACAAGACCGGCCCACAAACTTCCCTCTTCCATTATCTGATGTCGGCCCGTTCCCTTGTGAAAAATGATGGCTCCGTTCTTCTTTCTGAAATTAGGGCTTCGGCTCTCTACTTCCAAAAATTAGGGCTTTCGTGGATATTCGAAGATGCCGACGACAAATGCTCGATTGAAAGGATGATTTAGCGTTTCCTTTTCTGTCAATCGATGGTCTCCCTTTTTTATTACTTCGACTGCTTCGAATTCGATCGAGTTTGAGATGGCTTCGGTATGTAATTTCTGCTCTGTGCTTTCTTTGATTTGATTGCTTGAACTCGATGATTAAATGCCAGTGATGATTGGGTTTTTATAGGGTTCAATCCCCTGAGTTTTCGTTCGTACGAATTCGTTTGAATTTGTCAACTGATTTTGCTTGGCCGCTTGATTTTCTTTGATTGCTTGAGATTGATTCTGACTTTGTCACTCACGTATATTTGATACTTGCTTCTCACGGTTTTGATTTTAAATCGTTCGATCATTCCTTGATCGTTACGGTAGTGACTTTCCTATTTTACTTTGACTTTGATTTTTGACTCTTTCAATTTGTTAACTTGACTTTGTTTGACAGTGCTTGTAACGACCCGTAAATTTCAACTGTTTTAATAACGTAATTAGTCGAAATTTTGTGAAATTTCAAACGATAAAATTTTAAAATAAAATTTTGATATTTGGAATGCGTCTAGTTGAACATAACAACCGGTAAATTTTCGTCCGAAAATAAGAAAGTTTATTTCGCGCGTAAATTTACTTCAATTCAATCAGTTAAAAAGCGATGAAAATAAAATGTTTTCAGAAACTAAATATTTTTACATAGAAAATTCTAAACCATCTTCTGAGCAAACGTCATTTTTCGTTTTTCCAAATTCGGACATCTTAGGCTCCATCGATCTTATTTTTCAGCGTTTTTCTTGCATTTTCCGCTATTAGAAAATTCGAAATTTTATAATCCAACCGTACCACTGATATCTGTATACCGTTTTGATCGTCTCATCGTGCTGATCCTCGTAGCATATTCATTTCTGTATTTTAGAAATCGTTATGCGATGGAAACCGTGAATCAGTTCGTCGTATCGGTACCTATTTTTGAACTTTTGATTCCACTCTTACCTTTCATTTGTCTACGAGTTAAATTTGAACAGTCATAACTTTCAACATTCCTAGAATTTAATAATCTGAACTTTACTATTCCCAACATTTAATTTATTGGTTGTATCGTTTCATTCATTCTCTCGTTCCTCTGCCTTCCCTTCATTTTGCTTCTCTGTTTACACTTCTTAGTTTATATTCTAAAGTGTTCTGCCTGGCCTTCCATTTCTATCTCCACGCAACACTCAAGTCTACACTAATCTTCCACTTCACTTCCATTCCTCCAACAACATCACCACCACCTCCTTTATAACCGAATGAAGGCCTTCCACACATACATGCATGCTTGCATTCATGCAACAGCACCACAGCCCACCCTGTTCTCCTCCGTGGCCACAACCGTGCTCCACCTGCTGTTCCTCTTCCTTTCCCCTTTCATTTTCCTTCACCACTAAGGCCGAGACTATCACACCCATGCACTGCCTCTATCCCGACCACCTTGCGAAACACCGACCACTGCTTCCAACCTTCCCCCGCCTCTACCGCTCGACCGAACAACCCGCCAGACTCATTCACTTTCATTCTACTTCCATGCAACCATGAACATGAGCTCTGCCGATCTCCTCGACCCGATGCACCATGTTTCCCTCCTCTCTCGGCCTCGCGCGCGACCGTGCTCACCCCAGCGAACCAAGCTCCGCCCTGGCCACTGCCATAGCACCTCTGACCAACCTAATCGAGGGTGCACGCAAGAGGCTCGTTTCCCTCTCCTATGAGTATATTCATGTATGTAAGTATTTTATTGTGTGTAGTTTACTTATATTAGTTGAATATATATATATATAAGTCGGTTTGTACAAGCTTTTTATCTATAATGCATATGTTTTGTTTGTAGTAACGTAGGATTTAAGATACACATTTTGATTTAACCGTATTATTGATATATATATATATATATATTAATTGTATTAATTTCATGCTGCTGATTTCTATATATATTAACTGTACAGTACATATGTTAGTTTATAGAAAAGGTATATATATTATTATAGTTTGTTGTATAAAATGTTTACTATATATTCTATTTTAAACAGAAGTTTTATATTACTCAGTATGTTTAGGCGAGTCGAATATAGACAGCCTATAGTTTATACAATAGTTACACATATAAAGTATATAGTTTACTAGTACATAAGTCTTCTCAATACCATATTTGTTTAATTCACATATATAAATCATGCAAGTCATTATATTGGTAGTAGAGTGCAGCGTATCATATTATAAAGATATTTATATATAGTATAGTTTAAACTATTGTCCTATCACTTCTATTCTCTGGTATAAAGTAACAGTAGGTAAGATAGAGTTGGTTGAGTGCCCATCTATATATTTGTTAGTGTATGCACTATCATACACAAAGGATGTATAAATTATATAAGTATTTTATATAGATTCAACAATATTTGTTTTCAAAGTTTTGCGTTGTCAGTAATATGTCTATATACAATAGTGTGATCGTGAGGTATACAAGGATTTAACCGTATATATTAATATTTTGATTTTAAGAAATATATATGGGTTTATTACATAAATCGGTCTGCATATTATAAAGAAGTTGCATACGTATATTTGGGTAGTTGCATACACCCAAAAGTTTTCCGTAGTATTACTCTTTTTTTTTTATGATTTATAGACCTGCATAATATATGTATGGCCATGTTCATATTTGAAATTTGATATATAAGTATAAAATGTTTGTGTGGTAATTTCAAGTGTGTACATACATTTATGATATATACAAATAAGTTAGCTTACATCATTCATTCATCTTCATCGATCCAATTCTGATTTGGATTTCGTCTATTCTTTATTATCAGCTTTGATCGTTGAACTCATGTCCAGCGCGTTTTGTTCCAAAATCCGTGTTTGGATTTGTAATTCATCTTATTCTCATCCATCTCTAGCCTCGAAAGGTGAGCACTCACTCACGATTAACGTTCTTTTATTTATTAAATCTGATTTCAATTAAAACGACAATTGAAATATGTTGTTGTTAGTTAATTACACTGTTATATATGCTATTGCCTGTATCAGTTCACCTGTGACATTTGACACCATTATCTGTTAATTATTTATGTGATGATAATGCAGTTTGGTTGATAATTGATTGATTGTTGATATTTATATTGGACGTTAAATCGTTAGTGTTAAATGATAAATAGTATGCAAAATTGAAATGGATATAGGATAGTTAAAAAATTTAAAACTGATTTATATGTTAAATTTGATTAGTGAATATGAACCTTTTTAATTATTAAATTAATTGACATATAGAATAACGATAATTACACTTTGAACCATCGACGTATATTGGATTAATTGTTGTAGTGTAAAAAAATTGAAATTGAATGACAGGTGAAAACCGTAATGTAATAATCTTTAATCTACATGAAATGATAGTGTAGAGTCTAGAAATAATTATATTAATTCGTACAAATAACAATGCGAATTAATACGGTTATTTCGGGATTATGTGAATTGATTATTGGATTTTTATTGTTCGTTGTTATTGCTTGTTTATTTACTTTGACACCATCCCAGTTATCACACTGCAAGTTCCCTTTGCTATGCTTTGATTTTGAATTGAATTGGAATCGGGTTGAAATGATAAATACCCAAATGAACTTGGCCTAGGATAGAGAATTAAATAAAACCCGATTGGTCAATAATTTGATTTGGAAATAAAATGAAGATTTTATTTGAATAAATAATATGGTTTTGAAACGAAGTTGGAAATTGAATTTTAATGAAATTTAAATGTGAATATTTAATAATCTGAAACAAAATATTAATAAAGAAATTGATGGAAGAATGTTGTTTAATTTAAGAAATGATTGAATTAAGTTTTAAAATTATTTAATAATTTAATGAGATTGAATTATTTAATAATTAAATAAAAATTGAATCCTTTGATAATTAAAATTGAACTTTTTAATAAGTGAAATTAAGTTTCTTTATTAATTGAGTTTTGGAATTGTAACTAAGTAAATTAATAAGTGAAATTGAATTTCTTTAACAAGAAATAAAATGTGATTTATTGAAATTAATGTAAGACTTGAAATTTAAAGAATCTGGTTTGATGAATTTAATTTAATTCAAAATTGTAAGTTTTGATTTAATGAAGTTGAACTTAAGAAATTAATTTAATGAATTGGAAATTTAATAGAAATTGTTTTGAATGATAAAGTAACTTAATGAATATTGAATGAGATCGATAAATGAATTTAAATTGATTCGAATGTTAAATTAAATCAAATGATTTCGGAATGAAACTTATATACGAACTTGAATCAATATTTGAATGGTTTTAAATAGATATTGAAATTGAATTATAATATTTTGAAATGGTAATTATGAAGTTTTGAAACGTAAATATTGGAAATTGATTTAGAAAGACAAATGAAATGTTGGTTTACGAATTGAAATTGGAATTGAAATTGATTTGGATTTTGAAATATATAAACGACCAATCGGTGTAATAATTACGAAAGTTATTAAAGAGACCGGAATCGGTTATGGATATACTCTCTATCTAAACCGAAAACCACTTTAATAACTATACGCGGAGTGTGATCCAGAATGAAGTGGTTGGAATGATGTACATGATGACTGAAGAAAGAGAACGATAATGGATAGCCTTGACACTTGTGTCAAATTGGAAATGACTAAAACAGGAGCCGTGCCGGGCCAATGGAGGTCAGCTACCTCAAGTGAACACACTTCTTCGAACTACTCATTACTTGTTGTCGATTGGTGCACCCTTGATTTTGGGAGGGTTGTTTCACGGTGTTGCGGTCGCTGCGGCGATGCGTTCTCACCAGTCCAGATCAGGCAAACGGTAGTGTCACTACCTTGGGTATTGCCTCATGTGCCTTGTCATACTTGTATTCCTTTATACGCGACCACTACGATTTTGTTTTGTACCTTTAGTATATGGATTGCCCTCTGGTGACTTCCGGTTTTGGGGAAACTACGGTCTTGTATATGCTCTTGGGAATAAAAATGTGTTAAGGGTGGAATGGGCCATGACTTAACACTATTTTGATACCTTATATTACTGATAGACATTATCTATTTAGCGTATATTACTACCTAGTAGATAGTTTAACGGATCCTTAAAGGATGGTTATTCCAAACATCCTTTGAGTTATTTGTATTTCAATTGCTATTTCACTTGAGTTGGATTTATTGATATAAGAATGTTAATCCTGACTCGAGTGTTTTGTGTTTTCTTTACGCTCAGGTCAGACTGAGTGTACCAGTATTTGAGACTCACCTTCGAAGTTGGAGCTTTGCTTGAAGATCCAGCCATCTATTCTGCTTTCAGTATTCAATGATTCCAGTGATGTATTCTGATTTGTATCTGATGTAACATATTACTCTTCCGTTGTATCTGGTTTAACTCTGATGTAACTTATACATTTATATAGTAGCTTCATGAACTACTATCTCTTTTATTTCCGCTGCAATTATTACTCTGTGTTTGCGATCTATGATTATTTTATTTATTGTATATGTTCAGTTTTGCCAATTTAAATTAACAACGCGGTATCTTGAGCAATTCAACTCTGGCATGAGTGTCTACCTATACACTTATAATGGATGCGAATGGTCCAAAATACCGGGTCGTTACAGTTGGTATCAGAGCTTTGGTAGCTCTAGGCAAAACTCAGCATATAGGGTAAATGTATTTACAGAATCACTCTCATTCGGGTTTCAATCTCTTCTTCTTGACTCAATTCCTTTGAAATTTTGGAACGTACCCTGCGGTTCCAAATTTCATTCGTGTCCCTCACTATTCGTCTTCTCTTAATTCTAGAGTATCCTATAACTCCACTTCAAATGATCTTTATAATGAGTCGGCGGTCTTGCCAATCTCAAATTGACTTATAAAGGGGTGAAACTCCTTTACAATAGACATTGATTTACCGGAGATTTCTGTATCCTCGGTTTACGATGCTATCTATCTCTCGCTATACATGAATTCTATTTCTTGAGATCGAATGTAGATTTGCTTCGGAATTTTGCATCGATCTTATTCTTGAAGTCACGGACGATCGGGTTAAGATTGCCGCGATTTATATCCATCGCCCTATTTTGTTATTTAATCATCTTATCTTTGTTTCAAACTTATCTTCGAATCAAAATTCTCTTTGATTTGAGACCATCAAATTTAAATCCCTATCCTTGCTTTGAAATCCGTTACTGTATCGTTGAGCGAGGAAGTGTATTTGTAAATTTGTATTTTAAATGTTTAATATACATTGTGTTGTTTGAGTTGTTGATGTTGATTTGGGTTTTCGATCGATTCGTCTGATCAACGCTATCGATAGAATTTCCAAAACACTTGAGCAGAGCAAACTGACACAATATCGTTTTCAAATTTGGTAAATAAAATAAAAGTTTTGTATGATTATATTTTATATAAATATAAGTTTTCTGAAATTAAATTGTTAATGAATTTGTTGTCTAAAATAATAATATTTGATTTTCATTTATTGTTTTGTAAACCATTGACTATTGCATAATATAAATAAATGAATTCATAAACTTGGTTATAAATTGATTGGAATTTGAAATGAATTTAATTCAGAAATTTGAGAATTTATTTGTTTCCGGTGATTTCGAACTTTTGTTTTATAAATTTTAAAGTATATATTATTGGAAATATTTTCGATTATAAATCATTTTCAAAGAATTTTAAAATATTGAAACCAGTGCTCTTCTCTTTGTCGCTGGAAAATAATTTCGGTGATGGCGGCCGCATCATCGACATTCGTTTTCGAGTTTCGAAGTGGAGAGACTATTCTGTAGCTTTGCTACGATTTTGTTTTGAAAAAAAAAATATTTTGATTTGAATTTCTTCAGTATAATTTGATTTATATATATATATATAAGTATCTTATTTTAAAATTTAATTTGATTTGATATAAATATATTATATATATCTCTAAAATTGTTTAGAGTTAATCGGAAATCTAATTCTTAAATTTTGTTAAAGGATGATTTTAATTATAAATAAAACCAAAATTTGGAATAAATATTTAAACTTGAATAATTGAATTGGGAAAAATTTTATTTGTATATTGTTCAGCTGCATTCTAATACAACTTACCTAAATCATTCAGAAGTTGAATATGTAATTGGATAATATATAATATAAATTGAATTTATAAATAAAATTTGAGTGTTTTATAATAAATGCTATACACTAAATTTTGATTATAAAGATGTTAATAGAGATAAATAGAATAATAAGATAATTGATTAATAAATTTGTTTTGAAAGAATTAATAAATTGAAATTTGATCAACTTATGAAAATACCTTGAATTTAAAAGCAATTAGTAAATATAAATTAATTTAAATCGAAACCTTTATGGTTTAAATTAATTTATATGGGTTAAATATATGTGATAAGATATATTAAGTAGAATAAATTTAACAATAATTTGGAATAAAGAAGAATTTAAATTACTGAAAAAAAAATATGATTATAATAAAAGACTATTCAAATTTATGGTTTTAGAAATTGTAAATTGAAGATAATTGGATAATAAGATAATGAATTTAGAAATAGTTGAGATTGATTTTAGTGAAATCAAATGGATTAAATCAATTGTTGAATATCAATTAATTTAAATTTGAATTTATATGGTTTAAATTAATTGTTATTTTGTATTTCAAATCTGTTTTCTTTCTGGTTGTTTCTATTCTCCTACCTCGTTCCTTTTCGGGGACGAAAAGTTTTGAGTGGGGGAGAGTGTAACGACCCTTAAATTTCAACTGTTTTAATAACGTAATTAGTCGAAATTTTGTGAAATTTCAAACGATAAAATTTTAAAATGAAATTTTGATATTTGGAATGCGTCTAGTTGAACATAGCAACCGGTAAATTTTCGTCCGAAAATATGAAAGTTTATTTCGCGCGTAAATTTACTTCAATTCAATCAGTTAAAAAGCGATGAAAATAAAATGTTTTCGGAACCTAAATATTTTTACATAGAAAAATTCTAAACCATCTTCTGAGCAAACGTCATTTTTCGTTTTTCCAAATTCGAACATCTTTGGCTCCGTCGATCTTATTTTTCAGCGTTTTTCTTGCATTTTCCGCTATTAGAAAATTCAAAATTTTATAATCCAACCGTACCACTGATATCTGTATACCGTTTGATCGTCTCGTCATGCTGATCCCCGTAGCATATTCGTTTCTGTATTTCAGAAATCGTTATGCGATGGAAACCGTGAATCAGTTCGTCGTATCGGTACCTATTTTTGAACTTTTGATTCCACTCTTACCTTTCATTTGTCTACGAGTTAAATTTGAACAGTCATAACTTTCAACATTCCTAGAATTTAATAATCTGAACTTTACTATTCCCAACATTTAATTTATTGGTTGTATCGTTTCATTCATTCTCTCGTTCCTCTGCCTTCCCTTCATTTTGCTTCTCTGTTTACACTTCTTAGTTTATATTCTAAAGTGTTCTGCCTGGCCTTCCATTTCTATCTCCACGCAACACTCAAGTCTACACTAATCTTCCACTTCACTTCCATTCCTCCAACAACATCACCACCACCTCCTTTATAACCGAATGAAGGCCTTCCACACACACACATGCATGCTTGCATTCATGCAACAGCACCACAGCCCACCCTGTTCTCCTCCGTGGCCACAATCGTGCTCCACCTGCTGTTCCTCTTCCTTTCCCCTTTCATTTTCCTTCACCACTAAGGCCGAGACTATCACACCCATGCACTGCCTCTATCCCGACCACCTTGCGAAACACCGACCACCGCTTCCAACCTTCCCCCGCCTCTACCGCTCGACCGAACAACCCGCCAGACTCATTCACTTTCATTCTACTTCCATGCAACCATGAACATGAGCTCTGCCGATCTCCTCGACCCGATGCACCATGTTTCCCTCCTCTTTCGGCCTCGCGTGCGACCGTGCTCACCCCAGCGAACCAAGCTCTGCCCTGGCCACTACCGTAGCACCTCTGACCAACCTACTCGAGGGTGCACGCAAGAGGCTCGTTTCCCTCTCCTATGAGTATATTCATGTATGTAAGTATTTTATTGTGTGTAGTTTACTTATATTAGTTGAATATATATATATATAAGTCGGTTTGTACAAGCTTTTTATCTATAATGCATATGTTTTGTTTGTAGTAACGTAGGATTTAAGATACACATTTTGATTTAACCGTATTATTGATATATATATATTAATTGTATTAATTTCATGCTGCTGATTTCTATATATATTAACTGTACAGTACATATGTTAGTTTGTAGAAAAAGGTATATATATTATTATAGTTTGTTGTATAAAATGTTTACTATATATTCTATTTTAAATAGAAGTTTTATATTACTCAGTATGTTTAGGCGAGTCGAATATAGACAGCCTATAGTTTATACAATAGTTACACATATAAAGTATAGAGTTTACTAGTACAGAAGTCTTCTCAAAACCATATTTGTTTAATTCACATATATAAATCATGCGAGTCATTATATTGGTAGTAGAGTGCAGTGTATCATATTATAAAGAGATATATATATATATATATATAAGTATCTTATTTTAAAATTTAATTTGATTTCATATAAATATATTATATATATCTCTAAAATTGTTTAGAGTTAATCGGAAATCTAATTCTTAAATTTTGTTAAAGGATGATTTTAATTATAAATAAAACCAAAATTTGGAATAAATATTTAAACTTGAATAATTGAATTGGGAAAAATTTTATTTGTATATTGTTCAGCTGCACTCTAATACAACTTACCTAAATCATTCAGAAGTTGAATATGTAATTGGATAATATATAATATAAATTGAATTTATAAATAAAATTTGAGTGTTTATAATAAATGCTATACACTAAATTTTGATTATAAAGATGTTAATAGAGATAAATAGAATAATAAGATAATTGATTAATAAATTTGTTTTGAAAGAATTAATAAATTGAAATTTGATCAACTTATGAAAATACCTTGAATTTAAAAGCAATTAGTAAATATAAATTAATTTAAATCGAAACCTTTATGGTTTAAATTAATTTATATGGGTTAAATATATCTGATAAGATATATTAAGTAGAATAAATTTAACAATAATTTGGAATAAAGAAGAATTTAAATTGCTGAAAAAAAAATATGATTATAATAAAAGACTATTCAAATTTATGGTTTTAGAAATTGTAAATTGAAGATAATTGGATAATAAGATAATGAATTTAGAAATAGTTGAGATTGATTTTAGTGAAATCAAATGGATTAAATCAATTGTTGAATATCAATTAATTTAAATTTGAATTTATATGGTTTAAATTAATTGTTATTTTGTATTTCAAATCTGTTTTCTTTCTGCTTGTTTCTATTCTCCTACCTCGTTCCTTTTCGGGGACGAAAAGTTTTGAGTGGGGGAGAGTGTAACGACCCTTAAATTTCAACTGTTTTAATAACGTAATTAGTCGAAATTTTATGAAATTTCAAACGATAAAATTTTAAAATAAAATTTTGATATTTGGAATGCGTCTAGTTGAACATAGCAACCGGTAAATTTTCGTCCGAAAATATGAAAGTTTATTTCGCGCGTAAATTTACTTCAATTCAATCAGTTAAAAAGCGATGAAAATAAAATGTTTTCGGAACCTAAATATTTTTACATAGAAAAATTCTAAACCATCTTCTGAGCAAACGTCATTTTTCGTTTTTCCAAATTCGAACATCTTTGGCTCCGTCGATCTTATTTTTCAGCGTTTTTCTTGCATTTTCCGCTATTAGAAAATTCGAAATTTTATAATCCAACCGTACCACTGATATCTGTATACCATTTTGATCGTGTCGTCGTGCTGATCCCCGTAGCATATTCGTTTCTGTATTTCAGAAATCGTTATGCGACGGAAACCGTGAATCAGTTCGTCGTATCGGTACTTATTTTTGAACTTTTGATTCCACTCTTACCTTTCATTTGTCTACGAGTTAAATTTGAACAGTCATAACTTTCAACATTCCTAGAATTTAATAATCTGAACTTTACTATTCCCAACATTTAATTTATTGGTTGTATCGTTTCATTCATTCTCTCGTTCCTCTGCCTTCCCTTCATTTTGCTTCTCTGTTTACACTTCTTAGTTTATATTCTAAAGTGTTCTGCCTGGCCTTCCATTTCTATCTCCACGCAACACTCAAGTCTACACTAATCTTCCACTTCACTTCCATTCCTCCAACAACATCACCACCACCTCCTTTATAACCGAATGAAGGCCTTCCACACACACACATGCATGCTTGCATTCATGCAACAGCACCACAGCCCACCCTGTTCTCCTCCGTGGCCACAACCGTGCTCCACCTGCTGTTCCTCTTCCTTTCCCCTTTCATTTTCCTTCACCACTAAGGCCGAGACTATCACACCCATGCACTGCCTCTATCCCGACCACCTTGCGAAACACTGACCACTGCTTCCAACCTTCCCCCGCCTCTACCGCTCGACCGAACAACCCGCCAGACTCATTCACTTTCATTCTACTTCCATGCAACCATGAACATGAGCTCTGCCGATCTCCTCGACCCGATGCACCATGTTTCCCTCCTCTCTCGGCTTCGCGCACGACCGTGCTCACTCCAGCGAACCAAGCTCCGCCCTGGCCACTGCCGTAGCACCTCTGACCAACCTACTCGAGGGTGCACGCAAGAGGCTCGTTTCCCTCTCCTATGAGTATATTCATGTATGTAAGTATTTTATTGTGTGTAGTTTACTTATATTAGTTGAATATATATATAAGTCGGTTTGTACAAGCTTTTTATCTATAATGCATATGTTTTGTTTGTAGTAACGTAGGATTTAAGATACACATTTTGATTTAACCGTATTATTGATATATATATATATATTAATTGTATTAATTTCATGCTGCTGATTTCTATATATATTAACTGTACAATACATATGTTAGTTTATACAAAAAGGTATATATATTATTATAGTTTGTTGTATAAAATGTTTACTATATATTCTATTTTAAGAGAAGTTTTATATTACTCAATATGTTTAGGCGAGTCGAATATAGACAGCCTATAGTTTATACAATAGTTACACATATAAAGTATAGAGTTTACTAGTACAGAAGTCTTCTCAATACCATATTTGTTTAATTCACATATATAAATCATGCGAGTCATTATATTGGTAGTAGAGTGCAGCGTATCATATTATAAAGATATTTATATATATATATATAAGTATCTTATTTTAAAATTTAATTTGATTTGATATAAATATATTATATATATCTCTAAAATTGTTTAGAGTTAATCGGAAATCTAATTCTTAAATTTTGTTAAAGGATGATTTTAATTATAAATAAAACCAAAATTTGGAATAAATATTTAAACTTGAATAATTGAATTGGGAAAAATTTTATTTGTATATTGTTCAGCTGCATTCTAATACAACTTACCTAAATCATTCAGAAGTTGAATATGTAATTGGATAATATATAATATAAATTGAATTTATAAATAAAATTTGAGTGTTTATAATAAATGCTATACACTAAATTTTGATTATAAAGATGTTAATAGAGATAAATAGAATAATAAGATAATTGATTAATAAATTTGTTTTGAAAGAATTAATAAATTGAAATTTGATCAACTTATGAAAATACCTTGAATTTAAAAGCAATTAGTAAATATAAATTAATTTAAATCGAAACCTTTATGGTTTAAATTAATTTATATGGGTTAAATATATGTGATAAGATATATTAAGTAGAATAAATTTAACAATAATTTGGAATAAAGAAGAATTTAAATTGCTGAAAAAAAAATATGATTATAATAAAAGACTATTCAAATTTATGGTTTTAGAAATTGTAAAATGAAGATAATTGGATAATAAGATAATGAATTTAGAAATAGTTGAGATTGATTTTAGTGAAATCAAATGGATTAAATCAATTGTTGAATATCAATTAATTTAAATTTGAATTTATATGGTTTAAATTAATTGTTATTTTGTATTTCAAATCGGTTTTCTTTCTGGTTGTTTCTATTCTCCTACATCGTTCCTTTTCGGGGACGAAAAGTTTTGAGTGGGGGAGAGTGTAACGACCCTTAAATTTCAACTGTTTTAATAACGTAATTAGTCGAAATTTTATGAAATTTCAAACGATAAAATTTTAAAATAAAATTTTGATATTTGGAATGCGTCTAGTTGAACATAGCAACCGGTAAATTTTCGTCCAAAAATATGAAAGTTTATTTCGCGCGTAAATTTACTTCAATTCAATCAGTTAAAAAGCGATGAAAATAAAATGTTTTCGGAACCTAAATATTTTTACATAGAAAAATTCTAAACCATCTTCTGAGCAAACGTCATTTTTCGTTTTTCCAAATTCGAACATCTTTGGCTCCGTCGATCTTATTTTTCAGCGTTTTTCTTGCATTTTCCGCTATTAGAAAATTCGAAATTTTATAATCCAACCGTACCACTGATATCTGTATACCGTTTTGATCGTGTCGTCGTGCTGATCCCCGTAGCATATTCGTTTCTGTATTTCAGAAATCGTTATGCGACGGAAACCGTGAATCAGTTCGTCGTATCGGTACCTATTTTTGAACTTTTGATTCCACTCTTACCTTTCATTTGTCTACGAGTTAAATTTGAACAGTCATAACTTTCAACATTCCTAGAATTTAATAATCTGAACTTTACTATTCCCAACATTTAATTTATTGGTTGTATCGTTTCATTCATTCTCTCGTTCCTCTGCCTTCCCTTCATTTTGCTTCTCTGTTTACACTTCTTAGTTTATATTCTAAAGTGTTCTTCCTGGCCTTCCATTTCTATCTCCACGCAACACTCAAGTCTACACTAATCTTCCACTTCACTTCCATTCCTCCAACAACATCACCACCACCTCCTTTATAACCGAATGAAGGCCTTCCACACACACACATGCATGCTTGCATTCATGCAACAGCACCACAGCCCACCCTGTTCTCCTCCGTGGCCACAACCGTGCTCCACCTGCTGTTCCTCTTCCTTTCCCCTTTCATTTTCCTTCACCACTAAGGCCGAGACTATCACACCCATGCACTGCCTCTATCCCGACCACCTTGCGAAACACCGACCACCGCTTCCAACCTTCCCCCGCCTCTACCGCTCGACCGAACAACCCGCCAGACTCATTCACTTTCATTCTACTTCCATGCAACCATGAACATGAGCTCTGCCGATCTCCTCGACCCGATGCACCAGGTTTCCCTCCTCTCTCGGCCTCGCGCACGACCGTGCTCACCCCAGCGAACCAAGCTCCGCCCTGGCCACTGCCGTAGCACCTCTGACCAACCTACTCGAGGGTGCACGCAAGAGGCTCGTTTCCCTCTCCTATGAGTATATTCATGTATGTAAGTATTTTATTGTGTGTAGTTTACTTATATTAGTTGAATATATATATAAGTCGGTTTGTACAAGCTTTTTATCTATAATGCATATGTTTTGTTTGTAGTAACGTAGGATTTAAGATACACATTTTGATTTAACCGTATTATTGATATATATATATATATATATTAATTGTATTAATTTCATGCTGCTGATTTCTATATATATTAACTTTACAATACATATGTTAGTTTATAGAACAAGGTATATATATTATTATAGTTTGTTGTATAAAATGTTTACTATATATTCTATTTTAAACAGAAGTTTTATATTACTCAGTATGTTTAGGCGAGTCGAATATAGACAGCCTATAGTTTATACAATAGTTACACATATAAAGTATAGAGTTTACTAGTACAGAAGTCTTCTTAATACCATATTTGTTTAATTCACATATATAAATCATGCGAGTCATTATATTGGTAGTAGAGTGCAGCGTATCATATTATAAAGATATTTATATATATATATAAGTATCTTATTTTAAAATTTGATTTGATATAAATATATTATATATATCTCTAAAATTGTTTAGAGTTAATCGGAAATCTAATTCTTAAATTTTGTTAAAGGATGATTTTAATTATAAATAAAACCAAAATTTGGAATAAATATTTAAACTTGAATAATTGAATTGGGAAAAATTTTATTTGTATATTGTTCAGCTGCATTCTAATACAACTTACCTAAATCATTCAGAAGTTGAATATGTAATTGGATAATATATAATATAAATTGAATTTATAAATGTAACGACCCGTTATTTTGGACCATTCAAATCGATAATAAATCCACACATGTCGGACTTGAATAATTCAAAATATCAGATTGTTATTTAAATTTGGCAAACTCATCATATACAGTAAATAAATCAAACATAGAATCACAGACACAGAGTAATACAATAATACGCAGCGGAATAGATAAAATAGTAGTTCATGAAGCTACTATATAAACATCAGAGTTAGAAATAAAATACAACAGAATATCTCAAATACAGTGAAGTCTCCAATCCAAACAGATGACTTCTGTGAACGAATCAACTGGAGAGCTGGAAGCTGAATCAATAGTTGGATCTCCAAACGAAGCTCCAAACTCCAAAGGTGAGTCTCAAATGCTGTATCACTCAGTCTGACCCGAGCGTAAAGCAAAACACAAAACACTCGAGTCAGGATTAACATTCTTATACTAATAAATCCAACTCAAGTGAAATATCAACTGAAATACAAGTAACTTAAAGGATGTTTGGGATAACCATCCTCTAAGGATCTTCAGAACAATCTACAAGGTGGAAATATATATTATAACACCGTGGTCATTTCAATTTAATTTATACTTCAAAACCCAAATATTATTTCAATCCGAAATTTAAATATATACGGGTAGATATCATTTCGACCCGTAATCCCAATTTCAATTCAAACGAAAATCGCTTGGGTTTATCATTTCAACCCATAACGAAATTCTCCTATTCTAAAGTCCGTTCGGGTATGTATCATTTCAACCCATAGTGAATTCTATACTAACAGGGAACTTGCAAAGTGATAATAGATACTAAAAAAAATATAACAAAAGGCATATATCATCAGTAGAGATAACATATACGGGTGTCAGATGTCACAGGTGAACATATACAAATAATAGTAATAACAGGCATATAATACTAGATACTGGTGTCAGATGTCACAGGTGAACAGATACAAATAATAGTAATAACAGACATATAATACTAGATACTGGTGTCATATGTCACAGGTGAACAGATACAAATAATAGTAATAACAGACATATAATACTAGATACTGGTGTTAGATGTCACAGGTGAACAGTTATAGATAATAGCATATATAACAATGTAAATAACTACAGCAGCATATTTCAATTGCTATTTCAAATGAAATCAAATTTAAATAATAAAAGAACGTTAATCGTGAGTGATTGCCCACCTTTCGAGGTTAGAGATGAACGAGACTGAGATGAGTTATGACTCCAAACACGGATTCCAAATCAAAGCTAGATGGATACGGATTCGACGGATAAGCTGATAGATAAGGAATTGACAAAAATCAAATCAGAACTGGATCGATGATGATCAATAGTGGTAGTGGATTTATATATATAAAAACTATATATAACTATGTATATACCAAAATCATATTTTAAATACAAACACATTTTTAAATTATATATATATATATATATATATTTCAAAATCATTGGTAAAATTAAAACACAAATATCAAAATCTAATCATATATACATAATAAAATCTAAAATAATTTTTTTTATAGATATACGAACATATCCCTTTGTACCCATACAACCGAAAAACAACAATCTTTGTAACCCTTATATAACCAATCTTATTTTTCTATAATATATGCAGGCAACATTGTATATTCTCAACCTAACTGTACATTATACCTATGTTCAAACAAATATATAAATCATCAGTTATATACTTATGCAAGAAATCAATATTATCTTATACAGTAAAACGCCAATAAAACATATATAATATAGCATTTAAACGTGTTATATAAATTGAATACAGTTTACAATATTAACTATATTATGTATACATATAACTCAATCAATATACATAAATAAAATAGATTTGTAAATCTTATATAACAAAAATACAGATCCGATATAAATACGCATAAAACCTATGTTTAATAAATACTATATTATAACAACTAACTTAAAACTTGCAGAACAAAAAAAAACACTTTCATACGACAAAACTGTAACCGGTAATATATACCTTAGATAAATTCACACCTATATATAACAAATCATACTATAACTTGTAAACTTCACAATTGACAATAATATATATAATATATCTTATACATAATTACACTACTGACAGCCTATATATAATTTCATACACTTGAAACTTCATACATAAATTACATTCCCTATAATAGATTTTATATAGGCTATATATATATATAAAATTAAACTTCAGTGACCTTGTACAAATATTTACATATTATTATACTTGCATAAACTTCATTGTTATATATATATACCAGAAATATGGACACTTCCCCAGTGAACAAAGAAGGACAGCAATATGAAAGCAACCCAAAATGTATTTAAAAACAAATAGATAAACAAATATATACGCAACAGGTAAACTCGGATTCAATAACCAAAACATAGGCGTTTAATGATATATACAAGCTATTACCCATGTAAAATATATAATATATACTATATATAAAAACTGTAAGCATACGTCTTTACATCTATAATATAATATATATATTAACACACAGCATCCACTATAACATACCAAACTATAATATAATATATATAACTTACATTCAAGACCAAAACATTACACGTATGCATACAATCAACTTTTTCTTGAAATCTAACAGTAACATATAAAGATTATATGTAAATATATTTAAAGGAGCAACAATTTATACGTTAAAGTCAATATATACAGTAGGCGAAAGAGATACGTACTACTGCTATGATGGACGCGACAAGGATGTCGGCACGCAGGTCGAGGGAAGGGAAGAGGAGGGGAATGGTGGCTTCGAGTTGGAAGAGAAGGGAGGAGATCGGCTGTTGTCGGGCTGTGGCGGGAGGAGATGGTGTTGCCTTATTGGGTCTTGCGTGGGCAAGTAGAGGAACGGAGAAACATGAACGCCTCAGGATTGCAAATGCAGAGAAAAATGAAGGAGCCACAGAGAAATTGAAGGTGAGGGAATAGTAAAATGAGAGGTTGGGTTTTTAGAAGCAACCGAAGCAGCAAAATGAATTGAAAGAATAAATGTACGTTTCTTACGAAAATTATTAAAGCTAACCGTTTCAAAACAATCAATGGCCCTTTTCAGAGAAATAGCAATGGTCAAATGCTTTGATTTGATGAGCAATTAAAGCAAATTATTATTGTGGTCGGCTGTACGTTTCAAAATTTTGAAACCAAAGGTGCGAAGTCAAAATTTACGGTACCGGTACGGTTACGGCTTTTTCGCGGATTCCGCTGTGAACCGGACTACAAAACATAGAAATAAATACACCACTGAGATCGGCACGACGAGACGGTCAAAATGGTATACAGATATCAGTGGTACGATCATCCAATCAAAAGTCAATATTCGGTACCAGAAAATGCTGCTATTTGGCCAGAAATAAGATAACGGAGCAATAGAAGTCCAAATTTGGAAAAACGAAAGATGATGACTTACTCAAAAGAGGATTTAGAAATTTTCTATAGAAAAATATTAACGTTTTGAAATAAATTTATTATCATCAATTTTAACTGATTTAAATTGAAATAGAATTATACAATAAAATAAACTTCCGTATTTCCTGATGAAAATTTACCAATTGCTATGTTTAAATAGACGTATTCCAAATATTAAATTTTCAATTCCAAATTTTATTATTTAAAATTTCATAAAAATTCAATTAATTACGTTATTAAAACCATTAAAATTTACGGGTCGTTACACTCTCCCCCACTCAAAACTTTTCGTCCTCGAAAAGGAAGAAAGTAGGAGAATAGAAACAACCAAAAAGAAAAATAGATTGAAAGACCAAGATAAACAATTAATTTAAAACTATATAAACTTTACTTGAAATATTCATTTGAAAACTTCATTTGCAGTTCAATTATCTTTAATACTTTAAAAAATTTCAAAACCCATTTGTAAAATTTCTTACTTCCTTTATTAATACCATTTATATGTTTAAATAACACCTTTATAAAGATATGAAAATTATTTGAAACAATTATTTACATTATTACTTATATTTATAACGAAGCTATTGAAAACATTAAATTCAAAATTCATAAATTTATAAATTTCATTTCAAGATACCTTTCAAATATTATTAATAAATCAATAAATATTTACTTTAAATCTGTTTTATTAAATTAATAACCTTAAAATATTTATAACACTAAAATTTCTATTAAACCATGTAGTCTATAATTAAACAATATTTTAAAAGAATATAGTCAACAAGGAAAAGAAGGAGGATTTGGAAAACAAAATATAGGTGAATAAATAAAGCTGAGCAGATAAGGTAGATTCAAAGAATAGTATCGGGAACGAATAGTTAATTAGAACCATAAGAATTTCAATTTCAAATATTAATACAAAATTTCTTTGTTGGAAATACTTTTATAATAAAATACCTTTATAGTCGAAACGAATTTCCTTTCGAAAATACTTTTATAACTCGATGTTTCAACAAGTTTATCCTTGTTCCTGTAGACTCTGGTAGTGCGTTGATCAGGCGCAAAACTAGAATTCTCCAGGTACTTAGTAGACTTGTTTCAACACCCAGTGAAAATACTGGAAAAACTTTTTAAAAATAGATATGGAAAGTACAATCCAAACAAATCAACCAAACCAAACCTTTGTCCGATCATGGTTCGCAGATACACAATGGTTACGCCTGGTTCCCCCAGGAAACAATCCATATCCGTAAGCTTTCTCAGCCCTGCGAGTTACGCCATGATGACTAGTAGAATGCAGGATACACAATGGTTACGCCTGGATCCCCCAGGAAACAATCCGTGCCCCCAGGCAAGACTCAGCCATGCATTTGCGCTACTATTCGCGACCTACACAGATTGCAGGATACACAATGGTTACGCCTGGATCCCCCAGGAAACAATCCGTACCCCTAGGCAAGACTCAGCCAGGCAGTTGCGCTATGCAGTCACGATCGTAAGACCATGGGTAACGCCATGGAATTCGAAGGACACTGGAGTATCATATCCGGAAAACCAAAAATCAGAGAGAATAATATCGATAGAATGAATCCAAGATGTGGCCACAAATCGGATATCAAGTAGAAGGCACTTTCCATATCTTTACTTCGAAAATATGTATCATATAGTACCTTTTCAAATCACTTTCAAATATCGTACTTATATAAAATCCATTATATATAAGATTTAATTTTCAAATCAAATACCTTCCAAAATCAATAGTATATCAAATCATACTTATATAGACTTTAATTATATAAGATTTCACTTTTCAAATTGAGTACCCTTTTCAAATCCATAGTTTTCGAATCAATTTCATACTCATACAAATCAATTTTATATAAGTTCGACAACTCCCAAATCAAGTGTTTAGTAACACAAGGTTCTCAAATTTCAATTTATTTCAATATCAGTTCAATTTCAAAATCATATACAATTTCACCAAATTATTTCTTCTCAAATTAAATATCTTTAGTTTCAAAGTTTCTAAAGTTATAGATTTAGAAAATAAATCCAAATTTCCAAATCAATATAATTTAAGTCAACCAATTCATTTCCAAAATCAAATGTTTTCAAAATCATCTTACACTTACGTAAGGTCCATCTTATATAAGGATCAAATTTTTCAAAACAAATTTCGCTGTACGAAGAGCCATATGGGATTGAATATCTTTGCTTTTATGGGTTATATATCTTTGTAATTTAAATTGGAAATTTTATTTTAGTAAGCAAGATATTCTAACATGACAGCTTTCAATTTCAGCGTCAAAATATATCAATGATATTAGAATATAAGATGTACCTACGTCATCATTTTGCAGAATCACATTTGATCGCTCGCTCGATCACACAAGTTCGCTTTCGAACTAGTATTGTCCATTCGACTTCCCTAATGCGGACTTCGATATGGTTTCTCGACTAGAATTCCTCAGTCTCCTTGCATAGCCATATACTATGATAGAGAATTCTAGAATCCAGTCCAAAATCCATATCAAATATTCGCCATCAAGAATCGAATGAAAAATCCTAACACGAAATGGTGTAATTCACCTTGAACTTGTGTACTCAAACCTGGATCAAATTAATTATGCGAATAAAACAGCATACGTACAAATTATATATTTATTCCAACTTGTTAAATATATAGTTTCATAAAGATGTTACTAAATTAAAACATTTAACTAAATTTTATTCAAAATATATTGAAGACCAAATTCTTTCAAAACATTTCAAATCTAAATTCCATATTTAGAAAAATTCAAAATAGCCTTATTCATTTACTTAACAAAACAGTTTCAACCTATTTAAATCATATTACTACATATTTTAACATACATACCAAACTTATATTTTATACTTTTCAAAATTTCTTAGCTTTGAAAAGTTAACCTTGATTTGGAAGTGCTCGAACCTTCAAAATAGTTGAAGAAATCATTTTAAAATTCAAGAGTTGGAAATCAGCAACAAATCAGTATATCAATTTTAATGGATAGGGTTATATCAAATCCAAAACTCGAGGACTGAACACCGGCTCATTTCAAATCGTTTCAAATACATATACATATATCTTTCGAATATCAAATCATACTTCCAAATTTTGAAATCAAAATTTGTTTCGCAAAATCACTCGCGTAGCAATGCTACTAAAGTGGCCTATCCCCTACTCTGAAACTCGAAAATCAATGTCGATGATGCGTGCACTCATCACCGAAATTATTTTCCAGCGACATAAGTGAGTTCTGGACTTCTATTTTCTCAAACTTCTTTGAAATTTCTTCGAAATCATTCGAAACTCATTAGGAGTCATTTGAAACATTTCTTATTCGGAAAAATACCTTTAAATCATATTATTTATTATATATTTCAAAATCTTAAAACCAATTTCAAAATACTAGAGTTCAATTCTCGAATTTCAAATTTAATAATCCTTTAGTCATAAATCATTTTTAGATAAACCAAGTTCTTATATAGTTTTTTTTTCAAAATTACAAATCCTTTCGAAACCTCAAATTCTTATTTTAAAAAGGGTATATAATCTTTATCGAAAACATTTCACTTTTATATATAAAATATAATCACACTTATCAAAGTAATAATTTCGATATATAAAACAATTTCTAAAATATAAACAAGCCCGATTTTTCAAAGTATGGTTCAAGAATGGATTTCAAAATAAAGATAGAGATTCAAATTAAAGGAACTCAAATCAAATAGAATTCTGATTCGAAGATAGGCTCGATCAAAGATGAGATAATTTTATTTCTAAATGGAAGATGAATATACTTATATAAACCGCGGGCGACCATAACCGGGTCAAATGTGACTTCAAGAACAAGATTGATGCAGAATTCTAAGAAAAATTCAACATTCGATCGCAAGAGATCGCGGCATCTAAACCAAAGATATAAAAATCTCTGGTGAATCAATGCCAATTGTGAAGGAGTTTCACCCCTTGACACTCATTAAAAGATTGGTGGGATCCTATTCACATAGAGATCATTTGAAGTGGAGTTATGGGATACTCCAGAATCAAAAGAATACAAATAGGGAGAGACAAGAATGAGTTTTGGAACCGTAGGGAACGTTCCAAAGTTCAAAGGAATCCTAATCGAAGCAAATCCCAACCAAGATTAGAGATATATAACATATATCGATACAGAAGAATTTCCATTCAAAATTTGGAAAGACTCGAATTCATAACATACGAAAACAGAAGCATAAATGTCTCCAGTTTGACAACTTCAGCTAAGCAAAAGATACAATAGAGTTCGCTTAAAGCAACCTAACATACAACAGATAACAAAAGGTCCACAGATTTACCACTCCTACAAAAACAAAGCATCAGTATTAATTCTTCCAGGTGGTACATCAACGGGTCCAGAACACTCCCCCTCAATGTGCCCCCAACATCTGCATTTCTGGCATAGGTGCACTACACTCCCATCTTCCTTAATGAACTGCGGGTACGCAACCTTCTTTCCATACTTTCGCACAGAACAATTCCTGGCTATATGCCCAGGCCTCTTACAGTGATAGCAAATGGTTGATTGGTCGACTGATGTAGTGGGTGCAGACTTCACTTTCTTCACCTTCTGGCAGCGACTGGGAAAGTGCCCCTCACTACGGCATCTAAAACAGAAGATCTTGGATCGAAAACACTTGCCCTCCTTCTTCTTTCCTGCATTCCTTTTCCCGCACATGGCTGCATAGTGTCCCTTTTCCTGACACCGATAACAAATGACATGGTCATAAGGACCCGGTTCTGCTCTTTCTCTCCACAGCCTCTCTTGTTCCTCGATTGCTTCCTCCCGTTCCTTACGGGCCAGTGCTCTTCGTGCCCGACGGGCTGTTTTCTGCTCTTCTGATTTTGCCATTATAAAATAGTTTCCTATCATTCAAATATTCAATGAGTCCAAAATCAACAAGATAGAAGTTCAAAATTTAAGGGGAAATTAAATCAAAGGGAGTTTCAAAACAAAAGGAAAAGGACTCGAACGAAGATGAGATAATTAAAATTCAAAAAGAGAAGATGGATATACTCATATAAGAATATAATTAGAGAGAGGCCAGAATGAAAGTGATTCCGCAAATCAGTTTACCATATATGTTAAGTGTGCCTAGAACCTGGCTCTGATACCAACTGTAACGACCCGTTATTTTGGACCATTCAAATCGACAATAAATCCACACATGTCGGACTTGAATAATTCAAAATATCAGATTGTTATTTAAATTTGGCAAACTCATCATATAAAGTAAATAAATCAAACATAGAATCACAGACACAGAGTAATACAATAATACGCAGCGGAATAGATAAAATAGTAGTTCATGAAGCTACTATATAAACATCAGAGTTAGAAATAAAATACAACAGAATATCTCAAATACAGTGAAGTCTCCAATCCAAACAGATGACTTCTGTGAACGAATCAACTGGAGAGCTGGAAGCTGAATCAATAGTTGGATCTCCAAACGAAGCTCCAAACTCCAAAGGTGAGTCTCAAATGCTGTATCACTCAGTCTGACCCGAGCGTAAAGCAAAACACAAAACACTCGAGTCAGGATTAACATTCTTATACTAATAAATCCAACTCAAGTGAAATATCAACTGAAATACAAGTAACTTAAAGGATGTTTGGGATAACCATCCTCTAAGGATCTTCAGAACTATCTACAAGGTGGAAATATATATTATAACACCGTGGTCATTTCAATTTAATTTATACTTCAAAACCCAAATATCATTTCAATCCGAAATTTAAATATATACGGGTAGATATCATTTCAACCCGTAATCCCAATTTCAATTCAACCGAAAATCGCTTGGGTTTATCATTTCAACCCATAACGAAATTCTCCTATTCTAAAGTCCGTTCGGGTATGTATCATTTCAACCCATAGTGAATTCTATACTAACAGGGAACTTGCAAAGTGATAATAGATACTAAAAAATATATAACAAAAGGCATATATCATCAGTAGAGATAACATATACGGGTGTCAGATGTCACGGGTGAACATATACAAATAATAGTAATAACAGGCATATAATACTAGATACTGGTGTCAGATGTCACAGGTGAACAGATACAAATAATAGTAATAACAGACATATAATACTAGATACTGGTGTCAGATGTCACAGGTGAACAGTTATAGATAATAGCATATATAACAATGTAAATAACTACAGCAGCATATTTCAATTGCTATTTCAAATGAAATCAAATTTAAATAATAAAAGAACGTTAATCGTGAGTGATTGCTCACCTTTCGAGGTTAGAGATGAACGAGACTGACATGAGTTACGACTCCAAACACGGATTCCAAATCAAAGCTAGATGGATACGGATTCGACGGATAAGCTGATAGATAAGGAATTGACAAAAATCAAATCAGAACTGGATCGATGATGATCAATAGTGGTAGTGGATTTATATATATATAAACTATATATAACTATGTATATACCAAAATCATATTTTAAATACAAACACATTTTTAAATTATATATATATATATATATATATTTCAAAATCATTGGTAAAATTAAAACACAAATATCAAAATCTAATCATATATACATAATAAAATCTGAAATAATTTTTTTTATAGATATACGAACATATCCCTTTGTACCCATACAACCGAAAAACAACAATCTTTGTAACCCTTATATAACCAATCTTATTTTTCTATAATATATGCAGGCAACATTGTATATTCTCAACCTAACTGTACATTATACCTATGTTCAAACAAATATATAAATCATCAGTTATATACTTATGCAAGAAATCAATATTATCTTATACAGTAAAACGCCAATAAAACTTATATAATATAGCATTTAAACATGTTATATAAATTGAATACAGGTTACAATATTAACTATATTATGTATACATATAACTCAATCAATATACATAAATAAAATAGATTTGTAAATCTTATATAACAAAAATACAGATCCGATATAAATACGCATAAAACCAATGTTTAATAAATACTATATTATAACAACTAACTTAAAACTTGCAGAACAAAAAAAAACACTTTCATACGACAAAACTGTAACCGGTAATATATACCTTAGATAAATTCACACCTATATATAACAAATCATACTATAACTTGTAAACTTCACACTTGACAATAATATATATAATATATCTTATACATAATTACACTACTGACAGCCTATATATAATTTCATACACTTGAAACTTCATACATAAATTACATTCCCTATAATAGATTTTATATAGGCTATATATATATATATATAAAATTAAACTTCAGTGACCTTGTACAAATATTTACATATTATTATACTTGCATAAACTTCATTGTTATATATATATACCAGAAATATGGACACTTCCCCAGTGAACAAAGAAGGACAGCAATATGAAAGCAACCCAAAATGTATTTAAAAACAAATAGATAAACAAATATATACGCAACAGGTAAACTCGGATTCAATAACCAAAACATAGGCGTTTAATGATGTATACAAGCTATTACCCATGTAAAATATATAATATATACTATATATAAAAACTGTAAGCATACGTCTTTACATCTATAATATAATATATATATTAACACACAGCATCCACTATAACATACCAAACTATAATATAATATATATAACTTACATTCAAGACCAAAACATTACACGTATGCATACAATCAACTTTTTCTTGAAATCTAACAGTAACATATAAAGATTATATGTAAATATATTTAAAGGAGCAACAATTTATACGTTAAAGTCAATATATACAGTAGGCGAAAGAGATACGTACTACTGCTATGATGGACGCGACAAGGATGTCGGCACGCAGGTCGAGGGAAGGGAAGAGGAGGGGAATGGTGGCTTCGAGTTGGAAGAGAAGGGAAGAGATCGGCTATTGTCGGGCTGTGGCGGGAGGAGAAGGTGTTGCCTTATTGGGTCTTGCGTGGGCAAGTAGAGGAACGGAGAAACATGAACGCCTCAGGATTGCAAATGCAGAGAAAAATGAAGGAGCCACAGAGAAATTGAAGGTGAGGGAATAGTAAAATGAGAGGTTGGGTTTTTAGAAGCAACCGAAGCAGAAAAATGAATTGAAAGAATAAATGTACGTTTCTTACGAAAATTATTAAAGCTAACCGTTTCAAAACAATCAATGGCCCTTTTTAGAGAAATAGCAACGGTCAAATGCTTTGATTTGATGAGCAATTAAAGCAAATTATTATTGTGGTCGGCTGTACGTTTCAAAATTTTGAAACCAAAGGTGTGAAGTCAAAATTTACGGTACCGGTACGGTTACCGCTTTTTCGCGGATTCCACTGTGAACCGGACTACAAAACATAGAAATAAATACACCACTGAGATCGGCACGACGAGACGATCAAAACGGTATACAGATATCAGTGGTACGATCATCCAATCAAAAGTCAATATTCGGTACCAGAAAATGCTGCTATTTGGCCAGAAATAAGATAACGGAGCAATAGAAGTCCAAATTTGGAAAAATGAAAGATGATGACTTACTCAAAAGAGGATTTAGAAATTTTCTATAGAAAAATATTAACGTTTTGAAATAAATTTATTATCATCAATTTTAACTGATTTAAATTGAAATGGAATTATACAATAAAATAAACTTCCGTATTTCCTGATGAAAATTTACCAATTGCTATGTTTAAATAGACGTATTCCAAATATTAAATTTTCAATTCCAAATTTTATTATTTAAAATTTCATAAAAATTCAATTAATTACGTTATTAAAACCATTAAAATTTACGGGTCGTCACAATAAATAAAATTTGAGTGGTTATAATAAATGCTATACACTAAATTTTGATTATAAAGATGTTAATAGAGATAAATAGAATAATAAGATAATTGATTAATAAATTTGTTTTGAAAGAATTAATAAATTGAAATTTGATCAACTTATGAATATACCTTGAATTTAAAAGCAATTAGTAAATATAAATTAATTTAAATCGAAACCTTTATGGTTTAAATTAATTTATATGGGTTAAATATATGTGATAAGATATATTAAGTAGAATAAATTTAACAATAATTTGGAATAAAGAAGAATTTAAATTGCTGAAAAAAAATATGATTATAATAAAAGACTATTCAAATTTATGTTTTAGAAATTGTAAATTGAAGATAATTGGATAATAAGATAATGAATTTAGAAATAGTTGAGATTGATTTTAGTGAAATCAAATGGATTAAATCAATTGTTGAATATCAATTAATTTAAATTTGAATTTATATGGTTTAAATTAATTGTTATTTTGTATTTCAAATCTGTTTTCTTTCTGGTTGTTTCTATTCTCCTACCTCGTTCCTTTTCGGGGACGAAAAGTTTTGAGTGAGGGAGAGTGTAACGACCCTTAAATTTCAACTGTTTTAATAACTTAATTAGTCGAAATTTTGTGAAATTTCAAACAATAAAATTTTAAAATAAAATTTTGATATTTGGAATGCGTCTAGTTGAACATAACAACCGGTAAATTTTCGTCCGAAAATATGAAAGTTTATTTCGCGCGTAAATTTACTTCAATTCAATCAGTTAAAAAGCGATGAAAATAAAATGTTTCGGAACCTAAATATTTTTACATAGAAAAATTCTAAACCATCTTCTGAGCAAACATCATTTTTCGTTTTTCCAAATTCGGACATCTTTGGCTCCGTCGATCTTATTTTTCAGCGTTTTTCTTGCATTTTCCGCTATTAGAAAATTCGAAATTTTATAATCCAACCGTACCACTGATATCTGTATACCGTTTTGATCGTCTCGTCGTGCTGATCCCCGTAGCATATTCGTTTCTGTATTTCAGAAATCGTTATGCGACGGAAACCGTGAATCAGTTCGTCGTATCGGTACCTATTTTTGAACTTTTGATTCCACTCTTACCTTTCATTTGTCTACGAGTTAAATTTGAACAGTCATAACTTTCAACATTCCTAGAATTTAATAATCTAAACTTTACTATTCCCAACATTTAATTTATTGGTTGTATCGTTTCATTCATTCTCTCGTTCCTCTGCCTTCCCTTCATTTTGCTTCTCTGTTTACACTTCTTAGTTTATATTCTAAAGTGTTCTGCCTGGCCTTCCATTTCTATCTCCACGCAACACTCAAGTCTACACTAATCTTCCACTTCACTTCCATTCCTCCAACAACATCACCACCACCTCCTTTATAACCGAATGAAGGCCTTCCACACACACACATGCATGCTTGCATTCATGCAACAGCTCCACAGCCCACCCTGTTCTCCTCCGTGGCCACAACCGTGCTCCACCTGCTGTTCCTCTTCCTTTCCCCTTTCATTTTCCTTCACCACAAGGCCGAGACTATCACACCCATGCACTGCCTCTATCCCGACCACCTTGCAAAACACCGACCACCGCTTCCAACCTTCCCCCGCCTCTACCGCTCGACCGAACAACCCGCCAGACTCATTCACTTTCATTCTACTTCCATGCAACCATGAACATGAGCTCTGCCGATCTCGTCGACCCGATGCACCATGTTTCCCTCCTCTCTCGGCCTCGCGCGCGACCGTGCTCACCTCAGCGAACCAAGCTCCGCCCTGGCCACTGCCGTAGCACCTCTGACCAACCTACTCGAGGGTGCACGCAAGAGGCTCGTTTCCCTCTCCTATGAGTATATTCATGTATGTAAGTATTTTATTGTGTGTAGTTTACTTATATTAGTTGAATATATATATATATAAGTCGGTTTGTACCTATAATGCATATGTTTTGTTTGTAGTAACGTAGGACTTAAGATACACATTTTGATTTAACCGTATTATTGATATATATATATTAACTGTATTAATTTCATGCTGCTGATTTCTATATATATTAACTGTACAGTACATATGTTAGTTTATAGAAAAAGGTATATATATTATTATAGTTTGTTGTATAAAATGTTTACTATATATTCTATTTTAAACAGAAGTTTTATATTACTCAGTATGTTTAGGCGAGTCGAATATAGACAGTCTATAGTTTATACAATAGTTACACATATAAAGTATAGAGTTTACTAGTACAGAAGTCTTCTCAATACCATATTTGTTTAATTCACATATATAAATCATGCGAGTCATTATATTGGTAGTAGAGTGCAGCGTATCATATTATAAAGATATTTATATATAGTATAGTTTAAACTATTGTCCTGTCACTTCTATTCTCTGGTATAAAGTAACAGTAGGTAAGATAGAGTAGGTTGAGTGCCCATCTATATATTTGTTAGTGTATGCACTGTCATACACAAAGGATGTATAAATTATATAAGTATTTTATATAGATTCAACAATATTTGTTTTCAAAGTTTTGCGTTGTCAGTAATATGTCTATATACAATAGTGTGATCGTGAGGTATACAAGGATTTAACCGTATATATTAATATTTTGATTTTAAGAAATATATATGGGTTTATTACATAAATCGGTCTGCATATTATAAAGAAGTTGCATACGTATACTTGGGTAGTTGCATACACCCAAAAGTTTTCCGCAGTATTACTCTTTTTTTTTATGATTTATAGACCTGCATAATATATGTATGGCCATGTTCATAATTGAAATTTGATATATAAGTATAAAATGTTTGTGTGGTAATTTCAAGTGTGTAGATACATTTATGATATATATAAATAAGTTAGCTTACATCATTCATTCATCTTCATCGATCCAATTCTGATTTGGATTTCGTCTATTCTTTATTATCAGCTTTGATCGTCGAACTCATGTCCAGCGCGTTTTGTTCCGAAATCCGTGTTTGGATTTGTAATTCATCTTATTCTCATCCATATCTAGCCTCGAAAGGTGAGCACTCACTCACGATTAACGTTCTTTTATTTATTAAATCTGATTTCAATTAAAACGACAATTGAAATATGCTGTTGTTAGTTAATTACACTGTTATATATGTTATTGCCTGTATCAGTTCACCTGTGACATTTGACACCATTACCTGTTAATTATTTATGTGATGATAATGTAGTTTGGTTGATAATTGATTGATTGTTGATATTTATATTGGACGTTAAATCGTTAGTGTTAAATGATAAATATTATGCAAAATTGAAATGGATATAGGATAGTTAAAAATTTTAAAACTGATTTATATGTTAAATTTGATTAGTGAATATGACCCCTTTTAATTGTTAAATTAATTGACATATAGAATAGCGATAATTACACTTTGAACCATCGACGTATATTGGATTAATTGTTGTAGTGTAAAAAAATTGAAATTGAATGACAGGTGAAAACCGTAATGTAATAATCTTTAATCTACATGAAATGATAGTGTAGATTCTAGAAATAATTATATTAATTCGTACAAATAACAATGCGAATTAATACGGTTATTTCGGGATTATGTGAATTGATTATTGGATTTTTATTGTTCGTTGTTATTGCTTGTTTATTTACTTTGACACAATCCCAGTTATCACACTGCAAGTTCCCTTTGCTATGCTTTGATTTTGAATTGAATTGGAATCGGGTTGAAATGATAAATACCCAAATGAACTTGGCCTAGGATAGAGAATTAAATAAAACCCGATTGGTCAATAATTTGATTTGGAAATAAAATGAAGATTTTATTTGAATAAATAATATGGTTTTGAAACGAAGTTGGAAATTGAATTTTAATGAAATTTAATTGTGAATATTTAATAATCTAAAACAAAATATTAATAAAGAAATTGATGGAAGAATGTTGTTTAATTTAAGAAATGATTGAATTAAGTTTTGAAATTATTTCATAATTTAATGAGATTGAATTATTTAATAATTAAATAAAAATCGAATCCTTTGATAATTAAAATTGAACTTTTTAATAAGTGAAATTAAGTTTCTTTATTAATTGAGTTTTGGAATTGTAACTAAGTAAATTAATAAGTGAAATTGAATTTCTTTAACAAGAAATAAAATGTGATTTATTGAAATTAATGTAAGACTTGAAATTTAAAGAATCTGGTTTGATGAATTTAATTTAATTCAAAATTGTAAGTTTTGATTTAATGAAGTTGAACTTAAGAAATTGATTTAATGAATTGGAAATTTAATAGAAATTGTTTTGAATGATAAAGTAACTTAACGAATATTGAATGAGATCTATAAATGAGTTTAAATTGATTCGAATGTTAAATTAAATCAAATGATTTTGGAATGAAACTTATATACGAACTTGAATCAATATTTGAATGGTTTTAAATAGATATTGAAATTGAATTATAAGATTTTGAAATGGTAATTATGAAGTTTTGAAACGTAAATATTGGAAATTGATTTAGAAAGACAAATGAAATGTTGGTTTACGAATTGAAATTGGAATTGAAATTGATTTGGATTTTGAAATATATAAACGACCAATCGGTGTAATAATTATGAAAGTTATTAAAGAGACCGGAATCGGTTATGGATATACTCTCTATCTAAACCGAAAACCACTTTAATAACTATACGCGGAGTGTGATCCAGAATGAAGTGGTTGGAATGATGTACGTGATGACTGAAGAAAGAGAACGATAATGGATAGCCTTGACACTTGTGTCAAATTGGAAATGACTAAAACAGGAGCCGTGCCGGGCCAATGGAGGTCAGCTACCTCAAGTGAACACACTTCTTCGAACTACTCATTACTTGTTGTCGATTGGTGCACCCTTGATTTTGGGAGGGTTGTTTCACGGTGTTGCGGTCGCTGCGGCGATGCGTTCTCACCAGTCCGGATCAGGCAAACGGTAGTGTCACTACCTTGGGTATTGCCTCATGTGCCTTGTCATACTTGTATTCCTTTATACGCGACCACTACGATTTTGTTTTGTACCTTTAGTATATGGATTGCCCTCTGGTGACTTCCGGTTTTGGGGAAACTACGGTCTTGTATATGCTCTTGGGAATAAAAATGTGTTAAGGGTGGAATGGGCCATGACTTAACACTATTTTGATACCTTATATTACTGATAGACATTATCTATTTAGCGTACATTACTACCTAGTAGATAGTTTAACGGATCCTTAAAGGATGGTTATTCCAAACATCCTTTGAGTTATTTGTATTTCAATTGCTATTTCACTTGAGTTGGATTTATTGATATAAGAATGTTAATCCTGACTCGAGTGTTTTGTGTTTTCTTTACGCTCGGGTCAGACTGAGTGTACCAGTATTCGAGACTCACCTTCGAAGTTGGAGCTTTGCTTGAAGATCCAGCCATCTATTCTGCTTTCAGTATTCGATGATTCCAGTGATGCATTCTGATTTGTATCTGATGTATCGTATTACTCTTCCGTTGTATCTGGTTTAACTCTGATGTAACTTATACATTTATATAGTGGCTTCATGAACTACTATCTCTTTTATTTCCGCTGCAATTATTACTTTGTGTCTGTGATCTATGATTATTTTATTTATTGTATATGTTCAGTTTTGCCAATTTAAATTAACAACGCGGTATCTTGAGAAATTCAACTCCGGCATGAGTGTCTACCTATACACTTATAATGGATGCGAATGGTCCAAAATACCGGGTCGTTACAGTGTTGATTTTCGTCTTTTAGTTATTTTTTATTTCGAGAATATTTTCTGGTTGACTTCGATTTTCTGGCCCCTGTGAGCTTCGTCTCTGGCCATCTTCTCTGGTTGGTTTAACCTGAACTTCTCATTGCATTCATGAATTTGGATGTTGTTTGGTTGTTCACTGATCTGTGTGTATGCACTATTTCGCTTTGTAGCTCTGTTGCACTTGCAACCCGATGTTGAACTTGATTTGGTTTGTGACGTTGGTTATGCTTTGTCCTGAGTTCACATGTATTGTTTCTTGTATATATGTATACAAGTGTGCATGCATTTACTTCACTATTTATTATGCTGCATCACTTGTATACCATCTGAAGCTTGATATGTTAGCTTGTAGTTCATGTGTTCACTCTGATGTATAAGCATTTGCCACTGTTTGTTCTTCATGTAGCTTGTTGTATTTCATTCCTCACTTGTGTACCATCTGATGTGCATCTTTGTTGTTTGGATTGGCTTGTGTTGATTTGTCGAGATCACAGTGGCATTTGTTCCAGTCGTGTGCACTTCACTAACACTCGAGTCTGGTCATGTTGATGATGAGGCTTTCTTTTTATTTTCTCTTGTTTGCATTGTCGTCTTTTGCTATTCTTCATACCTGAACTGGTCTTGAGTTGCAGACTTGAGTTTGTTTGTTCATGTGCACCACTTGTACACCATCTGGAGCTTGTTGTATTCATCTAGTCTGGTAGCTTCATGTAAATGATGCATGTTGTATTGATGTGTATTTGCATTGACTTCTGTCCACTGTACTTCAAGTCATGTTGACTTGGCACACCTTGAGTCTGCACTGTTTCTGGTTTGCCTTCTCAGACCTGATGTACTTGAGTCTGGTTCATTCAAGTTCAATGTATTTGGTTTGTAGCCAGTTGCCTTTGTAGTTTTGAAGCTTTATTCTTGGTTGAGTTGCATCTCTGGTGTATGCATTGTTTATTCAGTTGAATCAGTTGTAATTGCTGCCATCTTCTTTGGTATGATAGTCTGGATTTGATGTTCTGGTCTTCATGTAGAAGCTTCAGTCTCATTGATGCATTGATCATGCACTGGATCATGTCCAGTGTTATGTGCATACTTGTATATTTGAGTTCGAGTCTTGATATCTAGATTCCTGTATATTGTCACTGCACACTAGTCTTGATTTCATTAGTGTCATTGGTGCATTTGTGTGCATTGTTATTTGCAGTTACACTTCAGTTGCTTGTATATATGTATGCACTTGTTCACTTGATTCATTGCTGTATTGGTTTGGACTTGCAGTTTGTTTTCTGGTCTGAAGTTCTGGTTTGTTGAGACTGGTCATTCATTTTACTGTTGTCTTCATTGTTGTATTGAGTTGAGTCATGATAGCAGTGACTTGACCTCTATTGCCCTGTGTTGAATCCAGCTTAAACGCTCGGGTTTGACCTTGTGCTTGTGATGTGACTTTATTTATTTTGCACTTGAGTTGAACCCGATTTTTGGTTTGGGTTTGACCTGTGCTCACTTGTCCCTGTTACTATATCAAGTGTATATACATATATCGGTGTGCACGGCCTTGTGGCATGTACAGTGATACACTGTGCATGTCACAAGCTATTCGTGTATGATGAATTCAAATATAAATGATGACGAACAACCCAAATAACTGAGGCAAATATTATTTTCAAAATTCATATTTTGTTTTATACTGCAAAAATATTTTATTTTCAATTTTACTGCGTCAATGTATATTTCTGCAGATTGATCATATGCTGGATTCACATTGGAATGAAGTTGAAGATAAATATGAGTGTGAGTGATATGTAGTGAGGAACTGATGTAACTATGAAATTGTGATGTAATTGTATTGTGACTGAAATTGATGTAATTGTATTGTGACTGAAATTGTATAGTTATAGTGAGAGCTTGAAATTGTACTATCAAAATTGTAATAAATATTTGTTTGAATAAAATATTTGTTTGAATTCCAATTCTGTGTTATTTATTTTATTCAGCAAATATTTATTTTATCTGTGAAAAATAAAATAGTACAATATCAAATACATTTAAATGAATGTATATATGTTTATTATCATCAAACAAAAATCATATACATGCATATTCAACAATCTCCCCCTTTTGATGATAACAAACATATATTTAATATTTTGACTATTTTAAATGTATTTGATTATTCAATTTGCTCCCCCTATTTAAATGCTCTCTTTCTACACAATACTCCCCCTACATATATGCATGAGAATAAAAAAATTCAAGTGAGCCTTGATACAATTAGTACAATTAGAAAATCTTTGACCTTTATTTTCAAAATCTTAACTTTTCTCTCCCCCTTTTGTTATCAGCAAAAGAATAATAGTAATAGAAAAATAGAGATATAGTGATAGACATTAATACAATATTAAAGCTCAATCGAGTGTAAATATTAATTTCAATAAGAAAATCAAACAAAAATCATAAATACTTTAATTGACGCATATTCCACTTTAGAATGATAGGTTGATATCATCAAATAAAACCATATAGTTGTGTCTATTTGTGGTATATTTATTTCAGGAAATTTGAATATCTACTAACCATGCATAACCGTTATGACTTTTAAATGAGATTAGTAGTATTCTAAATTTTTATTTTAAAAATGAATTCAAGTATCTTCTAACCATGCATAACCGTGAGGACTTTTAAATGGGATTAGAATCAACTTGTCTATTTAATCAATTAATTTTGATATGCGTTCCATACATGCATAACCGTGAGGACTTTTAAATGAGCATGGAAACACATAATCAAAAATCCAAGTAATTCACCCATGCATAACCGTGAGGACTTTTAAATGAGAGTGAATATTTTTTGATATTATTATTTATTGTTAGAAATATAATAAAATTGAAGCACAAATGATTTCCCGTTTAAACTACCACATATTGACATACTATATTGACTTTTGATGAGTGATGGTTGATAGAAAAATGATAGAAATAGAAATGATCATGGAATATTTATCAACAAAATTTTTTTATAACTCTTGTTTAAATTTCTAAAGAAATTTTCTAATTATACTTTCTCAAGTCTTAATATATGATTAATATCAACACTCATCTTATTTTCAATCACTATCTATCTTTTTAGATAATTATAAGGGGGTCAGATCAGTTAACATAGTTATTTAAAATCAATTTCAAAAATAGTTTTAAAATCAAATTTTCTTAAATAACTAATCTGATACAAGGTCAACAAAAATTATTTTCTAGAAGGGGTTTTTAAGAAAAATTTCTGCTAAAATAGGAATTATTTCAAGTGAAAAATATGTAGATATTTTCTTTGAAAAATGATG
Organism: Allium fistulosum; assembly: GCA_030737815.1. Taxonomy (NCBI): domain Eukaryota; kingdom Viridiplantae; phylum Streptophyta; class Magnoliopsida; order Asparagales; family Amaryllidaceae; genus Allium; species Allium fistulosum. Next base: position 297,659,595 of record CM060908.1, on the reverse strand, counting down.
CAGCAAATGAATGTCTCGAAATATAATCACGTTCCACTAGTAATTTTTCTATCAACTATATTACCAGTGTGATCTGCATCTGACTTTAAATTTCACTCAATATTCACTCGTTGAATGTCATAGACCAGATTGTGAAGTTTCAACAAACTATCTCAGAATTATTTTCAACAATTTTTAAACGAAATTTTCTTGACTTTGAATTGAAGTCGTGTTAACCATCAAACAAATATCATAGTGTCAGATTTAGAAACCGTAGGATCAACAGTCATTAAACCATCATCATTATTTCAAAACAATTTCTTGAAGTTTCACCAATTTCATAAAGTTTCAACAATTTCAACAATTTCTTAAAAACCTTTTTATAGCATGAGTAATCAGTAATCAATCAACATCATAATTTGACCAAACAGATTAAGTTCAATGATGGAAAAAAAATGGTTGGTTCAACTTTTAAGCACAAATCAAAGTCATAGATAAGAACAAGTCATGTAAGATCATATCAAGTTAGTTAGAATCTGTCAACCATCATAATTACTTCAAGTAATTCTATTTAAAGATGATTGGTTAATAAAAAAATCAGAATTAACATCATCAATCATTTCACATAACTGGCTGATTTAATTTAGATTATGGTGCAGATTTTCACATTTTATCTATCGTTTGAAAATAAATACAATTACCTGTTTTACCTGTACGATAATCTTCCGTTGTTTGCCCATTGTGAATCTGTCACCTTTATACTAGGCTAAGGAACGTTGTTTTGTCGCCCGTTGTGAGTCTGGAACAGCCAGAATCCAGATAACACTAATATTGTTCCTTAGCCTGCCACCACACCTACACGGTAAAAGATTTTTGTGACCTATTTGTTTTTATAGGTCCATGGTTGTTAGTGGCAGAATAATTTGATGAATATGTTTGAGTAGACCCAAAACTATTAATATATGTTCCTTTTGGCACCCAAACTTGTTTTGTCCTTTTATTCTTGTTCCAATAGACATGAAATTTGTTTGTAGAATTCTTAGGAGCCCAAACTTGTATAAATTTTGTGTTCTTGTTCCTATGACTACAATTTTCAACACGATGACCAATTATTTCACATCTAGCAAAGACACTCTTACCTTTTGCATTATCATCAACTTGTGTTTTCCCAAAGCCTAGTCCTTTTCTGTTGTTAGCAAAAAGTTGGTTTCCCAATAACATGTTGAATGATTTTTCTCCTCTTGAAAAGTTATTCAGAGATTTCTCAAGATTTTGGACTTTGGTTTTTAGTGTTGTGTTTTCAGTCACCAGTGAGGTGCATCTATTTATAAAATCCTTTTTCCTAGTGTCAATGGTTTCCTTAAGACTCAAGTTTTCTTTTTCAAGATTTTCAAAGCTATTCTTAAGTTTTGATGATTCTGAATCTAAAATTTTACATTTTTTACAGTCTAGGTTTTGAATATTTTCAAGTTTAGTTTCTAACCTAGTATTTTCATGGACAAGTTCTCTCCTATCAGATTTCAGTTTTTCAATTTTAGATTCAAGAGTATCAATTGTTTTAGTAAGATCATAACACATCAAAACAAGTTCTTTATAAGAATAATCACTTGCCTCACTAGATTCCTCTGAGCTTGCTTCTGAATCTGATTTTGCCATAAGACACAAATTAGCCTCCTCTGAGCTATTATTCGAAACTTCCTCTCCTTCTTCATCATCCCAAGTTGCTGCAAAGGCCTTCTTCTTTTTCTTTCCTTTGTTGTTTTTGAGAAGTGGGCATTTTTGTTTGAAGTGGCCAGGCTTCTTGGAGTTATAACAAGTCAATTCATTATCGGAATTGTCAGAATCTTTTGACCTATTACCATTTGTTTTCTTCTTGCGTGGCCCGAATCTTGACCATTTTCTAAGATTATTGACAGCCATTGCAAGTTCTTCAATTGGATCTTCTTCTTCTTCATCGCTCTCTTCTTTGCTCTTTAAGGCTATCGTCTTCTTCTTTGATTCGGAGTTGTTGCGTTCCTCCTTTGTTTTTAGCTCAAGCTCATATGTCATCAAGTTGCCGATCAACTCCTCCATGCTTAGTTTACTCAGATCTTTCGATTCTTGTATTGCCGTGACTTTTGCCTCAAATTTCATCAGTAAGACTCGTAGCACCTTCCTCACAAGCTCTACCTCAGTGAATACCTTCCCAAGCGCTCTAGCATTGTTCACCAAAGTTGAAAAGTGTCCAAACATGTCCTTTATGCTCTCGCCTTTGTCCATCACAAAGTTCTCGTATTCATGGCTGAATAGGGCTAGACGAGACTCCTTGACTTGAGAAGTTCCTTCATGTGTCACCTCCAAGGTATGCCAAATTTCCTACGCAGTTTTACAGTGAGAAATTCTATTAAATTCATTCTTATCAAGAGCACAGATCAAAGCATTCATGGCTTTAGCATTTGTAGTTTTTAATTTCTTATCGTTAGCGTCCCACCTATCCTTAGGTTTAGGAATCTCAGTATCACCAACAATTATAGTGCGAGATTTATAGCCAGTTCCAATAATGTCCCGAACATCATAATCAACAGAACTAAGATAAATACCCATCCTAACTTTCCAATAAGCATAATCATTCCCATTAAACATGGGTGGCCTAGCAATAGATTGCCCCTCAGAAAAAGCATTATTTGGTGGATTCATGACTCTAGAGTTAAAAAAAATACCGGGCTCTGATACCACTTGTAGGATCTAGATTAATCCTAGAGGGGGGGTGAATAGGGTTATAGCAAATTTTCTCGAATTAAACACAAAAACAAACTGCAGAGAAGTAAATATGCTGAAAAGTAAATCACACACAAAATTTACCCAGCTTCGGCAAACCCCTGCCTACTGCTGCATTCCCAGATTTCTATTAGAATTAAACAGTCTCCCGCTTACAAACACTCTAACAGACTCGCAAACCCTGCTACCGCCTATAGAGTTTTGCAAACTCGCAAACCCTGCTTACTGAACTAATCCTAACTAGACAATCTGACACAACCTAAATCCTAGGTGGTGATTTACCAAGGTTTGATTCGAAAAGTACAGAATTCAAATTTAAAAACAAATTAAAAACAACTCAACACCCTAATTTAAAATATACCAAAGCCTTATTAATTAATTAAAACAAGATCGGCCCACAAACTTCCCTCTTCCATTATCTGATGTCGGCCCGTTCCCTTGTGAAAAATGGTGGCTCCGTTCTTCTTTCTGAAATTAGGGCTTCGGCTCTCTGCTTCCAAAAATTAGGGCTTTCGTGGATATTCGAAGATGCTGACTACAAATGCTCGATTGAAAGGATGATTCAGCGTTTCCTTTTCTATCAATCGATGGTCTCCCTTTTTTATTACTTCGACTGCTTCGAATTCGATCGAGTTTGAGATGGCTTCGGTATGTAATTTATGCTCTGTGCTTTCTTTAATTTGATTGCTTGAGCTCGATGATTAAATGCCAGTGATAATTGGGTGTTTATAGGGTTCGATCACCTGAGTTTTCGTTCGTAAGAATTCGTTTGAATTTGTCAACTAATTTTGCTTGGCCGCTTGATTTTCTTTGATTGCTTGAGATTGATTCTGACATTGTCACTCACATATATTTGATACTTGCTTCTCACAGTTTTGATTTTAAATCGTCCGATCATTCCTTGATCGTTACGGTAGTGACTTTCCTATTTTACTTTGACTTTGATTTTTGACTCTTTCAATTTGTTAACTTGATTTCCACGACATCGACACTGATCATTTTTCTATTGCTTAAATTCCACGATGGTCAACTGAATTTCCGGCTTTGACTTTGTTTGACAGTGCTGATTTTCGTCTTTTAGTTATTTTTGATTTCGAGAATATTTTCTGGTTGACTTCGATTTTCTGGCCCCTGTGAGCTTCGTCTCTGGCCATCTTCTCTGGTTAGTTTAACTTGAACTTCTCATTGCATTCATTAATTTGGAAGTTGTCTGGTTGTTCACTGATCTGTGTATATGCACTGTTTCACTTTGTAACTCTGTTGCACTTGCAACCCGATATTGAACTTGATTTGGTTTGTGACTTTGGTTATGCTTTGTCCTGAGTTCACATGTATTGTTTCTTGTATATATGTATACAAGTGTGCATGCATTTACTTCACTATTTATTATGCTGCATCACTTGTATACCATTTGAAGCTTGATATGTTAGCTTGTAGTTCATGTGTTCACTCTGATGTATAAGCATTTGCCACTGATTGTTCTTCATGTAGCTTGTTGTACTTCATTCCTCACTTGTGTACTATCTGATGTGCATCTTTGTTGTTTGGATTGGCTTGTGTTGATTTGTCGAGATCACAGTGGCATTTGTTCCAGTCGTGTGCACTTCACTAACACTCGAGTCTGGTCATGTTGATGATGAGGTTTTCCTTTTATTTTCTCTTGTTTGCATTGTCGTCTTTTGCTATTCTTCATACCTGAACTGGTCTTGAGTTGCAGACTTGAGTTTGTTTGTTCATGTGCACCACTTGTACACCATCTGGAGCTTGTTGTATTCATCTAGTTTGGTAGCTTCATGTAAATGATGCATGTTGTACTGATGTGTATTTGCATTGACTTCTGTCCACTATACTTCGAGTCATGTTGACTTGGCACACCTTGAGTCTGCACTGTTTCTGGTTTGCCTTCTCTGACCTGATGTACTTGAGTCTGGTTCATTCAAGTTCAATGTATTTGGTTTGTATCCAGTTGCCTTTGTAGTTTTGAAGCTTTATTCTTGGTTGAGTTGCATCTGTGGTGTATGCATGGTTTATTCAGTTGAATCAGTTGTAATTGCTGCCATCTTCTTTGGTATGATAGTCTGGATTTGATGTTCTGGTCTTCATGTAAAAGCTTCAGTCTCATTGATGCATTGATCATGCACTGGTTCATGTCCACTGTTATGTGCATACTTGTATATTTGAGTTCGAGTCTTGATATCTTGATTCCTGTATATTGTCACTGCACACTAGTCTTGATTTCATTGGTGTCATTGGTGCATTTGTGTGCATTGTTATTTGCAGTTACACTTCAGTTGCTTGTATATATGTATGCACTTGTTCACTTGATTCATTGCTGTATTGGTTTGGACTTGCAGTTTTTTTTCTGGTCTGAAGTTCTGGTTTGTTGAGACTGGTCATTCATTTTACTATTGTCTTCCTTGTTGTATTGAGTTGAGTCATGATAGCAGTGACTTGACCTCTATTGCCCTGTGTTGAATCCATCTTAAACGCTCGGGTTTGACCTTGTGCTTGTGATGTGACTTTATTTATTTTACACTTGAGTTGAACCCGATTTTTGGTTTGGGTTTGACCTGTGCTCACCTGTCCCTGTTACTATATCAAGTGTATATACATATATCGGTGTGCACGACCTTGTGGCATGTACAGTGATACACTGTGCATGTCACAAGCTATTCGTGTATGATGAATTCAAATATAAATGATGACGAACAACCCAAATAACTGAGGCAAATATTATTTTCAAAATTCATATTTTGTTTTATACTGCAAAAATATTTTATTTTCAATTTTACTGCGTCAATGTATATTTCTGCAGATTGCTCATATGCTGGATTCACATTGGAATGAAGTTGAAGATAAATACGAGTGTGATTGATATGTAGTGAGGAACTGATGTAACTATGAAATTGTGATGTAATTGTATTGCGACTGAAATTGATGTAATTGTACTGTGACTGAAATTGTATAGTTATAGTGAGATCTTGAAATTGTACTATCAAAATTGTAATAAATATTTGTTTGAATAAAATATTCGTTTGAATTCCAATTCTGTGTTATTTATTTTATTCAGAAAATATTTATTTTATCTGTGAAAAATAAAATAGTACAATATCAAATACATTTAAATGAATGTATATATGTTTATTATCATCAAACAAAAATCATATACATGCATATTCAACAATATATTTTTTACATGGACTTTATTTTACTGCATCCCTTATAGTACCATCTACCCAGCATAGTTTTAGCTGGTTTTACCTCTATTTCATTATAGAAAATTGTGATTAATTCCTTAAAATGGCCCAAACCCCTATTCTTCCATAGTTTAACTTTATTCCATCTTTTTATGGTATTTTCCTTATTTACTACGAGTCATACAACTTCAAAATTCATTGAGAATTATATAAGCTTAAGAAATCTCTTAAAATTGTAAATCCACTTCCCAAATATGATCTTAGACATCATATAAAACTTTCACTAAGTTTTGAAATCACTAGAGTGGGGAAAACACATGTAAACATCCCGTGTATGCACATCCTTTCCCCAAAACATTCAATAATCCTTTTATATTTTTGCATGTAAACCTGTATGAACTCCATCATACATAAAACATATAGATCTAAATAGATCCCTTATATACACAAGATATCAAATTAGAAGGGTTAAGTATTACTTACCTAGATCTTTAAAAATGTATAGCTTTAGTCATCTTTAGTCTAATTCTAGCTTTTGTTTTTGTATCTTCTCCTTATTTGCCTTATTATGTTAAAGAGTTTCTCTATTTTTTTCTATTTAGTTTGAATAAAATAAAATGAATGAATAAAAATAAGCATTGTATATTGTCCCACAATAAGATGGGCCCGGGCCCTCATACCCGCTTTTATTAATTCATTTTCTTTCACCCTTCTTGTTTAACCCGCCTTTTTCCTTTAGTTAGCTTATTTTATTAATTATAAAATTGTAAGGTTATTGCAGTCTCCCCTCCTTGAAGGAATTTCTCCCCGAAATTCAGTTAAGGTCAACTGGAGACTAGTCACTCCTTTATGCTTACCCTAAGCATCTCAATGAATTCCCAATCCATGCATACATAAAATGTACTAGTACTACCTACTAATACATCAAACAACCATAATATCATATATATATATATATGGTTTATATTAGCACAACTAGATACATAAATTACACGCTAATCTATGACAAATAATTATGAATAGGTCCTCCTAACCTTATCCTCTGTTTTGCACATGCACTCCTCCTGATTTGCGCTCCACTGAATGCATACTAGCGTCACTACCTTTACCGAAGTCGCTTCTTGTCCCGATCCACTGTCTAAATCGGTTGGCTCACATAAGTCATATCTGGTTTGATGACCAAGTCTTTTACTGCCCACTGATCTACTACTCCACCTTGGTCCCTAATGCATTTCCACAAACATGATACGTGAAATACATTATGAATTCCTACAAAAACACTAGGTAGAACCACTTTATATGCCACCTTCATAATCCTTCCTATGATCGAAAATGGTCATATATATTTGGGTGCTAAATTCCCATCTTTTCCGAAACGCATCACACCTCTCATCAGAGAAACCATCACGAACATCTGGTTGCCTACTACGAACTCTAGTTCCTTTCTCCTTGTGTCGGCATAACTCTTTTCCCTAGACTGTGCTGCTTTCATCCTTGCTCGGATTAGCTCTACCTTCTTAGTAGCATCATTCACCACATCTGGTTCTAACACAACCCTATCTCCTGCTTCCAACCAACATGCAGGCAACTTACACGGTCTTCATACAAAGCCTCAAACGGGGCCATCCAGTACTACTCTGATAGCTGTTATTATATGTGAACTCTACTAGATGTAGATAATATTTCCAAGATCCATCGAAGTCTAAAATACATGCTCTTAGCAAATCTTCTAGGACCTCGTTGACCCTCTAATTCAGCCCATCTATCTATGGATGGTACACAGTACTCATATGCAGTTCTGTACCTAATATCTTTTGCAAACTTCTCCAAAATTCACTAGTGAACATCGAATCCCAGTCACTAATAATTATGCTAGGCACCCCGTGCATTCTCACTGTCATCTTTATGTATGTTTCTCTAACTTCAGCGCAGTCTACTTAGCCTTTACTGGAATGAAATATACACACTTAGTTAGCCTGTCAACTATGACCCAAATGCCTTCATTCCCTGCCCTTGTCCTTGGCAACCCATCTATGAAGTTTATAGACATCGAATCCCATTTCCATATTGGAACTTTTAAAGACTGTAGGAGCCTACTTGGCTTCTAATGTTCTACCATCATTTGCTGGCATGTAAGATATCTTCTTACATACTCTCCTACATCTTTCTTCATTCCTTCCCAAAAAATCTTCTCTTCATATCTTGATACATCTACATACCTTCAGGATAGATAGTAAATTTGAACGATGAAATTCGTCCAATACTTCCTTCCGCATTTATACGGTGCTCGAAACATAAAACCTACCATTCTTGCATGGTACTCCTTTCTTATCCACACCGAACCCTTTAAGTTCTGATGCCTCGACTCCTATGTCTAAACATCTTACTGTGTCTACGTAGAACTTGTCGCTCTTCTACAGTTAAGCTATCCTTTCTACCAGCGCAGGTCTAACTTCTAAGCATGCTAATATCCTGTTTATGTTGCATGGTCCTGCACTAAATCGATACTGCATAATACATGGAGACAGCGTTTCTAACGCAGTCCATTCTTCTAACATTGCAAAAACACAACTTTGCTATCTTCGGCTTAAGGCATCAACTACTTTACTGCCTTTTCCTAGTGTATAATCTATCCTAAAATCATACGATGCTAGGAACTCTAACCATTTCTACTGCATCATGTTCAGCTCTTTCTAAGAGAACAAATATCTCAAGTACTTGTGGTCAGTATACCACTCAAACCTCTCTACCAAGAGATAATGTCTCCAAATCTTTAACGCGAAGACTACTACGGCCAACTCCAAGTCATGCATTGAATACCTAACTTCATGGAGTCGTAAGTGATTAGATGCATAAGCAATTACTTTTCCCTTCTATATCAATAATCTGCCTAACCCTAATCCTGACGCGTCAGTATACATAGTTATACCATGTCAATCTATATTTCAGTTCCTGGAATGCCTTCTCACACCCTGAGTCCAAACAAATTGCTCTCCCTTCCTACTCAGCCTAGTCATCGGCACAGTTGTACGAGAGTAATCCTTAATGAATCTCCTATAATAATCAACCAATCCTAGAATATTTCGAACCTCAGTCACTGTCTTAGGTCTCTTCCACCCAATTATTGCCTCCACCTTTTATGCATCTACCGCTAATCCTTCTTCTGAAATTGCATGGCCTAGGAACTTCACTTTCTTTCTTTAGAAATGACACTTAGAAAATTCCGCCTTCAACTTATGTTGTCTCAACGTCTCCAGCACAAGCCTTAGGTGAATTGCATGCTCCTCCTCATCCTTGGAGTACATTTAAAATTCATATGAACAACAACACATATCTATCCACCTTATCTTGGAAGATCATGTACATCAAGTCTACAATGAATGAAGGCGCATTGGTCAGCCCAAATTGCATAACCAACAAATCATAAGAATCACACTTAGTCCTGAATGTAGTCAAATGAATACTTTCCTCTGCAACTCTCAGTTGATGGAACCCTATGGCTGAGTCCAACTACGAAAACACCTTAGCACCACTTAAAATCGATCAAATAAGTCATTTATTCTAAGAAAAGGATATATATTCTTCACCGTCCTCTCATTCAGCTTCCGATGGTCTATACATAGTCTCAAAGACCCATAAGACTTCTTCACAAACACTGTTGTTGCTCCCTATTGTAAGCTGCTTGGTCTTATGAAGCTCTTCCCTTCTAACTCTACCAATTGCTTCCTCAGCTCCCCGATCTCCCTCGGAGGCATTCTACTAAGGGGTTGACTAAACAGTTCAGTCCCCGGTAGTAGGTCAATGCAAAACTCTACCACTCTTACGGGTGGTGACCCCGAAACCGGTTCAAACACCTCCCTGAACTCCTTCATCACTCATACTGCTCCCAGCTCCTTTTCCATCGAAGTTTATGCATATAAAGCACCCTTGCACACTGTTCCACATTCTTCCAAAACTACATACACTCTACCTCTTCGATCATGATGACTCAGAGTGATTATCCTCTCAGCGCAATGCACCCTAGCACTATACCTTTCCAACTAGTCCATCCCTTAAATAACTTCAAAGCCTATGAAGTCAAACACATAAGGATCACAAGAAAACTTACACCCACCCAACTCAATATCTAGGTCAGTCAACTCAATCCAAGAGTGGCATATCCTCCTATTTGATTCCCTACACGTATGGAAGTGACTAAATATGTAACTCTTAACCCAAGTCTATCAACCAAGTCTTTAGCTATAAATGAATGTGTAGCTCAGTATCAAATAGTATTCTAACTGAAATGCTAGAAATCAAAGCCATACCTTATAAGACTTTCCCCTTGCCTCTCTCCTATGTATATGGTCCTTTCCTTGGTCCCTCCAAAGCATACTCCTACGCTTTATGCTCTGGGTAGTCTTTCTTCAGATGTCCCTTCTTATCGCACTTGAAGCACTTCAACCTTGCAACATTCTTAGGCATGGGGCACTTCGAAGCATAGTGTCCCTTTTTCCCACAATTGTAGCAGACTACATCTGCAATGGCAACTTCAGTATTAGCAACTGCACCCTTCCCCTTTGGCTCTACTTTCTTGCCTTGCATGGGGTGAACTTCTTCTTCTGTTTTTCCTTGGGCCTCATCTCCACGCTTCTCTTCTCTTGATACATGCTATCATATCTTCTGGCCATATCCACTACAAACTCATAAGGAGATGCTAGATGAGCCATTGCTTATGATCAAGCCCTTGCTTCAAACCTCTAATAAATTTCTCCTTTTTCTTCGTATGACTGTTAATGATCTCCCCGCCATACTAAACCAATGCATTGAACTTCTAGATGTACCCCTCCATTGTACGATCACCTTGTCTCAAGTATATGAACTCCCTCAACAACACACTCTGCGAAGACTCCGATATGAAATGGGCCTCAAACCTCTCCTTAAACTGGTCCCATGTGATTCCCTCTTCTAGGCTTTCAGCAATAACGTTCTTTAACCAATCCAGTGCATCTTTCTGTAACTGCCTTGATGTCAATCTTCTCTTTTGCACATCATTTAGCCCTAAGTCACTAAATATACGCTCACAGCTTCTCAACCAAATCAGTAGTTCTATTGTTGGCTCTTCCCCTATGAACATCTTTCCTTCTAGATTTCTATAATCTTTACTCATCCTTGGGAAATCTTCCCTTACCGCCGTAGCTCTCGGTTGTACTACCTCCGGTGCAACTTCCCTCATCATTTGGTCCATGAACTATCTAAAAAAGACATTCACATCCATGCTTGCCTCGTTTGTTGGCTCTATAGCATCCTCTCCTACTGCTCTTGGAATTCCTTCCTCCCTTCCTCCATTATTCTATGTTTCTTCAATCTCTCTTCTTGCACTTGCCTCTTCTATTGTGATTCTTTCACTTCCCAAATCCATCTTAATTTTTTGTTAAGGAAGTCTTTATTAGAACAAAAAGATAGGAAGTGAAATCATAATAGAAGAATAAATATATCTCCGTATACATATAGCAATATACAAGTACAATATATGTGTATGTGTGTGTATTAGCACATCCCCTCAAAGGGTGCTTATTTTTATTTTATTACTGCTTTCATCTTTTATTAACTCTATTTTATTTAGGTGTCCCTAACCTATGCTCTGTACCAAACAGTAACATCCTCCACTCAAAACCCAAAGATGAACGCTGATGATGCTAAAGTCATCACCAGAATTATCTTCCAACGACTAAAGTGAGTTCAATATAATATGAAAACATAGGTAAACTAAACGGAGCAAACTGATATGATTTCATTAAACAGTGGTATCTTTTTAATTTTTATTACAATTACTATGGTCAATATTCCCAAATATGTGCCTACGTAGGGGTCAAATTTAATTGAAAATAACATCATAAAGAGTCGGGTCCACATTTGAAGATGAGGCCCACACTCCATCATACAGTGAAAACAGAATCTTTATTAGCTAAAGAGCGTCCTGCTCTATCTTCAATGCTCTTACTGTGACCAATTTTCCAACGCCGCCTAAGCCCATAAACTCAGCCCACTAAAATGAGTACCCATGAGTTTATAGGGAAAACAATAATAAAAAAACAAGTCAAACATAAAGCCTGGTGTGAATTATACTGTCTCTAAAATCAAACATATAGTGAGTCCAACCTGCACTACACAAATTAGGTTTTCCTCTTACTATTTGACATCATGAGTAAATCACTTTAAACTACTAATGCAATTATTTCTTATTTACGTCTTCAATTAAATGCTTCCTTAAGCAAATTTCCTTTACTTCTGCGCACTCTACACATACGCAACCCTCTTTCTAGTTTAGATAGCTTTACATCTAAATATAGAATACTGCTCTCTTCACGTAGACCACACCCGGTTTCCCTTATGGGTACTTCTTTAATCTAGAATTACATAACCATCTGCTCCTACAATAGCCATTTGCTAGACTCGTTTATTCTTTAAAGCATTCTTTAAATTGTTCAGTACTATGCTCTAATGTGGTGCTCACTTTACCTCCCTTTAGGGTTTGTCTCTTGCCTATTATTGCTTGGAATTTCCCCATCGCATTTACTCTAAAATACTGCTTGGAATCACCCACCGTGGTATTCTTCTAAATTTATTCATTTATTCAAACTACTGGGACACCACCCCTATAGTATTTACCAATTTAATTAGTTAAGCCTTGGACTACAAAAAAACAGCCACCCATAGTCCTACTATATTTATTTACTAAATTTCCTTACTACTTGGTGTCACCCTACCGCGGTAATTTGTTTACTTATTTTTCAAACTATTCGGAACCAACCCACCACAGTAGACCGTAAAGAAAGCACATGCAACCTCTAAACATTTGTTTAATTTGGAACTACAGGGCCTTCCCCACCGTAGTTTTTGGGAGTTGAATGCCTCTCTTCTCCTTTTTTGGGAGTGCATTAGAATGAGCATCCCCACTCGACGTTATTAGCCCTTCCTACTCCATCTTTTCATTTTAACACAGGATCCCTTCCCTGTTTTGACCTAGCCTCTCCCCGAGTTCCATTAACTTATCTTTTATAAGTATTATACATTTCTTCCCTTTAGAGCAGTCCCCTGACCCATGAACTATGCTCTACATTTTACTTATTAAGTGTTTATCTCTAAATTTTAGCGCCTTATGATTTCTTTATATTTAGCGCAGTACTCTTTCTTATAAGTTTAGAGCCGCCACCCTAATGTTGTTACTTGACAACTCTGACATCCCTGATAATGCCTTTACATGTATCGTTATCCCATTGGACCGTATTTCACTTTCTGTTATTTGCAGTGTCCTTTTCAACAAATAATTTGGATCTTATCTCCCTTTTTCTAACCCCTGTTAATATACTTTTTACATGGAATTTATTTTACTACATCCCCTAGATTACCCATCTACCTAAGTGCAGTTTTAGCTAATTTTACCTCTATTTCATTATAAATTTTTTTGATAAATTCCCTAACTTGCTTGAACCCTTGCTCTTCCATAGTTTAACTTTATTTCGTCTTTTTAGGGTATTTTCCTTATTTATTTTGAGTCATAAAACTTCAAAAATTCATATAGAATCATATAAGCTTAAGAAATCTCTTAAACTATAAACCCACTTCCCAAATCTGGTCTTAAACATCATACATAACTTTCATTAATTTTTGAAATAACTAAAGTAGGAAAATACATGTAAACATCTCGTGTTTGCACATCCTTCCCCTAAAACATTCATTAATCTTTTTATTCTTTTGCATGTAAACCCGTATGAACCCATCATACATAAAAACATATAGATCTAAACTGATCCTATACATATATAAGAAATTGGATTAGAAGGGTTAAGTATTACTCATTTAGACAAGGTCGAAAACATTATTGCTGCTTCCTAACCTTTCGACACAGATGGAGTCAAAGGTTATCTTTTGTTTCCTAAAACTTGCTACCTCTCTCCATCGATTTCGAATGGTTGGTTGCAATGCCAACACTTCATTGTTTTCGAATGGTTTCAAAAAGTTTTATAAGGGTTTCGAAGCAGTTTCTTTCGACTCCAATATTTTTCTAATTCTTTTGCATAATCCAAATGTTTTAAGTCGAAACGTTTTAAAGGTTTCAAAGTAGTTAACTTTGATTGGTTTCAAAAGATTTTCCACCTGTTTTAGATTTAACCCAATGTCTTCGAAAGGTTTATTATATAGGGGAGGTACCCTAGGCTTTCGACAAAGTCGAAAGGTGAAACCTTTAAACTAGATCGAAAAGAAACCTTCCGACAAGGTCGAAAGGTATGGTTTTACAATGTATTCAAAAGGCTAAGGTTTAGAGGATTTAAAAGGCGGATGTCATATGTTTTAAAGCTTGTGAAAGGAAGGCTTTTAAAAGGTTTAAAAGGTGTTACCTTCAATGATTTCAAAAGGTTTATTAAAGGATATGAAGGAGTTACCTTCAATACTTTCGAAGGGTTTTATGAATGGTTTTGAGGGAGTTACCTTCTATGTTTTTGAAAGGTTGTTTAAGGGTTTCAAACAAAGGTTTCGAATAAAAGAACTAGGCAGATAGCCTAAGTATTTTCAGTTATAAAGGACATTAACTTATTTTAAAGGATAGCCAATCCTTATTGAACATTGTTTGTACCAAAATTGGGCACAACACTCTTCGGAAGTTTTTGAAGAGATAAAGTGAAGAAATTAAATGTAAAAAGAGGAATTATCTAACAAAAACTCCAAATCTCGGATATGAAAATAATTAACATGCAAGAAGACACAAGAATTTAGAGTGGTTCGGCATATTGCCTACGTCCACTATGAAGTAGTTTGCTTTATTGATCTACCTTTGACGATTACAAGTGAATTCAATGAATTACAGCAGGTAACTATGATTTGCAGCAGTGAAATTCGTAGGTAGCAGCAGCAATTGAGTTCAGATCTGGATCCGGCAGAGTCTGGGCGTTAGAGATCTCAAAGAAGAAGAAGAACCCCTTTTCTGTTGGCTTTGGGGGTCTATTTATAGGTGTAGGAGGCTGGTATTTCGCTCAGATCTCGGGAGACCCTCTCTAGCACTTGACCAGGCCCGCGCGCCCAAGCCCGTGGAGTTTCGGTCTGATCCATGATCGATACGAACAGATTTCGTATCGATCAAGATTTCATCCAATGGAATCGAAATTTGGCGTGGACATTCTTTAGCATGCACGTAGTCTTCTATGAAAATTTCATAGCATTTGGACTTGTAGATTAGGAGATATGATCGATACGAATTTGGATTCTCGGTTGACTATTTCGTTTGACTCGCTCTTGTTTCGACTCGCTCTTTGTTCGACTCGGTTCTGTTCAACTCGGTGACGTGGCGTTTATTCGTATTTACTATTGTGCCTTTCTTCGCATTGATGGACACGAAGTAGGAGTCTTTGGATGGATGCGAAGTTGACGAAGTGGAGCGAGGCGAAATGTGGCCCTCTGATGGAGTCGAACTAGATGGAGTCGAACATGGGCTACCTGATGGACGCGAAGCGAGTCAAACTAGATGGAGTCGAACATAGGCTATCTGATGGACGCGAAGCGGAGCGACTCGAAGTGGAGCGAGTCGAAGTGTAGCGAGTCGAAGTAGGCTCTTTTGAGGGATGCGAACTGAGCGAGTCGAAGAAGGCTGTTTTTAATCAATTTTGCATCGGTTGTAACTTGAGCACACGAACTCGGATTGACTTGAGATCTAGAACGTTGACTCTCATAACTTAGCTTGTCATGTTGTATTATTTTAAGCTCGATCCGGACTTGGACAAAATTCGTCGATATCCATAGTGAGCCTATGTATAACCGATCTCTAGGATGGATCGTCATTGGTTTACTAGTCAATTCCTTGGTGTCACGGCCTTGCCAAAAGGCAGGATAACATTTGCCCCCTAAAGTACGTCTTGTAGAAACATGATGTGCTTTGAAATGCTATCATCTTTACTCTGAATAGTTATTGTCTTTTCGATGAAAGCTGTAATCTTCGACTGATTTTCTTGATAATGTAAATTGTTGACTGTTAACTGCTGTACCCTGTATTGTTGCAACTGATTGTTGTATGCCAGTGGTTAGCCGTTTGCTGTTGTAATCGTTATTAGATGAGTTTCTGATTCCTGTAAATCTGGAATATTGAATATTAGTCCGACATACATGCATATATGTTAACCTGACTCTCGTTGACGTTTTTACGTTTACGAGTCATTGTCAGTTTATTTTATATTGAATTTCGTATCGATCCTCTCCTGAACCGACGTGAAATTCATTGTAACAACGCTCGATGGTTGTTTTTGAATGTTCCTTCATAACGATCCTCTCCTGAATCGACGTGAAGGGTTGAAACGTTGAAGACGACTTTCATTGAATTTAGGGATGCAAAGTGAGCATTTCGAATCGATATAGATGGAGTCACTGGATACGAACAAGCAATTTGTATCGATGGAGTTGGCCTCTGGAAGCAGTGATTCGAGGGATTCGAACTGCATAGGAGGTGGAGTCGAACGGCACAGAGGACAGAGTCGAAGACGAGCGATACGAAGAAAGGTTTCGTATAGATGGGTTTGGTGAAGACTGAAAGGTCCTCGCTGGCAACTTCGTATCGATAACAGATCGCATCGGTGGATTCGAATAGCTTATTCGACTCGCTCTTGTGGCGACACTTCATAGCCAGTTGAACTCGCTGGGATGCGAAGCGTTTTTTAACTTTGTGCTCGAGTCCATATAAATACTCCGTACTTAGACATTTTTTCACTTTTCACTTTCTGTTTTTTTGCCTTGCTTTCGTATCGCTCTGAGACTTGGAAAAATAAAGAACTGTTCTTGCCCTTGAACCGATTCATACCTTCAATTACTCGAACTAACTGCCATAGGTAATCCACTAAGCAAATCCAACGCGTAAACGATGAGACTCGATCTTTAACACCAAATCAACCAGAGTCGTGATCGATCGAAGATTCCTTGGCCTCAGCTTCGCGTCGATCTGGAGTAGGGGTTTCTAGATGATGAGACGGGGGCCTTCGTATCGATCGATGGTTGAGCTTTGCATCGAATCAAGTGCTTTGAATATGTAGATTGATACGAAGGGGTTGCGTCTGATCGATTCGAAACGATGGCCTTCGATCGAGTCGAAATGGATGGCTTTGGATCGAGTCGAAGCGGCAGCCTTGGATCGAGTCGAAGTGGAGGCCTTGGACCGATTCGAACTGCGTAGTCTTGGGATCGAGTCGAAGTGGGCGACTTTGGATCGAGTCAAAGTGGGTGGCTTTGGATCGAGTCGAACTGGAGGCTTCGAATCGAGTCGAACTGTGCAGCCCTGGGACCGATGCGAACGTGTCCCTGAGCAATCGATTCGAACTTGAATCTTGGCGAGCGATTAGACCTTGAACCCTAGCGATCGACTCGAACTTGAACCTTTGACGATTGACAACGAACCTAACTTCGATGATATTGAAAAAGCCTTGTGCATCCGAACATCTAACTCCGACGAGCTTCATTCTTGGCATAATTAGACTTGACCTTTGGACTGCATACTTGATTTCCCTTCGAAGCTCGTCGATGGAACTGCAACTCTGACAAAATTTTAGCAAACTTTAACTCGAAATGATTGCTAATAACTGGATGGCACGGTTGTGATGGTCAGCGATGATGGTCCTTCCGACCGAATTCCGAAGTCTCGTCGTTTACATGCCTCTTTCAATTCTGTAGAACTTCTTTAAATGATATACAATACCGCACTGCACAACACGCTCACACACTTTACACTGAGGGATGTACGAGCGTTATTATTTGTTTAACAATGATTTCTCATAAGCTAGCTTGTCAAGGAACCTTCAAGTTCTCAGCAGCAGGAACTCCCGAGTTCAATTCCTCCAACCATCGAAATACCGGTTATTGAAGCCGAAGTTATAGACCCAGCTCCGGACGAGCGTCTAGGGGCTCGGTTTATTTGTCATCCACAAGATTTTGTGCCGTCGGGTATCTCTGAAGATATGCTGGGACGGATTTGTTTAAGACATGGCTTGTCGCTCGACGACGTGCTACTGCCTAGGCCAAATGATAGGCCGCATGATCCCCCAGAGGGGTTTACTACTTTTAACCGTCATGCCTGTACGGCGGGAATGCTTCCTCCTTTCAACCAATATATAAGGGAGATGTTATCATTCCTTGGAATAGCTCCATCCCAGCTACATCCCAACGGGTATGCTTTGTTGAACAGCATCTTCATTCTGTTTATGGAGACCCTCTTTCGACCACCAAAGCCGATCGAGATCAGATATTTATTTAACGTTAAGAGCCGTGGAGACAGCCCCTCTTTCACCTTCTTGGAAGCGGTCAGAAACTGTCACATTGTAATGGGCTCCTGTGGAAGGCTAAGTTACTTCAAGGCCGAATGGTTCTACGTTCGGTGCCCCCCTGGGTTTGCTAGGCAGTGGTTGGATAGACGTAAGCGTTTTCCCTTGAATCATCGAGATATTAGTAACTGACTTCAAAACTGACATACTTTTCCTCTTTTATAGCTGCAATCTCTCGACCTGACGGTGCATACTTCAGAGAGCTAGTTCGGATTCTCCAAGCGTTTCCTGGCGAAGAGAGGCATATCGACTTGGTTCTGACTGACAGAAATTTGAGGATCGTCGGGCTTATAGAACGGAGGCAGAGCATACGGCTGGAAGGGACACTTAGAGTGGTCTCGAAGACACGGGCGAAGCGCAAAGTGCCCGCAGTCGTGATAACCGAAGAAGTTGATCCGGAGAGAACGCCTACCGATAACGAGCTCCCAACTGGGCCTTCTTCCGATGTCCAGGATTCGGGAGGAAGGAGAAAAGGCAAGGCAGCTGCTTACAAGCATTCTAAATCCATGAGATTAAAATCTGTTATTATGTCCTTGCCTGTTCAGGGGATTAGAATTTCAGAGGCTCCTCCCCCGCAAGTAGAGCATCCTTTTGAAGGGCTTGCTGATATTCCGATTCCGGATTATGCGTCGTTTCAACATGACACCGGGATAGAGGAGCTTGACAATGCTCTTGAGCTGAGTGGGTCGCTTGCTACAAGTGCGGCTAACATTTCCGGTTGGTCGGGGGGTTGCACATACATACACTTCACTGCACTACACGATTCATAACTGTAAATCGTCCAACTTGGGAAATCGCTAACTTTTCCTTCGTCTCTCATTTTCAGGTACTATGTCTGGGAAAGGATCGATGCTCGGGAATCTCCGCTCGGCCCGAAAGGCTTCTTCTTATTATGATTCCCGCAGGAGGGACTCGGATAGAGATCGCAATCGCGAGTACTCTAACCAAGATAGGTACGAGCGTGATAGGGAAAGAGAATACAGACATCGGTCTAGATCGCGCTCTCCTCCTCCTAGACTTCCATCTCCACCCCCTATTATTGTTCCACACCCGCTAGAGCCTTCTCGTCACAGGCCATCTTCCCATACTTCTAGATCTGAAACTCATCTTCATAGATTGGAGACCACGGCTTCCATAATTGCAGAGCAGGTCCCCACTGAGCCCACAGGAGAAGGGGCCTTTAAATTGGCTCAGATGAGGAAGGATTTTCCAAATATTTGCTTCGATGGCTATGTCTTCCCACCACACTTAAAAAGAATTCCATCAGGGGTGGAAGGCACGATGCACGATTATGTCCATGACATCTACACCCAGTACAAAGAGTGGGTAAAGGCCGCAGAGAAAGCTTCTAAGGAGGCCTTTGAGCGAGCCAAAGCGCTTGAGAAAATGGAGTCCGAACTCGCTCAAAGGGATCGGATCATTCAAGTGCTTACTACTGAGGCCGAGTCTTCTCGAAAGTCTGAAATTGAGGCCACCAAAAAAGCTGATGAAGCGAAGGCGGCAATGGAGAGGCTGGGGCAGACACATGTTGCCTTGGTGGAGGAGAGGGGCCACCGGAACACTACAGTCACCGTCGAGCAGGATGCGGCGGTCAAGGAACTCAATGAACTCAAGGCCAAATTCGCCGACATGGCCAAGGAAAAAGATGACACGAACAACGCAGCCCAGGAGGCGTGCGAACAAGCTGTTCTGCTCAGGGGTGAACGGGATGCAGTTGTGGCTAAAGTTCACAAGGTGGAGACTGAGGTCGAGGAGAAAGTGAAGTCGGCCGAGTCCAGGCTAGAGGCTGACATCGAAGACCTTCTCGTTGTTTACAATGCTAACGTGCTGAGGCACAAGGGTCTAGCCTGGCTCGATGATTATCCGGTGCATCTTTACAACGCTTGGGGCCGACTGGTTGAGGAAGAGAAAGAGGTGCATCTGGGCGAGTCTGTAGATGAATTTGAACTCGAGAATCGCATTCTGACTGAAGATGAAAGGAAGATTCTCCACGAGTCAGTGATTCTGCATGAGAAGGAGAGACTTGGCGCCCAGCACTTTGAAATAGGAGAGGGTTCAGGGGTTGAACATCATGAAGCGAGTCTTGAAATTCCAGTGTCAACCCAGCCCGAATCCTCGTCTACGGTCGATCCCCAAGTTGTTCCTACTTACAATCCGGATCAGCCGCAGATGTCTTCGGCCACGGCGCAAGTTACCGATGCCGCTCTGCTGCCTACGAGTCAAACTGAGGAAGGTACTTTGAACATTCCATATATCTTTCGTACGCCAGATTCATCGTTCGAGTCAAGTTCTAACAGTTCTCTTATTCTTTGTCCAGTGATTGATGCTGCACCGGCCATGCCTCCTGCTACTCAAGAATCATATCAAACGCAGGAGGCTATCGTGACCAAAGCGATCACCGTAAGTAAAACTGTCCTAATTGACGATACGCAGGGGAATACGATTGTGTTTGATGAGCAGCTGATGGAAGAACTCTTTCGCCGTCACGGCGATCCTTTAGCTGATTTATCATTTGTCATGGGTGGAGGCGCTCCTGCTACAAGTTCTTCAATGCCGACTACTGTTGCCCCCAGCGGGGCTTGAGCAGTTACTGAAGAGGAGATGTTCGCCCAAATTGACGCTGAAATGGCAGCAACGGCTCATGGTGATAGTTTTTGAGGTGGGATGGCAGCACCGGGACCTGCTCCGCTCAGAATGATATCTCGTGGTGGTACCGTTTTCATCACCAGCATGCCCATTCCACCTTCTGTACTTGATCCTGTTCCTCCGACTCCACCCGTAGGGAGCATTCCTATCCACTCGAGTTCGGAGGAGGATGTTGATATAATGCCCTCGCCTGAAGACCAACCGCCGAAAAGCAAAGGCTCGAAGAGGAAGATTAGCGGTGGCTCCAGCGGGTCTACACCGAGAAGGAAGCCAAGGAAGAAGAAAGATTAAACATGCTTCCCCGGTTTATTTTGACTTGCATTTTGTTGGCCGTGTATAGATACGGGTTCGGCCCCTGCTAGTAGGAATTTTTGGAAACTTGTACACGAAATTCTTTTATAAACAATAGAAATGAAACTTCTCTTTTTTGACCCTTTTTTTCTGTCATTGTGTATTTGCCTAAGTGTTTCAATATCTGAAATGCACTTGTGAAGTTTCAGCTTCCGAATAAAGTTTGCTTTTGTTCGCCAAGTTCGGGTACTATGGACATGGTTTGCGACCGGGGAGCGAGTTGAATTTTTACGTCGCATCGCTTTAGTCGATGGTCGATGCTTAAGTCCTGCCCCCCAGTCTCGGGGATGAGTTGTAGAACATCAGTCAGCGATTGCTTCTCGTTATCGTCATGTTGAGCCTAGTGCCACTGAATGGATGTTTGAGTCAAGTGGAGACCGAGTGGTTTTTCCACGCTTGTCTGATCGTCGATGATCATATCCGCACTCCGGGGATTCTCATTTGTTTACCTGCGGTTAGTAACGTCGGCTTAAGTTTTAATCATATGTCCGCGATCTGGGGACTTGGAATTGACATTTGTACTCCGACCCGCGCTCTGGGAGTTTGGAGTTGATATTTATACTCCATTTCGCACTCTGGGAATCCGGAGTTGATGTTTATACTCCGACTCACACTCTGGGAGTTCGGAGTTGATGTTTATACTCTGTTTCGCACTCTGGGAATCCGGAGTTGATGTTTATACTCCAATTCGCACTCTGGGAATTTAGAGTTGATGTTTATACTCCGTTTCGCACTCTGGGAATCCGGAGTTGATGTTTATACTCCAATTCGCGCTCTGGGAATTTGGAGTTGAATGTTTATACTCCGACTCGCGCTCTGGGAGTTCGAAGTCGATGTTTATACTCCAATTCGCGCTCTGGGAATTGGGAGTTGAATGTTAATACTCTGACTCACGCTCTGGGAGTTCGGAGTCGATGTTTATACTCCAATTCATGCTCTAGGAATTGGGAGTTGATGTTTATACTCCGACTCGCACTCTGGGAGTTCGGAGTTGAATGAAGGATTGTCATGTATCAATCCTTTCTTGACTTTGATGTGATGGCTGGTCCCCGAGCTTGGGTTTCACTTAGCGAGTGATTGGTTGCATCGCAGTCACTCCCTATTTGAATAAATTCCACCGTATGGTGGAACTTAGCTCTCCGTGCATAGTGATGATCATATGAAGCATTTCAAGTAAATCACAGCTCTGGCTCGAAGAGGTTGCATTTTATTTTTGAAATAAGAAAATATGGCAAAGTTAGTTGCCTTATTACAAATTCTAATTTCGAAATGCAGAAACAAATTGCAAAATGGAAAGTAATTTAAATGGGTAAAGATAGCCTGTCATGTGTAATAGCGGCGAAGCCTCTCGCTATTCCGGGCTCTTGGCAGAGTAAGACCGTCGACGGTCGATAATTTGAATGTGCCATCTCCGAGCCTTCATTCAATAACATGCGGTCCTTCCCATGTCGGCTTCATATGCGAAGGAACCGGGTAGTCTCTTTTCAAGACACGATCGCCTAGTTCGAAGGTTCGTGGGCGGACCTTGGCGTTATACAATCGGGCGACTCGACTTCGATGAGCGGCTACCCTCAAATCAGCCTCTTCACGCTTCTCATCTAGTAGATCGAGAGATTCAGTAAGTAATATAGCATTTGTCCTTGGATCATAGTATGTCACACGAGGAGAAGGCACTTCTAGCTCGACTGGAATAACGGCTTCTGAACCATAAGAGAGAGAGAATGGAGTGTGACCGGTCGCGGTCTTGTGGGTTGTTCGGTAAGCCCATAAAGCCATAGGAAGTTCATTGACCCACTTGTCCCCGACCTTTTCCAGTCGTTTTTTCAGAATGGATTTTATAACTTTATTAACTGCTTCGACCTGTCCGTTTGCCTGAGGGTGTGCAACTGCAGAGAATTTCTTTTGGATGTGAAATCGTTTACAGAAATCTTTAAATTTAGTACTATCGAATTGGGTTCCGTTGTCCGTAATAATGGTGTGTAGGAGACCGAATCGATAGATGATGTTGCGGACTACAAAGTTGATTACTTTCTTCGTTGTTATGGTAGCAAGAGCTTCGGCTTCAGCCCACTTTGTAAAGTAATCAACTGCGACGATGGCATATTTCGCACCACCTTTTGCCAGAGGTAGAGCACCAATGATGTCGATGCCCCACATTGCAAACGGCCATGGGCTGACCATTTGCGTTATCTCGGTAGGAGGAGCTCTAGGAATTCGGGCATATTTCTGGCACCTATCTCACTTCTTTGCATAATCCGACGCGTCACGATTCATAGTCGGCCAGTAATATCCGTATCGAAGTATTTTCTTGGCAAGTGCTTGCCCCCCGGTGTGATCGCCACATTCTCCCTCGTGCACATCGTGCAATACTCGTTTAATTTCATCGTGAGCGATACACCGGAGTAGAGGGACTAGGTACCCTCTTCTGTACATGATTCCATTCTGGATGGTAATGCGTGAGGCCTTCCGAAGGACTTGTCTCTTTTCACTCCTGCGCTCCGGCAGGGTTCCATGCTCCATGTAATGTCTGAGTGGAGTCATCCATGAATCCTTTTCGGGGACGATTTCGTATACCCAGTTTATTTCTGCCCGGTCGATGCTCGGAGAAGATAACGTTTCTACGGGAACGAGTCCCATTTGCTGAGCTTCACCTGTGCTGGCTAGCTTTGCCAATGAATCGGCCTTTTGGTTGTGTTCTCGGGGTATACAATAGATGGCGTAATAATCAAACTGATTTAGTACTTCCTGAACTCTAGCTAGGTAAGCAGCCAGCCTTCGGTCTCTGGCTTGATATTCTCCCCGTACTTGACACACAACTAACTGTGAATCACAATAAATTTCCACTGCGATAATTCTCAAATCTCTAGCAAGTTTCAAGCTAGCTAAGAGGGCTTCATATTCAGCTTCATTATTAGTCGCATGAAAATCGAACTTCATAGCATAGCATATGGATCATCCTTCGGGAGTTTTAAGTACAACACCAACGCCCGAACACCGGTCGTTTGATGCGCCGTCAGTATAAAGCTTCCAGACGTATTCGGGAGATTCACTGGTTTCGGGAAAGTCCTCTGGAATGGTAAATTCAACTATGAAATCGGCTAGGACTTGTCCTTGTATGGCCCGTCTTGGAGTGTAAGTGATGTCAAACTGGCTCAGTTCGATATTCCACTTGAGTAACCTTCCAGACGTCTCAGGCCAGGAAAGGACCTGTCGTAACGGCTGGTCGGTGTACACAATAATGAGATGTGCCTGGAAATACGGTCGGAGTTTTCTTGACGCAATAACAAGGCAATAAGCTAACTTCTCTAATTTCGGATAATTCCTTTCAGCCCCAGTCAATCGCCTGTTGACGTAGTACACTGGCTTCTGTATCTTGTCTTCTTCTCGAATCAAGGCAGCGCTGATAGCGTTTTCTGATATCGCTAAATATATGTACAACTTCTCATGATCAATAGGCTTTGACAGACTAGGTGGTCTGGATAGATGTTGAACTAGTGCTTGAAAAGCGCCTTCACACTCCGTGGTCCATTCAAAGTTTCGTTTTCCTTTTCGGATTAGATCGAAGAAAGGAATGCATTTGTCAGTGGACTTTGAAATGAACCTGCTCAATGCTACTACTTTCCCATTGAGGCTCTGGACATGCTTTATAGTTCTCGGAGTTTCGAGATTTCTGATAGCTCGGATCTTTTCAGGATTAGCTTCGATCCCTCGAGCGTTGACGATGAACCTAATGAATTTTCTGGATGCAACTCCAAAATGACATTTCAGTGGGTTTAGCTTCATTTTGTATTCTCGAAGTATGTTGAACATAGTTTCCAGGTCTTTGACATGGTCGGTGGAGAGTCGCGACTTCACAAGCATGTCGTCTACATATACTTCCATTGTTTTACCGATTTGATTGGCAAACATCCGATTGACCAGTCGCTGATAAGTAGCCCTGGCATTCTTGAGTCCGAATGGCATAACTTTGTAACAGTAAAGTCCCAGATTGGTTACGAAGCTGGTATGTTCTTGATCGGGTAAATGCATCGGTATCTGATTGTAGCCAGAATACGCGTCCATGAAGGATAGGAGTTCATGCCCAGTTGTCGAATCTACTAGCTGGTCAATTCTGGGAAGCGGGAAACTGTATTTGGGACATGCTTTATTCAGATCGGAATAATCGACACATGTTCTCCATTTTCCGTTCGGCTTTCGGACGAGCACGGGATTCGACACCCATTCGGGATATAGTGCATCCCGAAAGAACCCGTTTGCTTTAAGCTTTTCTACTTCTTCTTTAAGGGCGGCAGATCTCTCTAGATCCATACCACGCCTTTTCTGTTTGACCGGGACATGCCACGGGTCAATGTTCAGGGTGTGGCTCGCGATGTCCGGCGAGATCCCACACATGTCAGAATGTGTCCAGGCGAATACATCAAGATTTGCCCGTAGAAATTCAACCAATTCCTCTTGAGTTTGCTGGCATAGCTGAGATCCAATCTTTATCATTTTCGAGTCATCGTCATTGTCAACTATGACATCAATCATCAGTTCGGCCGGGGATGCTTGACTTTCTTTAGATTCTCCTTCATCTTCAGTTTCTCTTGGGTCAAGATCTTTGAGGAATTGGCTGGGGTGCCCGGGCCTAGGCCCGGGCGTTAATTGTCAATTGTCGGCAAAGCGGACGCAGAGAGATTCCTCCACGCCCTTTCCTTTCTCCTTTCACTGTGCTTCCCGTAGCTCAGCGACATAACAGGCTCTGGCAGCAGCCTGATCTCCCTGAATGATTCCTACTCCGTGATCAGTGGGAAATTTTAAAGTCAAACACCACGGGGCAATGGCTACCTTGAATTCAGCGAGGGCCGATCGGCCCAGGAAAGCATTATAAGGGGAGTCTATGTCCAAAACAATGAACTGCAACATCCGTACTCTCCGACGTTCTCCAACTCCCAACTGTACTGGCAGTTCCACCATTCCAGTGGGTATAGTAGCACTTCCGTTGAAACCATGGACTCGAGATTGACAAGGCTTCAAGTCCATAGCTTCCATTCTCATTTGATCATAAGCTCGCTTGAACAAAATATTCACAGAGCTTCCACTGTCAACTAAGATCCTCTTCATCCAAGCGGGACCTACTTGTGCTGAGATGATCAGTGGATCGATAGTGGGGGCTTCGACTTTATCAGCATCCCTATTTTTGAACACGAGGTCATCTGTCATCGTCTTCTGTTGCTTGGCTGGAGCCCCTTCATCGAAACTACTACAACACTCGAAGTCCGCATGCCTGATAGAACTAGCATACGACTCCATTTCCTTCCAGCTTCGATCTGCTGGGTGAGGACCACCACTTATTGTATTGATAACCAACCTCCCGTCGGTACGAGCGGGTTCCTCCTGTCTCTCCTGATTCGGCGCACGATTCTGATTTGATGGGCCCGCACCACCAGACTGCGGCGCCCGCACATACTGATCCAACTTCCGCTCACGTATCAGTTTTTCAATGAGGTCTTGTAAGTGACGACACTCATTGGTGTTGTGGCCATAACTCTCATTGAATCTACAAAATTTTCCTGTTTGGATTTGTCTTTCAGTTGGTGGTTTCGGGGCAGGTTTCTTGTATTGCATGGTATTACAGGTCTGCAAATACACATTTTCCAACGACGTGTTCAATGAGGTGTAATTTTTATACATGGAAGCTCTACGCCATGGACCACGATTCTGATCGCGTTTTTTGTTTTGATTTCCATTGTCCCTCTGCTGATTCTGTTTATTTTGGATGTTCAACTGAACCTTTTCCAAAACTATCTCCGGATTGTTTAACAGCGATGTTAATTTGGATTCCTTCGATGTTGGCCCCTGCGTCATTCTATTTCCTAGACTGTTTCGCATCCTCCCTTCTCAAGAATTGGGCTGCCATGGAATAGAAACGGTCCAATGACACAGGTGGTTTTCCAACTAACCAGTTTCCGAACTCAGAATCAGCATCAATCCCCTTAGTCAATGCTATCAGGATAGAGTTATCATTGGGATTGCTTATTTTTGCACACGCAACATGGAATCGCTCCAAGTAATGTCTAAGTGTTTCTCCGGGAGCTTGTGTAACACTAGACAGAGTGTTAACATCTTTAGGCCTTGCTACGTGCATACAAAATTGTTCAACAAACTTGGTGGCCATCTGATCAAAATTGGAAATGGATCGTGGTGGCAAGCGAGTAAACCACATGGTGGCAATGCCCCCTAGGGAAATGGGGAAACTACGGCATTTTACTGCGTCATCAGCTCTTGCAGCATTCATTAGCCATTCGTACTTCAGGATGTGTTGATTGGGATCAGAACTTCCTTCATAGACTGGCAAAGTTGGCATCCTGAAGCGCCGAGGTGGTTCAGCATATAGAACGTCATCGGTGAAAGGGGTATGACTCCGGGAGATTCACCAATCGTCATTAGAGAGACCCTGACTTTCGCGAATCATTTGGCGGATCATCGTTGGTATATCCGGCATTCGGATGCTGGGAGCATGCTGTGCCAAGGTGTAGTCGGGTTCCACAGCGTGAGTCTGGACCGGACGCGGTCGACGGTCCATGCCTCGCCTCCTTGGTTCAACATCCTTAGGGACATAAGGCTCAGGAGTCTGCTCTCGTTGGTTACATTGAGGATCAGCTTGGTTTCTAGCATCACCTCCTCGTCCGGCAGTGGTGGTAATAGCAATGTTGCCGGTGACATGGTAAGGAGCAGCACCTCCTCGAGTTGAAGGTTCTGTACGGAGACTAGTGGATGGTCCAGCTCTAGGTTGCCCAAGGTTCGAAGCAACTTGGTGTCCCATGGCTTGGGTGTAGCTTACACCTAGCCATGGACGTGCGGATCTGGTTTGGCCATCAGAGGAGGTTGAACTCTCTGTGGAAGAATAGGAACCTTGGTCTCTTCTGGATCTTCTTCGCCTTTGGCGATTTAGCTGGTTGGTCAACTCTGCGTTGGCGCGCAGTTGTTCAGTTAGCTATTGTCGACTTTGGGTCAATTCTTGGAACAACATCTGGAACTCTTGTCTGGTAACCGGACCTGTTGGATCTGAAGGTCCGGCGGCATCTTGGTTTGATGGAGGCAATTGCGCGGGATTCTGCATGTCCCATCCTCCTTGATCAACAGCTGTAGAGGTAGTCCCTGTACTTACCATGGCGAGGTGATGAAAGTCCTTTCCTAGATCTGATGCAAATCTGAATAGAATGGAAGGGCTTCAAAGTTCTAGATCATGATCTTCTTCTTGGATTTATGCAATCCGATATAGATAGGAGATCCAAAGAGCAGGAGAAAAATTGGGTTTTCTCAGTGAAAGCACCAAAGTGTTTGGACCAAAATTGGGCACAACACTCTTTAGAAGTTTTTGAAGAGATAAAGTGAAAAAATTAAATGTAAAAAGAGGAATTATCTAACAAAAACTCCAAATCTCAGATATGAAAATAATTAACATGCAAGAAGACACAAGAATTTAGAGTGGTTCGGCGTATTGCCTACGTCCACTATGAAGTAGTTTGCTTTATTGATCTATCTTTGACGATTACAAGTGAATTCAATGAATTACAGAAGGTAACTATGATTTGCAGCAGTGAAATTCGTAGGTAGCAGCATCAATTGAGTTTAGATCTGGATCCGGCAGAGTCTGGGCATTGGAGATCTCAAAGAAGAAGAAGAACCCCTTTTTTGTTAGCTTTAGGGGTCTATTTATAGGTGTAGGAGGCCGGTATTTCGCTCAGATCTCAGGAGACCCTATCTGGCACGTAACCAGGCCCGCGCGCCCAAGCCCGTGGAGTTTTGGTCCGATCCGTGATTTGGCATGGATATTCTTTAGCATCCACGTAGTCTTCTGTGAAAATTTCATAGTATTTAGACTTGTAGATTAGGAGATATGATCGATACGAATTGGGATTCTCGGTTGGCTGTTTCGTTCGACTCGCTCTTGTTTCGACTCGCTCTTTGTTCGACTCGGTTCTGTTCGACTCGGTGACGTGGCATTTATTTGTATTGACTGATGTGCCTTGCTTTGCATTGATGGACATGAAGTAGGAGTCTTTGGATGGATGCAAAGTTGACGAAGTGGAGCGAGGCGAAATGTGGCCCTATGATGGAGTCGAACATGGGCTACCTGATGGACGCGAAGCGAGTCGAACTAGATGGAGTCGAAGATAGGCTATCTGATGGACGCGAAGCGGAGCGACTCGAAGTGGAGCGAGTCGAAGTGTAGCGAGTCGAAGTAGGATCTTCTGAGGGATAAGAACTGAGCGAGTCGAAGAAGGCTGTTTTTAATCAATTTTGCGTCGGTTGTAACTTGAGCACACGAACTCGGATTGACTTGAGATCTGGAACGTTGACTCTCATAACTTAGCTTGTCATGTTATATTATTTTAAGCTTGATCCAGACTCGGACAAAATTCGTCGATATCCATAGTGAGCCTGTGTATAACCGATCTCTAGGATGGATCGTCATTGGTTTACTAGTCAATTCCTTGGTGTCATGGCCTTGCCAAAAGGCGGGATAACAAACATCATCAACATTATTTTGAGTAAAGTATATATAACATGGCAAAAATAGCTTAGAGTAAAAGCTAAAGATATATTTTCCTTGTATGTATATGATTTGATGGATTAAATCATTTTGAAAAGCTTTCAAGGATAATTTAAAGAG
This sequence comes from Allium fistulosum, assembly GCA_030737815.1. Classification (NCBI taxonomy): domain Eukaryota; kingdom Viridiplantae; phylum Streptophyta; class Magnoliopsida; order Asparagales; family Amaryllidaceae; genus Allium; species Allium fistulosum. The sequence continues at coordinate 297,629,671 of CM060908.1, read as the reverse complement.
TAGTTAGCTCAGCTATTTTGTAGAGCAGTTAGCTCAGATATTTGAAGGGTAGTTAACCCAAAAGAAAATTCAGGCAGTCAGCTCATTTTAAATTCGGACAGTCGGTCCATTTTGAGGGCAGTCATCCCAGAGGACAGTTGGTCCAGAAAGAGCAGTCAGCTTTGATATGAACATATAGTTCATTTATTAGCATAACGGACCTTGCTAAATTTTTAAGGACAGTTAGTCCACCCATTTTACCTATTTTGGGTAGGTAGCCCATTATCTAGCATAAATGATATTGCTATAATAAATTTTAGGAAAGATAGTCCAGAAAACAGCAGATAGCTCAGAATTTAGAACATATAGTTCAGAATTTAAATAGATAGTCTCCTTCATTTCCTGTTTTAGCATAATGGATATTGCTATATTATTATTATAATCAGTTCGTTAACCAGTTTGGTTGCAGGAAAGGATTTGTAAAATATATGTTTTGAAAAGAGATATTAGTGAGGGGAAACCCGTTCCGCTAAGCGGCGTAGTCTCACTATTTATCAGTAAACAGAGATGTAACATAAATTATTCATACCATGCTTTAAGTCTGACTCGAAGTTTTTGTTTCCCATTAAACTCTCGTGTGCTCAAAATTTGATTTGAGTAGGCTGAGGGTTTAGGTTTTTAGGTTTTAGCAGATTTTGGCGAATAAAACATCCGAAGACGAGCAGGTGGCTGACGGATAGCTAATTTAGGAATTCTATTTTAAAACTGTTTCTGTTGTGTATTAAGACAATTATGTCTATATTGCTTTGATCATCCAAGGAGACATCTTCATATGTCACTCTTGGCGTATTGTTGTAAATTATATTTGATCAATGCCTGGGATTACGTTTGGGATTTTTGTAACTTGGATATGATTTATTTTGAAATATAATAACTGAAATTATGGTTTTTCGAAAGCTATGATTTTGTTCAAATTCAAGTGCTTCTGATATTATGGATACCATTAACACTGCCTTATTTCATCACCAAAAGTTAATACTGTGGATGACTATAACATCCATAGCGATTAGCTTTTGGCCTCCAAATACGGGATGTTATAGCTTGGTATCAGAGCATAGGTTGATGAAAAATTTAACTAAAAATTTGTTTTGAAAACAAAAATCTGAGGAAATTGGAGTAATATTTGGGGTTGGGTAAATGCTATAGTAACGTACTTGTATTTGCTATATATAAGTATGCGCTTTATCTCCATTCATCTATCTTTGATTAGGTTATCTTTCTATATCTCATGAGGTTTGAATACAGATATGGATGGTAGAAGAAGCAAAGTTAACCAAGGAAGGGGGAGCACAGAAAGGAACGCCGCACCTAATGCAAGAGAGGCCAAGGTCAAGTGGAGAATGCTGGTGCAGAAGTCCCACAGGTCGGAATGGAAGCCATGTATCAGTTTTTCAGGAATATAATGCAGGCAAGAGTTGCAGCCGGAGTGGTAGGAGGAAATGCCACAGGAGCAGGTGTTTTAGAAGTTCCAGTAGTTAATCATTTCGCTAAGATGAACAGTGATTATGTGAAGCTAGGAGGGAAGCCGTTTATTGGAACGAAGGATGCCATTGAAGTGAAGAATTGGTTGTTGCACTGCGAAAGGATTTTTGTAGATTTAGGGATCAATAACGAGTAGAAGAGGAGGTTGGCGTCCAGGTAGCTTCAGGGGACTGCATTGTTCTGGTGGAATAGTGTAACAGCGACAGTTGATAAGGAGACAGTAACTTGGGAGGATTTCAAGAGGAGATTTCAGGAGATGTTTATGTCAGTAATGACACAGTCAGCTTTGATTAGGCAGTTTGCTGAGCTGGTATAGGGAGAGATGTCTATTGCTGAGTATGCCAGGAAGTTCCAAGAATTTGCCTGGTATGGGTATGCTTCTGTAGATACCGAGTTGAAGCAGAATGAGAAGTTTATCAGAGGATTGAAGCCAGAATTGGCTAGTGCTGCTTTGTCTCATCTTAGAGATCCTTCTGATATTGTTATAGAGATGGCTTTGAGGCAGGAAGAAGTCCTTGAGTCTCTGAAGAAGAGTAAGGCAAAAGTGGTCTAGGTTGGGAAGAGCCAGAAAAGGAAGTTCTTTCCTAAGAAAGATGCTCAGAAGGGTGGAGCAGCCAAGAAAGCGAAGTCTAAAGTTGTCTGCTATAAATGCGATAGGAAATGGCACTTTGCTAATGAGTGTCGCTCAAGGAAAGTAAAGGATGTGGCTAAGGGGAAGAATATTAGGTGTTATAACTGTGATCAGATAGACCATTATAAGAACCAGTGGAAGGATCCCATTAGAGATGGTAAGGGCAAGGTGTATGCATTGGAGCCTGCCGCTTCCAAGCCAACAACCCAGGAGAAGGGAAAGTCAGATCTTGGGGGAACGCTTCAGATTCATGGTATGTCTGTTAGCATTTTATTTGATACTGGTGCATTGCATTCTTTTATATCTACATGTTTGATAAATAAGCTTAACCTTGAACCCACATATTTAGTTACTTCATTAAGGGTTGCGAATCCAATAGGAGGGTATGCAACTCTAAGGTTGAGGTGTGACCAGTTTGAGTTTGACCTATTAGGTCATACTTTTGAGTGCAGTTTGCATATGTTTGACTTTTTGGGGTTCGAGATCATCCTAGGTATGGATTGGTTAAGTGAGTACGATGCCAGGATATTTTGCTAGAGTAGGAAGATATCTCTTTGTCACCCCGATTGTAGCGATCAGATTGTTTTCACAGTAGGAGGTTCTAGCAATGCGGTGTTTTCTTTGTTGGGTGCATTGGATTTAGATGATGAGTTGAGTCGAGTTTTCATGGTTATAGAATTCGTAGATGTGTTTGAGCCTATAGTTGGATTGTCGTCAAAACGAGCTATTGAGTTTTGGATAGATTTGGTTCCAAGAGCAAAACTGGTGAGTAGACGACCAAGCAAGATGACCCCGTTAGAGATGAGGGAGTTGAAGGTGCAGTTGGTGGACTTATAAGGCAAGAGTTTTGTCAGGCCGAGCATTTCGCCGTAGGGTGCAGCGGTAGTGTTTGCTAAGAAGCCGGACGGATCGTTCACGCTATGTATCAATTATCGCAAGTTGAATGAGAGGACGATAAAGAATCAATATCCATTGCCCAGGATTGATGATTTGTTCGACTAGCAAAGTGGAACAAAGGTATTTTCTCAGTTGGATTTGGCAACGAGTTTCCATCAGCTCAGAGTAGCAGAGGATAGTATACCTTTGACAGCATTCAGGACCATATATGGATCGTACGAATGGTTAGTTATGCCATTCAGACTGACGAATGCTACAGCTTTCTTTATGGATTTGATGAATTGAATTTTTTGAGAGCACTTGGATAGGTTTGTGCTGGTTTTCATAGATGATATCTTGATTTACTCTAAGGATGAAAGAGAGCATGAAGTTCATCTTAGAGTAGTGCTTGAGACGCTGAGGCAGCATCAGCTGAAAGTGAAATTTTCGAAGTGTCACTTCTGGAAGAAGGAGGTGAAGTTTCTTGGTCATGTCGTCTCAGAGGAAGGGTTATCAGTAGATCCGACTAAGATCGAGGCAGTGAATAGTTGGAAGAGACCCAAGACAGTAACCGAGATTAAGAGTTTCCTTGGGTTGGCTGGTTATTATCGAAGATTCATTAAGGATTTCTCATCGATAGCAGCACCGATGACCAGGCTGATGAGGAAAGATGTGAAGTTTGTATGGATTGATAAGTGTGAGGAAGAATTCCAGAGTTTGAAACACTTATTAACCCATGCACCTATGTTGGTAGTTCCAGAGTGGAATCAGGACTTGATAGTTTATACCGATGCGTGTGGAATAGGATTAGGAGCTGTGCTGATGCAGAAACGTAAAGTAATTGCCTATGCTTCTAGACAGCTTAGCCCGTAGGAGGTCAGATATCCAATGCATGATTTAGAGTTAGCTGCTGTGATTTTTGCTTTGAAGGTGTGGAGACATTACCTTTTAGGAGAAAGGTTTGAGGTGTTTACAGATCATAAGTTGTTGAAGTATTTGTTCTCTCAGAAGGAGCTAAACATGAGGTAGCAGAGTTAGTTAGAATTCATAGCTGCTTATGATTTTGAGATTGATTAAACACCCAGGAAAGGCAACCGGGTTGCAGATGCACTTAGCAGGAAACATCAGAATGTAGTGTTAGCAATTATGGCTGAGTGGAAAGATTTATAAGCATTAGCAAAATGCAGAGTGCAATGGAGATCCAAGGCAGGGTCTAGTGGTGATACAGTTGTATTGTCTTGTTTGGAAGTTCGACCAGTTTTGATCGAGTGGATTGCTTCTAAGCAGATAGAGGATCCAGTGTTAGCTGAACAGATCAGTAAGCTAAAAAAAAGGAACCAAGAGTGATGACTTGAAAGATTTCAGCCTTGACCTGAATGGGTGGTTGAGAAAGAAAGGAAGATTATGTGTTCCAAGTGTAGGGAACATAAGAAAGGAAGTCTTAGATGAATACCATCGTTCGAAGTTCACTATACATCCCGGAGGTACCAAGATGTATCAGGATATGAAGAGGAGTTTCTTCTGGGAAGGAATGAAGCAGGATATTGGTTTGTTTGTAAGGCAGTGCTTGAATTGCCAATAGGCAAAGGCCGAACACCAGAAACTGAGTGGTTTGCTTCAGCCGTTAGATATTCCAGTGTGGAAGTGGGATTCTATTTCTATGGACTTCATAGACGAGTTGCCAAGGTTAAACAAGGGAAATGAAAGTGTATGGTTATAGTGGACAGATTGACTAAGAGTGCCCATTTCATTCCAGTTAAGTCAACCAGGATGGCACCTGTTTTAGCAAGGTTGTTCATGAAGAATGTGCTTAAACTACATGGGGTTCCTAGCAGCATAGTTAGTGATAGATATTCCTTGTTCACTAGAGAGTTTTGAAAAAGTCTGCAAGAAGTTTTGGGAACCAAGCTTATGATGAGTACCGCTTACCATCCGTAGACAGATGGGCAAACAGAAAGAGTTAACAAGATCTTAGAAGATCTGTTGAGAGCTTGTGTTCTGAACTTTGGGGGATCATGGGAGGACCATCTGTATCTATTCGAGTTTTCGTATAACAACAGTTATCAGACTAGTATTAGGATGGCATCATTTGAAGCTTTGTATGGAAGTCCATGCAAATCTCTTGTTTGTTGGTTGGAGACCGGGGATAGGTTGATTCTTGGTCCAGATTTGGTCAGAGAAGCTACAGCAAAGATTGAGGTCATTCGAGATAGGATGAAGGAGGCTCAGCCTAGGTAGAAAAGTTATGCAAATAAGAGACGGAAAGATTTGGAGTTCTTAGTTGGGACCAAGTTTTCGTCAAAGTATTACTGATGAAGGGTGTGCTTAGATTTGGGAAGTCGGGGAATTTATCTCCTAGGTCATAGGACCTTTTCCTATTCTTGAGAGGATCGGGAAGCTTGCGTATAGACTTGGGTTACTGAGCAGTTTGGTAGGTGTCCATGATGTTTTTCATATTTCTCATCTCAGAAAGTGTGTTAGAGACTCGGAGACTGCTATTGCACCGACAGGGCCAGATGATTTAGTGGTAGAACCGGACTTGACCATAGTGAGGAAGCCAGTTCGCATTGTTGCGAGAGATGAGAAAAGGCTTAGAACCAAGACGGTCAGATTAGTCAAAGTCCAGTGGAGTGATGATGACAAAGACTGTACTTGGGAGGTTGAGAGCAGGATTAGAGGTACTTATCCTGACTTGTTTTGATGGTATGTTTTACCTTCTTGTTTGTTTTGAGCCTTATTGTAATTTCGAGGTTGAAATTCTTTAAGGAGGGGAGTCTGTAACACCCCAGATTTTTGATAACATTATTTAGGAGATTTAGTTAGATAAACCAAATAAAATAATGTGTTGATAAGGGGATTGAGATTTGATTTAATTAAGGTAGCCGTGCCTTTTAACTAATAAATTAAAAGAATGGTTTAAAATGAATTAGAGGAGGGATATTATGGGAAAGAGGCCATTCCTATATTGTCTTCCTTAGGCCGTGTATTTCAAAACACACGTTCATTCTCATTTTCAAAAATTTAAAAGCTTGGCCGGCCACCATTATGGAAGGAAGAAGAAGAGGAAACAAAAGAGAAGCTTAAGGAAAGCAAATTCAAATCAAACTCGTTCAAATCTCAAGCTCCTTAATCATTAAAGCAAAAGGTGAATAATGTTTACATCTCTAAATGATTTTGGTTTCGGTTTTAAGGTTAATTCCGAATGATTTGCAAAGATTTGCCATGTATTTGAATGATAAAATGATTATATATACATGTTGATAATTTATCTATGTTCATATAGATTGTATGAAATGTTTTGGGATAAAATCTTATTAAATGACATTCGTTAGCCTTACAAATTTTTATGGTGATCCAAAAAGTTATTTTAGAGATGGGTTTCGATATTCAGAATTTTCTGAATTTTTATGGAACTATTATGAATTTTCTAAGGAATAAAAGGTTAATTTGGATAATAAAATTATTTACGGGAAAAATAATTGTAGTTTGGATTCGAAAATTATATATGTTGAAGTGAACATATTATTTGATTTTCTGGAATTTTTCCAGAATTTTCAAGGTGTTTTAATTGTTATATAAAATTATTTAAGGTATAGGACTTAAATGTTTTATGTAATTATAAGAGAAAGGGGCTTTTTCAAAATTATTTAACTTTCCAAATAAGGAAAGTTGGCAGCACTTTTGAATATAAACTTTTGGCAACCAATCAAATTTAGATAAACAAGGCAGGTGGGGTACAAAAGAACTGTTTTAAAGTACAAATAAATAGTCTTTCTTCTATTTCAACCCTTTCGGCAAAGCTTCCGCCTTCATTCTAGACCATTCGACAAAGTCGAAAGGTATCAAACCTTGTTAGTCCATGAGTTGATGGTTTTGAAGACAACAACCTTAGAATAAGATTATAAAATATAAATACTAACATTATAGTTTAGATATATATGTATATGCAGGATTTAACCATGCAGGTACCAAGAATGAAGACTGTACAATATAGAGATTCAAGATATCAAGATTGAAGACTCATGAGTATCAAGATTATCAAGAGTTCAAGATTTCAAGATAAGTATTGAGTTTAGAATTTTGTTAAAACTTCACAATAGCACTGAAATCTTCACTCCATTTTTCTTTTGGGATGGAACCCATTTCTACCTTTTTAGTGGCTTACAAACCCACGACAAGTAGCTTACAAACCTATGACAAGTGGCTTACAAACCCACGAACATCCTAGTTTTGTACAAGTTCTCGAGTCCTGACATGATGAGATATTCTGCAGGAAGAAGCTTGCAAAACTACTTCAAAATGTTTTTCAAAACAACTTCGGAATGATTTTCAAAGTTTCTTTTCAAAATGTTTTAGCCTTAAAAATTATCTTTTCAAATGATTTCCAAAAAGATGTTTTAGCCTTAAATATTCTTGTTTTTAAACTTCGTTTGTTTGAAACTATCTTTTAATTATAATATATTTATACTTAGATTTAAATATAAAATTATAATAAAATTATATATATATTGTTCTCTATATTTATCTATGTATTTTATCTGTAGTCAAGTATATTTATAAAGTTTAAAATAGTTTTAATATAAGATAAAGGTTATTTTCAAAGAAAAACAAAACATCAAAATTTCCTTTGGGATGTCGACATGCCCTAGTACCCCATGTCGACATAGTGTCAGTTAGTTTCAAAAGAAGTGTTTATTCGCCATAACCTTTCACGAATGGACATGACTGTTGTTCTTCTATAAATAAGGGTTAGTTTCAACGAATTTATGATCAGATTTTCTAGTTTTTCACTTCTCTTCTTCTTCCACATTTTCTTATTCAAAATCCTATCATCACTCTGCCGAAATCAACATTGAATCTAACTAGATTATCTCTGGTTTGATACTCTATCACTATCTCAACAAGATCCAAGTGCTATTCATAGTTATAGGCTTCTTTGTAATCTATCTAGCGAGAAAAGGTGTGATTGTAGCCTTGGAAATCAATCAAGCGAGAAAAGGTGTGATTGTAGCCTTGGAAATCAATTGGGTGAACTTGTTGCCCCGGAAATCAAGTATCTCTACCCAGAGGATTGTGATTCTGGAGGGTGTACCTCGTAGCCTTGAAACCGAGGGTTGTAATTGTTGAATTGCTTTTGAAAGGAAATCCGTACTTGGTTGTGCGGGACTGGATGTAGGGTAACCCCGAACCAGTATAAAATCCGGTGTGTTCTTTCCTTTACTGCATTTACTTTATTTCTACATCTGTGTTTGTTTCTGTGATTATATCTATGTCTGAATATTGCATGCATTTGTGTTCAAATTAACATAAACTCAAAAAGATTTAGTAATTTCTTAAAAACACTATTAACCCCATCTCTAGTGTTATTCCTAGCCTTAAGATCCATATTCCGCATTCCTCTCATTTGGTATCTGTTAGCACCAAAATTGGTCACTAACCTCGTTCAGAAAGATTGTGTAGAGATATAAGTGATGAAAGCAAATTAAACAGAGAAGACAATGCTAATTTAAATGCAGAAAGTAAGAACACCAAATTTATAGTGGTTCAGCGTAATTGCCTACGTCCACTTTGTTCAACTTTATTGATTCCCTTTATGGTTGATTACAAATACAATTCGTGAATCAAATGCTTAAGTGAAGTTGTTGAGTAGAGAAGATGAGTCTTGAAAATGGCAGAGTCTCCCCGGTGTCTTCTCTCCAAAAAAGGATCCATTTCACTGTGACCCTGCCCCTCTATTTATAGGCAAAGATGGGCTGGACTTCCCAAGCGGGCTTGTTAGCCGAACGTTCGAGCCCAGGCGCTGCGTGCCGAACCAGGTACGCCGAACGCTTCTGTGCCGAACGGTCCTTCCCATGTCGAACGGTCCTTCTCATGCCGAACGGTGCTCCTGATGTATGGGAAGTGTAAGGTGATTGCAGTGAAGCCGAGCGTATCTCCCTTTGAAGCTCTTGACCAACCAATGTACGTAGTTCGAACGCTCTCGTTGCCGAGTGATCCTACCGCCGAGCTCCACTGACGCCGAGTGCCTCTGAATGCCGAGTACCGTAGGATGCCGAACACTAGTTGACGCCGAGCATAGGTTGTTGCCGAGTGCCCTCCTTGACGCCGAATGCCCTTACGCCGAGTAGTCTTGACGCCGAGTACCTTGTTATGCCGAGCAGTCTTGACGCCGAGTACCTTGTTATGCCGAGCAGCCTTGACGTCGGACACTAATGGATGCCGAGCACACTTTTTCGCCGAGCGCTCATGGATGTCAGTTGCTTCGCTGAATACTCCTGGATACCAAGTGCCTCGCCGAACACTCTTTGATGCCGAGCACTGATTGCCGAGTACTAGTTGCCTGGTCAAATCCCCAGGAAACACTTGCCCCCCAAAGTGTATTGCGTGGCCGAACGTGATGCGCTTTGAATCTGGTACGATCTACCTCGGTGGTACCTTCTCGAGAATGCTAGCGAAGGAGGTGCAAGACGAACGAGGTGCAAACGCCGAACGATACGCTCGAAGCCGAACGTACCTCGTGTGCCGAACGTCACCCTGCTACGATGCCGAACACTTCGGTGTTGACCGGTTCTACCGGGTATAGCCTCTTCAACTTCTACCTTCCTCTATATAACCAGGCCCTCACCGTCTCTCTTCCCTTTACGCCTTCTCTTCAGCCATTCCTTAGAGACTGTCAACTCTTCCCATCCTACCAGATATAAAGCCTTCATAACATTTTCAACTTCGATCGTCGAATTAGGTATCCTTCCTCTAACAATCGCACTACTTCCATTTTAGGTTCATCGTGGTTTGCTCGTTTTGAGTTGTCTAAATAGCTCCTCCGTGTCGAACGATAGAAGGGTAGATGGGGTGTCGAACGGCGTAGTCTTTGCCGGGCGATCCGTCTCTGTCGTTCGGTGTGGATGGAGAAAGTGTAGGGTAGAATTGAAATCGTGGCGGAGCACAACCTTTAGCCGAACGATGACATTAGCCGACCAACACGATTGATACGCCGAACCCTGATTTTAGCCGAACAACATACTTGACATACCGAACAATGACTCTAGCCGAACAGCATATTTGACGTGCCGAACGATGACTCTAGCTGAACAGCATATTGACATGCCGAACAATGACTCTAGCCGAACAGCATATTGACATGCCGAACGATGACTCTAGCCGAACAGCATATTGACATGCCGAACACTGACTTCAGCCGAACAACCCCTAGGTCGAACCATTACCTTAGTCAAACAAAGCAACTGCCGGACAATTCTTAGGCCGGATAATGTCTTTAGCCGGTCAATACAAATGCCGAACTACATTAAAAATGCCGAACATGATAGGTGTCTAACTACATTTTAAGCCGGTCACTCTAGAAATCATATGTCTTCTGAATCTGGGACTATAATCCCCTCAAGGCGAGCTTTCTGAGACGGTCAGCGATGACGGTCTTCGAAGGCGATGATTCGAAGCTAAATATTACATCCTTAGAACCTTTAGATTCTTATTGCCTGCACACAATCGCTTGCACTAGTTCACACACCACATGGGGGGAAAAATCGTGTTGCTAATTCTAACGTTCAACGTTTTTCAAGTATAGCTCTCTCAAGCATTTAGCCAGGTTCATTATTTATTCGGGATGTCGGGAAAATCTAGTTCTGCCACCATATCTGACAGGCCTGGGCCGTCAGCAAAGCAAGGAGCCGCAGATGCTTCCAACCCGTCAATCTCTCCCGCTCATAACTTGGCGCCCGATGCTCTGGAGTCAACCATCTTACTGGACAATCCGGTCGATTCTCAAGCCTCGAAGATCAATGAGGCCGCTCTGCGACGGATATGTTCCATTCATGGGATTCCCTTTGCTGACGTGTTAGTTCCTTCGAGACACGACCGCCGTCATCTGCCCCCAGTCGGGTACACGGCCTGCAACAAGTTCATGTGCTGGATGGGCAGCGTGCCTCCATTTAACCTATTTCTCCGGGATGTGCTGCAGTATATAGACATTGCTCCGTCGCAGCTGCACCCGAATGGTCATGCGTTCCTATATGGGACTTATTTACTCTTCATGGCTGTCTTCTCCAGACCTCCAACCCCCGGTGATATCCGGTACATTTATATGTTCAAGAGACGGAAAGATAGCCCTTCCTTCATATTCCTCGAGCCATATCACAAGTGCCAGATCTTGACAGGGGCCTGTAGCAAATTCGCCCTGTACAAACAGGAGTGGTTCTATGTGCGATGCCCGTCTGGTTTTGCTAGGAGATGGGTTGAAGGCAGTAAGTCTCTCTGCTGAACCGTTATTCGTACTTAATGGGAGTCATGCTTTTCTTAACTCTTCATTTCATCTTTTCAGGTATTAACCCGCGTCCGGAAGGCCGAGGATATTCTGATGCTGTCGACGCGATTAGAGCTCTTCCAGCCGAGGATCGAGATATTCGAGCTATCATTTCAAATGAATCGCTGTCGGGGTTCGGCTTGCTAGCTCCTGATCGTCGGGTCAGCCTTCCAGAAGGTGTTACAATTCCCAAACCTCCATCTGGTAAAGGGAAAAAACTTGCCGGCCCGTCGTCGCGTCGCGCTCCCGACGCGCACGAAGAAGGCGAGCGTAGAGAGGATGATGCACCCGAAACTCAGGGCGAAAACGTGGGTCCTGCTTGGAATCCGGCAATCGAAGTTCAGGATATTGAGACGTCATCCTCCCCTTCGAAGGGAAAGAAAAAGCTGAAATATACGGTTCAGAAAGAGAAAGTTGGCGACACCTCAAAATCTACGCCTATCCCTCCTGAGAAAGAGGCTTCTTCGCAGCATCTGGAGAGTTCTCTGAGGGGTCTCTCGAACCTCTCTATTCCCGAAGACATACTTAATTACGGGTTCGATGATCCTGAAGCTCTCAAATTCTCCTCGCCCGCTAGAGGCAATGTAGGAGTTCAACTCCCGGCTCACAGAGACAATACTCCGATTAGCAAGGATAAACGAACGGGTCCGTCGGGGGGAACACTTAGGACACACACGCACATGCGCATTCCATAACATACTTCAAGCCTTTTTAATTCGTGAATTCTCCTTAATTCGTTGTTATCTTCCTTCTTTGTAGGTGATATGGGCTGCTCCCACGGACTTGATCGCCTTCAGGGGTCTTCAATATTTCATCACTCTGGACGGGATTCCGGTTCAGGCAGACGCCGGGACCGAGGTGATTATGAAGATAGGGACAATCGCCCGCGCGAGTCGTCTCACCGCAAGAAAGCACACTATCAATCTTCCCAGTCCCGTGATCTTCCTCCTACAACTGAGCCGGATAAAGAGAAGTCTTTGCAGAAGGGTTATCAGTCTGATGCTGCTCGAGAACAATATTCCAGTTCATCGAGTACGAGGCAAGTTCGAGAGCCGCGTAAAAGAACGGAATTCTCTAAGCCTCCTCCTTCTGCTCCTGCCGTGGACCCAACTGTTGCGGAAAAGATGGTCGACCTTAAGGCCAAGTTTCCGAAAATTTGTTTTGACGGTTTGAAATTACTCCCGGCCATCCATCACATTCCTGGGCACGTGAAGCAAAGTGCCATTGCCTGCAACAATGACGTCTATGTTCAACATGACGCATTCGTGCACTTGGTGGAGAAGATCTCAGAAGTATCTGTTGAGCGTCAACACGAGATTGACCGTCTGAATCTGGAGGCTGACAGCGATAAGAAAATCATCAAACTCCAAGACGAAGAACTCGCCTCTTATAAGTTAAAGCTAGAAGCCGCTGAACAAGGTGCAAAAGATACTGCCGAGGCAGTTACTCGCTTAGAGGTGGCTCACAAAAAGGAGCTTGACGAAGCAGTTCAGCGCAGCGGCGCCCTTGCCCTAGAAAAAGACTCTGTCCAAAAAGAAAGTGACGCGCTCACTACTCAAGTCAAAGAGCTGAAAGAACAACTCTCCAAGGAGAAAGAAGACAAAATAGCCGCTCAGGAAGAATCACAGCGGTATTGTGATGAGATTGTTGCTACCCGGCTCTTGAAGGCAAAGCTCGACGGTGAACTTGCCGGGGTCGAGAAAATGAAGGATGAGGCCCGTGAGGAGGGCAAAAGAATGGCTGTGGAGGAGCTTGATTCTCGCCTTGAGGCGGCCGCAGAGACTGGCAGGGAAGAAGTCAAAAGTATGTTTGACCCGTTGATCGCCGAGTACGGAGCCCGCATCCTTATGCACCGCGACCTAACATTCTTGGGTGACGGCTACCATGAATCCCTGGCTGAGGCATGGGAAACTCTGATAAAGATCAAGAAAGTTGAGTCAGGCTCCGAAGAAATCGACGAGGATGCACTGGTGAAGGAGTTCCTGAGGGGGAATGAGCCATCGGATTTATCCGTAGCATTGGCTCTCTATGGCAAAGGCTCTTCCCCTTCGAAAGAGAAGAATGACGAGGCTGGCCCGTCAGAGGCCGGCGCTACTACTCCTCACATCGCCGCTCCTTATGCTGCTCAATCGTCTGGTCGGTCGACGCTTGATCCATTCGAGCAGCATGACAGTTACGATCCCGAAGATCCCGGGCTCGGCGTTCATGTGCTGTCACCTATCCTGGAGGGTGAAACCCCGCGCGCCACCGACAGTCAACCTGATCCTGGTAGGAGATTCTTCTTTCTCTAGAAGTCGAAGAGATCCCGTCATCTTTCAGCAGTGGTTATTCGTTCTAATGCCCACTTCTTATATTTTCTCACAGGTTGTTCTGACACCGAGCTAACTCCGAGGAGCGATGACGCCAAGGAGGAAGCGGGGAAAACAAGCGACGTTGCTCACGCAGGGGTAACTCCCGGCCCAGACGCTCAAGTGATCGGGGCGCTTGATGATGACAAACTTGATACTTCGTCTCCTGCCGAAGGAAGCGACGAAGTTAAAATCACTGGCGCCTCTGAACATACTTCAGAGATGAGCATGAAGGATCGTCTTGCCGACGAGGAGAAGAGAAAGGTCAAAGTCAAAGTTGAATCTGAAGTCCTGGAACTTACTGACCCGCGGAACAGACCTTTGAAAATCATTCTCCCGGGCAGGTCCAAACCACTAGATGTTCCGTCTCCTACTCCTGACTCCGTCTCTCTAGCAAGCAAAAATTCCAAGAAGAAACGTGAGGGAGAGGAGTCGTCGGAAACACCAAAGGCAGACAAGAAGAAGAAGTCGAAGAAATGATCGATGCACTTGTTCAACAAGTTTTTGCTTAAATTTGTAACAGTTTCCATCTTCCATAACTTGTAGTTTGTATAGGCCCGAATTTTGTAGGAGTGATCTTGTATCCCCATTTTGGACTCGTCGAATAAAATTTTAGTTTCTTCTTGTTTGAATGATTCTTTTGTCTTTACTTGGATTGCTGACACTATGCTCCAAGGACTCGGAGACTTGAGACTGTTCATACTCTAGTCCGCGCTCTGGGGACTTAGAGTACTCGACTCCGCACTCTGGGGACTTGGAGACTTGAAATCGTTTATACTCTAGTCCGCGCTCTGGAGACTTAGAGTACTCCGTTCCACGCTCTGGGGATTCGGAGATTGGAATCGTTTATACTCTAGTCCGCGCTCTGGGGACTTAGAGTACTCCGTTCCGCGCTCTGGGGATTCGGAGGTTGGAATCGTTTATACTCTAGTCCGCGCTCTAGGGACTTAGAGTACTCCGTTCCGCGCTCTGGGGATTCGGAGATTGGAATCGTTTATACTCTAGTCCGCGCTCTGGGGACTTAGAGTACTCCGTTCCGCGCTCTGGGGATTCGGAGATTGGAATCGTTTATACTCTAGTCCGTGCTCTGGGGACTTAGAGTACTCCGTTCCTCGCTCTGGGGATTCGGAGATTGGAATTGTTTATACTCTAGTCCGCGCTCTGGGGACTTAGAGTACTCCGTTCCTCGCTCTGGGGATTCGGAGATTGGAATCGTTTATACTCTAGTCCGCGCTCTGGGGACTTAGAGTACTCCGTTCCGCGCTCTGGGGATTCGGAGATTGGAATCGTTTATACTCTAGTCCGCACTCTGGGGACTTAGAGTACTCCGTTCCGCGCTCTGGGGATTCGGAGATTGGAATCGTTTATACTCTAGTCCGCGCTCTGGGGACTTAGAGTACTCCGTTCCGCGCTCTGGGGATTCGGAGATTGGAATCGTTTATACTCTAGTCCGCGCTCTGGGGACTTAGAGTACTCCGTTCCGCGCTCTGGGGATTCAGAGATTGGAATCGTTTATACGAGCCTGTATGTCGCGCAAAATAGTGTAATTTATCGTCCAATTAAGAGATATAGAAACTTCATAGAAAATGTGGCTTCAAGCCTTTATTAATGAAAATCAACTAAATTGCTCGATTACAACTTTAAAAGGAAACTAAATCATTATTGAATGGAAACATGCAGGAAACAATAGTGCCTATAGCAAGAAAGGGAAACATGCTAAATGTAATAGTGCCGTAAATGTTCACTGTTCCATGCTCGGGGGAGTGTCGCGCCATCAACGGTCGCTAGCTTGAATGTTCCTTCTCCAAGCTTCCGTTCAATGGCGTATGGACCTTCCCAGCTGGGATTCATGCGTGATGGTACCGGGAAGACTCGTTTCAGAACGAGATCTCCCACATCAAAGATTCTTGGACGGACTCTGCCGTCATAGTAACGCTTGACTCGATGTCTGTGCGCCGCCGCCCTTAATTCAGCTTCTTCCCGTTTTTCATCGATGTAGTCCAGTGACTCCAGCAAGAGGTTTTGGTTTGCCTTGGGATCGTAGTACGTCACTCGGTGCGATGGAACTTCAAGTTCCACAGGTATAACGGCTTCAGAGCCGTATGCCAAGGCGAACGGAGTGTGGCCGGTCGCGGACTTGTGGGTAGTTCTATACGCCCATAATGCTGTCGGAAGTTCATCTACCCATTTGCCTCCAACCTTCTCCAGACGCTTCTTTAGTATGGACTTGATTATCTTGTTAACGGCCTTGACTTGTCCGTTAGCTTTTGGGTGTGCAACGGCGGCGAACTTTTTCTCGATGCCGTACTTTAAACAGAACTCTTTGAACTCTCTACTTTCGAATTGCGTTCCGTTGTCTGTAATGATGGTGCGTGGAAGGCCAAAGCGGCATATAATGTTTCGTACAACGAAGTTAATGACTTTCTTAGAGGTGATAGTGGCCAAAGGTTCTGCCTCAGCCCATTTCGTGAAATAGTCGACTACAACTATCGCGTATTTCGCACCGCCTTTGGATAGAGGCAAAGAGCCGATTATGTCGATTCCCCAGATCGCGAATGGCCAAGGACTGATCATTTGTGTGAGTTCCGTTGACGGAGCCCTCGGGATTTTCGCATATCTTTGACACTTGTCGCATTTTCTTGCGTAGTCCGCGGCATCCCGGTTTACGGTGGGCCAGTAATACCCATAGCGGAGGATCTTCTTTGCTAGCGTTTGCCCCCCAGTATGGTCGCCGCATTCCCCTTCGTGGACTTCCCTCAAGACTCGCTTTGTTTCATCATGAGCGATGCACCGTAACAATGGGACTGAGAATCCTTTCCGGTACATGGATCCATCCTGCATTACGTACCGCGCAGCCTTTCGAAGGACCTGTCGTCTTTCGCTTCTTCTTTCTGGTAAAGCCCCGGTTGTCAGGTACAGTTTGAATGGGGTTATCCACGAGTCCTTCTCGATCTCTGTTTCCAACACAAGATCGATTTTCATCTCGTCCGCACTCGGGGCATGCAAGACTTCCACGGGATACAATCCCATTTGTTGAACATCGTTGGTACTTGCGAACTTAGCCAACAAGTCGGCTTCTTTGTTTTGTTCTCGCGGGATATGTGAAATGTCATAACGCTCAAGATTTGATAGTAGTTCCTGGACCTGAACGAGGTACGGAGCAAGCTTTCGTCCTTTTGCTTGGTAGTCTCCTCGTACTTGGTAAACCACTAACTGCGAGTCACAAAAGATTTCGACTGATTCGATTCCGAGTTCTTTGATAAGCTTCAAGCCAGCGATCAATGCTTCATATTCAGCTTCGTTGTTTGTAGTCGGAAAATCGAGCTTCAGGGCATAACAGATTGATCGGTTTTCCGGAGTTATAAGAACTACGCCCGCGCCGGAGCAACGGTCGTTTGATGCACCGTCAGTGTATAATTTCCATCGAATGGGGGGAATGATGTCGTGATCGTCCGGTTTGATGGGTATGGTAAATTCAGCGATGAAGTCTGCTAACGCTTGCCCTCGGATAGCTCTCCGTGGTAAGTACGCGATATCGAATTGGCTCAACTCGATGTTCCATTTTAGCAATCTTCCAGAAGTTTCCGGTCGTTGAAGTACCTTCCTCAGGGGTTGATCGGTATAAACGCCGATTGAATGCGCTTGAAAGTACGGGCGCAGCTTGCGTGATGCAATCACCAAGCAATAAGCCAATTTCTCAATTTTAGGGTAATTCTTCTCTGCCCCCGTTAAACGCTTGCTAACATAATATACCGGCTTCTGGACTCGATCCTCCTCACGGACCAAAGCTGCGCTTATCGCATGAGGGGATATAGCCAAGTAAACGTACAACATCTCATGGTCAACTGGTTTAGATAGCATTGGTGGGCTCTCCAGATGCCTTACCAGGTTCTGGAAAGCTTCCTCGCAGCTAGACGTCCATTCAAAATTCCTCTTTCCTTTCTTTATTATGTCGAAGAATGGGATGCACTTGTCAGTTGCCTTGGATATAAATCGACTCAGCGCAGACACTTTTCCGTTCAAGCTCTGTACCTGCTTTATAGTCCTGGGCGCTTGTACATCTCGAATGGCTTGGATCTTTTCTGGGTTGGCTTCGATTCCCCTAGCGTTGACGATGAATCCTAAAAACTTCCCTGATGCAACGCCGAAAGAACACTTCAGCGGGTTGATCTTCATTCCATAGGACCTGAGTATGTTAAACATTTCAGCTAAGTCTTGAATGTGGTCGTTTGACTGCCGTGACTTCACGAGCATGTCATCCACATAGACTTCCATGGTTTTGCCCAGCTGGTCCTTGAACATTCGATTCACCAGACGTTGGTAAGTTGCTCCAGCATTCTTTAATCCAAAGGGCATCACTACATAGCAATACAGCCCGACATTTGTAACGAAGTTGGTGTGTTCTTGGTCCGGAATATGCATTGGGATTTGGTTGTATCCCGAGTACGCATCCATGAATGACAATAATTCGTGTCCTGCTGTGGAATCGACCAACTGATCGATCCTAGGCAACGGGAAACTGTCCTTAGGGCATGCTTTGTTCAAGTCGGAATAATCTATGCAAGTCCTCCATTTCCCATTTGCCTTCTTTACTAGCACGGGGTTGGAGACCCACTCCGGGTAGAGGGCATCGCGGACGAACCCATTTGCTTTGAGTTTGTCCACCTCCTCTCCAAGAGCGGCGGATCTCTCTCTGGATCCATTCCTCTCCTTTTTTGCTTGACTGGGACGTATTTCGGGTCTACGTTCAACATATGACTTGTGATGGCGGGAGAAATCCCACACATATCAGAATGCGTCCAGGCAAAAACATCAAGGTTTGCCCGGAGGAAGTCGCTAAGGTCTTCTGTCATTGCGGGGCCTAACTGTGATCCGATCTTCAGTATTCGCGAAGGGTCGTCACGGCTAACTGAAATGTCAATTGTTAATTCAGCCGGTGCCGCCTTCTCTTCCCTGGGTTTCTCATCGTCGTCTCTCGGATCTATATCTCCGTAGATCCGAGAACTATGCCCGAGCCAGGGCTCGGGCACTACTTGTCAATTATTCGTATTGAGGATGGGGACGGGATTGTCCGCAACCTTTCCTTTCTCCCTCCAGTGGGCTTCTCGGAGCTCGGCCACATAACAAGAACGACCAGCTGCTTGGTCACCGTGAACAATGCCTACTCCTTTGTCAGTCGGAAACTTCAAAGTCAAGCACCATGGGGCTAGTGCCGCCCTAAATTCAGCCAGGGCCGGCCGGCCCAAGAAAACATTATATGGAGAGTCCACATCCAAAACTACAAAGGGTAGAATTTGTACCCTCCGACGCTCGCCTTGTCCCAGTTCAACTGGTAACTCGACATATCCTACTGCATCAGTCGCAGCGCCGTTAAAGCCGTGGATACGAGCTTTGGATGGTTTCAAGTCTTTTGTCTCTAGCTTCATCTGATCATAGGCCTTCTTGAAGATGATGTTGACTGAACTTCCACAATCAATCAAAATTCTTTTTACATATGCTGGTCCGATTGTTGCAGATATGACCATGGGATCGATGGTCGGAGCCTCTACCTGATCAGCGTCTCTGTTTCTGAACACAATATCGTCTGTCATCACGCGCTGCTGCTTAGCAGGGGCCCCGTCCTCTACGTTCGAACAGCACTCAAAATCTGCATGCTTCAAGGAGCTCGCATATCGTTCCATCTCTTGCCAGTTCTTATCTGCGGGATGAGGTCCGCCGATAATTGTATTTATAACCAGTCTTCCAACAGTCCGGGCAGGTTCCTCTGGATGACGTGGAGCCGGTGCACGACCTGGGTCGGACGTTCCATGTCCTCCTTCCTGTGGATCCTTTACAAATTCTTGCAACTTCTTTTGTCTGATCAATTTCTCGATAGCGTCATGCAGGTGTCTGCATTCTTCCGTGTTGTGTCCATAGGTTTCATGGAAGCGGCAATATTTCCCAGTCCGTTTCTGTTCTTCAGTTGATTCTTTCGGACGTGGTTTTCTGTATTGAAAAGTATTGCATGTTGATAGGTAAATGTTCTCAAGCGGGGCGTTTAGCGGAGTGTACTCGCTGTAGCTTGGAATTCTCGACTTCCACTTTCCCGCTTCTTTCCTCTTTCCTTGACTTCTTCCTCCGGACTCTTTTGGCTGCACAGGCTTACTCTGGACGTTGACTTGGACCTTTCCTGAATTGTCTCCAGATTGCTTCACAGCAATGTTGCTCTTAATTGACTCTTGGGCAGGTCCCGGTGCCTTGTCTCGTCGTACCCACCTAGCTTCCTCTCTTCTTATGAACTGGTGTGCCTTGGAGTAGAAACGCTCTAGCGTAGTCGGAGGTTTTCCTGCCAGCCAGTCTCCGAATTCAGAATCCGGATCTACACCTCTCATTACAGCCATTAGAATTGCATGGTCGTTGGGATTACTGACTTCAGTTGCCGCAACGTGGAATCTTTGTAAGTACTCCTTCAGCGACTCTCCGGGATTTTGGATTACACTTGACAGAGACATCACGTCCTTCGGGCGTGTAGTGTGTATCCTGAATTGCTCAATAAACTTCTTTGCCAACTCCTCGAAATTTGATACGGATCGCGGAGGAAGTCAGGTGAACCACATAGTAGCGATCCCAGATAGAGTAATCGGAAAGCACCTACACTTGGTGGCATCATTTGCTCTGGCTGAATCCATCATCCATTCATACCTCATTACATGTTGTCTGGGGTCAGTCTTTCCTTCGTATGCAGGAATGGTTGGCATGCTAAACTTCTTGGGGTAGGCCGCTTGCAGCACAACATCCGTGAACGGAGTATGACTTCTTGACACTCCCCAATCGTCATTTGATAAGCCCTGATTTTCTTTCATCAGTTGCCTGATCATGGCTGTCAGATCGGGTGTCTGTATGGAAGCTGGGAGGTTGGAGTCAGTTCTGGCGCTTGTCCATGCTGATGCCTCCTTTCCTGGCGATCTGCCAATCGTGCGTCATGAGGTTCAACATTGTTAACATCTTGATGATCTGGAGCTCCCTCCTCCATCTGTACTTCGGTTCGGAAGTTTCCAGTTCTGGGTTGGTCGCGGTCTCCTGCTGTTCGAGCAGCAGCATCTGCCCTTGCAGCTTCAGTCTTACGGCGTCTGCGCCTGGGTGGCTCATCAGAAGAAGTTGAGCTGTACGAAGAGGAATAAGCAGCTAGATTGCCCCCAGCATTCTGTTGCTGTTGTTGAGTGAGTTGTGCCATCAGGTTGGCATTAGTTTGCATCTGTTCTCCCAGTTGTCTCCTGCTTTCCCTAAGTTCTCTCATCAAGTCGTTGAACTCCACTCTGGTGACAACTGGAGTCTGTTCTTGAGCGGCAATCCCTGCACTCGGGATCGCTGGTTGATTGCTAGGTCCTGCTTGTTGCACGCTAGCAGTCTCTCGGGCATCCGCATTAAGAGAAGCTGACCTGGTACGTGGTCTTGCCATTGTAGAGTTATTGGTATGAACTCTGAGTAGAATCAGCGGACGTTCTATCAGTAAGTCGGATCTTCTTTGGGGGATTTGCTCAATCCAGTAGCTTCAAAGTAGATCCTTGAGGTATGAGAATTCGATTCTCAGTGAAAGCACCAAAGTGTTAGCACCAAAATTGATCACTAACCTCGTTCAGAAAGATTGTGTAGAGATATAAGTGATGAAAGCAAATTAAACAGAGAAGACAATGCTAATTTAAATGCAGAAAGTAAGAACACCAAATTTATAGTGGTTCAGCGTAATTGCCTACGTCCACTTTGTTCAACTTTATTGATTCCCTTTATGGTTGATTACAAATACAATTCGTGAATCAAATGCTTAAGTGAAGTTGTTGAGTAGAGAAGATGAGTCTTGAAAATGGAAGAGTCTCCCCGGTGTCTTCTCTCCAAAAAAGGATCCATTTCACTGTGACCCTGCCCCTCTATTTATAGGCAAAGATGGGCTGGACTTCCCAAGCGGGCTTGTTAGCCGAACGTTCGAGCCCAGGCGCTGCGTGCCGAACCAGGTACGCCGAACGCTTCTGTGCCGAACGGTCCTTCCCATGCCGAACGGTCCTTCTCATGCCGAACGGTGCTCCTGATGTATGGGAAGTGTAAGGTAATTGCAGTGAAGCCGAGCGTATCTCCCTTTGAAGCTCTTGACCAACCAATGTACGTAGTTCGAACGCTCTCGTTGCCGAGTGATCCTACCGCCGAGCTCCACTGACGCCGAGTGCCTCTGAATGCCGAGTACCGTGGGATGCCGAACACTAGTTGACGCCGAGCATAGGTTGTTGCCGAGTGCCCTCCTTGACGCCGAATGCCCTTACGCCGAGTAGTCTTGACGCCGAGTACCTTGTTATGCCGAGCAGTCTTGAGGCCGAGTACCTTGTTATGCCGAGCAGCCTTGACGCCGGACACTAATGGATGCCGAGCACACTTTTTCGCCGAGCGCTCATGGATGTCAGTTGCTTCGCCGAACACTCCTGGATACCAAGTGCCTCGCCGAACACTCTTTGATGCCGAGCACTGATTGCCGAGTACTAGTTGCCTGGTCAAATCCCCAGGAAACAGTATCAGAACCAGGTTTTCAAAAGTTTCATAATCTGAATTTTGAAAAGTTTTCAAAATGGCTAGCAACACTGGTATTGTTATTAACACTAGTATCCCTGTCACTAGTTTATTTGTAGAAGGTCAGTCTACTGCCAGACCACCACTTTTTAATGGCAGTAACTATGCATATTGGGCATGTAGGATGAAAATATACTTACAATCTATAGGATTAGATACTTGGAATATCACAGAAACTGAATATTCTGAACCCACAACTAATTTTGCACAGTGGACCACTGAGCAAAAGATTGTTGCACAAAATAATTCTAAAGCAATGAATATTCTGTTTTGTTCACTTGATAGAAATGAATTTAATAGAGTGTCAGTTTGTAAGTCTGCATATGAAATATGGAAAACATTGCAAGTGACTCACGAAGGAACAAGCAAAGTTGAACATACCAAAATTTCCATGCTCACAAATCAGTTTCAGTTATATAAAATGAATACTAGTGAGTCTATTTCAGATATGTATAGTCGATTTCAAGATATTGTGCATTCTTTAATATCCTTGGGAAAGGAATTTTCAGAAGAAGATCAAGTCAGAAATTTTTTAAATTCTCTCACTCCAGAATGGGATCAAAAGACACTTGCAATTGAAGAGGCAAATGACATCAGTACTTTAAAGATAGAAGAATTGATTGGAAATCTAATGTCGTTTGAAGTCCAAATGATTGGGAGAAGAGAAAGCAAAGCATCTGAAAAGAAATCAATGGCATTCAATGCATTACCGACGGATCAGACTCAAACAGTGATAATGATGAAGAGATAGCATTTATGACCAGGAATTTTCGGAAATTCCTGAAATATAGAAAGATGAATAATCTCAAAAGAAACAACTATAAGAATTCTGGAAATCAGAGTGTAGTGCCAAACAATGTCAAATGCTTCAACTGTGATGAACCAGGCCATATCAAAAGAGACTGTCCGTATCCAGAAAGGCAGAATCCTCCTATAAACAATGATTCAGTAAAGAAACGGAAGCGTGCATTTACTGCTACTCTAGATGACTCAGACTCGTCCTCAAGCGATGATGATTAGAAGACAGATGACTCAAATTTGTGTTTCACGGCAATTCACGACTTCAACAAATTCAAGGAAACGGACTTAGAAAAAGGTACACATTTACAATACAATTGATTGAAATTGCATGCTTAGAATTAGATGATTGATTGCTTGATTGATTGATTTTGAATTGGTGTGTTGATTGAATTTTAAATTTATTTTTTATTATTATAATTTTATTATTATTTTTATTATTTTTTAATATAATAATATTTTCTGGAATATACTATAAGAATACTCCAGATATATATATATATATATAGACATTAAAATAAATAAGTATATATATATATTAGAATACTTAGGAAAAATAAATCATAGAAATTCATAGGCATATGTCGACATGGTCCCTACCCTGATGTCGACATAGGTTCTAGAATTTGAAATTCAAAATTTGAATTCAAATGGTTGAATTTCCCTCCACATTTTCACTTCATTCAATACTCTGAAAAGGCATCTTTTGACCAGAGAACATGTCTTTCAAAAATCTATTTAGTCACTACCTTTTATCACAACTTTTCACTTTCATTTTCAAATTCAAACTCTCTCTTCAAAACTTCAAGCTCTCTACTCTCTACTTTAATGGCTTCTTCAAGCAACCCCTCCACCATGAGACTTTCCAGAAACTTAAAAGAGCAACTCCTCAATAATCCGAAGGCAATAAAAGCATACATCAATTAAGCTAATTATGGAAAAGTCCATCCCGGAAAGTTTGCTATTTTTCAAGATTTTGCTTCTTATGAAATTGATACTCTTTTTGCAAACAATCAAATTCTTAGTCTTGTTGATTCTTCATAAAATGATTTTGTTTGTTACCCAAATCTTGTTAAAAAATTTCTATGCAAATCTCAATCGAGAATTTTATGAAGGAAATGATAATGAAATTTGGAGTAGTGTCAAAGGCACTAAAATTGTTTTGAATTGTGATCTTTTGGGTACCATTCTCAATTGCAAAAACACGGGAATGGATCTTTTTAGTTTTCAAATCGATGAACATGATCGTGAGACATTTCATCATATTTTTGAAGGAGATGAAAACTTTGAATTTAAAAACCGAAACTTTCGTCCTAAAGCAAGAATTGTCAATCTTCTTTTACAACATACTTTGACCCAAGATCGGGAAATTTTAACAATCCTACTTCAAAAGTGTGCAAAGCACTTTTTGCTATTTTCGGAAATTATGATATCAATTGGGCGCAAGTTATTTTGGATGAACTTCGTCCTAAAAATTTTGAAATGGGAGAAAACACTTTATATCATGGAATTTACCTTACTCGGATTTTCAACTATTTTGGAGTAAATTTCAAAGGAGAAGAATTTATTTCAAGAAAAGTTTTTAATATCTCAAACATTTCTCTCATGAAAATCCCATATGTTTTTCAACCTTATGAAACTCTTGCCGAAAAGGAAGAGCGCTTGGCTCATGAAGAAATAGAAGGGGAAGAAGAAGAAGAAAGGGATGAAATGTGTTGGGTGTGTTTCCACCACTGCCAAACCGGATTCACAACCATGGAAGACCGAACCGACTCATTTCCAAAGCCTAACCGAGCCAAGATAAACACTACCGAACCAATCCTCTACTACCGGTCCAGACCTCAACAAACAAACCAGAAGCATGCTACCGGACCAGACCTCAGCTCCACTCATTACCGGACCAAAGTCCTGCCGAACCAACCCAGCTCCATTCACTACCGGACCAAAGTCCTGCCGAACCAACCCAGCTCCATTCACTACCGGACCAAAGTCCTGCCGAACCAACCCAGCTCCATTCACTACCGGACCAAAGTCCTGCCGAACCAACCCAGCTCCATTCATTACCGGACCAAAGTCCTGCCGAACCAACCCAGCTCCATTCACTACCGGACCAAAGTCCTGCCGAGCCAACCCAGCTCCACTCACTACCGGACCAAGGTCTCAACTCCTACCATCTACCACCGGACCGAAGCACTACCGAACCAAGGCGTTGCCGAACCAACGTTGCCAGGCCGGATTGCATCAGCCCAGGCCCACTAGCAGCTATATACATCTAGAACCCCTGCTCCCAGCCTCACTCTATAAATAGAGGGGTAGGGGTACAATAATGGAGGACAAGTTTGAGAGCTCAAGCACGGATAGAACTTTCAAACAACTTTCATATTCTTGTATCAAAGCTTTGTACTTGTAATCTGAAAAAGAAAGGAGAAATGATATATAAAGTGGACGTAGGAACATTCTGGCTGAACCACTATAAATCTGTGTGTCTTTTACAGTTTAGTCCTTGCTTTTTACATATTTGCATAAATCATCCAGATCACTAAAAACAATATAAAATCAACTAAATCATACGACTTGGAGGTGTTTGCCCATTTTTTGTGCAAACATTTTTGGTGCTTTCACTGAGAGCGCTGAACCCCGGACTTCGGCTTCTCCCACTTAACTTTCTTCCTATCAGCGTCGCACATTGCTTGGAAGACATGCCTCCCAAGCAGAAGAAAGATGTTAACAAAGGAAAAAACATCGCAACCAGCAGTCTTCCAGATCCAGTGGTCACAGATCAAGTAAATCGTCCCATTCCCGCAGCAGTGCCAAATGAAGGTCAGGCAAATCCGACAACCCCTGCCACAGAACAGCCGGCAGCAATTACTAGGGCAGATCTAGACAGGGTTGTGGCTGAAGTGACTAACCGCTTCACATCCCAGCAGGAAGCCTTGGTGGACCAACTCATGTCATGCTTAAGGGATGCTGAAGAGTCCAACCGTAACACTGAATCATCGGGTAAGTCCCAGTCTGGAGGATCTCAGAGACAACAAAGATCTTCCTTCTTCGAAGGAGCTAACGACAGAAGCGGCCATGGTAGGAGTCGAGACCGAGCTCAGCCCGAAGTTAGACCTGAGGAAACGCTTGGAACCGAACCCAACGGGGGAGGTACCGGGCGGAGGTCAACTGTAGTCGAGCCTGTCGTACTGCCTAACCACAGAAACACCAGTGAACGGGGCCGAGCTAGAGTCCAGCCCGAAGTTGGACCCGAGGAAGTGCTTAGATCAGAACCCAGCAGGGGAAGATCAAGGCAAGGGCCAACTGTAGCTGACCCTAGCATGCTCCCAGAAGACCAAAGACAGCCATTGGAAAATATCAGGAATGATAGACGATACCATCCCTACAGGTCATCTGGACGGAATCAATCTCGCAGAGCAGAACCGAACTCATTTCTATCTGCTCCAAATTCGGATGAAAGGATGGCACGCTTGTTCAGAGAGTGCGTCCAACGGGATCAAAGAGATCGAGGGATAGGCGCTAGGGTAACCAGCCCCTTCGCCCGCAATATCGAAATTGCCATCACCCCCCGAGAATGGAAAATGCCAACAATGGAACCTTACAAAGGAACCTCCGACCCCGTTGTACACTTACAGAGATACACACAGCATATGCTCATGAGTGGAGCAACAGAGGGAGTACTGTGCAAATGCTTTCCACTATTCTTAGCAGATCTAGCTACCTCCTGGTTCTGTCATCTACCCCAAGGATCCATCAGCTCGTGGGAGATGCTGAAAGAAAAGTTTATCAGCCAGTTCCGCATTCATGTGAAACAACCCAAGGACGCTTATTCCTTATCCAGTATCAAACATAAACCTGGAGAGAAGCTGCAGTAATATCTAACCCGATTCAATGCCGCAGCGGTCGTAGTCCAAGATGCCAATGAGAAGCTTATCTTAATGGCCCTCTGTAGTGGTGTGCATCCGGATACTAAATTTGCTAGAAGATTGACAAAAGAAAAACCAGCTACTTTACCCGATTTCTTCCATGAAGCCGGGAAATATATGAGGCTTGAAGACGCTGCCACTGAGGGGCAGTCAGGGCAACAAAATAAGGCAGCTCACGGCAACACGTCCGCTGTAGCAAAGGATGTTCGAAGAAATGATTCTAGAGACAATGCTGGGGGCAAGAAGGGAGAAAAGTGCCTATATCGGCCAGGACCGAGATTCGACACTTACACTCCTTTGAATGAAACCATCGAAAACATCTTCCTTGCCACCCAAGACGAAGTTAGATACAAACGCCGACCATACAAGAAGGAATCAGATAACGCGCTTAAATTTGGAAAGTTCTGCCGCTTCCACGAATCTCATGGGCATGATACCAATGAATGCCATCATCTCTAGGACTTGATTGAAGAACACATCAGAAGGAAGAGACTGGAACGCTATGTAAAAGGTCAGAACAGGACTCCATCTCTTGCCAATGAGAACCCAAGGCTACCCTCCCCAAAGATAGGCAGAGGAAATCGCAACACTAGCGGCTCTAGTCAAGAGAAGATAGTGGTCCAAACCATCTCGGGAGGACCACACATCGCCGACAGAAGCTGGGCAGAGATGGAAAGATATGGAAAGTCACTTAGAAACAATGAAGACTGCGTTAATTCTGTTATAGAAGAACGCCACCCGAAGCGGAAAGAGAGTGATGACATCACATTCAGTAGGCGTGACCTAGAGGGAAGGCAGTACCCTCACATGGATCCCATGGTTATCTCTGCCCGGCTCGGTCCAGCCGAAGTTTTCCGAATTCTAGTAGACACTGGAAGCTCAGTAAATATCCTATTTAAGCATGCATTCGACAAAATGAAATTGTCAATAAAGGATGTTTCTCCCTGCAATAAACCACTACACGGTTTCACTGGAGATGCGAAGATGCCCCTCGGGCAACTGGACCTCTTTGTTGAAATTGGAAGTCATCCCCGCTCCGTTGTGCGGAAACAGACGTTTGTGCTGATAGAAAACCACTCGGCCTACAACGCCTTCTTAGGAAGGCCAGCCTTGTCTGACTTCCAAATTGTCCTGGCCCCATGGTGCCTAAAGATGAAATTTCCAACGGACAATGGAGTAGGGGAAGTAGAGGGAGACCAGGACATCGCTCGAGACTGCTATGTAACTGAACTTCGCAACAACCATAGGAAGGATAAAGGGAAGAGTGCAAAGACTGCCCTCTGCACAAAAAGTTTGAAAGCATAGCAACTAAAGAAAGCCCCTCCTCTTCGATATACCAGCAACCCTTTCAATGAATTAGACCCCAGGGACAAAGAGGAGGAGGGCACCGCCGAGCCTGCAGAGGCTATGGAATTTGTATCTGTAGACCGACATGACTCGAGTAGACTATTGAAAGTCGGGTCCCAACTAAAAGCAGAATTGAAGGAACAACTCATTGATTTTCTCCGCCACAACTTGGATGTATTTGCATGGTCACACGCTGACATGACCGGAATCTCCCCTGACATAGCATGCCACGTACTAAACATCGATCCTACCAAGGCACCAGTAAAACAGAAAAAGAGAAGTATGGGGGCAGAACGATCAGCAGCCCTCGATGAAGAAGTAAAGAACCTACTTGCCAATGACTTTATACGAGAAGCTATCTACCCAGAGTGGATCGCCAACCCGGTGCTGGTAAAGAAGGCTAATGGGAAGTGGCGAACATGCATTGACTTCTCCAACTTAAATGACGCCTGCCCGAAGGATTGTTTCCCACTTCCCCGAATCGATCAGCTTGTGGACAGCATAGCCGGGCACGAACTCTTATCTTTTATGGACGCATACTCAGGATATAACCAAATTCCTATGCGTGCTCCCGATCAAGACCACACTAGTTTCATCACTGATCGGGGATTGTACTGCTACAAGGTAATGTCTTTCGGACTTAAAAACGCAGGGGCCACCTATCAGCGCCTCGTCAACAAGATGTTTGCAGGGCTAATAGGACACACTATGGAAGTTTATGTGGATGACATGCTGGTAAAGTCAAGGGGAGCCGACGATCACGTAAGCCACCTGGATGAAATGTTTCAAGTACTTCGCCAATACGGAATGAAGCTGAATCCCCTAAAGTGCTCCTTCGGAGTATCATCAGGAAAGTTTCTAGGATTCATCGTCCATGCCAGAGGGATTGAAGCAAACCCTGAACAAGTCCGAGCTCTGAAAGATATCAGGATACCTTCTACCCGAAAGGAAATGCAGAGCCTAAATGGGAAGGTGGCCGCCCTGAGCAGATTCATCTCCAAAGCGACCGACAAATGCATCCCCTTCTTCGAAGCTCTAAAGAAAGAGAAAGGAAAATTCGAATGGACTGACGAATGCTTAACAGCTTTCCTTAACTTAATCGAACACCTCCAGAGACCACCAGTACTCTCAACTCCGAACAAAGGCGAAGAGCTATACATGTACCTTGCTGTGTCATCTCATGCTCTAAGCACCGCACTGGTGAGAGAAGACAAACGCACACAACGGCCAGTATACTTTGTAAGCAAGAGGTTTACAGGGGCGGAAGCCAGATATCCTAAACTTGAGAAACTAGCGTACTGTCTACTAACCACTTCACGGAAACTGCGTCACTATTTCCAGTCCCATTCCATCAGAGTTCTAACCGATCAACCACTAAGGCTAGTACTCCATCGTCCCGACACTTCTGGGCAACTACTTAAATGGTGCATTGAACTAAGTCAATATGATATCACCTACCATCCTCGCACCGCCATCAAGGGACAAGCCATGGCCGATTTCATTGCCGAATTCACTACCAACGAAGGTAAGGAGCAATCGGAAATGGCAGAGGACATCAAGTGGAATCTCTTTGTGGATGGTGCGTCAAACGAACAAGGCTCGGGGGCAGGTGTGGTAATAATCACTCCCAGGGGAAATAAGATACACTATGCCATAAGGTTGGAATTCGCTGCCACCAACAACGATGCAGAGTATAAAGCAGTGATAGCTGGATTATAACTTGCCTTCGAAATCAGAGCCAATTCTTTGTGTCTTCATAGCGACTCTCAACTTATTGTAAATCAAATACTAAAAGAATTCCAGGCCCGAGAAGAACGACTCATAGCATATTTAAAGAAGACCAAGTTGCTTCTCAGTCGATTGGATCACTATTTAATCAAACACATCCCTCGGGAAGAGAACCAAGAGGCCGACGAATTGGCGAAGCAAGCTAGCATGAGAGACGACACTATTTCTGGAGCAGTAGTCATCTCAAAGCAATTGACCCCAAGTTTTGAGCAAGTGAATTTGATAGCTGCAACCGAAGAAGCAACTTGGATGACTCCCATCCGAGACTACTTACAAAGTGGCACACTGCCCAACGGGCGTAACGAAGTCAAGAAAATCTTGATGAAAGCTTCCCGCTACACAATACAAGAGGGCACCCTCTATCGGCGCGGCTTCTCTAACCCCTTGTTAAGGTGTGTCGCTGGAAGGGAAGCCAAGGAAATCTTATCCAACATCCATCAAGGAAGCTGCGGAGATCACACTAGAGGGCAGACTTTGGCAAAAAAGATACTCCGATATGGATATTTCTGGCCCACCTTGAGCAAGGACGCCTTAGATTTCGTCAGAAAATGTGACAGATGTCAGAAGTTTGCTAAGATTCCACGGCTACCAACAACTGAGATTACTCAAATGACCAGCCCTTGGCCCTTTGTAGTATGGGGAATTGACTTGATTGGCAAACTGCCAATGGGCCGAGGCAGGGCCAAATATGCTATAGTGGCATTCGACTATTTCACCAAATGGGTGGAAGCAGAACCCCTAAATAAAGTATCTTCAGCAAAAGTTATTAACTTCTTGATCAAAAATGTTCTATGCAAGTACGGAGTCCCATTCAAAATCATATCGGACAATGGACTTCAGTTTGACAGCGAGGAGTTCGCCGACTGGTGCCAAGAGCACGGAATTCACAAAAGCTTCTCATCCGTAGCTTATCCCCAGGCAAACGGATAAGTCGAAGCCGTCAACAAAATTCTCAAAACTCTAATCAAAAAGAAACTCGAAAAGTCAAAAAGCGCTTGGGTGGATGAACTCCCTACGGCACTGTGGGCCTATCGCACATCTTTCAGAACATCAATGGGGCATACTCCTTTCTCTTTGGCATACGGATCGGAGGTTATGCTCCCAGTTGAAACTATAGTGCCTTCCCACCGTAGGATCCACTATAACCCATAAGAGAACGAAGAGCTCCTCCACATGTCTTTGGATCTAATTGAGGAAAGAAGAAATGATGCAGCCCTCAAAGTAGCAGCTCACAAGCAAAAAGTGGCAGCGCAATACAACTCCAAAGTCAAGCATCGTAGCTTACAAGAGGGAGATCTTGTCCTCAAGCGAATCTTCCCGCGCCCCGGAGCACTAGATCTAATCTGGGACGGACCATATGTAATTCATAAAGATCTCCACAATGGAGCTTATATTTTGTCAACAGTGGACGGGGAGGTGTTCCAGAGGGCATGGAACATCCAACACCTTCGTTGATACTTTTCTTAACTTGTACTGCCTATATGAAGTGAATTAACAAAGAGAATCAGTGGACATAGGCATTTTCGTGCCGAACCACTTTAAAAAACTTGTCTCGTTTTAACTTGTTCCTTTATATCTTGGCTGCTTGTTAACTTTATCCTTTTCTGTTGAACAATATCCTCTGTAATGACATCCCCATTCAAGACACATCACGGCGCAACCTCACCTGGATAAGACCTAACAGGTACTATGCGAATCTATGCCCTCGCCGATGAGACACTTTTGCTCCAGCATCCCTCTGCTACGGGTTAACTCATTGCTCGTGACGGCCCTTAAAGCCAACTGTAATGAGCCGATTATAAGCCACCGAGAAGGCCGACTATAGCCGAGGCAGCTCATTACGGCGTTCGGCTCGCCGGCAGCCGTGAACCTACTTTAAGCCCCAACATAAGGTATGGCCAGCAAGGGTAGTTCACGGTTGATGATCGGCACCCACGCTAGCCGGCCACGGTAAATCGAATAATACCCACAATTATGGGCCATAATGGCCCGGGTAGTTACTGTGCGCGATCTCGGCTCCGATGTGTCTTAAGTACGGCTGTGGTTAAAAAGATAAACTCCCCGCGGAGGCGTAAGATGGGTGACGAATGTCGCCAAGACCCACAGCTAGGGAAAGTGACTACATAACCCGTTTGCCACGAACTTAAGCACATCGAAGGCCTTCTGTGATTGGAAGTTTTATTGTTTCTCGTATGTCAATTCTTTTAAAGGAACTTTCCTCCTATCCTTTATAACGATCCCTAAAGTACAGGACATAGAATAAAAGACATTCGCTAATGGGAATAGGAGCTTACAACTGGACACTCGGTTGCATTCCATACTCAATCACACAAGACATTCAAAACTGCCATCTACAATTAGAACATGAAAGGCGGTATTTTCTTCTTTCGTGTACAAATACATGGCTATAATTTATTCATATATCACACTAGCATTGCAAGGCATGAAATTATGCTTTAATCAAGAACTTGACATCAAACACAATTGAATTACAAGCACACGCACAGTTATATTTCTCACACAACGTGTCAAAATAGCAAAAACATTTAAAAAAACGACAGAATCAGCCTAAGTCAAAAAATTACACGTCAAGAATAATGTTGTTGATTACAAGTAACATAATTAAAACCTAAGAGTTATGTTACTGTTTTGAGACTAACATATACAACAATGTCAAGTCAACAAAAAGATATCCAGGTCAAGTCAAGGAGCCGGCTGCATCGAGCTTTACCCTTGTCCAGTTGCCCACCTGTCCGGTCAACGAAGGAATTCATTAGTAATAAGCAACCAAGTTAACAGAAAGACTAGAAGGGAAGACTTACCAGCGCCTGCTTCCTGACCATCCTGATCATCATCCTCTACCGCACCTGCCTCCTCAGCGGCAAGCAGTCGCATACCCTCCTTCACCGCCACCTTCTCCTCCTTGGTAAACTGGGCAGTCACCACATCCATTCTGAAGACCGCGCCACCCTCTTTATCCACATCAGCCCTAGCCTCCTCCAGAGCCCGGAGATAAATCCTGGCCATAACTCAGGGGTAATCATCCATCCAGGATAAGTTACCATGTTTCCAAGTGCGGAAATACATATCCTGGAGCATCTCATCCATCATCCCCTCGTTTTCCTCAAGCTCCCTCATTCGGGCCTCAGAAGCACGCAGCTTAGCAATGGTAGCATCCCTCTCCGATCGGTATCGTGAGCGGTCAGCCTGAAGGGATATCCTCATCGCCTCCATCGCCTCCTTCAACCTGGACTGAGCAAGCTCCGCGGCCTCAAGTCTCCCCGATAATTCCTGTACCCGCTCGAGGTCCGCTTGTCGAACCTCATCCACCGTCACAATGGCTATGTCAATCCGCTCCTTGTAGGTGGCCTCCATTTTTCGCAACTCTGCCCTGCTAGCCTCTTCCATAGTCTTCTTCAGTTGCCTGGATGCGGCCTCGTGCTGAGAAATTTGAATGGCTTGATCGGCAAGCTGCTTAGCCTGGTCAGAGACCATTAACCGTAGCCGAATGTTGGCACTCCCAATTTCCTCCCCGGCCTTGACTAATCGGGCATGATGCCCCATCAATTTCCTGGTCTCCTCGGCAACCCGGTCGATGTTCGCCTTAGCTTCATCCCCTAGAGTTACAACCCGGGTGGTAAGAAAATCAAGGTCCAGGGACTTAGCTTCGTCAAGCACCCGTACCATAGGATTGCGAGGGAGAAGGTGCTCACCAGTAACCTCATCGAAGGAGATGTCATGAAAGGCCGGGTCCAGGTCTGGATGACCCGCAAACGGATTACGAACCAAGCCAGGGTGATCTATCGGGGTGGCGGTTGGATTCTCAGACGGATGTGGGGAAGGCATAAACTCAGTATCCTCCTCCGAAATATCGTGAATAGGCTGGAGTGGGGCCGGAGGGCCAGGAGGAGATTCAAACGAAGATCGACTCCTCTTCCACTTTTGTATATCTTCTTCAATAACCCCAAGAAGAGGACGATAGCCGACTACGTCTCCAGGGCGGTTAGTAGGAGGCTTCAGTTTGGCAGAAGCTTTGAGAAGTCTGTATTGTTCAAGCCTGTGCCGAAGATCTGAGGTCTTGGCCGTTTTGCCCGCTCCTGGAATGAAAACCAAGTGTCACCAGCATGCATTGAGCCATCATTCAAGAATTAAAAAGAATAAAGAGAAATTCACCTTGAATCGCAGAAGTTGCCTCAGTAGAAGCACTCCCGGAAGATAAATCGGCGCCAGTCCCGGCCTTACCAGCTTTCTTGGGCTTCCCCGCCAAGGCCGGTCCTTCCTCCAACTCTTCGAAGGCTTGGCGGAGAGCGTCATCTGTCCACTCTTGAATCACGCCTGCCTGCCCAGGAGATAAAGCCCCGGTGCCATCACCGCCCTGTCCTTCGCCACCATCATCGCCGTGACGATCACCGTCACCTTCTTTACCACTTCCACTCTCCGCCTCACCACCTTCATCTCCGCCTCTTTCCTCCTCCACATTTTCCCCCTCCGGAACATCTAGACATGTGCTGGGGGAGGGTCCGTCGGACTTCCTGAGTTCTTCCCCCCAACGACTGGATGTATCGAGAAGGGTGTCCTTTTGCTGCTCTTCGCCGTGGCCCCTCCTGTAGCTTTGGCAACCCTCTCCTCCGTCGTATCTCTCTGGTTGACCACGAACTGATGTGGTAGAATCAGGTTGTGCCCCAGAAGTGTAGCGTTCCTTATCAAGTAAGAAGCCGACCTATTCCTTCCCAAAATGGCCTCTATTTCCGCAGCCATCTGAACCAGGCGATCATTCTCTACGACCGCAAAGCCACCTATCGCTAGCAAGAAATAAAAACACATAAGAAGAAGCATTGCAGTCAGGACAGAAATCATAAATAAGCTTCAACTTACAGCCAGAGGTGAAGCGACGGATGGAAACAGAGTCATCCTTAACGAAGAACCATTCTTTTTTGAACATGCTGAACTTCGAATATAAGTCCAGGACTGGCTTGAAAGACACGGCTAATTCCAAGCTGATATATGGAGACCCCTTCTTATAGCTTCTCAAATTGTACAAATACCGGATCTCCCGGTTGGAGGGAAGACGCCCGTATCTCCTCTGGAAAATGACAAACAGGCTCACCAGGATGGCGTAGGAGTTAGGCTGAAGCTGAAATAGAGCCACCTTCAAGTAGGTGACGAAGCTGATTATCCAAGCACTGATCGGGGGAATGGCCCCACACATACAATGGTACCGACTATAGGCGAAATATCCTTCGGGGGGATTATAATGCATCACTCCCTCC
This sequence comes from Allium fistulosum, assembly GCA_030737815.1. Taxonomy (NCBI): domain Eukaryota; kingdom Viridiplantae; phylum Streptophyta; class Magnoliopsida; order Asparagales; family Amaryllidaceae; genus Allium; species Allium fistulosum. Next base: position 297,594,257 of record CM060908.1, on the reverse strand, counting down.
TCCGGCAATAGCATACGCGCTCTGTCAATCCCAAAGGAGCGAGAAATAACATCAAGCTGCTCGCCTTTGAGAGAGCTAGGGAAACAGTCGGGAGGTGAGTTCAGAAGCTCCTTAGGGCCATACCCATCTACTAGTGACCTCAGGGTGGGCCCATGACATCCCGGTCCTGACTGAGCTGGGGGCACTGCGGAAGGATCTTCATTGTCTTGGGATTTCTTCTTTTCTGATCGGGTTTCAACTTTATGAGACATTATTTGCAACACGAGAAAACACATTGTTAGAATAAGGATATAGAGATATAAACGAACGAGTGTATGTTGTCTAGAGTTTCACTTATAAACACATAAACTCATTCGGTATAACAAGGTTCAAGTTTCATTCGGCACTCAAGCCCATTCGGTAGTTCAAGGCACGAAGCTTCATTCGGCAACCAAGCCCATTCGGTAGTTCAAGGCGCGAAGTTTCATTCGGCACTCAAGCCCATTCGGTGGTTCAAGGCACGAAGATTCATTCGGCACTCGAACTCCACGAGTTCGTTCGATAGTTCGAAACACGAAAGTCATTCGGCAATCACTTGATTCGGTAGTCAAGCGTGATCCGGCAAATCTGATTCGGCTATCTCACTTGGTAGGGAATAACGAGAGACATGAAGCCCATATTTATAGGCAAACAAAGATGACCGAACCAACTGGTTTGGCACGTAGGACCGAATGGGAACGTCCAAGCTGAAACAAAGCATGACATATGCTGGCATATGCCCCACTTTGAGGGGCAAATGTTGGGTGTGTTTCCACCACTGCCGAACCGGATTCACAACCATGGAAGACCGAACCGACTCATTTCCAAAGCCTAACCGAGCCAAGATAAACACTACCGAACCAATCCTCTACTACCGGTCCAGACCTCAACAAACAAACCAGAAGCATGCTACCGGACCAGACCTCAGCTCCACTCATTACCGGACCAAAGTCCTGCCGAACCAACCCAGCTCCATTCACTACCGGACCAAAGTCCTGCCGAACCAACCCAGCTCCATTCACTACCGGACCAAAGTCCTGCCGAACCAACCCAGCTCCATTCACTACCGGACCAAAGTCCTGCCGAACCAACCCAGCTCCATTCATTACCGGACCAAAGTCCTGCCGAACCAACCCAGCTCCATTCACTACCGGACCAAAGTCCTGCCAAACCAACCCAGCTCCATTCACTACCGGACCAAAGTCCTGCCGAACCAACCCAGCTCCACTCACTACCGGACCATGGTCTCAACTCCTACCATCTACCACCGGACCGAAGCACTACCGAACCAAGGCGTTGCCGAACCAACGTTGCAAGGCCGGATTGCATCAGCCCAGGCCCACCAGCAGCTATATACATCTAGAATCCCTGCTCCCAGCCTCACTCTATAAATAGAGGGGCAGGGGTACAACAATGGGGGACAAGTTTGAGAGCTCAAGCACGGATAGAACTTTCAAACAACTTTCATATTCTTGTATCAAAGCTTTGTACTTGTAATCTGAAAAAGAAAGGAGAAATAATATATAAAGTGGACGTAGGCACATTCTGGCTGAACCACTATAAATCTGTGTGTCTTTTACAGTTTAGTCCCTGCTTTTTACATATTTGCATAAATCATCCAGATCACTAAAAATAATATAAAATCAACTAAATCATACGACTTGGAGGTGTTTGCCCATTTTTTGTGCAAACAAAATGGAAATAGAAGAAGAAGAAGAAGGTGAAACATCCCTAGAAAGTATTGAATATCCCTCCAATCCTACCAACAAACCCTTCTCAATAACCAAAAGATTATTGTTGAAAATCAACGGGTTCTTAAAAGATCCGTTAGTAAGAAGTTGGACAAAATATCATCCAAGATGAACAAGTTTTTCTCCAAAGTCAGCAAGAAACTTGGATTATCTTCATCTTCATCATCCTCTAACTAGTTCTATATTTTCATATCATATCGAATTAGTTTAAGTTTGTTTTAATTTGAGTGTTTATGTAGTTCTTTATGATTAATCATTGCATCACTCTTCTATGCAATGAAATTGAATTTCCTTTCTGTTATCTAGATTATCTTATCTCTTGAATAAATGTTAGTATATTATATAAATATATATACACAATTATTCACAAAATCAAAATGGTCATCAAATTTCACTACTTCATGTCGACATCCCCCCTTGACCATGTCGACATGTACTGGTCAGAAATGACACTTCATTTTTGAATTTGAAATTTGAATAACTACCATATGTCTATTCATTTCAAACGAATTTCTACACCTATAAATATCCATTTCTTCCAGAATTCATTACTGAATATTATTTCTTATCTATTATATCTCTCATTCTTCTCACAATTTCAAAAATGGCTAATCCAATTCATAACTTATCCAAGAATCTTGAAGAAACTCTTAATTCATTCAGGAATATTCTCTCGTTCATTCTTCGTAACCAGCGACACTTAGAATTGAGTCAAATACAGATAATCAAGGAACAAGAAAGGCATTTCGAGGCAACTCGATGGATGATTTCTTCCCTGCATAAGGATGATAACGAAGCACATCCTCCTGTCTCTCTCACAAATGACAATGAAAATTGGGATGCCATCAAAGCAGACCCTATTTTCGGAGAAGAAGGATGGGTGGAAGTTCCTCGTAACGTTTAATTTGATTGCCTTATTTAATTACTTTGTTTGAATTGATTGCTTTGATTGAAATTGGTTGTTTTTGATTGATTTGATTAACACTTGGTGTGGTTTGATGATTGTATAAATATACATTGATATATTTATAATCGTTGATTGAATATAATGTCTATAAGTATAGTTATTTCTTATATACTCTATTATATAGTTTATTAATGCAGGTACTTGAGTACAAGAATGAGGGGGAGTTATATAGTTTTGAGTTAGTTTGTTTTTGTTGATGACAAAGGGGGAGAAATATAAAATAGGGTAGTTAGGCATAGATTAAGGGGGAGTTATTAGATTTAGGGGGAGTTATTAGGATAGAAGTAATATTTTATAAACAAAGGTTGTCATCATCAAAAAGGGGGAGATTGTTAGTCCATGAGTTGATGGTTTTGATGACAACAACCTTAGAATAAGATTATAAAATATAAATACTAACATTATAGTTTAGATATATATGTATATGCAGGATTTAACCATGCAGGTACCAAGAATGAAGACTGTACAGTATAGAGATTCAAGATATCAAGATTGAAGACTCATGAGTATCAAGATTATCAAGAGTTCAAGATTTCAGGATAAGTATTGAGTCGAGAATTTTGTTAAAACTTCACTATAGCACTGAAATCTTCACTCCATTTTTCTTTTGGGATGGAACCCATTTCTACCTTTTTAGTGGCTTACAAACCCACGACAAGTAGCTTACAAACCTACGACAAGTGGCTTACAAACCCACAAACATCCTAGCTTTGTACAAGTTCTCGAGTCCTGGCATGATGAGATATTCTGCAGGAAGAAGCTTGCAAAACTACTTCAAAATGTTTTTCAAAACAACTTCGAAATGATTTTCAAAATTGCTTTTCAAAATGTTTTAGCCTTAAAAATTATCTTTTCAAATGATTTTCAAAAAGATGTTTTAGCCTTAAATATTCTTGTTTTTAAACTTCGTTTATTTTAAACTATCTTTTAATTATAATATATTTATACTTAGATTTAAATATAAAATTATAATAAAATTATATATATATTGTTCTCTATATTTATCTATGTATTTTATCTGTAGTCAAGTATATTTATAAAGTTTAAAATAGTTTTAATATAAGATAAAGGTTATTTTCAAAGAAAAACAAAACATCAAAAAAAATTTGGGATGTCGACATGCCCTAGTACCCCATGTGGACATAGTGTCGGTTAGTTTCAAATTTTGAATTTCAAAAGAAGTGTCTATTCGCCATAACCTTTCACGAATGGACATGACTGTTGTTCTTCTATAAATAGGGGTTAGTTTCAACGAATTTAAGATCAGATTTTCTGGTTTTTCACTTCTCTTCTTCTTCCACATTTTCTTATTCAAAATCCTATCATCACTCCGCCGAAATCAACATTGAATCTAACTAGATTATCTCTGGTTTGATTCTCTATCACTATCTCAACAAGATCCAAGTGCTATTCAGAGTTATAGGCTTCTTTGTAATCTATCTAGCGATAAAAGGTGTGATTGTAGCCTTGGAAATCAATCAAGCGAGAAAAGGTGTGATTGTAGCCTTGGAAATCAATTGGGTGAACTTGTTACCCCGGAAATCAAGTATCTCTACCCAGAGGATTATGATTCTGGAGGGTGTACCTCGTAGCCTTGAAACCGAGGGTTGTAATTGTTGAATTGCTTTTGAAAGGAAATCCGTACTTGGTTGTGCGGGACTGGATGTAGGGTAACCCCGAACCAGTATAAAATCCGGTGTGTTCTTTCCTTTACTGCATTTACTTTATTTCTACATCTGTGTTTGTTTCTGTGATAATATCTGTGTTTGAATATTGCATGCATTTGTGTTCAAATTAACATAAACTCAAAAAGATTTAGTAATTTCTTAAAAACACTATTCACCCCCCCCTCTAGTGTTATTCCTAGCCTTAAGATCCATATTCTGCATTCCACTCAAACCTTTCGGCTAGGTCAAATACCAATGCATAAGGTATCAGGCAACTGGTACGTAGTGGATTGGATGGAGCCGAAAGGTTTAGGGATGAAAGGTTATAGCTTTCGAAAGAGATGAAGTTTTGTTTTGGTTTAAAGAAAATACACCTGCTAACTTTTGACAAAAAAAAATTTTTTGAAATTGTCAAAGAGGTTTTAAAGAAAAAGGTTTCAATTGGTTTGCTTTCTTATTTTAAATGAAACCTTCCGACAAGGTCGAAAGGTATAGCTTTCGACAAGGCCGAAAGCATTATTGTCGCTTCTTAACCTTTCAACACAGATGGAGTCAAAGGTTATCTTTTGTTTCCTAAAACTTGCCGCCTCTCTCCATTGATTTCAAAGGGTTGGTTCCAACGCCAACACTTCATTGTTTTTGAATGGTTTCGAAAGGTTTTCTAAAGGTTTCGAAGCAGTTGCTTTCGACTCCAATGCTTTTTTGATCCTTTTGCATAATCCAAGTGTTTTAACTCGAAACGTTTTAAAGGTTTCAAAGTAGTTAACTTTGATTGGTTTCGGAAGGTTTTCCACCTGTTTTAGATTAAACCCCATGTCTTCGAAAGGTTTTGAGTTACATTGCTTTTGAAAGGTTTATTATATTAGGGAGGTACCCCAGGCTTTCGACAAAGTCGAAAGGTGAAACCTTCCGACTGGGTCGAAAAGGAACCTTCCGACAAGGTCGAAAGGTATGGTTTTGCAATGTTTTCAAAACGCTAAGGTTTAAAGGATTTAAAAGGCGGATGTCATATGTTTAAAAGCTTGTGAAAGGAAGGTTTTTAAAAGGTTTAGAAGGAATTATCTTCAATGATTTCGAAAGGTTTATTAAAGGATATGAAGGAGTTACCTTTAATACTTTCGAAGGATTTTATGAATGGTTTTGAGGGAGTTACCTTCTATGTTTTCGAAAGGTTGTTTAAGGGTTTTAAATAAAGGTTTCAAATAAAAGACTAGACAGATAGCCTAAGTATTTAAGTTATAAAGGACATTAAATTATTTTAAAGGATAGCCAATCCTTATTGAACATCATTAATATTATTTTGAGTAAAGTATATATAACATGGCAAAATAGCTTAGAGTAGAAGCTAAAGATATATTTTCCTTGTATATATATATGATTTGACGGATTAAATAATTTTGAAAAGCTTTCAAGAAAAATTTAAAGAGCACTTAGCTCAGATATTTTGTAGAGCAGTTAGGTCAGATATTTGAAGGGTAGTTAACCCAAAAGAAAATTCGGGCAGTCAGCTCATTTTAAATTCGGACAGTCAGTCCATTTTGAGGGCATTCATCCCAGAGGACAGTTAGTCCAGAAAGAGCAGTCAGCTCTGATATGAACATATAGTTCATTTATTAGCATATCGGACCTTGCTAAATTTTTAAGGACAGTTAGTCCACCATTTTTACCTGTTTTGGGCAGATAGCCCATTATCTAGCATAAAAGATATTGCTATAATAAATTTTAGGAAAGATGGTCCAGAAAAGAGCAGATAGCTCAGAATTTAGAACATATAGTTCAGAATTTAAATAGATAGTCTCCTTCATTTCCTGTTTTAGCATAATGGATATTGCTATATTATTATTATAATAAGTTCGTTAACCAAATTGGTTGCAGGAAAGGATTATTAAAATATATGTTTCGAAAAGAGATATTAGTGAGGGGAAACCCGTTCCGCTAAGCGGTGTAGTCTCAATATTTATCAGTAAACTGAGATGTAATATAAATTATTCATACCATGCTTTAAGTCTGACTCGAAGTTTTTGTTTCCCATTAAACTCTCGGGTGCTCAAAATTTGATTTGAGTAGGCTGAGGGTTTAGGTTTTTAGGTTTTAGCAGATTTTGGCGAATAAAGCATCTGAAGACGAGCAGGTGGCTGACGGATAGCTAATTTAGGAATTCTATTTTAAAATTGTTTCTGTTGTGTATTAAGACAATTATGTCTATATTGCTTTGATCATCCAAGAAGACATCTTCATATGTCGCTCTTGGCGTATTGTTGTAAATTATATTTGATTGATACTTGGGATTATGTTTGGGATTTTTGTAACTTGGATATGATTTATTTTGAAATATAATCACTGAAATTATGGTTTTTGGAAAGCTGTGATTTTTTTTCAAATTCAAGTGCTTCTGATATTATGGATACCATTAACACTGTCGTATTTCTTCACCAAAAGTTAATACTGTAGATGACTACAGCATCCATAGTGCTTAGCTTTTGGCCTTCGGATACGGGATGTTACAGAGTTCATAAAGTGTAGTTAAAGTTGATAGATCTATGTATTGTTTATTTTACATTTTCCCCTAACGATCCACCTTTTACGGTTGTTGGGATTTGTGCATCAATATATAGAACTAGATGGTAGTGAAAGGATGGTTTGTACATTTGGTATCAGAGTTTAGGTTTATTATACGTAAAGATTGTGTCGAAAGAGAATACATACATACATATATATATATATCTGTGTGTGTGTGTGTGTGTGTGTCTGTATGTATGTATATAGTAAAAGTTCATATGCAAACAACACTTTATTTTCCAATTATAACTACTATGTAAGGAAGTTGATAATGAATCATGTTTATAGATAATTGAGATGGATAACAATATTAGAGTCGTATAGGTGATGCAGCTATGGAGGTACCTAGCATGAACTTGAACATGATAATGTGGAGGTATCTACATGCTATAGCATAAACTAATAATAATCCAAAGTCACATATCCAATATGCAGAAGGAGTGGTCATTGCTAATCTGCTTGCCTTGGACTATGCTATGTTATGAAGAGACTTTATTAATATGGGTGGAAATTTATATAGGGACTGAATCTTTTGTGGATACAAAAGCATGAGCTACATACAAGTGAGAGGATCTTTAATATGTTGGGCCCGGATGATGCGGTTGGGAGATAATGTAGCGATCTGAAATTTCAAACACTTTGTATTTAAATATCTGAATAATTTAAATTTTTGAATCTTAGATTAAATATGATAAAATTTATTTTATAACCTTGATTAACCCCTTTTAATTAATAACACAAGATTGTAAACTTGTTTTTGAAATGTGTTTGCAAAAAAAAATAGTTTGAAGAAATATCGATGATGTGGCTACAAATTGTTTTATCGATAAAAGGATTTTTACTCGATATATGTTGTTCGAACTTATTATGCTTGCTTAGAAAACCAATGTGTAATTAATTAGCAACTAATTTTTTTTTAAGGCTAACTAATTATGACTAGTGGGGTAATCATGATGTCATGGGTGATGTCATGAAGGGGGTAGATATTTGTGTGTAAAGGAGATATTTTGAGTGGAGGCACATATGGGGGAGGTTGCATATGGTGGCTGGCCAAGGAAGTTTTGGAGGTGGGGATGACCTCTTGTGAACTTTATTAATACACATGTATGCCCATAAAATTCATTTGCCTAAGTATGAAAAAAAAAGTTAGCTCTTCATCCTCTTCTACTCCTCTCTTTAATTTTCTGAATCATGTCAAATTAAGCCCATACTCTACCAAACTTTAGCAAAGGCCCTAGGGAAACATAGAAGTATAGAATAGCATCTCAAATCATTAAGGAAAGGAGCACAAATCCCCAAACTAGATCTAGCCATGAGCGATCTGGGAAGACCAAGGGTGGCCGAGAGCAAATATGAAGAAAAGGTGGAGTCTTTTGAATATTTGGCGATGGTAGGAAGAGTTATTTTGCTCTAGTGGCTTGTGGTTGGAGTTAGCAAGAATTAGGATGTGTTAGAGCCAAAATTGGTCACTAACACCCAAACGCCGTTGAAAGCACCAAATTGCAGTCACAGATCACATATAGAATGTATGTAGAGAGTTTAAATATGAAGAACAATCAAAATTAAAAAGAATGCAGTAATAACAGAGATTTATAGTGGTTCGGCTGACTCCGGCCTACGTCCACTCCAAAAATTTCCTTTTTATTGATATGAGAATCAATTACAGTTACAATCTGGAGTTTTTAAAACAATAATGGCAGAGCAGCCTTGATGAAGAAGAAGAAGGGAAACAGAATCCAGATCCCCTTTTCTGAACCCCCACATGCTGTATTTATAGGCAAACCCTGAGTTACTGGGCTTCCTGAGTGGTCAGGCCCATCAAAGCCATAGCCGATCTAAAACCCATCACTACAACCGATCCCCTGCTGGAGTTTTGCCGACCCGAAGTAAACATAACATTGGTCCAAAGCACGATTGTCCATGAATCGAAGTAAATGAAGCTGGGACTTGAAGAAGCAAACACGCCGATCCCTTTTCCTTTGATATACCGACCTAGAGCCCATAAATGGCCGACCTGGAGATAGTATGCAGCTGGCTCGGAGTCTGTAGCTTACCGATCCAGAGCAGAGATAGATGCCGACTCGGGTACTCTTCCTATGCCGACCCATGTTCACCGATCCAAAACCAATCCACCAACCCGAGCATGTTCGACTATTAACCTGAGTATAATCCTATGCCGACTGTAATGACTCGATATTTTGGACCATTCGCAACCATTATAAGTGTATAGGTAGACACTCATGCCGGAGTTGAATTGCTCAAAATACCGCGTTGTTAATTTAAATTTGGCAAAACTGAACAAATACAGTAAATAAATAATCACAGATCACAGACACAGAGTAATAAGTTGCAGCGGAAATAAAAGAGATAGTAGTTCATGAAGCTACTATATGAATATATAAAATACATCAGAGTTTACAACAGAAGAGTAATACGATACATCAGAGTTAACCAGATACAACGGAAGAGTAACACGATACATCAGATACAAATCAGAATACATCACTGGAATCATCGAATACTGAAAGCAGAATAGATGGCCGGATCTTCAAGCAAAGCTCCAACTCCAAAGGTGAGCATCGAACACTGGTACACTCAGTCTGACCCGAGCGTAAAGCAAAACACAAGACACTCGAGTCAGGATTAACATTCTTATATTAATAAATCCAACTCAAGTGAAATAGCAATTGAAATACAAGTAACTCAAAGGATGTTTGGAATAACCATCCTTTAAGGATCCGTTAAACTATCTACTAGGTAGTAATGTACGCTAAGTAGATAATGTCTATCAGTAATATAAAGATATCAAAATAGCGTTAAGTCATGGCCCATTCCACCCTTAACACATTTTTATTCCCAAAAGCATATACAAGACCGTAGTTTCCCCAAAACCGGAAGTCACCAGAGGGCAATCCATATACTAAAGGTACAAAACAATTTCGTAGTGGTCGCGTATAAATGGAATACAAGTATGACAAGGCACATGAGGCAATACCCAAGGTAGTGATACTACCGTTTGCCTGATCCGGACTGGTGAGAACGCAACGCCGCAGCGCCCGCAACACCGTGAAACAACACTCCCAAAATCAAGGGTGCACCAATCGACAACAAGTAATAAGTAGTTTGAAGAAGTGTGTCCACTTGAGGTAGCTAATCCTCCATTGGCCCGGCACGGCTCCTGTTTTAGTCATTTCCAATTTGACACAAGTGTCAAGGCTATCCAATATCGTTCTCTTTCTTCAATCATCACGTACATCATTCCAACCACTTCATTCTGGATCAACACTCCGTGCATAGTTATTAAAGTGGTTTCAGTTCAGATAGAGAGTATATCCATTACCGATCCCGATCTCTTTAATAACTTTCGTAATTATTACACCGATTGGTCGTTTATATATTTCAAAACCAAATCAATTTCAATTTCAATTTTAATTTCAATCGTAAATCAATATTTCATTTGTCTTTCGAAATCAATTTCCAAAATTTTCGTTTCAAACCTTCCAATTTACCATTTCAAAATCTTATAAATCAAATTCAAATTATTTAAAACAATTCAAATTTGGATTCAAGTTCGTATATAAGTTTCATTTCGAAATCATTTAAATAAATTTTATTTAACATTCGAATCAATTTAAACTCATTTATCGATTTCATTCAATATTCGTTAAGTTACTTTATCATTCAAAACAATTTCTATTAAATTTCCAATTCATTAAATCAATTTCTTAAGTTCAACTTCATTATATCAACTTACACTTTTGAATTAAATTAAATTCGTCAAATCAATTCTTTCAATTACAAGTCTTACATTGATTCCAAAAATATCACATTTTCATTTCTTGTTAAAGAAATTCAATTTCACTTATTTACTTTCTTAAATAATTTTTCAAAAACTTAATTAATAAAGAAACTCAATTTCAATCATTTACGAAGAAAAATTCACTTATTCAAAAGTTCAATTTTACTTAAACAAAGAATTCAATTCTTATTTGATTATTAAATAATTCCATCTTATTTAATTATTAATTAATTCAAACTTAATTATTAAATAATTTCAAAGTTTAATAATTTCAAACTTAATTATTAAATCAAACTTAATTCAATCATTTCTCAAATTAAACATCGTTCTTTCATCAATTACATTGTTAATATTTTGTTTCAGATTATTAAAAATTAACATTTTCCTTTCATTAAAAATTCAAATTTCAACTTCATTTCAAAACCATATTATTTATTCAAGTAAAATCTTCGTTTTATTTTAAATCAAATTATTGACCAATCGAGTTTTATTTAATTTCCTATCCTAGGTCAAAGTTCAATTTGGGTATTTATCATTTCAACTCGATTCCAATTCAATTCAAAAATCAAAGCATAACAAGGGAACTTGCAGTGTGATAATTGGGATGGTGTCAAAGTAAATAACAAGCAATAACAACAATCAATAACAATCCAATAATCAATTCAAATAATCCCGAAATAACCGTATTAATTCGCATTGTTATTTGTACGAATTAATATAATTATTTCTAGAATCTACACTATCATTTCATGTAGATTAAATATTATTACACTAATATTTATACGGTTTTTCAATTGTCATTCGATTTCAATTTTAACACTACAACAATTAACCAAATATACGTTCAATGGTTCACAGTGTAATTATCACTATTCTACATGTCAATTAATTTAACAATTAAAAGGGGTCATATTCAACTAATCAAATTTAACATATAAATCAGTTTTAAAAATCGTTAACTATCCTATATTCATTTCAATTTGGCATACTATTTATCATTTAACACTAACAATTTAACGTCCAATATAAACATCAACAATCAATCAATTATCAGCCAAACTGTATTATCATCGCATAAATAATTAACAGATAATGGTGTCAGATGTCACAGGTGAACTGGTACAGTTAATAGCATATATAACAGTGTAATTAACTAACAACAGCATATTTCAATTGTCATTTCAATTGAAATCAAATTTAATAAATAAAAGAACATTAATCGTGAGTGAGTGCTCACCTTTCGAGGCTAGAGAGAACGGGAAAGGGCACGGATACGAACACAGATACAGACGCTGAAATTGAGTCACGAATCCAACCAACGCTAGATGGACACGATTTGATGAATGAACTGGCACGACGGACAAAGCTGATAAATGGAAAAACAATGTGGACTAATCAGAATCATCTTTGATATAACTAAGGATACATACATTATATGCACAAATATATATATATATATCCAATATTTTAGTTTAAGACAACTATTAAATAATATAAAGATTTTTAAACCATTATTCTTAAATTCAAATATTGAAAATCAAAGGTATATATTTTGAAACCCCTATTTATATGAATATCTACTTACCAATATAAATAAATATATGAACTTATATAAACTTGATGAGTTTTTCAGACTGTCCATGCAAACATAAACTTGTACAAGCGAACTGTAATATATAATTAACCAATACATACACTCTGTAAACTGTAAAACAGATTTGAACAAAATACATTTGTAAATCATATATAGGAAACTGTAAAATATGTATACAAGTAATTTTATAAATAAATTAACTGTACACTATTATATATAACAACACATACATATCATATTATAACAAATAACCCTATGTGCGCACAATACAAAATGAGTATAAACCGATATATATGGACACCTATAGACGATTTATATCTATATACTAAATGTATACTACAAGTTAACGACCATACTTGAACAGAAAAAGTGAAAACGATCCCACGTGAAGACGACAGACTTTCCCAAACCTAGAGACATTAACGATAGATGAAAATTCATGGAGGCTGATTATCTCCTTCTCTTTACGAGAGGTTTCCTTCATTTTACTATTCTTGAGTTGTAAATGTAAATTATAGATATTTAGAATCCTTTCTCTTTTCCAAAAACCAATGATTTGATTTCTGCTAAAACGAGATTTGCTTTGTTTACCTTTGAAATTGAACAACTGTTACCTGCTTAGTAGTGTTACAGGAGCATAAAATATAATATAAACCAGACTCAACCAAATATGCACAAAATATATGTATACGTAAAAATAAATCAAACTCATGTGCAAAATATATGACTTATAATAAAAACGTATAGCATATATATGATATATAACTTATATATAACACAACAAATTATATACAACCTAATATACAACTCAGGTAATCCTTTAAATATATGTATATAAAAAAACAAAGACATATATACGTACCATAAACGTTAGACATAAACATATAGTATGTATATAGGGTAGGCATGGCACGAATATAAGCAGCTGATCCCAAATAATGCAAGCTTAATCACTGTATATACATATAATAAGAGGAGAAAGCCTGGCATGAAAAGTTAGCAACCTGCCGAGACAAGGATTAGGACAGTTTTCCCAAATGCTCATTCCCGTGTACAGCTAGCAGATGAGGTGTACGGTCGGAGGCTTTCATGGCTGCACGTGAGGGGAAGATGGAGGTGTGAAAGGCGGATGAGGCTGAAATGGTGGAGCTCGGTAGGCGGAGGCTGGACACAGAGGGCGGAGCTTGGATACTGACGTGGGGAAGGCCGAGAAGAACGGGAAAGAAGAGAGGATGGGAGGCCATAGTTTCGACTAGAGCAATGAAATAAAAAAAATACAACTTGAATATATAAAATACCATGGCCGAAATAATGAGGGGACAGGTAGGAAGAAGAGAGAATATGTACTAGCTACTACATTCAACAAGGCATACGTTATAAAGAATATATGTTCTCAATGCAAACGAACCAGAAACCAAAATGAAAAGACAACTGCAATATAAACGTAAAGATGGAATAACAAAAGATAGGACCAGAATTCAAGAATAATAAAAGCCTAAGACAGTTGGGTTAATACACGGTGGAGATTGAATAGCCGCAAGAAATCAAAACGCACGAAACGGGTACCGATACGGTTACCGTTTCGTAAATTTCTTCGCTTATCGGACTTCAAAACACCATATTAAATATACTGTGGAGATCAGCACGGCGAGATGAACAAAACGGTATATGGATATCAGTGGTACGATTGAATTATAAAAATTCGAATTTTCTAATAGCGGAAAATGCAAGAAAAACGCTGAAAAATAAGATCGACGGAGCCAAAGATGTCAGAATTTGGAAAAACGACAAACTGAAATCTTGCTCAGAAGATGGTTTATAATTTTTCTATGTAAAAATATTTAGGTTTCGGAAACATTTTATTTTCATCGCTTTTTAACTGATTAACTTGAAGTGGATTTACGCGCGAAATAAACTTTATATTTTCAGACGAAAATTTACCAGTCGTTATGTTTAACTAAACGCATTCCAAATATTAAATTTTTATTTCAAAATTTTATCGTTTAAAATTTCACAAAATTTCAACAAATTACGTTATTAAAACAGTTGAAATTTACGGGTCGTTACACTCTCCCTCACTCAAAACTTTTCGTCCCCGAAAAGGAACGAGGTAGGAGAATAGAAATAACCAAAAGTAAAAAAAAAATTGAAATACAAAATAACAATTAATTTAAACCATATAAATTCAAATTTAAATTAATTGATATTCAATAATTGATTTAATCCATTTGATTTCACTAAAATCAATCTCAACTATTTCTAAATTCATTATCTTATTATCTCATTTTCTTCAATTTACAATTTATAAAACCATAAATTTGAATAGTCTTTTATTATAATCATATTTTCTTCAACAATTTTAAATTCTTCTTTATTCTAAATTACTGTTAAATTTATTCTACTTAATATATCTACTCACATATATTTAACCCATATAAATCAATTTAAACATAAAAGTTTGATTTAAATTAATTTACATCTATTAATTTCTTTTAAATTCAAGGTATTTTCATATGTTGATCAAATTTCAATTTATTAATTCTTTCAAAACAAATTTTAATTCTTTCAAACAATTTATTTCATTATTAACTGAGTTTTACTTATTATCCTATCTAACTCTATTGGCATTTTTTATAATCAAAATTTAGTGTATAACATTTATTATAAACACTCAAATTTTATTTATACATTCAATTTATCTTATATATTATCCAATTACATATTCAACTTCTGAATGATTTAGGTAAGTTGTATTAGAATGCAGTTGAACAATATACAAATAAAATTTTCCCAATTCAATTATTCAAGTTTAAATATTTATTCCAAATTTTGGTTTTATTTAATTAAAATCATCCTTTAACAAAATTTAAGAATGAGATTTCCAATTAACTTTAAACAATTTAGAGATATATATAATATTTTTATATCAAATCAAATTAATTTTAAAATAAGATACCTATGTATATGTAAATCAAAATATGCTGAAGAAATTCAAAACAAAATATTTTTTCTCAAAACAAAACCGTAGAAAAGCTACAGAATGGTTTCTCCACTTTGAAACTCGAAAATGAATGTCGATGTTGCGGCCGCCATCATCGAAATTATTTTCCAGCGACAAAGAGAAGAGCACTGATTTCAACATTTTAAAATTCCTTGAAAACGATTTCTATTTGAAATATTTTAAATACTATACACTTTAAAACAAAAAAAACAAATTGAAATCACCCAAACATTTAAATTCTCAAATTCTTGATTTAAATACATTTCAGATTTCAAATTTTCATTATAGCCAAGTTTATAACTTCAATTATTTATATTGCAATAGTCAATTGTTTATAAAACAATAAATGATAATAAAATATTATCACTCCAACAATTAATTTATTACGGTTTGGTTAAAGAAAATTTCATACTTATATATATAGTAAAATCATACAAACTTTATTTTATTTTCCAAATTTGAAAACAACATTGTGTCAGCTTGCTCTGCTCAAGTGTTTTGGAAATCCTATCGATAGCGTTGATCAGACGAATCGATCGGAAACCCAAATCAACCTCAACAACTCAAACAACACAATATCTAAAACATTTAAATATAGATTTACAAATACTCTATACAAGAATACATTTTCAAAGCAAGGACAGAGATTCAAATTTGATTAATTCAATCAAAGAATATTTTGATTTGAGAATAAGTTGGAACGAAAGATAAGATGATTATTTAACCGAATAAGGAAATAGATAATCTTATATAAATTGCGGGCAACCATAACCGGGTCGACCGTGACTTCAAGAATAAGATCGATGTGGAATTCCGGGGTAAATCGACATTCGATCTCAAGAAATAGAATTCAGGTATAGCAGGAGATAGATATCATCGTAAACCGAGGATGCAGAAATCTCCGGTAAATCAATGCCTACTGTAAAGGAGTTTCACTCCTTTACAAATCATTCGAAGTTTGGCGTGACCGCCGATCCATTATTAAAAATGGAGTTATGGGGTGTTCCAGGATTGAAAGAAGACGAATAGTGAAGGACACGAATGAATTTCGGAACCGAGGGGAACATTCCAAAATTCGAAGGAATCGAGTCAAAAGGAAGAGATTGAAACTCGAAGGAGAGTGATTCTGTAAATACATTTACCCTATATGCTTAGTTTTTCCTAGAGCTACCAAAGCTCTGATACCAACTGTAACGACCCGATAGTTTGGACCATTCGCAACCATTATAAGTGTATAGGTAGACACTCATGCCGGAGTTGAATTGCTCAAAATACCGCGTTGTTAATTTAAATTTGGCAAAACTGAACATATACAGTAAAAAAATAATCACAGATCACAGAGACAGAGTAATAAGTTGCAGCGGAAATAAAAGAGATAGTAGTTCATGAAGCTACTATATGAATATATAAAATACATCAGAGTTTACAACAGAAGAGTAATACGATACATCAGAGTTAACCAGATAAAACGGAAGAGTAACACGATACATCAGATACAAATCAGAATACATCACTGGAATCATCGAATACTGAAAGCAGAATAGATGGCCGGATCTTCAAGCAAAGCTCCAACTCCAAAGGTGAGCATCGAATACTGGTACACTCAGTCTGACCCGAGCGTAAAGCAAAACACAAGACACTCAAGTCAGGATTAACATTCTTATATTAAAAAATCCAACTCAAGTGAAATAGCAATTGAAATACAAGTAACTCAAAGGATGTTTGGAATAACCATCCTTTAAGGATCCGTTAAACTATCTACTAGGTAGTAATGTACGCTAAGTAGATAATGTCTATCAATAATATAAAGATATCAAAATAGCGTTAAGTCATGGCCCATTCCACCCTTAACACATTTTTATTCCCAAAAGCATATACAAGACCGTAGTTTCCCCAAAACCGGAAGTCACCAGAGGGCAATCCATATACTAAAGGTACAAAACAATTTCGTAGTGGTCGCGTATAAATGGAATACAAGTATGACAAGGCACATGAGGCAATACCCAAGGTAGTGATACTACCATTCACCTGATCCGGACTGGTGAGAACGCAACGCCGCAGCGCCCGCAACACCGTGAAACAACAATCCCAAAATCAAGGGTGCACCAATCGACAACAAGTAATAAGTAGTTCGAAGAAGTGTGTCCACTTGAGGTAGCTAATCCTCCATTGGCCCGGCACGGCTCCTGTTTTAGTCATTTCCAATTTGACACAAGTGTCAAGGCTATCCATTATCGTTCTCTTTCTTCAGTCATCACGTACATCATTCCAACCACTTCATTCTGGATCAACACTCCGCGCATAGTTATTAAAGTGGTTTCAATTCAGATAGAGAGTATATCCATTACCGGTCTCGATCTCTTTAATAACTTTCGTAATTATTACACCGATTGGTCGTTTATATATTTCAAAACCAAATCAATTTCAATTTTAATTTCAATTCGTAAATCAATATTTCATTTGTCTTTCGAAATCAATTTCCAAAATTTTCGTTTCAAACCTTCCAATTTACCATTTCAAAATGTTATAAATCAAATTCAAATTATTTAAAACAATTCAAATTTGGATTCAAGTTCGTATATAAGTTTCATTCCGAAATCATTTAAATAAATTTTATTTAACATTCGAATCAATTTAAACTCATTTATCGATTTCATTAAATATTCGTTAAGTTACTTTATCATTCAAAACAATTTCTATTAAATTTCCAATTCATTAAATCAATTTCTTAAGTTCAACTTCATTAAATCAACTTACACTTTTGAATTAAATTAAATTCGTCAAATCAATTCTTTCAATTACAAGTCTTACATTGATTCCAAAAATATCACATTTTCATTTCTTGTTAAAGAAATTCAATTTCACTTATTTACTTTCTTAAATAATTTTCCAAAAACTTAATTAATAAAGAAACTCAATTTCAATCATTTACGAAGAAAAATTCACTTATTCAAAAGTTCAATTTTACTTAACAAAGAATTCAATTCTTATTTGATTATTAAATAATTCCATCTTATTTAATTATTAATTAATTCAAACTTAATTATTAAATAATTTCAAATTTTAATAATTTCAAACTTAATTATTAAATCAAACTTAATTCAATCATTTCTCAAATTAAACATCATTCTTTCATCAATTACATTGTTAATATTTTGTTTCAGATTATTAAAAATTAACATTTTCCTTTCATTAAAAATTCAAATTTCAACTTCATTTCAAAACCATATTATTTATTCAAGTAAAATCTTCGTTTTATTTTAAATCAAATTATTGACCAATCGGGTTTTATTTAATTTCCTATCCTAGGTCAAAGTTCAATTTGGGTATTTATCATTTCAACTCGATTCCAATTCAATTCAAAAATCAAAGCATAACAAGGGAACTTGCAGTGTGATAATTGGGATGGTGTCAAAGTAAATAACAAGCAATAACAACAATCAATAACAATCCAATAATCAATTCAAATAATCCCGAAATAACCGTATTAATTCGCATTGTTATTTGTACGAATTAATATAATTATTTCTAGAATCTACACTATCATTTCATGTAGATTAAAGATTATTACACTAATATTTATACGTTTTTTCAATTGTCATTCGATTTCAATTTTAACACTACAACAATTAACCAAATATACGTTCAATGGTTCACAGTGTAATTATCACTATTCTACATGTCAATTAATTTAACAATTAAAAGGGGTCATATTCAACTAATCAAATTTAACATATAAATCAGTTTTAAAAATCGTTAACTATCCTATATCCATTTCAATTTGGCATACTATTTATCATTTAACACTAACAATTTAACGTCCAATATAAACATCAACAATCAATCAATTATCAGCCAAACTGTATTATCATCGCATAAATAATTAACAGATAATGGTGTCAGATGTCACAGGTGAACTGGTACAGTTAATAGCATATATAACAGTGTAATTAACTAACAACAGCATATTACAATTGTCATTTCAATTGAAATCAAATTTAATAAATAAAAGAACATTAATCGTGAGTGAGTGCTCACCTTTCGAGGCTAGAGAGAACGGGAAAGGGCACAGATATGAACATAGATACAGACGCTGAAATTGAGTCACGAATCCAACCAACGCTAGATGGACACGATTTGATGAATGAACTGGCACGACGGACAAAGCTGATAAATGGAAAAACGATGTGGACTAATCAAAATCATCTTTGATATAACTAAGGATTCATACATTATATGCACAGATATATATATATATATATAAATCCAATATTTTAGTTTAAGACAACTATAAAATAATATAAAGATTTTTAAACCATTATTCTTAAATTCAAATATTGAAAATCAAAGGTATATTTTTTGAAACCCCTACTTATATCTACTTACCAATATAAATAAATATATGAACTTATATAAACTTGATGAGTTTTTCAGACTGTCCATGCAAACATAAACTTGTACAAGCGAACTGTAATATATAATTAACCAATACATACACTCTGTAAACTGTAAAACAGATTTGAACAAAATACATTTGTAAATCATATATAGGAAACTGTAAAATATGTATACAAGTAATTTTATAAATAAATTAACTGTACACTATTATATATAACAACACATACATATCATATTATAACAAATAACCCTATCTGCGCACAATACAAAATGAGTATAAACCGATATATATGGACACCTACAGACGATTTATATCTATATACTAAATGTATACTACAAGTTAACGACCTTACTTGAACAGAAAAAGTGAAAACGATCCCACGTGAAGACGACAGACTTTCCCAAACCTAGAGACATTAACGATAGATGAAAATTCACGGAGGCTGATTATCTCCTTCTCTTTACGAGAGGTTTCCTTCATTTTACTATTCTTGAGTTGTAAATGTAAATTATAGATATTTAGAATCCTTTCTCTTTTCCAAAAAACAATGATTTGATTTCTGCTAAAACGAGATTTGCTTTGTTTACCTTTGAAATTGAACAACTGTTACCTGCTTAGTAGTGTTACAGGAGTATAAAATATAATATAAACCAGACTCAACCAAATATGCACAAAATATATGTATACGTAAAAAAAAATCAAACTCATGTGCAAAATATATGACTTATAATAAAAACGTATAGCATATATATGATATATAACTTATATATAACACAACAAATTATATACAACCTAATATACAACTCAGGTAATCCTTTAAATATATGTATATAAAAAAAAACAAAGACATATATACGTACCATAAACGTTAGACATAAACATATAGTATGTATATAGGGTAGGCATGGCACGAATATAAGCAGCTGATCCCAAATAATGCAAGCTTAATCACTGTATATACATATAATAAGAGGAGAAAGCCTGGCATGAAAAGTTAGCAACCTGCCGAGACAAGGATTAGGACAGTTTTCCCAAATGCTCATTCCCATGTACAGCTAGCAGATGAGGTGTACGGTCGGAGGCTTTCATGGCTGCACGTGAGGGGAAGATGGAGGTGTGAAAGGCGGATGAGGCTGAAATGGTGGAGCTCGGTAGGCGGAGGCTGGACACAGAGGGCGGAGCTTGGATACTGACATGGGGAAGGCCGAGAAGAACAGGAAAGAAGAGAGGATGGGAGGCCATAGTTTCGACTAGAGCAATGAAATAAAAAAAATACAACTTGAATATATAAAATACCATGGCCGAAATAAAGAGGGACAGGTAGGAAGAAGAGAGAATATGTACTAGCTACTACATTCAACAAGGCATACGTTATAAAGAATATATGTTCTCAATGCAAACGAACCAGAAACCAAAATGAAAAGACAACTGCAATATAAACGTAAAGATGGAATAACAAAAGATAGGACCAGAATTCAAGAATAATAAAAGCCTATGACAGTTGGGTTAATACACGGTGGAGATTGAATAGCCGCAAGAAATCAAAACGCACGAAACGGGTATCGATACGGTTACCGTTTCGTAAATTTCTTCGCTTATCGGACTTCAAAACACCGTATTGAATATACTGTGGAGATCAGCACGACGAGACGAACAAAATGGTATATGGATATCAGTGGTACGATTGAATTATAAAAATTCAAATTTTCTAATAGCGGAAAATGCAAGAAAAACGCTGAAAAATAAGATCGACGGAGCCAAAGATGTCCGAATTTGGAAAACGACAAACTGAAATCTTGCTCAGAAGATGGTTTAGAATTTTTCTATGTAAAAATATTTAGGTTTCGGAAACATTTTATTTTCATCGTTTTTTAACTGATTAACTTGAAGTGAATTTACGCGCGAAATAAACTTTCATATTTTCGGACGAAAATTTACCAGTCGTTATGTTTAACTAAACGCATTCCAAATATTAAATTTTTATTTCAAAATTTTATCGTTTAAAATTTCACAAAATTTCAACAAGTTACGTTATTAAAACAGTTGAAATTTACGGGTCGTTACACCGACCCTGAGCCACTCTAACCATGCTGACCCACTTCAACATGTCGAACCACTCCAACATGTCGATCCACACCATCCTGCCGATCCACACCATCCTGCCGATCCACACCATCAAGACCAATCCATACCATCAAGACCGACCCACCTTCCTACCGACCCAGAGCTTTCACAACACCGGCCCAGTGTTTATGCCCGCCCGACCCGGAGCTTTCACAACACCGACCCGGTGTTTATGCCCGACCGACCCAAAGCATGCCAAACCACTACATTATGCCGATCCAATTCACCACGCCGACCTGTAGTTACACCGACCCCATGGAAAACCTTCCGATCCTATGCTGACTCGAAGCAAACCAAGACATGACTTAAAGAAAACTCCGGGTGACTTGCGACAACTCAATTTTTGTCCACTGAATATGCCGAATCTCGTCGTTATAATCATGATCATCATCCATTATTGATCGTCTATCCATCCAGTTGACTCAAACTCATCGTATTCCAATCTCGACAAACGAGTAGTTGATTTAGTTAAATCCGCCTGTCCACGGCCTTGCCAAAAGGCGGGTTAACATTTGCCCCCCAAAATATGCCTTACTATTGGAAGCTGTTTTGAATAGCCTCAAATCCAATATCTGAAGTCCATGTTCCATCCATCATCAAGCAACTCCATCCAAATCCAATTGTCTACTCCACGACTGTTCCAAGTTGTAATCCAATTCCGAATCCATCCCAAATCCATTGACCGAGTCCATGATCTCTCCGGATCATTTTATCCAAGTCCGAGACCTCTTCGGGTCCGGTAATCCAAATTAAGGACCTTACCAGGTCTAAATCCAGAGCCGGGACCTCACCGGGTCCTAAAATTCATATCCGGGACCTCGCCGGGTCCAAATCCAAAGCCGAAATCCGAATTCGATAACCGAGATCTAACCCATCCATATCCAATAACCAATAACCGAATCCATGACCTCTTCGGGTTGATATCCATATCTGGGACCGCTCCGGGTCCATACCCAAATCCTTAGCTGTTCATAGCCAATATCCAAATCCATAACCTCTCCGGGATCTTGCTAAGTATAATCCCTTGTCGAGCATAATCCATGCTCGACGACCTGAATAAGTCGATCCGCCACGTTCGGACGAAACGACTTACCCCTTGCCAGGTATTATCCATACCCGACGACCATTTTAAGAACCAGATAAAAATCCAATCAAAATCCGATCCGAAATCCAAATCAAACCAGAAAACTAGAAACGCATATCAAAAATTCAAACCAAAAGGCAAACGCCCAAACCAGAATCCAAACCAGAAGACAAACAAAACCGGGAGTTCAAACCAAACTCCAAAACCAAATTAGAAAAAGAAAGTGTCCAAGTTAAAAAGAAAAAACTGATTTCACAAACCAGTGCATCACGGTTTATCATCATCTCATAGCATGCCTAGGGGTTATCTCCATCCCCATACACGAGTAAGTGATTTTGCCGTTTTCCCATAGTTTGTTACTTATTCCAAACCATCACGACTAGTTGATGACCAATCGACCACCATTCCTGGGCCTTGCGCCATTGTCGTTTGAGGTTGGCGATGGCTGCTCCTATTCCACCGCCGCATTTTGAGTTTGACATATTGCTACAACTGCCATTCCTTACATGCTCCTCAATTATATCCTTTAAGTGCCTGCAGCTATTGGTATCATGTCCATCCAGGTCATGAAAGAGACAGTGCCTTTCGGATGCCCTCTCGCATTCTGAGGGTTCCCTCCTTGTCGGCCTTCGATAAGGAAGGTGGTCCCGAGTTTCCATGAATATCCGCTCCAATGTTTTATTCAATCCTATGTAAGTGGAGAATTTTGGTTCTCCCTAGTGCTTCCTTGCTCCGCCAGACTCGTTATCTGACTTCCTCTTTCCTTTATCCTTATCTTTACCAGAGCTTTCACCGGATGGTTCTCCATCCTTAGCCATGTTTACTTCCTTTAACTTCATATCCAAACATGCATCCTCTTGTGGAAGAAATCTCTCAGCTTCATGAAAGAATTCTCCGAGATCCATTGGTGGATCCTGTATCAACGATACTTTGAAATCTGAATCATCCCTGACTCCTGACACTACTGCCATTATAACCATCGATGGATCCGGACGATCCACCGAAGCAACTGCTGCATTAAACCGAGTTAAGAAAGTCTTGAGCGATTCATCCACCCTCTGTTTAACCGATGTCAGTGTCATCACATTCTTCAGCCTTTTTATATGAACTTGAAACTGTTTCAAGAACCTATCCACAGTTATGTCCATGTTCTAATAGATCCATCTTCCAGCTGACTGAACCACATAGCAGCTATATCTGTCAAGTACAGGGGGAAACACTAGGCCATAACCTCTTCTGATACCCCCAGCACTTCCATATGCCTTGTGTACCTCATTAATTGGTCAGTGGGATCCGTCTTACCGTTGTATACTTCAAGAGCGTGCAGCTTGAAATCCGGTGGATCCCTAGCCATCCTAATGTTACGGGTAAACGGACTTTTGTTTACTCCCTCCAAATCCTTGTTTGTCAGACCTCCATGAATAGTTCGCCTGATAATGTCGGCTAATCCAGTGTTATCTACTAGGGGTTGCCCCCCATCTCCATTTCCAAACTACCCTCCAAGTCCTCTAGGGAATTCTGGTACATACTTCTCGTCACGCACTTCTTTATTCCTGTTGGCGCCGGGCTTCCCAGCGTCATCTGGTATCCCTCCATGGATTGGTCCAGCATTACCTGGTGGTGTGCCCCCAAGTCTTGGTCCATCCAGATTGATAGTTGTTTGCTGATTGGGGCTGCCCCCTGCTGAATAACTCCATCTGCTTGCCTGTCGAGTCCTTCTGATCCAGCTCCATGGATCTGAGCTCCTGCTGTTCCTTCCTATCCAAATTGCCTAAGAAGGGTCTGCATCAATTCCTCTTTCCTTTTCATCAGCTGCTCCTGCGTGGAATCAATCATGATCTGCATCTCATCCCTAGTGATGTAGATGGATGCCTGATCTGCTCCAGCTCCAGAAGAGGCCTCTTGACTTCCCTCTTGATTGCTCCTTTCTGTTACTTGTCTCCTTGTCGATGGCCTAACCATTGCTTCCCGGAATCCGAGTTACCAAGCCTTTAAATCCAAAACCCAAACTGCAGAGTCCCAGAGTGCTAGCTCTCTCAGTGGAAGCACCAAAATGTTAGAGCCAAAATTGGTCACTAACACAAAAACGCCGTTGAAAGCACCAAAATGTTAGAGCCAAAATTGGTCACTAACACCCAAACGCCGTTGAAAGCACCAAATTGTAGTCATAGATCACAGACAGAATGTATGTAGTGAGTTTAAATATAAAGAACAATCAAAATTAAAAAGAAAGCAGTAATAACAAAGATTTATAGTGGTTCGGCTGACTCCGGCCTACGTCCACTCCAGAGATTTTCTTTTTATGAATATGAGAATCAATTACACTTACAATTCGAGGTTTTTAAAACAATAATGGCAGAGCAGCCTTGATGAAGAATAAGAAGGGAAATAGAATCCAAATCCCCTTTTCTGAACCCCCACATGTTGTATTTATAGGCAAACCCTGAGTTACTGGGCTTCCTGAGTAGTCCAGGCCCATCAAGGCCATAGCCGATCCAAAACCCATCACTACAACCGATCCTGTGCTGGAGTTTTGCCGACCGAAGTAAACATAGCATTGGCTCGAAGCACGATTGTCCATGAATCGAAGTAAATGAAGTTGTCGAAGCAGCAAACACGCCAATCCCCTTTCCTTTGATATACCGACCTAGAGCCCATAAATGGCCAACCCGAAGATAGTATGTAGCTGGCTCGGAGTATGTAGCTTACCGATCCAGAGCAGAGATAGATGCCGACCGGGGTACTCTTCTTATGTCGACCCATGTTCATCGATCCAAAACCAATCCACCAACCCGAGCATGTTAGAGTATTGACCCAAGTATAATCCTATGCCGACACCGAGCCACTCCAACCATGCCGACCCACTTCAACATGGCGAACCACTCCAACATGTCGATCCACACCATCCTGCCGATCCACACCATCAAGATCAATCCACACCATCAAGACCGACCCACCTTCCTACCGACCCGATGCTTTCACAACACCGACCCAGTGTTTATGCCCGACCGACCCAAAGCATGCTGAACCACTACATTATGCCGATCCAATTCACCACGCCGACCTGGAGTTACACCGACCCCATAGAAAACCTGCCGATCCTACGCTGACTAGAAGTGCACCCGACCCTAACTCGAAGAAAACCTAGGCATGACTCGAAGTAAACTCCGAGTGACTTATGACAACTCGACCTTTGTCCATTGAATATGCTGAATTTCGGCTTCATAATCATGATCATCATCCGTGATTGATCGTCTATCCATCCAATTGACTCAAACTCATCGTATTCCAGTCTTGACAAATGAGTAGTCAATTTAGTTAAATATGCATGTCCATGGCCTTGCCAAAATGCGGGTTGACAGGATGAGTTTACTCACCATTGAAAGTATATATATTGTATATATATGTTTGTTGTGTAAATGTAAAGTAATGAAGCTAACAAATGAAAATTATAACTTTGGACCCTTTTTCTTTGGAAAGCAAATTATAACTTTATATGTAATGTATTCACTTCTGTTGCCTTCTAAAACATGTAAATTGGCCTACAATTTGTGTTTACATGATTTGTATGGTTGTGTGTGAGGTGGAAGTGTGTGTGTAAATGTTTGAAGTGAAAGAGTCGCTATAAGTACACTGCGAAAACTCTTATGTTTAACTTGCTTAAAGTGGTGATTCAAAAGTATATTGTGAAAGAATATATTTTGGCTGTGCTCTACACTTATAGTAGTGTGTGCAACGGCAAGGAAATGATTTGTAAAAGTATAGAACTTATTGAACAAATATTGAAAAGTTAGAAGGAAAAAAAGGTCACCATATGGACACTTCTACATGCCTTGTTTTTGGGAATTTTTAATATGATTCTAAAAGACATCCTTAGGGGTATCTTTGCAAGATTATTAAGTAGTCTAAGAGTAATACCTATTAAAAAAAATCAGGTCTTAAAACATTTGTTTGAATGAAGAAAAATGGGCAAACTTTTGTACCTTTTTTAAGTGTTCTCTATCCATTATCTTTTACAACACTTGACAAATGCAGTTCTACAATAGTATTTCTAGGTTTTTATGGCCCTAATTGGTGTTGTGTTGTTTTAAGTAATTTTTTTTTATTTTAAATGTGTTTAAAATGATAGTTAAATTTATTAATTTTTACGTGATCATTTTAGAAATGCTTAACAGCAGGTTTTAGAGTATTTTAAAGTGATTTCAAGTTTAAATATATTTTTAATAATTATTTATGAATTTTTAAAGTAAAAGGTTTTCTTCGTTGCATTTAATAAAAAAAGGTTTTCTAGTAATTTCTGGATTAGTTATTTTTATATAATATTATGTATACATATTTAGAACATAATTAGAAGTATTTTAAAAAAATTTATATATAAGTTTGGAAAGGTAAGTTAAGTATTTCAAAAGTGTATATATAAGTTTGAAAAAGTAAGTTAAGTATTTTAAAAGTATATATATGTATATAAGTTCGAAAAAGTAAATAAAGTATACATATAAATTTGGAAAAGTAAGTTAAGTATTTTAAAAGTATATGTACATAAGTTTGGAAAAGTAAGAAAAGTATTTATATATGTTTGGAAAAGTGAGTTAAGTATTTTATAAAAGGATAATTGGGTTTTAGTTATAACACTTGGTAATAATAAATGGTTTTGTGAAGTTATTTAAAAGTATATTTTCTTGTTAAGTAAGTATAATTTGGTCTTTAAAAATAATGTTTAAAGATAAAAATATAAAAGGTTTTGGATTTGTAGTAACAATGTTTTAGTAGCATTTGTTTTTAACCTCTTTTATTATATTTTAAAATAGAAAATCTTTTAAGTGATTTATGAATATTATTATACTTTTGAGAGAAGTATATCACTATAGTTTGAAGAATGTAAAAAGTAGAAATGATTAGTGAAGTAATAGTATACCTATATATATCTTTTATAAAGGGATTTTAAATATATATACAGGTATTTACAAATAAGTATTGTTTGAATATATGGATTAGAATTCGCTTGTATGACCTTATATTATTTGTGTTTTTACTCATTTATGGAAAGTATTTAATCCTATACTTCACACTAAAGTTGAGTCATCAGAAGAGGTAATAAGTGTATGAGATCTAGTTTCTATACACGATCGTTTTCATTTTGTACTAAATAGTTGACTTATCAACTATCGAACTTCACTTGTAAACTATCGAAGTTAACCAAATTACTTAGGAAGTATATAAAAGCATAACTGAATTATGCAGTCCGAGATCCCCAGGGAGGACTCATTCGTACGAAACATCTCTTGCTTCAAGAACGTGTATTTAAGATCCTTCAGGGAGGACTCCTATGTATCGTCCGCTTACTTCTAAAAGAACCAGATTTGAGTTAACCAAAAACTTATCAATTAATTTTGAAGATATCGGGGCTGGATAAGTATACTTTGGTATTATTTAACAAAAACCACTTCAAAACTAATATATATGTTCTTTTCTGGAAGAGGTAGTGGATAAAAATGTTATAGAGTTGCACTGTTATCCGGAGGGTAACTCCGAGGGAGAAGTCAGTGTTAACATTTTGAAAATTTGTTATCGTGTTGTACTATCTATTTTGAGAATGATTCCAAGAGAGAAGACAGTGTTAGCATTCGCTAGACGATTTATGTTGGAATCCATGGAGAAATTCATGAACTATTTAAGTGATGATGGCTCGTGTATTGAGATGTTGGAATCCATAGAGAGATTTGAGATCTGTTCTAGTGATGAAGGCTCATGTTAAGACATGTCGAACGTGACTTTACCATTGAAAATGATAGAAAATAGAGTAGTACGCATAGCCAGTGGGTTTAGCTAACCAAAGGGTATATCATTCCATATCTAGAGATACTTATTGATGTTACTAGCGGGAGTTGATGATATTCAGCATCACATGTTTGGGCGCGGTCCAGCTATGTTTACCTTTGTGGTATATTTTATCTAGAGATATATGTTGTTTCGATATGGGAACGCAGTCCTTAATGGTTTGATTTAATATCTAATATTGTTGTGATGTGAAATGCAAGCAGCACATCTATTTTCTGATTTATATTCTACACCCTAGATAGTATCTATTATATTCCTATATATACTTATTAGATGGTTTAGTTTCTTTTGAGGGGGAAACCATTCCAGAGATTTGATGGTCTGAAAATATACTATTCTGTTGGAACATGTTTCTTGTGTTTCTCATACCATACTTATGTCTGACTCATGGTTTTATCTTTCCTTTAAATCCTCGAGTGCTCTTTCGAGCAGTTTTGAGAAAGGAATATTTTGTTGGATGTTCTTTGGAGTTCAAGGGATGAGCTGGATGCTTTCACCTACCTTAGTATTTAATTTCTGATGCACTAAAAGTATGTATATATCAACATTTGTGAGGATATGCTGTTATAATTGTTCAGGATATTGATTGTATATAGGTTAGTAACTCTAAAATGCTATGTATACTAGAGTAGCCCTTTGTACTATCTTATGGATATTATGTACTCTCATTTCATTGTGAGATTCTGATTTTTTGTTCTCTTCTTTCTTTTTTCCTTTTCTTTCTACTTTTTCTTTTTACTCTAACAATCTACTTTCTAGCACTTAGGTGTCCAACACATGAATACCATAGATGTATTAGTGTTAACGTTTGGGGGTTGAAAAGGAAGGTCGTTGCATTTGTTATCAGAGCTTAAGGTTAAGCGAGAACCTTGGCTTTGGTTGGGTATAACTCATTAGAGATAGGTTAAGCAATGCCCAAAATAAGTGGAGTGTTGTATATACATGAGAGTGTATTTGTATTTGTTATAAATGTACGCATTAATGGTATTCTGATTACAAAAAATTAAAAGATCTCATATATAGGTAATTTATAGAAGTATGATTTGTATGTGTAGTTTAATTAATGAAGAGATTAATAATATTCACTTATTATCCCACGTTGATTATTGAACTATGCTCGGTCAGTTTATGAGCATTTTTATCAATTGTAGATTGATTAATCATGCTTGACAAGTTTTTGAGCATTGTTATCATTTGTAGACTAGTTATTCATGCTCGACCACTTTATGAGCATTTATTATCTCTTATTGATTGTTGATTTATGTTGAACCATTTTATGTGTAGTTTACCTTTTTGCTACATAGGTCGTGTAAAAAGTATTCGTGGGTGCATTAAAACGAACACCTTGTGAATTGAATTTCACAGTGTGACTATAATGCGTTTGGTGATAATGTTGGGTTAGAAGTTTACTTTAATAAAAGAAGTTTAGAATAAATTTTCTAAGAAAGTGATTTTATATAAACATGGTTTATAAAAATAGAGGATTTAAACTGATATTTTGAGAACTTTAATTCAGGTGTTTTTGAAAATGGTTTCCAAGAGTTTGGAGAAAATAATAACAGTATTATTTGAAAGAAATTGTGAATACTAATATTTTGAAAATAGTTGTAAGGTTGTTTTAGTTTGAGGTCGCTCTTAGAATCTGTGAGTCAATTCAGAAACAAAGTATTTTTATGTTAGCTAGTTTTAGTCGCTCGAAAATAACAAAAAATGGTCGAGAGATGTATTTGGTTAGTAAGCACTTCTCATGAATATTACCCTTCTTAGTAAGTAATATATGGTATGACTTCGTAGGACCCGTTTCCTTGGTATCATTTTGGTGTTACTCGATCTATTCGTATATTTTCAATAGATTTTAAAGTAAATATTTGGGAAATTGGTTTATAAATTGAGATCATAATACATAGTACAATTATACGAAGTATTTGATGCTGCTTTGAAAAATATTTTGATTTAATCCAAAAAGTACGATTTGATATATAAAAGAGTGTATGTGTATATTATTATTATTTCAAAGGATTTGAGATAAAAGCCAGGTGCTTAGTTCTAAAAATTTCTTTAAAGTAGTTAGATGTAACATATAGAGTAGTTTGATGCATAGTAATTTTGGTAATACAGATTTTGATATGAGGTTTCTATAGAAAAGACTTGTTTGTATGCTACGTAGGGTGTTCGAGCGGTAGTGGCAAAGCCCTAATAATTATGAAACTTTTCTTTTTTTTTCTTTTAGAGTAACGTGCATCTAATAAATTAGTTCTTAAGTCTAGAACTAGCAATAGTATCTACCGAGGTGACTGTTGTTAGGGAGAGATATGAGAAAAGAAAGTGCAGAGTCCATGATCCTTCTTTAGTTGCAGTAGGGTTGATATTTATAGAGAAACAGGTGTACAGGTTTAGGAGCCCGCTTGCATTGAGGTCCAGAGGCAAGCCCAATGATGTACAAGTGAACAACACGTGGAGGCCCGGGAGCTATAAAAAGTTCTCGGTACTGAGAGAAACCTCTCAGTACCGAGTGGTTTTTCTTTGTCAAAATCTATTCTTTCACTTATGCCATCCTTCTATCTCCTATTTTATGTGTTTCAAGCTCTTTTCTATAGACTTTGAGTTGATCCTGATGATTCTCCCAATAAAACTTGTATTATCCTGCTTTCTTCTCACTAATCCTGAGAGTTCCTCATCTATTCTCTGAGAAAAGCACTTGACGATGAGTAATTGAGCTAGAGTATGGAGTATATGAAGTTCAAAAGGCCTAAATAGTTTAAAAGACCTCTCAGTATCGAGTGGTTTAATTAGCCTCAAACTTTGTGAAACTTCTTGGGATCCATTCTTTTGTCTTCCTGGTCGTGTTTCCAAGTTCTCAAGTCGTTTCGTATTCGTCTTAACCTTCTACTTTCGGTTGAGTTCTGTTTGGTTAAAATCTTGGTTAACACTTGCCCCTCGGAGTATGCTTTCATTGAAAACAAAGTATGGTCTGGACCAAGACAAGGTTTGAATCACTATCTCTTGGATTTCGATTGGTCGTTCAAGTATTGCTTCGAAACGATGTTTTTGTTTGGTAGATATTCCTTCAACTGCTTTGCATGGTTGTAGTTCTATTCTCTATACCAAGGATAGGGCCTATGCTCTAGAGATCGCTTCATGCCCTAGACTCATATGCTCTTGTCTTTGTCGTGTATGCTATGCATTTTCAGGGTGAAAATCTTCTCGATACCGAGAGAAACCTCTCGACACCAAGACCTTTGGACTCCCCGAATTCTTACCTAAGTCTTTGGGACTTAGAAATTTTTCACACTTCATTTCACTCTGCCTTTCCTCTTCATGCCGACTCATTTGAAACAAGACCTTTTTTCTTTCCACCACCAATCCCTTCAAGTACTCAAGACTCAACATGCCACTGTCCATCCCTCTAGTGTCCCTCGACCACCCCCAACCACCGCTGACCTTTGTGAGTGCCACCATCAAGTTGATGCCACCGTCATGCTCTAAATCACCACCAAAAGTATTTGGTCCCAAGGTCTCCAAAGCTTCAATTCACTGACCTAAATTCTCAATTACTCAAGGTTGGCAATTGGTGGTAGATACAGCGATAGTGATGGTGGGGCTTATGGTCGATTGAGAAGAGAAAGTTGGAATTTTGGTTTCGCTCGATCTCTGGTTAACTACAGTTTTGCCTTAGTCATGTGCACGTCATTTCGAGGAAAAGTCTGATTCTTTGATTTTAGTTATTTCTTCTCAAAACTCGGCTACGCTCTCGTCATTTAAGATCCAGTAGGATAGTTTATTTCAAGAACAGTCGCATTGGACGATTCCATTACATTGCTTTTCCTTGTTACTGCAATCCTAGGTCTTGACAAGAAAAGCTTCTACGTCGCTCTGGACAATGGCTCCATTATCGATTACGGGCAAGTTCCAATATAGTTTCGTCGTACATTATGGCTCGTTTTTCTAGCATGAGCGAATTGTTTACACATGATGGTCCGTTCGTAGCGTACGGGGTACGAGACTCACACTGCATAGATTAACACTTCTTGTTTGCCCCAGTCGATGCTTGGAATCTATTTAGTCAACACACATTGACATTCTTCGGATTCCAGGAGTTGGTCACATGGATTAGTTACTCAAAATAAAACATACCTGATCGTGTTGAACGCCAAGTTTTCTATTCTAGAATGACTCATCGATCGTCATGTTTCAAGATCGATGAAGGCACATCCACTCTTCCTGAAGCTGGATCCTTTATAGCTTAGGCTTCACTAACTATTCCCGCCGGTCCGGTCATTATATTATATCATAATGGAATCATAAGGCTTAATGATTCCAGTGGAGCTGGTAGCGGACCAACCACCTTTGTTAAAACGAATTTATCGATCTGAGAATACTGGATGGTCCACCAGAGCAAGTGCCTATGATATTGATGGCTAGAAAGCTCCAA
Organism: Allium fistulosum; assembly: GCA_030737815.1. Taxonomy (NCBI): domain Eukaryota; kingdom Viridiplantae; phylum Streptophyta; class Magnoliopsida; order Asparagales; family Amaryllidaceae; genus Allium; species Allium fistulosum. The sequence goes on along the minus strand of CM060908.1, from coordinate 297,561,024 downwards.
AACATTTGTCATCAGCACAGAATCCCAAAAGATGATGTTCGTCTCCCAAAAAGGGCTGCGTTTGACCTCCCACTAGGATACACATCATGCAACCAGTACATATGCTTAGGCGTTGTCGTCCTACCTTTCAATTTCTTTCTCCAAATGGTTCTGCAAGAACTTGGGCTAGCTCCGTCCCAAATTCATCTAAATAGATATGCTCTTATAAGTTCTCTTTACATCCTTTTCATGAATCGGTTTAACCGAGCTCCTAGTTTCAACGAACTTTCTTATCTATTACACTTCAAGCAAAGATGGGATTCTCCTTCTTACATGAACACTAAAGCCTGGTACCAGTGTATGGTCATCGAAAAGCTTTACAATAAATGCTCGTACTTCAAAACAAGTACTTTTTCATAAGATGCCTGTATGGCTTTAACCAATTTTGGTTGTCTGGAAGTAGGTTTCCTTTTCTCTTACCCTTCCATACGTGGATTCCTTGACTTAAGTTTTCAACCTAATGTTTATTTCTTCATAGGCAATCTGACTCGAGATGATCACGAGGAGCACAAGACTATGCTCAATAGCCTGAGAGAAGTTAGATTCCACCAACGCACCATTGCACTCCCTCTGACGAATGGAAACCTATGATGATGCAGTTTGCTGCGTTTTGATAAATTCGCCATCATGGAATCACATATACCTAGTAGCTCTAAAGATCGTACATGTTCTTCCATCCTCACTCACAGCTCCAGGGAGAATATTTTGAGGGATGTAGTGGGACCATAAGGCATAACATATGCCGAAGAGCCAGTCCAAGGAGATTTGGAATTACAAACTTCTAGGGTTGCCCTAGGTAACCAAGCCGAAGGAGTCGGGATGTAGTGATTCCTGGGTAGAATAAGAATGAAGAGATGGGAAAGAAAAGAGCTAATGGTTAAGAAAAATGAAGAGGGCTCAAGTGATAGCGATAGTGACTATCATGCCAGTGCGGAGGGTGAGTCGTGTGGAGAGACTCCCCATAAAAGCCCTGTACTTCCTACTTCATCTCATTCGTAGCACATTACCATCAAATCCTTAGAGGAGGAGGAGATCAAACTATGCTACCCATAAAGGAGATAATGCTCCAGTCCCACTCTTTTGGCGACTTTTTTTGTTGGTTTGAGCGATATCGGTGAAATTGATATCTCAATTCATGAGGTTCTAAATGAAGAAGGCTCGGGCTTTAACTTCTCACCTAAAGGATTCATAAGCGAAGGTGGCGAGACCCCGTCTTTAGTTCCTTGCCAACACAGTCTGTAGAGTATTTAGGAGGGGTCATTGATACTATCATACACCTCACTAGGATCACGCACACGCATTCTTGCATTCCTTCATTTTTTGAAGTCTCTATTCTTATACTATATATTTATTGTTTTAGATTCCATGAGTCATGACAAATACGAGGCTCTTTTACATAGCGAAGATGATTATAGAGGGAAGACACCCGATCCTTATCCACCTTGCTCCTACTATTAGGGTCATCGTGAGACTGGTGAGGAAAGGTGAAGAAGGAAGGATCGAGAGGCGGACGATGCCCGCTAGGCCGATAGAAAGAGAGAGAAGAGAAGAGAAGAGAAGAAAAATGAAGAGGAAGAAGAGAGAGGCGGAAGACAAGCTAGCATGTGATCCTGCTAAATGCTAGAAATAATCTATTAAGCACCATGGCCATTCTTCCGACGTTGTTCCTTCGCGCTCCAAAGCTCAGACCACCTCTCAACAACAAGTTCTTGCTACTTGTGCACTCATTATAATAGTTCCACCTTCTTCAAAGGGAGTCTTTGCTCTCTCGTTTAAACTTTCGGTTGGTCCTCCGTGCCTACATGCTGCATTTCTTGAACTTTTCTTATATGGTGTTAAATTTGATCAGGACATCAAGGACATCCCCAAAGAAGTGGCAGATCGGAGTGCTCAAAGTGTCCAAAAGCATATTGATGAAGGGTACAAATGGAAGTAGCTGTGCAAGTCCCTCTCAGAAGTGAATAAAATCAATTACACCAACATACAGTCCTTGAATTCCAAGAAAGCAACTTATGAGAGGATTATAAAGGAAAGGGAAAAGGAACTGATGAAGGTCGTCAGAGAGAGAGAGAGAGAGGGATGTAGCCCTTGAAGCAAAGGCTAAGTCTAATAGCTTGAAAAAAGAGATGAAGCGTACCCAAACCACCATTGAACTCATGATAAGGAACAAACTAAAATTTACCCATGCTGAGAGAGCCGAATTCATGAAGCAAGTAGGTGAAAAGGTCTAGGCTCTTACTCAAAAAGATGAAATTATAAAGGCTAGAGACTAGACTATCTCAGAATAGCCAGCCGAGCTCAAGAGGCTTCGACCAAAAGCCCCATTAAGAGAACGGAAAGCTAGCCGCAGACCTGGGGCAGCTGACAACTGTTAAGCTCAGTAATAACATAAAGCTTACCTTCACTCAGGGGGAAGTCAAAGACCTCCAGAAAGAAATGGCTTGCGAAAGAGAAGAGTTAAACTTGAATCTCCAACACTTTTATGCATGCGTAATCATGTACAAAAACTTGAAATGGCTTGGGAAGGACTACGCCATAACTCTTGAAGATGTCTAGGAAGTGGTGCTACGTCGAGCTGCGCGCATTGGAGCTAACTACTTTGAGGAAGAGATGATGGTTGAGTACCTCCATGCCGATGACATAAATATGCTCACAGTAGGAAAGGCCATCTTTGCTGAAGAGGATGCCAATGCTGCTATTGTTTTCGCCTCTCAAGCTCTCACTGGCCCGAGCTCATCCGATCAGCATGAAGTTACCACTCTTAAATCTGGAGAGCCGAAGATGGTTATTCCTGCTTCCACAAGGGTTAGTTCCAAAACCACCTGTATGGTTCCAATTTCTGCAACATTCACTTCTCATAAGCCATATATTCCCTCCTCCATGGGCCAAGCAGTGGAGCACGGGACTGAAGAAGGGGAATTCATGATTTCTTTCAAGGATATAAGTCCAAGCTCTGGTATTTCTCTCGTTTCACCGATCTTCGTGATGCTTCAGTTCTCTCCCGAGTCTATCACTAAACTTAACTACTCTGTCTGTCAACTTATAGGTCAGCCGCACCTTCCACCTCTACCTCCAGCTACATAAGGCTCGGGAATCGCAGCTATCTTCCCTACATCTACATCCATCTTTGCGGGATTTACCGTCGCTGCTTCTGCTTCCAGTTCTAGCCTAGGAACTGATTCTAAGAAGATAGTCATCTTGGAGAACTTGGAAGATGTTTCTGTGTCCTAGAAGGAAGATATAACGATTATTAGTGCTTCAGATCCGACCAATCATGAGACTATGGCTACAACGCTAAAGGTGGATCTCGAGAAAATCAAAGTGAAAAATGATCCTGGAGTCACCCAACATGCTTTCTCAAAGCCGATAAGTCCGAGATTCAAACTTTCTACGTTAAAGATCAGGCTACCTAGGATAAAGTCCATCAAGACCCCTACCAGCCAATTTGGAGAATCATATACTGCGATCGGAGATGAGTCTACTTATTCGAAAGGTGATACTCCCCAGGCAAGGAAATTAAGGGTAAAATGAAAAAACACAAGACTCGCTCTGAAGATTTCGTTGGCAAGGGTAGTAAAAAAGATAAGAAGTGAAAAGCGCTTGAAGGTGGCGGGTGCGGTAGTTCGTCTTTTGGGTATTGTCATCATCGAGTCTATTTTTTTTTTGCTTTTTGTCTTTGATAGGCCGAGCCTGTGTAGGTACGGCCCCCCGCTATTTGATATATGTAAAAACCATTGGTAATGAAAGATTAACTTTGGTTCTGTAATCTCTCTTCAGTTTACTTATCTTCATTTTTATGTGTTGTTCCTGTTTATCTGTGACTGAGTGTGTATATAATATAACTGCTTGTACTGTAGTTTTCCCTATATTATATATTTCTATTTCTGTTTTATATACTTATTTACTTTGGTTCTATGCATGTAAATAACTTTCTGCTATTGCTTTGATTATATCATGTTACTTTGCTCTGTTCATAATTGCTAATTCGTTCAGCAAAATAGAACTGTTATTTAACCAACTCCGTGGTCATTCCCGTCAGTGCCTGGTCGGGTTCCTTTCGACCGGCTATTTTCATGCTTATCCCTGTTCATAGGATTAATTATTTCAAATTCCAAACTTTGGGCATTTATAAGTTAATAGCATTGTGGGGAAACTTCTTCGATTGCCCCTAGTTTAAGCTCGCTTTTCTGTTCCTGAACCTGGATCGGGAAAGCTTGACAAATTCCTATTTTTGAGCCCTCACATCTATCCTCGCTTATCCTCAACTAAGCGTGTCCCGCTTGCCTGCTATTGTTGTCATTGAGATTCCCGTTCATATGCCAGCTCCTATCTTTGGGAACTAGTATTATTTTCTCGATGTTGCCTATCTCTAGGCTGCGTCTGAATTTTTCCAAGTTTGAAGTTGGAAATATGGTTGTGCACTAGTTTCTATCTCCAAAAACCAGCATACTAGCTGTCCAATTTCGAGAATTCTTTCTTTAACATTACCTATCATCGGGCAACAATGAATTCCTAAAGATCAGAGCCGAGTAATTCGATCGACTCCTGGATTAGGTCGACAAACCTCCTTGCTATCGCCTATCCATGGGCAACAACAAGTTCCTAAAGGTTAGTTAAATCGACAAGCTTCTTCGTTGTCGCCTATCTCTGGGCAATAACGAATTCCTGAAGACCTGTGATTCCCTTCCCTGACGTTGCCTACCTTCGGGCATGCCAGATTTTCAGAGGATAAGGTTTGGACCATCCCGACGTCACCTATCTCTAGGCAATGCCAGTTCTTAGAAGGATATTGGTTGATTTTCTCCGTCGATCCGACGGTTTGAATCTTCCCAACGTCACTTTCTCCAGGCAACGCCGGTTCTCAGAAGATAGTGGTCGATTTTCCTCGTCGACCCGATGGTATGAACCTTCCCGACATCGCCTATCTTTGGACAATGCCGGTTTTCAAAAGGTTGGGGGTCGATTTTCCCCATCGACCTGATAGTTTGAACCTTCCCGACGTCACCTATCTCCGGGCAACGTCAATTTTTAGAAGGTTGGGGGTCGATTTTTCCCATCAACCTAACGGTTTGGACCTTTCCGATGTCCTCTATCTCCTGGTAATGCCATTTTTCAGAAGGTTGGGGGTCGATTTTCCCCATCAACCCGGCGGTTTGAGTCTACGCTCTATCCATTATCCCAAGACAAAGGAGCAATTTCTTGATTGTGCTGCTAATCGCATGACATAGGAGTTTTTCTTACAAGAATATGGTTGCATTGGTTCAAGAAGCTAGCTTTATTTGTGAATGGAAAAAGGGCAAGTCCTGCATTATTACATTGCCCTAGTGTCCCTCGGTGGCTTATTTGTGAAAACAAATAGAAAAGAAACTAAGTGTAGTAGTGCCACAATAAGTCATCATTCTAAGCACGCGGGATCGGGATTCCATCAACGGTTGCTAGCCGAAAGTTCCGTCTCCATGCTTCCGATAAATTGCATAGGGTCCTTCCCAGTTTGGGCCAAGCACTCCCATACTTGGGAGAACTCGTTTTAGAATGAGATCTCCTACCTCAAAGGTGCAGCTGTGAACCTTGATATTAAAGTGTCGTGCTACTCTTGTCTAGTGTGCCGCGACCCTTAATTTTGCTTCTTCCCTCTTCTCATCAACTAAATCGAGAGACTCAAGCCAGAGTTCCTCATTCACCTTCGAATCGAAATGCCTTTTACGATGAGAGGGGACTTCTAGTTCTATCGGGGTCATTACTTCTGATCCATATGCCAAAGCGAACAGCGACTGCCTATTCACAGAATTATGTGCTGTCTTATAAGCCTATAATGCTAGTGGAAGCTCATCAACCCAATTGCCTTTGGGTCTAGTCAGTCACTTTTTCAAGGTGGAATTGATGATCTTGTTCACTGCTTCCACTTTTCCATTTGCCTGTGGATGTGCCACCGTAGAGATGCACTTCTCGATTAGGTATCTCTTGTAGAAATCCTTGAACTTGTTACTCTCGAACTGAGTTCTGTTATGTATGATGATTTTCCGGGGCGCTCCAAACCTACAAATAATATTCTTCGTTACAAAATTGATTACCTTTTTTTCAATGTAATTGTAACAACCCGCATATTTTACGATTGTATATTTAAATATTTTATTTAAATATAGCATCGTTAGTCGGATTAAAGCCCGAAAAGCTACTTTTTGTAAACAGTCGAATTGGGACTCGAGACCACTTCCATTGAGTCCCAAATGGCGTTTATAACTTTTTTGAGTATAAACATCGATATGTTTGGAGTTGAGTGAATTTTGCTATTTTCTATTTTGGGCTTTGGGATTGGGTTTCAGCCCATTAACCCAACTGAATACCCTAACTCCACTCAACTTCCTTCATTCACTTTCATTTCCTAAACACTCTCTAGCTAAAACAGAAATGGTGGAAGAGAAAGGAAATTAAAATTCCTAAACCTAGTTTACTAGGAAATTCAAATTCAAGCTCTAGAAAACAAAGTGAAGCTAAGGTAAGCATCATCTTCTTCTTCTCCATCTCAATCTCTCTTCAATTCTCAGAAATTCCTAACCCTAATTTAGGAAAAACTTCACCTTTGATAATAGATTGAAGATTCTAGAGGTGTGTTGAAGAGGAATTGTTCTTGCCTTGTTTTAAAAGCTCCTCATTCATTGTTTTTGGGTTGAAAAGGTGAGTTCTTTATCTCACATCTTTGTCTATAGCTATCATTGTTGTTAGGTATGAATTCCTAACACTTGTGCATATTCATTTGCTTTTGATTTGAATTGATTTGGTGAATTTTCCAAATTTTTGGTGTTTTGGTCCAATTTTATGAAAATCCTTCTATGAATATTTGGACATTGACATTCGGGTGTATCGAAGAGCCTTTAAGTGTGGGTTGTCGCTTGGCGTAAATCCTTAGTCGTCGTTGCTCGACCGATCGCTTCCGATACGTTTTGACCACTTTGGCCTAGGCAAAATGTTGCCCAGACCAGGTGACCAGACGTCTAGTGACCAAGTCCAGATGTCTGGTTTGGACCTGGAGCAAAATTTGTATGTATGCAAAATATATATATATATAAAGTCAGAGACTATTCCCAGATGTCTGAAATTCAAAATCAGACGTCTGGATGAGTCTCAGACGTTTGACTTGAAGTTTCAGACGTCTGGGTGTTCTCTGGATAATTTCCAGAGAACGAAACCAGACGTCTGGATTCAAAACCAGACGTCTGGACATTGCTCAGACGTCTGTTTTGATAATTCTAGACATCTGGGTGGCCTTTTGAACTATTTTTCAGAAAACAAATCCAGACGTCTGGATTTCAAATCAGACGTTTGGAAATGTTTATTTTTGCCTTTTTAGGCTGTTTTGTGTGGATTTTCTATTTTTAATCGATTGTTGTTGATCCGGATAGTTGTTATCACTTATTATCGACTTTGATGACTTCTTTCTTTAGATTTTTGAGAATACCCATTTTGATGGATTTGGTACCGATTTCTTTGGATTTAATTCACGTCTTCGAATGTGGATTTTTGTGATTGATTGTTTCTACATCTAAATACAAAGGTTTCTATACTAGTAGTAAATATTCAATCTCTTTCATCAAAATGATTTTGACACTATTTTAAATATAAAGCTCTCTTTCAAAACTGTTTTCCAATCTATTAGTATATACAAACCTTTACCTCATTCGTATGAGAAATCTAAGTAAACGGGTTAGTAAAAACAAGTGGTATGAAACCCTTGCGTTTGCTTCGTCGGTTAATTCTTGGACTTGTTTGATGGAAACTCTTGTGACAATTTTCGAGTGGAAATCTACAATTTGTTCGTAAATATTTATGTTAAGCTAGTGGTTATGGGACATGAAGCTAAACTCTTATATTTACTAGCTTACTGTGGTTCACACTTTTATTTGATCGATGATGATCATTTTGTGATTTAGACTAGCGATGTGCGATGTCTATTTGTTTGTGTGAGGACTAAAAAAATCCCGTTTGTGGAGCTTCAGCTCAAATTTGGCGGGGTAGCGACCTGTGGTCTTCGGGCCGTTTTTGGAGCTTCGGCTCAAAATTTATGGTTAACGACCATGGAATAGCGTTCCATTTGTGATACACGTGTTGGTGAGTTTTCATGCTCCCGTTTGTGATAGGCCTTCCCCCCTTTGTGATTTCTGAATTTCTAATTGATGATTTCTAGAATTTGTGTTTCACCAATTTTCGTGGTTTGAATTGATAAGTTCTATCAATATTAGTGTTTGGTGAATAATTTAAAGAATGTGATTCTTTTTGGTGTTTTGAGATGATTTGAGATATTATATGATTTTCGTTGTTAATTGATGTATACTTGACAAAGTATGACATCTTTGTTATCATATCATTTTGTTCATATCTCTTATCCTAAATCATTTTATTTGATAATTATAGCTAGACTGATCCATTTATTATTTTCTTATTAAATAATACTCGGGTCAGACTGAGGTATTTCAGGTGCTCCTGCTTGACTTCTTATCAGGGTCCTTCACCTGACTTTTGGCTAACTAGTTTGGCATAGTAGTTTTTGTTTATATACATTTGAAATAGAGACTCTTTGATGTATATATATTCTTTTGTCTTGCACTTGTACCTATTCTTTTGTGACGTAATGGATCTTATATGACCATTACTTTGATGTACACTTTTATGTGATATATTCATATCTGTTTCCGCCTTTGTGATATGAAAATCTGTGACTGATTTGTGTTATGTTTATTTCTATATTTGTTTCCGAAGTCCTCATAGCCACTGTGTGGTTGCTTTGAGTTTGTATTTGATATGTCGGATTTCCTCTTGAAATGAAATGTAAGTTATATTATTTGACATATCGGTACTCGCACAAAGCAATTACATAGATGGTCGCTCCTCAACAGCCTTATTCTTCATGCTAGTCGACGGCATTACCCCGTAGTGTCCTTGGCTAGCGTGACCATAGAGGTGGGGCGTCATAGTAATTGTGGCAAGCAGTTCCGCTTCAGCCCATTTCATAAAGTAATCTACTACAACGATAGCATATTTGGCTCTCCTTGCTATTGGTAGCACACTGATAATGTCGATTCCCCAAATTGCAAGCAGCCGTAGGCTGACCATTTACGGTAGTTATGTTGATGGAGCTCTTGGAATCTTTGCAAGTCTCTAGCATCGGTCCCACCATTTTGTGCAGTCAGCTGCATCTTAGTTTATTGTTGGCCAGAAATATGTGTAGCGAAGTACCTTCTTTGCCAAAGTCTGCCCCCGATGTGATTACCATTGCTGCCCTCATGAATTTCCACAAGGATGTTCCTAGCCTCATCCTTCGCTATACATCGAAGCAGAGGAGTTGAGAATCATTTCTTGTATAATACTCTATCTTGCATCACGAACCGTGGTACTTTTCAGAGGAGTTTTTTCCATTCATTCATGTTCCTCGAGAGAGTTCCATTGGTCAGGTTGCCTTTGGTCGAAGTCATCCATGACTCTCTTCTTCTATAGTCTCCGGAATCCAGTCGACGTCCATCTGATCGATGCTTGGAGCTGTTAAAACCTCTACTTGAACCAATCTCATTAACTGCACTTCCTCAGAGCTAGCTAGCTTAGCTAATGAATTAGCCTTCATGTTTTCCTCTCTAGGGATGTGCTTTGTCATATAATGCTCTATGTCTTCAAGCAACTCCACTGCTTTTGACAGGTAAGAGGCTAGTCTCGTACCCTTAGCCTGATACTCCTTCATAATTTGGCAAACCACCAGCTGGGAGTTGCTAAATATGTGCAGCGTATTTATCCGTAGTTCCTTCACTATCCTTAATCCTGCTATTTATGCCTCGTACTCAACTTTGTTATTAGCAGTGGGAAATTCCAACTTCAACTGTAGCAGATTGATCATCCTTCCAGCATTTCGAACACTACTCCTATCCTCGAGCTAAATTCATTCGAAGCACCATCTACAAACAATTTTCAGTTACGAGCTGCGACTACAGCATCCTCTTCTTCTTCGCCATCACGTGCGATAAAAATAACAAAATCTGCCAATTCTTTCCCATTTATTATTGATGGTAGGTAATATCGTACTGACTCAACTTGATATTCCATTTCAACAACCTTCCCGAAGTCTCAGGTTGGTACAATACCTGTTTTAGAGGCTGATCTATCAGTACCTTGATCGAATAAGCCTGAAAATATGATCACAACTTCCTTGATGCAATCAGCAAGCAATACACAAGTTGTTAACTTTGAGTTCTGATGTTTTGATTGTGACAACTATATAAGTAAATATATATGAACTAACCAAGTTTGCAGGAGAAAATAATCAAAAAAATATGAAGACCGGATTCTATATTATTGCTACAACATACTGTTAAGTATAGAGTCTGAGTCTAAAAGTAGATAAATGTTAAAATCTCTCCGAAGTGGTACACACATACACACAAAACAAAAGAATTGGCAAATCAAAGGAAGTGCACAAAAACATTGCATTCAGTCGGTTGAATGATCCTACTCAGCCGTCTGAATGTTGTACAAGTACAAAAAATAAGAACATTCGGTCGGTTGATTTACAATATTTAGATGGCTGAATTGTATCTATTTTGCACTAATTTCTTATTGTTTTAAATTTTACTCGATTCAGCTGCCTAGAATATTTAATTCAGATGGATGAAGCTTCATAAGGCTAGTTTTTGAAAAGGTGCTTCTTTACAATGAACGCTAACAACTCTTGATCTGGAAGATTGCTTCTATATCTCTTCATGGTTACTCTTCATGAATGTATATAACCTTTTAATTTCTATAAATAGCAAAGAAATTCAACATCTATAATATCAATTTTCTATTTTCTTAATTCTATCCATTCTTGTTATTTACACACAAAGGCTTTCTACACAAAAGAACTCTATTGATCGCTTATATATTCAAGTTTATTCTTATTTAATCAAATAAACTTTCTTTCTTCATGAAATACACGATATACCACAAAGGAGAAGATTATAGGAAGGGTGTACTCTAAAGACTATCCTTCTATTCAAAGAGCACAATCAGTTAGATATTTCTTTATTTTTGAAGTCCTGTTCGGTTTCTCAGGCAGTTAAAAGTCCTACTTTGTTGCTTAGGAGGTTGAAGTCCTATTTGGTTGTTCAAGCTATGTAATACCTATTCCTTCGGGTTAAGAGAGGACTGATAGTTGAATTCCAAAATTAGTTTGGGACTGGACGTAGAACGGGAAGTTCGAACCAGTATAACAATTTATGGTGTCATTTACTTTACTACTTTACTTCTTATTTACATTCTATACAAGTAGATAGATTGTTTAATATTCCATATTATACGATCCATAGTCAATTTCATTTGGTATCATAGCAACGTCATCATATAACCATAACATAATTATTTTATATTCAAATAATATGGAAAATAACACTAGCACAAGTTTTATTGAAGGTTAATATATTGCACGACCACCACTGTTTAATGGATTAGACTATAATTATTGGTCAACTAGAATGAGAATTTATATGCAAGCAAATGGATATGATACTTGGAATATCACTCAGAATGAATAAACTGTACCTACTACACCATATGCACAATGGTATAACACACAAAAATTAGATGCTACTGCTAATTCTAAAGCTATGAATATGTTGTTTTGTTCATTAGACAAAAATGAGTATAACAGAGTTAGTATGTGTAATTCGGCATATGAAATTTGGCATACAGTTAAAGTTACACATGAAGGTAATAACAAAGTTAAACAAAGCAAGATTTCTATGCTTAAGAACCAGTTCCAAAACTTTAGAATGACGCAAGATGAAACTATAAATGAAATGTATTATAGGTTTTAAGATATATATCACTCACTTTATGCATTAGGAGAAAAATACATAGATTTTGATATCGTTCAAAAATCCCCAACTCTTTAACAGATGAATGGAAACGAAAAGTTTTAGCAATTGAAGAAGCTAATGACATTTCAACCACAAAACCAGAAGAGTTGATAGGAAATCTAATGTCATATGATGTAAATTTATGGGCAAAAAGAGCTCAGGCACAAGACAAAAAAACAATAGCATTTTAGGTCGAAAAGGATGAATCAGATTCGGATGAAGATGATATGGCGTTTATAGCTAAAAATTTCAAAAAGTTTTTGAAATTTTGAAAGAGCAATAAATTTGGAAATAACAAGAACTCCAACAAACCATCAGCTTCAAATCTCGAATGTTATGAATGTCACCAAAAGGGTCACATAAAGAAGGACTGTCCTGATCGTAAGGAAGACAGGTACAAGAACAAAAGAGACAAATATAAGAAGAAGCAAACATTTTCTGTTACATCGGATGATTCAGAATTGTCTTCCTCATCAGATAGTGATAGTGATAGTGACACAGAACAAGCCAATGTATGCTTTATGGCTACAAATGACGATGTAAGTGATCTTTCTTTTAATGATTTAGTAGATATAAACTCAGAACTACTATATACACTAAGAAATATCAAAAGAAAATATAAAGATACACTTGGAAAGTCAAATAGCACTGCAATTGAAGTAGATATGTTAAAATATGAGAAGAAAATTTTAGAAGAAGAACTTGTAATCGCTCAAGAATCTTGTTCTAATACAACCTCTCAGCTTATGATGCTAAGTAGGGAAATAGAAACTGAAAAAGAAAAGAATGATATTCTTTTATCTGAGAATCATGAATTAAAATCTACTGTTAAAATATTAGAATTAGATATCTCTAGTCTTAAAACAAAATTAGAGGATATTACTAACACCGTTTCTAATTTTAATAAAGGAAGATAAAATGTTTCTAGAATTATAGCAAATTCACAGGCTACTTTAAATAAAAAAGGATTAGGATATAATAGAATAACAAAAACTATTCCTAAAAATAATAGTTCTTTATATACAAACTTTAAAAAGAAAGATAGTACTTTTGTAAAACCTGTTTTAGAAGGCTTTAATCATACAAAATCTATTAAGATTTGGGTTCCAAAGACAAACAATTATTTGATTAGAAATAAGTATATAAAGACTTTTATAGATACAGTTCATAAAAATGAAAATTTTACTTATAAAGGGAGTTCTAAACCCTCTTGGATTTAGCTTCCTAAGGCCTAACTCTTATGACCCTAACAAAAAGTGGGTACCAACATCATTTATATATTTTTTGCAGGTACCAATTAAGAAAAGAGGAAAGTGGATACTTGATAGTGGTTGCTCAAAACACATGACAGGAAACAAAGACATGCTTACTAACATTATCTTCTCAAATGGAGGATCTGTCACATTTGGAGGTAATTCCAAAGGATATATCATCGGCAAAGGCGATGTGAGCAATAACGGTCATCTAACTTACCTCTTATTACAAATGTTTTACTAGTTAAAAATTTAAAACATAATTTGCTTAGTATAATCCAACTATGCGATAAATGTTTTATTATCTCTTTGTCAAAAAATAAATGTAATATATTTGATCAAAATAAGAATCTATTCTTTGAAGGAACCAAAGAACGTAACATATACATCTTAAATATGAATGTTAATCACAACACAAATATGTGTCTAATAGCCAAAGAAAATGATCCTTGGTTATGGCACAAGAGATTTTGTCATGTAAACTTCAAAGCAAGAGCAAATTATCTAAAAATAATTTAGTAAAAGGTTTACCAAAGATGAATTTTAATGTAAACAACATTTGTGATGCTTATCAGTTAGGAAAATTAACTAAATCATCTTTTATATCCAAGAAAATTATTTCTACATTACAACCACTTGAGTTACTACATTCAGATCTTTTTGGACCAACTCAAGTTCAATCTATAAATCATAATAAATATGTTTTTGTAATTGTAAATGATTTTTCAAGATATACTTGGACAATATTTCTGAAAAATAAAAGTGATACTTTTTAAAATTTTAAAAACTTTGCTAAGAGAATTCAGTATATTAAAAATATAAAAATTAAAAACATTAGAAGTGATCATGGAGATGAATTCGATAATGATATTTTTGAAAAATATTGTGATAAGAAAGGAATTTTTCACAATTTTTCATTTCCTAGAACTCTACAACAAAACGGAGTCATAGAAAGAAAAAATAGAACACCTCAAGAATGCGCCAGAACCTTATTAAATGGAAGCACTCTACCTAAACATTTTTGGGCAGAAGCTATAGAAACTACTTGTTATGTTTTAAATCGAGTCTCCATTAGACCATTAATGAAACATACTCCATATGAACTTTTTAATGGAAGAAAACCTTATATATCATATTTTAAAATTTTCGGTTTAAAATGTTTTCTATTAAATACAAAAGACCAACTTGGTAGATTCGATCCAAAATCCGATGAAGGAATATTCATTGGATACTTCGAACGAAGCAAGGCATATAGACTTTATAATAAAAGAACTAAAGTAATCGAAGAAACACTTCATCTGTCATTTGATGAAAATTTCAACTTAATAATAAAAATAAGGATGAAGATGTAATTTCAAAATCAAATATCACAGAAGATGATGGCATTGAAAATATTGAAAATAATACTGAAATTGAAAACAACTTACCTAATGAAAATGAGATTCGATCTCCACCGAGATTACTAAGAAATCACCTAATTTAAAATATTATTGGAGAAATAAATTCTAACGTAAGAACAAGAAATTAATTAAATCAAATGGGTCATGTAGCTTTCCTATCAAACATTGAACTAAAAAGCTTAAGAAACCTTAATTGATGATTACTGGATTGTAGCTATGCAAGAAGAGTTAAATCAATTTGAACTAAACGAAGTTTGGGACTTAGTTCCTAGACCTAGTAATCAAACAATCATCAGTACTAAGTGGGTTTACAAAAATAAAGCCGATGAGGAAGGGAATATTATTCGAAAAAAAGGTAGATTAGTCACTTAAGGATACAATTAAGAAGAAGGAACATACTACGAAGAAACGTTTGCTTCTGTAGCCCGACTAGATGCAATACGTATTTTATTAGCTTTTGCATGTTTTCATAACTTTAAGTTATATCAGATGGATATAAAAAGTGCTTTTTTAAATGGATTTATAAAAGAGAATGTGTATGTAGAACAACCACCTCTATTTACACATGAAAAATTTCCATACCATGTCTATAAATTAAAGAAGGCCTTATACGGCTTAAAACAAGCACATCGTGCTTGGTATGATCGTCTTAAAAGCTACCTTATAAATTCTGATTTTAAAATTGGAAAAGTAGATCAGACTCTTTTTATAAAATAAGATAAAAAGGATATTTTAATAATATAAGTTTATGTAAATGACATCATTTTTGGTTCCACAAACATAAAATTATGTCAAGAACTTTTTAATATTATAACAAGAGAATTTGAAATGTCCCATATGGGAGAACTTTCATATTTTCTTTGATTACAAATCAAACAATTAAACAATGGAATTTTTATTAATCAAGAAAAATATTGTAATAATCTAATAAATCGTTTTGGTATGGAAAATATTTATGCCAAACCGACACCTATGAGTACTATGATACGTCTCGATCGAGATGAAAATTGTAAAAGTATTGACCAAAAACTATATCGAAGTATGATTGGATCATTACTTTACTTAACTACTAGTCGACCTGATATAATGATGAGTGATTGCTTATGTGCACGATTTCAAGCAAATCCCAAAGAATCACATTTTCAAGCAGTGAAACGAATATTGCGCTACTTAAGAAAAACTAAAGACTACGGCCTCTTTTACCCAAAAGAATGTCCTTTTGAGCTAGTATCATATGGTGATGCTGATTTTGGAGGATGTCGAGCTGATCGAAAGAGTACAAGTAGTACTTATCACTTCATTGGACAATCTTAGTATCTTGGTTTAGTAAGAAACAAAATTTTGTTTCACTTTCGACGTGTGAAGCAGAATATATTTTTGCTGCCTTGGCATGTGCTCAATTAATATATATGCAGTAAACACTTCAAGATTTTGATATAAATTTATCTAAATCAACAATTTATTATGATAATACAAGCGTTATAAATTTATCGAAAAATCAAATAAACCACTCAAGAACTAAACATATTGACATCCGACATCATTTTCTACGTGACAACATAGAAAAATGTACCATCTCTCTTGAATTTTTATCATCAGAAAATCAAGTTGCGGACATATTTAATAAACCTTTAAATGAAAATATTTTTCTAAATTTAATACGTGAACTCAGAATTATGTCGTTATATGATTTATATGTTGATAATAAAGTATATATGAATAATAGATTATAAAATAAATAAAAATGCAATAATAAAATTGAACAAAAATTGGAGCTGATGGAACTCGACCTCTACACTCATGGGAGATAGGCATGTGATTTTCCAATATTCTATTTTATTATTTGCATTAAGATCACTCCTCCTTTCTAATCTATATACGGTGATAATCATTTTATATTTATTTGCCTTAGAAACATACTATTTATAACATAGAGATAAATTAAAGGTTGGCTCATGTTTAAAGAATAATTTAACCAGGAAAGTCAAATTCAGAAATAGCTAATGAAATTAATATATGTATATATATAAATGAAGAAAATATTAAAAAAAAACATAAACAAATATCCACTTTAATTTTTTTATAAGATGTCGTCTCAAGAAAATTCCGATTAGTCGTCAATTGTATTCAGCACTCCAACTTCGGATTCGTCTAACAAATCTACTCCAGTGTATGTTCCAGTAAAAATTAATCCATCTCCAAATCATCATACCGGATATACACCAAATAGCAAAAGAACTAAAAGTAACTTATCATTTCGATCACCTTCTACCAAGGAGAAAATCGATAGTCATCACTACCAACGTGAAATTTTAAGTATACAACGTGAGATGCATTATGAGCAAAAATATCATGGAAGACGTTTAAATTTTCTTGAACAGTTTGCTCTAAAATTCTACGGAACTACCCTTAAACAAGGTATGCACAATCCATCTCCTCAACGACCTCATGTATCTCCAAATTCTTGGGATCAAGGTGTTTCTATTCAACATAATACTTGGCCTCCTATTAATCCATTTCGAGATGACACCAAAGGTGAACCAATCTCGTTCGAAATTTCTTCTTTAGACGAATCCAAGCCCTCTGAAAAATAAAGTTTATGTTTCCATAAAATTATGTTCATAATATTGTTATTGTAATTTGCATAATAATAAGTTTGTTGAAATAAAATTATATTTTTAATATGAGAATAAAGCTCCCAAACAAATACATGTATGGCATACATTGTTATCCAAAAATAGAAATTACTGAAAATAGGTTAAACTATAAAAATTCAACAGAATCAGCCGGCTGAATTTAAAAATTCAAATGGCTGAATATTCAAATATCTCAAATTTTTACCCAAAATTCAGCCGGCCGAATCCTTACCTTCAGCCAAATGAATAATACCAATTTTTCACTATTTCCTTGCGGGTTTGTGTTCAGCCGACTGCCCAGAGCATTTCATCCGGCTGCCTAAACAATTTTCTGTTTTTTTTAAATAAAATAGCACGTTTTTCAAAGCACGAATCCAACCTAGGCCAATACTTATTATCAACTAACCATTCATTCACCCTCTACCCATCAATTCACGCTTCAGAATGAAAGGAAAAAACCATAACCAAATCAAAAATCCAATTTCTCTTCTCTTTCAAAACAAAATTGTCACCTAGATCGCAATGAACATGAAAATCATCTACTGGTCCATCTCAGAGCCAAATTAGATCATGGCTCCACAACGATATGGCTGTCAATAGATTTAGTAGCATGAAGAATTCCAAGCTTTTTGAAGGAGCTTTCATGAAGTTTTCGAATTCTAATGGATATGCTATTAGAGAATTGGCGGAAGCACATGGTTTCAATTCTCTTATTGGGTATGACACTAATAATGTTAAGATTTATCCTCTCTTGATCAAGCTTTTTTATGCTAATATGAATCTAGACCATCATAATCCTCAAAACAAATACGATTTCATTTGGAATTTGGTATGTGGCATTAAAATTTACTTACCTTTACAAAGATTAGGGAATATTTTAAGATGTCCATCCGAAGGTTTAGACATTGAAATGGTTGACGTTAATATGTATGAACATGACGAAATTTCACATAGATTTTTGTCCGATGATTTAACCGAACTAAAATCAAGTGCCTTATGTCCTAAGGCTAGATTTATTCATCGCGCGCTCATACTTTCTCTTCAACCACGAATTGGAAGCTATGAAAAGGTTTCTAAACATGACTTCCAAGTCCTATATGCTATTTATTCCTCCCAACGAGTTAACTGGGAAAGATTATATTGGATGAATTTCTTAGTGTCAATCATAGGAGAAGCTATAAAACCATTCATTATTGAGCTTATATAATGTGGATACTACAAAATTTTGGAGTTCCTTTGTCCGATTCCAACTTCACGACAATAGGTGAGCTCAACTCCAAAACCGTTAGTCCCATGGATCTTCCTAAGCATCCCGAGAGTCAACAAATTATTAGTTTTCAAGAATGTGTCGCCAATCGCAATCAAGGCATTTCACAACCTTGAGACACAAATATTGCCTCGTTTTCTCAACAACCTCAACAAGAAGAAGAAGAAGATGATGAAATTCATGAATTAAATATTGATGTGCATCCTAAACAAGCTCTTGTCACATTATCCCGAAATCAAAGCAAATTCAATCGTTGTTTAGCCAATGTTGAGAAAAATGTTTCCAAGACAAACAAGAAGCTAAACTCCATAGAAGGTTTTTTGAATAAAATTTGGGAAAAAATATCTTGCTCCAGATCTACTTCAATGGGTATTCTTCACAATCTGGCACCATTTACTTGGACATCCTCGGAGGAAGAAGAAGAAGGTAGCGAAGATTGAGTTAATATGTTTTTCATATTTATCTAAACACAACTCTATTTTATATGATTACTTTGCTTTAAGCATAAATTTATATACTATTTGTTGTGCTCCTAGGATGATTTTATTCATGATGATATTTTATGTTTATTTTGTGTGATTAGGAAATGCTTCTATCTTGTTTTCTAACATGACCTTTTAAAACTTTCTAATGCTTATGTGTTTGTGATGTTTTCTGAAGTAAATATTATCATGTTTTTATGTGCAATGTCTATGTATGTTTATATGCAATGCTTATGTGTGTTTATGAGAAATATCTACTTATTTATGGTATTTTTCCTATCAACTAGTTGTTTTTTTCATTTTTGTCGATGACAAAGCGGGAGAAAATGATTGATAGGGGGAGTATCCAGTTAGGGGGAGAAAAATTAATCTCTATATTTAAAACTTACATTTTGTCATCATCAAAAAGGGGAAGAATGTTAGAATCTCGAGTTTTGATGTTTTGATTGTGACAACTATATAAGTAAATATATATAAAATGACCAAGTTTGTAGGAGAAGATAATCAAAAACATATGAAAACCAGATTCTAGATTGTTGCTACAACGTATTGTCAAATATAGAGTCTGAGTCTAAAAGTAGATAAATGTTAAAACCCTTCGAAGTGGTATACACATACACACAAAACAAAAGAATTGGCAAATCAAAGGACCGGATGAATGATCCCACTCAGTCGTCTGAATGCTATACATGCACAAAAAAAGATTATTTAGCCGGTTGACTTACAATATTCAGACTGCTGAATTGTATCTGTTTTGCACTAATTTCTTATTGTTTTAAATTTTACTCGATTCAGCTGGCTAGAATATTTAATTCAGACGGTTGAAGCTTCATAACGGCTAGTTTTTGAAAAAGTGCTTCTTTTCAATGAACAGTAACTCTTGATTCAGAAGATTACTTCTATATCTCATCATGGTTGCTCTTCATGAACGTATACAACCTTTTAATTTCTACAAATAGCAAATAAATTTAACATCTATAATATCAATTTTCTATTTTCTTAATTCTATCCATTCTTGTTAATTACAATCAAAGGCTTTCTACGCACAAGAAGTCTATTGATCACTTATATATTCAAGTTTATTCTTGTTTAATCAAATAAACTTCCTTTCTTCATGAAATATACGATATACCACAAAGTAGAAGATTATAGGAAGGGTGTACTCTAAGGACTTATCCGTGCTACTCAAAGAACACAATCAGTCAGATATTTCTTTATTATTGAAGTCCTGTTCGGTTGCTCAGGTGGTTAAAAGTCCTACCATGTTGCTTAGGTGGTTGAAGTCTCATTCGATTACTGAGGCGGTGTAATACCTATTCTCCGGGTTAAGAGAGGGTCGATAGTTGAATTCCAGAAGGAGTCTGGGATTGGAAATAAAACGGGAAGTTCGAAGTATAAAAATTCCTGGTCTCATTTACTTTACTGCTTTACTTTTTATTTACATTCTATACAAGTAGATAGATTGTTTAATATTCCATATTATACAATCCATAGTCTTTTTCACAAGTTTCTCTAGCTTTGGGTAATTCTTTTCTAGCTCCTGTAAATTGCTTGCTAATGTAGTAGACCGATCTTTGAATCCTTGCCTCATCACATACCAATGCTGCGCTCAATGCGTGAGCAGATACTGCTAGGTAAAAAAAATCCTCCTAGTCTAACAGTTTGGACAACACCGGTGACGTCTCCATATGCCTTAATAACTCTTCGAAAAAATTCCGGCAATCCTGATTCCATTCAAAAATCTTTTTTCCTTTCTTGAGGGCATCGAAGAAAGGTATGCATTTACCTATTGCCCTTGTGATGAATCGACTCAAAGCAACGATCTTTCCATTTAAGCTCTGAAGTTATTTCTTCGTGGTGGGGGCAATTACATTTCTTATAGCATTAATCTGCTTCGGATTGGCCTCAATACCCTATGCGTTCATAATAAATCCCAAAAATATCCAAGAAGCTACACCGAAAGAACATTTTAACGGATTTAGCTTCATTCCATATTTCCATAGAATCTCAAACATCTTCGAGAAATCATCCAAATGATTTCGAGACACCTGTGACTTCATAAGCATATCGTCGTCCACATATGCCTCCATCGTCCATCCATTTTGATTCTTGAACATTGTATTTACTAATCGTTAGTACGTAGCTCCTATGTTCTTCAAACTGAATGGCATACCCGGTAGCAGTACAATCCCAAATCCATGATAAAGTTAGTATTCTTCTGATTTGGTTCATGCATCATGATCTGGTTGTATCCTGAAAAAGCATCCATAAATGAGAGCAATTCATGCCACACTACTCTATCAACAAAGTCGATCCTGGGCAAAGGAAAGCTGTCCTTTAGGAAAGCTTTGTTTAGATTTGAGTAATATATGCATGTTCGCCACATTCCATTTGACTTTTTGACCAATACATGGTTAAATACCCATTGAGCATATAAAGCGTCATGGAGAAAGCCATTAGCCAATAGCTTATCCACTTCTTCTTTTAATGCAGCATACTGCTCCGAACCTAGGATGTGCCTTCTCTGTTTTACTGTTGTGAACTTGGGATCGATATATAGATATAGTTCCTTCGGTAATCCAATTCCAAGCTGAGTACCAATCTTCAATACATGAGTCAGGTCATCCATATCGATGGGGACGCCCACCGTAAGCTCCGCCGGTGCTGCCTGTACTTCCCTGACTTCTTCCTGGGATCCATAGACTTATCGAATTGGTTATGGTTCCCAAGCTAGGGGCTGCTCTGTAATTACTATCTTGCAGTTACCGAATAAAGAGAGTCTTCCCCTACATTATTTTGTTTCTCCCGATGCTTAGCTTCTCATAGTTCTGCAACATAACACTCTCTTGCCACACTTTGGTCTCCTCACACCACTCTTATCCCATTCTAAGGAACTTCATCATTAGACACCATGGAGCCAAAGTGAACCTGAAATCAGCTAGGGTCGGTCGGCCCAAGAAAGCATTGTATGCTAAAAACTCATCAACAATAAAAAACGTCTGCATGTGAACCACCCTACATTCTCCTTCACCAAGTCATATAGGCAAGTTGATCATCCCAATCGGCTATTTAGATTCACTCGCAAATCCTTGAATCTTCATCTTATAGGCAGTCACATCCTTCATACTAATTTTCATCTGGTCGAAAGTCTTCTTGAACAGAATGATGACCGAGCTTCCGTTATCCACCAAAACTCGACACACAATTGCCAGTCCAGTTCCTACTATTATTAGTTTATTACCATATGATCGAGGGTTAGTGCTTCAAATCACTCAGAATCTAGGTTTCTAAATACAATGTCATCTGTTATCATCTTCTGTTACTTAGCAGAGCTCTGTCTTCGACAACGTAGCAACTCTCATATGGTGCGTGCTTCAGCGAGCTTGCATACCTCTCCATCTCACCCCAGCTTCTCTCTATTGGGTGAGGTCCTCTGGTTAGACATTAATTAGCAACCTTCCATCAGTACATCTAGGCCCTTCACCACTAGGTCTAAAGGGTTTTCCTTGAGTCGGCGGTCCCTGGGGACTTACAGCCTGATTAGCATTCTGCTGTTGCTTGACATATTATTGGAGTCTATTTTTTTCGTATTAGTTACTCAATCAGATCCTTCAAGTGATGGCACTCATCGTGTTGTGCCCATGAGTTTCATGGAAGTGGTGGAAATTTCCAGAATGTTTCTCCTTCTCTGTCGCCTCTCTTCTAGACAGTTTCTTGTATTGCTCAATTCCTTAAGTAACAAGATAAATATTTTCTAGCGTGTTATTTAGAGGCGTGTAATCCTTCGGTCGCATATTCCTAGAGAGCTTTCTGTTCTCGTTGTGCCTACCATCAAAGTTCTCGTTCCTCTTTTTCTGATTCCTAGAATTCCTTGCATTACCTACAACTCCACTAGAGTTTTTGCCATCCTTTTTAATTGCCAAATTACTTTGAACAACCTCCTTCAATTGTCTGTCACTAACCTTTCCTTCAACCAGGTTTGCTTCCTCTAGCTGTAGAAACTGCTTTGCCGTTTGATGGAATTATTCCATAGTAGTTGGTTGTTTCATCTTCAGACACTTACCAAAATCCCTGTTTGGATGAATGCCCCGGACCAAGCCATGAATACAAGATCTTCCTTTGAATTGCTAACCTTTGTAACAACGAAGTTGAAATGGTTCAAGAAACCCTTTAATGACTCCTTTGGTCCTTGAGACAAGCCAGATAGGAACATCATGTCCTTTGGTTG
Source organism: Allium fistulosum (assembly GCA_030737815.1). Lineage (NCBI taxonomy): Eukaryota > Viridiplantae > Streptophyta > Magnoliopsida > Asparagales > Amaryllidaceae > Allium > Allium fistulosum. The sequence continues at coordinate 297,537,846 of CM060908.1, read as the reverse complement.
GGCGGCATGGAGCCTAACTACTCTAAAAACTTCTTGGCTAGAAGATCAAAAGTAGATATGGATCTTGGTGCGAGCCTAGTGAACCATATATAAGCGACTCCTTTCAAAAAGATAGGGAAACATCTATAACGAACAGCATCCATAGCTCTAGCTCCATCTATATGCCATTCATATTTGACTAAGTGTTGTCTGGAGTTAGTAGTTCTGTTGTATGATGGCATCATTAGCACCGTGAACTTTCTAGGTTCCCCTTCTCTCAGAATATTCTCGATGAATGGAGTCCTACTTGGTGCACAACCCTAATCTTCATTTGTCTTGCCTCTACTTTCCTCCATCAACCATCTAACTATATCAATTATGTATTCTTCATTGACACGGTATTCCTTAAAGCGACCACCAGGGGCTGCACCGAGTATTTGGCTCAGCAAATGGTCTCGGCTTACCGGTTAGCATCTAGGTTCTCCAATCTCTGGAAGAACCACTTCTGTGGTATTTCATTGGCATTCAGTTGGTTCTGCTATGGCTGCTTGAACTATGTCTCCATTATCATCAACATCTAACCCAAAACCATCATTATCAAGCTGCAAATCCACTTCTTCATCAAAAAACACCATTGCATCACATTCATGGGTATCATCCCCTTCTAGATTCCTCTTAGTACCAAAAGGATTCCTCTCGGTACCATGTGGTTTTCTTATGGGGAGAGGGCTCCTGCTTCCTTCAGCAAGTCCATCAACAACTCCAACGATTCCTACCTTCTATTTTTACTTTCCATCTCTTTTATTTTAGCCAAAAATGGAGGAATTCTCATATTTTATCCTAGGTGAAGTTTCCCTTTTATTTCTTCTAGTTCTCAGTGGTTGCAGTGTTAGGAAAGCATCCACCTTGTCCATCAATGCTTTTTGACTATCCATTATCTTCTAGTTCAATTCCTATAGCATCCTATCAAGTTCTCCTATAGTAATCATTTTCTGTTGAGCAGATGATCCTGGTATCGCCTGTTGGTTATTAACTTCAACTTGGTGAGGATTCCCTTCATCACATCTAGCTACCGCTCCAGATAATATATTAGACCTTCTAGGTGCCATTGACTTCAAATAGCATACTTTCTAATTCTTTAAGCAGAACTTTTGGATCTAACCACTGGATCTCTCCAAATCCACAATAGCAAGCTAGATTTAACTCTGGATTCAGTTTCTTAATGGAAGAACCAAACTGTTGATGCCAAAAGTGGTACAAAACTCAAATTTGATCCATTGTAGGATCCTATGCAGTAAAAGCGCTCAACGATTCTACAGCGATAGAGGTGCAAAAAGTTATAGTGGGGATAAAGTGGGGACATAGCAAAAATTAGCAGAGGTGTAGAAAGCTTCATTAAATATAAAACCAAATATTTAAAATAAATTTATTCTCATTCTCACATCATTTGTGTAGAAAAAGAAATATTGTTTAATCTTATATAACAAAACTAAAGAATATCATGATTTACGCAGTCTATATTTAATGACTACAACAGATTTCTAAGTTATATTGATCGCTTGTTCCTTCAAATTATGTCTTTACCCTAACTTTATTGATTTGGTTTAAAATAAAATTAATCAAATCAAACTTTTTATATTAGTATTGCTAAAGCAGATGCTAAAAAGCATTGATTTAGTAAGTGTAGCGGAAAATAGCGGGGCTTAAAGTCGATTAACTATTTATTAGCGCTAAATTGAAAAGGCGTAGCAGTCGAAGAGCACTACGTAGTATAGCGGGGGTTTTGCGGGGCTTTAACGGGGCTTTAACTACACATGTAGGATTAGATCTAGTAGAAATAATAAGAAAATGCAGAAAAGCATAGAAAATTATAGAAACATAAGATTTTTATAGCGTTTCAACAATGTTTGGCCTACGTCCACTTTATAGTTTTATTGATTATAGACTTGAGAGAGAATTAAAGTCACTAGTACAAGGGATTGACAAGTTCTTAAGTCTAGAACTGCCAATAGTATCTACCTATGTGACTATTATGAGGTAGAGATAGGAGATGGAAAAAAGCAGAGTCCAAGATCCTTCTTTAGTAGCGGTAGGGTTGATATTTATAAAGAAATAGGTATACAGGCTTAGGAGCCCACTTGCACTGAAGTCCAGAAGCAAGCCCAATAACGTACAAGTGAACATGTGGAGCCCGTGAGCCACAAAAAGCTCTCGGCATCGAGAGAAACCTCTCAATACCGAGTGGTTTTGCTCTATGCAATGTCTCTTCTTTCACTTGTGTCATCCTTCTATCTCCTATTTGATGTGTTTTAAGCTCTTTTCTATGGACTTTGAGTTGCTTTCGATGATTCTCCCGATAACACTTGTATTATCCTGCTTTCTTCTCACCAATATTGAGAGTTGCTCATCTATTCTTTGAGAAAAGCACTTGATGACGAGTGGTTGAGCTAGAGTATGGAGTATATAAAGTTCAAAAGGCCTTAATAGTTGAAAATACCTCTCGGTCCCAAGTGGTTTACTTAGCCTCAAGCCTTGTGAAATGTCTTGAGATCCATTCTTTTGTCCTCCTGATTATATTTCCAAGTTCTCAAGTCATTTCGTATTCGTCTTGACCTTCTACTTTCGGTTGAGTTCTGCTTGTTTAAAAGCTCGGTTAATAGTTTTCAAATAATATATTTGTTTCCTGGAGATTTGACCAGGCAACTGAGCACTCGGCATTGGCAGGTACTCGGCATCTATAGTACTCGGCATCTGGACTACTCGGCGTCAACTAGTGCTCGACATCTCATAGTACTCGGCGTAGTACTCGGCATTCATAGTACTCGGCGTAGTACTCAGCATCTCATAGTACTCGTCGTAGCACTCAGCATTCATAGTACTCGGCGTAGTACTCAGCATCTCATAGTACTCGGCGTAGTACTCAGTGTCTCATAGTACTCGGCGTAGTACTCGGCATCTATAATACTCGGCCTCAGGTCATACTCGGCAACAGGAGCACTCGGTACTCAGAGGAACTCGGCAACAGTAGTGCTCGGCGTAGTGCTCGACATCCAGTTGAACTCAGCGATAGGAGTACTCGGCATCCAGAAGACGTTCGGCGCACACGACTACTCAACATGACTGTATCGTTCGGACAGAATGCTTCGTTCGGCCAGAATGCATCGTCCGGCCAGAGAGCACTGTTCGATTTAGAGCTTCGGATGGAGGCACGTTCGGCTTCAACAGACAACCATTCTGCACTTCCCACACATCAAACACACTGTTCGGCATAGAAGGGATGGTTCGGCATAGCGGCGTTCGGCATACCTTGCTCGGCATACAGCGACCACTGTACTCGGGCTAGAGTGTTCGGCCATCAGCCCACTTGGGAAGTCCAGCCCATATTTGTCTATAAATAGAGGGGCAGGGTCACAGTGAAAAGGGATCCTTTTTTGGAGAGAACACTGGGGAGACTCTGCCATTTTTGAGACTCATCTTCTCTACTTAACAACTTCATTCAAGCATTTGATTCACGAATTGTATTTGTAATCATCTATTAAGAAGATCAATAAAGTTTAACCTCAAAGTGGACGTAGGCAATTACGCTGAAACACTATAAATTTGGTGTTCTTACTTTCTGCATTTAAAGTAGCATTCTCTTCTCTGTTTAATTTGTTTTCATCACTTATATCTCTACATAATCTTTCTCTAAGAGGTTAGTGACCAATTTTGGTGCTAACACTTTGGTGCTTTCACTGAGAATTGAATTCTCAGACCTCAAGGATCTGCTTTAAACCTACTGGATTGAACAAACCCCCAAAGAAGATCCGACTCACTGATAGGACATCCGTTGATTCTACTCAGAGTTCATACCAATAACTCTACAATGGCAGGACCACGTACCAGGTCAGCTTCTCATAATGCGGATGCCCGCGAGACTGCTAGCGTGCAACAAGCAAGACCTAGCAACCAACCAGCAATTCCGGGTGAAGGAATTGCCGCCCAGGACCAAACTCCAGTTGTCACCAGAATAGAGTTCAACGACTTGATGAGAGAGCTCAAGGAAAGCAGGAGACAACTAGGAGAGCAAATGCAAGCTAACGCCAACCTGATGGCACAACTCACTCAACAGCAGCAACAGAATGCTGGGGACAATCCCGCTCCTTATTCCTCATCTGACAGCTCTACTTCCTCTGATGAACCTCCCAAGCGCAGACGCCGCAAGACTGAAGCTGCACGAGCAGAAGCTGCTGTTCAGACAGTTGGAGACCGTGACCAAGCAGGAGCTGGAAACTTCAGGACCGGAGTACAAATGGAGGATGGAGGCCCAGATCATCAAAACGCTAACGATGTCGAACCTCAAGGCGCACGATTGGCAGATCGCCAGGAGAGGAGGCATCAGCATGGACAGGCGCGCAGAACAGACTCTAACCTTCCGCCTTCCATACAGACACCAGATCTGACAGCCATGATCAGGCAATTGATGAAAGAAAATCAGGGCTTATCGAATGATGATTGAGGAGTGTCAAGAAGTCATACTCCATTCACGGATGTTGTGTAGCAGGCGGCGTACCCCAGGAAGTTTAGTATGCCTACTATCCCTGCGTATGAGGGAAAGACTGACCCCAGACAGCATGTCATGAGGTATGAATGGATGATGGATTCAGCTAGAGCAAATGATGCCACCAAGTGTAGATGCTTTCCGATCACTCTATCTGGGATCGCTACTATGTGGTTCACCCGACTTCCTCCGCGGTCCGTATCAAATTTCGAGGAGTTGGCAAAGAAGTTTATTGAGCAGTTCAGGATACACACTACACGCCCAAAGGACATAATGTCTCTGTCAAGTGTAATCCAAAATCCCGGGGAGTCGTTGAAGGAATATTTACAAAGATTCCATGTCGCGGCAACTGAAGTCAATAATCCCAATGACCATGCAATTCTGATGGCTGTAATGAGAGGTGTGGATCCAGATTCTGAGTTTGGAGACTGGTTGGCAGGAAACCTCCGGCTACGCTAGAGCGTTTCTACTCAAAGGCACACTAGTTCATAAGAAGAGAGGAAGCTAGGTGGGTGCGACGAGATAAGGCACCAGGACCTGTCCAAGAGTCTATGAAAAGCAACGTTGCTGTGAAGCAATCCGGAGATAGCTCGGGAAATGTCCAAGTCAATGTCCAGAATAAGCCTGGGCAGCCTAAGGAGTTCGGAGGAAGAAGTCAAGGGAAGAAGAGAGAAGCGGGGAAGTGGAAGTCGAGAATTCCAAGCTACAGCGAGTATACTCCGCTGAACGCGCCGCTTGAGAACATTTACCTATCCACCTCCAATACGTTTCAATACAGAAAACCACGTCCAAAAGAATCAACCGAGGAACAGAAGCGGACCGGGAAATATTGTCGCTTCCATGAGACTTATAGGCACAATACGGAAGAGTGCAGACACCTGCACGACGCTATCGAGAAGTTGATCAGGCAAAAGAAGTTGCAAGAATTTGTGAAGGGTCCACAGGAAGGAGGACAGGGAATGTCCAACCCAGGTCGTGCACCAGCTCCGCGTCACCCCGAAGAGCCTGCCCGAACCGTAGGTAGACTAGTCATAAATACAATTATCGGCGGACCTCACCCCGCAGATAAGAATTGGCAAGAGATGGAGCGATATGCAAGTTCCCTGAAGCATGCAGATTTTGAGTGTTGTTCAAACGCGAAGGATGGGACCCCCGCTAAGCAACAGTGCGTAATGACAGACGATATAGTGTTCAGAAACAGAGACGCGGATTAGGTAGAGGCTCCGACCATCGACCCGATGGTCATATCTGCGACGATCGGACCAGCATATGTGAAAAGAATTCTGATTGATTGCGGAAGTTCTGTCAACATAATCTTCAAGAAGGCTTACGACCAAATGAAAATGGAAACAAAAGACTTGAAACCATCCAAAGCTCATATTCACGGCTTTAACGGCGCCGCGACCGATGCAGTGGGGTATGTTGAATTACCAGTTGAACTGGGACAAGGCGAGCGTCGGAGAGTGCAAATTCTACCCTTTGTAGTTTTGGATGTGGATTCTCCATATAATGTTTTCTTGGGCCGGCCGGCCCTGGCTGAGTTTAGGGCAGCGTTAGCCCCGTGGTGTTTAACTTTGAAGTTCCCAACTGACAAAGGAGTAGGTATTGTTCATGGCGACCAAGCAGCTGGTCGTTCCTGTTATGTGGCTGAGCTCCAAGAGGCCCATCGGAGGGAGAAGGGAAAGGTTGCGGACAATCCCGTCCGCATCCTTAACACGAATAATTGACAAGTAGTGCCCGAGCCCTGGCTCGGGCACAGTTCTCGGATCTTCAAAGACATAGATCCGAGAGACGACGATGAGAAACCCAGGGAAGAGAAGGCATCGCCGGCCGAGTTAACGATTGACATCTCAGTTAGCCGAGACGACCCTTCGCGAATACTAAAGATCGGGTCACAGCTTGGCCCCGCGATGACGGAAGACCTTAGCGACTTCCTCCGGGCGAATCTTGATGTTTTCGCCTGGACGCATTCTGATATGTGTGGGATTTCTCCCGCCATCATGAGTCATATGTTGAACATAGACCCGAAATACGTTCCAGTTAAACAAAAAAGGAGAGGAATGGATCCGGAGAGGTCCGCCGCTCTCGGAGAGGAGGTGGACAAACTCAAAGAAAATGGGTTCGTCCGCGACGCCCTCTACCCTGAATGGGTATCCAACCCCGTGCTGGTAAAAAAGGCGAATGGGAAATGGAGGACTTGCGTAGATTATTCCGACTTGAACAAAGCATGCCCAAAGGATAGTTTCCCGTTGCCTAGGATCGATCAGTTGGTCGACTCCACCGCAGGACACGAGCTATTATCATTCATGGATGCATACTCAGGGTACAACCAAATCCCAATGCATATTCCAGATCAAGAACACACCAGCTTCATTACAAATGTCGGACTATATTGCTATGTAGTGATGCCCTTTGGATTGAAGAACGCAGGAGCGACTTACCAGCATTTAGTGAATCGAATGTTCAAGGACCAACTGGGTAGAATGATGGAAGTCTATGTGGATGACATGCTCGTGAAGTTACGACGGTTAAATGACCACATTCGAGACTTGGCTGAAATGTTCGACATACTCAGGTTTTATGGGATGAAGATCAACCCTTTGAAATGTTCCTTCAGCGTTGCATCGGGGAAGTTTTTGGGATTCATCGTCAATGCTAGAGGAATCGAAGCTAACCCAGAAAAGATCCAAGCTATTTGAGACGTGCAAGTGCCCAGGACTATAAAGCAGGTACAGAGCTTGAACGGAAAAGTAGCTACGTTAAGTCGATTCATATCCAGGGCAACTGAAAAGTGCATCCCATTCTTTGATATAATAAAGAAAGGAAAGAGGAATTTTGAATGGACGCCTAGTTGTGAGGAAGCATTCCGAGGTCTGGTGAGGCATTTGGAGAGTCCACCAATGCTGTCAAAACCAGTAAATCACGAGATGCTGTACGTATACTTGGCTGTATCCCCGCATGCGATAAGTGCGGCTTTAGTTCGTGAGGAGGATCGAGTCCAGAGGCCGGTGTATTATGTTAGCAAGCGTTTAACAGGGGCAGAGAGAAATTACCCTAACATCGAGAAATTGGCTTATTGCTTGGTGATAGCGTCACGTAAACTGCGCCCATACTTCCAAGCACATTCAATCGGTGTTTATACCGATCAACCCCTGCGGCAGGTACTCCAACGACCAGAAACTTCTGGAAGGTTACTAAAATGGAACATCGAGTTAAGCCAATTTGATATCGCCTACTTACCACGGAGAGCCATACAAGGGCAAGCATTAGCAGACTTTATCGCTGAGTTTACCATACCCGTCGAACCGGGTAGTCACGACGTCATTCCCCCCGTTCGATGGAAATTATACACTGATGGGGCATCAAACGACCGTTGCTCCGGCGCGGGCGTAGTTCTTATAACTCCGGAAAACCGATCAATCTGTTATGCTTTGAAGCTCGATTTCCCAGCCACAAATAACGAAGCGGAATATGAGGCACTCATCGCTGGCTTGAAGCTAATCGGGGAACTCGGTATCAGATCAGTTGAAATCTTTTGTGACTCACAGCTGGTGGTTTGCCAAGTGCGGGGAGACTACCAAGCAAAGGGACGAAAGCTTGCTCCGTACCTTGTTCAGGTCCAAGGACTACTATCAAATCTTGAGCGTTATGACATTTCACATGTCCCGCGCGAACAGAACAAAGAAGCCGACTTATTGGCTAAGTTTGCGAGTACCGGCGATGCACAGCAAATGGGATTGTATCCCGTTGAAGTCTTGCATGCCCCGAGCATAGACGAGATGAAAGTCGATCGCGTGTTGGAAACGGAAATCGAGAAGGAATCGTGGATAACCCCATTCAAACTGTACTTGACGACCGGGGCCTTACCAGACAAAAGAAGCGAAAGACGACAGGTCCTTCGAAAGGTCGCGCGATACGTAATGCAGGATAGGTCAATGTATCGAAAAGGATTCTCAGTCCTATTATTACGATGCATCGCTCATGATGAGACAAAGCGGGTCTTAAGAGAGGTTCACGAAGGGGAATGTGGCGACCATACTGGGGGGCAAACGCTAGCAAAGAAGATCCTCCGCTAAGGATATTACTGGCCAACCGTAAACCGGGACGCCGCAGACTATGCAAGAAAGTGTGACAAGTGTCAAAGATATGCGAAAATCCCGAGGACTCCATCAACGGAACTCACACAAATGGTTAGTCCCTGGCCATTTGCAATCTGGGGAATCGACATAATCAGCTCTTTGCCTATATCTAGAGGCGGCGCGAAATACGCGATAGTTGCAGTCGACTATTTCACAAAATGGGCTGAGGCAGAACCTTTGGCCACAATCACCTCTAAGAAGGTCGTTAACTTCGTTGTACGAAACATTATATGCCGCTTTGGCCTTCCTCGCACCATCATTACGGACAACGGGACGCAATTTGAAAGTAGAGAGTTCAAAGAGTTCTGTCTAAAGTATGGCATCGAGAAAAAGTTCGCCGCCGTTGCACACCCGAAGGCTAACGGACAAGTCGAGGCCGTTAACAAAATAATCAAGTCCATACTGAAGAAGCGTCAGGAGAAGGTTGGAGGCAAGTGGGTAAATGAACTCCCGACAGCATTATGGGCGTATAGAACTACCCACAGGTCCGCGACCGGCCACACTCCATTCGCCTTGGCATACGGCTCTGAAGCCGTTATACCCGTGGAACTTGAAGTTCCATCGCACTGAGTAACATACTATGATCCCAAGATGAACCAGAATCTCTTGTTGGAATCACTGGACTGCATCGATGAAAAGCGTGAAGAAGCTGAATTAAGGGCGGCAGCGCATAGAAACCGAGTCAAGCGTTATTACGACGGCAGAGTCCGCCCAAGGATCTTTGATGTGGGTGATCTCGTTCTGAAACGAGTCTTCCCGGTACCATCACGTATGAATCCCAGCTGGGAAGGTCCGTACGCCATTGAACGGAAGCTTGGAGAGGGAACATTCAAGCTAGCGACCGTTGATGGCACGACGCTCCCCCGAGCATGGAACAATGAACATCTGCGGCACTATTACATTTAACATGTTTTCTTTCTTGTTTTAGGCACTGTTATTTCCTACGTGTTTTCGTTCAGTTTTAGCTTAGTTTCTTTTTAACTATGTAATCAAGCAGTCTAGTTGCTTTTCATTAATAAAGGCTTGAAGCCGTATTTTTTACGAATCACTAATGTTTCTATATCTCATGATCGGATGACGAATTACATTATCATATACGATATACAGACTCGTATAAACGATTTCAAATCTCCGAATCCCCAGAGCGCGGAGCGGAGTACTCTAAGTCCCCAGAGCGCGGAGTAGAGTATAAACGATTTCAAAAATATCCGAGTCCCCAGAGTGCGGAGCGGAGTACTCTAAGTCCCCGGAGCGTGGACTAGAGTATAAACGATTTCAAATCTCCGAATCCCCAGAGCGCGGATCGGAGTACTCTAAGTCCCCGGAGCGTGGACTAGAGTATAAACGATTTCAAATCTCCGAATCCCCAGAGCGCGGAACGGAGTACTCTAAATCCCCAGAGCGTGGAGTAGAGTATAAACGATTTCAAAAATCTCCGAGTCCCTAGAGTGCGGAGCGGAGTACTCTAAGTCCCCGTAGCGCGGACTAGAGTATAAACGATTTCAAATCTCCGAATCCCCAGAGCGCGGATCGGAGTACTCTAAGTCCCCGGAGCGCGTACTAGAGTATAAACGATTTCAAATCTCCGAATCCCCAGAGCATGGATCGGAGTACTCTAAATCCCCAGAGCGCGGAGTAGAGTATAAACGATTTCAAAAATCTCTGAGTCCCCAGAGTGCGGAGTGGAGTACCCTAAGTCCCCGGAGCGCGGACTAGAGTATAAACGATTTCAAACCTCCGAATCCCCAGAGCGCGGAGCGGAGTACTCTAAGTCCCCGGAGCGCAGACTAGAGTATAAACGATTCCAAATCTCCGAATCCCCAGAGCGCGGATCGGAGTACTCTAAATCCCCAGAGCGCGGACTAGAGTATAAACGATTTCAAATCTCCGAATCCCCAGAGCGCGGGTCGGAGTACTCTAAATCCCCAGAACACGGACGAGTATAAACGATTTCAAAAATCTCCGAGTCCCCAGAGTGCGGAGCAGAGTACCCTAAGTCCCCGGAGCGTGGACTAGAGTAGAAACGAATACAAACCTCCGAATCCCCTAAACGCGGATCAACTTACTCTAAATCCCCGGAGAGAAGATTTAGAAAAAAGTCCAAGTACTCGAGAGATGTGAAACGAGAAATATGCCACGTCTGGAGATGTTTGAACGACACGAAAATGGACTGCGAGATAATGCAACTCGTAACCAGTGGAGTTATGCCTACAGTTAGTCAGCAAACCAAAGAAAAGCAAGAGAATCATTCAAACAAAAAAGAAACTAAACTTCATTCAGTAGTTCAAAATGGGTTTACACAGTTACTCCTACAAAATTCAGAATCCAAAACCTATCTATACAAACTGCAAGCCACAAAAAATAAAAGCAACGACAAGACTTAAGCAAGAAGCTCGTCGAACGAGTGTATCGATTACTTCTTCGTTTTCTTCTTCTTATCTTCCTTTGTTTTTTCCGACGACTCCTCTCCCTCACGCTTTTTCTTGGATTTCTTGCTTGCCAAAGAAGCGGAGTCGGGAGTAGGGGACGGAACATCTAATGGCTTAGACCTGCCCGGGAGAATGATTTTCAAAGGTCTGTTCAGAGGGTCGGTGAGTTCCAGTATTTCGGGTTCAACCTTGACCTCGACCTTTTTCTTCTCCTCTGCGGCAAGGTGATCCTTTATGCTCACCTTTGAGGTATGCTCAGAGGCGCCAGTGATTTCGATTTCGTCGCTCCCTTCGGCAGGAGATGAAGTGTCAAGCTTATCATCATCTAGCGCCCCGATCACTTGAGCATCGGGACCAGGGAGTACTCCCGCGTGGACAGCGTCGCTTGTTTTCCCTGCTTCCTCCTCGGCGTCATCGCTCCTCGGAGTTGGCTCGGCGTTAGAACAATCTACATGAAAACATAAAGGATGGGAGTTAGAAAGAGTAACCACCGCTGAAAAATGACGGGATCTTTCAACTTCTAGAGAAAGAAGAATTTCCTACCAGGTTCCGGTTGGCTATCGGTGGAGCGTGGGGTTTCACCCTCCAAGATAGGGGATAGCACATGAGCACCGAGCCCGGGATCTTCGGGGTCATAACCAGCATGCTGCTCGAATGGATCAAGTGTCGGCCGACCGACCGATTGAGTGGCGGGAGGAGCAGCAATATGAGGAGCAGTAGTATTGGCTCCAGACGGGCCAGCTTCATCATTTTTCTCTTTTGGAAGGGGAGAGCCTTTGCTATAAAGTGCCAATGCTGCGGATAAATCCGATGGCTCATTCCCCCTAAGGAACTCCTTCACCAAGGCATCCTCATCGACCTCTTCGGAGCCCGACTCGATCTTCCTGATCCTTATCAAAGTTTCCCAGGCCTCAGCTAGGGACTCGAGGTAGCCGTCGCCCAAGAATGTTAAGTCGCGATGCATAAGGACGCGGGCTCCATATTCAGCAATCAACGGGTCAAACATGCTTTTGACCTCTTCCCTGCCAGCTTCTGCGGCCGCCTCGAGGCGAGAGTCAATCTCCTCCGCAGCCTTTCTTTTGCCCTCCTCACGGGCCTCATCCTTCATTTTCTCAATCCCAGCAAGTTTGTCATCGAGCTTCGTTTTTAGGAGACGAGTAGCAACGATTTCATCACAGTATCGTTGTGATTCTTCTTGAGCAGCTACCTTGTCCTCCTTCTCCTTGGAGAGTAATTCTTTCAGCTCTCTGACTTGCACGACGAGCGCGTCCCTCTCTTTTTGGACAGAGTCTTTTTCTAGGGTAAGGGCACCGCTGCGCTGGACTGCTTCATCAAGCTCCTTCTTGTGAGCCATCTCTAAGCGAGTAACTGCCTCAGCAGTATCTTTTGTGCTTTGTTCAGCGGCTTTCAGCTTCGACTTGTACGAAGCGAGCTCTACGTCTTGGTGCTCGATGATGTTTTTGTCGCAGCCAGCCTTCAGATTCAGGCGATCAATCTCATGTTGACGCTCAACGGACACCTTCGAGATCTTCTCCACCAAGTGCACAAACGCATCATGTTGAACATAGACGTCGTTATTACAGGCAATGGCACTCTGCTTCACGTGCCCAGGAATATGGTGAATAGCCGGGAGGAACTTCAAACCGTCAAAGCAAATTTTCGGAAACTTGGCCCTAAGATCGACCATCTTTTCCGCGACAGTTGGATCAACCGCGAGAGTAGGGGGAGGAGGCTTTGGAAGTTCTGCCCTTTTTCGTTGTTCCCGAACTTGCCTCGTACTCGATGAACCGAAGTGTTGTTCTCGAGGAGCATCAGATTGGTAACCCTTCTGTGAAGATTTCTCTTTATCCGGCACAGTTGGAGTAAGAGGATCTCGGGACTGCGAAGATTGAGAATATGCCTTCTTGCGGTGAGACGACTCACGGGGACGATTGTCTCTATCTTCATAATCGTCTCTGTCCCTGCGTCTGCCTGAACCAGAGTCCCGTCCAGAGTGATGAAATATGGAAGAGCCATGAAGGCGATCGAGTCCGTGAGAACGCCCCATATCACCTGCAAAGAATGGAGATAACAACGAGTTAAGAAAAATCCGTGAGATAAGAAAAAACTTGAAGTGTATGATGGAATGCGTATATGCGTGTGTGTCCTAGTGTTTCCCCCGACGGACCAGTTCTTTTGTCTTTGCTAATTGGAGTATTGTCTCCTTGGGTCGGGAGTTGAACTCCCTCGTTGCCTTTAGCGGGCGAAGAAAACTTGAGGGCTTCAGGATCGTCAAACCCGTAATTGAGAATGTCATCGGGAATAGACAGGTTCGACAGGCCCCTTAGGGAACTTTCCAGGTGCTGCGAGGAAGCCTCTTTCTCAGGCGGGACAGGCATGACTTTTGAAGTGCCACCAACTTTCTCCTTCTGAACTTTATATTTTAACTTCTTCTTTCCCTTCGAAGGGGAGGATGACGTCTCAATATCTTGAACTTCGACTGCCGGATTCCAAGCGGGACCCACATTCTCGCCTTGGGTCTCAAGAGCTTCGTCTTCTTTGCGCTCACCTTCTTCGTGTGCATCGGGAGTGCGGCGCGACGACGATCCGACCTGTTTTTTCCCTTTACCGGACGGAGGTTTGGGAATGGTGACACCTTCTGGAAGGCTGATCCGACTACCAGGGGCTAGCAAGCCAAACCCCGACAGTGATTCATTTGAGACGATAGTTCGGATGTCTCGTTCCTCGGCAGGAAGAGCTCTAATAGCTTCAATAGCCTCAGAATATCCTCGGCCTTCCGGACGCGGGTTGATACCTGAAAAGATGAAACAAAGGGTTAGGAAAAACATGACTCCGGTTAAATGCGAATAGTGACTCATCAGAGAGACTTACTGCCTTCAACCCATCTCCTCGCAAAACCAGGAGGGCAGCGCACATAGAACCATTCCTGTTTGTACAGGGCGAATTTACTACATGCCCCTGTCAAGATTTGGCGTTTGTGGTACGGCTCGAGGAACATAAAGGAAGGACTGTCTTTCCGTCTCTTGATCATATAGATGTATCTGATATCACCAGCGGTTGGAGGTCTGGAGAAGACGGCCATGAAAAGTAAGTAGGTCCCATATAGAAATGCATGACCGTTCGGGTGCAGCTGCGACGGAGCAATGTCGATATACTGCAGTACATCCCGGAGGAATAAATTAAACGGAGGCACGCTGCCCATCCAACACATGAACTTGTTACAGGCGGTAAACCCAACTGGGGGCAGATGGGGACGATCGTGTCGCGAAGGGACTAACACGTCGGCGAAAGGGATCCCATGAATGGAGCATATCCGTCGGAGAGCAGCTTCGTTGATCTTCAAAGCTTGTGAATCGATCGGATTGTCTAGAAGGATCGTTGCCTCCAGGGCATCGGGTGCTAAGTTACGAGCAGGAGGAGTCGACGGATTAGAAGTATCAGCGGCTTCTCGCTTTGATGACGGCCCAGGCCTGTCGGAGATAGTGGCGGAGCTAGACTTTCTTGACATCCTCAATAAATAATGAATTCGGCTAAGTGCCCGATGAAACTATACTCAAAAGACGTTGAACGTTAGAATTAACAACACGAACTTCCTCCCCCCCCCCCACGTGATGTGTGAACTAGTGCAAGCAATCGTACAAGCAATAAGGATCTAGAGATTTCAAACATATAAAAATGAGCTGCAAATCGTCGCCTTCGAAGACCGTCATCGCTGACCGTCTCGAAAAGCCCGCCTGGTGGTGATTACAGTTCTAGATTCAGAAAATAAATAATTGATAAAGTGATCGGCAATTGTATTGTTTGGTCTAGGTTTTGTTCGAAGGGGATTGTTCGGCCTAAGTATGGTTCGGCATGTATGTTGTTCGGCATGTCAGTTGTTCAACATATATACTGTTTGGCATTTAAGTAGTGTTCGGCAATTGTATTGTTCGGTCTAGGTTTTGTTCGAAGGGGATTGTTCGGCCTAAGTATAGTTCGGCATGTATGATTGTTCGGCATGTCAATTGTTCGTTCGGCATTTACAGTGTTTGGCCTAAGTATGGTTCGACATTTATCATTGTTTGGCTAAGGCGTTGTTCGGCTAAAGTCATTGTTCGGCTAAAGTCATTTTTCGTCCTAAATATGGTTCAACATTTGAGTAGTGTTCGGCCTAAGGATTGTTCGGCATTTGAGAATGTTCGGCCCTGGTTTTCGTTCGACTAAGTTATAGTTTGGCATTTTGATGAGTGCTCGGCCTGGGTTTGATCGGCCAAGGTAGTGCTCGGCAGCCTTCCACTCCACCGTCCGGCGCATGACGACGTACGCCGGAGCAATGCTACGCCAAACAACACCCTCACCTCCTCCAACACCTTCATTCTTTTTTCTTCCCTTAAACTTCGGTTCGACACGAAGAAACTAAGCCCATAGGTGGACATACTCCTAATCATTCCTCCTCGCATCATTGTTAGGCAGTAAAGACACAATAATTCTATGTGGCACACTCGGCCATCTCGTTTGAAATCCACTTGAATCGTACGAGGAAAAATACCTAGTTTGCAGATTGGAGATTAGGATGGAGTAGTTAAATTTTTAAATCCGGACGACTGAATAGAATTGCAAGTCTTCAAAGAACGGCAGAAGTAAAAAAGTAAAAGGGAGAAGAAGGAAAAGACCTGGTTTTATAGAGAAGAGAGGTGGAAGTCGAAGGGGCTATACTCGGTTGAACCGGTCAAAGTCTTAGCGTTCGGCTTCAAAGCGAGGTGTCGCTCGGCACATGAGGATTGTTCGGCTTTGAACGTATCGTTCGACGTCCATACCACGCTCGTCACACATATTCTCGAGAAGGCATCTCCGAGGAAAGTTAGTCTAGGTCCAAAGCGCATCACGTTCGGTCACGTAATACACTTTGGGGGGCAAGTGTTTCCTAGAGATTTGACCAGGCAACTGAGCACTCGGCATTGGCAGGTACTCGGCATCTATAGTACTCGGCATCTGGACTACTCGGCGTCAACTAGTGCTCGGCAT
Source organism: Allium fistulosum (assembly GCA_030737815.1). NCBI lineage: Eukaryota > Viridiplantae > Streptophyta > Magnoliopsida > Asparagales > Amaryllidaceae > Allium > Allium fistulosum. The sequence goes on along the minus strand of CM060908.1, from coordinate 297,521,755 downwards.
CTCATAGTACTCGGCGTAGTACTCGGCATTCATAGTACTCGGCGTAGTACTCAGCATCTCATAGTACTCGGCGTAGCACTCAGCATTCATAGTACTCGGCGTAGTACTCAGCATCTCATAGGACTCGGCGTAGTACTCAGTGTCTCATAGTACTCGGCGTAGTACTTGGCATCTATAATACTCGGCCTCAGGTCATACTCGGCAACAGGAGCACTCGGTACTCAGAGGAACTCGGCAATAGTAGTGCTCGGCGTAGTGCTCGACATCCAGTAGAACTCAGCGATAGGAGTACTCGGCATCCAGAAGACGTTCGGCGCACACGACTACTCAACATGACTGTATCGTTCGGACAGAATGCTTCGTTCGGCCAGAATGCGTCGTCCGACCAGAGAGCACTGTTCGGTTTAGAGCTTCGGATGGAGGCACGTTCGGCTTCAACAGACAACCATTCTGCACTTCCCACACATCAAACACATTGTTCGGCATAGAAGGGATGGTTCGGCATAGCGGCGTTCGGCATACCTTGCTCGGCTACAGCGACCACTGTACTCGGGCTAGAGTGTTCGGCCATCAGCCCACTTGGGAAGTCCAGCCCATATTTGTCTATAAATAGAGGGGCAGGGTCACAGTGAAAAGGGATCCTTTTTTGGAGAGAACACTAGGGAGACTCTGCCATTTTTGAGACTCATCTTCTCTACTTAACAACTTCATTCAAGCATTTGATTCACGACTTGTATTTGAAATCATCTATTAAGAAGATCAATAAAGTTTAACCTCAAAGTGGACGTAGGCAATTACGTTGAACCACTATAAATTTGGTGTTCTTACTTTCTGCATTTAAAGTAGCATTCTCTTCTCTGTTTAATTTGTTTTCATCACTTATATCTATACACAATCTTTCTCTAAGAGGTTAGTGACCAATTTTGGTGCTAACAATATTTACCACAAAATTCAAATGGCAAAAATAGTAACTGTTAAATGCAAATGATGACAAAAGGCGTTCACATAAAGCAAACCAAATTTTTTAGAAATAGAAAATGATTTGAGTGACAATGGTAAGAAAAAGAAGCTAATCACGTTATGACATGTGTTAGAAGCATCAAACTGAAAAATGACTGATTAGACTATTTAAAAGGTATTAGGTGCAAAGTAACAGGTCCACCCTAATATACATTAGCGTAGACTTAGGGGCAAGTGCTACATCCATTTTTTCCAATAGAAATCCTTTGTGCAAGTTCCAGTATACGAGGTTAATAAATCATGCATGGCAGTAAGAAGATATAATATGTTGGATCTACATTGAAAAGGAACTGCGCATGTTTCAAAATACAATATGCAATGCCCAATAATAAATTATCACTAAAGCTATGCAATCGTAAATTTCATACACGGCTATCAACACAGCCCTAAACTCAAACAAACCCAGCATAGCCGAAGTCGACACAACCTGACATATGCAAACTTCGCTGCCATTGCAAGGACCAATGGAGCTCTATATAAGCGAGCCACGCCACCATTGCGAAAATCGACACAACCCAACACATGCAAGCTGCATTGCCATAAGTAGAATCAACATAGTTCAAAGTATGTAGGGTACGTGCCACGGCTGAAGCAAACAAAGCTCATTGTAAATAAACGGTGCCATTATAGTTGATAATCTACCGACTTAATACAAGCAAACTTTTAAAGTCGGCGCTGTCCACTCAGCCGTTATGCCATCGTAGATAGACCATCAATAAGGCATATCATCTTTTAACCATGTCATCATCAAGTTGCACATATGGTATGACCAAATCACATGCGCACAAAGAAGAGCATCTCAAATAGTATGTGTTGCACTGGTAAAATCCAGTTCATAACAACACTGTTAAGTGCAATATTTTAAAATTAAAAGACGTCGCCTAAAGCCAAAATTTTCTATTACTACAAATACAGATATTTAACATCTAAAGAGGATGTTGAGCATAAAGAAAGAGAATTAATTAGTAATTTAATAAAGGATAGCGAGCACCAAGCAATCCTGAGAAGGTGTCGAACCGCTATAACCAAGGGGTGTTGAATGTTCAAGTGTAGAAGGAATGCCGAGCTTTTGGAGGTATCGAATTCCAAGCAGTTGACAAGCATGAAAGATATCAAATATAAACATAACACAAAGAGGTATCAAAGCAGAAGGAAAACAAGTTAATACACAATCAGCATTTAACAAGAAAAAGATATCAAACTTCCAAATATGTCGAATGCAAACAATAATTAAAAAAGAAATGCCAAATCTTTAAAAGGCATTGAGTTTCTACAACTAGCAAGTGTTATCAAACCTTTAAAGCAAATTGACAGTGTCGAACATTAACGATGAAAGAAGGTAACGAGTGCCTAATAGTAAGAAGGTATCAAATTTCTAAAAAGGCAATACCGTGCCAGTAAGTATTTAAGGGTATTGATTTTCTACAACATGAAGGATTGCCGAATCTAAAGATATCAGGGGTATCGAACCTCTACAACACAAAGTGTTGTAGAGTATATAACAGAAGAAGGATGCCACACCACTAATGGATGTCGAAAATCTAACTGCAAATGGAGGATAACGAGTCCCTATAAGTAACAAGCCTATGATGCATCAACTGTTATTAAGCCTCTATAATAGTAACGGTTATGGAGCATCAAATAACAAAAGATGTCGAACTTCAACGCTAGTAGGGGGCTTTGAGCTTCTATAGATAGCAAGGGATACTGAAGCTTATACAAGTAAGAAGTGTTGAATCTCTATAAGGAGATGCTGAAGTTCATCAAGCTTATACAAGTAGAAGATGCCAAATCTCTACAATAAAATGCCAAGATTTATCAAGAAAGAGCTATCGGACCGATCGAGATAGTTGGTTCCATAGGGATGAGAGATTATTTGTTCTCGAGTAGTGGGATTATATGTTTTGGGACTGGATCGATGGATTGCTGATGACTACGGATAGAGAGATAGCATTTGAGACATAGTCGATTAGCTGACAGATGATGCTAGATTTGTATTTCTTAAGTCCAGTAATACGACATCCGTTTTTGTTTTGTTGTGTTGTTTGAGGGATGGTTGGTGTGATTCCATTGTGTGCCAGGTGCATTGTAAGTGCCCAAGACACGTTGTTCGATAATGAGTTTTGGGAGAACTTACAAGAGGTGTTTGGATATTTGGCACTACATGGATTGGATGATATCAAGACTGAACCATGGACTTGAAGACCTCATAGGCCTGTTTGTACTGATGGATGTGATACAAATCAGGTTAGGAGGAGGTCAAAGGAGTAGTAGGGGTTTAGTGGAATGAAAGCGAAGGCGATATGGTATAGTAGACCGTGGGGAGCATGAGGACCGTTAGTCCAGAGATCTTTAGACGACGAGATTTTGTTTTATCGTCAGCTTTCTTTATGGGTATCATATCGGATGTTTATGCTAGATGGTTTAGTATTCCACATGCTATGATAGGTATGGATGTTATTTTTTATGTTATATTTATATATGCATGTTTGATTTGATTGTTAGCATTTGAGATGATAGTTTATGTTTGTATGGTTGTTAGGCATGCGGGATAGTTATTGTTTGGCATAGCATTCTCATTTGATGATTACTATATATGATCCAGTATAGTTAAAGATGTGAGTTGTATACATATCTTTGTTGTAGTAGAGTTTTTTGGACTTAGTCGTCCAAAGAAGATTCTACTGAATTTTTCCAAAATCTGACGGATTTTTAAGGACCGATGGGTTAGGAGATGTTCTCTTTGCTTTGTGATTCCGGGGACGAAATTCTTTAAGGAGAGGAGAATGTAACGTCCCGTATTTTTAACGATCGGATATTTAAATGGTTTATTTAAATATTTAATCGTTAATTAAATGAAGGCCCAAAAATGTGACTTTTGCAAACAGCCGAATCAGGACTCGAGACCACTTCTGATGAGTTTGGATTGACATTACAAATTAAAATGAGTATAAGGATCGCTATATTTCGAGATCGGACGATCTGGTGGCTAAAACGGTCTCGAAATACGTGAAATTAGCCTTCCGAGGCGCAGTCTCAGATGGAGACGCGGTTAGTGCCGTTGGATCCAAAAAAATAAGGTAATGTACGCAGACGAGTTTCGTGATGATCGGACACGTCATGTGATCGCACGAACTCGAAATGAGAAGCTATTTATTTAAGAGAATAAATAAATGGATAATAAAATAATATTATAAATATCAAATTCCTCTTTCCCTCTAATTCATATTTCCCTCTTACTGTTCATGACTGGAAGCTAGAAAACCATGGCCAAAATCCATTTCTTTGATATCAAAAATTAAATTCTCCAAATCTGCTAAACTAAAATTCATGTCGTTTGATTCGTTGAGATCGTATCATCGAGAGCTACGCGATGACCGTGGTGGAATTTTGATCGATGTCATTCGCCGAGATTGACCTCTTTGTCGATGAACTAGGGTTAGACCTAATTGGAGATTTGAGCATCGATTTGCGGATCGGAGATTACTGTTGTGATTCTTGCGCGATGGGGAGTAGATTGCCTTGAATTTGCAATGAATGTTGAAGGGATGGGAGGCGCGACTTTTGCCTCGTCGTGAACAGGTCTGGATGACGCGATCCATATGGGAAGTTCGGTTGAGACAACGACGGGTCTAGGGTATATATATTTGGAAGAGACGTGATTCGGTAAAGGCGGATCTTGATTTCATCAACTATTGGCCAAGAAATCGAAGCATGAAGAAACTGATATGCACGGCCATGTTTTTGTGCGTGTACAGACTTGGTTAAGGAAGAAAGATTAGCAACTAATAACCGTAATTAGTTAATTATTTATTATTTCGCTAGTGATGATTCTTATATTTGCTATATCTTTTGCATACGAGGTTCATTTTAGATGCGGTTTCTTGCGTTTGGATCGTATTGGCGGGATCTATCTTTTGATGCTAGTTTGGATAGATTTGGTTGAGGTGAGTGATATTGCCTCTCACTTTACTATGATTGACTTTTTATTGTTATATTGACGCTTGGGAATGATTTTTGGCTTTTAAACATGATATTATTATATATATAAAGAGCAGCTATATTTTTATAAAAGAATATATAATCATTTTTAAATTATTTACAAAGAATATCACTTATTTTCCATCGTCGTGCCATAGTTAGGGAATTATTAGATTAGATCTATTATTGATGTTATTTCCTACATGAACTGATATGGATGGATTATTTTTGTCGTATGTATGACATTTTGGATGGATGTATGGTTATTTGGATGTATGGATGCATGTTTGGTTGTTTGGCTTGTTTGTTATTTGGTTGTTTTGGTTGAAAACGCTGATTAGCGGTGATTTGAATTTAGGTAGCATCTTGTACGTTGGAGTTTCGCACATGCGGGAATCTAATGAACGAAATGAGTTGTACAAGAGGGTTTGGGATACGTGCCGATGGATCTGGATTTCAGAGTGGATGATTTTGGACGTTTCCGTTTGGTCTGTACTTAACTGTTCGGTTAAGTATAAGACCAAGGTGGATGGTATTGACCATAGTAGAGTGGTCAATGTCCATCACTATTGTCGATTGGTGATTTGGCCGATATGTGGCTTTGACATTGATGAGATACCATGGTGAACGACGTGATGGTTTGTTTGTGCGACAAGTTTAGCGATATGATGTTATTACTATACGACGAGTGATATTGATGGTGAGGTAGGGATTTAGTGCTTCGACCTAGTGATTTTGATGGTGAGGCAGGGATGTGGTGCTTTGACCTGGTAGTCTGATACTGGGGATAGTGACTAGATGATGTATGGAGTAGGCTCCGGGATGATAGTATCAGGACTGTATGGATCATGGTAGATCTCGGGCTTTGGATGACATCTTTGATCAAGAGCTCAGGCAGTGAGCAGGATCGAGAATGGCAGCTCGGATTTGAGTGGTGTTGTAGATAGTGGACAGGGGTGAGTATTAGGACTCACGCCCAAAAACTGTAGTGAACCAGTAGGGTTCAGATCCGTATCGAGTGAGTAGGGCTCGATGGATATGTTTGTGCCTATAGATCGTTGATGACTCGGAGTGTTCGGGTTGTGTTCAAAGCAGGGGTACTATATGCACGGACACCCGAGGGCTGGTAGCGCCAGTCTGTAGCCTGGACCGATAGAGTCTAGGTCAGGTGGTACAAAGGTATCACAAGAGACAACCGTGTGGGGTTTTCTAACCGGTGTGTACAGTGAACACAATCAAGAACCGGGATTTCCACTAGTCCTTGACAGTCTTTGAGGGACATATGAGTCATCATATATCTGGCACACTAGGTGACGGTTATTATTGTTTGATGGATGTTATGTTTGTTGTGGTTGCTCAACAGTCACCTGTCACCCTATGGATGTCACACTAGGTATGTATTGTGGTAGGGACACTTGGATACTCTGACTTGACTTAGTGTGGAGTAGGAATGGATGGAGATACCTAGATACCAGAAGTTTACTTAGTATATAGTAGGGACTATAGGTGGAGAAACCTAGGCACCCTGACAGATACTGAGTATGGTATACCCTTTTTACGATAATATAGAGTAGCATATTGCTTATGTTTATGTGCTGACTCTGTGGTTGCAGGGACAGGTCAAGTATGATTTATATACCCTATGTTCCGTTTATTATCGAATTTTATAGTATTTGGAGATTTGATATCACTCACACCAGACTGTTGTCTCACCCGAGGTTTTATGCTTTGCTTCCTATTATCTCGGGTACTCTTAAATGAGTAGATTGAGAGCAGGTGAATGATTATGAAGTTCTACATGTGGACCGACAGTAGGTGATGGTTATCTATACTTACATGTGCATGTGTTATTATATTTCCTCTGTGTGACACTATGGAGCCTTGACAGTGTTGATTTACTATTATGAGACAGTGTATCAGTTGAGTTTACTTTTCTGTTGTATAAACTCAGTTATGGTGTTGTATAACTTTATGGATCTTTATTCAGATGATTATTTCACATTGTTATCACTGTCTCTCTTGTTTTATACTTGTGTTGATTATTATATTTACTCTGATGCGATGTGAGATATGCGACAGGTAATTTAGTTATTTGATGCTTCCTTTTTCTTCTTTTCCATTCTTTTCTCTTCTATTTCTTTATCTTATTTCCCTTTCTTTCCTTTAACTACCGTTTTGCATCATAGGTGTAGAACGGTTGTTAGATTTGGTATCAGGGCAAAGGTTGCTCGATTAATCTTAGTTGATACCGTGATCCAATAGAGATAGGGTAGGAGTTATTGCCTTAGCCTGGATCTAGAGAGTGTATATATACAAGAGAGTTCGTATTTGTTATATGTTTTGGTTTCAAAACTATATAGTAGTATATATATAGTATATGAGTTGGGTGCACACATGAGCACTATTGATGTAGTTTTCTTTCTGAGAGACAGATCATCTTATTCATAGAATAGAAATGATCTGGCATGGAAGAAAAACTGTTATTGACTCTACCATTAGAGTTGAGTATTGGGCAGGATTAGAGCCACTATCCATGATTGATAGGATATGATGGTAGAGTTGGTGTGGATCATTTCCTAGATGCCTAGTTTGTTCTGGATGGTCATGGTGCTCAAGTGCAATTGGCTAGAGTCGACTTTGCCGAGCTATGCATTGACCATGAGAATCCCGGAGGTAGACCGTTCCTTGGAACGGAGTTGTCTATTAGGTGGCAAGTTTGGTTGGTTGCTTGCAGAAGGATCTTCGTTGACTTGGAGTTAGATGATGCATGAGGTAGAAGTTAGCCTCTGGCTAACTCCAAGGATGGACAATGAACTAGAGGAGTGTTTTAATAGCTTTGATTCCCGAGGATCGATTTCCTTGGGACTAGTTCATAGTTCGCTTCGATGAAGATTTGTCTCGACTTTTCTGAAGTTGGGGATGGGTAGGGAGTTCGCCGATTTGAAGTATGGTAATATGTCTGTGTTGGAGTATGTAGTGAAATTCGATATAATATCGAGGTATGGTCTACTCCCATTGATACTCCACACAGAAAGGATTGAAGTTTAGCATTGGGTAGAGAGATCAGCTTGGGAGTCAATTGATTTGTCACTTTGACAAGGGCTTTGATAGGGTGATCGAGAAGTACCCAGTATTGAAGAGTTATCCCATACCAATTGTGTAGGAATAGATCGAGAAGCATATGTATTGATTGTCGTTCCAGTTTCGTCGATTGCTCCATCGAAGAAATAGAAGAGAAATGGCGTCACCATTTGAAATATGCTTTCCGCATATAGTGGTTCCATACGTGTTTTATTTGATGTCAAGGTTTTGTATTCCTTCATATCTAGATCTGATGGTTGGATAATGGCATAGAGACTTGAGATAATTACCGATCTTTGATCGTGATAGACCTAGTTAGGGGCTCAGCCAGCCCATAGGTGGTTTGTCGAGACCTTTCCCTTTTGAGTAATGGTTGTTTGTTTGTTAGACATTGATTGTTTAAAGTTTAGTTGGGTTGGTATTATAGTTTAAGAATGGACTAGCTGAAGGGGATACAAAATTGTGGTGGACTGTGAGAGGCCGTTGATGACGATCAGGGTTGTGAAGGAGCGGACGGTAGTGATTGGTTGCCAGCAAGGGAGCCTTACATATTTGCTCGATATTCCACATGATAGGATGTTATTTGTGCCTGTAGTTGGAGAGTGTCTGGACATACTCAAGGAGGTGACCGGATTACCACCATATAGGGATAGAGTTCTATATCAATCTGGTCAGAGGATTTGGACCAGTAGTTATGCCTTTAAGGCATAGGGTGTCCAAAGAGCTTAGGAGATTAGAGGTGCGAGCAGAGGACCTGTTTAGGTGATGGTTCATCCATGGGTGTATATTTTGGGTAGGATTCACCTGTTGTGTTCGTCAGCAGGACGGATGACTCTTTGGAGTTGTTGGCTGGTTGTTGTGAGCTGGATGAGATGATGAACAAGTTGTACTCCCATTTGTTGATGACTTGTTTGATCAGCTCTATAGCAAGAGGATGTTCTCTTAGTTGGACCCTGTAGTGAGGTTGCACCAACTGAGAGTAATTTGGACGAGTGTGCCAATTATAATATTTCGTACACTACCTTGATTTTAGGTTGGTTATGCCGTTCAGGCTAACCAATGTGTCGGCATATGTTGTTGATCTCATGGACCATGTTTGGGAGGTCACTTGAGTAGGTTGTGCTTGTGTTCATTGATGGTACTTTCTTCTACCCATGGATGGAAGAGGAGCACAAGACATCGATTGGTGATTAGATTTTGGTAGTATCACTCCTAAAGGAGGGGAGTGCGATTCTTGGGTCATGTTGTTTTAGAGTAGGACGTCGCTGTAGATCCTTTAGTTACGGCAGTCTAGAATCTTGATAGACCCAAGGTAGTAGTATCGTCTACTTATTTTTTGATAAAGGATCAGAGTTTTGTCTGAGGAGTGAGGTGTAGACACGCGTTAGTGAGTCTGACCGAGAGGTTGGCGAGTACATTGATAGTTCATTTTGAGTGGGAACGTGGAGACGATAGTATGCATTTGCTAGTGGTACTTAAATACCTGTAATAGTGATACCGAGAGGTAGTATCCGACTCTTGATTCGGAGTTGGAGGCAATAGCATTCACTTTGGGAATTTGGAGGCACTGTCTGCTAGGAGGAGTTTGAGTTGTTCAGTGATCCCTTATCATTGTAGTACCTCTTCTCCGAGAACGATCTTTACCTTCACTAGTAGCAATGGTTGGAGTTCTTAGCCTCCTATGGTTTTGACATTTCCTGGATGTTTGAAAGGGAAATGTAGTGGTTGGTATTCGAGTGGGAGACGTACTAGTTTGGGAGCGAATTCCAAGAGTGGGTATTGACCGAGCTTATCACTGGCTACGACTCGAGGACTCGATGAGCTTTGGCCGAGTATGATGGCTAGTTTACCGTCAGACCTAACTTTGATTTAGCCGATTGGAACTAGTCAAAGGCATTAAAATATACTAGTGGAGATCGTAGCTAAGTTAGAAGAGTAAGTAGTGTCTGTAGAGGTGATGCAGTGTCGATCCGACTGAGACAGTTGGTTCCGTAGGGATGAGAGATTATTTGTTTTCGAGTAATGGGAGCATATGTTTTGGGACTGGATCAATGGATTGTTAATGACTAAGGATAGAGAGATAGCATTTGAGTCACATTCGATTGGTTGACAGATAATGCTAGATTTGTATTTCTTAAGTTCAGTAGTACGGCATCCGTTTTTGTTATGTTGTGTTGCTTCAGGGATGGTTGGTGTGATTCCATTAGGTGCCAGGTGCATTGTAAGTGCCCAAGACCCGTTGTTCGATAATGGGTTTTGGTAGAACTTACAAGTGGCATTTGGATATTTGGCACTACATGGATTGGATGATATCAAGACTGAACCATGTACTTGGAGACTTCATAGGCCCATTCATACGGATATATGTGATACAAATCAGGTTAGGAGGAGGTCAAAGGAGTAGTAGAGGTTCAGTGGAATGAAAGCGAAGGCGATAGGGTATAGTAGACCATAGGGAGCATGAGGACCGTTAGTCCGGAGCTATTTAGACGATGAGATTTTGTTTTATCGTCAGCTTTCTTTATGGGTATCATATTGGATATTTATGCTATATGGTTTAGTATTCCACATGCTAGGATATGTATGGATGTTATTTTTGGATGTTTAATCTTATATATGCATGTTTGATTTGATTGTTAGTATTTGAGATGATAGTTTACATTTGTATGGTTGTAAGGCATGCATGATAGTTATTGTTTGGTATAGCATTCTCGTTTAATGAGTGCTATATATGATCTATATAGTTAAAGATATGAGTTGTATACATATCTTTGTTGTAGTAGAGTTTTTTCGGACTTAGTCGTCCAAAAGAGATCTTGTCGAATTTTTCCGGAATCTGGTAGATTTTTTAATGCCGATGGTTTAGGAGACGTTCTCTTTGCTTTATGAGTTCGAGGACGAAATTCTTTAAGGATGGGAGAATGTAACGACCCGTATTTTTAACGATCGGATATTTAAATAGTTTATTTATAAATAAAGGCCCAAAAATGTGATATTTTGCATACAGCCGAATCAGGACTCGAGACCACTTCCATTGAGTTCGGATTGACATTGTGAACTAAATGAGTATAAGGACCGATATATTTGGAGATCGGACGATCCAGGGGCCAAAACGGCCTTGGAAGACGCAAAATTAGCCTTCCGGGGTGCAATCTCACGGTTAATGTCGTTGGATCTGGAAAAATAAGGTGATGTACGCATATGAGTTTCATGACAATCGGATACGTCGTGTGATCGCACGAGCTCGAAATGCATAGCCATTTATTTAAGGGAATAAATAAATGGATAATAAAATAATATTATAAATATCAAATTCCTCTTTTCCTCCAATTCGTATTTCCATCTTACTGTTTATGCCTAGAAGCTAGAAAACCATGGCCGAAACTCATTTCTTTGATTTCAAAAATTAAATTCTCCAAATCTTCTAAACTAAAAATCATGTCATTTGATTCGTTGAGATGGTATCGTCGAGAGCTACGTGATGACAGTGGTGGAATTTTGATCGATGTCGTTTGCCTAGATTGACCTCTTTGCATGAACTAGTGCTGATCTATTTGGAGATCTGAGCGTCGATTTGCGGATCGAAGATTACCGTTGTGATTCTTGCACGATGGGGAGTAGATTACCTTGAATTTGCGAAAAACATTGAAGGGATGGAAGGCGCGACTTTTGCCTCATCGTAAGCAGGTCTGGATGACGTGATCCATAAGGGAGGTGCGGTCGAGATGGCGATAGGTCCGGGGCGTAGAGATTTGGAAGAGAAGCGATTCGACGAAGGCCAATCTCGATTTCAACAACTATTGACCAAAAAATCAAAGCGTGAAGAAACTAATATCCACGGCCATGTTTTCGTGCGTGTACAGGCTTGATTGAGGAAGAAAGATTAGCAACTAATGACGGTAATTAGTTAAATGTTTTATTATTTCGCTAACGACGATTCTTATATTTGCTATATCTTTTGCATACGAGGTCCGTTTTGGATGCGCTTTCTTGCATTTGGATCGTATTGGCGAGATCTATCTTTTGACGCTAGTTTGGACAGATTTGACTGAAGCAAGTGATATTGCCTCTCACTTTACTATAATTGGTTTTTTATTGTTATATTGATGCTTGGGAATAATTTTTGGCTTTTAAACGTGATATTATTATATATATACATCAGTTATATTTTTATAAAAGAATATATAATTATTTTTAAATGAGTTACAAAGATTATAACTTATTTTCCATCGTCATGCCATAGTTGGGGAATTATTAGATTAGATCTATTATTGATGTTATTTCCCACATGAATTGATATGGATGTATTATTTATGTCGTATGTATGATGTTTTGGATGGATGTATGGTTGTTTGGATGTATGGATGCGTGTCTGACTATTTGGCTTGTTTGTTATTTGGCTGTTTTGGTTGAAAACGCCGATTAGCAGTGATTTGATTTTAGGTAGCATCTTAAACGTTGGAGATCCACACACGCGAGAATCTAATGAACGAGATGAGCTGTAGAAGAGGATTTGGGATATGTGCCGATGGATCTGGATTTCAGAGTGGATGGTGCCGGACGTTTCCATTTGGTCTGTATTTAACTGTTCAATTAAGTACAAGACCAAAGTGGATGGTATTGACCATAGAAGAGTGGTCAATGTCCATCACTGCTATCGATTGGTGATTTGGAAGATATGTGGCTTTGATGTTAATGAGATACCGTAGTGCGCAATGTGATGGTTTTTTTGTGCGACCAGTTTAGAGATCTAATTACTCTATGATGAGTGATATTGATGGTGAGGTAGGGATGTGGTGCTTCGACCTAGTGATTTTGATGGTAAGGCAGGGATGTGGTGCTTTGACTTGGTAGTCTGATACTGCGGATAGTGACTCGATGATGTATGGAGTATGCTCCGGGATGATAGTATCAGGACTGTATGTGTGACGACCCACCTTTTCGACCCCTGAGAACGACACTTAATACATCCATGGTATTCATGTGTCGTTGCCCAAGTATCTGAAAGACGAGTTGTCATGGGGTAAAATATAAGAACACAACAATAATCTCACAATGGAAAGGATAAATATAACATAAAAATAAGACAGTTCATAAGGTTACTCCCAACATGGAGTTATCAGATTTACAACAAAAGTACTACTATCGGTCTAGGTAGTTATAACAACCTGCCTTTAAATATACATACATAGAGTCAACATCTCATAACAGTGGAAATAAATAGCTCAATAGATAAGGAGCCTCCTGCTCGTTCACCATCTTCGAAAGAGCCCAAAGAAACCTGTCATTTTCGGACTACTCAAATATAAATGAGTACCCGAGAGTTTAGGGAAAAGAAACAATTCGGGTCAGACAATAAGTCCGGTATGAGTAAACTCCAATATAAAAAAATAGAACACACAAAATAACCGGTGAGACCACGTCGCAAAAACGCAGAACGGGTTTCCCCTCACAAGGAAAACATCCAAGCATAAAAGAATGGACACAAATAATTAAACATCGCAAAGAGCGCAAGACGCTTCCCGATGCAATTAAGAAAGAATCAATCCAAAGATTTGAATCAAAAATAAGGAAAAGGAATTTTTCCAACAATGACTAGGAGGGTGCGCCCCCCTTATCGAAAGTATACCTCTAGAAAATATACTTGTGAACTACGATGGCTCTCGGAAACCTCCAAGCTGGACCCCACCAACCTTACCGAGTATCCGAGTATTTCACATCTCCGTGCGCATACAACCGAAACCAATCTAGAGTAGATGTGAAAATACCCTAATGGGAGCAACCCCACATAGCTTGGCCCCCACTCGATCTTTATTTAGTCATTTCCGATAAAGGATATCAATGCTCTAAATGAGCAAAAAATCGTCTTAGATTGACGAAACAAAAACAAAAGGAAGAAGGGTATCGAAATCGTTAGTCAAGATATCAACTATCGGGGATAACAAAACGATCGTATATGGAAATTAAATCTTATACTTTTTCAATGCTTGGAAATATCTGTATACTTATCTCATCGATATAAGTATATTCACAAAACATTTGGGAGGATTTCATATTTCAAAAGCATACTTAGATGGGTCAAAAACAATTGTATATAAGAAATGTGAATGTTTTCCATTATAATTATAAAGATCATTTATGGAAATCAAATCCCCTACACTTGTCACGTTTCCGATATTCTCGACTTACTCTACCCCTCGCCCCGAAACAAAGCCAGGTAAGTCAGGGCACTGGTTGCTCCTAGCCTTGCCTAGACACTTCGGTTCCAGATCTCACAGATAGAGCATCAATCTACTCATCGACTTTTAGTGCCAAGTATAGGACTACTTAGTTACCATAAATAACCCATTTAAATCATTATATAAAATTTGAAGCTCCTTTAAAATACTTTAAATAAAGATTTAAACTTCCATTCAAATCATAACTTAAACCCATCATCTTTAAAGGAGAATACGACCAAGAGGGGTGAAGCTCCCTCTTAATCAAATGAGATAGCTAAAAGGGGTCTTATTTCCTTTTAACCAAAAAATCACTAAATGTCAATCCTAAGTTAAAAGGTGGTGTAAGTTCCCTTTAACTAAACATCAAAGTTATTGCTCATAAACTGGCCGAGCACAAATCAAACAACCAAACAAGAATAATAACAGACTCATTATTATTAACAATTTACAATCAATAGTTAACACAACATTTGTTAAAATGTGAATGAGTCAAAGAAAAGAGATTAAGATTACACTGATTGTAAAATAATTAAATTATACTCACAGAAAAAGTTATACCCACTAAACTATGAAAACAAGGAATATACTAACGGAATAAGTTATACCCACTAACTATGAAAACAAGGAACATACTCATGGAATAAGTTATACCCACTAAACTATGAAAACAAGGAATATACTGACTGAATAAATTATACCCACTAAACTATGAAAACAAGGAATATACTCACTAAACTATGAAAACAAGGAATATACTCACTAAACTATGAAAACAAGGTATATACTCACAGAATAAGTTATACCCACTAAACTATGAAAACAAGGAACATACTCACGGAATAAGTTATACCCACTAAACTATGGAAACAGGGAATATACTCACGGAATAAGTTATACCCAATAAACTATGAAAACAAGGAATATATGCACATCATATTTGCTTTGATGGGGACTTGGAATACTTCACCTTTTATAATGAATTTTAGTTCTTTTCTTTAGTTTGTGAATGAATTGAAATGAGATATGGACTTGGCTATTTATAGGTGAATAGAAGGGTACTTTAGTCATTTCCTACAGCCTAACCAGATTCGACCAGATTTTGGTCCAATAGAAACCAGCCTTATGGCCTAATTTGATTCGACCACATTTTGGTCCAATCGAAAACATCTTGATGGCCTAATTTGATTCGACCACATTTTGGTCCAATAGAAAACATCTTGATGGCTTAATTTGATTCGACCATAGTTTGGTCCAATAGGAATCCTCCTTATCAACTATGGCATAACATGATTCGACCAGATTTTGGTCCAATGGCAACCATTCGCATGGCAGAACCTGATTCGACCAGATTTTGGTCCAATGGCAACCATCTGCATGAAATATAATAATCATTATACTATTTTGTTTCATTAGGCAAGTAATTATATTGTTCTGTTTTTATTAGGCAAGTAATTATACTATTCTGTTTTATTAGGCAGGGTTAATAATTCTCTCTTGTTTTATTAGGCGAGTAATTATACTATTCTGTTTTATTAGGCAGGGTTAGCAATTCTTTCTTGTTTTATTAGGCAAGTAATTATATTATTTTGTTTTATTAGGCAGGGTTAATAATTTTAGATATAAAATCCATTATTTAATCATTTAAAAACATATTAGCTATTCATGTTCAAAGTGATTAAATTATGGGTCGTTACATCCTCCCATCCTTAAAGGAAATTTCGTCCTCGAAATTGGTTAGATAAACTCTAGATATCAAAGAAACCCAAATGATATCATATATGCCACACAAAAATACAAGGAAAGTGATCTAAACACAACTGGTGAGTAAATTAAAAAGAAACAACAAAATACAAACAACAACTACATCAACTCGGGATAAGAATCCCTAATATAGTCCTCAGTTTCCCAAGTACAATCTCTAACATCTCCACTCCACTGAACCTTAACAAGATTCACAACCTTCTTCCTTAATCGCTTTATATCTCAAGCGACAATACGAATAGGCCACCTAAGAATGTTTAGGTTAGGCTGAACCTCCAAATCAACTTATTGTCCTGGTTCTACTATCATCGAAGGGTCGTGTACATACTTACGTAAATGAGATACGTGAAATGCGTTGTGCACATCTGATAGTTGATCTGGTAACTCCACTTTATATGCAAGTTTACCAATCTGGTCCAGTATGGGAAAAGGGCCAATATATCGAGGGGCTAACTTCCCTGTCTTCCCAAACCTCGTGACACTTCTCAGAGGAGAGACTTTTACAAATACCAAGTCCTCGACTAAGAACTCTAGATCCCTACGCTTTGGATCGGCATAACACTTTTGCCGATCTTGCACTTCCTTCATCTTTCTTCTAATATCAGCTACCTTCTCATTGGCTTCTAAGATTATGTCGGGTCCAAGAACAAGTCTATCTCCAGATTCAACCCAACACAAAGGAGAACGACATGGACGACCATAAAGAGCTTCGAAAGGGGCCATACCAATGCTTGCTTGATAGCTATTATTATAAGTGAATTCGACTAAGGGTAAATGATATTCCCAAGAACCCCCGAAGTCTAGAATGCATGCTCGCAATAAATCTTCCAAGATCCGATTCACTCTCTCCGTCTGCCCATCTGTTTGGGGATGGTAAGCTGTACTTAGACTTAGCTCAGTCCCTAAAGCATTCTACAGTCCCTCCCAGAACCTACTAGTGAATATCGGGTCGTGGTCACTTTCAATACTACGAGGAATCCCATGGAGTCTCACAATCTCCTTCACATACAAACTCGCCAGACTCGTAGCAGTCCTAGTCAGCTTAACAGGAATGAAATGGGCACTCTTGGTTAGTCGATCGACTATAACCCAAATGTCATCGTTACCTCTTCTTGACCTAGGAAGCCCATCAATAAATTCCATAGAGATTTTCTCCCACTTCCACTTTGGGATCTCAAGTGGTTGAAACAATCCAGCTGTCTTCTGCTGGTCACTCTTAATCTGCTGGCAGTTTGCACAACGACTCACAAAGATTGAAATATCTCGCTTCATCCCCTTTCACTAGAATACCCTCTTCGTATCTTTGAACATCTTGGCAATTCCTGGATGAAAAGATAACTTGAATGGTGGCATTCGGCTAACACTTCTTGCCTAAGTCCATCAAAGTCTGGAACACAAATACGCCCATTCATTTTCAATATGCCCCGGAGACCAATCTCAAAGCTAGAAACAACACCTTCTTCAACATCCTTCTTAAGTCGAGCTAAAATAGGATCTGCCTCTTGACTGGATGCAATTCTCTCTAATAATACTGGCTTAACTTCTATATTTGCAATCATTGCTATATTCCTACTCAATGCATCAGCAACGACATTTGCTTTCCTAGGGGTATAAAGAACCTCTAGATCATAAGAGGGGAGAAACTCTAGCCATCTCTGCTGCCTCAAATTCAAATCTTTCTGGGTAAAAAGGTATTTTAAGGATTTGTGGTCCGTGTATAACTCGAACCTTCCACCCAAAAGATAATGCCTCCACATGTTTAGTGCGAAGACAACAGCTAAAAGCTCCAAATCTTGTGTAGCATAATTTTTCTCATGCGGCTTTAGTTGTCGACTCGCATAGGCAATAACTTTCCCATGCTGCATCAGAACTGCTCCCAATCCGGTTCCATAAGAATCTGTATACACAATTAAACCTTCGCTTCCAAATGGTTAATATAGGAGCGCTAGTCAACTTCTCTTTCATTTTGTTGAATGCTTGATCACACTTAGAAGTCCAAACAAACTTAACATCTTTCTTTGTTAACTTCGTCAGATGAGAAGCATTCTTCGAGAAGTCCTTGATAAACCTACGGTAAAAACCATCCAATCCCAAGAAACTTCTAACTTCCATTGCACTTTCGGGCTTCTTCCAGTCTTGAACCACCACAACTTTAGCTGGGTCCACCGATATGCCTTCTCCCGAAATAACATGCCCTAGAAACCTAACTTCGAATTTCCAAAAATGGCACTTGGAAAACTTAGCCTTCAATGCATGGCTTCTTAAGGTATCGAGTACAACACGGAGATGATATTTGTGTTCCTCCTCTGTCTTGGAATAGATAAGAATGTCATCAATAAAGACGAGAATAAATTTATTAAGAATGTCTCGAAATACTCGATTCATTAAGTCCACAAAATAAGCGGGTGCGTTAGTCAATCCAAACGGCATAACTAACCACTCGTAGAAATTTTCAAGAGTTTGAAAAGCTGTTCAGAGAATACTCTCCTCTGCCACTCTTAATTGGTGGAAACCGGTGGCAAGATCTAATTGAGAAAATATCCGAGCACCGTGGAGTTTGTCAAACATATCGTCGATCCTTGGCAAAGGATATTTATTCTTGATAGTCCTTTTGTTCAACTCCCGATAGTCTACGGATAACCTTAGAGAACCATCCGCCTTTGTAACAAAGACGACTGGTGATCCCCAACTCGAGGTACTACGTCAGATCAAGCCTTTCTGCAACAAATCATAATTCTGCCTTTCTAACTCCCTCTTCTCTTTTGGAGCCATCCTTCGTAAGGGTTGTACATTAGGTCCAGTTCCCGAAACCAAATCAATACGGAACTCGACTTCACGGTGAGGAGGTAAACCTTGCACCTCGTCAAAAATATCTGTGAAATCTTGAACAACCGGCACATCTCCTAGCTCCGCTTTAGCCACTTCGAGTGAATAGAGAAAACTGCTCATTAACTTCTTAGGCTCTTCACAACTAATATCAACACCAACATCTCCTGCATCACTAACTTTAATGAGCCTTCAACCACAATCTAAGATAGCTTTGAACTTAGATAACCAATCCATTCCCAGCAACACTCCAAAACCCATAAACCCAAGAGCAAACAAGTCAAAAGGAAAGAGACGATTTCGATAAGAAATAGGTACATTTAGACACACGGTGTCAAGATTTGTCGGACCTCCAATTGGGTTTGCCACACAAGAGGATTACTTATGATAACATATTTAAGGTTTAGTTTTTCCATTAGATCATAAAAAATAAAACTATGGGAAGCTCCTGTATCAAATAGCACCCTTACAGGAATATCATAGATGGATAATGTACCTTGCAACACTTGCTTCCCTTTTTGATCTGAAGAAGTGGATGGTATCTCTTCAATGGTAAAAGTCTATCCTTGAGATCCCTTTTTAGGAAGAGGGCACTCATTCTTCATATGTCCCGGCTGGCCACAATTAAAACATGTGGAAATTGGCAATGATTTGCAAAGTGGCCCATCTTATTGCACTTGAAACAAAGAATGTTGGCCAAGTTGGTCTGCTTCTTCTGTGATGGAGCGTCATCTTCGGGTTTCTTCCCTGCACCCTACTACTTTCCCTTAAATTTACGCTTGAAGTTTGGCTTTCTTTCAACTGGTATAACTAATAAAGGCTTGGCATTTATTGTTGGTACTACACCCTTCTGGACTCCTTTCTTAATATCAAGAGCCTCAAACCTCAAAGCCATGGTAATAATGTTGGTGAACGTACCCATAAGATGATTAGTCATTTCACGATGGAACTCTGGTCGCATTCCATTCACAAACATTTCATTTTTCTTGATCGATGTGTCTATCAATCCAAGTCCAAAACAGGACAAAGCATTGAACTTATGCTCATACTGCGACACAGTCATATCACCCTGCTTTAAGTCAATGAAACTTCTAAATAACTGAGTTTTTCTGGCTTCTGGAATAAACTATGCTTCAAAAACTTCCTTGAACTAGGCCCAAGAAAACTCCCCCTCCGGAGTACTAGCTGTTTCTAAATCCCACCAATCCATTGCCGACTTTTGAAGTTGTCGCGATGCCAGCAGTCGTTTCTCCGCATCCTCCAACCGAAGATCTCCAAATATTCTTTCACAAGTTCGAAGCCACATCTCCACTCCAAGAATATCTTCAGTTCCATAGAATGGTTTCCCGTCCAAAGTGGTAAAATTCTTACACAAAGCTGCAAAGTTCATAGGGGTCTGAACTTGCACTAACATTTCCTCTACCGGATCTACAACTGACATGGCAGCGTTTCTAGGTACCCTACCATTGGTAGCCGTGCTAGTTCCAGATCCACTCCTCCCTCCTCTTCTTGTATTCATTTTCTATTATTTGAACAAATAATAGGTATCTTTAGAATACAAAAATATGATTAAAATGATTTAAGGAAATAACACCAAAGGATCTAAAACTAGACTATAGAGGATAAATATTATAATTATAAATATTACAAATACGCTCTATCAAGATTAACTCATTCTAGGGCATCACTTACCCTATCTCTAATGAGTTGTACCCCAATCAGGCTAAGGTGTTCGCTCAACCAAAGCTCTGATACCAACTGTGACGACCCACCTTTTCGACCCCTGAGAACGACACTTAATACATCCATGGTATTCATGTGCTATTGCCCAAGTATCTGAAAGACGAGTTGTCATGGGGTAAAATAGAAGAACACAACAATAATCTCACAATGGAACGGTTAAATATAACATAAAAATAAGACAGTTCAAAAGGTTACTCCCAACATGGAGTTATCAGAGTTACAACAAAAGTACTACTATCAGTCTAGGTAGTTATAACAACCTGCCTTTAAATATACATACATAGAGTCAACATCTCATAACAGCGGAAATAAATAGATAGATAGATAAGGAGCCTCCTGCTCGTCCACCATCTTCGAAAGAGCCCAAAGAAACCTGTCATTTCCGGACTACTCAAATATAAATGAGTACTTCGGGGTTTAGGGAAAACAAACAATTCGGATTAGACAATAAGTCTGGTACGAGTAAACTCCAATATAAAAAAACAGAAGACACAAAATAACCGCTGAGACCACGTCGCAAAAACACAGAACGGGTTTCTCCTCACAAGGACAACATCCAAGCATAAAAGAATGGACACAAATAATTAAACATCGCAAAGAGCGCAAGATGCTTCCCGATGCAGTTAAGAAAGAATCAATCCAAAGATTTGAATCAAAAATAAGGAAAAGGAATTTTTCCAACAATGACTAGGAGGGTGCGCCCCCCCCCCCCCCTTATCGAAAGTATACCTCTAGAAAATATACTTGAGAACTACGATGGCTCTTAGAAACCTCCAAGCCGGACCACGCCAACTATACCGAGTATCTGAGTATTTCACATCTCCGTGCGCATACAACCGAAACCAATCTAGAGTAGATGTGAAAATACTCTAATGGGAGCAACCCCACATAGCTTGGCCCCCACTCGCTCTTTATTTAGTCATTTTCGATAAAGGATATCAATGCTCTAAATGAGCAATAAATCGTCTTAGATTGACGAAACAAAAACAAAAGGAAGAAGGGTATCGAAATCGATAGTCAAGATATCAACTATCGGGGATAACGAAACGATCGTATATGGAAATTAAATCTTATACTTTTTCAATGCTTGGAAAATATCCATATACTTATCTCATCGATATAAGTATATTCACAAAACATTTGGGAGGATTTCATATTTCAAAAGCATACTTAGATGGGTCAAAAACAATTGTATATAAGAAATGTGAATGTTTTCCATTATAATTATAAAGATCATTTATGGAAATCAAATATCCTACACTTGTCGCGTTTCCGATATTCTCGACTTACTCTACCCCTCGCCCAGAAACAAAGCCAGGTAAGTCAGGGCACTGGTTGCTCCTAGCCTTGCCTAGACACTTCGGTTCCAGATCTCACAGATAGAGGATCAATCTACTCATCGGCTTTTAGTGCCAAGTATAGGACTACTTACTTTCCATAAATAACCCATTTGAATCATTATATAAAATTTGAAGCTCCTTTAAAATACTTTAAATAAAGATTTAAAACTTCCATTCAAATCATAACTTAAACCCATCATCTTTAAAGGAGAATACGACCAAGAGGGGTGAAGCTCCCTCTTAATCAAATGAGATAGCTAAAAGGGGTGTTATTTCCTTTTAACCAAAAATCACTAAATGTCAATCCTAAGTTAAAAGTGGTGTAAGTTCCCTTTAAATAAACATCAAAGTTATTGCTCATAAACTGGTCGAGCACAAATCAAACAACCAAACAAGAATAATAGCAGACTCATTATTATTAGCAATTTAGAATCAATAGTTAACACAACATTTGTTAAAATGTGAATGAGTCAAAGAAAAGAGATTAAGATTACACTGATTGTAAAATAATTAAATTATACTCATAGAATAAGTTATACCCACTAAACTATGAAAACAAGGAATATACTCACGGAATAAGTTATACCCACTAAACTATGAAAACAAGGAATATACTCATAGAATAAGTTATACCCACTAACTATGAAAATAAGGAACATACTCACGGAATAAGTTATACCCACTAAACTATGAAAACAAGGAATATACTGACTGAATAAATTATACCCACTAAACTATGAAAACAAGGAATATACTCACTAAACTATGAAAACAAGGAATATACTCACTAAACTATGAAAACAAGATATATACTCACAAAATCAGTTATACCCACTAAACTATGAAAACAAGGAACATACTCACGGAATAAGTTATGCCCACTAAACTATGAAAACAAGGAATATACGCACATCCTATTTTGCTTTGATGGGGACTTGGAATACTTCACCTTTTATAATGAATTTTAGTTATTTTCTTTAGTTTGTGAATGAATTGAAATGAGATATGGACTTGGCTATTTATAGGTGAATAGAAGGATACTTTAGTCATTTCCTACAGCCTAACCAGATTCGACCAGATTTTGGTCCAATAGAAACCAGCCTTATGGCCTAATTTGATTCGACCACATTTTGGTCCAATCGAAAACATCTTTATGGCCTAATTTGATTCGACCACATTTTGGTCCAATAGAAAACATCTTGATGGCTTAATTTGATTCGACCATATTTTGTTCCAATAGGAATCCTCCTTATCAACTATGGCATAACATGATTTGACCAGATTTTGGTCCAATGGCAACCATCTGCATGGCAGAACCTGATTCGACCAGATTTTGGTCCAATGGCAACCATCTACATGAAATATAATAATCATTATACTATTTTGTTTCATTATGCAAGTAATTATACTGTTCTGTTTTTATTAGGCAAGTAATTATATTATTTTGTTTTATTAGGCAGGGTTAATAATTCTCTCTTGTTTTATTAGGCAAGTAATTATACTATTCTGTTTTATTAGGCAAGTAATTATACTATTTTGTTTTATTAGGCAGGGTTAATAATTTTAGATATAAAATCCATTATTTAATCATTTAAAAACATATTAACTATTCATGTTCAAAGTGATTAGATTGTGGGTCGTTACAGTATGGATCATGCTAGATCTCGGGCTTTGGATGGCATGATAGTAGGTTCTTCGATCACGAGCTCAAGCAGTGAGTAGGATCGAGGATGGCAGCTCAGATTGGTGTGATGTTGTAGATAATGGACTAGGGTGAGTATTCGGGCTCGTGCCTAGAAACTGTAGTAAACCTGTAGGGTTTAGATCTGTATCGAGTAAGCAGGGCTCGGTGGATATGTTTTTGCCTAGGGATTGTTGATCACTCAGAGTTTTCGGGTTTTGTTCAAAGCAAGGGTACTATACGTGGAGAAACCCGAGGGCTGGTAGCGCCAGTCAGTACCCTAGACCAGTAGGGTCTAGGTCAGGTGGTAAAGAGGTAACACAAGAGACAACCGTGCGGGGTTTTCTAACCAGTGAGTACGGTAAGCACAATTGAGAACCGGGATTTCCACTAGTCCTTGACAGTCTCCGATGGTCATATGAGTCATCGTATATCTATCACATTGGGTGAAAGTTAGTATTGTTTGATGGATGCTATGTTTGTTATGGTTGCTCACTAGTCACCTGTCATCCTAGGGATATCACACTAGGTAGGTATTGTGGTAGGATACCTGGATACCCTAACTTGACTTAGTGTGGAGTAGGTATGGATGGAGATACCTAGATACCAGAAGTTTACTTAGTAAGGAGTAAGGATTTTATGTGGAGATACCTAGGCACCTTGACAGATACTGAGTATGGTATACCTTTTTTACGATATTATAGAGTAGCATATTACTTATGTTTATATGCGAACTCTATGGTTGCAGGGACAAATCAGGTATGGTTTATATACCCTCTGTTCTGTTTATTATCGAATTTTATAGTATTTTGAGATTTGACATCACTCACACCAGGCTGTTGTCTAACCCAAGGTTTTATGATTTGCTTCCTATTATCTCGAGTACTCTTAAATGAGTAGATTGAGAGTAGGTGGATGATTATAAAGTTCTACATGTGGACCGACAGGAGGTGATGGTTATCTATACTTACATGTGCATTTGTTATTATATTTCCGCTGTGTGACTTTGTGGAGCCTTGACAGTGTTGATTTAATATTATGAGACAATGTACCAGTTGAGTTTACTTTCCCGTTGTATAAACTCAGTTATGGTGTTGTATAACATTATGGATCTTTATTCAGATGATTATTTCACATTATTATTACTATCTCTCTTGTTTTATACCTATGTTGATTATTATATTTACTCTGATGCGATGTGAGATATGCGACAGGTAATTTAGTTATTTGATGCTTCCT
Organism: Allium fistulosum; assembly: GCA_030737815.1. Lineage (NCBI taxonomy): Eukaryota > Viridiplantae > Streptophyta > Magnoliopsida > Asparagales > Amaryllidaceae > Allium > Allium fistulosum. The sequence goes on along the minus strand of CM060908.1, from coordinate 297,496,862 downwards.
TTTTTCTTCTTTTCCATTCTTTTAGCTTCTATTTCTTCATCTTATTTCTTTTTCTTTCCTTTAACTACTGTTTTGCACTGTAGGTGTAGGGCGGTCGTTACATTTGGTATCAGAGCAAAGGTTACTCGATTAACCTTAGTTGATATCATGATCCAGTAGAGATAGGGTAGAATTTATTGCCTTAAACTGGACCTAGTGAGTGTATATATACAAGAGAGTTCATATTTGTTATATGTTTTGGTTTCTAAACTATATAGTAGTATATATTGTATATAAGTTGGGTGCACACATGAGCACTATTGATACAGTTTTCTCTGTGAGAGACGGATCATCCTATTCATAGAATAGAAATGATTTGGCATGGAAGAAAAACTATTATTGACTCTACCTTTAGAGTTGAGTATTGGTGTAACACCCATAATTTTATAACATTATTCAGGAGATTTAATTAGATAAATTAAATAGAATAATGTTAATAATTAGTGTGATAAGGAGATTGACATATTAAAATAAATTAAGGATGTGCTTAATAAATTAAATGGGCTTTAGAATGGTTTGTAAGCTAATTAAATTACACAAGGGTATATTGGGAAACAATCGCACATGACCCCTTACCGTTATATATATTCTCGTCTCTTATACCATTCATGTTCATTTTTCACCAAAACATAATATGCAAACATAAAAGAGGAGTCGGCCATTGTCAAGGACGAAAAAGAAGAGAAAATTTAAATCAAGCTAAAGATTAAAGTAAGGGGAAATAAATCTTAATCTCAATCCAATCTCCTTATCTTAATCAAGGTGAATAATAATTTATACCATCTCTTTTTTGTTTCTAATCATTTGTTTTCGAGTTTAAGATTAAATCCCTTTTTATGATGATTTAGATGATGATATGCTTGGATCATAATATGTTAGATTTAACAAGATTGTTTAAATGTGAATTTTTCATGGTTTTAAGGGTAAAATCGATTATAATTGATTTCGAATGCCATGAGGAATTCATACTTTATGTAAAACATGATTTTGGAGTTGGGTTTTAATTTTGATAATTTTCCTAGCTATGGAAATATTATTATGAATTTTCAAAGGAAAATATGATTGATTGGTTTTAGAAATTTATTTCATAAATTATATTGAGAATTAGGATCTGAAATTTAGATATGTTAGATAACATATTAAAAGTGAATTTCTCTGATTTTTAGGGATTTTTACTAAGTAATGTATTATGAGAATTAAATTATTTTGAAAGGAGGACCTAAATGATTTAATTGTGTTTCTTAATGGAAGGGCTTAATTGTTAAATTAATCTTGGTTTAGTTCTGAAATTATACGGCAGTTATTTTATGTAAAGAATTTGAAAAGTTAAGATAACCAATCACATGTTTACACGTAGGCAGATTAGTTAGAAAGTATTTGCTTTAATTGGCATTAATCAGCTTTTACCCAGAAAAGTGGATTCCGCCTCTATTAGAAGCACCTTTCGACTAATAGCTTCCGCCCTCAATCAAGTCAAAACCCTACAAGCCAAAACCAATACACAAGGTATCAACATGGGTACGTAGTGGACTGGAGGAAGGCGGAAGGCATGGTGTCGAAACATAGCTTCTGATGGGAATGAAACCTTTGCTTTGTTTTCAAATGTTAAGCGCCTACCTTTGTTTTATTAATGCTTTTGAAGAATTCGAAACATAGGCTATCGAAAAGGGTTTTCTAAATAGCTTTCGAAGAAGGTTGCAATCTTTCATTTTAAATATAAGCTTTCGAATGAGTCCCTTGTTTATAAAATAATGCTTTCGAAAATGGTGGTTCCGACCTAGTCGAAACACTGCTGCCGTTCTTTTGCCTTTCGTGTGTATTGAAGTCATCAATGCTTTTGAAGGGTAGCTTTTTTTTTACAGGTGTACTAAGCCACTTCCTAAATGCTTTCGAAAGGGTTCAAGGGTTTCGAAGGCAATGGCTTCGAAAGAGGGTTTTGATGTTATCCTTCAATGTTTTACTTAAATGTTTTGAAGCTTTTGAAAAGGATGGTGCCGACGCCATCAAACTTTCCCTAAACAATTTTATAAAAAATGTAAAGTTTTCGAAAGTGATATTTTCATATATATTCACTTTGACCCAAAAGATGTTTTTGAGAAAACCAATGGTTTCGAAAGGGGTACTTTCAGTTCGAAGCTAAGTTTCTAAGGACTATTACGTAATGTTTTGATACTTTCGAAAGGTACATTTTGGTTTCGAAAGAGATGGTTTAAAGAGCTTCGAAAGGTTTATATGTAATGTTTTGAAAAGAAGTTTTCTATGCTTTCGAAGGAGGTTATCCAAGGGTTTCGAAAGTAATGTTTTAAGGTTTCAAAAGCCTTAGTTTTCAAAAGAAATAACCTAATCTCATTTTAAAGGAAAACCATGGCATAATAAAAAAGTTTTAAAATGGTTTTAAGTATAGAGTTTTCGAAGAAGTTTTCCCTAATTGATATGTTAAAGGGATTAACCAAGTTATTATGTTTGCTTCTTCATATATGAATATATTCACATTGTAATGAATCCATAACTGTATTTTGGGAAGGGCAGAATAACCAGCTAGGTTGACCCAGTAGTGAATATAAATTAAATTAACTCTTGAATGAGTAGAATTGCATCTAGGAGGTTAGAAAGACAATAATATAGGATGATAAAATGTGGATTAAAGAAGTTGTCAGAGAGAAAGGTTCATAGTAAACCCATGAAAACTATGTATAAAAGAAGTTGTCAGGGAGACAGGTTCATAGAAACCCATGAAAACTATGATTAGAAAGAGTTATTGGCAGGGGCCAATATGTTTGTAGTGAACCCATGAAAACTATATTCGGATTAAGTTACTGATAGATGTCAATAGGTTCCTAGTCAACCTACGAAAACTAGGATAAGAGGAAAGTTATTGGAGTTACCAATAGGTTCAGGGAGAACCTATGAAAAAATGATGTTAATGGTAGGGGCCAATAGGTTCTTAGTGATCCCATGAAAACTATGAAATAGGGAAGGAAGTCCATAAATTTAAACAGGTTAATAGTAAGCCCATGAAAACTATGAAACTGGATAGGGAGTCCATAAAAATTAAACAAGTTATAAGTAAGTCCATGAAAACTAATAGGTTAATAGTGACCCTAGAAACTATAAATGAGACAGTTAGTCAGAATGAATGGGGATGGAAAATCCAGAATTGATTTACTTGTTTGCATATCATCATATTATTTTGAGATGTTTTAACCATTGTGGATGCAGGAGCACAATATATGATTTATAAAAAAATTAGGATACAAATGAGGGGAAAACCCGTTTCGCTAAGCGGCGTGGTCTTACTAGATATCTAAATGGCTTGAGATGGTAGACTATTATTCATACCAGGCTTTATGTCTGACTTGTAGTTTATGTTTTCCCCTTAAAACCTCGGGTACTCAATTGATTTTGAGTAGTTTGAGAGTTGAGGTTTTCAGGTACCTCTTTAGATGAATAAGCCTTTAGGGACGTGCAGGAGGCATGATGGCTATCTAGAGTTCTCTTTTATTTTGATTTCGCTATGTTGTTGTTATAAAGGCAAAGTTGTTTAATTGCCTATATATACTCTGATCATCCAAGGGGGGCATCTTTATATGTCGCTCTTAGCGTAGGTTGTAATAAGTATATTTTCTCTGAACGTGGTTCTCATATTGGGATTATGTAATGAATATAAAATGCTTTGAAATGGAATGAGAAAGTTGTTTGTTGATTTAAAAAAAAAATCCATATCCATGTGTTTCTGTTATATCAATGTATCTAACATTACCGTATTTGGTCGCCAAGGATTTATAACTATGGATGATTACAGCATCCGTAGCCGCTAGTTTTGAGCCTCCAAGTAGGGGATGTTACGAGTTGGTATCGGAGCATAGGTTTATGAAACTTAAAATTAAACCTAAAAGATTTTCAAACATAATCCAATGAATCAGAAAATAAGATCGGGGTTTGGGTTAACGCTATAGTAACATACTTGTATTTGATATATATATATATATATATATATGTAAGTACGTATTCCTCTCTTTCATAGACCGTTTTTCTGTATCTTACTAAGGCTCATATGTAGATTTACGAGAAAGAAGATATGGAAGTAGGAAACGGAAGAGGAAATCTCGGTGGAGGAAGCACTACAACCAATGGAAATGCTCGACCCACCAGGAGGAAACCGGGTCGACAGGCTAATGCTAACCAAAATGTTGATGCCAATGTGTGTGCTGGAAATCCACTAGTGGATATGGGGGTGATGTATCAGTTTTTCGTCAATATGATGCAAGCAAGAGTTACTGCTGGTGTTGGAGGAGCTAATCTTACGGCTCCAATTGGGAATAATTATGCTAAACTAAACAGATATTACACCAGTCTTGGTGGGTAGCCATTCATGGGGACGGAGAATGCCATAGAGGTAGAGAATTGGTTGTTGCATTGTGAGCGTATCTTTGCTGATTTAGATTTAGATAATGAGCAGAAGAGAAGGTTGGCCTCTAGGCAGTTGCAAGGGTCAGCACTTCATTAGTGGAATAGTGTTACTGTTGGAGTTCCGGAGGAGGTATTGACTTGGTCTGATTTTCAAAGGAGATTTGAATAGAGGTTTATGTTTAAGGTTGCTAAATCAGCGCTGTTGAGGAAGCTTTTAGATCTAGAGCAGGGAGAGATGTCGGTTGTTGAGTATGCCACTAAGTTTGATGAGTTGTCCCATTATGGATATAATACTATAGACACCGTCATCAGGAGGAATGAGAGGTTCAGTAGGGGACTGAGGCCCGAGATTGCTGGGGCGACCCTGCCACATCTTCATGATCCTAGTAATGTAGTGGTGGAGATGGAAATTCACCATGAAGAAATGCTTGCTGTTTGTGCTAGAGAGATGCCAGCTGAACCCCAGGGTTCTCAAGGAAAGAAAAGGTCTTTAAAAAGAAGGGAGCCCAGAAGGGAGATGCTACCAAGAAGACAAAGGCTGATTTAGTTTGTTTCAAGTGTGACAGAAAGGTCTCATGAGTGCCGGTCAGGCAAGGGGAAGAAGGCTGTAGATAAGAAGAATGTCAAGTGCTTCAGCTGTGACCAAGTTGGGCAATATAAGAACCAGTGTCCAGAGCCAGTCAGGGCGGACAAGGAAAAGGTTTTTGCTATTGGACCATCATCTGCTAAGCCAACTGCAACTGAAAAAGGGAAGACTATGATGGAAGGTACGTTTTTGATTTAGAGTATACAAGTTGGGATACTATTTGATACCGGTGCATCACATTCATTTATATCTCAGAATTTGGTTGATAGGTTATGCTTCGAACCCACATACCTTGTTACTTCCTTAAGGGTTGCAAATCAAATAAGAGGGTATGCAACTCTAGGAATGAGACGTGACCATTTATAACTTGACTTGTTAGGTCATAAGTTTGCATGTAGTCTGTATGTTTTCGATTTCGTAGATTTCGGAATCATTTTGTGTATGGATTGATTGAGTAAGTATGAGGCTAGGATATTTTGCCAAGATGGGGAAATATCACTAAGACACCCTGATAGTCATAACCGAATTATATTCTCAATGGAGAATTCTAATCGGAGCAGTTGTGCTTTGTTAAGTGCCATGGAAGTGGGAGAAGAGTTAAGTTAGGTTTGAGTAGCAAGAGAGTTTGCAAATGTCTTTGAGCTGGTCATAGGACTACCACCGAAACGAGCTGCTGAGTTTCAGATAGATCTTGTGCCAAGAGCTGAACCTGTGAGTAGACCGCCTAGCAGGATGACACCGACTAAAATGAAGGAATTGAAGGTGCAGCTAGTGGATCTAGGAGGAAGGAATTTTATTAGACCAAGCAGTTCACCTTGGGGAGCGGTCGCGGTGTTCGTGAAGAAACTAGATGGGTCGCTGAGGTTATGCATCGACTATCGTAAGTTGAATGAGAGGATGAACAAGAATAAGTATCCTTTGCCAAGAATAGATAGCCTATTTGATCGGTTGTGTAGAGCTAGAGTGTTTTTCCAATTGGATTTGGCGACAGGTTTCCATCAGTTAAGAGTGGCAGAGGATAGTGTTCCTTTGACAACATTTCAGACTAGGTATGGTTCGTATGAGTGGTTGGTAATGCCATTCAGATTAACGAATGCACATGCTTTCTTCGTGGATCTGATGAACCGATTTTTCCGAGTTTATTTGGATAGGTTCATGTTGGTATTTATAGATGACATTTTGGTATACTCTAAGGACGAAAGAGAGCATGAGGATCATCTTAGAGTTGTGCTTAAGGCGCTGAGGCAGCATCAGCTGAAGGCGAAGTTTTCCATGTGTCATTTTTAAAAGAAAAAGGTTAAGTTTCTTGGTCATGTGGTTTCAGAAAAGGGCTTGTCAGTCGATCCAGATAAGATCAAAGTTGTTAATAATTGGAAGAGACGGTGACTGAGATTAGAAGTTTTCTTGGACTTGCTGGCTATTACCGGAGATTCATCAAGGATTTATCGTGGATAGCAGCTCCGTTGACTAAGCTAACCAGGAAAGAGGTGAAGTTTGTCTGGTCCGAAAAATGTGAGGAAGCATTCTTTAAGTTAAAGCATTTGTTGACCAATCCACATGTGTTAGTAGTTCCAGACGGAAACCAAGGGTTGGTGGTGTATACTGATGCATGTGGAACTGGATTGGGAGCTGTGTTGATGCAGAAGGGTAAAGTGATTGCCTACGCTTCACAACAACTTAGACCGCATGAGGTGAGATATCCTACTCATGATTTGGAGTTGGCTACGGTGATCTTCACGCTGAAGATTTGGAGGCATTATGTCTTAGGGGAGATATTTGAGCTATACACAGATCATAGGTCTTTAAGGTATTTATTCTCTTAAAAAGAGTTGAGTATGAGACAGCCGAGGTGGCTGAAGTTTTTAGCTGCTTATGATTTTGATATAGAGTATACTCCTGGGAAAGGAAATAGGTAGTGGATGCTCTTAGCAGAAGACATCATAATGTGGTGTTAGCTATGTTGGTAGAATGGAAGGATTTGGAAGCTTTGACTACTTGTAGTGTGCAGTTAAGATCGACTGCTAGTTCTAGTAAAAATATTGCCTTGTTGTCCTGTTTGGAAGTTCGACCAGTATTGAGGAGAATCCAGTATTAGTCAAGAGGATTTGAAGGCTTGAGGTTGGAACTGAGATCGATGATCTGAAAGATTTTAGTCTTTACTAGAAAGGATGGTTGAGAAAGTAGGGACGATTGTACATTCCGAATGTTGAGGACTTGAGGAAAGAAGTTCTTGAAGAATGTCATCGGTCTAAGTTTACAATTCATCCTGGAGGGACCAAGATGTATCAAGATATGAAGAGAAGCTTCTATTGGGAAGGTATAAAGAGGGATGTTGGCTTGTGGGTTAGGCAATGTGCAAACTATCAACAAGTGAAAGCCGAACATCAGAAGCTGAGTGGATTGCTTCAGCCTTTAGAGTTCCAGTTTGGAAATGGGATTCGATATCCATGGATTTTATAGACGGGTTGCCAAGGTCAAATAGAGGAAATGAAAGTATACGGGTCATAGTGGATAGGTTGACCAAGAGTGTCCATTTCATTCCAGTTAAGTCAACCAGAACGGCACCTGTTTTAGCTAAGTTGTTCATGAAGAACATAGTTAGACTACATAGGATTCCTAGTAGTATCATTAGTGACAGAGATGCTTTGTTTACTAGCAATTCTGGAAGAGTCTACAGGATGTGTTAGGCACTAAGCTGAAGATGAGTACTGCATATCACCCTCAGAGGATAGGCAGACAGAGAGAGTCAATAAGGTCCTCGAGGATTTGTTGAGAGCTTATGTATTGGAATTCGGTGGATCTTGGGATGATCATTTACATTTGATTGAGTTTTCCAATAATAATAGTTATCAGACTAGTATAAGAATGACGCCTTTTGAAGCTTTGTATGAAAGGCCATGCAAATCATCAATATGTTTGTTGGAGACCAGAGACAGGCTAGTCTTAGGTCCAGATTTGGTTAGAGATGCGTCAGAGAAGATTGAGTTGATTCGAGAAAGGATGAAGAAAGCTCAGTCCAGACAGAAAAGTTACGTAGAAAAGAGGAGTAATGACCTAGAATTCTCAGTTGGAGATAAGGTTTTCATTAAGTTATCACCGATGAAGGGTATGGTACGGTTCGGGAGGTCTGGGAAGCTGGCACGGAGATATGTTGGTCCATTCTAGATTACAGAGAGGATTGGAAAGCTCGCATATAGAGTAGAGTTGCCGAACAGTATGGCAGGTGTCCATAAAGTATTTCATGTATCTCATCTTCGCAAGTATGTGCATGATCCAGAGACTACTATTCCTCCAACAGGGTTGGAAGATTTGATAGTAGAGCCTAATTTGACTTTTGTTAGACAACCAGTTCGGGTTGTAGCGAGAGATGAGAAAAGATTGAGGAACAAGACAGTTAAGTTGGTGAAAGTTCAGCGGAGCGATAACAAGGAATGTACTTGGGAGACAGAAGACATAATTAGAGATAATTATCATGATCTACTTTGAGGGTATGTCTATATTAGCTTTATATAGATAATTACCAGTCAGGTAGACTAGTATGGTTGTTAGGAGTGGTTACAGATGATTGCTATGTTTAGTATTTAGTCCTTACCAAATTTCAAGGATGAAATTCTTTAAGGAGCGGAGCCTGTAACACCTCTAATTTTAATAACATTATTCAGAAGATTTAATTAGAATAATGTTAATAATTAGTGTGATAAGGGGATTGAGATATGAAAATAAATTAAGGATGTGCTTAATAAATTAAACGGGCTTAAGAATGGTTTGTAAGCTAATTAAATTACGCAAGGGTATATTGGGAAATCGCCGCACATAACCACATACCCTTATATATATTCTCGTCCCTTATACCATTTACATTCATTTTTCATTTTTCAACAAAACATAAAATGAAAACATAAAAGAGGAACCGACCATTATTAAGGAAGAAAAAGAAGAGAAAATTCAAATCAAGCTAAGGATTAAAGCAAGGAGAAATAAATCTTAATCCCAATCCAATCTCCTTATCTTAATCAAGGTGAATAATAATTTATATCATCTATATTTTGTTTCTAATCATTTTTTTTCGGACTTAAGATTATATCCCTTTTTATGATGACTTGGATGATGATATGCTTGGATCATAATATGTTAGGTTTAAACAAGATTGTTTAAATGTGAATTTTTCACGATTTTAAGGGTAAAACTGATTATAATTGATTTCGAATGCCATGAGGAATTTATATATTATGTAAAATATGATTTCGAAGTAGGGTTTTAATTTTGATAATTTTTCAAGCTATGGAAAGGTTATTATGAATTTTTAAAGGAAAATATAGTTAATTGGGTATAGAAATTTATTTCAGAAATTATATTGAGAATTTGGGTCTGAAATTTAGATATGTTATATAACATATTAAAAGTGAATTTTTGGGGATTTTTCCTAAGTAATTTACTATGAGAATTAAATTATTTTGAAAGGAGGATCTAAATAATTTAATTGTGTTGGTTAATGGAAGGACTTAATTGTTAAATTAATCTTGGCTTAGATCTGAAATTATGCGTTAGTTATTTTGTGTAAAGAATTTGAAAAGTTGAGGCAACCAATCACATGTTTACACATAGGCAGGATAGTTAGAAATTATTTGCTTTATTGGCATTAATCAGCTTTTACCCAGAAAAGTGGGTTCCGCCTCTATTAGAAGCACCTTTCGACTCATAGCTTCCGCCTTCAATCAAGTCGAAACCCCACAAAGCCAAAACCAATACACAAGGTATCAACATGGGTACGTAGTGGACTGGAGGAAGGCGGAAGGCATGGTGTCAAAACATAGCTTCCGATGGGAACGAAACCTTTGCTTTATTTTCAAATGATAAGCGTCTGCCTTTGTTTTATTAAAGCTTTCGAAGGAGTCAAAACATAGGCTATCAAAAGGGGTTTTCTAAATAGCTTTCGAAAAAGGTTGTCATCTTTCATTTTAAGTATAAGCTTTCGAATGAGTCCCTTGTTTATAAAACAATGCTTTCGAAAATGGTGGTTCCGACCTAGTCGGAACACTGCTACCGTTCTTTTGCTTTTCGAGTGTATTGAAGTCATCAATGCTTAAGGGTAGCTTTTGTTTTAAAGATGTAATAAGCCACTTCCTAAATGCTTTCGAAAGGGTTCAAGGGTTTCGAAGGCAATGGCTTCAAAAGAGGATTTCGATGATATCCTTCAATGTTTTACTTAAATGTTTTGAAGCTTTCGAAAAGGATGGTGCTAACGCCATCAAACTTTCCCCAAACAATTTTATAAGAAGTTTAAAGGTTTCGAAAGCGATACTTTCATATATATTCACTTTGACCCAAAAGATGTTTTTGAGAAAACCCAATGGTTTCGAAAGGGGTACTTTCAGTTCGAAGCTAAGTTTCTAAGGATTATTACGTAATGTTTTGATACTTTCGAAAGGTATATTTTGGTTTCAAAAGAGATGAGTTAAAGAGCTTTGAAAGGTTTATATGTAATGTTTTGAAAAGAAGTTTTCTATGCTTTTGAAGTAGGTTATCCAGGGGTTTCAAAAGTAATGTCTTAAGGTTTCGAAAGCCTTAGTTTTCAAAACAAATAACCCAATCTCATTTTAAAGGAAAACCATGGCATAATAAAAGAGTTTTGATATGATTTTAAGTAAAGAGTTATTGAAGAAGTTTTCTCTGATTGATAGGTTAAAGGGATTAACCAAGTTATTATGTTTGCTTCTTCATATATGTATATATCCATAATGTAATGAACCCATAACTGAATTTTAGGGAAGGGCAGAATAACCAGCTAGGTTGACCCAGTAGTGAATATAAATTAAATTAACTCTTGAATGAGTAGAATTGCATCTAGGAGGTCAGGAAGACCAAAATATAGGATGCTAAAATGTGGATTAAAGAAGTTGTCAGAGAGATAAGTTCATAGTAAACCCATGAAAACTATGTATAAAAGAAGTTGTCAGGGAGATAGGTTTATAGTAAACCCATGAAAACTATGATTAGAAAGAGTGATTGGCAGGGGCCAATAGGTTTATAGTGAATCCATGAAAACTATATCTGGATTAAGTTATTGATAGATGTCAATAGCTTCTTAGTCAACCCATGAAAACTAGGATAAAAGGGAAGTTATTGGAGTTACCAATAGGTTCAAGGAGAACCCATGAAACAATGATGTTATTGGTAGGGGCCAATAGGTTCTTAGTGATCCCATGAAAACTATGAAATAGGGCAGGGAGTCCATAAATTTAAACAGGTTAATAGTAAGCCCATGAAAACTATGAAAATGGACAGGGAGTCCATAAACATTAAACAGGTTATTAGTAATCCCATGAAAACTAATAGGTTAATAGTGACCCTAGAAACAATAAATGAGACAGTTAGTCAGAATGAATGGGGATGGGAAATCCAGAATTGATTTGCTTGTTTTCATATCATCATATTATTTTGAAATGTTTTAACCATTGTGGATGCAGGAGCACATTATATGGTTTTATAAAGTTTTTAGGAACTAGTGAGGAGAAAAACCCGTTTCGCTAAGCGGCGTGGTCTCACTAGATATCTAAATGGTTTGAGATGGTAGATTATTATTCATACCAGGCTTTATGTCTGACTTGGAGTTTATGTTTTCCCCTTAAACTCTTGGGAACTCAATTTTGTTTTGAGTTGTTTGAGAGTTGAGGTTTTCAGGTACCTCTTTAGACGAAAAAGCTTCCAGGGACATGCAGGAGGCATGATAGCTATCTAGAGTTCTCTTTTATTTTGATTCTGTTGTGTTGTTGTTGTAAAGGCAAAGTTGTTTAATTGCCTATATATACTCTAATCATCCAAGGGGGCATCTTTATATGTCGCTATTGGCGTATGTTGTAATAAATATATTTTCTCTGAAGTGGTTCTCGTGTTGGGATTATGTAATAAATATTAAATGATTTGAAATGGAATAAGAAATTTGTTTATTGATTTAAAAAAAATTCCATATCCATGTGTTTCTATTATATCATTATATCTAACCTTACCGTATTCTGTCGCCGAGGATTAATAACTATGGATAACTGCAGCATATATAGCCGTTAGTTTTGGGCCTCCAAGTAGGGGATGTTACAATTGGGAAGGATTAGGGACACTATCACTGATTGATAGGATATGTTCGTAGAGTTGATGTGGATCATTTCCTAGATTCCTAGTTTGTTCTGGATGGTTATGGTGCTCAAGTGCAATTGGCTAGAGTCGACTCTGCCGAGCTGTGCATTGATCATGAGAATCCAGGAGGCAAACCGTTCCTTGGAACAGAGTCGGCTATTGGGAGGCAATTTTGGTCGCTTGCTTGTAGAAGGATCTTCGTTGACTTGGAGTTAGATGATGCATGAGGTAGAATTTAGCCTCTAGATGACTTCAAGGACGGACGATGAACTAGAGGAGTGTTTCTATAGCTTTGATTCCCGAGGACCGATTTCCTTGGGACTAGTTCATATTTCTCTTTGAAGAAGATTTGTCTCAACTTTTTTGAAGTCGGGGATGGGTAGGGAGTTCGCCGATTTGAAGTACAGCGATATGTCTGTGTTGGAGTATGTAGTCGGATTCGATATAATATCGAGGTACGATCTATTCCAGTTGATACTCCATACAGAAAGGATTGAAGTTTAGCATTAGGTAGAGAGATCATCTTGGGAGTCGATTGATTCGTCACTTTGACAAGGGCTTCGAGAGGAAGATCGGGAAGTACCCAATATTGAAGATTTATCGCGTACCAATTGTGTAGGGATAGATCGTGTAACGACCCGGGATTTCGGTCGTTAATTTTGAACATTTAATTTTTTTTAAAATGTTGAATTTGAATTATTAATTGATTTTGAATATGGAAGAATTTCTGAAATGGTTTAAAATTCCAAATATAGTGATTTATTTAATTTGGGAAAATAGTGAATTAAAATATTGAAATTGGGTAAATATGGGAATCTGGAGTTAAACATGAACAAAAATGATTTTTAAGTCAATCTAAAATTTATATAAAGTCTCTTTGGATCAGAATTTTAATATTGGACTTTAGAATGAGATCAAAAGTCGGTAAGTTATAAATTTGAGATTTTTATATTAATTTAATAGTGAAATTTAATATATGGGAATAATGTAAATAATCGAATTTTGATTTAAAATGAATCAGAATGATTCTAAGATGAATATGAATTCCGTATGAATTATATTGGAGTTAGCAAGTTTTTAAAATTGAAATTTTAAATGATTTCGACGATTTTGGAAATCGCTCGATTTAATCGACGAGTTAAAATAGCCTTTCGGGGCACAGTCTCGGAATTCGACGGAACCAGTTTCATTGATCCATAATAGTGTGTTATTATCAGAATTCTAATTTTGTAGCATTTGGAGTTACCATTTGTTCGTACGGGATAGAAACGCGTTGAAATAAATATCGAAAATTTAATATTTAAATTCGATTTAAAAAGTTATCTTCCACATACGATCGAATTAGGCCCCGAAACCTATTCCATTGTGATCAGAATAGGGGCAAAACATTATAAACGCCAAGCGGCACGTTTCGTTTGGAGTTCGTTTGAAAAAGCACGTTAAAAGAGGAAATAATAATAAAATAATGTTGTATATGTATATAAATACTGTTCCTACAGTAGCCAAGACCCAAGTTTTCTAGTAAAGCTGCCGGCATTGTTTTCAATGGTCGAAAGTTCGCCTCCTTCCAACCTCGATCTCTCCTCATCCACACAATATCGAGCCACGACTTCAACTAGGATAATGTCGAGCACTGTGAGATCTTCACATCCAACGGTCGAGATCGTCGATGGTGGTGCGGAGTCGCTGGAATTAGCTCGAGAAGGTCGTGGCTTCGAACACAAATTTCGACGCACAGGGGGTGCCAAGCTCGGCCACGTGTGGGCCGTGGGCGGAGACAAGCGTGGTGCACGCATTGAAGGCGTTGGATCGTCGTCCGGTCATCGTTGAGGGAGGGGGCAATCGTCCTTGTATGTGATTTGTGGGTTTCAAAACCCTGGAGCTTGCGTTCGAAACGAGGAAGAGAGGGAAAGAAAATCTGCGGCCTTGATCTACGATTAAAAATCTATCGGCCATGGTTTGTTTCTAGTATATTATAAAAAAATTAAAAAGAAAATAAATTAATTTATATATTCAAATGTTTAAAATAACATATCTTTGTCATACGAGGTCGGAATCAGACGAAACAAGCGGCGTTGGAACCACAACGACGTGCACAACACGCTGAAATAGATCTGGAGTCGATCGGAGCTAGCAAAAATTTTAGGTTAAATCGAACACCGTTCGATTTAATTTAAAATTGGAACGTTTGGCAAAATAAAAACTCAAGGTGAGTTAATCTCACTTAATTTTGGACTGCTGACATTAATTTTAAGTAGTAATAATTAATAAATGGTTGATTGGTTAAATTGATGCATTTTTATCAGTTGGATGTGATATTATATATAGTAGTGTATATATATATTAGAGTGATTGATATTCCCGCATTTATATAGCGAATGAGACCCTATGTGCCCCGCATAATAGCGGATGACCCTATATACCGCGATATTCCACCTCGAAGTGGAATTGGTATTTTTTAATGTTGTGCTAATATTTGTGGATGCAGGAAACAGGTTGGAGGGATCCAACTGGATTCCTCAGTAATGTTGAAGTTAATTGCATTTATAGTGATATATGTTTTGTTGAAATAATATGTGACAGGTTTTTGTGTGATTTGGGTTGATTGGATGCTATGGCAGGTTTTGACCTAGATTCTGGTATTTTGAATACCGGTAATATATGTTTAAATTGGAAAAGAAATTAAAAGGGGTTTTGAAGAAAAATGTTTTATAAAGAATTTTGGGTTAACCAATTGGATAAAATAAATGTTTTTTGAAATTGGTACTTAGCCAAATCGGAATATTGTGAATAGGATTTTTGGAATAAAAGTACTAAACAAAGGATTTTTAAATAATAAATCGGCAAACGGTATTTGTTTTAAAAAAAATAAAGGTTTTAAAATCAAGAATTTTGGCTTGTTTTAAAAAGAGGATTTTTAATTTCTTAATTTGATAATTTGTAAAGTGTTAAAATATTCTAGAAAATTAGTTGTTTAATTATTTGAAATTGTCCAAAGCATATTTTATTATTAATTAGTTTCTTTATAATGAGTGTTAAGATTTATTATTATTTAAGCACTAGTAAGCAATTGTTTTTTAAAAGATAATTATAATATTTGAACTTATAAGCATTTTTTTGAGATAACTTTTAAATAAAGTTTCGGAGAGTATTGGTATACTCGTGTGGCGAAAATCGAAGGCAGTGAGTGCCTGCATCTAAGTCTTGAATTTCTCTGGGATAGAGACGTAACCATTGAGCTGTGATCCATGATTTGATACCGAATGTACTTTCCACATTATTTTAAAAGGGGTTTTCAAATATTTTTGAAAGATACTTTATGAATATACTGAATTCGATAAGATAAGTACAAGCTTTGGATAAAGAGATTTAGTTTATTTAAAATTTAAATTTAAAATAAGACTTGGTGTTTTTCCGTGAAAATGAAGTATTTAGTTGAATTGATTGATTATTTTGATAGTTAAATAACCGGCTATCAACTGGACCTAAATATAACTTTGGGAATATCTAGAAGAAGTACGGGAATTATATGGTACAGTTACCGTTCGAGGTGGTATACTGTACGTATGAACTCGTTTCGTTCTTCTAGGACGTTTATAAGGAAATCCATCCACAAAACGGTTAGGAGGTGATCTCCGATCTTATTCGCGTCTGTGTATTTCCTAAAGAACCGGGGTTGAGTTTACCGGGAAATATCGAACGTTGTTTCGAAGAGACCGGGATCGGATTTGTGATCCGAAAACCACTTCAATCCAACGAGTATGTTTTTGTAATGAAGACAAGAGCATGGAGTCGAAGATGGAGCAGTGAAGTGCAAGGGCTAATCGCTACTAATCCTGAGGGTGATTCCAAAATGGATGTAGTAGGAATAGTGCCTTCGGTTCCGTTCGGACCGGGAACGGACTTGTATGGATGAATGCTATCAGTACATTGTCATTGGAGGACATTGAGCATTCTAAGTGAATATTTCTAAAAAGGTAATCGTTGCCTCTAGCCTCATCAACCGGTAATGACAGAAAATCAGGGGAGATGCAACAAGGCTAAGTGGGTCGCACCCAATTAGGGTAAGGTTACCCCTATCTAGAGTCCATTTTTTATTCGATCGTGTGGTGCGGTTGCTGATCCCAACCGCGGGGTAATCTTATTCGGGCTATCCATTTTAAGGGGTAGTCCGGTCTTGTGTTGCAGGGACCCCGGAGTGGTCCTCGGTATGGTATTTCTAGATAGGTACCATGACAGGTGGTACCACAGTGCCTAGTCATTCAGTTGGAATCCATTCTCCAATACGTGTCTTTACGGTTTTGATTGTAGAGCCTAGTATTGTTGGAATTTAATTAATGTAACGATTTCAGCTATTATAATAAGTATTTGTACTTCGACACTATTATAATATCAGAGGATTTTGATATGAAATATTTTTGGTTATCGTAAGGTAAAAACCCGACATGTTTATTTGTGGCATGGTCTTACGAGATACCTTTGATTTTCAAGGCATTTTGAAACTTTAATAATTCAATTTGAGTGTGCTTTCTCATGCTGGTTTTCCAGACTGACTCGGGTGTTCTTTTATTATAATGCTCGGGTCAGGCCGGGTATTTCAGGTTCAAGTTAGGATGCTATGGAGCAGGAGGCAAGCTGGAGACCGAGATGTATTACTAGTACTTGTTTATTACCGCTGCGGTGTTTTGTTTGAAATTGCCAGCAAATTGTGAAGGCAGGTTGTTATAACTGTCCAGGCTAGAAATTGTTGTTTTGTGTACTCTGATGTGGGATTTGTATATTACAGTTTTGATTTGTGAAAAGAGCTATTGGTATTATATGTTGTTCTGCCCACTGTGAGATTTTGTTTTTGTTTAGTTTCTTCTTCTTCTACTTCTTTTCTTTTCCCTCAACAATCTGTCTTTCCGGCACTCGATCGTCCGGCATGTTATACGATAAGAGTATTTATGTCGTTCTTCAAGGGTCGTGAAGGGCGGGTCTTCACATGTGGTATCAAAGCTTAGGTTGGCGATATACCTAGGCTTTGGTGGGGATTACTCATTAGAGATAGAGTCAGTAGTACTCTAGAATGAGTTTGAGTGTATTAATAGATATGAGCGCATATTTGTTAGTGAATATAAAATGTTTTTATATTGTGTTGACTTATCGGTTGAGTGTTTATTAATTCTGGTCGGTACGGGAAGTACAACCATATCGATAAGGGTTTCTAAACTCTTAAATAAGGTAAAACGACATAGTATTGTTTTAAAGTGGGTAAATGAAATAATTTTACCCAAAATTATATTTTGTTATAAAAGAAATAATTTTCTAAAATTATTATAGTATATATATTTGGATGTTTGGTTGTTAATATTAAAAATCAAAATACGATTATAAAATTTAAAATGGTTATATATATAACAAAATATAAGTTTATAAGAATGATTATACAAAGAAGTATAACTAAAATTTGATCTAAACCAGAATTTAAATCCCGGAAACTTTGGGAGATGGTTAAAAGAAGTTTGGAACTAAGTGTTGGGATTTTTAAATCTTGGAAATTTTTGAAGTGTTTTCCAAAATGGTTTGTAAGGAAAAATGTAGTATTTTAAAATGTATTTGAAAAAGAAATTGTTTAAAAATGGATTTTGGGAGTAAGGAAGCATTGAACTCACTTCAGTCGTTGGAAAATAATCCTGGTCATGATGGCCACATCATTAGTATTCATTTTTGAGTTTCTAAGTGATGGATTGCTACCATAGTGATTGGGTATGATTAGTTGTTTTGGACGTGTTTGATAAACAAGTTTTGTTTTAGAAGTTCCGAAGGTAACTGTTTTTGGTAAAAACCTAGTGGTTTTGAGATTTCAAGGGTATGATTTGATATACCAAAGTGATATATGTATATTTATGATTTCAAAATGTTTTGAAATAAAACCGGATGATCAAATTCTGGGTTCTATTTAAAAGATTTGTAAAGTTAAGAAAATTAGTTATGGAACTTAAAACTGAGGTTAATGTGGATAAGAAAGGAAAGTGTAAAATTTTAAAATCCTGGAATTAAAGTTTAACTCGAGTAAATTAAAGTGAATAAGATATGTTGAAATTTAAAATAAGGTAAGTTAAATAAAACAGAAGTTGGAATTGAATTGAATGGAATGGAATATAAAGTTGGAATATAAGATGATTATATAATTATAAGTTATAATTATTAAATGGAATAAATATACTTAAGCTATCAAGTGATATATATAATCTAAAGTTATGATTATAAGATGTAAATGGACTTAAGTAGGTAAGATGAGATTTTAAGTAAATGAGTTTTGGACTTATGAATTGAAATAAAATTGGTAAGACCTAAATGTTAAAGGTTTGATATTGTGGTAAAAGAATTGGAAATTGAAAATTGAATTTTAAATGAAGGGTGAATTGAAATGGAGTAAATTGAATGTAAATAGGAATTGTGAGTGTTTATATAACTATAGGTTATAAATATTGAATGAAAGTAAACTTAAGTGGAGATTACAGAAATTGCGAATAAATAAGTTGTACAACCTATTAAACTGGAAAAGTGGAAAGGTATAACCAAGTTAAATGGTTAAGTAATTGATAACGAGAAATGAATTCAATTTAAGAGTAAATGAATTATATATGAATTTAAAATGGCTTTGGAATATGGATTGGGAAAGTTGAGTGTGAACTTAAGTTTTAAAGCTGGGTATTTCTTAAGCAGTGATATGGGATGCTGATAATAAACCTTAGAACTAATTTTGTGAAATAGCTTATAAACAAATTAGCATGAAATGAAATGTTGTTCACTATAAAATGAAGTGAATAGCACTATGTGAATAAAATGAAAATGAATGGAGAAGAGGTAATATAAGTGGAAGTGAAGTAAAGAGGAATGCGAGTGCATGAACCATGTTGTGCTATAATGAATTGTCGAAAATTTATATGAAATGATTTCCCAATGATATAGTATAAAGTGGATATACTAAGAAAATGAAAGCAAATAATTGAATGAGATCAATTTAAAAATAAAATGGAATTTGGTTACAATGGAAATTTAACTTAAGTGATTATTTATGGAATGGATTCATAAATAAATTAATATGGATTGGAATGTCGTTGGTGTAGAATAAGGCAAATAAGGTTTGGTGAATAGCATAAATGGGCATCAAATGAAAATTAGATAAATTGGTTTAAAGTCAATTTAAAAGGGGTTAAATTGAGGTTAATAAAATGGATTTGCATAAATGGGAATAAATATAAGTGGAATGCAAATAAATTGATTGTAAATCAATTTGAAATTGAATAAGAGTGAATTTATGTAAGTAAAGCATATAAATCATATTGGAGTGAATATGAGTTTAGGTGTTGTAAATATAAATTGAATGTAATAAACTTTGGTTGTAAATCATTTCGAATTGAATGAAATGATATATAGACCCATGGGAAGGAATTAAATTAGTGTTGGAACCTTATAATTGTTTGAATATATTTGATTTGCATGTTTGGGTTATGAAGTTGATGTGTTTTGCTAGTGAAATAAATGGATGTTATAAAATTTTATGATTTTGAAACTTATGTGCTTATTTTGAGTAACTACAGGTACAGGAAGCTGTCTGGATAGATTTTGAGTTGCGTAAATGCATATAAAATAAGCCGCTTGCTTAAAAACGCTAAAATAAAGGTACGCCTACGCAATAAAATAAAGCAATGATAATATATTGTATATATATTTTGTTTTCCGACCGTGTGGGTCGATGTATATATATTTATCTCTCTTGTGATATTGTAAAAGGCTCTTCGTACAAGGGAGATGCTGTCAAAAATTTCGAAAATTTAGGGTGTTAGAAAATTTTTGAAAATTTTGGAAATTTTTTTGTTAACTGGAAGTTGACTTTTGAATCGTATTAAAAATCATGGTTTTTGAAATAGAAATGAAAGCTAATTGTTTTGGATAAAAACTAAAAGGGTTTAGAGAAGTGAATGTAGGATTTTAACTTGAGTAGGTTTGGAAAAGTAAATGGGTTTTGGAGCATTTTTCCTACCTTAGCAATTTCGAGGACGAAATTATTATAAGGGGGAAGGAATGTAACGACCCGGGATTTCGGTCGTTAATTTTGAATATTTAATTTATTTTAAATGTTGAATTTGAATTATTAATTGATTTTGAATATGGAAGAATTTTTGAAATGGTTTAAAATTCCAAATATAGTGATTTATTTGATTTGGTAAAATAGTGAATTAAAATATTGAAATTGGGTAAATATGGGAACCTGGAGTTAAACATGAACAAAAATGATTTTTAAGTCACTCTAAACTTTATTTAAAGTCTCTTTGGATCAGAATTTTAATATTGGACTTTAGAATGAGATCAAAAGTTGGTAAGTTATAAATTCGAGATTTTTATATTAATTTAATAGTGAAATTTAATATATCGGAATAATGTAAATAATCGAATTTTGATTTAAAATGAATCAGAATGATTCTAAGATGAATTTGAATTCCATATGAATTATATTAGAGCTAGTAAGTTTTTAAAATTGAAATTTTAAATGATTTCGACGATTTTGAAAATCGCTCGATTTAATCGACGAGTTAAAATAGACTTCCGGGGCACAATCTCGGAATTCGATGGAACCAGTTTCATTGGATCCAAAATAGTGTATTATTATCGGATTTCTAATTTTGTAGCGGTTGGAGTTACCGTTTTTTCGTACGGGATAGAAACGCGTTGAAATAAATATCAAAATTTTAATATTTAAATTCGATTCAAAAAGTTATCTTCCACATACGATCGAATTAGGCCCCGAAACCTGTTCCATGGTGTTCGGAATAGGTGCAAAATATTATAAACGCCAGGCGGCACATTTTGTTTGGAGTTCGTTTGAAAAAGCACGTTAAAAGTGGAAATAATAAAAAAATAATGTTGTATATGTATATAAATACTGCTCCTACAGTAGCCAAAACCCTAGTTTTCTAGTAAAGCCGCCGGCATGGTTTTCAATGGTCGAAAGTTCGCTACCTTCCAACCTCGATCTCTTCTCATCCACGCAATATCGAGCCACGACTTCAACTAGGATAATGTCGAGCACTATAAGATCTTCACATCCAACGGTCGAGATCGTCGACGGTGGTGCGGAGTCGCTGGAATCAGCTCGAGAAGGTCGCGGCTTCGAACACAAATTTCGACGCACAGGGGGTGCCAAGTTCGGCCGCGTGTAGGCCGTAGGCGCAGACAAGCGTGGTGCACGTATTGAAGGCATTGGATCGTCGTCCGATCGTCGTTGAGGGGGGGCGGCAATCGTCCTTGTACGTGATTTGTGGGTTTCAAAACCCTGGAGCGTGCGTTCGAAATGAGGAAGAGAGGGAAAGAAAATCTACGGCCTTGATTTGCAGTTCAAAATCTATCAGCCATGATTTGTTTCTGGTATATTATAAAAAAATTAAAAAGAAAGTAAATTAATTTATATAATTATTATTCAAATGTTTAAAATAACATATCTTTGTCATACGAGCTAGGAATCGGACGAAAGAAGCGGCGCCGGAATCGCAGTGACGTGCAATACGTGATGCAACAGATCTGGAGTCGATCGGAGCTAGCGAAAATTTTAGGTAAATCGAACGCCGTTCGATTTAATTTAAATTTGGAGCGTTTGGCAAAATAAAAACTCAAGGTGAGTTAATCTCACTAAATTTTGGACTGCTGGCATTAATTTTAAATAGTTACAATTAATAAATGGTTGATTGGTTAAATTGATGCATTTTTATCAGTTGGATGTGATATTATATATAGTAGTGTATATATATATATATATTGGAGTGATTGTTATTCCCGCATTTATATAGCGGATGAGACCCTATGTGCCCCGCATAGTAGCGGATGACCCTATATACCGCGATATTCCATCTCGAAGTGAAATCGGTATTTTTTTATGTTCTGCTAATATCTGTGGATGCAGGAAACAGGTTGGAGGGATCCAACTGGATTCCTCAATAATGTTGAATTTAATTGCATATATAGTGATATATGTTTTGTTGAAATAATCTGTGATAGGTTTTTGTTTGATTTGGGTTGATTGGATGTTGTGGCTGGTTTTGACCTAGATTCTGGTATTTTGAATACCAGTAATATATGTTTAAATTGGAAAAGAAATTAAAAGGGGTTTTGAAGCAAAATGTTTTATAAAGAATTTTGGATTAACCAATTGGATAAAATAAATGGTTTTTGAAATTGGTACTTAGCCAAATCAGAATATTGTGAATAGGATTTTTGGAATAAAATTATTAAATAAAGGATTTTTAAATAATAAATCGGTAAACGGTATTTGTTTTAAAAAAATATTAAGGTTTTAAAATCGAGAATTTTGGCTTGTTTTAAAAAGAGGATTTTTAATTTATTAATTTGATAATTTGTAAAGTGTTAAAATATTCTAGAAAATTAGTTGTTCAATTATTTGAAATTGTCCAAAGTATATTTTATTATTAATTAGTTTCTTTATAATGAGTGTTAAGATTCATTATTATTTAAGCACTAGTCGGCATTTTGTTTTTAAAAGATAATTATAAGTTTTGAACTTATAAGCATTTTTTGAGATAACTTTTAAATAAAGTTTCGTATAGTATTGGTATACTCGTGTGGCCAATCGGAGGCAGTGAGTGCCTGCAGCTAAGTCTTGAATTTCTCTGGAATAAAGACGTAACCATTGAGCTGTGATCCATGGTTTGATACCGCAGTGGTACTTTCCACATTATTTTTAAAAGGGTTTTCAAATATTTTTGAAAAGATACTTTGTGAATATACTGAATTCGATAAGATAAGTACAAGCTTTGGATAAAGAGATTTAGTTTATTTAAAATTTATAATTAAACTAAGACTTGGTGTTTTCCGTGAAAATGAAGTATTTGGTTGAATTGATTGTTTATTTTGATAGTTAAATAACCGGCTATCAAATCTGGACCTAAATATAACTTTGGGAATATCTAGAAGAAGTACGGGAATTATATGGTACAGTTACCGTTCGAGGTGCTATACTGTACGTATGAACTCATTTCGTTCTTCTAGGATGTTTATAAGGAAATCCATCCACAAAAAGGTTAGGAGGTGATCTCCGGTCTTATTCGCGTTTGTGTATTTCCTAAAGTACCGGGGTTGAGTTTACCAGGAAATATCGAACGTTGTTTCGAAGAGACCGGGATCGGATTTGTGATCCGAAAACCACTTCGATCCAACGAGTACGTTTTCGTAATGAAGACAAGAGCATGGAGTCGAAGATGGAGCAGTGAAGTGCAAGGGCTAATCGCTACTAATCCTGAGGATGATTCCAAAATGGATGTGGTAGGAATAGTGCCTTCGGTTCCGTTCGGACCGGGAACGGACTTGTATGGATGAATGCTATCAGTACATTGTCATTGAAGGACAATAAGCATTCTAAGTGAATATTTCTAAAAAGGTAATCATAGCCTCTAGCCTCATCAACCGGTAATGACTGAAAATCAGGGGAGATGCAACAAGGCTAAGTGGGTCGCACCCAAGTATGGTAAGGTTACCCCTATCTAGAGTCTCTTTTTTTTATTCGGCTGTGTGGTGCGGTTGCTGATCCCAACCGTGGGGTAATCTTATTTGGGCTATCCAGTTTAAAGGGTGGTCCAGTCTTGTGTTGCATGGGACCCCGGAGTGGTCCTCGGTACGGTGTTTCTAGACAGGTACCGTGACAGGTGGTACCCCAGTGCCTAGTCATTCAGTTGGAATCCATTCTCCAATACATGCCTTTACGGTTTTGATTGTAGAGCCTAGTATTGCTGGAATTTAATTAATGTAACAATTTCAGCTATTTGAATAAGTATTTGTATTTAGACACTATTGTAATATCAGAGGATTTTGATATGAAATGTTTTTGGTTATCGTAAGGTAAAAACCAGGCATGTTTATTTATGGCGTGGTCTTATGAGATACCTTTGATTTTCAAGGGATTTTGAAACTTTAATAATTCAATTTGAGTGTGATTTCTCATGCTGGTTTTCCAGACTGACTCGAGTGTTCTTTTATTATAATGCTCGGGTCAGACCGAGTATTTCAGGTTTAGGTTAGGATGCTATGGAGCAGGAGGCAAGCTGGAGTCCGAGACGTATTACTCGTACTTGTTTATTATCGCTGCGGTGGTTTGTTTGAAATTGCCAGCAAATTGTGAGTGGAGGTTGTTATAACTGTCCAGGCTGGAAATTGTTGTTTTGTGTACTCTGATGTGGGATTTGTATATTACTGTTTTGATTTGTGAAAAGAGCTATTGATATTATATGTTGTTCTGTCCGTGTTAGATTCTGTTTTTGTTTAGTTTCTTCTTCTTCTACCTCTTTTCTTTTCCCTCAACAATCTGTCTTTTCGACATTCGATCGTACGGCATGTTATACGATAAGAGTATTTATGTCATTCTTCGAGGGTCGCGAAGGGTGGGTCTTCACAGATCAGGAAGCATATGTATTGATCGTCGTTCCAGTTTCATCGGTTGCTCCATCATTGAAATAAAAGGGAAATGGCGTCACCATTTGAGATATGCTTTTCGCATATGGTGGTTCCATACGTGTTTTATTTAACGTTGAGGTTTCATATTCCTTCATATCTAGATCCAATGGTTAGGTATTGGGATAGAGACTTGAGATAATTACCAATCTTTGATCGTGATAGACCTAGTTAGGGGCTCAGCCAGCCTATCTGTGGTTTGTCGAGACCTTTCCCTTTTGAGTCATGGTTGTTTGTTTGTTTGACATTGATTGTTTAAAGTTTAGTTGGGTTGGCATTATAGTTTAAGAATGGACTGGCTGAAAGTGATACGGAATTGTGGTGGACTGTGAGAGGCCATTGATGATGATTAGGGTTGGGGAGGAGCGTATGGTAGTGATTGGTTGCCGGCTGGGGAGCCATATATATATTCGCTCGATATTCCACATGATAGGATGTCATTTGTGCATGTAGTTGGAGAGTGTCTGGACATACCTAAGGAGGTGTTCGGATTACCACCATATAGGGATAGAGTTCCGTATCAATTTGGTTAGAGGAGTTGGACCAGTAGTCATGACTTTAAGGCATAGGGTGTCCAAAGAGCTTAGGAGATCAGAGGTGCGAGCGGATGACTTGTTTAGGTGATGGTTCATCCATAGGTGTATTGTTTGGGTAGGATGCACATGTTGTGTTCGTTAGTAGGACGAATGGCTCTTTGGAGTTGTTGGCTGGTTGTTGTGAGCTGGATGAGATGATGAACAAATTGTACTCCTATTTGTTTATGACTTGTTCGATCGGCTCTATAGCATGAGGATGTTTTCTTAGTTGGACTCTGCAGTAAGGTTGCACCAACTGAGAGTAATTTGGATGAGTGTGCAGATTATAGTGTTTCGTACAATCCTTGATTTTAGGTTGGTTATGTCGTTCGGGCTAACCAATGTGTCGGCATATGTTGTTGATCTCATGGGCCATATTTGGAGAGGTCACTTGAGTAGGTTGTGCTTGTGTTTATTGATGGTACTTTCATCTACATATGGATGGAAGAGGAGCACAAGACACCGATTGGTGATTAGATTTTGGTAGTATCACTCCTGAAGGAGGGGAGTGTGATTCTTGGGTCATGTTGTTTCAGAATAGGACGTCGTTGTAGATCCTTTAGCTACGGCGGTCTAGAATCTGGATAGACCCAAGGTAGCAGTATCATCAATCTATAATTTGAAAGAAGATCAGACTTTTGTTTGAGACGTAAGGTGTAGACACGCGTTAGTGAGTCTGACTGAGAGGTTGACGAGTACATTGATAGTACTCATTTCGAACGGGAATGAGGAGACGATAGTACGCGCTTGCCTGTGGTATTTAAATACATGCGGTAGTGATACCGAGAGGTAGTTCTGACTCTTGATTTGGAGTTATAGGCGATAGAGTTCGTTTTGGGAATTTGGAGGCACTGTCTGCTAGGAGAGGAGTTTGAGTTGTTCGGTAATCCCTTGTCATTGTAGTATCTCTTCTTCGAGAATGATCTTTACCTTCGCTAGTAGCGATGGTTGGAGTTCATAGCCTCCTATGTATTTGACATTTCCTGGACGTTTGAAAGGGAAATGTTGTGGTTGGTATTCGAGTGGGAGACATACCAATTTGGAAGCGATATTCCTAGAGTGGGTATTGCCTGAGCTTATCACTGGTTATGACTCGAGGACTCGATGAGCTTTGGCCGAGTGTGATGGCTAGTTTGATCGTCAGACCTACTTTGATTTCGCCGATTGGAACTAGTCGGAGGCGTTAAACTAGAGTAGAGGTGATTGTAGCTAAGTTAGAAGAGTAAGTAGTGTCTGTAAAGGTGATGCGGTGCGGATCGGACCGAGACAGTTGGTTCCGTAGGGATAAGAGATTGTTTGTTCTCGAGTAGTGGTATTATATGTTTTGGGACTGGATCGATGGATTGCTGATGACTAAGGATAGAGAGATAGCATTTGAGTCACAGTCGATTGATTAACAGATGATGCAAGATTTTTATTTCTTAAGTCCAGTAGTATGGCATCCGTTTATGTTGTGTTGTGTTGTTCGAGGAATTGTTGGTGTGATTCCATTGTGTGCTAGGTGCATTGTAAGTTGCAAAGACCCGTTATTCGATAATGGGTTTTGGGAGAACTTACAAGAGGCGTTTGGATATTTGGCACTACATGGATTGGATGATATCAAGGCTGAACCATGGACTTGGAGACCTCAAAGGTCCGTTCGTACCGATGGATGTGATATAAATCAGGTTAGGAGGAGGTCGAAGGAGTAGTAGGGGTTCAGTGGAATGAAAGCGAAGGCGATAGGATATATTACATTGTGGAGAGCATGAGGACCGTTAGTCCGGAGCTATTTAGACAATAAGATTTTTTTTATCGTCGACTTTCTTTATGGATATCATATTGGATGTTTATGCTAGAAGGTTTAGTATTCCGCATGCTAGGATAGGTATGCATGTTATTTTTGGATGTTAGATCTTATATATGCATGTTTGATTTGATTGTTAGCATTTGAGATGATAGTTTATGTTTGTATGGTTGTTAGGCATGCGGGATAGTTTGTTTGGTATAGCATTCTCGTTTGATGATTGCTATATATGATCTAGTATAGTTAAAGATATGAGTTGTATACATATCTTTGTTGTAGTAGAGTTTTTTTGACTTAGTCGTCCAAAGGAGATTCTACCGAATTTTGCCGGAATCTGATGAATTTTTGAGGGCCGATGGGTTAGGAGACATTTTCTTTGCTTTATGATTCTGGGGATGAAATTCTTTAAGGAGGGCAGAATGTAACGTCCCGCATTTTTAAGGATCGGATATTTAAATAGTTTATTTAAATATTTAATCTTTAATTAAATGAAGGCCCAAAAATGTGATTTTTTGCATACAGCTGAATCAGGAGTCAAGACCACATCCGTTGAGTACGGTTTGATATTGCGAATTAAAATGAGTATAAGGATCGTTATATTTCAAGATCAGATGATCCGATGGCAAAAACAGTCTCGAAATACGTGAAATCAGCCTTCCGAGGCACAGCCTAAGATGGAAACACGGTTAGTGTCATTGGATTCGGAAAAATAAGGTATTGTACGCAGACGAGTTTCGTGACAATCAGACGCGCCGTGTGGTCGCACGAGCTCGAAACATGTAGCCATTTATTTGAAAGAATAAATAAATGGATAATAAAATAATATTATAAATATCAAATTCCTCTTTCCCTCTTACTGTTCATGCCTAGAAGCTAGAAAATCATGGTCGAAAACCTTTCCTTTGATTTCAAAAATTAAATTCTTCAAATCCGCTAAACTAAAAATCATGTCGTTTGATTCGTTAAGATCGTATCGTCGAGAGCTACGCGATGACCGTGGCGGAATTTTGATTGACGTCGTTTGCCGAGATTGACCTCTTTGCCGATGAACGAGGGTTAGATCTAATTGGAGATTTGAGCGTCGATTTGCGGATCGGAGATTACCGTTGTGATTCTTGCGCGATGGAGAGTAGATTGCCTTGAATTTGCGATGAACATTGAAGGGATGGGAGGCACGACTTTTGCCTCATCCCAAGCAGGTCTGGATGAAGCAATCCATATGGGGGTCGCGATGGAGACGGCGAAGGGTCCGGGGCATAGAGATTTGGAAGAGAAGCGATTCGGCGAAGGCGGATCTCGATTTCATCAACTATTGGCTAAGAAATTGAAGCATAAAGAAACTGATATGCATGACCATGTTTTTGTGCATGTACAGGCTTGATTGAGGAAGAAAGGTTAGCAACTAATGATGGTAGTTAATTAGTTAATTATTTTATTATTTCGCTAATGGAGATTCTTATATTGACTATATCTTTTGCATACGAGGTCCGTTTTGGATGCGGTTTCTTGCGTTTGGATCATATTAGAGAGATCTATCTTTTGACGCTTGTTTGGACAGATTTGGATGAAGTGAGTGATATTGCCTCTCACTTTACTATGATTGGTTTTTTATTGTTATATTGACGCTAGGGAATGATTTTTGGCTTTTAAACGTGATATTATATATAAATATATATATATACAATAGCTATATTTTTATAAAAGAATGTATAATTATTAAATGATTTAAAAAGAATATCACTTATTTTCCATCGTCATTCCATGGTTAGGAATTATTAGATTATATCTATTATTGATGTTATTTCATACATGAATTGATATGGATGGATTTTTTATGTCGTATGTATGACATTTTGGATGGACGTATGGTTGTTTGAATGTATGGATGTATTGATGCAAATTTGACTATTTGGCTTGTTTGTTATTTGACTATTTTGGTTGAACATGCCGATTGGCAGTGATTTGATTTTAGGTAGATTCCTGTACGTTGGAGTTCTGCACATGTGGGAATCTAATGAACAAGATGAGCTGGAGAAGAGGGATTGGAATACGTGCCGATGAATCTAGATTTCAGAGCGGATGATGTCGGACGTTTCCGTTTGGTCTGTACTTAACTGTTTGGTTAAGTACAAGACCAAGGTGGATGGTATTGACCATAGTAGAGTGGTCAATGTCCATCATTGTTGTCGATTGGTGATTTGGCCGATATGTGGCTTTGATGCTGATGTGATACCGTGGTGCGCAAAGTGATGGTTTGTTTATGCGACTAGTTTAGAGATATGATGTTATTACTCTACCGTGATTGATATTGATGGTGAGGTAGGGATGTAGTGCTTCGACCTAGATATTTTGATGGTGAGGTAGCGATGTGGTGCTTTGACCTGGTAGTCTGATACTGCGGATACTGACTCGATGATGTATGAAGTAGGCTCTGGGATGATAGTATCAGGACTATATGGATCATGCTAGATCTTGGGCTTTGGATGGCATGATAGTAGGGTTCATTGATCAAGAGCTCAAGCAGTGAGCAGGATCGAGGATGGCAGCTTGGATTGGAGTGATGCTGTAGATAGTGAACTGGGGTGAGTATTAGGGCTCATGCCCAGAAACTATAGTGAACCAGTAGGGTTCAGATCCGTATCGAATGAGCAGGGCTCGATGGATATGTTTGTGCCTAGGGATCGTTGATGACTCAAAGTGTTCGGGATGTGTTCAAAGAAAGGTACTATATGTGGGGGCACCCGAGGGCTGGTAGTGCCAGTCTGTACCCTGGACCGGTAGGGTCTAGGTCAGGTGGTACGGAGGTATCACAAGAGACAACCGTGTGGTGTTTTCTAATCGGTGAGTACGATGAGCACAATCGAGAACCGGGATTTCCACTAGTCCTTGACAGTCTCCAAGGATCATATGAGTCATCATATATCTGGCACACTAGGTGACGGTTAGTATTGTTTGATGGATGCTTTGTTTGTTATGGTTGCTCACTGGTTACCTGTCACCCTAGGAATGTCACACTAGGTAGGTATTATGGTAGGGATACCTGGATACCCTGACTTGACTTAGTGTGGAGTAGGTAGGGATGAAGATACCTAGATATCTGAAGTTTACTTAGTATGGAGTAGGGATTGTAGGTGGAGATACCTAGGCACCCTGACAGATACTGAGTATGGTATACCCTTTTTACGATATTATAGAGTGGCATATTACTTATGTATATGTGCTGACTCTGTGAATGCAGGGATAGGTCGGGTATGGTTATATATCCTCTATTCATTTATTATTGACTTTTATAGTATTTTGGGATTTGATACGCTCACACCAGACTGTTGTCTGACCTGAGATTTTATGCTTTGCTTCCTATTATCTCGGGTACTCTTAAATGAGTAGATTGTGAGCAGGTGGATGATTATGAAGTTCTACAAGTGGACCGACAGGAGGTGACGGTTATCTATACTTACATGTGCATTTTTTATTATATTTCCACTATGTGACACTGTGGAGCCTTAACAGTGTTGATTTACTATTATGAGTCCAGTTGAGTCTACTTTCCCGTTGTATAAACTCAGTTATGGTGTTGTATAACTTTGTGGATCTTTATTCAGATTATTATTTCACATTGTTATTATTGTCTCTCTTATTTTATACCTGTGTTGATTATTATATTTACTTTGATACGATGTGAGATGTATGACAAGTAATTTAGTTATTTGATGCTTCCTTTTTCTTCTTATTCATTCTTTTCTCTTTTATTTCTTCATCTTGTTTCTTTTTCTTTCCTTTAACTACTGTTTTGCACCGTTGGTGTAGGGCGGTCGTTACAGCTAATGCCCCAATCCAATGTTACAAAAGAGTCAAATGGGAATCAAAAAGACAATACCCTAGAAGTTCTTGTACTCTAAGCCTCGTTCCCTTGCCACCTCCTACGAAAACATCTATCTCCTACCTAAAGAGAGATTGAATAACTGGCATTCAAAGAAGAAGCAACCAGGAAATGAAAGAAATATCGGGGGTGCTTATTGCCAATATCACCGAAGGAATGGAAATGAAACCAATCAACGACGTTCCCTTAAAGGAATGGAAATGAAACCAATCAGCGACGTGCCCTTAAAGAAATGATTTAGAATTTCTTAGAAAAAGGAGAAATTCAAGAATTTGTTTACAAGATTTAAGCAAAAGGCAAATGCATCTACAAAGATCAAATGGTTAATAAAGAGAAATGCTTTATAAAAAGGATTTATGAAATAAAGGAAAAATTCTTTGATCCCGCCAAGATGGCCTGGTCAAAGGACCTCCTAGAGGGAGGTCGGAGTAAGCTTCTGGTCCTACTTATAAGGCCTGGCCAGAGCACTACCAGCCTTCGGTCCCGCCTATATGGCTTGGCCGAAGTTTCTCCTAAAGGTAGGATGGAGTAAGCCTTTGTTCCGCCTAAGATGGCCTGGCCAAAGCACCGACCAGCCTTCGGTTCCACCTATAAAACCTGATCGGAGCGCCTCCTAAAGGAAGGGAGGGTAAGACTTTGGTCCTACCTAAGATGGCTAACCAAACACACTGACCAGCCTAAATCATTACCTATAAGGTAATAAGGGGCTAAAGTCTAAATCATCACCCAAAGAGTGATAAGGGGCAAAAAGAATCAAAGCCTAAATCATCATCCAAAGAGTGATAAGGGGCAAAAAGAATCAAATCCTAAATCATCATCCAAAGAGTGATAAGGGGCAAAATCAATCAAAGCCTAAATCATCACCCAAAGAGTGATAAGGTGCAAAAGAAATCAACCAAGCAAGTTTAAATCTACCCTAAAGATGGGTCGAAGCAATCTTCTAGAGGAAGAACAATCAAACACATTTAGTTATGCACCAAGGTAAAGCTAAAGTAACCTTCAAACAAAGGATCAAAAGCTATTTATTATCTAGAATCGAGGATTTTTTATGCCAGATATGGACATCTAAGAAATTCTGAGTTATTACTTGGGCCCGAGGCTTCATTCTTCAAAATATTGAATTAGCTCTTAATCCTTAATTTCTGAATTGGAATTCGAATTATCGAATAATAGGAACCTCCATTAATAATCGGATTTCTAATCCTCTTACCAGATGGAATTTTGGTCTTATTATCAGATGGATTTTTGATCTTCTTACCAAACGAACTTCTAGTCTTATTATCAAATGAATTTCTGATGGAATTCTAGTCCTATTGTCAGAGAGATTTCTGGTCTTCTTATCAAATTATATCTATGGTCTTCTTGCCAGACGAATTTCAGGTCTTTTGTCAAAGCTAACCAGTGATTATCTATGCTTATACGACAGAGAAAAGTCATCAAATAGACATTTACTACCAGCCATGATAATGATATTTAAAGCAACCACGATTTGACATGACTTATCTAAACTTTTGCTGATAATTATTCTGGAAAATGAATTTTAAAACCAAGCTTTCAAAGTTTCAAAAATTAACAAGACAATTTTTTCGTGAAATATTCTTCAGCATTTGCAAAGAAAATTAACTAATATAAGAAAGAAATAATTTCTGAAAGTTATAAAAACTATAATTATTTACTATATGTTTTTCCAGAAGGAGAAGAGAGAACTAGAAAGGCCAGTCTAAATCATTCTGCAAGGGAATAAAAGAGTAAGCAAATCTACACTTAATCAAAGACCACAGATTATGTGGAATCAGACTAAAGCATTGAAGTAAGTTACAAATCTTAAAAGGTACAACGAATCCAAAAATACAAGGTTTAATCAAAATGTCAACTATTCAAGTACAAATCTATTTGTCATTTTGTATTCCATATATCACATACAAAATTATAAATAAAAAAGAAAGCTAAATCTTCCTAAGAAGGTGGGAGAGGTCTAGGAAGTAGGTGATGTTGATACACTTTTTCTTTCCATCTTTCCTCAACCTCAACAAGACAAGGGTGGCTTTCACTTGAAGAAGGCTCATCTCTAAGCAAAAGGGGAGGGCCTCCAATATTTTTGAGATGGTCATAATGCCAATATAAAAAGAAATGCTGATAGTACCTATATCCTGCTTTAGCTACTCTTCTCAACCTAAGGTTCATGTCTAAGCCTAAGAAGGAATGGTTAATTTCTAAGCCAAAGGCCACTATTACTTCAAGTAAAAATCTATAAGAAAATCCAATCGAGAGTTTTCAGGAGACATCACCTCGGTTATTTTCAGTTGGGATTCAAGATTCTGCACTTTCTCCTTAAAAACTTCAACGATCGAAGAAGGCTTGATGATACGACAGATTGCCTTATCCAAAAGTTCTTTGAGTTTCCTCTTCTTCTTCTGGATAATATTCATGCTGTCAATGGAATCAATTTGAATCTTAAATGCATAGTTAAGTGTTTTGTTGGCTCCTTTTAGAGTTTTAACCTTACTTTGTAATCTCTTAACTTTCTACTCAAGAGCGTATTTCTCACGCCTTAGCTCCTCCACTTGACTTTAATATTTATCAAGAAATTGAGAAACTTTTTCATCCTATTTTCCTTTTAGAAATTTGATGCATTCGTATCTAACCTTTTGGCACCATCGGGAGATTTCTCCATGATCTAAACCTAAAGGTGGGTTTAATAAGGAAGGGAATGCCTCTTCGCCAGTTGAAGTTTAGGACCTAGTAGTTCTCGTAGGAGTAGGAGTGGGAAGGCTCGATTCACATCCACTTGTGATAAGTTCCAAAAATTGACAAGATACTTGACTTTTCAACAAATTCACTTCAAGGTTTTCTATCCTTTGATATAGTCGAGTAATTTCTGCATCAGCCTTGATTCTCTAGTCTGAAATATTAGATTAACTAACTACATTTATATGCTCCTTCATCCTTAAACCCCTTTATTGTCTTTTTAATTTTCTCCTCTAAACCTGAGATCTTCTCTTTCACACCACTTAATGTCGACTTTAGTTAATAATACTTGGAGTACTATTTCTGAGCTTCTGGGTTGTCTGGAAACGGACGGACTAAAAAATATTAAGAACGTCTCTACTTGATGTCCAACATCAATTTAGCTTTAATATTGTCTAAACGGGAAAGAAGATCTCGATCACTAGACGCAAGCGTTAGTTGACTTTCCTATCATAAATGAATACGGAAAAAAAATTAGTACGTTGAAAAGGGTGCCCTTTTATTAATAGCAATAAGATTTACAAACATAAAAAGGGGTTAAGCTATGTTAACAACATAAGTTTTGTACATTCGACTCAGAAACAGTAGTATGAGCTTTTTAAAGTGAACAGATACATAGGCATAATAGAATCGAAGAAAAAATTGAATTCTTAAGGAGTATTAACTGGGGGGAAGCGATGATAATCCCATTTCCTGGTGGGTGATTGACTTCTCCGCATAAAAATTTAGCGTAATTAGATCGGATCTCTTTAAGTAAATTGTCCTTTTAGTCACCTAATAAGTTAAAGTGAAAATAGGGAAACTGCGTACAAACTTCTTGAAGATCCTTAAGGCAGCGTAATTTTGCTAATCAAGAGGTTTTAAGAATTAACGATTTTTCCTTAAATTCCCTTTTTAGCTTGACAAAATTACTTAAAAGTTATTTTGAAATGGGAGTGCCCAACGATTTCTTAACCTATGTATTTTAGAGAAAAATAAACTGAGCTATAAGGAAAGGAGAATTTCAATACTTATAAAGATCGTATGAATTACATAATACATCAACAAAATCACTCAAGCTCATACAATATAGACCCTTTGTAAAACTCAGAGATAAAATTCTCCTTACTAACTTGACTTTTCAAGAGGAAGAGTGTACAAGGAGAATGGAACGGCCTCAATCCTGGGAAGGTTCCAGGACTCACCAAGATGAGGATCGGACCCATGTTCATTCAAATATCTATTGTATAAATGCCTAAGTACCCCCCCCCACTCTCTTTCCCTAGAAATGAAAAATAAATAAAGAGGTTCCTAGAATAAACTTTATAAAGAAATTCTACTAGAGTGTTCCTTTCTTCAATAAGCATCCAAAAGAATATGATTGACTCCGCATTCACCTTTAGAATTCTTTCCCAATGAAGGTAGGATCTTTTCAAGAGCTGAGCTACCCATTTTTCTTTGAAATTTTTTAATCAATCGGCAAAAATATGAAGACACCTATATTTTTCAAACAAGTTGTTATGATCTTTAATCAACTTCTTAATTTCTCTGTTCAGTCGTAGCACTTCCCTCTCACTCTTATCGTGCAAAATCTCAAAGTAATATTTATTTCTTTTCCTCAACTAAAACCAAATTAATTAACTAAAGCTAACATATAAT
Organism: Allium fistulosum; assembly: GCA_030737815.1. NCBI lineage: Eukaryota > Viridiplantae > Streptophyta > Magnoliopsida > Asparagales > Amaryllidaceae > Allium > Allium fistulosum. The sequence continues at coordinate 297,461,565 of CM060908.1, read as the reverse complement.
TATATACACTTAAAAATAATAAACTCTATACCTGAATCATGGGAGCTTGTGAAGCGGAAACCCAAGTTTCCTCTTTGTCTAATTCTTTATTAGCAGCTTGCGCATCTTTTGCTGAGGTGTATTTTTGAGAAGCATTATGAGGGTCGAGGAGATTAGGAAGTTCTGTTTCATGAGTAAAAAGGCCTAAGTCATGACCCCTTGATCCGCTGCCACTATCTCCCGATCAATCAAGATACCTGCTACCATCATCCCCATCCTCATCATCATCATCACTTTCATTTTCATCATCATCCTCTCCTTCATCATTATCCTCATCTTTGCCTAGCGAAGGATCATCAAAAGATAATAACTCTTGATGGTTGATAGGAGCTTCTTCTGGGAATCCATCTTGAAGTGACCCGGAAACTCTTCCTAGCTTGAGATTGAATTTCCTTTCAAAATTTTCATTTAAATCCGAGAGTGAAGGAATAGGATACTCCCTTATGTTATCAAAATATGCAATATATAGCATCATTCCCTAATTTTGGGGAGAGCTTGATTGATAAAGTTAGAAACTTTTTGTTTGGCGTCTTTAGTGATGTCGTTTTCATAACCGAGGGTGGCCTCTGGTTTCTAGCTGATTAGCCATTTGAGCCTTTTCTTTTCTAGTCAGCTTAAGCTCAACCTCCAGGGCCTTCACCTTCTCTTTGGTTGCTAACTTAGTTTTTCTCTCCTCTTCTAAAATAGAGGCGAGTTTGTCCTTTTCTGAGATAGCTTCATTCTTCTCCACTGTAACATCAAATACTTGACCCATATTGAACTTAACTTTTGTTGTCAATGAAGAAATCCGCTCTTTAAGATCTGGAACTAAGCTGACAGATTCTTAAGAAGATTGTTGGAGGAAAAACATATTTTTGGCAACCTAAAATGGGTAACATGCATATAATAAATAAAGGTATATAGAATGAAAATTTGTGCATAAATAAACATACCATCAGGAGTTATTGATGGAGGAGGTGGAGATGATCCTTAGAGAAGGTAAAAGATTGTAGTGGCATTAGGGAAGCCGCGGATGGAGATTGAATAATTGAAGGGATTAATCCCTCAAAATTGGAAGGAATATTTTGAGTTGGAACTTTAGAGGAAAGAGATACAGAAGGAGGAGGATTAAGGTCTAGATCCTGGTACAAAAGTAGTATGACATGTATGGGTGAAGGAATTGAAATATCAATAGCGGGATTTGGAGTGTGAATAGCATCTATTTTTCTTTGAGGATTTTGATCTAGCACACTTAAGTCAACAAAACTAGAACTTTGATTAACTGCGGCCACATCTATGTTTGATTCTTCTTCTATAGTAAAAAGAATTTGGCTTTCTTTGAGATGGGACCTCTTATTTGAAAAAGAGCTTAAGTTACCAAATAAATTATCGAAGCCCCTTTTTCTTTTATAACACTCCACATCAATATTTTCATGTGCCATAGTATAGGATCCTTAATAGGGGCAGTAGTAATAGGGGCAGCCAATTCAAAAACACGAGTCTTAGCCTTTTTGGATTTAGAGGCTGCAACCATAAGAGCATAACCTAAATCAGAGGAAAATTCATAAGATAGTGATGCAGGAAACTTTGTTGAATGTTTAATAAGAGATTACCGAAAGAGTCGTAAAGAATAGGGAAAGACTTAGAAAAAGAATCTTGTTTACTGATAACCAAGGCTTGTCTTCCATGGGCATCTTTCTTCACCGTAAGAGGTTCTCCAAGCACCTTGTGATTCCTTAGAATCAAGGAGTATTTTTTGAGAGTGACCTTAGTTAAGTTCTTACGTCTGTCTCCAATAGCATGGGACTCTAAACTCAAAGTACCAATTTTATCAACAATCGAAGGGTTCGTCACCTTAGAAACATGATCTGCAAAAAGGATGATCATTATAAAAAAACAATTTTAGGAGTATGGCTCTTGACATAGAAGAATTGGTTCCCCTAATCTCTAGATTTGTTAATCATGTTATTGATTAGACTTTTCCGAGGGATAAGACGATACACAGTAGTCACTAGCTGATTTGCCACTTCAACGGGAGTTATTGATGAGCAAAGGCTATCAACATTGAGACAAAGGAGTTCAGCTTTCCTAGCTATGATTTCAAGGCAGCTCAATAAGTGCATGAATTGGGTAGTAATTATATCGAAGCAATTCCTAAATGATCCAAGTATCTAATAAAGAAGTCGGAAAGAGGTAGGTAGCTCGATTGCCAAATGCGGATTGGCATGAAAACAAAGAAACCATCCGGAGGATTATTTATCTATCGGATGGTCCGACTACTCTAGCTTCTACATTAGTAATCCTGAATTGTTGTAGGATAGTGTTTACCTCATCCTAAGTGGTTATAAGAGATTAGACGAGCCTATAGTCTCCTTTCTCAGAGGGAAGAGAAGGTTTGGAGCCTTTGTTAGATTTCTTGTAGTTTTTTCTCTGCCAGGTGATATAACAAGGGATCAGGGAAGTATCACATACTTTATAAAATTTAAAATGGTTAAGAAAATGTTAAGGATAAGTGGAATTCCTCATTATAGATTCAAAAATGAATAATTAAATGCCTATCCAATGAATACTTGATTAGTTGAAAACTATTCGGTTCGTAATAGCAAAATGCCAAAACCATGAATAGCTATTGAATTTGTAGCAACTTGATAATCCACTAAATAGTCCATGGATAGATGTCGAATTCATAGCTACTTAGCACCTTTATACTTAATCAAAAACCCTTTATAATTATTGAGTTCATAGCAAAATGTTCGTAACCATCCACTGGGACCATAACAAAAAATCAGATTTACATTATACCATTGAGTTTACAATGGGATGCCGAATTTATGGTTAGTTTTCGGGTTCATGGGATGAGTTCAAGGTCGTTTAAAGGAACTTTAACTAATTATCAAGTTTAAATCGTCTGTATAAACAGCCAATGAATTCATAACTAATTTAAGATGCTATAATTGCACGCCGAACCCATAGAGAGATATCAAACTTATACAAAATATCAAATTTGTAACTATATGACAACCCATTAAGTAGTTGTCGAATTTATAAGGTCGTCGAGTTTATAACTAAAATTACAATCCTTAAAATAGTTGCCAGGTTCATAACTGGTTATCGAATTTCTAAATAGTTATTGAACCTCTAACTGATTGTCGAGTCTATAACTAGTAAATGAAACCTTAGAAAAGGTACCGGATTTCAAATTAGTTGTCGAAAAAAAATTGATAAATTTGAAAACCAGAGATTAATTATTGACTAGTTATCGAATTTTAAAGAGGATATCGAATTTTTCATTGTTAACCAAATTCTTAATTAAATGTCGAGTTTTAAATAAGTATCGGTATTATCAACATCAAAACTCCAGGAAATTATCGAATTTATAAAAGTTTTCAAATTTACAATGGCTATCAGATTATCAAGCTTCTCTCAACTAATAGAGAAATATACTACAATCAACGTCTAAATCCAAACATCAAAATGCTCGAAATTACGAAAACACTCAATCGATTAAACCCTAATTTCAAAATTAAAAACCCCCTCTTTTATCTTTCATCTAAATCAATTTGAAATAGAAGCTGTACCTTGAAATTAAGATTTGAATGTTGTAAAAATCGAGAGTTTTTTATTAGAAATGAGGAAATTAAAATTACTGTTTAGCTTGTAGGTAAAAGTTTGGAGAAGAAGAAGAAACATATATTTATAGGAATAGAGGAAAATAATCTAGGGTATTGATTTCAATTTAAATGAACGAATGAGATTAAAGTAGAAGACTAATGGGCGGCAGTGTTAATATCGAAAGGCGGCAAGGTCAAATATCGAGGCGGCAACTTGAAGAGTCGGATTATACTAAAGTATAATAAGCTTCTTCAATACAAGGTAGGTAAAGTGTTACTACAAATACAGATATCGAACATCTGGAGAGGATGTCGAGCATAAAGAAGGAGAAGTAATTAGGAATTTAATAAAGGATAGCGAGCCTCAAGCAAATCGCAAGAAGGTGTTGAACATCTATAACCAAGGGGCGTCGAATGCTCAAGTGTAGAAGGAATGCCGAGCTTTTGGGGGTATCGAACTCCAAGCAGTTGACAAGCATGAGAGATATCGAATACACAACACAAAGAGGTATCGAAGCAGAAGAAAACCAAGTCAATAGACAATCGGCATTTAACAAGAAAAAGATATCGAGCTTCCAAAGATGTTGAAAGCAATCAATAAGTAGAGAAGAAATGCCAAATTTTAAAAGGCATCGTGTTTCTACAACCAGCGAGTGCTATTATACCTTTAAAGAAAATAGACAGTGCCAAACATTAACGATGAAAGAAGGTAATGAGTGCCTAGCAGTAAGAAGGTATCAAATTTCTAAAAAGGCAATAGAGATATTGTGCCAGTAAGTATTTAAGGGTATCAATTTTCTACAACATGAAGGATTGTTGAATCTGAAGATATCAGGGATGCCGAACCTCTACAACACAAAGTGTTGTAGAGTATATAATAGAAGAAGGATGCCATGCCACTAAAGGATGCCGAAAATCTAACTACAAATGGAGGATAATGAGTCCCTATGAGTAACAAGCCTATGATGCATCAACTATTATTAAGCCTCTATAACAGTAATTGTTATGGAGCATCAAATAACAAAAGATGTCGAGCTTCAACGCTAGTAAGGGGTTTTGAGCTTTTATAGATAGCAAGGGAAACTGAAGCTTATACAAATAAGAAGTGTCGAATCTCTATAAGGAGATGCTGAAGTTCATCAAGCTTATACAAGTAGAAGATGCCGAATCTCTACAATAAAATGTCAAAATTTATCAAGACAGAGCTATCAGAACCATTGGATTCATGGTTGTGCCACGTGTCAATCATCCCACATAGGAGCACTCCTATAGATAGACCCCCTTGGCCATTCAAAGGGGAGTAAATTTCTCTTTCCTCATTTCTTACATTTTCAAAGTTGTAACCCTAAATTGAATTGGGGATTTGAGAGCCAATTATATATTTTTTAGACTTTATGGACATAAGGAATTGGACAATGAACTTTGCATAACATACTTCAATTGAATAAAGTTATTTGACTGATCATTGAACTTATGACATGCATATGACTTCTTATACTTGACTCGAACTATGGACATGCATATTTCATTCATTTGATTCGGGCTATGGATGTGCATATTTCATTCTTTTGGACTTGGATTTGTATACTTCTCTCAAGCTTTGCATAAGGCTACCTAAGCCCTTATCCGAACTTGGCTTGCCTTATCTTACATATTTGGGCTAACAAATAATTTTTTTAACATTTTCCATCTAAAATCAAATTCTCCCGTCTGGAACTACATCAGCAATCCTGCACAGTAAGAGAATGAAATGGATAAGGGACACGTGGCAAGATCAAATGACGGAGGAATGGTACAGAATGACATCAGCAATCCACGTGTCATCCTTCCTGTTGTAAAAGGAATGACACTGTAGCAAAGTAGGAGGTTGAATTTTTATTTCATTGAATTATATATTGTCAAATTGTACTCTCTGCCATTAAGTTCTAAAGCTTGTACTAGAAAAGAAACTAAAGAAGAAAGAATTGACCAGTGGACATGGGATTTCTTAATATAAGAACCACGTATAAATATGTTTTTTTTTACTTTTCTGCACTTTTATTCCTTGTTTTTGTGATTATATTTTATTTAGATTTGAGATATTTGACTTAAGCATTTAACAAACAATTGAATTGCAAACCTCATAATTGTGTAGGTTTTAAGCAACATAATTACCTCTTAAAGGCAATTTAATACTACATAACTTGCTAAGCCCTAATTGTAAAAGTATCCAGCATCGTAATTACTTCAAAATTAAGCTGGAGTTGTGAGATCAACTCTCATTAACACTAGCATTGAAGGCCTTGGAAGATACCATTGCTAAATTGCTAGGCGGACGATAGGAGACAAGCATGGACTAAGGATTAATTGTTTAGGTGGGTATTAGTTGAAGATTAATCGAAACTCGTTTTTTATAACCTCATGTATTCTGAATAAAATTTTAGTTTTTTTTTAGTATTGATTGATCCAAATTGAAAATTTAGGGGTTTGAATGAGCATGGAAGCAGCTAAGAAGACAAAACTGCTTGAAACTAACATGTAGATGTTTATACAAGGCACCAATACATAATAAGTGTATAACTACTTATTTAGATGCTTAGATGTTGCAGTGAATTTAGTCCAGGAAACGATTTAGCGACAAGCTATGCCTGACACCTAGGCCAAGGCCTTAAAGGACTTTTACAGCCGACGCTTAGTATTTTCAACACGAGACTTTGTACTATTTTGAGTATTTCTATCATGTATGGAGGACTACTACGTACTCTAAATTAATTGTAGTTATGTCATTATCCGTGTGTAGTTCTGCATATATGTCTCGTATGATGTTCATTATGTTTATGTCTTATGTTTCTTATATTATATTTTATTGCTTCCACTGTGAAAAGCAACGTATAGTTCACGATAAACAATTTCAGTTTATGTTTTCTCGAGGCTCACTGTTTCCGACATTCGAAATTCATAGTTCACACTTGGTGACAATTTGAAAAGCGAAGCAGTGAATCTTCAAGGAATAATATTTAATATTACTAGGGAATTAAGGAACCTAATTTGAAAGAACACAAATTCAGAATGTTGCAATGCAAATTTTGCTCTGGTCAATTTTAGATAAATAAACAACAGACTACAAAAACAATGAAGAAAAACAATAAATATTCATGAGCTTTTTTGTAGGAATATATGATTAAAATTTTAATAATGGCAAATCACCCGTGTTATTCTTTACAAAAACGCTCGATTATATATAAAAAATAAAAGAAGATAAAAAACCTGAGAAACAATTTCTTCCGTGCCATTTATTGTTGATCATTCACCAAAATAATTTACATTATTTGCAAACAAATATCTTCATCATTTATTCAAGGAAAATGTGACTCGCACCAGCCTAGCAATTAGACAATTCTCTTATTTTACAAGAAATTTCATACAAACTAATATAACTATTAGGATTTTCCCATTGCATAAGTTCGTGCACTCCTTTCTCAATTTCATTCAACTCTCTCATTAAGTTTCCAATACAAAATCCAATTGCAGCAAAGCAAAGCACCAACTTTGTTCTCACTTCTCCTCCCAAATCTTCATCGATACTTTCTACTATCATTTTCGAACGACGAAGAAATGCACCAACTATTTTCTCACTTTCTCCTTCCCCAGCTACAACACTCGACTCTTTCCACCCTAACTCAACATCATCAACGGCAATTTTGTTCTTCAGCTCTTTTTCAAGTTTTTGTAACGATTTTACTTGAATGATCTCCTCGTAACATTTCAATGTTGTGCTACATATTTCCTTAAAATGATCCAATTCAACCTTGACACTTTCACCAATCGTATGCGATTCATGCATCAGTGCATCCAATGCACGAACAATGAAGAACATACACTCATCCACTTTAGACAGTGATCCATGAAGTTTATCATAACAAGTACCAGAAAAAGGCAAGAACCAAAAGTTGGGCTCGATTTCAGCTTCTCTGCTATATTTCTTCAATTCTTTCACCACTTGTTTCAATTTCTTCTCCTTCTCCCTCAAACTGACTAAACTTGTCACTGATGTTATACATTCATTGATAACTTTGAAGCTTTCTAAAAGTTTACTTCTTGCTACACTTGAAGCTCTTGTAGGCTGAAACAAAACCTCAAAAAAAATCGAGCAGCACAATCCAATGTAAGTTTCAACTAGTCTATCAATCGTGAATAATACAGGCGATCCATAATTTCTTCTACCCATTATGATCATAGCGGATAGAACTGCAGATATAGCACCAGCCTGGCCATACATTTTACTACGCTGTAAAAAGCTCGTGAAAATGATCCATGGAACTAGAGCTAACAGTCTAATTTCCATTAAATTCTGAGAAATTAATGTCCCAAATACCCCATAAATAGATCCTATAGCAGCACCATGGGCTCTTGAATTTGCTAATTTAAACGTTGATTGTCCAAATGGGGTGAAAGTAGTGGAGACAGTTAAACCTGCCCAGTAGCCAGCTTCTCTGCTATATAGAAGACCTAAGAATACAGCTAGGCCCAGTGTTAGTGAACATTTTAATGCAGCAATAAACTTTTTGGTGTTTAAGTTCATTTTCCAAATGCCTTGGGTTGCACCTTTTGCTTTGATACTAGAACTACATCCTTGTTCAGGATTTAGATTTTTGTTGGCGAGGATTTTCATGCAAAATAGGAAGAAAAACGGAGGAAGTTCATTGAAATTCTTTGGGGTATTTTGTAAAGAGAGAAATGATTTATCGAACATATCTTCACATATGTTATCTTTTAGTGCTTTGGTTATAATTTGGTTTTGTAGGTTGAGTATTTGATCTTTGAGGTGAATTTGGTCTTCAAAGATTTTGCCAGTGATCAATGTAGAGGAGGAGCACAATGCAAGTTCCATTCCTTTTAACTGTATTTCTTTTTCTTCGAGTTCATTGGATTGTGCTTTTTTATATGGTTGTAAGAACTTGATAGATGGTCTCTCCCATTGTTCGATACCCTGTTGAAAAGTATGTTTTATATGAAATTTTAGACTGTTGAATTAAAGAAGAGAAGCACAGTGCATCAGTAACTGTTCAAAATAATTTGGCATAGGAAATAATGGTTGTCATTATCATGCACCAACAACTTCCATTTAGTTGAGAGCACCATGAATTTTTTGTCCTTGTAAGTAGAGACAGCCCTACTATTAGAATGCTGATTATATCCTAGAACCATTAAGATGCATATTACGAGGCATTCACAATACTACTCGGATTCCATACAAGGTTACTCCACTTTGTCATTATGATGCTTTGACATGTTCTAATGAGCAGAAGGCGTTTAACTATGAGATCAGAATTCAGTAAACTGTCTAGTAATTCTGCCTGGTATATATTATACTGATTTTTGGTGTTATAAAATTGTGGCCACACTCAAAATCGAAGCACAAATAAAGAATGTGGTTGAGTAGTTGAGACATGAATACTTGATAATCATGGGAAAATAACCATGTTTATAATTTAGGTGGCCCTTGCTGAGTTACCCATCAGCTGAGCCTCAATATGCAGTTGAGTAACATAACATGACAATAAATCTGTGAACCTTACCTCCAAGAGGAGTATACTATGAAGAAGCTTGTTACTCGTACGGCCAATTGATTTTGCTTGAGATATAAAACCAACCGTGCCACTTTTATCATCGGCACATAATGCATTTACAAGAAGTCTCAACCTTGCCATGGCCATACCAGTATACATCTTGCTCTTCTTCCTTAGCTACAGAAATATCAAAATTGGTACTTTATTATATAGAAAGTAGTTACTAGCAAATAAATTTCAGAATGTATTCATTGTAAATATACTCTCTTTCCATATTATATCAGCTACCAACTACAAACTAGTGACATTCTAAACTCAGATTTCACAAAACATCTATGTTTTCTACGTATATCGTTGATAAACTAAAAATATCATACATGGCGTATTTACTCAGTAACCTTTGACTAAACACCATATCTTGCTGCGTGATTTGCAGGTGCCTATACATGACATGACATAGACATAGTGTGCAAAGTTGTGGTTATTCAAAAATTACACCACAATCAAACATTAAGGTTAGCCACATCTCATGCAGGCCCCCACGCAAATAAATATTTGACAGATTCTTTTAAAATAAATGTAATATTCAAAATACCTCAGAGCAAGCAAGCCTGGGATATGGAACTATCAATGCAACAACTGCTGCTACCACACCAAGCACAGTGCTAGCTGTAACTGGTGCAAGATGCAATTTTGCACTAATGCCATCAGTAACTTTGGAATTGAAACCCGCAACATACACTAATACAATCTGGCCCAGCGCTATCCTTTTTGTGATTAAGCCTTCTGATATGTCTGAAAACACAACTACAAATGAACTTATGCCTACTGCTGCTGTAGCTGTAATTATTGAAATACCTGCAGGACGTATCAGGTAGACTGCCTGTACAAATACGTTGTTTAAAATATTGAGTTATATACCACATGGAAATTTTCAATGCATATTGGCGTAACATCAACTTAGGTGATATCTGCCCGGATAAGTAACATAGTATATTTTATCAACAGTAATATGAATCTGTATATTTAGACAGACTACTTTCTATACTTGTACATATCATACAGAATTTAAATTGAATTCAGGGGGGCGCTAAGGGATAAATTAATATGGTCAATTTGTTTGCATGCATAGCACAGTTTGAACAGAGATATATAGTGAAAACTCCTTCAAATATATGGATAATTAGCAACCGAAAGGTCAGGTTCAAATACTAACCAGCATGGCAGGTGACAATCCCAAAATAGTAGCATAAATGGAGAGGATAGCACTCTGAATGGTATGTCCTAGAGTGGCATCAGAAACAATGAGTACAGCAATCACATATGAAAATGCAGGGAATTTCAGGTAATCTTGAATATCAGAAGGCAAGTAAATTGACACGACACCGATGATGGTGCATGCAAGGGCGGAGCGAAGAGCACAGCTAAGGCAAGATCTGAACAAGGACTGTGTGTGATCAGGTATTAATGAAGGAAGAGTACTGGCCATGGCCAAAAAATGTTTGATAAGTTGTTGCACTTCTAACTAATTTGATAAGATTGGAGTTGTTGTTTGAAACACATGCACACAACGGGTTTAAGTAGGAGAAAGAAACTTATGAAACAACACAAGTTGACATATGCTGTGGGGTCCACTTAAATTTACCTTGTGATCGCAGATGGGATGTTACAAAATCTGATACTTTTGCTCTCCATTTTATAAAGTCCTTTTAAGCCTGTAGATCTTGCTGTACAATACATATATATGTTGAGCCAAAAGTTGCTAGCTGGAGGAGATTTTCTGCTTGCAGCTTCTAGTCCTTGATTAAAATCATCTGAGAAAGTTTAAAAAAATAAATAAATAAATAGAGTGCAACTTAATTAAAATGCATCCATAGTTCATACTGGCCAATATCAACCTTTAATCCATTTATTTTTATCAATCGAATTGAAATATTGTTTTGAATATGTTAAGTTCATTCAACTTAATCAAAATTTTGTGGAGATGATATTGGAATTTGAAACATGCAAATAATATCCAGAAATATTTGTTCGTTATCCTTTCCAGGGTAAGTATCCTAATGAACCCCTCATATATTGCGCACACACATATATGGCACTTCTATTGAGCACTTCAAAGACCATCCAATATAACCTTAGGATTCAACAGGTCTATGATGGAATTTGATAAGACAAGATGAATAAAAACACAATACATTTTGCCTTCATTCACTTTGTTTTTATTAAAATCCAACCATGCATGCGCTTGTCGAACCCAAAAGTTGAAATTAGAGGACATTTGAGGTGCCCCAAATTAAATGACACCTTGGAATTAGGGGACATTTGTTGATGTCTAATCCATGGTTTTTCAGAGTTACACAATTTGAAATCAGACAAAACTCTAAAAATGTTCAATTCACCCTATGAACATCACATACTCAAAAAATAAAATTGTTTTGAAACTTCTAACATATTTAAAATGTTAGGTTGGTATCAACCACTAAAATATTTATATTTAACATTTGATTCGACATATTACTTTGAATATGGTAGGATTGTTCAAATTGAACTATGTTTTGAAAAGACGATCTTGAGTCATGTAAAAACGTACCTACGATTTCACCTTAATTAGTTGTTACACACACATGAATGTACATTCGTATGTGTGTGGGGGCTCATGTATAAACTATTTACTAGAAAAGCAAAGCATTAGAATATATCTTATTCTGCAATCAAAATTCATCGTGCATTATCAAAATAAAAGCGAATAATAAAATGTATCCATTCTTGACCCAAAGAGCGCTACCTCTAATTCATTCATACCTACATTAATTATATAATTTTATGAACAAAATGCACCACACAATCCATTAACTACTTTCACCTTTTAGAAAGTACAAAAACCAACCTTGCTATCAAATTAAAAACTTATTTTACTGAATTTAAGTGGGGATCCATTAGGGATCTCCACTTATGAATCTAGTATCCTTTGAAGCTCATGGAGAGCTAAAGTCTGCATCTAATGATGTCATTACCTAATTCAGTCCATATGCTTGGTCTTAAATAAAGACAAGCATTAATGTTCCTTGTTCCAAGCAATATCTATGCATGCTTTCAATGCCAAGCTTTTCACCTTGTACCTTGCCCTTTCGGGTTATAACAATTAAAATATCCAACTCCAAGAGTAAATAAAATCCATGCTTAAATATTTTATTATACGAAAGACATAGGATTGGTAAGTACTTGAACTCTTATGCACTAGCTAGGTTCCGATCAAACTTAACAAACAGAGCAAAAACAGTTGAGCACTAGGTTAATTAACTACATGGATGATCCCAAGATACACAGTTTACCCTACAATGAGAAACACACAGCTATAGTTCATAAACAGCTAGGCACGAAATAGCTACGTATACAAACGTACATACATATAAACAAACATACACACACATGCATACAGGTATATGGAATTGTGTGTGTGCATGCAGGGGCATACTCAGTTGCATGTTTCAGACATTAGCTAATCCTCGGTTTCAGTGATCAAAGATGAAATTTATTAAGGCCTCCTAACTTTGAAAAAAGATTAAACTAATTAACAATTACTTTATATTCTTAATGATGTAAATGCATATGTGTTGTCTTCTTTGCACATGTTCAGTCAAGGCAGGCACTATTTTCCTAGAAATGTTCCCATGCTCCTATTTTCTTAAATATAAAACATTGTACAATGCAGGCTTTCAATATTTGTACTAATCAAATTTCGAGGTTCCTAGAATGTGCTCTTGCCCAAAACACAGTGATCTTCACATACTACAATGTACAGTTCGACAGTGCAATAAGAATTAAGTATTGATCACTAATAAAAGTTATTGTCAAGTGTGCTTATTCATGTGTTTGGAATTGCATCAGTTTTCAATAAGCTGTACTAAAATTGGTACTTGAAGGCACCACCTAGACATATTGTGCATGACCCACCAACCATATATTAATGTTAGGGGGTGGCATGCACAAGAAGATTTTGGTGCGATCCAATGTAGGATTTCCAGGTTTGTAATAGCCAGCGGGCCCCTGGATCAATGTATAAAAAATACAGAATATCTTGAAGAAAATATAAGCGAAGAATATCTACTGTTTCTTGATTGGATATAGCGATTTATAATAATTAAATTCACGAAATTGATTACTTGGGGTGTTATAGCATTTTTTACTAACATATTTTGGCGCTTTTAATGAGAACTAGAAGATCGTGGTAGATTTTCATTGTTACCAGAATTTGGATAAAATACCAGGAGATCGGATATCAAATGAGACTTAAAGAATTTGGAAAAGCAACTAAGATGAGCATTTGATGGATGAAGCGCAAGAAATCAGGTTGAAAGTGAAAGAACTACGCCACCTCCAAATTATTGGTTACTATAGAAGAATTAGAGAGGACTTGGGATACTATCAACCAAAGAATGGAAGCAATGCAACGAACGGTCAAGTAAAAGTTGCCTAGGAAATTTTATAGGATGAGGCAACCCCCTTAAGGAGATGAATCTTGCGCTAAAGATCGTGATGGTAGTAGGAATTCTTCGGCTAGTTCTAACAAAGGGAGTTCTACTGGAAGGCTGATAATCCAGAAAATTGATCAACGTCAAGAAATCAGATGAAAGCACCAGTTCTATTCAAAATAAAAGAAAAGACAGAAAGTAAAAGAAGATACAAGAATTTTTATAGTGGTTCCATTTCAGTCTTTGTTATTAGTTGTTCTCTCTTTGTATTACAACTAGTTATATCAGATCTGACCACTATCTATTGGATCTCAGATTTATAATGCAGTTTTTAGGGTGTTTTTGAGGTAGATGATGTGAGTGAAGAGGAAGAAGGAGTCTTCAATAGCAGAGAATTTAGATCTTGTTTTGGTTGCAGCTAGACTTGTATTTATAGGGAAACAGGTGTACAGGTCCAAAAGCCTTATTTGCATTAAAGTCTAGGTGATAGCCAGACATTGCATAAGAGAGCACGAAGGCCCATGAGTTAACAAAATAACTCGGTACTGAGTTAAATGATTCGGTGCCGAGTTATTTTAACTCGTCCAATTGAAAGTTTGTCTATTTGCTAACTTTCTTTTCTTTTTTATTCCAAACTCTTTTCCTTCTTCTTTGAATTGATTCTTGTGATCTTTTCAATAACTGTTTTCTTTGCTTTCTTCTCGTCAATCCTTGGAATTTCTCGTTAAAATCATTGAAAAATCACTTGACTACGAGTTATTAAAGTAGCATAAAAGGTGTATGGTATTCGGGGGTCAAAAGGTGGAGCCAAAATAACTTGGGGCCGAACTATTTAACTCAGGGTCGATCTATTTAACTCAAGCCCGAGTTAAATACTTAGTCAATTTTTCATCCAAACTTCCCGAGTTCAATTCTCTAGTCCTTTCGATCGTGCTTCCAAGTCCATGGATCGTGTCATTCTTGTTTTGATCTTCTAAGTCCAGTTGAAATCTGCTTTGGCTAAAAAGTGGGTTAACACTTGCTCACAAAGCATGTCTTTTGAATGTAAGGTGTGCTTTGCTCGAAAACAAGTTCCAAAGATCAATCTTTGATAGTCGAGCTCTCCGGCTACCCGTTGATTTTAATCTTGGCGAATTACCCAATTCCGTTGGATTCCTCTATAAATCAAGGGTCACTCTAAGCCAGTTATGGCTAAGGACTCTAGTCCTTACTTAAGTGTTATTCATGCATAATAATCAGTCCGATTTCATTTGGAGTTATTACATCGCATTTCAAAATCGTCCCATGTGTTTGATGTGATTTTTTGTTTGATGATAACAAACATATATCAATTTATATATGGGTTTGCAGATTGTACTATACACAAATAGGAATAAATATTCATATTGAATAATAATACTATTGCACAGAATTTATATAATTCAATCAGTATTTTTTATTCAACACAATATTTTATTTCAACACTTATACGGTACAAAGTTTTCAACTTTCTCTATATACATACACCGGTTTCATACATTTCACATTCACATTTTTTTTCTCAACACTCAACACTTAGTTTTTCACTCTGTCTGCACATCTGCATCTATCTGCATTGTCCAGCTCCAGTTCTTATCCTGTCTCTTGTGTACCTGTATAATTAGCAACTACAGCAGTAATCTGAAAATAAACAAATTTGAATTTGCAAAAATATAAATTTGTTTTTATTGGTACCTCAGTTATTTGGGTTGTTCGTCATCATTTAATTCTGAATTCATCATACACGAACAACTTGTGACATACACAGTGTATCACTGTACATGCCACAAGGCCGTGCACACTGATATATGATATAGTAACAGGGACAGGTGAGCACAGGTCAAACCCAAACCAAAAGTCGGGTTCAACTCAAGTGCAATAAAACAATATCACAATTTTCAGCACAAGGTCAAATCCGAGCTGCAAGCTGGATTCAACACAAGTGAAACCAAAGGTATCAGACTCGACCACAGCATATCAAGCATATAAGTTCGATACAGACAATGTCTACAACACAAATGCAATACCAACACAACAGTTTTAAACTGCACAAGTGACTCAATGCAAACTCAAACTCGAAGGAACAAGTTAAGCTACACATGAGTACAAACAAGTGAAGAATGGCCAGAGACAAGACATCAAGCACAGCCTGCCTTAACAAGTGAATGGCCAAGACTAAACAATGAATACAAGCATCATATAGCAGTGCAACTGAAGTGAAATCAAGACCAACCAGTTACTGTGCAAACCCAGACTCGAGCATACATGTACAACAGAGATGGCAAACCAGAAACACTGCTCATCAACCACAAACCAAACAAGAACAAAACTGATTACAAAGGTTTAAAGACACAAATGACATGCACATATCAACAAGTCAAGGAATGCACTTCAATGAATCAGTGTTCACAAATGCAACTGTATGCAAAAAGTCTCAAAGCTAATGCAAAGTCGAGTATAATATAAATCAAAAATGAATGAAGTCAAGGTCAAACATTTTTATAGTAGCAGTTTCAAAATAATCAAGGCAAAGCAAAGCCAGACATGCCAGAAATTCGAAGCCAGATAATATTATCACACGTGAATGGTTAACAAAGGCAATGGTCAAGAGTAAGACCCAAGTTTTCAACATATAACAATACTGCAATACTACGTGACCGATGTCAACAATTCAAAGAAACAGATCAAAGTCAGAACCGTGGGAAGCAAGGAATCGAACCAAGTCAAGAAACCCAAGCCGTGATTATCAAGTAATAGAAAAACAAAATATACGCATAGGAAAAGGTCAGAAAACATCTCAACCAAGCAATCAAATTCAAACTAAATCGAACGGCAAAGAAAAGAAGTATTGATGAATTCAAACGAATTCGTACGAACGAAAATATAGGGGATCGAACCCTATATAAACCCACAATCATCACCGGCAATTAATAATCGAGTTCGAGTACGAAAATCAAAAAGCACAAAGCATAAACTCTTACCAAAGCAAAATCGAACTCGTCGAAGCAGCAGTAAGCAACGAAGAATTGATCGAGCAAGGCAACACGCAACAAACCAGAGAATCGATCAAATCGAATCAGACGCTTCGAGATACAAAGCCCTAATTTTTCCATCTTCAAATCGGAGGAAGAACAAAGACGAGAGGCGCCATATTTTATCTTCCAGAGCAAAGAGGAGACCGGCCTTGTTAAAGAATAAAAAGAGGGAAGTGGCCGTGTTCTTAATTTGTTTTGGGTCGGGTTGTTTTATTTAAGGGCAAAAAAAAATAGTACTCAAGTTTTTATTTCTTTTTGCTCTTGTGTTTTTTAGTCTGTACTTTTCAAATCAAATCTTTGTAAATCACCACCTAGAATTAAGGTTGTGTCAAATTGTCTAGTTAGGATTAGTTCAGTAAGCAGGGTTTGCGAGTTTGCAAAACTCTATAGGCGGTAGCAGGGTTTGCGAGTCTGTTAGAGTGTTTGTAAGCAGGAGACTGTTTAATTCTAATAGTAATCTGGGAATGCAGCAGTAGGCAGGGGTTGCCGAAGCTGGGTAAATTTTGTGTGTGAATTACTTTTCAGCATATTTACTTCTCTGCAGTTTGTTTAAATTCGAGAAAATTTGCTATAACCCTATTCAACCCCCCCCCCTCTAGGGTTAATCTAGATCCTACAAGTGGTATCAAAGCCCGGTATTTTTTCTTTAACTCTAGAGTCATGAATCCACCAAATAATGCTTTTTTTGAGGGGCAATCTATTGCTATGCCACCCATGTTTAATGGGAATGATTATGCTTATTGGAAAGTTAGGATGGGTATTTATCTTAGTTCTGTTGATTATGATGTTTGGGACATTATTGAAACTGGCTATAAATCTCCCACTATAACTGTTGGTGATACTGAGATTCCTAAACCTAAGGATAGGTGGGACGCTAACGATAAGAAATTAAAAACTACAAATGCTAAAGCCATGAATGCTTTGATCTGTGCTCTTGATAAGAATGAATTTAATATAATTTCTCATTATAAAACTGCGTAGGAAATTTGGCATACCTTGGAGGTGACACATGAAGGAACTTCTCAAGTCAAGGAGTCTCGTCTAGCCCTATTCAGCAATGAATACGAGAACTTTGTGATGGACAAAGGCGAGAGCATAAAGGACATGTTTGGACGCTTTTCAACTTTGGTGTACAATGCTAGAGCGCTTGGGAAGGTATTCACTGAGGTAGAGCTTGTGAGGAAGGTGCTACGAGTCTTACCGATGAGCTTTGAGGCAAAAGTCACGGCAATACAAGAATCGAAAGATCTGAGTAAACTAAGCATGGAGGAGTTGATTGGCAACTTGATGACATATGAGCTTGAGCTAAAAACAAAGGAGGAACGCAACAACTCTGAATCAAAGAAGAAGACGATTGCCTTAAAGAGCAAAGAAGAGAGCGATGAAGAAGAAGAAGATCCAATTGAAGAGCTTGCAATGGCTGTCAATAATCTTAGAAAATGGTCAAGATTCGGGCCATGCAAGAAGAAAACAAGTGGTAATAGGTCAAAAGATTCTGACAATTCCGATAATGAATTGACTTGTTATAACTGCAAGAAGCCTGGCCACTTCAAACAAAAATGCCCACTTCTCAAAAACAACAAAGGAAAGAAAAAGAAGAAGAAGGCCTTTGCAGCGACTTGGGATGATGAAGAAGGAGAGGAAGTTTCGAATAATAGCTCAGAGGAGGCTAATTTGTGTCTTATGGAAAAATCAGATTCAGAAGCAAGCTCAGAGGAATCTAGTGAGGTAAGTGACTATTCTTATAAAGAACTTGTTTTGATGTGTTGTGATCTTACTAAAACAATTGATACTCTTGAATCTAAAATTGAAAAACTGAAATCTGATAGGAGAGAACTTGTTCATGAAAATTCTAGGTTAGAAACTGAACTTGAAAATATTCAAAACCTAGACTGTAAAAAATGTAAAATTTTAGATTCAGAATTATCAAAACTTAAGAACAGCTTTGAGAATCTTGAAAAAGAAAACTTGAGTCTTAAGGAAACCATTGACACTAGGAAAAAGGATTTTATAAATAGATGCACCTCACTTGTGACTGAAAACACAACACTAAAAACCAAAGTCCAAAATCTTGAGAAAACTCTAAATACTTTTCAAGAGGAGAAAAATCATTCAACATGTTATTGGGAAATCAACTTTTTGCTAACAACAGAAAAGGACTAGGCTTTGGGAAAACACAAGTTGATGATAATGCAAAAGGTAAGAGTGTCTTTGCTAGATGTGGAATAATTGGACATCGTGCTGAAAATTATAGTCATAGGAACAAGAACACAAAATTTATACAAGTTTGGGTTCCTAAGAATTCTACAAACAAATTTCATGTCTATTGGAACAAGAATGAAAGGACAAAACAAGTTTGGGTTCCAAAGGGATTGTTTATTCACAATGCTTCAGTCACTAACATCATTGGACCTAAGAGTTTCTCTAGGTCATCCTCCTCTCTCTTTATGTAGGTTTGTTGGCGGGCTAAGGAGCAACAAGAATGGTTTCTAGATTCAGGATGTTCTAGACATATGACAGGTGACAGATCGAAGTTCCTTAGCCTAGAGAATTTTAAAGGTGGAAATGTGATCATGGGAGACAATAGCAAGTGTAAGATTATTGGTAAAGGTGAAGTAGGTAACAGTACTTTTTCCTTGACTAATGTTTTATACATCTATAATTTGCATCACAATCTCATTTCTATTAGCCAACTATGTGACAAAGGTATGAATGTGGTTTTTGATAGTGATACTTGCAAAATCATTGATAAATCTTCTAATAACATTGTTTTTATGGGCAAAAGAAAAGGAAATGTTTACACGCTTTCTTTTGATAATCTAAATCTTTCTAGATGTTTGGTAGCCACTGACAAAGAGGCATCCTTATGGCATAGGAGACTTGGACATGCTAGCATGGGCCTCTTGGAAAAACTTGAAACAAAAGAATTAGTCAGAGGGTAACCACATCAGAAATTTAAAAATGATAAAGTGTGTAAAGCATGTTCCTTGGGCAAGCTTAGTCGATCATCATTTCGCCCTAAAAACATTGTTAGCACATCAAGGGTCCTCAAATTAATTCACATGGACTTGTTTGGACCAAATGAAATTGCAAGCTTGAATGGAAAACGTTATTGTTATGTATTGGTTGATGATTATTCTAGATTTACATGGGTTTATTTCTTAGCCAAAAAGTCTGAATCTTTTAATTATTTTTCAAAATTTGCAAAACTTGTTCAAAATGAAAAAGGAGTTTCAATTAAAACTTTGAGAAGTGATCATGGAGGCGAATTTGAAAATTTGGAATTTGAAAGCTTTTGTGAAGAAAATGGTTTAAAACATGAATTTTCTGCTCCACGAACACCTCAACAAAATGAGGTGGTTGAAAGGAAAAATCGTACATTGCAAGAATTGGCTGGATCCATGTTGAGTGAGTATAAACTACCTCTAACCTTTTGGGCAGAGGCAGTGAATACTTCGTGCTATGTAATGAATAGGGTAATGATTAGACCAATACTTGACAAAACGTCTTATGAATTGTGGCATGAAAGGAAACCTAACATTTCTTATTTTCGTGTATTTGGATGTCCTTGTTTCATTCTTAACACAGGTGATCAACTTGGAAAATTCGAATCAAAGGCTGATGAGGGAATTTTAATGGGCTATTCAACAAGGAGCAAGGCTTATAGGATATACAACAAACGAACAAAAACAATTGTTGAATCAATCAATGTGAAATTCGATGAATCTGACATGGAAAGGACGACTGAAAAGGCGGTTGACGATGGGGTAGATCATGAAGGCATTGAAGAAGGGACATCTAGTGAGAAAGCTGAAAGTAGGACTGTTGATGCTGATAAATTGAAGTTCAAATCCAATCATCCTTCTGAATTGGTTATAGGTGATCCTACGGAAGGTATACGCACTCGCTCTTCATTTGATAAAAATTTGTGTGCGTTTTGTTGTCACAGTGGTTTTATTTCTGAGATTGAACCTGATTCTGTTGAAATGGCTCTTAATGGTGAAAGTTGGGTTTTAGCAATGCAAGATGAACTTAATCAATTTGAGAGAAATAAAGTTTGGAAATTAGTTCCTAGGCCTAATGACTATCCAATTGTTGGAACTAAATGGGTGTTCAAAAATAAACTTGATGAATCAGGAAATGTAATTAGAAACAAAGCTAGGTTGGTCGCAAAAGGATATAACCAAATAGAAGGCATAGATTTTGATGAAACATTTGCTCCAGTTGCTAGGTTAGAAGCCATTAGGATTTTACTAAGTTTTGCATGTTATAAGGGTTTCAAACTTAAATAAATGGATGTAAAAAGTGCCTTTCTAAATGGTGATTTGAAAGAAGAAGTTTTTGTTGAACAACCCCCCGGTTTTGAAAATGGTTTTAAAAAGGGGAGTGCTGACACGACACTGTTTCTATTACATAAAGAAAGTGATTTTTTTATTGTTCAGATTTATGTGGATGATATCATTTATGGTGCTACTAATGAACTCTTGTGCGAGAAATTTGAATAAGTCATGCAAGCTAAATTCGGGATGAGCTTGGTTGGAGAATTGAAATTTTTCCTTGGATTTCAAATCAAGCAAAGCAGTGATGGTATTTTCATTTCACAATCCAAATATGTGTTGGAACTGTTGAAGAAATTTGGAGTTGAGAACTCCAAACCATTGAGAACTCCTATGAGCCCATCAACAAAGTTGGACAAAGACGAGAAAGGAGTTGCTGTTGATCAGAAGAAATATCGAGGGATAATTGGTTCACTTCTCTATCTTACTACTTCTAGACCTGATATTATGTTTTCTGTTTGTTTGTGTGCACGTTTTCAATCTAATCCTAAAGAATCTCATTTGAAAGCCACTAAACGAATTTTGAGATATCTTTCACACACACACAAATTTGGACTATGGTACCCTTCTTGTGAAAATTTTGATTTAGTTGGTTATTCTGATGCTGATTATGTTGGTTCATTGGTTGACAGGAAAAGCACTAGTGGGACATGTTTCATGCTAGGACATTCATTAGTTTCATGGTCAAGTCGAAAACAATACTGTGTTGCATTATCCACCACTGAAGCAGAATATATTGCTTTAGGAAGTTGTTATGCTCAAATTTTATGGATGATGCAAACTCTTTCTGATTTTGGTTTAGTTTATAAACAAGTTCCATTAAAATGTGATAGTAAAAGTGCAATAGACTTGTCAAATAGTCATGTTCATCATTCACGCACAAAACACATTGATGTGAGACACCACTTTCTTAGAGATCACATTGCTAAGGAAGACATTTGCATTGAACATATTTCAACTGAGATTCAACTTGCTGATATTTTCACAAAACCCCTCCCCGAAGACAGATTTTCCAAATTACGTTTGGATTTGGGGATTATAGAAATTGACTAATCATTTTCCATTTTTTGGTTGAAATATTCTTGGATATTTATTTTCAACTTCAATTTCTAGGATTCAAACCAATTTTGGATATTATTCAAAGATTGATTTGAATATGGTATTCAGTAGTGGAAATATGTTTTGTTTTTATTTCTTTTCAAAATTAAAAAAAATTCATAATATAATTAACTTGGTAACTTATTCCACGATCATTTCTATTTCTACCATCTTTCTATCATTTATAATGGTTTTGTAAAATGAGAAGAGTGATTTCTTTTAAAATTTAAAAAAAATCTCATGCATCCATTCTCATTTAAAAGTCCTTATGGTTATGCATGGATGGAGCATGTGAGTGAATTATTTTACCATCATTCCATTCTCATTTAAAAGTCCTTATGGTTATGCATGGATGGAGTATGGTAGCTAAGTATTTTTCTGGTCTCACTTAAAAGTCCGGATGCTTAGACTAATAAGTAATTGTTAATCCCATTTAAAAGTCCTTATGGTTATGCGTGGTTAGTAAGTGCTTATTTTTTTTGTGCTTAAATGTCAAATTATTTTTAACATATCTCTCTTCTCATTATATAAAAACCGAATCATCGATCCATTCTCTACAATGTGGAAATTATTACCTCGTTATGATATATTATGATTTTTCTTTGTTTTGCATTTGCTTTTATTTAAAAAAAATTCCACTACAGTTTCATTAGTTTTTGTCAGTCTTTTGATGATAACAAAAGGGGGAGAAGAACAAGATTTTGATAAGGAAGTAAATATTTTTGGAACTTCAACAAATTTGTTAAATGTTGTTAGTTAATTTTCTTTAGTTCTTTTATTCTTCTGTAATTTTCTAAATCTTCTAAATAGGGAGTGATCTCAGTTGTAGGGGGAGCATTCATATAAGGGGAGCATTCATACAGGGGGAGCTAAATATTTCATGCTCAAACACATTTATTAGAATTTCAAAATCTTTAATATATATGTTTGTCATCATCAAAAGGGGGAGATTGTTTGATGTGGTTTTTTGTTTGATGATAACAAACATATATCAATTTATATATGGGTTTGCAGATTGTACTATACACAAATAGGAATAAATATTCATATTGAATAATAATACTATTGCACAGAATTTATATAATTCAATCAGTATTTTTTATTCAACACAATATTTTATTTCAACACTTATACAGTACAAAGTTTTCAGCTCTCTCTATATACATACACCGGTTTCATACATTTCACATTCACATTTTTTTCTCAACACTCAACACTTAGTTTTTCACTCTGTCTGCACATCTGCATCTATCTGCATTGTCCAGCTCCAGTTCTTGTCCTGACTCCTGTGTACCTATATAATTAGCAACTACAGCAGTAATCTGAAAATAAACAAATTTGAATTTGCAAAAATATAAATTTGTTTTTATTGGTGCCTCAGTTATTTGGGTTGTTCGTCATCATTTAATTCTGAATTCATCATACACGAACAACTTGTGACATGCACAGTGTATCACTGTACATGCCACAAGGCCGTGCACACTGATATATGATATAGTAACAGGGACAGGTGAGCACAGGTCAAACCCAAACCAAAAGTCGGGTTCAACTCAAGTGCAATAAAACAATGTCACAATTTTCAGCACAAGGTCAAATCCGAGCTGCAAGCTGGATTCAACACAAGTGAAACCAAAGGTATCAGACTCGAGCACAGCATATCAAGCATATAAATTCGATACAGACAATGTCTACAACACAAATGCAATACCAACACAACAGTTTTAAACTGCACAAGTGACTCAATGCAAACTCAAACTCGAAGGAACAAGTTAAGCTACACATGAGTACAAACAAGTGAAGAATGGCCAGAGACAAGACATCAAGCACAGTCTGCCTTAACAAGTGAATGGCCAAGACTAAACAATGAATACAAGCATCATATAGCAGTGCAACTGAAGTGAAATCAAGACCAACCAGTTACTGTGCAAACCCAGACTCGAGCATACATGTACAACAGAGATGGCAAACCAGAAACACTGCTCATCAACCACAAACCAAACAAGAACAAAACTGATTACAAAGGTTTAAAGACACAAATGACATGCACATATCAACAAGTCAAGGAATGCACTTCAATGAATCAGTGTTCACAAATGCAACTGTATGCAAAAAGTCTCAAAGCTAATGCAAAGTCGAGTATAATATAAATCAAAAATGAATGAAGTCAAGGTCGAACATTTTTATAGTAGCAGTTTCAAAATAATCAAGGCAAAGCAAAGCCAGACATGCCAGAAATTCAAAGCCAGATAATATCATCACACGTGAATGGTTAACAAAGGCAATGGTCAAGAGTAAGACCCAAGTTTTCAACATATAACAATACTGCAATACTACGTGACCGATGTCAACAATTCAAAGAAACAGATCAAAGTCAGAACCGTGGGAAGCAAGGAATCGAACCAAGTCAAGAAACCCAAGCCGTGATTATCAAGTAATAGAAAAACAAAATATACGCATAGGAAAAGGTCAGAAAACATCTCAACCAAGCAATCAAATTCAAACTAAATCGAACGGCAAAGAAAAGAAGTATTGACGAATTCAAACGAATTCGTACGAACGAAAATATAGGGGATCGAACCCTATATAAACCCACAATCATCACCGGCAATTAATAATCGAGTTCGAGTACGAAAATCAAAAAGCACAAAAGCATAAACTCTTACCAAAGCAAAATCGAACTCGTCGAAGCAGCAGTAAGCAACGAAGAATTGATCGAGCAAGGCAACACGCAACAAACCAGAGAATCGATCAAATCGAATCAGACGCTTCGAGATACAAAGCCCTAATTTTTCCATCTTCAGATCGGAGGAAGAACAAAGACGAGAGGCGCCATATTTTATCTTCCAGAGCAAAGAGGAGACCGGGTTTATTTACAAAGGAAAAAGAAAAGGGGCCGGCCTTGTTAAAGAATAAAAAGAGGGAAGTGGCCGTGTTCTTAATTTGTTTTGGGTCGGGTTGTTTTATTTAAGGGCAAAAAAATAGTACTCAAGTTTTTATTTCTTTTTGCTCTTGTTTTTTTTAGTCTGTACTTTTCAAATCAAATCTTTGTAAATCACCACCTAGAATTTAGGTTGTGTCAGATTGTCTAGTTAGGATTAGTTCAGTAAGCAGGGTTTGCGAGTTTGCAAAACTCTATAGGCGGTAGCAGGGTTTGCGAGTCTGTTAGATTGTTTGTAAGCGGGAGACTGTTTAATTCTAATAGTAATCTGGGAATGCAGCAGTAGGCAGGGGTTGCCGAAGCTGGGTAAATTTTGTGTGTGATTTACTTTTCAGCATATTTACTTCTCTGTAGTTTGTTTAAATTCAAGAAAATTTGCTATAACCCTATTCACCCCCCCCCCTCTAGGGTTAATCTAGATCCTACACCATGTTCATCCGGTATTTATCTGTTTTACTCTAATTACAAGGCATTCAAATCTTTTTATCAAATCTGCATCCGTTCGAAGGTTCAATCTCTTCAGATAATTTTTTTCAATTTAATGTGCAATCTCTTTGAATCGTTTTATATTCAATCTAAGGTTTCGATCTCTTCGGATTCTTACTGAGTCCACTTGCTCTCCGACAAAGGAACTCGATGAGCAAGCAAGTCTATCCGCTCACTCTTCGGTGAGGGACTTACTTTTCGTACAAGTCCATCCACTCATTCTCCGACAAGAGAATTTGCACCTTGCACTCTTGTAACGACCCGTAGTTTTAACTATTTTAACTTATTAAATTTAATGTAATTATTAAATAAAAATGGTTAAAAATAAAGGTTTAATGATTTTGAATGTAAGTTATTGGATTTGACTTGAATAAAATTTTGAAATAAATTAATTTCGAAGATTTAAGTAATAACAAGTATTGAAAGGTAATGCTATGTATTGAATGTGTTTACAATCAATAGTTGGATTAAATAATAAATGTTAAATTCATTGAGTGTAAATAAAGTAATTGATTGTTAACTAAAATTCAAGTGAAATCTAATATTGAAATTTGTTGAATATTGAACAATTAAATTATTTAAATTTAATATTGGAAATTATTTGAATAATTGAATTCTGAATTTAAGATGATTGAAAATGATATCGAAAGTTGATGTAAATTTTATTTAAACAACAATGAAGATTGTTAACATTTAAAATTGAATTTAAAAGTGAATAATTAGAAATTGAAAATATTATATTTTAATTGATATATAAAAATAGCGATCCGGGGCACAGTCTTGGATTTTGACGAAACTAGTTCCACTGGATCCGTAATAGTATGTTATTATCGGATTTCAAATTTTGTAACGTTTGGAGTTATCGTTTGGTCGTACAGGATAGAAACGCGTTGAACTAAATATCGGAAATTTAATATTTTAATTTGATTCGAAAAGATATCTTCCACATACAATCAAATTAGACCTCAAAACATGTTCTATTGTGTTCGGAATAGGGGTAAAACATTATAAATGCCAGGCGACACACTTCATTTGGAATTCGTGCATAAAAGCACGTGAATAATCAAGATAATATTAAAATAATATAGTTATACGTGTGTGTATACACAGTATCGCACAGTAAACCGTAATATCTTGTAGCCGCGCCTCCATCTTGTTTTAATGGCTGATACTACATCCTTCTTTCTCCTCGTTTTTCTCACAATCCATGCATTATTAGCAAAAAATCTCAACTAGAGATTGGTAGAGCATAGTGAGATCTCTAAATCCAACGGTGGATTCGAGTTATCGTCGTCGATTGGAGGTGAAATTGAGCCCCGTTCGTCATGCGTTCGTGCACTTTTCCATGCATAGGAGAGGCCAAGTTCGTGCGGTCTTCGGCCGAAGGAGGAGTGGAGCATGGGCGTTCGTGTGGAGGTCGCCGATCGTATTATTGATCGACGTGGGTGGAGCGGTGTTCAGCAAACAAGCAGCGGCTATGGGTTTGAATTTGTTCTTTAGAGCGAACGAAGAAGGAAGAACGAAGAACGTGGCCCAGATTTGCTTGATTCAAGATGGACGGCCGTGATTAAGGTTTAAAAAAATGGGCATTTGTAAATTATATATATTAAATTCGTGCAAACTTATAAAATGTATATCTTGGTCATATGAGGTCGGAGTTGGACAAAACAAGCGGTGACGGAATCATAGCAACGAGTACTACATCATGGAACTGATTTGGAGTCGTTTGGATCTAGTTAAAATTTTAGGTTAAATCGAACATCGTTCGATTTGATTTGAAATTGAAAACTCAAGGTGAGTGTTTTATAACGCTCACAAATACTAGAATATTTTTATGATAGTTAAATTTGAAATTATAAAGTGATATAAATTTATTGGTCGTCGTTTGATAAAATTTAATTGTCATTCGAATTAATCGTTAAAAATTAAAATTGACAGTCGGATTTGAAATTGGGATTTAATTGCCAGTAAATTCCCCGACATTATTATCTATGAAATTGTTGTGAATTATATCTGTTTGTATGATTGATTGTGATGGATGCCAATTGATTGATATTCGGATGATTGGATATTTATTTATTTTATATATATCATGTTATCACTTGGTAAATTAATTACAGTATATAAACTGTAAGTTGAGTTATTTCGAATAAATTAAGAAATAGGTTGAAATGATATATACCTATGATACTGTGATTTGGATGGAAATGATATATATCCATCCGTGAAATTAAATTGGAATAACTGATCACTTGACCATAGGATAGAAAATTATATACGGACACCGGATTGTTTAAATTAAATGATTTTAAAATTTTTGATTTGAAATTTATTTAAATGATTTGAATTTCAGAAATTGATTTGTTTTAAAAGAATTTGAAATTTTATTCGAACTTTGAATATTACCAAGTAAAAGTGGTATAAAATGATATTTCGAAATTGAGCTCGGAATTGAATTATATTTGAAAATTGGATTTTAAATTGAATATTAAAGGTAAATTTGATTAAGTGTTTTAAATCGATATCTTGTAAATCGAAATGGTTTAAAATTGAGAATTGAATTGAAATGGCTTCAAATTGGTATTGAATTGAAATTAATTGGAATTGAAATCGAAATTGAATTATTGGGAACCGAAGTTGAAATTGATTTGAATTGAAATCAAAATTGAATCGATTGAATGGAAATTTGAATTGACTTGAATTGGGAAGTTGGAATTGAATCAGTTTGACTTTGAAACTATTCAAATAAATTATTTTAGTATAAACTGTTTAAATTCTGTATTCTTTAATATTTAAATTATTTTGGTTTTCCAAATTATTTTACTATAGAAACCATTTTAATATTTAAGCTATTTTATATTAAACTATTTAAACTATTTTTAACCATTCTAACCATTTAAATTATTTTTAACTATTTTAACCATTTAAACTATTTTTAACTATTTAAACTATATAAACTATTCAAACTATTTTTCAAAATTTCAAACTGGTCAAAAGGTGGAATGTTTATTTTTAAATCATGGATTTAAATACGAATTGGGTTAAATGAAGTTATAACCTAAATTGGAATTCGAAACGATTTTGGAGGCGAAATTGAGTTATTAAGGCGAACATGATTTTGAAATGAAATGGTATATTTTGAGTAAATATAATGATTTCGAAATGGATTTGATTTTGAAGCAAATATGATATTTTGATATCAAGTATGAACTGTTTCGAAATGTAAAAGTACCAATCGGTGTGTAAAACGACGTTTGGTTGTTAAAGAGACCGGGGACAGATATGGGCATACTCTCTGTCGATACCGGAACCACTTTAACAACTATGTACGTGGAGTGATGACCCAGGACGAAGTGGTTGGATTTGGTGACGATTGCTGGATTTGAAGAAAGTGAACGATGATGGATAGACCCCAGCACTTGTGCCAATTTGAAATGACTAAAACAGGACGGCTTGACAGGGCCAAGTGGGCTAATTACCCCAAGCGGACATCTGTTCTTCGATTTTCTTAGACTCGGTCCATATTATTACTCTTGTTATTGGTTTCGATTGGTACACCTTGATTTGGGATAGCCTCCCTTTGACTGATATGGGATGGATGGACGCGGTGGACGGTCATGGCTATGATGCGTTACCACCAGCCCTGCGACCCGAACTGGTAGTATCCTACCTTGGGCATTTCCTCACATGCCTTGTCATACTTTTATCCCTATACGAGACCCATACGATTTTGGTTTAGTGTTGTCGTATCACGGCGCATCCCTATCCACCGACCGTTTAACTGGTGTTTTATTTGCAAACTGTATGGCAATGCTTAAAAACGCATTAAGGGGGATCAATGTAAAGCCTTAATGCTATTTTAATATTTATTTTACTAATTAGACATTATATATATATAGTGTATTCTACATATAAATATTTTGACAGATCCTTATGAGATGGAAAATCCCGTAACATATCTTGAGTTATCTCTTGAGTTATTGTACGCAGGTTATACACTGGATAGGAGATGTGAAAACCCGTAAACATCTCTTACGCCGTTACACTCATGTTTATGCGATATCGATTTGACTTACATAAGTATATTTTAGTCCTCACTCGAGTGTTTTGTCTTTTCATTATGCTCGGGTCAGTCCTGAGTTTTTTTCAGCTTATTGAAGATTTATTCTGGAGGACGAAGACGAAGATTTGGTATTATTATTACTATTATTATCCATGCATCATGTTGTCTGCTGCATTACTTTATTTTATTCCTGATATATTTATAACTCTGATAAATGTTGTATAGATTATATTCAAATGTATTGTATAAACAGCTTCATGAACTGTTTATTTGATTATTATATTTTATCGTTCCGCTGCGAGATTCTGTATTTGTTTCTTCTTCTTTTCTTATTTTTCTTATTTAACCCCTAAAGATTCGTATTTCCGTTCACTATGAGTTAGACACATGTGATTTATTGTCTACTCAAAGGGAATGAAGATACGGGCTTTTACAACTCTGGTCCCGATTCTCCGACCGGGACTTAATGCGATCAATATCATACAAGTCCATCCACTTGCTCTCCAGCAAGAGAACTTGCGCCTTGCACTCTGGTCCTGTCTCTTCAAACGGGACTTAAAGCGATAAATATCATTCATCACATTTAATGTGGATTTTTTAAAAGTCAAATATTCAAATCAAAGCAAACAAGCAGAAATCCTAATTATCCATCTTAGACATCCGACTTAGAGCATGCCTAGAGACCAATTTAGGTCTCGTACATGTGTAAGCGGTCCGAGATTGATATTGTCCTAAATAATCATCCTAAATATCTGACTCAGATCGTGCTTAGAGACCAATATAGGCCTCATATACATGTAAGAGGTCTCGGGTCATTATTATCCTAATTATCCGAAGCAAGAAAAAGCAAATTGAGGGAGTCGAACCTGACTCTCAACTATCCCGATCATGGGATTTCGAGTCTCGAACCAGATCCCTGGTTGTTCCTTGATGCACTCGCTGCAGATGGTGATTGCTTAGGCCGCACCATCGCAATTTGATTCCTTACATACTGCTATAGTTAGTTGCTTCAAATCATTTCCTCTATCAGGTCACGAAGGTATCGGTACTCGTTTGTTTTATGCCCCTCCAGCTAAGGGAAGATGCAAAACTTTTCGGATCTTCTCTTCCGATCGTGGGTTCCCTTATAGCTGGCTTTCTATAGAGGATCTGCCCCCGAGTATCTAGATATAGCCTTTCCGAGGTCATTGTTAAGTTAGTATCGGAGGAGAATTTTTGCTCCATCCTTTGTTGTTACGGTTCTTCGAAGTCATCATCGGCTTTTCTTTTCCCTTTACCTCTTTAGTTCCCTACTCCGGACAGTCCTCTATCATCCACAACAGTTATTTTAGCATTATCAGCTTCAACATTTTCTGATGCAAATATCTCTCAACTTCATGATAGAATTATGTGAGATCCATCGGTGAATCCCTTTACAACGCAACCTTGAAGTCGGCTTTGCTTACGACCTCGATACTGCCGCTATTAAGATTATAGATGAATATGGCTTATCGATGGCTCCAGCTGCTATATTGAATCTTATCAAATAGCTTCTCAAGGTCTCTCCTGGCCTTTACTTTATGCTTGATAGAGCCATCACATTCTTCAGTTGTGAGACATGAACTTTGAACCGTCTTAAGAACTTATTCGCCAAATCGGGCCATGTGCTTATGAACCCATTATTCAGCTGTCTGAACCACACTGTCGTCAAGTCCGTTAAGTATAATGGGAAGCACTGCCCCCATTACCTCCTCAGAAGCACCCAATGTCTCCATATGTCGGATGTATCTCATTAGATGAACCATTAGATCCAACTTTTCACCGTACATTTCTAGTGTCGAAAGCTTGAAATAGGAGGATTCCTCGCATTCTAGATATTAGAAGTGAATGGATTCCTGTTTACGTCCTCCAAACTCTGGTATGGGGGTCCACCTCTAACTATTCTTCTAATCATCTCAGTCATCATGTTGGTATCATCTAACGGGAGTCTCAGAACACCGACTACATTCTACCTCTGCTCTTGTAGGGGAACTCTGGCTCATACTCCTCTGGTTGCACATTAGCATTCTGACATGCTCTTTTCCTCTCATTCTATCCTTCGTTCCTACGAGTAAATTCTTACACATAATCCTTTGATTATTTCCCGTTCACACTCTGATTTGAGTTTCTAGCTCTAGTATTATCCATTCCCGGCATCACATCATACAAACATTGCCCCCGAGTATTGTTCTCTCAATACTGAGTAGATTTGGGTCGGTGCTGAGTTGTTCTGCTTGTAGGGGCATTGTTCCAGTTTGCTCTGCTCTAATTCCAGATGTTCTTGCATTAGCACCTTGTCCTTGGTTCTGAATTCCAGCAGTCATTTATATTCCTTGTTGTTCCACTATTTGGAAAAATCCTTCAAGCATTTCTTGTTGTTGAGTCATTGATCCATCATGCATCTCCTTTATCATTTTCTCCATCTCTTCCCTGTTTACATAGATGGATTTATGAGAATTTGAGGATACCTCTTAGCTGCACCCATGCTTTAGTTGGCTTTCTCTAACCTTAGATCTAATGTTAGGTCTCTTCATCTTCTCCAAATTTTAGATTCGAGCTTCAAGCCTTCAGATTTAGTTCTTTCTCAATGAAAGCACTAAAATGTTAACCTAGAAAATGGATCAACATGTAGAAATCAGATGAAAGCACCAGTTCTATTCAAAATAAAAGAAAAGGTAGAAAAGTAAAAGGAGACACAAGAATTTTTGCACTGGTTCGATGTAATTTCCAACCTATGTCCACTTCAATCTTTGTTATTAGTTATTCTCTCTCTAGATTACAACTAGTTATATCAGATCTGACCACTATCTAGTGGATCTCAGATTTATAATGGAGTTTTTCGAGTGTTTTTGAGATAGAGGATGAGAGTGAAGAAGGAGTCTCCAATGGCAGAGAGATCATATTCTGTTTTGTTTATAGCTAGGATTGTATTTATAGGAAATCAAGTGTACTAGTCCAGAAACCCATTTGCATTGAAGTCCAAGTCATAGCCAAACACTGCACAAGAGAGCACGAAGGCCCACGAGGTAACAAAATAACTCGGTACCGAGTTAAATGACTCGATGCCGAGTTATTTTAACTCGTCCAATTGGAAGTTCGTCAATTTGCTAACTTTTCTATCTTCTTTTTCAGTTGTTCTAAGCTTATTTTCTTCTTCTTTGAGTTGATTCTTATGATATCTTCGATAGTTATTTCCTTTACTTTCTTCTCATCAATCCTTGGAATTTCTTGTCAAAATCATTGGTAAATCACTTGATCACGAGTTATTGGAGTAGCACAAGAAATGTATGGTGTTTGGAGGGCAAAAAGTGGAGCAAAAATAACTCAGAGTCGACCTATTTAACTCGGGACTGAATTAAATACATAGCCAATTTTTCATCCAAACTTCCCAAGCTCAATTTTCTAGTTCTTTCGATCATGCTTCCAAGTCCTTGAATCGTTTCATCCTTGTTTTGACCTTCTAAGTCCACTTGAAATATGCTTTGACTAAAAAGCAGGTTAACAAATGCATAAAGCAAACATGAAAGATCCATGCAAGGAAACACTAAACAAAATGCAGATTTACGTGCAGCTGCTGCTCTTGGTAGATTGATCGGTACCGTTCTAGAATGGATTGGCATCGACCAGTCAAGGCACAATGGCGATCAACATTGTGATGCTCACAGAGACAGGAGTCGTAAGGTAATCCTCGTTGGTTGAAGATTTTGAATGAATGTTGAAGGAAACACTCAAGGAAGAGAGCGATATAGAGGATGTAGTCATGAAAGACATGATGATAGAGCAAAAAGGCTAGGAAAAATGGATTTCCCAAAGCTAAGAAGAGCTAGGCGTCAGACTGCTAGTTGTGAACGCTAGGGCCATGGTCATTCGTGGAGCCGAGCATTCAATGATGCATCCGATAGTCGTCATCAAGGGCGAATGGAAGGAATGGATGATGTAATAAATGAAGTTGTTAGATGATTGCTTCAGAAAGATAACCCAGAAGATAAATGGGTAACCGCTTCTAGTTGGAATCCATTTTCTACAAGATCAAAGGGGAATAGTATCATATGATGTCCGCAATGTAATTCATGTCGATGTACAATGGATTGAATGACCATATGCAACTTTTCTTAAGAGAACCTGGAAAATGGATGGTGAGAGGGCAGAAGATTTTGTGATGTATAGATATCTCACCTTGTTTCTAGAAGGGTTGGCAATAATGTGGTTCAACGGGATTGAGCCGAGATCCATAATGTCTTATGGCCAATTGACAAATAAAATTTTAAGTCAGGTTAGGGTGCATTCTATGCAACCCAAGGACACAATTTTGCTGACTAACATAAAGCAAAGGACAATGGAAACATTAAAGAACTATTTGACAAGATTCAATATTAGTTATTTAAGTGAGGAATCCAAAGGACACCCTCATGTTGATAGAGTTAGGGATACGTCCTAGGGACAATTATGTAATTCGTCACATATATCTAACTTGATAACTAATCTTGTTCGAAATAAAAGGTGTTTTCTTTCTATTATATACTTGATATAATGTGTTATATTAATTAATTTAGTTAAATTATATTTAATAGAAAATCCATAAATAGTATGTTTTATGATAATAATTACAAAGTGTTGTAACCATGAGTAATTTATCACCATAAAAACAATTATACCATTTTAAATGTTCCTAATAAATTACATCAAGGTACAGGATATCAGTGTATCCGTTGAGACTAGAGTATGTAACGCTCTACAAATGCTGGGCAGTGTATTACTCATGACCGTTGGGGGCACGTAGGGGTTACGTACTAAAAGTTATTGGATAACTATGGAATGACTCATTCGATAGTTTTCTATTGGTTAATATAAATAAGGTTAAATAGAAAATATCGATGTGACTGAGAATACTGTTGATCTCCAATATGAAAGGTCCGCTTTGATTATAGTCAAATCATGGTACGGCGTCCATCTAGTGACTATAGTTGGTTCGAGAGGAAGTATTAGAAGTGAAGCACTATTCAAGAGAGGATCCGTCTCCTCATTTATATGTTGTTAGTATCACATTAAACTCAAGTCAACTCAAAGTCAAAGTCTATGATCAAAGCATTTTGGTTAATAATTATTGTTATTATTGAACCAAAGACTTTGTATTTGGACTATAGAGTTGAATATAGTTATAACGAAGAGAATTGGTGTTAATAAAAGTCACAACTGGGTAATGCTTAACAATGTGAAATTGAATTTTACCGAAACCAACTAAGCAATAAATTTTTCCAAAATGTCATGCCACCTACTAAGTGATGTGTGAGCATTAATATTCGAATAGTTCGATGTTAATCGCTAATCAAATCTACACCTTATGAGTCACATAATTGAAATGATGAATTCTTTTTAGACCAAATGGTCGATTTAGTTTATAATTGTTATAAATTAATTAATACCAATGAAATATTAATTATAAAAAATTTAATATGATTTTAAGAATAAATATTATTGAATATATTTATAATAGTTTAAATATATCGATAGATTATGATATCGATAAGAAATTAAATTAGATTTAATTAATAATATTTATTTGGGCTTAAATGGGATATTGACCCATGATGATAGGTTGATAATTTTGACTGTAATGAAGACTGTACGGGGCAGCTAAAATAGGTTAGAGGTGTCAGAAATGAAGGGCTTAGATTTAATGAGAATTGATATGAGATATGATCCATAACTTTCTCTCTTTCATCCACTAATTAAAGACCTCAACCCTAAATTGATAAGGCCTTTTTGGCTACCACTATTCCCATTCATTGATGGCCAATTTCATACCCTAGAAGCTCAAGCAAATCCAAATCAAATCAATTCAAAAGGCAATTGCTATTTGATAGTCAAAGGTCTATGGTTCAAGGATTAGTAGTCTGCTGAATCAAAAAGCTTTCAAAGGAGAGAGAGAGTTCATCATTACAAGAAGTATCTCAAGGCATTAGTTTTAGGCATGTTTTTATTGTATTATATAGTTTATAATTTCTGGATAATATTTTATTATTCATATATATTATTATTATTATATTCTTAGTTAGGTGACGATTCTTGTATGTTTTGATCTT
This sequence comes from Allium fistulosum, assembly GCA_030737815.1. NCBI lineage: Eukaryota > Viridiplantae > Streptophyta > Magnoliopsida > Asparagales > Amaryllidaceae > Allium > Allium fistulosum. Next base: position 297,425,839 of record CM060908.1, on the reverse strand, counting down.
GTCACATACTAGATTGGTTATATATATGTATACATTTAATAAATTAACATAAAACAATTTTGTTCACATATAGGTTAGATATGCACAACTGAATAATTTTATTTATAATAATAATTATTTTATTAATATATATTATATCATTTAATTATACTTTTATGGTTTATATTTAATTATAACATCATTTCATGCTAATAATTAAACATATATTATATAAATGTATATTTACAATAATTATAATTTTTGGTAACTATAAAATACTTAATAATTATTTGCTATTATTTAATAATATTGAAATCAATATATTATGTAAATAATTTATATAAATAAATTATGTTTTGAAAATTAACTTTTAAATTTTTTACAATTATTTTATCATGAAATAAGATCTCGGCCAAAAAATGAGGATTAAAAAGTAATTTATACTACTTTTTTAAAATTATTATAACATGCGATTGAAAATAATTAATTAATAAAAAATAAATTTGGCCGAGAAAAATTACAGAAATTTTTTTCAAACCTCAAAGTATCGTGCTAGTTTTTCTGAAAATTTAAATGATGTGATTCGAAATATTTTTGTTAATATTTTATTGTTTTTCGACTGATTAATCAATTTATATATATATTAATATAATAAAATTTACTGTGTTGTACATACGATCTGAAAGTGTTTAAAAAATTATTTAATTTGATTAATTAGTATAAATATATAAGTATAAGTATATATTTAGAGATTATGAATAGAGCTAGGATCCTCAGTCCCCTTATTTAGCACAATCACCTAACCTCCGGCTTCAACCATACGTTTATATTTAAATAATATGCCTATATGATAGATAAGATAAAGACGTATTATTTAAATATAAACATGTGGTTGAAATTGGAGGGCTGGGTGATGGTGCTAAATAAGGGGGGCTGTGGATCATAGCTCTTATAAATATGCTTATGAATATATATATATATATATATATATGTATAACATATATATTATTTTCCCATTGTAATATATATATATATATATTAGTTCATAATTTAAAAAAAATTATATCATGTTTGTATATATATATATATATTATTTCAATATTTATTACCATAATATATATATAAATTATTAATATTTTACAGATATACATAAGTTATATACATATGTGTGTGTGTGTGTATGCAGATGTATAATATTTATATAAATAGCAAGTTTAAATACATACATATATTTGGACAACATACAATACATATCGGATGAGCTAACATGTCTGTTGCGATGTAAATATCAACATCTATATACGGGCATGTTATACCTTGCACGGATTATCATGTTACACATGCACACACATACATATATGTATTCTACATATATGTACATTTATACATATAAAATATAAATTAAATAAAACTATATGTAATTTATAAATTTAAATAAAATAAAAGATTTTATTTAAATAAAATTTAGAACTATTCTAAATCAATTAGACTTCATAGGCCCAATAAAAATCCAATATGATAAAAAAAATTAAAATCAAGCATAACATCCGCTGCGGGTTGGCTTGGTTCCAACAAGTTACTCAAGTGAGAAATCCAAAGGACACCCTCATGTTGATGGCCATGGTTAGAAGGAGTTGATAAGGATTTTGAGTTTGGAAAGTAGTTAGACCGTGAAGAAGCCGACCATGCACTGAAATACTTCTATAAGAAGGTGAATCAATTTATGTGCTTGGAAGAGGAAAAAATAACAAGAAACTAAATGTTGTGGGGCTGGTAGAACTAAGCAGTACAGTGAAAAACAATAAGGCTACAAAGAAGGATGAGAACAACGATAATGACAAATATAATAATAAAAGGAAGAATAAAAAATTTGGAGGTATTGGTCAGGCTATTTTCAGATTTCATCCTTGTGATTAGCCCCAAGTCAACTAGTGACTCTTCCTTTGACCAGAAGGGTTAACCTTGTTTTGTTGTAGTTAGTAGTTTAAGTATTATGCCCAATTCTTGCACTTTTAGTTTATTTTCTTCTTTTCTTAGCTGCTGTGGTGCCTATGACTCACAACTGATATATACTTTGTAAAGTGGTAGACCATTATAATTTGGCTTGCATGTGCAAAATAATAATGTTTTGTTTTGCCTAAAAAAAAATTTAGAGGTAAGAAGGGAGACCTAGCATTTTCAGTTTGCATGGAATGGTAAATATATATAATTGACTCTGTGAAAAATATTTGTCTTGCAATCCAAAACACCATATGATATAGTAAGTCAACTCCGAAGGAAGTGACAAAGGAGGAAAAGAGGTTTGAAAGTATTGTACTTCCATGAGAATCATGATCACAATACAAATGAATGCAGACATTTAAAAGACAAGATCGAGAAGCTGATCAGAAAATAATAGTTGCAGCAGTACATAAAAACCAGCAGGATGATGGGTAGAGAAATAATCAACCCCTTAGGCAGCAACTTAGGGGTGATGGAGAAGAAACAAGCAGGGTTGCTCCTATTGGCAAAGTAGAAGTAAACGCGGCTGCAACGGCGTAGATTTTGAAAGAACGTCTAGTGGCCATACTAAAAATTGAAACAATCTTAGATGAAGAGCACAATTATGTAAGTGTAATATAATTCTATTTTCTATATACTCATGCAACCCAGGGTCTAGCCTTAGTACGATCGATGTATATCATCTAACAAATGTTGACGTATGTCGACTCATTGGATTCTGTACACTGACTGGGGGCAATGCGGATCATATATGTGCGTGTATGTTATGTCTTGTGCAAGATGTGCAGAAGCGTGTTCTATGAAATGAATGTCCGCTCATGCTTGCAAATGAGCTCTGGCACATGACGGAATAGTGTGTACTTAGTACCTACATTATCAGTCCTGGATCGATCCAACACGAACAGAAACTCTGGCTCTCAATCGAGGGTGCCTTGGAGAGGTAATGCAGTTTTCTAAAAATCGAAGATTCCTTAACTGCCGAAGGCAAATGGTGATGTAACATGTGTTCCTGGACATATCAATGATAGAGCGTAGTGAAGTCCTTAAATCATTAACATGAGATTCATTAAATTATCCCAAGTCGTTCAAATTGATATAAAATCGATGTAATGGATGAGAACTCCTCATCTTAAGCCAAATCTACCTTTACTTCACCAAACACAGATCCATCTTTCCCCTTAGCCAAGTCGACAGCATTTGAGAACGGCCTACAAGTGAAATCAAGAGAAAAAGGGGGAGTCCACGATAGGCAAAGCACGACCAAAGGGCAACGTGCGGTGTGTGAGCAAGGTGGTGTCGTACTTGGTTTGTGTGGTTGAGAATGATACATGAAGGCTAATTGAAAGGGAGATTGAAGGACGTTGGAGGTTGAAAAACCATAGATTGAAGATAACAACAAAGAGAAAAGTGATAATCGAAGTGAATGTAAATAGAATTTTTTTCTACGTGTGGAACATTATATACAAGGATCGATCGGTAAGATCCATAAATTTTCCAAAATAATATAAAAAAAAGATGATGTGAATATAGATGGATTTACTCACCTCATCTTCAACCAAAGCGGTTATCAATAATGAATGGAGTGAGCGAGCTTTCGAAACGGCAATACTTCGAGTTTTATATCTACTAAAAAGAGGTGATTCGGTGACCATGTAGTGTTTTGAAAACACGACGTTTCATGGAAATGGTTAAAGAAAATAAAGTGTCTAGATTAGCATTCGATCATTTATCTTCGATCAAAGCATGCTTTGTGTTCACAAAAGCATATTGTGGAGACAAGTGTTATATGTAATTGTTCACAAACGACAATTCGATGATGTTAAATCTCAAAAGATAAAAAAAATGGATGGCAGACTCAAAGACGATCGAGTATAAAGCACAATCAGAAGAATAATGGGAAAATTGGTTAAGTCCTTTGATCAGTACCGATCCATCATTTTTTCATTTTGCCCTGATTCTAGTGAATAAGTGGAGCATCAAACTAGGAAGGATCAGTGCATGAAAAATGCAGAATATATTAAAGGAAATTGAAGAAAACAAATTACCCATGGATCGACACCGATCCATCGACTTGATGGTTTTGATTTTGCTTCTCCCTCGTTTTCTTGGATCTTGACCTATGGCAAGTTCGAATGGATCAACAATGCATTTTGACGACTCAATAGCCCAATAACAGCTATAAATACGAATTTACATGCAACAGGAAAAAAATTAGACATTGCTCTTACACATCTTAGGTAAGTATTGCTATTGCAATTTTTCTTTGAATTTCAAAATTGTAATTAATATTATTTTGGATCTAGTATGTAATTAGCAATAAAATCACTTTAAAGTGGATGTAGGCATAGCTGAACTACTACGAACCTCACGTGTTGACTTTTTCTATTGATATACATTTACTTGATTGGATATTGCGATTTGCAATCATTGTATATTCATGAAATTGATTATTTAGAGCGTTAGATCAATTTTTTGGCTAGGTTTCCTCTTTTTCTTTTTTTTTTGAGCAAAACCCAGGAGAACCCGACGGACCGGTAAACTCCTGAGGAGGGTATAGTAAAGTCATCTGCTGATCCAAGCTCCCATACCCCCGGGTAAATTTATATAGGATGGGGAAGCGCATGGTAGGAATCGAACCTGAGTCTTTTTACCAGAACTCAAGCCTCCTTTCCACTGCGCCGCACCTGCGGACAATTAGTTTTTCTTTTCTTGCTATAAGAGAACAATAGTTTTAATTTAATGGTTCCTTTATAATGGTTCCTTTCAAATATAACATTGTTTTTCAAATGATCCACATTGTTCACCTATCGCTTAGTCTAGGCTTTACCTAAAAAACTAAATCAAGATTATATGCCTCTCCAATATATCTAAATATAAACTTTGTATGTACTACTAAACCTCCAATCAACAACGGATAGATCTATGGGACATACATGAACACATACATCACAAACAATACATTTATCAAATTCAAAATGAATTTCGACCGCAGAAATGTTCTAATGTGATTGATTTTTCATAAAGATATTCATTTAACTTTTATTTGAATGAATTGGACATATAAAATAAGTGTGATGCTAAAGATGATCATTCAACTATGGAGGTTCCCTAGGATGGCGAAAAATTGTCGACCAAGCAGGATGCGACGGTTTATCACCGCCCTAGGACACTGCAGTCGGCATTCAACCGCCTACCACAGTGCCGTATTCAAATGGTTGGCGTCCACTCCACTAATATAATAACGTATTTCTAATAAGCAAAAACAAAAACAAAAGATAATCAACGAGTGATAGGATAAGTATTTACCTATCTTAAGCAGTAGTTAATTATACAACATTCAAGTTGGTGCATCTCGGGATCTATAGTGTTCAATTGATCTTCTATGCAATCTAGAAGGGCATTGTTAAAGGAATTCGAAAAATGAAAAAACAAAATTATGTTTTAAGCCTCCCTTAACATTTGGCATTTTTATAACTAATTTTAAAGGGACTCGGTATCCATTGATTTTTTTTTCCTAGAGTTCCTTTAACAGATCTAGAATATATTGTGATTGTTTGGGCAAAAGAAGAGATGCTCGTCATATCGGCCGTTTTAACTTTTGCCCCTAGACTGAGATAGTAGCATACATGTAATCTTAGGTTATTGTAATTTGCTTCTTCCAGCAGCATATTACAGCTCAAAACGTAACACTTCAAAGAATCATCACCACGCAGCACCACTGAATAGCATTCTCTCCGGATATCTTAAACATTGACACAAATTGCAGAAACTGAAGTGCAACCCCACCATTCAAGATCCATGCTACAATCAAAATATAAAGTACACCACGACCCCAACACTACTGCCTTATCTTCAACCAAGCCAAACTCAGAAAAAGATCTCACACAATAAGTACCGAACAAAATTATAGTAAAAAAAAAAAAACAAATAAATCCTCCTGAATAGGAAACATGACATATAAATCAATTTACCGCAACTAAACCTATAAGGCCAATATCTATATTTTAAAATAGTTCTGCTTTAATACACAAGTAATGGGAGCATCCTCAATTTTTATGCCAAGTCCAAGCAGTACGCAAACCAAAACATCATTACACCACGATTATACAAAGATTTTACTGCAATGCTACGTTACAGAGTTTTTCAAGGAAGCACAGGCAAGCTAGGATCATACAATCCAGCAATTAAGGCAGCTATTATACATAGGACAAGGATACTTAAAACTGCAGTTCTCAAGTAACGCTCACATTTATGATGCGACAAATTTTCAGTAACTAGGTTATCTTTGGTAGTTAGATTTTGCTCGTTATCCATAGTGTCAACGCTGGAATCATGCTCAGTTTCCTCTGTTATGCGAGCCCTCTTTTTTCCCCTGAGAAGCAATGAACACTTTGAACAGGTGCAATTTCCACCAAGAAATTCAGGTACGTTTTGAATAAATTCTGACAGAACTTTAAGGTATGATTGGCCTTCAATGCGTACTTTTTGTCGTGTTGCCGGCTTAAGAATCTAATACATAAATTACAATTAGATATGATAAAAGGAGCATATGAGAAATATACGAGCAATAACAACACTGATAAGCAATTTAGATACAAGCACACAGAGTAATACATGGGATTCATGACAACTTAGAAAATATATCGGGAGGTATGAGGAGTCTTACATTCATAAAAGTTTGGATAATGACACGAGATAACGGAGGAAGTCGAACAATGAATAGAACTGCAAGGCGATTTGGATAATGATCTTGCAAAATATTGGCACAAGTTTTCATCATTTGCATTGGGAATCTGAATGGAGATAATCCCTGACAATCCATCAAAACTGTGATTCTAGGATCCTCTTCATTGATCAAATGTAGAACACCAAGTTCTATCTGTGAAACTGTGTAAACATGAAACTGTCAAAGATAATAAATTAAAACTAATTTATGATTACTAATAAATCAGTGACAACCATACATTTTCTAACTTAACTCGGTAAAATAGAAATTCTAAAATAAGAGGTAGACTAGGTGTGTAACATTTTCTAAAATTGTATGTGCACCCGGCAAAAAGAGAGGGAAAAAAAGTAGACATGTTACTATTTCAAGTTTTGGGGCATAAAATGTTTTTAAAACTCCATGGATATACAGAAAAAATATACAGGCACTGGAAATTTGGAATGCGATAGTAATTTGCTCTATAAAAAGAATTTGTACCAATGGCTTGACAAAAACGTGGTATATCGCTAGGTGATAAAATAGAGCAAGTGAATCCTAGACGAATGAAAAGGCAAGGCCGAAGAAGTATATCATATCCGTGCCAAAACACCATAGTTGACCATTCTTCGAGTTCTTGAGACGAAAGGAAGTTGTAAGTTTCTCTCCAATATATGCTTCTTTTTAAGGATGAAATTAAGAGGGGAATATTTCCTTTTGAGGCAGCATAATATTGGCGTAGCTCTTCCTTATCAAACCTGTGAATAGTTCGACCTTGATCATTTTCTTACATAAATCTCGATAAACTATGTAAAATAACAAACAAGAAAAGACTTTGATGGCATATTATTTTATGTTTAGATCTCTGTTTATTAGTAACAATTATTGCACTATTGCTTTTAAGGCATACCGTGCTAAGGTGAAATATTTAGAGAGGAAAGATTCCCTACTATATTTCAACCACATTTCATTACATCCTTATGAATTTTTAAGTGATACAAGTTCAAACGAATCAAAATTTTCAGATATATTTTTATAAAGCTAAAGAATATATTGTACCAAAAAAAATTTGACTCTTCAGAATCTTAGCATATCCAAAAATACTATTCAAACAAGTTAAAACAAATGTTTTAGTTGTTATCGTTGACTCACAGTTCTGAAGATGTTATAAGTTATGTAATGATCTCATTGTTCAAAAAGATAACGTTTATAATGTTGACTAAAAATCTCCAAACTTTGGTTTCATTTTACAATTGTTCAAAGAATTCAAGAGGTGTAGAAGGAATGGAATGTGGCAGAATGAGGTTTAGTTGATCCTTCTTTTTTAGAGATCTATTTAATAGAAGATAAAGCATGTACTCGTCATGAGTTGCAAAACCCAGCATGTTTAGATGGGACTGCAACGTTTTTAAATGTGATATACTTCTTGCACTAGCGCAGATGACATTACAAGAGAATTCATATGATGTCTAACATATTATGCCACTTTAGATAGTTTGAAATCTTCACAAAAATATCATTGAAATCTGTTACAGTTCAAAGTCAAATACGAACGACTTCTACGCACAAGCAGATTTTTGGAAGACCCAATCAATACTATAATGGTACAAAGTCAAGATTATTGATCTACATATGGAATTACCGCTTTGGTAGAGATATCCCTTCTTTATCCAGCTCCCTTAGTACAATTCCTACCCAATTTTCAGAAATAATACTCCTTGAAGTATCGCTAAACCCATCATATTGCCTGAGAAAAAGAGAAACGTGTTCATAAATCTTAAGTCAAGCTTATGCGCAATGATTATACTAAACTTAAACATATCAGTCAAAATGCTGACTCCCATCACAGCTGTAAGTGCACAGATTATTATAAATAATATAGCTTTGCTATCCATTCACCTCACATCTGAGTTTGATTGTTCAGTTTGTGATTCGGAATCCATACAAGTATCCAACTGAGAATTTTCTGATAAAGAATCATCTATGGTATATTCGTTCCTTTCAGAAGTTTCCGAATGATCAAACAAAGCTGCTCCTATTGAAACACATAATAATGGTCTTGAGAATTTCTGCATGAAATTAGTAATGAAAATTAAAACGAAGATGGATAATAGAAAATAATGAAAAATAAAATGAAGATGGATATTAGAAAATAAGAAAAGAAAAACGATGCATTTTGTTGCAATTAATAATGATGATTTTCGCACTAGAAAGCAGTTTTTGGAGAAAATAATATGTGACAGAAACTAAATAACTGGAAAACAATGTAACTGAAGCAAAATTCAAAAGGTTCGATGTTAGTAAGATATATTCATCAAAACTAGTATGTATATCATGCAATTAGGATGTGTGTGTGCGCGTATGCATGTATATATGAACAAAATTAAATAATTTATAACTTTTATATTGTACAATCTATATCATGTTTTTGGATGAATTAGTATCTTGCAAAATAAAGGTTGAAAACGATCTGCATCGTATAAGATATAAAGGTTATTATTTTGTCTAGATACAAGTCCCTTAAAGAAAATTCTCAATCTAGAATTGATATGCATTATTTTTATGGATTAGCAATTCTAACTTTTGAGAATATGTGCTAGCATAAGAGAGATTTATGGTAACATAATAGGTAAGAGTCTAAGACAAATAAATGTAATTTTACCATGAAAAAGTTCGATCACTTAACTATTCCTGATTAAGTTATGATTTCATATACAACTTTTTATTAAAATTTATTTGAAAACAATGGAGCAATATTTTTCAAAACTTTACCTCCTTTTGCATTGTTAGTAGACATATGGCCATTTTCGACAATCAACAATACAAGCACAGTTATTGTGTCATTGCTTGACATGAGACCAGTGCATAACCCAAAAGTTTAAGTAAGAATCATGTGAATGTGACATCGTCAGCTAACATATCCTTACCTGTATGATATTAACTATTGCCCTGAGTGGGCCAAATTTTTGTATCCATTTGAATGGTAGATACCCTAAAAGTTGCAATGCCTCAATGAAACGCCATGCAATAGGGCACTTTACTCTTGAGAGCCTCCGTATTGCCTCAAGAGCAGCAACTTTAAGCAAAAATACTGCAATCTGCTCTGTCTGCTTACTTCTTAAAAGCTTTAGCGGAACCGCGTGATTTAAAAATTTATATGGGACAATCTTCGAAGCAGTAGAAGAAACTAAGCTAATTTTTGGGGGCTTCTCCCAATAAGGGTTACTGCTTGTTGTGTGAAGGTTATTGTTGTATTGAGTCATGACTGATAATCACATTTAACATCAATCTTCAATGAAGAATCTCATTATTGCAACAGCTAGATATGGATCTGAAACAATATATTACATCCATATAATTCAACATAAATACAAAAATAAAATTCCTACAGAATAGAATTGAGTAAATAATACAAATTAAGATCAATTTGTAGATGCTAATTGTTAGAAGTTGCTAACAGCCTAACTCTGCTTAGGAACTTTTTTTCCACTGGTTTTGACTGTTTTTTGGCATTTCTATATCTTTGGTGTTGTCATGACCTTTGCTTATAAGATATTTTTTTTTCAGCTGGTCCTTATCGGTTATAATACCGATGAAAACTGATGTAGTATAATTTTGATGGTAATTCTAAACCTATCAAAATGGAGTGTTCGAGTGGTTCTACTTTTTTTCAATTATACCACTACTGTCATTCATCGCCTTCAAAACTAAATTAAAGAATATATGCAAGGATATATGCAGTGTATATTAAACTCCCAAATATGCATTGATTGGTTATAACAACACTTCGTACAAAACTAACCAAAACCGATGTGATCATCAACGATTAAAATCGGTACTATAAAACTATCAAACGGAGGATAAATGTGTCACGCATTCAGAAAAATGGTGTTTCTTTTTTATAAACAGCGGCTCAACTATTGTTGGCGATTAAACGATCCTTGGATAAATTAAATCGCATATTTCACAACTTGTGATCCATGACATTAGACATCTCCAATAAAGTCAATTATTTGCTTCAGGTTTTGGGACTGCATATCAGAATATTAGTTACGACAACCCTTGTTCATTTTCGTTCATTAATGAATCTCTACAACTGAAGGAATCATTTTTAGTCTCACATCACAGACGTTTAAGCAGTCTAATTCAAAATCTCACTTAACTTTGGAGCTACATGATCATTCCAGGTCAATCATTCTAGCGTTCACTGCCTAGATGTAACACATAAATTCATTATCGTTCACTGCTCACACAATTCAAGTGCATTAGTTCCAAAACTAAACCAAGACAATAACTTTGCTCGACATGAGCTCAAAAGGCAAAGTAAAATTTAACAGGTGCCCGCCACCAACGGTTAACTAGCAATAACACGCATGAAACCTAGACTATTAACAATGTTTTATCTCTCTATATAACCTTCAAAAAATGCAATCCTTTATAGGTCTAAAAAAAATATAGTGCGCGGAGTCGCCAACATAAATTCACGATATATTATTAAATTGCAAATTCTAAAATTATCAAGCATCAATCAAAATAAACTAACCTAAAAACACGGTTGAAAAATGAAATAATGGAAATAACAAGGGTTTATGTGCCGTACCTGGAGAAGATGTTAGGATTAGCGAATTCGGAAGGATCCTGAAGAAGCAGTTAGGATTAGAGATCCTTCTCGATTCTGAAAGAAATTCGAGACTTTGTCGGTATATTATAAAGTACGGAATTGAATCAGTAATTTGAATGATAATGTTATTCAGTTTTTGGACTTTTCACCGACATTAAAACCGAGGGGGAAACCAAATAATGGAAATGTTAATGAGAAAATTGGACAACGAATGTTTTAAAGCAAAAATATGCAACGGGTGTTTTGGTTGGTCCGAGAATGTAAATTATTAAATGGAACAAAAACATGAAATGGAAATCAAAATCAAACCAATCAAATCAAGTTTGGTTGACTCGGTTGGTTATCTGATTTAACCGAACTAAAATGATTCACATTTTAGGTTAGAAATAATTAAGAATTAGTTTTACCGATATAAACAAAATCAATAATCGATGAATATGAATAATTATTGAATTTAAATATCATGTATAATTTGTTATCCCAACTTTTAGCAAAGCTGAGATACCCAAAACTGACTGAAAATCAACAATAACTAGCCATGAATATCAACTATGCATTGCAGGATAACCATGGATATCGATGAATTTTGTCCGAGTCCAGATCGGACCGCAATTGACAAGACACGACAAACAAGGCCATGAAAGCCAACGTTCCAAATTTCAGGTTAATTGGAGTTCGTATGGACGAGATATGATCAATTCAAATTAAAGAAAGTATGCCGTTCGTATCCATCAAAAGGTCGAGAAGATGTTCTGTTCGAATCCATCGGATTCGAATCCATCGGATTCGTATCCATCAGGCATTGGCTTGTTCGAATCGAGTGGTTTCGTACACCAGAATGGTGCCACCTTCGTGCAATTCGTATCCATCTTGTTCGTATCATGCCGACGCATCGATATTGTTTGCATCCTTTTGAACCACGCATTTCGTATCGATCCCCAGACAGCCATTTCGTATCGATCGATTCGATCGATACAAAACATAACCATAGTTGATCGGTGCGAATAAAATAGTGAACGATGCAAATGCTATCGATGCAGAGTCAACGCGAACAAGATGCAATATGATTTAAACTTCAATTTTGGAACGAACAAAGCGCAAGCAACCCAGTCAACACGCCACAGAGATCGGATCGATCCCTAAAATTAGCGCCACGTCACTGCGCGTGCGTGCTTCCGATCGATACGACAGGAATGGATACAAAATCATGGTTCCGGACTCGGCAACACACGAAAATTGCAATTTCGTATCGATCATATCTCCCAAACCACAGATCCAAATGCAACGAAATTTTCACAGTAGCTTGCGTGCAAGGTAAAGAACGTCCCTGCCAAGTTTCAGCTCGATTGGATCATTTTTTGATGGATACGAAATGGTTTCGTATCGATCACGGATCGAGTCGAAACTTGGTGGGGTCGGTCGTGTGGGTCCACTCACGTGCCATAAGAAGTCTTCCGAAGTTTGAGCGTGATCTCGGCCTCCTACGCCTATAAATAGCCCCCTGAAGCATGTAGAAAAGGGATCTTTTTGGCTGTCCAACGTCCAGACTCTGCCGGATTCAATTCTACTTCTTTCCATTGCTGTTATACTCAATCTCATTCATTGTATCTGCGGTAATCATTTGTAATCAGCAAAGAACACAATAAAAGATAAAAACCATTGAAGTGGACGTAGGCCGGAGATAGCCGAACCACTATAAATCTCGTGTTCCTGTGATTTATTTCTGGATTGTTGTTTGTTGCTTATTTAGATCCGTGACTTGTGTTTGCCATATTGCTGATTCATACTCATAGTTTAGTGCTTTCACAACACTTGGGGATTGTGACCATTTTTGGCGCAAACACTTTGGTGCTTTCATTGAGAGGAACTAGCACCCGCTACACCAGATTCAAAGTTTAGATTTGAAAGTTCGAAGGATTCAGATTGACTCGACAATGACTCGACAAACAAGACAAAGAGCTGAGAGAAGCCAACATGGAGGAAGTCAAGAGGCATCCTATGGTGCTGGAGAAGGACAAGCTTCGATTTACATCACCAGAGATGAAATGGAAGCTATAACAAATTCATTGCAAGAGAGGATGATGAAGACTCAGAAAGAGATGCTGTAGAATTTCTTTGAACAGATGAGAGCAGCAAATGTGCAGAACCTTGGACCAACTACAGCAACTGCAAGTGCTGAACAGGGAGTTGGGATTGCAGAAACTAACAGAGATCAAGCTCAAGGTCAGAATGCGGGACCAGAAGGCGATCAACAAGGACTTGGGGGCAGACCCTCTGGGTCCGATACTGGAAGACCGATGGTAGGGGCTCAACAGGCTAGAGCCAATGCTAATGACAACGAGCCACCCGAAGAGTACATACTAGAGTTCCTTTCAAGACTCGGGGGGCAGGATAGAAACATGACAAAGGGTCAACCCCTGGATAGAGACGAAAGAATGGTTGGTCTAGTGCGACGAATCATGAGAGGAGGATTGTCTAGCGGAGGGTTGGAAGAAGTCAGTCAGAGCCCGTTCACTCCGAATATCAGGAATGCAAGGAACCCTCCAAAGTTCAAACTTCCTATGCTGGATCCTTATGACGGGAAGTCAGACCCAACGATGCATATTACTCGATACATCAGGCACATGGAAGTGTTGGGGGCATCCGAGGAAGTGATGGCTCGATGCTTCCCTCTATACTTGTCAGATTTGGCTGCAATTTGGTTCAGGCAATTAGAAACTGGATCGATCAGAACATGGGGCGAGCTTGTAGATTGCTTCATGAGACAGTTTAGGGTCCACGTGACGCGACCCAAGAGTGTGATGACTTTATCATCGATAAAACAAAGGACCGGAGAGTCCATAAAAGATTTTATGCTACGATTTAATGCAACGGTGGCTTCTGTAGATCGCCCGGATCCATCGATGATTTTGATGGCGGCAGTGGCAGGATTTGGAGAAGGCACCGAATTCAAAGATTCTTTAATGAGAGACCCACCGCAAGATCTTGGAGAGTTTTACCATGAAGCTGAAAGATTCATTCGATTAGAAGAATCACGAGCCGAGAGGCAGGAAATAAACGTTGTACAAGGCGAAGGAACCGCCAGGGAACAGCCCAGGGCAGACAAAGGAAGGAGAAAGCAGGATGACGCACATGATGGTCTTGATAAACGGAAGAAATTCCGAGAGCCCAGATTCGGGCAATACACAGATTTGGCGGCAAGCCTGGAACGAATTTACACTGAAACTCGGGGGCAACTCCCCTATCGAAAACCACCCAGAAGAGATCCCACAGAGCGGGAGTGTAGAACCGGAAAATATTGCCTATTCCATGAGCTGGATGGGCACACAACCGATGAATGCCGCCACCTAAAGGATGAGGTGGAAGAACATGCCAGGAGTGGTAGATTGCCACAATATGTTAGAGAACGGGCAGCGGCGGTAAGGCCTGAACAACTACCGCCTCCACCTAACAGAAACGATCCTAGATCGGGATCACGACTCGTCATCAACTGATTAAGTTGGCAAGGGCCAAGTTCAGGATTTGAACTTCGGTCAAATAATTTCATTAGATTTGTTTTCAGAATAAACGGCTACTCCACTTACTCATGTACGGGAACCAGAGAGATCCCTAGGCATGCTCTGAGATGGAGATAGACCGATCTGCCCGGAGAGGCAATGTTTAGTTTTTTCCTGATGTTTGAGATTGAACATCTAGGACCTGAATTTAATAAATAAACTTGAATTTCTTGAAATAAACCTTTGACCGGAGAGTTAAAGGATGAGTATTAAATACCAATATAAAAATGATCGCTTTATGACCCTACCCAGTGAGACGGGGTCCAGAGCGCAAGAAGTGGGTTGCTTCGCCGGAGAGCGACAGGATCGACTCACTTAACGTTGTTTCCCCTTCACCGGAGAGTGACAGGATGGGATCCAACAGAAGCCCGGAGAGGCTACGATCGGTCCAGAACGACCAAGACATCGCTTTACGCCCTAACTGGGGCCAGAGTGCAAGGGGTAGAAAGCAACGCCGGAGTGCAATAGGATCTTTCTATTCAATCGCCAAGTCTGGGATAGGCTTAGCAAGGGTCCGGAGTAACCGTTGATTGTCCGGAGAGACTACGGAGTTTCATTCTTAACTTCCACAGGAAGAGGTGGATAATGATTTGGCTTCGAACAGCCATGAACTCGATTGAAAATACCATAAGATTTGAATAAAACATGAACTCACTGCATTCGATGTGAGACTGATCAAAACACACCATTTACCAAAAGGCATGTTTTGGGGGGCAAAGTGTTATCCCAACTTTTAGCAAAGCTGAGATACCCAAAACTGACTGAAAATCAATAATAACTAGCCATGAATATCAACTATGCATTGCAGGATAACCATGGATATCGATGAATTTTGTCCGAGTCCAAATCGGGCCGCAATTGACAAGACAGGACAAACAAGGCCATGAAAGCCAACGTTCCAAATTTTAGGTTAATTGGAGTTCGTATGGACGAGATATGATCGATTCAAATTAAAGAAAGTATGTCGTTCGTATTCATCAAAAGGTCGAGAAGATGTTCTGTTCGAATCCATCGGATTCGTATCCATCAGGCATTGGCTTGTTCGAATCGAGTGGTTTCGTACACCAGAAAGGCGCCACCTTCGTGCAATTCGTATCCATCTTGTTCGTATCATGCCGACGCATCGATATTGTTTGCATCCTTTTGAACCACGCATTTCGTATCGATCCCCAGACAGCCATTTCGTATCGATCGATTCGATCGATACAAAACATAACCATAGTTGATCGGTGCGAATAAAATAGTGAACGATGCAAATGCTATCGATGCAGAGTCAACGCGAACAAGATGCAATATGATTTAAACTTCAATTTTGGAACGAACAAAGCGCAAGCAACCCAGTCAACACGCCACAGAGATCGGATCGATCCCTAAAATTAGCGCCACGTCACTGCGCGTGCGTGCTTCCGATCGATACGACAGGAATGGATACAAAATCATGGTTCCGGACTCGGCAACACACGAAAATTGCAATTTCGTATCGATCATATCTCCCAAACCACAGATCCAAATGCAACGAAATTTTCACAGTAGCTTGCGTGCAAGGTAAAGAATGTCCCTGCCAAGTTTCAGCTCGATTGGATCATTTTTTGATGGATACGAAATGGTTTCGTATCGATCACGGATCGAGTCGAAACTTGGTGGGGTCGGTCGCGTGGGTCCACTCACGTGCCATAAGAAGTCTTCCGAAGTTTGAGCGTGATCTCGGCCTCCTACGCCTATAAATAGCCCCCTGAAGCATGTAGAAAAGGGATCTTTTTGGCTGTCCAACGTCCAGACTCTGCCGGATTCAATTCTACTTCTTTCCATTGCTGTTATACTCAATCTCATTCATTGTATCTGCGGTAATCATTTGTAATCAGCAAAGAACACAATAAAAGATAAAAACCATTGAAGTGGACGTAGGCCGGAGATAGCCGAAACACTATAAATCTCGTGTTCCTGTGATTTATTTCTGGATTGTTGTTTGTTGCTTATTTAGATCCGTGACTTGTGTTTGCCATATTGCTGATTCATACTCATAGTTTAGTGCTTTCACAACACTTGGGGATTGTGACCATTTTTGGCGCAAACACTTTGGTGCTTTCATTGAGAGGAACTAGCACCCGCTACACCAGATTCAAAGTTTAGATTTGAAAGTTCGAAGGATTCAGATTGACTCGACAATGACTCGACAAACAAGACAAAGAGCTGAGAGAAGCCAACATGGAGGAAGTCAAGAGGCATCCTATGGTGCTGGAGAAGGACAAGCTTCGATTTACATCACCAGAGATGAAATGGAAGCTATAACAAATTCATTGCAAGAGAGGATGATGAAGACTCAGAAAGAGATGCTGCAGAATTTCTTTGAACAGATGAGAGCAGCAAATGTGCATAACCTTGGACCAACTACAGCAACTGCAAGTGCTGAACAGGGAGTTGGGATTGCAGAAACTAACAGAGATCAAGCTCAAGGTTAGAATGCGGGACCAGAAGGCGATCAACAAGGACTTGGGGGCAGACCCTCTGGGTCCGATACTGGAAGACCGATGGTAGGGGCTCAACAGGCTAGAGCCAATGCTAATGACAACGAGCCACCCGAAGAGTACGTACTAGAGTTCCTTTCAAGACTCGGGGGGCAGGATAGAAACATGACAAGGGGTCAACCCCTGGATAGAGACGAAAGAATGGTTGGTCTAGTGCGACGAATCATGAGAGGAGGATTGTCTAGCGGAGGGTTGGAAGAAGTCAGTCAGAGCCAGTTCACTCCGAATATCAGGAATGCAAGGAACCCTCCAAAGTTCAAACTTCCTATGCTGGATCCTTATGACGGGAAGTCAGACCCAACGATGCATATTACTCGATACATCAGGCACATGGAAGTGTTGGGGGCATCCGAGGAAGTGATGGCTCGATGCTTCCCTCTATACTTGTCAGATTTGGCTGCAATTTGGTTCAGGCAATTAGAAACTGGATCGATCAGAACATGGGGCGAGCTTGTAGATTGCTTCATGAGACAGTTTAGGGTCCACGTGACGCGACCCAAGAGTGTGATGACTTTATCATCGATAAAACAAAGGACCGGAGAGTCCATAAAAGATTTTATGCTACGATTTAATGCAACGGTGGCTTCTGTAGATCGCCCGGATCCATCGATGATTTTGATGGCGGCAGTGGCAGGAGTTGGAGAAGGCACCGAATTCAAAGATTCTTTAACGAGAGACCCACCGCAAGATCTTGGAGAGTTTTACCATGAAGCTGAAAGATTCATTCGATTAGAAGAATCACGAGCCGAGAGGCAGGAAATAAACGTTGTACAAGGCGAAGGAACCGCCAGGGAACAGCCCAGGGCAGACAAAGGAAGGAGAAAGCAGGATGACGCACATGATGGTCTTGATAAACGGAAGAAATTCAGAGAGCCCAGATTCAGGCAATACACAGATTTGGCGGCAAGCCTGGAACGAATTTACACTGAAACTCGGGGGCAACTCCCTTATCGAAAACCACCCAGAAGAGATCCCACAGAGCGGGAGTGTAGAACCGGAAAATATTGCCTATTCCATGAGCTGGATGGGCACACAACCGATGAATGCCGCCACCTAAAGGATGAGGTGGAAGAACATGCCAGGAGTGGTAGATTGCCACAATATGTTAGAGAACGGGCAGCGACGGTAAGGCCTGAACAACTACCGCCTCCACCTAACAGAAACGATCCTAGATCGGGATCACGACTCGTCATCAACTGATTAAGTTGGCAAGGGCCAAGTTCAGGATTTGAACTTCGGTCAAATAATTTCATTAGATTTGTTTTCAGAATAAACGGCTACTCCACTTACTCATGTACGAGAACCAGAGAGATCCCTAGGCATGCTCTGAGATGGAGATAGACCGATCTGCCCGGAGAGGAAATGTTTAGTTCTTTCCTGATGTTTGAGATTGAACATCTAGGACCTGAATTTAATAAATAAACTTGAATTTCTTGAAATAAACCTTTGACCGGAGAGTTAAAGGATGAGTATTAAATACCAATATAAAAATGATCGCTTTATGACCCTACCCAGAGAGACGGGGTCCAGAGTGCAAGAAGTGGGTTGCTTCGCCGGAGAGCGACAGGATCGACTCACTTAACGTTGTTTCCCCTTCATCGGAGAGTGACAGGATGGGATCCAACAGGAGCCCGGAGAGGCTACGATCGGTCCAGAACGACCAAGACATCGCTTTACGCCCTAACTGGGGCCAGAGTGCAAGGGGTAGAAAGCAACACCGGAGTGCAATAGGATCTTTCTATTCAATCGCCAAGTCTGGGATAGGCTTAGCAAGGGTCCGGAGTAACCGTTGATTGTCCGGAGAGACTACGGAGTTTCATTCTTAACTTCCACAGGAAGAGGTGGATAATGATTTGGCTTCGAACAGCCATGAACTCGATTGAAAATACCATAAGATTTGAATAAAACATGAACTCACTGCATTCGATGTGAGACTGATCAAAACACACCTTTTACCAAAAGGCATGTTTTGGGGGGCAAAGTGTTATCCCAACTTTTAGCAAAGCTGAGATACCCAAAACTGACTGAAAATCAATAATAACTAGCCATGAATATCAACTATGCATTGCAGGATAACCATGGATATCGATGAATTTTGTCCGAGTCCAAATCGGGCCGCAATTGACAAGACAGGACAAACAAGGCCATGAAAGCCAACGTTCCAAATTTCAGGTTAATTGGAGTTCGTATGGACGAGATATGATCGATTCAAATTAAAGAAAGTATGTCGTTCGTATCCATCAAAAGGTCGAGAAGATGTTCTGTTCGAATCCATCGGATTCGTATCCATCAGGCATTGGCTTGTTCGAATCGAGTGGTTTCGTACACCAGAATGGCGCCACCTTCGTGCAATTCGTATCCATCTTGTTCGTATCATGTTGGCGCATCGATATTGTTTGCATCCTTTTGAACCACGCATTTCGTATCGATCCCCAGACAGCCATTTCGTATCGATCGATTCGATCGATACAAAACATAACCACAGTTGATCGGTGCGAATAAAATAGTGAACGATGCAAATGCTATCGATGCAGAGTCAACGCGAACAAGATGCAATATGATTTAAACTTCAATCTTGGAACGAACAAAGCGCAAGCAACCCAGTCAACACGCTACATAGATTGGATCGATCCCTAAAATTAGCGCCACGTCACTGCGTGTGCGTGCTTACAATCGATACGACAGGAATGGATACGAAATCATGATTCCGAACTCGGCAACACACGAAAATTGCAATTTCGTATCGATCATATCTCCCAAACCACAGATCCAAATGCAACGAAATTTTCACAGTAGCTTGCGTGCAAGGTAAAGAATGTCCTTGCCAAGTTTCAGCTCGATTGGATCATTTTTTGATGGATACGAAATGGTTTCGTATCGATCACAGATCGAGTCGAAACTTGGTGGGGTCGGTTGCGTGGGTCCACTCACGTGCCATAAGAAGTCTTCCGAAGTTTGAGCGTGATCTCGGCCTCCTACGCCTATAAATAGCCCCCTGAAGCATGTAGAAAAGGGATCTTTTTGGCTGTCCAACGTCCAGACTCTGCCGGATTCAATTCTACTTCTTTCCATTGCTGTTATACTCAATCTCATTCATTGTATCTGTGGTAATCATTTGTAATCAGCAAAGAACATCAATAAAAGATAAAAACCATTGAAGTGGACGTAGGCCGGAGATAGCCGAACCACTATAAATCTCGTGTTCCTGTGATTTATTTCTGGATTGCTGTTTGTTGCTTATTTAGATCTGTGACTTGTGTTTGCCATATTACTGATTCATAATTATAGTTGGTGCTTTCACAACACTTGGGGTTTGTGACCATTTTTGTCGCAAACATAATTTATTAAAATATATCTGGTAAATAAAATAGAAGACAATTTGTATTAAAAGTGTATCTGTAATGTTTTATAAAGTTATTTAAATGTAAATGCAAGGGAAATTAATTTAAAACTATATTTAATTAAAATTAAAGGCCAAGCCCATTTCAAAGCCCATTTTGAAACTTCATTCTTTTCCATTTCCAAACACATTTCATAGCACTTTAAAATAAAACAAAAATCTTTATTAATAGTTGCAATAACTTTAGTTTTACGCTTTTTTGATATCAGCGTAAATTACCAAAAATGTTCCTCTATCTTAATATCGTTTAAAAATTGGATCTAACTTCTTTTATAAATTCAAAATTCTCTTCTACAAATATTATCGAATCTTAATATCCTTTAACATAAGACCTAACAATTCAAAACTCTCATCGACAAATATTATTGAATCTTAATATCCTTAAACATCTAATAAATTCAAAACTTTCCTATACAAATATTATCAAATCTTAATACCACTTAATATAACATATTAAATTTATAGAAAAATAATTTACGGATAAAGCGCGTGTCATTATCATGCGCGAAACGCATGTCGTAACGCTCATATACTGTCATAGTATTCTTATTTGGTATATTTATGTTATTTAACAATAATTTTGACACATGTCTTTAATCTTTTCTATTAATAAAGAAAATTTAATGAATATGATTTTCACCGTATCTTTTTAAAATTTCGAAAATATCCTATCATTCATCAATGGATTCTCACCGACAATTTGCAATCTCCACCACCATCCCTTTCTCGGTCATTCATCGATGTAATTTAACTATCAATTTGCATCCGACACGACCAACAAAACTACTTGAATTAAATATGTTATGACAAAGCTTTTGCAACACATTTGTCCATTCTTTTATTATATAAAAAATAAATTCTCTAGCTATAGATGCATGTGCATACGATTTATTATACTAGTATTAATAATGAAAATTAAATTTATGAAATTTCCACTGCGTCTTTTTTGAAATTTCGAAAATACTCATCCGTTGACAGAAACATCGGTTTGTGGCTTCCACCATCACCCCATTCCCAACCATCCATCAACGGAATTTCACCATCGATTTGTATCTGACACCACCAACAAGACTGTTTGAAATAAATGTGTTGTGATCACAAAAACTTTTGCAATTATAGCACAAGTCCTCCCTTAAATTTTATTAAATAAAAAGTTAATACATTTAGCTATTAGATGCACATACATACGATTTACACTAATATGATAAATAAAACTTATTAAGACCACTAAACCAACCAAAAAAAACCATTATAACATTAGTAATTTTGATATGTAATAAAATTTTGGTTAATTTGATTAAATAGATAACCGAACTAATTTTTTTGGGCTGATTATAAAATAACCTAATTTTGAAACCAACCAAAATAAATTGGTTTGGTTGGTTTATTTGGTTTAATCATAGATTGCTTATCCTTAAATTAATTTGATATGAGAAACGAAAGAAAATGCTTTTTCCGTTAAAATAATTAATAATACATTTTTACTTTCAGAATATACATTAAAAAATAGACATATAAACAAATAATAACATATATTTGGTTTTTTGTTTTAATAAAGTTGAGGAGGTTTCAAATATTTAGATGAACATTTTGAAGTTGTAAACAATTTAAAGTTTAATTTTTTTCTTGAATATTCTATTTGTGAAATCCAAAACTTGTAAAAAAAATCGACTTTCCAACTTTAGATTTAAACCTAGTGTTTGATTTTTATTTTCTTGAAACTTTGGTTTTGTGTAACAACCCGAAAATGTATGTAAAATTTAACAACGGTTTAATAAGAAAAGTAAATTTAGTTAAAACAAGGACTAAAAATAAAATTTTCACAGACATCCAAATTTGGCTACAAAACTGCACCATTGTATTTAGTGGTTTTCTGGACGATTTTCATATATAACACTTCAAGATCAGAGCTAGTATGGAAAAATTACAAGCGTCGGAAATTCAAGAGAAAAATAAATAATTACACAAACACACACACACACACATATATATTAATACAACACAACCAGGTCGACCCTAGGGGTGTCATGGTCGACCAGTATAGGTCGACCATGGGTCATTTTAGGTCGATCCTGGATAGTGAAAGTAGAGCGTAACCTAGAGCATTGTTTGATGGTTTTGATCGTTTCTTCATAGCTAAATCTTGATGACTGGATGTGATGTTAAACAAAATATTCTCAAAATAAACTCAACGTCCTAAATTCACTCGTAATCTTTGTAAATTGGAACCTAAGCTAACCCTAAAACAAGCAAAAAAGTTTACCTCTATCAAAATCCAATCTCTTCTCTAATCCTAAATCTTCTAAAAATCAAAATAAAATCAACATAAAAGAGTGCAATCAATTGGATCTAGACAGGGCAAGCGGAGCTAGAATTCGGAGCGGCGATTCTCAAGCAAAGCAAATAGGAAGAGTTTGGGCTTGAGGTGAGTGAGAACAATTTTAGTAAGATGATTATTACAATTAGATTTAATCTATTCAAATTGATTTAGGTTGTTAATAAATTAAAATTGATACTATAAACTTTAGTTTGAAATTCACAACCTATGGTAGAAATTGGAATTACAGTAATTTGATAAACTTGATTTGATGCAAGTACACCCTTTTTTGTTAATTTAATTGTGGAACGCTATGTTGAAGTCTAAAATCTTAGATTAGAAATTACAATAAGCGGTTAACTTGATGTTCACAAGTATACACTGCTTTTGTAATTGAATATGCTAAAACCCTAGGAGATAAATTACACTAAATTATTAACCTGGATATTGATTTATACACCTTCCATGATTAAACTTGCAAACCCTATATAGTAAACCCTAAATTGAATTGCAAATTCCTGAATAAATAGGTCACTAAGTAGTTAGGGTTAATCAAATAGTGCTAACGATAAAATTAAGAAAATAAAGAATCGACATAAGAAAACAGCAGAAACCCTAATTTTACCATGCGACCGATCGACTCTGGAACCATAGCGGTCGACTGGAGGGGACCAGCGGTCAACCGTTCAGAACAAAAATTGCACAAATTGAACCTCGGCCTAAGGCCCAAATTAAATAATAAAAATTATATAATTTAGTAAGAAATTATATAAACGATGGACTATTTGTTTAAGCCTATTTTGAGCTAAGTACACATGCTTGAGGAAGTAGG
The DNA here is from genome assembly GCA_030737815.1 of Allium fistulosum. Lineage (NCBI taxonomy): Eukaryota > Viridiplantae > Streptophyta > Magnoliopsida > Asparagales > Amaryllidaceae > Allium > Allium fistulosum. The sequence goes on along the minus strand of CM060908.1, from coordinate 297,401,905 downwards.
GAAATCAGTTCCCTATCAGAGTTGACTAGGGTGATGTAGTTCGCAAAAATGGATGTTGATCAGGGCGATATATTTTGCAAACACGGAGTTGATTAGGGTGATGCATTTCACAGAGGATTAGGGTTGTTCTGTACGGGTGGGTGCAACAATGGTGGAGACATTACCCAAGTGAGCTCGGTGCTTACAGGAGATCCATGTACGCACGATTTCTGACGTGTCGTGGTGTAGGTGGATGCAAGCGCAGCACGATGAGATGCTATAGAGTAAATTTGAGCCCGGTACTAACATGAGGTTCTAAGGTGGACACCGGCATAGCACAATAAGAGACATTTTTCCACTACGATCGAGAGATGAACATACGTGCATACGATGAGTCATTACGCGAGTTTGCATTATGGTGTTCTCCCTCTCTAAGCATACTATTGATGATGAGTATGATGGGAGAGTAGTTCTTTCTTTAGCCGATCGTTAGTGTGAGATTCGATTAGTAATTTAACCCTTTGTGTTAGATAAGAACTCCTAGGTATTGCACCTTAGGAGTTCATGGAGACTTGTAGCACATCCCATGTCATTTAGAATAGTTTTAAAGTTAACTTCACATAATCATCACATATTAAACTTGTACTCATTGTTAATACCTCAGTTATTGATTTTGATGACAACAACCATATAAAATATAGATATTAATATTTTATCAAGTTATATAGTGTATAGTGTAGAATATTACATAGGTGTTGAATCGAAGATTGTACAGTATAATGACTCAAGAGATGGACATAAAGACTCATGAGTTCAAAGACCAAGATATGGGGATCTCGAGGTTATAATTTAATGTATAAAGTCATAGCCTATATTGTTAAAATCCTTGATTGCAATCTTTGATCTATATCTCCTATTTTATATTTTTAAACAAAATATTTTTTCAAAATAAATTTCAAATTATTTATAACAATTCTTCAAAGTTTAAAATTTTTATAAACTTTTTTCAAACTATTCTACAAAGTATCGAATTATTTTACAAAGTATATGATTTTCAAAACATTTTAAAAGAAACACGTTTTCAAAATATACATGCATATGTCGACATATGGGCAGATGGTATGTCGACATACTTGCTGCCAATTGTTTTTTAAATTTTGAAATGAAGTGTATATTCATTGTAACTCTTCACGAACAGAACATTTGTTGATTTACTATATAAAGGGGAGTTCAAACAAATTTTTTTAATAACTAATTACTTATTTTCTTCCCTGCTCTCATTCTCTTGAAAACTTCATTGAAAATATACTTTATTCTCTTCAAAATCACTTAGAATCAATTCATACTTCATTGTATCGATTCAATACTACCTTCTTACTGTTTTGGAAACATCTCTCTCTCAATTCAAAGATTAAAGTGTTGTTTAAGAGGTTATAGGATCCATTTATCCAAAGTTCACGAAATTGTCTTTGGAAAAACTATCAATTCTTATTGTATTTGCTTAGGTGTGCTTGTAGCCCATTCAAATCAAGTGGGTGTGCTTAGAAGCCCGAAATTCTTGTAGGTGTGTTTATAGCCTGTTCAAATCAAGTGGGTCTACCCTGAGCTCGAAAATTCAGGAGGGTGTGTCTCGTAGCCTCAAAATCGAGATGGTATTTAGGTTTGCCTTCTTCCCGATTATAGATTGACATTTGAAAATAAATCTGTACAAGTAATTGTACGGGACTTGATGTAAGAGTAGTCCAAACCAGTATAAAATCCCTGATGTTATTTCTCTAACTCTTTACTTTGTTTTACTACTTTTATTTTTATTTACGACTGCATCTATGACTGTTTGATAATATAATTCTGTGTTGTTAATCTGTAATTTAATATCAAACTTGAAAGAAATTTCTTTTTACACAAGTTAGAAAACACTATTCACCCCCTCTAGTGTTTAATTAGCCTTAAGATCCATAATTCCGCAACCCACATTGGGTATTAGAGCACCAGGTTTTCAAAAACTCATAATTTGATTTTTGAAAAGTATAAATGACTAGCAATATTGTTAATACTTTTTTTAACATTTTCATGGAAAAACAATTTTGTGAAAACAATAAATTATTTCAAGTTGATTAGAAACTAATCATTTTGAAAATTCACTTAATTTCCTAGAAAGGTATAATTTTGAATTGCTGGAGCAAGTTTGTTATATGGTTAATGGTGAACCGACACTTGATATTCAAACATCATAAATAAAGAAGGATAAATGGATATGGACAGTGGATGCTCAAGACATATGATTGGAAATCCAAAGATCTTGAAGGATATTGTATACAAAGATGGTGGATCAGTTAACTTCGAAGATAACTCAAAAGAATATGTGATTGACACCGGCAATGTCGGTAACTCTAAAACTCCTACTATTTCTAATGTTTTGCTAGTTAGGAATCTGAAACATAACTTGCTTAGTATTAGTCAATTGTGTAATAAGGATTTTAAAATTAAGTTTGAAAAAGGTAATTGCCACATCAAAGATAATGAGACAAACATTGTCTTTGAAGGTATTAGAAAATGTAACATTTATATTTTAAGTATAAAAGTGTCTAATGACAATCTGTGTCTTTTGGTTGAATCTAGTAACCCTTGGATTTGGCACAAAAGATCTGGTCATTTGAATTTTAAACACCGATCTAAAGTGGCTGGATATGAACTTGTTAGGGGTCTCCCTAAAGTAAGTTTCAATGTCAACAACTTATGTGATGCCTGTTAAATAGGGAAACTTTGTAAAAGTGCTTTTAAAATAAAAGATATGATTTCTACTTCTCAACCTCTTGAACTTCTTCACCTAAACCCTTTCGGGCCATCGTAAATACAATTAATAAATCATAATAGATATGTTTTTGTAATTATAGATGATTTTTGTAGATTTATATGGATAAATTTTTTAAAACTTAAAAGTTGAGCTTTTGAAATGTTTAAAAATTTTTACCAAAAAAATTCAGAATCAAATGTCAATCAAAATTAAAACGATTAAGAGTGATCATGGAGGTGCGTTCAAAATGAGAATTTTGAAAATTTTTGTAATAAGAAAGGTACACATAACTTTTCTTTTCCAAGAGCACCCCAACAAAATGGAGTAGTAAAATGCAAAAATAGAACTATACAAGAATGTGCCAGAATGATGTTAAATGATAGTGAATTACCTAAAAGTTTTTGGCCTGAAGCAGTTGCTACATCGTGTTATATTTTAAATAGAATTTTAATAAGGCCTTTGACTAAGAAAACTTTTTATGAATTATTTTATAATAAAAAGCCTAAAGTATCTTAATTTTTAGTTTTTGGTAATAAATGTTTATATTAAATACAAAAGACAATTTAGATAAATTTGATGATAGTAAAGGAATTTTTATTGGTTATTCTAATAGAAGTAAAGCTTATAGAGTTTTTAACACCAAAACTAACATCATTGAAGAGACATTACCTATTTTATTTGATGATAATTTTAAAATCAATAATTACAGTTTTTATGAAGAAGAAAATATTAATAAAATTAATGAAGTTACAAATAATGAAATCACCAATGCTGAAAGTAATAATAACTCTGAAAATTCACATTCAAATAAAAGAAAAAAATATTTAAAAGAGCACCCTATAGAAAATATTATAGGAAATGCAGAGTCTGTCGTAAAAACAAGAAATTGATTAAATAAAATGAGTAATGTTGCTTTTATCTCAACTGTTGAACCTAAAAATCCAAAAGAAACATCATTAGATGATTTATGGATTCTTGCTATGCAAGAGAAATTAAATCAGTTTACTAGAAATGAAGTTTGGAAATTAGTCCCAATACCTGAAAATAAGTCTATAATAGGAACTAAATGGGCTTATAGAAATAAAATGAATGAACAAGGAGAAGTCATTAAAAATAAAGCACATTTAGTTGCTCAAGGTTATAATCAAGAGGAAAGTATAGATTTTGATGAAACTTTTGCTCATATAGTTTGATTAGAAGCTATTAGAATTCTACACGCTTTTGCAAATCATAATAATTTTAAATTATTTCAAGTGGATGAAAAAGTACCCTTTTAAATGGTTTTATTAAAGAAGATGTTTATGTAAAACAACCTCCACCTTTTGCAGATGAAAAACATTCTAATCACGTTTATAAATTAAAGAAAACTTTATGTGGTCTAAAACAAGCTCCTAGAGCATAGTATGATAGACTTAAGTCCTATTTATTACAATCTAACTTTGAAATAGAAAAAGTAGATGGTACTCTAATTATTAAAAGAAATAATAATGATATTCAACTAACACAAATATATGTAGATGTTATTATTTTTATATCAATAAATGAACAGTTAAATAAATAATTTTCAGATATAATGACTAAGGAATTTAAAATGAGTCATATGAGAGAACTAACTTTATTTTTTGGGTTACAAATAAAACAATTAAGTAATGATATTTTTATAAGTCAAGAAAATATGTTAAGGATTTAATTAAGAAATTTGATATGTCAAATATTAGTGGTAAGCCAACTCCCATGGCAATAAATGAGAAATTAAAAAAGGAAAAAGCTCAAAAGAGTAGACCAAAAATTGTAAAGAGCTATGATAGGATCATTGCTCTATATAACAACTAGTAGATCACATATAACACATAGTGTATGTCTCTATGCAAGATTTCAATCTCAACCTAAGAAAACTCATATAAAATTAGTAAAACGAATACTAAGTTATGTAAACAACACACTAAATAATGGACTCTTTTATCCAAAAGAAGATGAAAGTCGCTATGCACTAGATCGATTATGGCCAAATATATAGATATAGAATTGAAACACAGTAATCACAGCAGCAACAATATAAATATAATAGCAGTGGGAATAAATAGTAAAGTAAAGCAAGAAGCTATCACACTAGAGTTTTTATACTGATTCAAACTTCATGTTCTACATCCAATACCAGACTCCTTTTGGATTTAACTAACAAACGTCTTTACTTAACCCAAAGGAATAGGTATTGCAAACCGCCTGAGCAGTCGAACATGATTTCTATATTACAAACCGCTTAAGCTGCCAAATAGGACTTTGTGCCTAAAAAACTCCAACAGGACTTCGACTATAAATGGTTGTAAGTTTTTTTGACTGATTGTGTTCTAGATAACACAGATAAGTCTATTTAGTATACCCTTTCTATAATCTCCATGAGATGATGATTTGAACGTGCAATTGTAGGAAGTAAATTGTTGGGAATATTTGTAATTCACAAGTGCGTATAGATTAGAAAGATAGAAAGAATTGATTCTTGGTAAAAATAAAAGTGGACTCTCAACTATATTTTTAGATTTGAAAAGTTATACTTTAATAGTGGTAACCGTTAGAGAGTAGTATTCAAAGCAGGGGATGCAACTATTGAAGAAGAGGGGACATTTTCAGAAATTCAAATGAAAACCCCGGCTATAGTCATCCAGACGTCTAGATATTTTGTACCAGACATCTAGATTGCAATATAAACGTCTATTATGAAAAATCCAGATGTTTGGATTTGAACTAAAATGTTCTTCTTCCTTTTATTTAAATGTACACAGACGTCTGCACAGACGTCTGGGACGAAAATGCTAGACGTCTGAAGTTTAACTGTTTTGTTCATTTACTTTGAAATATTATATTTTGACTATTTTCTTTGAAAAAATGTATTATAAAATAGTTATATTTCAAAGATAATTTTTCAAAATATTTTTGTATGTGTGTGCAATCATCAAATTGGTGATTGTATGTAAAATCTAGACCGATAAAAATTAAGATATTAAACCTAATTGTTTTCTTCAATTTCAGCCCGGTTTTGATGCCAATCGTCATATCTCCTTGTATATTCTTTTACCCTCTTTTGTACTATGTATCTTCATATTGAACTTATTTATTTGTCTCTTTTTGATATTTATGTAGCTGTAAGTAAGCTTAGAGGTTCTTTGGCATAATTGTATAGTTGTCGTCATTAAAATCCAACAAGAGAGGTTCTAACATTTTCCCTTTTTGATGATGACAACTATATAATTTTTGAAAAATATTTATTCTATATAAAATGATATTATCATATGATTAAAGCTCCCCCTAAGTATAATATCTCCCTCTTTCAATATGCATATGAATTTCTCCACCTTTGTCATTATCAAAAAGGACTGAAAGCATGTGCATATTATATTTTAATAACTCCCACAAAAAATATAATTTCTCTTAAGAAGTAAACCTATGTATTTTATATATATATATATATGTGAACCTCCTTTATATAGACACACGCGCACGTGCACAGATATATATATATATATATAATGGGTAACTATCATAGATAAGTGAATAATATATAACATTAATGCAATTTAATGAGTATCTAATAGATATGCTAAATGTAAGCGCAATGATACTCATTTTACAAAATAAATATAAGGTTTTACGACTTAGGAAACCATATCCAGTTGGATTGTTGATCCCTTAAAAATATAATTTTCATTATTAATCACAGTGTCATAATAATTGCTAATGTATAATTATCTATAATGATTGGTTAGATTAGCAGGAATTGGTTAGATTAGCAGGAACCCAGATTAGCAGGAATTGGTTAGATTAGCAGGAACCCATATATCAACATTAATTGTCATTGATTTAGTATTCAAAGAATGTTATCTATTTCTAAGTAAAATACTATCATGACATGAAGTAGTTTTAGAACTATTTCTATTTTTAGTACTAGTATTAAAATGTGTATGCATGAATGCATATCTAGTACTATATTTATGTTTATAGCACTTATAGCCTAAACCACTTTAATTATTGTGAACTTTAGTATTTATCATTAAGAAAGATAAATCATCTTTTTCTTTACTGGATTTTATAACTTTCTCATTTAATTTGTCAAAATTCGCTTTAGAGTAACAAAATTTCTTTTACAGAATAACATTATTTTCTTTTAAAAGCTTGCATTCTTTAATTAAATCTAAATATTTAGCATTCAAAGCACTATTCTCTTTTTTAAGAAATATAAATTTAGAATTATATTCATTTAAAGAATTTTTTGAAAATATATTTTTATTTTAAAAAGATTCATTTTCCTTTAAAAGATTAGCATTATTATTAACCAAAATCTTATTTTCTTTTGAAAGGAAATTATTTCGATAAACAATTTCTTTAATCGTAGTTTCAAAAATTCTAGTTTTTTTATTAAGAAATTATTTTCTTCCTTTAATTTATCATATTTAAGTTGATAATCCTTTAGTTTCTGTAAAGCAACATTATTGATCTTTTGTAACAATTTAAAATTTTTAAATAAACTATCATGTGATGCTACAAGATCATTATAAATAGAATCATTGTGTACCGATTTTGATCTGAGTGTAGCCACATTGCACATGTATCAAGATTCAATTTCCAGTTGCTTGCTTTTAGAAATTTGCTTTTTCTAAACTGTCTTTGAGCTCTGACTAGACTTCTCTTTTTGGCCATTGTTCTAGGTTGTTACGATCAGTAGATTACCAGACTCTAATACCAAATGAAAGTCGCTATGCACTAGATCCATAATGGCCAAATATATAGATACAAAATTGAAGCGCAGTAATCACAGCAACAGCAATATAAATATAATAGCAGTGGAAATAAATAGTAAAATAAAGTAAGAAACAATCACATCAGAGTTTTTTTACTGGTTCGAACTTCTCATTCTATGTCCAGTCCCAGACTACTTCTGGAGTTAAATAACAAATGTTCTCACTTAACATGGAGGAACGGGTTTTATAAACCACCTGAGCTGCCGAACAGAACTTCTATATTACCAACCGCCTAAGCTGCCAAATAGGAATTTGTGCCTGAAAAACTCCAATAGGACTTCAACTACAAATGGTAATAAGTTTCTTGACTGATTGTGTTCTAGATAACACGGATAAGTCTATTAAGTATACCCTTCCTATAATCTCCTTAAGATGATGATTTGAATGTGTAATTATAGGAAGTAAATTGTTGAAAATATTAGTAATTCACAAGTGCATATAGATTAGAAAGAATTGATTCTTGGTAAGAATAAAAGTAAATTCTCAACTCTATTTATAGATTTAAAAAGTTATAATTGAATAATGGTAACCATTGACAGAACTATTCAAAGTAGAGGATGCAAGTGTTGAAGAAGAGGGGACATGTCTTTTTAGAAATTCAAATGAAAAAGCCTGCTACATGCATCCAGACATCTGAATATTTTGTACCAACCTCTAGATTGCAATATAGACATCTATTATGAAAAATACAGACGTCTAAAGTTTAACTGTTTTGTTCATTTACTTTGAAATGTTATATTTTGACCATTTTCTTTAAATAAATATATTATAAAATAGTTATATTACAAAGATAATTTTTCAAAATATATTTCTGTGTGTTCAATCATCAAATTGGAGATTATACATAAAATCTAAACCAATAAAAATTAAGATATAAACCTATTTATTTTCTTCAATTTCACACCGCTTTTGATGTTGATGGTCATATCTTCTTGTATATACTTTTATCCTCTATTGTACTGTGTATCTTCATGTTGAACTTACTTGTTTGTCTCCTTTTGAAACTTATGTACTTGCAAGTAAGCTTAGAGGTTCTTTGGTATAATTGTATAGTTGTTGTCATTAAAATCCAACAAGAGAGGTTCTAATAGAAGATTCTTTCGATTTAATTACATATAGTGATGCTGACTATGTTGGATGCAAATCAAAGCGAAAAAGTACAAGTAGAACTTGCCACTTTTTAGGACACTCTCTTGTTTCTTGGTTTAGCAAAAAACAAAATTCCGTGTCTCTATCTACAACAAAGGAAGGATTTTATCTAGCTGCATTAGCTTGTTCGTAAGTTATTTACATGCAACAAACTTTAAAAAAAATTGGTTTAAATTATACTAAGTCGCCAATATACTGCAATAATACTAGTGCAATAAATCTATCTAAAAACCTAACACATCATGCTAGGACCAACCATATAGACATTAGACATAATTTTATGAGAGATAACGTAAATAAAGAAGTAATTTCACTTGACGTTATAAATATTGAAAATCAAACAGCCAATATTTTAACAAAACAGTTAACTCAAACATCTTTTATAAAACTTAGAAGAGAGTTAGGAATATGTTCTTTCTTTGAAATATAAACATAACAACATCTAATTCATAAATTAAAAAAAAAATCAAATTTGACCTACATATGTCGACATATAGCCTGTCAAGATGTCGACATACACTGTAGAAAATTGAAAACTCTTTTCCCTCTAAAATTCGAAATTCAAAATGAGATTATATAACCACCAAATTTTGACTTTTTTCTCCTTTCCCAGTCTTCTTCTTTCTGTAAATTTCAAATAAAATTAAAATAATGGATTCCTCAAGTTCCAAACGTCCAAGAGAAGAGACCGCCCTGTTATCCTTCGAAATCTCCACCTTAGGTCCCTTCCAAACCACCACCATGGCCAAAGTCATTAAGGTTGAAGAAGATCTGAAGCATGTCCTCAATATGCTTTTAGAAATAGTGGTCGTTCAACTACACCTCTTGAAAGAACAAGAGAAGCAAGAGCACATCCTTCGCAATCTCCAGAAGCATCTAATGGATAATGCATCCAATCCAATAGTGGTCAAAGAAGAAACTCCCAATCTTGTCATTCACAACCCATAAATGATGAAGAGGAAGAAGAGGAGAAGGAGGAAGATATGGCTGAGGATGACAACAAAGTCAAATATGTACGAGAAGTTTGCTTCGATCGTGATGGAAATCTCGTGGAACAAAAAATCTCCACTATCCCTTTTGCCCCATCCGTAAATCTCTCATAATAAAAAAGATGCATTAATTCTTACATTTTAGTTAAGCTTGTATAGGTTTGGATTGATTAGTATTCTTAGGTTTTAATTTGTTCTGATGTGTTTAATATGTATGTGTGGATTGATACTTTGATATGTATTGCTTGACTGTATTAAATAAAGATGTCTTATCTTATTTATTTGAAGTCTCTATATGTTAACTGCACATGTTTAATATGCTTTGATTATTTTAGTACTTTGATTATTGATTTTGACTCTACAGTTTCTAAGTATTTAATTTAGTGGAAGTTTATTTTTCACCCACTTTTGTTGATGACAAAGGGGGAAAATATAAAATATACATGCATATATTCTAGGGGAGTCATGTAACTCAGGGGAAGTTATATCATATTTTATATACAAGAATATTTAATGGTTGTTATCATAAAAAAAGGGTGACTATTAATACCTCAGTTATTGATTTTGATGACAACAACCATATACAATCATATAAAATATATATACTAATGTTTTATCAAGTTATATAGTGTATAGTGTAGAATATTACATAGGCGTTGAATCGAAGATTGTATAATATAAAGACTCAAGAGATGGACATGAAGACTCATAAGTTCAAAGACCAAGATATGAAGATCTCAAGAATACAATTTAATGTATAAATTCATAGTTTATATTATTAAAGTTGTTAGTAGCAATCTTTGACTTCTATCTCCTATTTTATACCTTTTATATTTTCAAACGAAATAAATTTTCAAAATATTTTATAAAAGTTTTTCACAGTTCAAAATGTATATAAACTATGTTCAAACTATTTTACAAAGTATAAAATTATTTTATAAAGTCTAGGATTTTCAAACATTTTAAAAGAAATAAGTTTTCAAAATATACATGCATATGTTGACATATAAGCAAAAGGTATATCGACATACATGCAACCAATTGGTTTTTTTAATTTTGAAATGAAGTGTCCATCCATCGTAACTCTTCACGAATGGACACATATGTTGATTTATTTTTTGATAATTAATTACTTATACTCTTCCCTCCTCTCACTCTCTTGAAAACTCCATTGAAAATATACTATTCTCTTCAAAATCACTTAGATACAATTCATACTTCATTTTATCGATTCAATGCTACTTTCTTATTATTTTCGAAACATCTCTCTCAATTCAAAGATTAAAGTGCTGTTTATGAGGTTATAGGATCCATTTATCCAAAGTTCAAGAAACTATCTTTGGAAAAACTATCAACTCTATTTGTATTTGCTTGAGTGTGCTTGTAGCCCATTCAAGTGGATGTGCTTAGTAGCCCGAAAATCTAGTGAGTGTACTTGTAGCCCGTTCAAATCAAGTGAGTCTACTTGAGCTTGGAAATTCAAGAGGGAGTGTCTCATAGCTTGGAAATTGAGATTGTATTTAGGTTCGCCTTCAGCCCGATTAAAGATTGGCATTTGAAAAGAAATCTGTACAAGCAATTGTACGAGATTGGATATAGGAGAAATCCAAACCAATACAAAATCCCTTGTGTCATCTCTTTAAGTCTTTGCTTTTTTTACTGCTTTTATTTTATCTGTTATTGCATCTGTGACGTTTGATAGTATCATTTTGTGTTGTTAATCTGTAATTTAATATCAAACTTAAAAGAAAATTAAAAAGGTTTGCATAAGTTAGAAAACACTATTCATTCCCTTCTAGTGTTTAATTAGCCTTAAGATCCTTAATTCCGCAATCCACACTCATTCACCAGACTTTTGTCTGACCCACTCCCTCATTCCCATTTTTCTCTAACAAAGGATGACAGGTTAGAAGTTGATTGGACATAGTACATGGAGAAAGGGGTTTCACATTGGAGTTCTCATATTATTTATTGTTCCTCTTGTAGTCACTTATTGTATTAAATGTCTGTAAAGCTTATATTGTACTTTGAAAATAGTGAATATGTAAACAAGTATTTTAGAGACTGTTTTTCTAAGATGTCTGTTTTTGTGTACTTATATTTTATTTCTTTCCTCTATGAGATCTGAAAGTGTAGAATATTTTAGAACTTACCTTTATGATTATGCTCCATAATGTTTTAAAATCCCAACAGCTCATATTTCTTGATACGACACGAGGCTGAAAGCCACACTTAGCTTTGGATCGGTGTGTTGGGAATCATGGGTCGTTACATTTAGTATCAGAGTTTAGGTTAGGATCCCCTAGGACTTGGGCACATAATTAGCGAACTTACTTGAAAAGGTTTTTTTAAAGAACGATTTTTCATAAAGGTTTTCCAAAATGTTGTTAAAAATGGGTTTTGAAAATATACATGTATATTTACATAGATAAAAGTTTTCAAAGATTTTATCTATATATCAAAATTTCTTTTATTCGTGCCTATACTATATGTGGGTAAGTTGAAAATAATTCCAAATCACAAATAGTGAGAATGAGTATAAGTTTTAAAGGAATGGCTCAAAGAAGGCAGCTAGGATTTCGAGCATGAACGTCCCTATATGGTTCCATCGGTATCCATATGCAAGGAGATAAAATGAACCAAATCTGACTAGGAGAGCTAATTATGATTTTCTGATATGTGTATTAGTTCACAACAACCTATACATGTAGGCACATAAGGTAGTTGTTGGCATATCCCGTACGTACGAAAATAATTGTGGGTTAGAATAAATGATAAGATTATAACAGCCGAGGTGCAAAAATAAAATTTTCATGTTTATTATGGTTTACCCCATAAAGAAGGGCTAGTAGAGGTTTTCTATACCAGCTAGCAGTGGCAAGTAAATTCTGGAATTAAGGGTGAATTAGTACCAAGAGACCCATATAACAAGAATAACATGTCAACGAAGCGTAAGGGGAAACATTGGAAAAGGACTTTACAAACTTAAAATAAACTCCCCTAGTTAAGGTAGAAACCCTACTTTATTGTTGGCAATAGTTGCAAGAACCCAATTTGCTAAATGGTATGGCTAGATTATTTCCATATTAAAAGTCGAACACTATATTAGAAAATAAATTTAAGTAATCATTTTTGAAAGGAAGATGGAACTTTATACACTTAAAATAACGCTAGAAATAAGTGGGCTTAGGTAATTAGGTTGATATTATCTACTCCAACATAGGTGATAAACCAATGAATGTGTTTTCTAAAAAGTTAGAAGCAATGGATATCTTATATTTTAAATAGAAATTTTTTGGTTTATGATTTTATACAAAATAGTCAGATAAACTTTTTGGAATTTGTTTAAAATGGTAAAATTAAAGAATTTGGCAAAAATCTATTTTTCAATAACTATTTTGAAGCTTTTTTTTGTATTTGGGCATATTGTTATACTTACCTCAATGTACACTTTGCTTTTAACAACTAAAACTTTTGAAAAATTAAGAAGTATGTAAGACCTACCTTTTGAACTCCTTTTGTAAATAAGAAATGGTTATGTATCCAAAAATGTTTTACAAATGTTTCCATTACATCTTTAAACTAATAATATAAAATACACTTTTGTGAAAATTTCTTAATTATAGAAGAAGATTTTAGAAAGGTGTGTTTATATGTACATTTTTACTAAGTTAAGTTAATCATTTTTGATAATTTAATTAAAGAAAATGTTATAACCATAGTAAAAGGAAATGGTTGTTAAAAACGAATTAAGAGTTTTAAAATTTCAAAAACTTACTAGTTTTATGATAATGGTAAAAAAAATATCAAAGATTTTGGTTTAAAAAGGTAAAATGAAAATATTATGACTATCAATTAAAACTTAAAAAGATAGGAAATAGGTTGAAGTTAGATAAATAAGATTAAAACAGCCCACTAAGGCAAAAATTTGACTTTGAAGTTTGGAAGTATTAGAATGGTTAGGACATAGATAAGTAATAACATAGGAGTTCAGTAACCTTTCAACCAACGGTTAAATTGGAAGGACGGAATACTAGGTCAATGTTCTAGTAGTAGTAAAAGATGAGCATCACCTTGTGTTTCTCCATCCAAGTATGATTTGAATTATAAATCTTCCATGTAAGGAAGGTTGAAAAGTTTGATTTGAGTAAACCTATTTCAGAATAAGGAAAGAGTAAGTCAATATGTTTTAGTTGTATCAGAGAATACTACGGATGTAAGAAGTTTTTCGATTTGAAGTGTTAAAGGGAAAAGTGGGGTCTACTTCAATCCATATTAGGAGTGTTATGTAACAAATGGGCATTTTCTTGATTACACTAGGAAATCTTAAATGGAATGGTAAGTATAGGCTCGGTGCTATAGCAATAAGATATTAGCCAGTACTATATAGATGAGAATAGGAAACCCGTAGGCGACGGGCAGTCCAGATATTGTGTTGTCCCCTGAAGGCTTTGGTCAGACCAGGTGGACAAGAATAGGAAAGTATCTATTTTATACATTTTATTGGATTTATATCATAGTAGTTGTGTTCCATGGATTCCTAGACGTGAATCTTGCAATTGTAGGATTGAATATTGCACATACATGAGTGTGGAAAATAATGGGTAGTCGTAGTTTTTGAAACTTATAGATTATGTAATAGCTCTAAATTGGTAGACTCAAATCACTAAAGTAAGTAAAAATGTGAAATTAGTCGGCGCAGTAATTGTTAGATAGTTGATATGGATTAGTAAACACGAATTGGAAGTTATTATAAAATAGAAATGAGATTTAAGTAGTATTTTAATTCATTGGGATGAAGTATGTAACAGTGCAAATTTCTATAAATTATTCAGTTTAGTACAAAGTGTATCATTTAAAATAACAAGAAATATACCCAAAAGGAATAGATGTACAAAATAGGAATAATCACTGTATTTTGTACTATCTATTTCAATAATAAACAGAAGAGATAATTCCTTGTAATTCCACAAATAACAAAAATCCTCTTTTAGATAATTTATTGAAATTTACAGTATAGTTCCAATGCATTTAAATGCGGAAATCTATAAGTATAAACCAAAATAATGGTCATCATGTCTATTGGGTTAAAATGGCAAGCACCATTTCACATTAAGTTGTCTCAATCATACAATAATTAAAATAATTAGAATAAAATGATAAGAGGTTACATTTAAAAAAAGACCTTATTCATGGAATGACATCAAGAATAAAAGAAGACAAATTTTTGGTAAGATTCGAAAGAAGGAATAAAAAGATTTTTCTAAATCATCCATTGGATTGAAGGAAGACTATTTTCTTAAGAAAATTCATAGAAGAAAAATTAGAATGCATAGTCATGTACATAACAACCGTGCGCGAATGAAGTACCCATTAAGTGATTATCATCAATGCTAGAATGATTCTAGGATATAACTCCAATTAAGTTTAGGACTATTAATATTAAGATTGAATGGGAATATAAACCAAACTTTCATTTGTAAAACTTAGGAAAAATCCCTATAGACTATAAGCATGATAACTAGGTACCATGATTTTTAAAAGACCGAAGAAATCATTTAGAAGTAAAATGAGATAGCTTAAGTTGAGCCAAATTGGAAAAGAAGATTGATATTTTTAGCAATTAGGAAACCACCAGTTTAGATAGCTATGAGGAAGAGATACCATCCACATTTGAGTTGTCTCACTTGGTATATAAGAGTTGAGGTGATTAGGCATACCACTGGAAGAGTTAGAGAAGTAGGTTATGCATTGAGGATTTTATGATGTTACGGTTAGTGGGAGCATACTTATGCTCAAATTATTTAGCATGGTGCAAGACGACATCATTTGAGTTAGTAGCAAGGATTGTGAGAGGTTATCGATGCATATATAATTGAATTGAGAATTTATGCCAATGTTAAAAGTCAGTAAGGTAGGTCGGGGTTCGATTCATAGAAGGGCAAGGACTGCATGAGATAGGCAAGAAGCAAGTACTGATAGGAGACATATAGGGTAGTTCAAGGGGCTGAGTTCTCTATAGTCCGTAGAGCTAAGACCACAATTGGAAAATAGACAAGTAGAAAATCCCCAAGGCAAGATAGAGCACGACTAAATTATAGAGAAGTCGTCATTAGATATATGCGGAAGTGTCTATGCAATGCAATTACCATAGTCAAGCTGTAAAGGATTGGTGAGTCCCTTGTTCACCATGCACCTACACGTATTTTTGGGCATGGGACAAATCGAATCTGTAATGAAATAATTGAACCGGTTAGAGTCTAGTAGGGAGATGATCAAGTTGAGAGTACATGGGAGCTTGAGGAGAAAGTCTGAGCTACCCATCCCAAACTCCTTTCTGACACGTTTCCATTTTAGTTAGAAGAAATTATTTTATATTTAGGTTCTAGCTTAGGCAGAGACCATTGGATGGTAGGAATGGTTGAAACTTGCCAGCAGGACATGTCATGGATGATGAATTCTAATGGATGTATTTGGATGTATTGTTTGGATTGTATCCTACACATTTGGGACAGTATATCCTCTAGGTAGTACACAACATTCACATTATCCCTTATTATTTTCTAGCTTGTTTTATATGATGCATATGGATGCTTGATTGTTGTTTATCATGCATATGGATGAAATTGTTGCGCATACATGTAAAATTGCAAGTATAATTATTTAGGATGCTGCATACAATTTGGATGCATGGCATGAGCACTTGCATGACGAGAGGTCAACTGGCTCAGTAGATCGACTACTTTTTACATTAGCGTAGGTTCACGTGCATTTTGCATTGCATATATGTACATATTTCATTAGAAAACATCTAAGGACAATGATTGCTCATGAACGATGGATGAGTAGATGTTTGTAGCTACTGGTTGCTATGTATATAAGTTACATTTTTCTATCCTTTAAGGTTTCGAGGAAGAAATCTTTTTAAGGGGGGAGAATGTAGCACCCTCGAAATTTATGTAAAATTTAACAGGAGTTTAATAAGAATGAAAATTTAATTAAAACAATGACTAAAAAGAAAATTTTCACAGATGTCCAAATTTGTCTACGAAACCAGCAATATTGCATTCGTAGCAATTTTCTAGACGTTTTTCGTATGTAACACTTCAAAATTGGAGCTAGTATGGAAAAGTTACGGGGGTTGGAAAACTCGAAAAAATAATAATAATTTTATATATATATAACACATCTAGGTCGACCCAAGGGGTCTCATGGTCGACCAGTATAGGAAACCATAGGTCATTTTAGGTCGACCCTGGATAGTGAAATTAGAGCGTAACTTGGAGCGTTGTTTGACGGTTTTGATCATTTCTTCGTGGCTAAGTCTTGATTACCGAATGGGATGTTAAACAAATTATTCTCCAGCTAAAATCAACGTCCTAAATTCACTCCTAATCTCTATAAATTGGAACTTAAGCTAACCCTAAAACTAATAGAAAAGTTTACTGTAACAAAAATATGCCAAAATCCAAGCTCTCATCTAATCCTTAATCTTCTTAGAAATCAAAATAAAATCAATCTAAAAGAATGCAAGCAATTGGATCTAGATGAGGCGAGCAAAGCCATCATTCGGAGGGGAGATTCCCAGGTAAAGCAAATAGGAAGAGCTTAGGCTTGAGGTGAGTGAGAACAATTTTAGTGAGATGATTATTATAATTAGGTTTAATCTATTCAAATTGATTTAGGTTGTTAGTAAATTAAAATTGATATTGTAAACGTTAATTTGAAATCCACAACCTAGGGTAGAAATTGGAATTACAATAATTTGATAAACCTAACTTGATGCAAGTACATCCTTTTATGTTAATTAAATTATGGAACCCTATGTTGAAATCTAAAATCTTATATTAGAAATTACAGTAAATGGTTAACTTGATGTTCATAAGTATACACTAATTTTACAATTGAATATGTTAAAACCCTAGGAGATAAATTATAGTAAATTGTTAACCTGGATAATGATTTATACACCTATTCTATGATTAAACTTGCAAACCCTGAATTGAATTGCAAATAGATGAATAAACCGGTCACTTAGTAATTAGGGTTAATCAAATATTGGTAACGACATGAATTAAGAAAATAAAGAATCGACGTAAGAAAACAGCAGAAACCCTAATTTTACTATGCGATCGGTCGACCCTAGAACCCTAGCGGTTGACCGATAGCGGTTGACTAGAGGGGACCAGCGGTCGACCGTTCAAAATGAAAATTACACAAGTTGAACCTCGACCTAAGGTCCAAGTTAAATAATAACAATTATATAATTTAGTAGGAACTTAAAAAAACAATGAACTGTTTGTTTGAGCCTATTTTGGGCTAAGTACACATGCTTGAGGAAGTAGGGAAATCAGTTCCCTATCAGAGTGACTAAGGCGATGTATTTTGCAAACATGGATGTTGATCAAGGCGATGTATTTCAAAAACATGGAGTTGATTAGGGCGATGTATTTCGTAGAGGCTCAAGGGCGTTCTGTATGGGTGAGAGCAGCAATGGTGGAGACACTACCCGAGTGAGCTTGGTTCTAATGGGAGATCCATGTATGCATGATTTCTAGTGCATCGTGGTGCAGGTGGACGCCGTCATAGCACGATAAGAGGTTATATGGGGCTCTGTACTAACGCAAGTTCCTAAGGTGGACACCGACGTAGTACAATAAGAAGCATTTTGCCACTACGATCGAGAGATGAACATGGGTGCATACCATGAGTCACTGTGCGAGTTTACATTACGGTGTTCTCCCTCTCCAGACGTAGTGTTGATGATAAGTATGATGGAAGAGTATTTCCCACTTTGGCCGATCGTTAAAGCAAGGTCGATCAGTAGTTCGACCCTTTGTATTAGATAAGAACTCTTAGATATTGGACCTTAGGAGTTCACAGACACTTGTAACACATTCGATATCATTTAGAATAGCTTTGAAGTTAATTGCACATGATCATCACATATTAAACTCGTACTCTTCCACCAAACTTTTATCTGACCCACTCCTTCCTTTCCATTTTTCCCTATCATGGGATGACAGGTTAGCAGTTGATTGGGCATAGTACATGGAGAAATGAGCTTCATATTGGAGTTCTCATATTTTTCATGGTTCCTCTTGTAGTCACTTATTGTATTAAATGTATGTAAAGCTTATATTGTACTTTGAAAATAATATATATGTAAAACAAGTATTTTGAAGACTGTTTTTTTAAGATGTCTATTTTTGTGTACTTATATTTTAATTCTTTCCGCTGTAAGATCTTAAAGTGTAGAATGTCCTAGACCTTATCCTTATAATTATGCTCTATAATGTTTTAAAATCCCAATAACTTGTATTCTTGGGATGACACGGGGCCGAACCCCATACTGAGCTTTGGATCGGTGTGTCAGGAACTGCGGGCTGTTACATTTTGATTTTTTATTTCAAAAATATCGAGTTTCATTTTCCATCAAATTATTAAAGGAAAAATATTATGAGGGTATTTTGATATGTAATTGTTACTAAAACAATATAACAATTTTAGCATTTTTCTCTTATCAAAAATTCATACTTCAAAATTTTCTCCTTGACCAATCATATCTCTTATCGAATTTGTTTCCTTATTTATAGCAACCACATTAAATAAAGGTGAATAAGACAAACAGCGTGAGATATAACCAAATTGACCATTTTGACCTGTCGAATCAATTGGTTAGGTCTCGTAATTTGAATTTGATTTGGTTTATGAAATAATTTTAATTAGTTATTTTTTAATTAAATTAAATGAACCAAAAATATATCGTCAAAACTAATAGTGTTATACTAATTTTAGTAATTGAGGTAATAATAAAAACAAGTTTATATAAATAAAAATATATGAATTTTATCCGTAAGAATAAAAATACTCAATAAATTCTTTAAGTCGTTTTTTGAGTAAATTTTGCATTCTAAAAATAACATATGCTAATTCTCTTATTAGCCTTTTTAGTTCGATTAAATCAGCTACCGGTTGAATTAACCGAAATTAAATTAGTTTGGTTCGGTTTTCAACTTTTTGGTTTAAGTTCAATTTGACATTTTTTATCTCAAATTCGAACGAACCAACTGAGCACTCCACTAGAATCAAACACATGATGAACAAAATGAATCTTGTTATCGCCATTTTACCCAAGTGACATTTCATTATAATTGGACTAAAAAACGATGAAGGAATGACTCTAAACTCGAAGGCGATCAACCTTAAAGAGCTAAAGGAAGAATATGGCGATTTTGAATAGGGAGATTTTGGCTAAGTCCATGGTTCGGTACCGATCAGTCGAAACGACCAAACTACCAATAAACGTCAAGCACTATGGATCTTTATGCTATCTTGAAGAAAAAGACAAGTTTTGTGCATGGGATGATGGATCGGTACCGATACATCAAAAATGCCATTTTGCCCCTGAAGTTCTAAAGCATGAAGATTATAGCATTTTTTTTAAGAAAAGTACTAATCCATCAAGCCTTGAGAAATGGTCCATAATTGACCCGATCTCTTTCCTAATATTGTGGATCTCCTTGACTGATAATTTCAAAGTGGACTTGACGAGTTTTAAAATGACTGCCCTTTACCTCTGGTACACAAGTATAACTGCAAAGTGCGTTGTAACGGTACTCAGATGATGTAGGATGATTGTTGAGGGTTGTAAATAGAAAAATCCAAACACTAAACCTGTAATATATCTCACAACGCAAGGATAAGATATATAAATCAACATAAATATAAAACAAGAAAGATAGTAATAACTAAAATGAACTTGATAATCAGTATACAATGGGTACTCATATATGTATATATAGGTCATGGAGTTTATACATCAAATAATAAACCCAAATGTACTAAGTAAACACTGATATATCACAGTGGTGCACAACGGAATATAAGCAATAGTAAGCCCCAATATAGATATGTGAAATCATAGCCTCATGTCCGTCCTCTATACTGCTCCATGTGCTATGTCACACCTGCTATCTAGTCTACTCATTTAAGAGTATTCGAGATAATAAGAACAATGCACAAAACCTTGAATCAGACAACAATCTTGTATGAGCGATCTACAATCTTAAAATACTATAAAAGTTGATATAGTAAAAAAGGAACACTAAGTATGAGAAGTCATACATACCATGTCCCTGCATCCAACAACTTAGCACATAACACTATATATGCTATACTATCAACATATAGGTGTACAACACTAAGTACAATATAGGTAGGTATCGGGGTATCCAACACAGTAATACTTACATCATGTGACATCCATCCCAATCATATGATAATAGAATTAAACACAACAATCGTAGAAATCAAAGTAATTATAGCAATCATATGACCATTACCAAGATCTCACATCACCACTAATATATCTTCAGATATACAATAACCCATACGACCATCACTAAGGTCAACGACACACTACGTCGCAATCGGATTCAATGCTCGATTACATATCTATCCCATAGGTACTGCCATCACCAAGGCAGTTCACACCATCACCGATGTCCAGGGGTATACAAAGTGAGTTTCCTCACATACTCTTGCCCCATGAAACATCCATCACATCTAGAATTATCAATGATCCCTTTAGCACATGACTCTATAGTAGAACACACTATGTTTCACTCCATCACTTCACATCATTGATACGCCTCCTCAGACTATCACTAAGTCCATATACATTCTCACCGAAGTATTCAATCAAAACGATTCACATCATCGATCTGTCGAAGTCTGGAACATCATTATATGTCAACCACAAGTCGTAGAGTCGTCGCCATTAAGTCTTGAAGTCACCAAGTCAAGGCATCGCACCATCACTTCACTTGCAAAACTACTCGTCGTAGTGCTGTAACTTCCAAACCAAGCGTCGAACAAGCATACGAGCATCCAAAGCATACTACCCTAGGCTTATGCCCCATTTCCCAAAAATATCATCAGCAAGAGTGGTCGGTGCTGACCACTCTAGCCTTGTACTTTTGGTTAAGTACAAATCTTAGCCAATACCTCTCGATCCCTTCCTAAAGCTTGAAGTAAAGTCTCTCCAACCCTGTAGTGCAAATGCCTAAGTCCCAAAGTTCTCCAATGCCTTAAAACCTCTCGTCATAAACCACTTAAGGGTACTTCAAAACCTTTCGATGATAGGCTCAAGCCCGAAGACCCATTATCAAATGCCTAAAGACAATGCAGTGCTGCCTCGAAGTTCAACTTCAAAACCCCAAATCTCAATCACCACCGACCACTCCTAAGCCAACCACTTGTCTTGGCCGTGATTTCACCATTTTGACCCCAAACTTCATGCGACAAAAACCATAGTGTTCCTAGGCCATCATGAACCATTCAAAAATGGTCGCGTCACTTTTCGAATAGGTTTGGACATCTATTCTCTCAAATGACTGTCACCAATTACACTCAAATGAATTAAAAACACAACCAAACGACCATTTAAAACATTACACATCATATATATAACATATTCAAGTAATACAATCGCAGTTCAAACATTCTCAACATCCAAAATTGCCCGAAGTGAAAAATGACGATTGGTATGGTCAAATGATTGAAAATGAATTAAAATCGATGTTTGTCTTTATAAATCCATTTAAAAATCGGTATTATGTGTAAATTTATGATATAAATCGTTTTAACATTTGAAATCAGTTTTAAAACGTCATTTTTAACTATATATACTACCATATTATAGTGAGAAATGCAAAACACTCACATAGATCCAAAAGTGCACAAATACCATTGACAATTCGAGATGAATAGTAGCTTCACGGATTTGAATGCACCCTAGAATGTAAATATGTTAATCTCCTTGCCAATCTATCTTTAATGACTTGATTTGGCTAATTAAAGTTTGGATTTTGGTTTGCATTTGGCTAAGAAATCAATTAATGGAGGTTTTGAACTATTTTTGGGAAATGGAATAATGAATGAAGGTTATCCCATAATCTCGATTAGGCACAAATCCCGAAATGGGATTTTGAGCCTAATTAATTACCCATTAATCTATCCAAAAACTACCTAACTTCAAATATTAATACCTTCTAAATGGTAAATCCAAAGAGATACTATGACTACTCTACGAAAGAGAAACTATAATATCTTTCATCTGGAAGTGGTTTCAGACCGTTATTCGGTTCCTAACAAAAGTTATTACCCTTATAAGTTTTTAGGGTCAAAATTATCTAATAAAATTTCAAAGGGTCAAAAATGTCAATGCCGAACATTTCCCAAGGTCATAGACTCATACAACCTAATTTTGATTTAAAAATAATATTTTATGATCCTTTAATACGTAAAATATAGACCGTTACATTCTCCCCTCAACTCCTAGGTAATTCACCCTCGAAATCCCAATCAAACAAGGTAAAGTAAAATAACATAGTTACCCTGCATGCTTAATAACCATAAGCAAGCATATCAAAGATCAAACATGCATATATAAGGAAGAAACAATATCTATTTCCATCATAACATGCAAGGTAATAGACCACCTTATATAGAACATCAAATGTGAAAGCTAACGATAAAATGAAAATCTTACCTAGTGTAAAGCTTTGAATATGTGGTCTTCTTGTACTCATCAGTCTCCTGAGTACAATCGCTTTCACTTTCACTCCATTGAATCTTCACCAACTTTACTGTCTTCCTTCTAAGCTGCTTCGTATCATGTCCAACTATAAGAATAAGACTACAAGGTCTTAAAGCTTCTGGTTCAATCTCGATATCATCTAGGTTATCCGATGTCACTGTTATGCCTGAGTTGTGCACAAACTTGCTCAAACGAGAAACATGGAATACATTGTGCACACTCACTATCTTCTAAGGTAAGTCGACTCTATAAGCTAGTTTCTCAATTCTCTTAAATATTGAAAAATGACCTACAAATCTCAGTGCCAACTTCCCCTTAGTATTGAAACAAACTGCATTCTTTTATGGAAAGATTTTGACTAATACCCTATCATCGATAGATAATTCTAAATCACATCTTCTCTTATCAACGTAGCTTTTCTGTATATCTTGAGCAGCTTTCATTCATTGCCAAATGATCTCGATCCTCTTTGAAGTCTCTCTTATCATATCCGGCCATAGTATCAGTTTCTCACCAACTTCCCACCAACATGGAGCGTTGCATGGTTGACCATATAATGCCTCAAATAGTGCCATACCAATGCTAGACTGATAAATCTGTTGTATGCAAACTCAACAAGATGTTAATGATCGTCTCACGAGCCCCCAAAGTTGAGAATGCAAGCTCGCAAGAGATCCTCTAAGATATGATTTACTCTCTCAGTTTGGCCATTGGTTTATGGGTGATAAGTTATACATAGATGCAGCTCTATCCCTAACGCCTCTTGTAAGCTCTTCCCAAATCTACTACTGAAAAATGAGTCTCTATCGCTTAAAATGCTCTTGGGCACATCGTGGAACCGTACAATCCATAACTTGGTCAATTTGGATGCCATTCTATTTGACTCTATGGGTATGTATTGATCACTCTTCATCAATCTATTAACTATAATCCAGATGCTATCGTTCCATCCTTTGGTCCTTGGCAATCCGTGGATAAGATTGGTCGATAAATGTTCCCATTTCCATTCGAGAACTTCAAGCATTTTAGCAAACAACTTGGCTTCTTTTGTTCGACCTTCACTAGCTATTGATAGTTCATACACTTTGAGATGAATGACCCGATGTCCTTCTTCATCCATCTCCAATAAAATATTAGCTTCGTATCTCTATACATTTCATTGCCAGTAGGATGTATAGTTAGTCTTGAATGATGTCATTCTCATAGCACCGTATCCCTTACCCATTTACATCAAGTACAAACAATCTACCATCTTTACGGAGCCAACCGTCATGGTCAACTCTGTACTATTTCATCTCCTCGAACTCTATTCTTTCTTTTGTCTTAACCATGATCTCCACTAGCCTAATATCACACCTCTGACTAATACCAATTCGCTCAATCAAAGTGGGTCTAATAATCAAGCTTGCCAAAATATCTAGCTCTAGTTTACATCGAGGTCTGAATTCATAACCAATAATATACTCAAGCCGCATCAACACTTGGAACATCGCTCCCAAACTGGCATGTCTTCTACTTAAAACATCAGGGACTGCATTTCCCTTATCGGGTATATAGGAAACGTCAAAGTTGTAGGAGCTAAGAACTCTAACCATCGCTGATGACAAAGGTTAAGGCCCTTTTGTAAGATGAGGTACTTCAACAATTTGTGATTATTAAATAGGTCGACCTCTCTCATAATATATAGTGCCTCCAAATCTTTAAAGCAACACGATCGCTGTCAACTCCAAATTATAGGTCAAGTTCTTCCTCTTATATAGTTTTAGCAGTCGACTAGCATATGCGGCTACTTTACCCCTCTGGATCAGTATTGCACCCAATTCGGTACCACAAGCATCTGTGTATACCGTCAACTGTCGATTCCCATTTAGAATGACCAACATTGTGCACTCGTCAACCCCTCCTTTAGACTCACGAATGCATGCTCACACCTCACGTCCCTACCAAAGTCTGATTCTTCTTCGTCAAATTGGTTAACTGTGCTGCTACCTTAGAGAAGTCCTTGATAAATCGTCTATAATTATACTAATCCAAGGAATCTCCTTAAGTCTGTAGTACTCTTGAGTCTGTCCCAATCTCGGACCACTGCAACTTTCGTAGGATCCATAAAAATGCCCTGCTCAAAAACAACATGACCTAAAGATCGCACTTCTCTCATTCAGAAGTGATATTTTGAAAATTTGCCTTAATTTAGTTTTTCCTCAACACCTCAAGCATAATCCTAAAATGCATCTTATTTTCTTCTTTCATCCACAAGTAGATGAGGATATCATCAATAAACAGAAATGCGAACTTACTCGGCTAATCTTTGAAGACACGATTCACAAGATCAACAAAATACGTCGATGCGTTGGTCAGCCTGAACGACATAACCAAACACTCATAGAATCCAGACGGCATATGGAATGATGTAATTGATGCATTCTCTCTGGCCTCCCTCGGTTGATGAAACCCCGTTATAAGGTCCAATGGAGAGAACACCTTCGCACTATAGAGCCGATCAAACAAGTCATCAATCCACGAGATCAGATACTTGTTCTTCTTCATCACCTTGTTCAGCTCATGGTAAACTACACACAACCTCATAGAGTCGCCCACCTTAGCGGCGAGTACTACAGGTGCTCTCGACTCGGATATACTCCTACGAATGAACCCTTATCTCAATTGGTCATTCACTTGAACCTTTAGTTACCTCTACTCTTTGGGTGTCATACGCCTCAAAGGCATAACTACTGGTCTGAGATCCTTTACTAAATCTATAAAAAAACTCTATCTCCCCATGTAGTGGTGATCTTGTCACCTCCTCAAGTATATCTAAATACTCCATAGCTATAGGCACTAATGACAACTCATCATGCGAGATCTCGAGCGAATACAAAAAGCTAACCATTACCTTATAATCCAATTGACATCCAAACTCTACCCTCCACCTATTGTCAGTCCCTATCGTCACCCAATCCACCTCGACTCCATACTTCTTCAGCTAGTCCATCCCCAATATGATACCGAACCGAACAAACCCAAGCACAAAACAATCACAAAAGAACACACATCCACGACTCAGCAACACCCAAGTTACAACAAATCATACACAAACTGGTCGAACCACCCACAGAGTTCTACACTATCATAGGTTTGTCTACTAAGTCAAGTCTCAATGTTAGTATATCTATTAGGTCACTAGATATAAAAGAATGCGATGCACCAGTATCAAATAGAACTTGAGTAGGTATACCATAAACAGAAAGCATATCTTATATAATAATGTATTTCCCTTTCTCCTTTATTGATGGAGCACTCAACAAGGTTGGAAATAGAATGACATTAAACACATAAGTAGACACCACCTACCTATTCTTTAATGGCTTAGGACAACCCTCCTTCAAATGTCCAACCTTATCATAATTAAAACATTTCATCTGTCTAGACTTCTGGTTCTTACCGTTCTTATTAAGATGCCCTCTCGCATTGCAGTTAAAGCAGAAAGCTTCCCATTTGCCTTTCTTTCCCTGAAACCGCTTCTTTCCTTTATTGTTGTTCCACTTCCTCTTGCCTCCCCTATTCTCCTACAGATTTGGCTCTTCTTTAGTAATAACCTTGGACTTTGGATAGAGACTCTCATGTCATAAAGCCTTCTCAACAAGTTTCTCAAAGGATTTGTCAATGTGACCCACTAGTCTTTCCCTAGGATAAATGTCCAAGCCCATAATGAACTTCTTGTTCTTTGTTAGTGGAGTATCGATAAAAGATAAACTTTACTTTGACAATACATCGAACTCAACCACGTACTCTGAAACATTTATATATCCTTGATTCAATTTAACAAACTTCCTGAACACCACTAACTTTTAAGAAGCCAATATGAACTTTCCTCGAATCGAGCTCTAAATAGCTCCTAAATAAACCAATCCTGGGGAATAGCGAGCTTCACAACATTCCACTAACCCATGGCCCAACCCTGAAGTTATCCAGAGCCAACTTCCTCTTCATTGCATCTTCCAACTCCATGTCCTCGAAAATGCACTTGTAGGTATCTAACCATTCATTTACCACTACAGCCACTTCCATTCTAAGGAATAGTTTGCCACCAAGACTAGAGTAGTCTTTGTTCAGCTTGGCAAAGTTGGCTCTAGACGCCTGCACCGAAGCACCACCATCAATAGTAACAGAAGCACCCACCTAGGAGTTCATTAGCATGTCTCTCATAGTCTCATTGAACATGGTCTGCATATCAGGGTTAGCCTCCATCAAGCCTACTCTATCTTCTAATCTAGTAAATAGAGGTCCTTGTAGCGTTCCTCATTCGTCAGCTCATTCTTACAATATGTAATAAGAATGACTAGTCTCTCAAAAAGGAAAGCTTCATCAATGGTACTTGTGTGTGCAATGCGACTTACACTATATATACTACTATATAGTTTTAGAAACCAAAATATAACAAGTATGCTCTCTCATATCTCACTCGGTCCATTCTTGAGTAATAACTTCTCCTTTTCTAATGGATCTAGGTATCACTTAGGTTAACTACACAACCTAAGCTTTGATACCAAATGAGATGACTGCTCTAAACCTTCGGTACCCAAGTATAACCTGCAGAGTGTGTTGTAATGATACCAGACCGATGTAGGATGATTTTTGAGGGTTATGAAGTAAAAAAATCCAAACATTGAACCTATCATATGTCTTATAGTGCAAGGATAAAATATAATATATATATAATATGCAAGACAATAATAATTAAAATAAACCACATAATCAGAGTGCAATAAGTTCTTCATAGTCATATACAAGGATCACAAAGTTTATACATCAAATAATATACCCAAATGTACTATCTCTAAATAAATAAAGCACTGATAAAGCTCTACAGTGTTGCACAATGGAATATAAGCAATAGTAAACCCCAGATATAGATATGTGAAAGCACGGTCCCATGCTCATCCTCTATACCACTCCATCTACTAAGTCAGACTTATTATCTGGTCTAGTCATTTAAGAGTACCAAAGATAATAAGAGGAAAAGCATAAAACCTCGAGTCCGACAACGGTTTGGTATGAGCAATCTACAATCTTAAAACACTATAAAAGCCGATATAGTAAAAAAGGAACACTAAGTATGAGAAGTCATGTATGTCTTGTCCCTACATCCAACAAGTTAGCACATAACACTATATATGCTATACTATCAACATATGGGTGTACAACACTAACTGCAATATGGATGTTGAGATATCTAACACAATAATACCTAAATCATATGACATCCATCAATCACACAACAACAGAATCAAACACAACAATCATAACAATCAAAGTAATCATAGCAATCATGCGACCATTACCGAGATCGTGCATCACGACCAAGATGCCTTTAGATATATGATAACTCGTATGACCATCATCATGGTCAGCGACCACCACGTCGCAATCAGATTTAGTGGTCAATTACATACTTATCCCATAGGTACTACCATCGCTAAGGCAGGCCAGACTTCCACCATGGTCCACGGTCATAGGTGAGCATCCTCACATACCCTTTCCCCATGAAACACCATCACATCCAGAGTTATCGATGATCCCTTCAGCACATGACTCGATAGTAAAACATAATATGTTCTACTCCTTCACTTCATATCGTCGAATGTGCCTCCTCGGAAAATATCTTACTCCACATACACTTATCACTGAAGTACTCGATCAAAACAATTCACATCATCGAATGTCAAAGTTCAGAATAACTCTAGACGTCCACCACAAGTTATAGAGCCATCGCCACTAAGTCCTAAAATCACCAAGCATCGAATTGCCATCACCAAGAGTGGTTGACTCCAACCACTCTGGACCTGTACTTAGCCAAGATTGGCTAAGTATAAACCTTGGCCAAAATCTCTTGGTCCCCTCCTGAAGCCCGAAGCAAAGTCTCTGCAGGCCCGAAGTACAAAACATTCTCCAACGCCTCAAAACCTCAAGTCACAAACCTCTCAGGGTACTTCAAAACCTTTTAGTGGTAAGCTCAAGCCCGAAGACCCATCACTAAATGCCCGAAGTCAATGCAGTGCCATCCTAAAGCTCAACTCCAAAACCCTTAAGCTCAATCACCGCCGACCACTCCTAAGCCTAATACCCATCGCTCCTTGTCTTTGCCATAACTTCACCATTTCAACCCCAAACTTCAAGAGACCAAAATCATTACTTCCATAGGCCATCATGAACACTCAAAAAAGGTCACATCATGTTTCAAACAAGTTAGAACAAGAATTCCCTCAAATACCAACTGATCATAAGTTACACCCAACCGAATTTAAAATATAACCAAACAACCATTTACGATATTACACATCATACATATAACATATTCAAGCAATACAATCATAATTCAAACATTTCTTACATCCTAAATTGCACGAAGTGAAAAATGACGGCCGGTATGGTCAAATGGTCAAAAATGAAGTAAAATCAATGTTTATCTTTTTAAATATATTTTATGTTAAGTTTAGATCTATGATATAAATTGTTTTACCATTGGAAATCAATTTTAAAAAGTCACTTTTAACTATATAGACTATCATCATAGTATAGTGAGAAGTGCAAACCACTCACTTAGATCCAAAAATGCACAAATACTAATGAAAATCCAAGATGAACATTAGCTTCAAGGATTCCAATGCACCCTAAACAGTAAATATGCTGATCACGTTGCTAATCTTTCTTTAATGACTTCATTTGGCTAATTATATGGATTTTGGTTGCTGTTGGCTAAGAAATCAATTAATGGAGATTTTAGACAATTTTGGGAAGTAGAATAATGAATGGAGGCTGTCCTATCAGCTCTCTTAGGCACAAATCCCAAAATGGACTATTAGGCCTAATCTAGGCCTCACTAACTATCCACTAATCTATGTAAAAACTATCTAACTACAAGTGGTCATATCTTCTAAACGGTAAGTTTGAAAAGCTATTATGACCGCTCTATGGATATAGAAACCATAATATATTTTATTTGGGAGTGGTTTCAGACCTTAATTCGGCTTCTATCAAAAGTTATGTACCTTATAAGTTTTCAGGGTCAAAATAGTCCCAAAAAAATTCTAAAGGTAAAAAATATCAAAACTTAACAGTTCCTAAGGTTATAGACTCGTACGACCTAGTTTACATATAAAAATAATATTATATGATCCTCTGATACGTAAAATATGAGTTGTTATGAGTTTTTAGACGTGGATTAGCCCGATTTAGCTATAAATAGCCATCATCTTTAGCAAAGAAAGGATTTTTGGAAAATTAATCCATTTTTGCTATGAGAGAGAATGCCATTTTTGTATCTAGAGATTGAGTCTCAAAATTGAATTTTCAAACCACCATAAAAACCTTTTGTTTTATTTCTTAATATTCTCATTGCATTCTTTCAATATTACATTTTTTTCTATCAATTAAGGATGTTAGCTCAAATTAATGTTAACATTTTTTATGCTTTCACTGAGAAATTGAAGATCGAGATGGATCTCAATTTGCCACCGGGAGTTGCATATATCTCTAAGGGATTCGATATTAGATTAGACTAAAAAGGAATTCAAGTAAGAACTTGATTGATGAAGTACCCGCTGGAACGAATAATGAAGATAGTGGTGGATCTGCACAATCTCCACCAGATTTGGTAATGAAACAAGAGTTTGAGAAAATGATGTTTGTGGTGGATAAGAAGATGGAAACGATGCAACAAGCGAATATGGTGGAGATTCAAAAAATATTTGCATGTATGAAGCAACCTCAACAAGGAGAAGGGTCTCAAGAAATTGTAGGGATAAAGGAGATTTTTTTATATGGATCAAACTACAGAAGTTCTATTGATTGGCATAGAACTGGAAAAGAAAAGCTTAGGATGGTGGTATAAAGGATGTTAGGAAATAGAAGAAAAGAGGCGGAGTTGATGCAGGAGACCCACGATCGATCTGTACCGATCCTTCAGGGATTAGGGCCGATCCAATAAGAAACAATAACAATGATGGTGAAGCTACAAGAGGTGTTGGTGATGGTACCGATTGAGCTATCAGTGTAAGTAGTGGAGAAACTAGAAAATACTGAGCGAGATGCTCACAAGGGAAGAAGTTCGGGCCAATGCCATAGGAGAACTTAACGAATGGACTCTTCAAAGACCAGGAAACCTAGGCGTCATAGTAGCCATGACCGTTCAGGAGGTGGCCGTTATAGCCGCTTGCGGAATTAAATACACGGTGATGCATGCAATGACTGCCGCTTGAGATGGAAGGAAGACAATGATGAAATGATTGTTGAGGCAGTGTATATATTGCTCTAGTAGGAAAAATAGGATGTTAGTTAGGAGACCGCCTCTAGTCAAAATCCGTTTACCATAGAGATTATGGTGGTCGAGTATCAAAGAAAGCTCGTTGTACCAACGATACCAAGCTATAACATATTGATTGATTCGATGCAACATTTATTAAAGCATGACTAGCGCATAGATGGTGCCTGAGCGAATGATGATGTGAAGTGTAGATTCTTTCGTTTGTTTTTGGTAGGATTGGCAACGATGTGGTTCTGCAAGTCGGAGTCGGGATCCATATCGCCCTATGATCAATTGGCAAACAAGTTTTTGAATCATTTCAGAGTCCACTCTGGATGCAATGTCATTAGCAAACATATCCATTAGAGATACAAAGAGACATTAAAGAATTAATTGAAATGGTTTAATGCAGCGGTGATGGAAGTAAAGAATCCGCATGATGATATGGTGCTGATGGAAATAGTTGGCGGAGTGGATAATGAGTTGGATTTTGGAAGGTATTTGGTGATGAAAAACCCATCCATGTTGAAGGATTTTTATAGAAAAGCAAACTGATTTCTACACTTGGATGAGACAGAGATGGAGAAGGTGTTGAACGATGGTGGTTAGGCAGGACCGAGCAGCGTAGTAAAGAGTACCGAAGCCGTTAAGCAGGATGGTAACATTGGAAATAACGATGGTGAGAATAAGAGAAAGCTCAACAATGCTGGGGGTAAGAAGAACCCTAAGAATCAGTTTTGATTTACCAAGAATGGAAACAATATGGAGTTGAACAACTTCGTGGAGAATATCTAACTTGCCACTCAAGACACGGTTATGTATAGGAAGTCTGCTTTGAGAGATGTGATGGATGAGGTGAAGCACTCTGGTAAATATTGTAGATTTTATGAGACTCGTGGGGACAATACCAACGAGTGTCGACATTTGAGAAATATGATCGAGGAGCTAATTAGGAAGAAGCAGCTTCATCAATATGTAAGGAACCCGTAGGAAGGTGAACGGGGGAATAATTAACCTCCATGGCAGTCGCTTCGGGGTAACAAGGAAAGTACATGTGGAGAAGGTCAGAGGTTGCCAACGCGTGAGTTGGCAATCAACATGATTTTTGGAGGTCCCAATCCCATGGGAAAAAGCTGGAGTGAAAAGGAACACTATGTGAGTTCCTTGATGCATTGTCCAAGGGAAATATTTTCTGTTGTTGAGGATGGCACTCCTGCTAAGCAACAAAAGAGGATAGATGTGACATCGTCTTCAGGAATATGGATGCAGATGGGTCGAGGCTCCAACCTTTAAACTATTGATGATTACAACTGCAATAGGGTCAACTACAGTTCATCGAGTGCTGATTAACAACGGAAGCTCGGTGAACATTCAATTTAAATGGGCGTTTGACAAGATGTAACTCAACAAAAAGGATTTGTTGTCTTGTAAATCCCGACTTCAGGGATTTATCAGAGAGTCAACATCTTTGATTGGGTGCATTAAGTTGCCACTATAACTAGGAGGTAGACCCTGTAGGGCAATATGATACATAACTTTGTTGTAGTGGATGGATATTCCGCTTAGAATACCATTTTGGGCCAATCTGTCGTTGCTGATTTTAGTATTGTGTTAGTTCCTTAGGGTTTAATAATGAAATTTCCAGCGAATGGCATAGTGGGGGCGGTCCAAGGTGATCAAAGCTCAGGAAGGTAGCGTTATGTCCACTGCAACAAAAAAAGTCTTTTATAGCGGCACATAACCGCTATAAAAGAAAACTATAGCGGTTCGATAAACGTCGTATATCGACATGTTATGTAAAACATTGCATATTTCTAACACAAAAAAGCCGCTATAAAATAGTAAGCTTTCATTGCATATATAAACCGCCATGGTATTTTCTTTATAGTGGTAAGTTATATTTATAGAGTAGCACAAATCTACCGCTATAAAACATCTCTATATCAACCTGTTACAAAAAAAGCAGACTCTTAATAGCAATAAATTGCCGCTATAATATTATTCTTCTATAGCGCTATCTGTCTGCTGTAATGTTATCTCTTTTTAATTAGACATAACGAAAATTTTCCAGTATAAATAACATATATTCTAAATCGATTCACAGCGTATATATGCCACTATAAAATTCGTAGATACAATAGCGCTTTTAGTCCGCTATCCTTCGACAGTAAGCATCTCCATCACATTACCTTTTTACAACGCTTATATAATATAACTACAATGGTTTTTAAGCGCTATGGTTTATTTTTCTGTGTGTTTGATACATCCTGCTATATATTTCAGTTTAGTAATAGCATATCAAAAATGAATCTACTTTAAATACATAACAATATGAACTATGTAAGAGTCGAAGAATATAATAATCAGAAAATGTAACACATTATATTAAACATACCAAATATCCACATACATCGTATTAAACATGATCACATACACATAATATCCATTACATACATTTTCAGCATTACTAAAAAGTAGCAGCAAATGTTCAAGTATACCCTAAAACGTTGTTTATGTTTAGCTGAGAACAAGTATATGTCACACATCAAAAACAGTCCATCTGTACCTTAAAAAGTAGTCAAATATTCAGATCCTGCTTCTTTTACACTTGCACCAATATATATGAGAACTTGAGACAGTGTATATGGACAATAGTTGGGATGGCTCATTGAACGTGCAGTATGTTTTGCATAAACCATAACACAAGAAACTCATTTGTTCTACTGTAGAATTTTTTTAGATTAATGGATTTTTGACTGTTGTATCGCAGATTCATTTGCACTTAAGTATTTAAGGGAGAGACTGCTGTAGTGCAAAATCCTTTTCATTTGTACAGGAAATATTTAAAGATGTTTACTTTTTGAATGATAAGTATCATCTAAAATTTCAGTAGATTTAACTTAGCCTATGGTCATATAATTTTCATACACTATCAGTCCATGAGCAAGGTTCAAGCATTGAAAAATCATTTTACGGCCTAAATCTGCCAGAGAACAAGGTTAAGAGTGAAACCAAATCAAAAGAACAACGTGCAAATTTGAAGAACACATACACTAGAACAAGGCTAGCATAGAACAGATGAAAATTTAACAACCTATAGCCACGATATACATGATGTAAATTCACTTGCAGAAAAAGTAAAACAATAGTTAGAATCTGGGGAATATAGAAAGAATGCACTTCTTGTTCTTTCTCTTGTAGGAACACGTCAAGCATCAGATTTTAAAGTAAAATGTTAACATTTTCCTAATCTCATTTCACCCGCCCAATGATGTGTGAATAATAACGTCACCAAACATCACATATTGTCCTTCTATATTTTTTTTGGAAATGAAAAAAAAAAACACAGCTATCTGCAATAGATTTCTATTCTGTCAAAATGGAGAGCAGGATGAATAGTGCGTCTCCATTTTTGTCATAGAACTCTCCTTATTTTCAAAAACGGAGAATGGAGCTTCATTATTAACAAAATGAAAAACAATTAAAGAGAAAGTTAAGATTAGCTATCTATTTTTCTAACTGAACCGCATCAAAATCGGATTAAAGAGAAAGTTCAAATATTCATAATCGAAATATTGTCATCGAGTTAATCTACGCATGCGACCCAAAGAACCACCTAAATAGGCAATGAATGATATCTTGTTATAAATATCATAGTATCTGATCTCTGGTTGTGAGATCAACATCACTTCCCCTCATTATATTCATGTTAAATTTTTGTAGGGAATTGCTAGTCACCTCCCAAACATTGTACGCTCCATATTCCCTATAAGGATATGCTTCTCGCCCACCCAAAAAAAAAACGAAGGCTGTGATTTGTGATAGCTACCTCCAATGAGAACATCCTTGATGACCATTGTTCTTGCTGGTCACCATTTATGTGTCATTAACTCTGCACAAGCTGGATGTTTATCCAAATTATCTCATTTCACTACAAATACCAACTTTAATTTCCACCTTAAAAGTATTCAATGTCGAGTTAAAGTATTTTACAATACAAAACATAACAAAGGTCTCAGTTTTTGGATTTTGTAAACGTATTGTTGGTTGACTTGTATACACTTAACTTTTCCAACACTCATTTTCAATATTTGTTAATTGTTATTTCTGGATATAGTTAATGGATATTGTAGTTTTTTTTTTCTAACTTTTCCAATAGTCTTTCTATATTTATACAAAATAACAGGATATGCTACTGATTTCATTGCCTCCAGACAACAACAAGACTTTGATCTTCCTCATGAGACAGTAGTCGTTGCAGCAATCAGGAACTTGACCAAGCGAGCGTTTGCATAGGAAGTATTGTTTTTGGGTTTAAGACAGCGGTAAGGATGAAAAGTTCTAGACATTGACTGCAATTACTAAAAAGATCAATTTTGAGGCATTTAAGGAATGTAATTTATATTTAGCTCACTAGCATACTTTAAATTCTAGTATGATAAGAATGAATCAAATCCATAACATATACTTCATACTATATGAGAGTGAAGTTCCTTTGAATAGATAAAAGAGAGTTAAATATTAAAGCGTAGATGAGAGTGAAGAACCGTGTTGAACTTTAGACCAAAAGAGGGAAAATAAGACAATTCGACCTGAAGGAGGGACTGAAAATCAGAAAAAGAAAGAAAAAAAGAATATATACTATATAACATGTTTGTCTCTTATGATCTTATGGCTTATATATATCTTTAACGTTTCTAATAGTAGCTCCAAGCATGAAATGAGTTATATAAAGCATATCGTTTTTCAAACCAGATTTCACCATTCTCTTTTGTAAAAGGTCCATTTGTATGATTCCCACAACCAATACTGAATAGCATGCACACTCAGACATACATCAATCCTACCTATATAGTGTCTAACAGAAGAGAGGAGAGAGTAATTTTGAGACTGGCTGAAAATTCATTCCATTACGACATGTGCAACATGTCAAACTATAACAGAAGAGAGAGCATCTTCCACGTACTGTATTCATATGTTTGTCTCCATAGCTCTTTAGTTGGTTCTTTTACGGTCTCTATCCAAACTTTAACTGCATTGTTTTCCAGTGGTTTAAAATGAACCTTTGCATTTGGATCAGTTGACTCCACGCATTCTAAAATAACTACTTTCCACTTTCTCGATAAATCCATTAACTTGCATCTATTGTTTGTTCTTAAATTTGCAGTCTGTAAGTTGAAAAAAGAGAAAAATAATGAAATCGATAAACCATAAAAATAGAAGTACCATAATCCATAAAAATCAAGTACCATAAATGCTTATGCTATAGTCATAGACGTAATAGGAGCTGTAGCATTAACCTTCTCAACAATTGCTTGCGATTCAGACCACACTACCTTCTTACCGACATCATCCATAATTCGGATCAAACCAAGGGCTGGCCTCCACAAAAAAACATTTGGATTTAGTGGATTATCTATCCAAACAATTGTGGTTGATGGTATAAGAGGAATATCATTAACAATTTCCTCTGAGACACTCGAGTGTAATCGTCCTAAAGCCACTAATTGTTTCTCCTTCCCCAATCAAAAAATCTTGCATTTGCATTCTAGATTGCCAGTTCTACTCTATTAGAGGCAAGAGTATTTATTTAGTAAAAAGTTGTATATATTAAAATAGTATCTTTGCTGTAAAGAAAAATGCTTACCACGTAGTCTTCTTCTTCCATGTGATCACTTGAACGTAAAACAATGCTATTCGCTGGCCACGTCACTATATTATCCATTGCTTCTCCAGTAAGTGTGAAAGTATTTGTAAACCTTCATAGAAAAACATTTGTATTTTTCGGACAGTCAATCAAAATTATCATCGCGTCCGGCTCTAAAGGAACGTCATTGACAAGCTTGTTCGGATCATCCGACACGACTCTTCCTTCAGCAACAATCTCTTTAATCCCTCGTCAATCTAATATATCACATTTCTTCATATTTTTATCATACTTGCACTACAATTAAACATAGGAATATTACATTAATTACTGAATAAAAAGTTAAAATACAAATGATGTCAAACCAATAAAAATTTAATTTCTTCAGGTTTGTTTACTTCTGCCCAACTGTGTCTATCGTGCAAAACCCAAAAAAAAACATTATAACGTTAGTTTAACATTTACGCACAACCATAATAACATGGAATACAATCATATAAAAACCAGCAAATATTGCCTTCAAACTCAATAGATAAGAGCCAGATCTTACCTCAATGTTTGCCAATTGTAGAAATTTCTTCTCCAAGTCTAACACTTTTTTTTCAAGCTGCAACCTAATTTGCGATACGGCTGCTCTACTGAGGCTTATAACCCTTTCCATCGCTCTTAGTTGACCTGGTCTTTCTTGCCCCAACACTTGTGAAAGTCCATCTTCTCTGTAATTTATTGCCGAGCTCGATTGTGCAACACCTTCAATTTGTTTAATCTTTTCCTACAAAACATGATTAATAACATATTATTGATATATTCAAATTAATTAAATATGTAGGTATTGAATATGGTCACATGACTAGTAGAAACTACTATATGTAATGTATGTACACATTACAATAAGTTCCAACAATTAAGCATATGACACATTAAGATAGAAATTAAAGATAACATGATTTTATTATTCAGTATATTGCTTTTGTATAGAACTGATTTTCATTACATAATGCATTGATACAAGATTGTATTTATAGTATACAAAATGTAATATAAGTTGAGAATGGGCTTGGGGGTTTGCTATGGCCCAATACTTGTATGCTGCTTAATAATATGATGAATATCCTTTGACCATTTCAGCTTATCTCATTACTTCGATATCCCCCCTCAAACCCAAACAAGGGTTAAGGTTTGTGATATATCCCCAAAATTGCATTCGACTCTACTAATCTCTAATTTTGTGCTTCAATCTGCCAATATCTTTGCTTAGTTCATGATCTCTTGCTCTCCTTTGATCTCTGGTTGGTACTGATGCTTGATTTGGACCTTGCGATCTGAAATTGCACTCGACTTCATCAATTTTTGGATTATACTTTAGCTCAACATCACTTAGTTCGTGGTCTTTTGACTGCTTCCGCTCTTTAATGAAGGCTAATATCTGATTTGACGCTTGCGATCTGAAGTTGCAGTCCAATTCACCAATATCCAGTTCATGCTTTAACCTGATAAAGTTCTGCTTTGACAATGGTTTCGTGTGAACATCCGCTCTCTGGTAAGTTGAAGGTATGCGATTCACCATAAGTTTCCCTTTCATAACCTTTCTCTGACAAAGTAATGGTCCAACTCCATGTATTTTGTTTTGGAGTGTAAAACTGTGTTTGCTGTGAGTGACATTGTGCTAAGATTGTTACACCAAATAGTTGCTTTGCTGTTTGTCTTGATTTTTTGTTCACTTAATAATGAATCGATCCACATGATTTCTGATGTTGCAATAGCAATACTTCTATACTCAGCTTTAGTACTTGATCCAGATACAATAGGTTGTTTCTTTGAGCACCATGAAACTGGATTTTTACCTAAAAATATGCAATATCCTGTTGTTAACCTTCCATCATCATAATATGTTGCCCAATTTGCATCTACATAGCCATTAATATTGAGTGATTTGCATGATTGTAAGATCAACCCTTAATTTACAGACTCTTTAAGATATCTTAATATCCTTTTTTACCGCCTTCCAACGCTCATTCAATGACTTTCGCATGAACTGACTTACTTTGTTTACACTAAATGAGATTTTTGGTCTTGTTATTGTAACACATTGCAGTGCTTCCATTATACTTTTGTATTGCTTGTCATTTTTTATTGGTTCCCCTTTATTTTTAGATAAGTGTAAGTTGCTTGTCATTGGAGTAGGTAGAGGATTTTCCTTGTCCATTTTGGCCCTGACAAGAATATCTGAAATGTATTTTCTCTCACTTAGATGCATTTCAGTATTTGATGTCTTCTTAACTTCAATGCCGAGAAAATAACTCAAATTTCCAAGATCTTTAATGGAGAGTTCTTTGTTTAAGCATTGTGTAACACCGCTGATCTCTGAATCACTGTTACGTTTAATTATAAAGTCATCAACATAGATTAAGATATATGTAACGGTATCATCAATGAATTTGGTAAACAGTGAGTTGTCTGATTTTGCTGAATTATATCCAAGCTTTGTAAGAGTTGATTTAAATTTATCAAACCATACTCTTGGCGCTTGTTTAAGACCATATATTGCCTTGTTTAGTTTACACACAAGCTCCTCACTGCCTTTTTGTTTGAATCCATATGGCTGCTTCATGTAGACTTCCTTTTATAAACACCATTCAAAAAAGCATTATTTACATCCAATTGCTTGATGTTCCAATTTTTATGCAATGCAATTGCTAGTATAATTCTAATGGAAGTTGGTTTCACAACAGGTGAAAATGTTTCATTAAAATCAAAACCATTCTGTTGTGAATACCCTTTTGCCACTAGTCTTATTGTGATGACCCGCAAATCCGTACCCTTTGAATCGACAATAAACCACACATGTCCGACCCAAACAGCACAGACTGATGGAAAGTCATGAGAAAGAAAAGAAGAGAGAAGAAGAGAAGAGAAAAAAAAAGAGAAGATAGAACCAAACAGAACAATACAGAATCTCACATCGCAGCGGGAAACATATAATATCATATCAATGATCTTTACAAAAAAGAATCTGTATATTCAATCAGAGTTCAACAATCAATCACTAATCATCAGCCTGGACAGTTATAATAACATGTCCTTACAATTGCCGATAATATAAAACAACAACAAAGCAATGCGCAAAGCGGATAATCAAAACAGATACGTGTATACGAAAACGAAGATCTCCAGCTCTCCTGCCGAAGCTCCAAAAGCATCAAATCTGTACCTGTAAATATACTCGGTCTGACTCGAGCTTTGAAAGGGAAAAACGTCCGGATCAGTCTGGTAAACCAGCGTGAGAAACACACTCAACTGAATTTATTAGATTACCAAAACTTTTCCTTTCCAAACAAAAGTATCTCGTAAGACACACCCATACATAAACACGGACATGTTTTTACCTTACGATAACTAAAACCTTTCGTATCAAATCATCTTATATTATACTAGTTTCTAGTATACAAATAATATTAATCATAGCCGAAATTTTTTCAATGCTTAAATTCCAGCATATAGCCCAAAATGGGTAATACAATCAAAATGGAAGGCACGCAGTGGAGTTTGGATTTCCATACAAATGACCAGGTGAAAGGACTACCTTCCGAAGGGTATATCTCTATAGGAATGTACCAAGGACCACACATGGGTACCTCTATCAACACAAGACATGCCTATCTCTGGAACTAGGTAGTACCGAATATATCATCCCCCGGTCGTTACCGACCTTTTTCGAGGGCCCTCATAGCATACAAACCACAATAATCAGATACACGACGTCATAGCATGTAAAGATATATCTAGAAGAGGATGATCATATCCTAATGGGAGCGACCCACTTAGCCTTGCTGTATCTAACCCTGTTTCGATCATTTTCGGTTGATGAGGCCAGAGGTAACGATTACCTTTCACATACCACATATCACATATCACATCACTTTGAATGCCACATTCGCCATTTCCGTTGACTACTAATTGCCTTTCACAAAAATACAACCTTTGAGCTCGTACGTCTCAAGGAAGGATGTTAAGCTAAGAGAAGTTGCCTTCTCCGCCACCAAACAGATGTACGTTTGTAGAAACCAATGTACGTAATCTTAGAAAATGTAAATGTCAGACATTCATCCATACAAGTTGTCTAGCAACAGGATAAACCGAAGGTACTCTCCTACCACATCCTGTTGGGAAATCCCTAGGATTAGTAGCGAATAGTCCTTGCATTGGATATTTCATAACGAAGAGAATACTTCTATTATATGTATATTGGGATTTTAACCCTAAATGATCAACAAGAAGTCCTCCATTATGAAAATCCTAAACATCAATATCATCGGCCAACCTGCACAATCGTCGCATAAATGTTGGGCCGAAGTGGTTTTCAGATAAATCTGATCCCGGTCTCCTCGCACCAACAACGCAAAAGCGTTTCTCAACCTCACACAGAAACTAAGTCTCATAGACTTATCACGTCTCCAACTTTCAACTTGCTATCCTTTGGCCAAGAAGGAAGCTCGATAGATTGGAGTAATACTCTGCACTACACGAATCAACATCCTCAACACAAACGATAATCAAGCCTACACAGATGGCTACGTACTAAGTGTACGACTAAATAGTTCCCACATCAAGTCGAGGAACTAAAATTTTGGGCAAATTTGATAGTCGGTTATTTAACTATCAAAGCAACAAACAAATATTTAGCACCATAAGCAATCACTAGGCCCTTTTAATTAATCTTTTATTAATTAAATCACTTCCCAAATATTCACTTCAAATTATCTTTAAAAGGATATAATCTCAAAACCATTCGATACTTCAATATTGGAAAACATTTCCATATACTTATTTAATAATAAGTAATTCACAAATCAATTTATTTTCAACACTTTGAAAATATTACATATACTTAAATCACGATTAAGTATATATATTTTATTCTGCAAGGAAAACATTCTCTTAAACATTTTAGTTTGGGTCAAAACAAATGTTGCGTAAAACATTATTTCGACAACCCAAAATCATCAGTATAGGGATTCGAAAATTATATAGATATATAAATCCCATATATTATACAAGACATCTTCTTTCGAAAATCATTTACTATAACAACAGTGTTATAGTCCATGCTTCCTTTACTTCTCGAAAATGTCTATTTCAACAATGAATGTTGAAATCTATGTATTCAATACTTAACACATTTTAAAACATCTTCAAATCATTTAACTTCATTTAAAAATATCACTTTTCAAAACATTTATTTTATTTAAAAGATTATTCACTGTCCAAAATCGTGAATATACTTCGTTTACCAATTCATTATTATTGCAACATTTAATTTAGAAGATAATTCACTGTCCAAAATCGTGAATATACTTCCTTTAATAAACTTTCATATTTCACTTATCAATATAAGTTGATTTCGGAATTATAAAACATTGTTTATAAATTCCATTTATATTTTATAAAAAATTCAATATACAAAATCCCTTTATTAACAAATTCCATTTATATCTTATTTATGTGCCAAAATCCAAATTATATGTTAATTCACTTATAAATTATTTATTTTACAAATTCATTCTTTTATAACTTCACATATTCATAAATCTATAAACCTTTTTTACTTATAAAATCCAATTATAAATTCATTTTAACATTTATAAAAAATCCT
Organism: Allium fistulosum; assembly: GCA_030737815.1. Taxonomy (NCBI): domain Eukaryota; kingdom Viridiplantae; phylum Streptophyta; class Magnoliopsida; order Asparagales; family Amaryllidaceae; genus Allium; species Allium fistulosum. Next base: position 297,358,996 of record CM060908.1, on the reverse strand, counting down.
TTATAATTCCATTATTTTGATTTATAAAATTTCAATTTTATAAATCTTATATACATATAAACCGTTTATAATAATTCAAAATTCTCAATTTAACTATTTTACAAAATAGTTAACTCCATATTTCAAAAATCACATTTTGCTTATTATTTCACAAAAATCATAATTTTTATACCATAAAAATTATAACTTTTATTTATTCAAAATAAATCCATTTCCTTTAACAATTCAAAAATCATATAGAACATCTATTTTCAAAATCACTTTAAATTCCTTATTAAATTGAAATCATCAATTTAATATTTTAATTCTCCAAATTAAGGCCCAATGCTACAATAGCACTAAATACATCAATCATGACATCCAGAACATTATATATCATATGATAACATCATATATCACAATATCTCTAAATAAACCAATACTGGTGAGGAATCCAGTTGGATCCCACCAACCTATCACCTACAACAAATATACATATTATAAAATATGTACAATGTCCGCTTCGAGGTAGACGCGCGTACAAAAGGTCATCCGCTCATACACGGGAACGTATAGGGTCCAATCTGCTCCAATAGGCAGGAATATATCTAGATACCAATCAATATATATATATATATATATATATATATATATAATATCATCCAAACAATCATCAATTAACATAAATAAAATTTATTCTCAGATATATAAAAATACTAGTGAGGTAGAAAGAGTGAGTTGTACTCACTTTGGTTCCAATAGCAGTTGTAGTGTTTTATTCCGAATAAAATTAAACAGCCGTTTAATTTTACCAAAAATTTTCACTAGCTCCAATCAACTCCAAACCAGCTCTAAAATGTAATGCTCGTCAATACGGACCCAACGCAACTTTTTTCATCAAAAACGGACCTCGTATGAAGAAGTTATGATGTTTTAAAGTTTATACGAATTAAATATAAATTAATTTACACATTTCCTTTTTTTATTTTAAACCTTTTTAATCGTGGCCGTTCGTTTTTGAATGGAGTGATCTGGGCTGCTTGCTTTTTCTTCTTCCCCCTTGTTTCCTGGGGATTTGACCAGGCAACTAGTACTCGGCAATAAGTGCTCGGCATCAGAGAGTGTCCGGCATCCAGGAGTGTTCGGCGAAGCAACTGTCATCCATGAGTACTCGGCGTAGTACTCGGCATCCATAGTGTCCGGCGTCCAGGAGTGTTCGGCGTAGTACTCAGTAGTGTTCGGCGTCAACTGGCACTCAACGTCCACCAACGCTCGGCATCAAGATTGCTCGGCATCAAGATTGCTCGGCACCAAGACTGCTCGGCATACGAGACTGCTAGGCATACGAGAGCACTCGACATCAAGAGCACTCGGCATCGAGACTACTCGGCGTAGTACTCGGCAACAAGGGTACTCGGCGTCAAGTAGTGTTCGGCATCCCATGGCACTCGGCAACAACCTATGCTCAGCGTCAACTAGTGTTCGGCATCCCATGGTACTCGGCATCCGGAGTACTCGGCATCCGAAGTACTCGGCATCCAGAGGCACTCGGCGTCAGTAGTACTCGGCATCCAGAGGCACTCGGCGTCAATAGAACTCGGCGATAGGATAACTCGGCAACGAGAGCGTTCGGCATTCAGAAGGCATTCAGTATGCACAACTACGCAAGGTAACGATATCATTCGACCTACATACATTGATCGGTCAAGAGCTTCGAACAGAGATACGCTCGGCTTCACTGCAACCATCCTACACTTCCCATACATCAGAAGCACCGTTCGGCATGGGAAGGACCGTTCGGCATGGAAGCGTTCGGCGTACCTGGTTCGGCATGCAGCGCCTGGGCTAGAGCGTTCGGCTGTCAAGCCCACTTGGGTAGTCCAGCCCACTTTTGCCTATAAATAGAGGGGCAGGGTCACAGTGAAATGGATCCTTTTTTTGGAGAGAAAACACCGGGGAGACTCTGCCATTTTCAAGACTCATCTTCTCTACTTAACAACTTCATTCAAGCATTTGATTCACGAATTGTATTTATAATCAACTATAAAGAAGATCAATAAAGTTTAACCTCAAAGTGGACGTAGGCAATTACGCTGAACCACTATAAATTTGGTGTTCTTACTTTATGTATTTAGATTAGCACTGTCTTCTCTGTTTAATTTGATTTCATCACTTATATCTCTTCACAATCTTCTTCTACGAGGTTAGTGACCAATTTTGGTGCTAACACTTTGGTGCTTTCACTGAGAATCGAATTCTCAGACCTCAAGGATCTGCTTTGAAGCTACTGGATTGAACAAATCCCCCAAAGAAGATCCGACTCACTAATAGGACATCCGCTGATTCTACTCAGAGTTCATACCAATAACTCTACAATGGCAAGACCACGTACCAGGCCAGCTTCTCATAATGCGGATGCCCGCGAGACTGTTAGCGTTCAACAAGCAGGACCTAGCAATCAACCAGCGATCCCGAGTGCATGGATTGCCGCTGAAGAACAGACTCCAGTTGTCACCAGAGTAGAGTTCAATGACTTGATGAGAGAACTTAGGGAAAGCAGGAGACAACTAGGAGAACAGATGCAAGCTAATGCCAACTTGATGGCACAACTTACTCAACAACAGCAATAGGATGCTGGGGGCAATCCAGCTGCTTATTCCTCATCTGATAGCTCTACTTCTTCTGATGAACCACCCAGGCGTAGACGCCGTAAGACTGAAGCTGCAAGGGCGGATGCTGCTGTTCGAACAGCTGGAGACCGCGACCAAGCCAGAACTGGAAGCTTCAGAACCGGAGTGCAGATGGAGGATGGAGCTCCAGGTCATCAAAATGCTAACAATGTTGAACCTCAAGACGCACGATTGGCAGATCGCCAGGAAAGGAGGCATCAGCATGGACAGGCGCGTAGAACTGACTCCAACCTCCCAGCTTCCATACAGACACCCGATCTGACAGCCATGATCAGGCAACTGATGAAAAAAATCAGGGCTTATCAAATGACGATTGGGGAGTGTCAAGAAGTCATACTCTGTTCACGGATGTTGTGCTGCAAGCGGCGTACCCCAAGAAGTTTAGCATGCCAACCATTCCTGCATACGAAGGAAAGACTGACCCCAGACAACATGTAATGAGGTATGAATGGATGATGGATTCAGCCAGAGCAAATGATGCCACCAAGTGTAGGTGCTTTCCGATTACTCTATCTGGGATCGCTACTATGTGGTTCACCCGACTTCCTCCGCGATCCGTATCAAATTTCGAGGAGTTGGCAAAGAAGTTTATTGAGCAGTTCAGGATACACACTACACGCCCGAAGGACGTGATGTCTCTGTCAAGTGTAACCCAAAATCCCGGAGAGTCGCTGAAGGAGTACTTACAAAGATTCCACGTTGCGGCAACTGAAGTCAGTAATCCCAATGACCATGCAATTCTAATGGCTGTAATGAGAGGTGTAGATCCGGATTCTGAGTTTGGAGACTGGCTGGCAGGAAAACCTCCGGCTACGCTAGAGCGTTTCTACTCCAAGGCACACCAGTTCATAAGAAGAGAGGAAGCTAGGTGGGTACGACGAGATAAGGCACCGGGACCTGCCCAAGAGTCAATCAAGAGCAACATTGCTGTGAAGCAATCTGGAGACAATTCGGGAAAGGTCCAAGTCAATGTCCAGAGTAAGCCTGTGCAGCGCAAAGAGTCCGGAGGAAGAAGTCAAGGAAAGAGGAAAGAAGCGGGAAAGTGGAAGTCGAGAATTCCCAGCTACAGCGAGTACACTCCGCTAAACGCCCCACTTGAGAACATCTACCTATCCACCTGCAATACTTTTCAATACCGAAAGCCGCGCCCGAAAGAATCAACCGAGGAACAGAAGCGGACTGGGAAATATTGCCGCTTCCATGAAGCTTATGGACACAACACGGAAGAGTGCAGACACCTGCATGACGCTATCGAGAAATTGATCAGACAAAAGAAGTTGCAAGAATTTGTAAAGGATCCACAGGAAGGAGGACAGGGGATGTCCAACCCAGGTCGTGCACCAGCTCCACGTCATCCTGAGGAGCCTGCCCGGACTGTTGGAAGGCTGGTCATAAATACAATTATCGGCGGACCTCATCCCGCAGATAAGAACTGGCAAGAGATGGAACGATATGCAAGCTCCTTGAAGCATGCAGATTTTGAGTGTTGTTCGAACGTAGAGGACGGGGCCCCTGCTAAGCAGCAACGCATGGTGACAGACGATATTGTGTTCAGGAACAGAGACGCTGATCAGGTAGAGGCTCCGACCATCGATCCCATGGTCATATCTGCAACGATCGGACCAGCATATGTAAAAAGAATTTTGATTGATTGTGGAAGTTCAGTCAACATCATCTTCAAGAAGGCCTACGATCAGATGAAGCTAGAGACAAAAGACTTGAAACCATCCAAAGCTCGTATCCATGGCTTTAACGGCGCTGCGACTGATGCAGTAGGATATGTCGAGTTACCAGTTGAACTGGGACAAGGCGAGCGTCGGAGGGTACGAATTCTACCCTTTGTAGTTTTGGATGTGGACTCTCCGTATAATGTTTTCTTGGGTCGGCCGGCCCTGGCTGAATTTAGGGCAGCATTAGCCCCGTGGTGCTTGACTTTGAAGTTTCCGACTGACAAAGGAGTAGGCATTGTTCACGGTGACCAAGCAGCTGGTCGTTCCTGTTATGTGGCCGAGCTCCGAGAGGCCCACCGGAGGGAGAAGGGAAAGGTTGCGGACAACCCCGTCCGCATCCTCAATGCGGATAATTGACAAGTAGTGCCCGAGCCCTGGCTCGGGCATAGTTCTCGGATCTACGGAGATATAGATCCGAGAGACGACGATGAGAAACCCAGGGAAGAGAAGGCGGCACCGGCTGAATTAACAATTGACATTTCAGTTAGCCGTGACGACCCCTCGCGAATACTGAAGATCGGATCACAGCTTGGCCCCGCAATGACTGAAGACCTTAGCGACTTCCTCCAGGCGAATCTTGATGTTTTCGCCTGGACGCATTCTGATATGTGTGGGATTTCTCCCACCATCACGAGTCATATGTTGAACATAGACCCGAAATACGTCCCAGTCAAGCAAAAAAGGAGAGGAATGGATCCGGAGAGATCCGCCGCTCTTGGAGAGGAGGTGGACAAACTCAAGGCGAATGGGTTCGTCCGCGACGCCCTCTACCCTGAACGGGTATCCAACCCCGTACTGGTAAAGAAGGCGAATGGCAAATGGAGGACTTGCGTAGATTATTCCGACTTGAACAAAGCATGCCCAAAGGACAGTTTCCCGTTGCCTAGGATCGATCAGTTGGTCGACTCCACCGCAGGACACGAGCTGTTGTCATTCATGGACGCGTACTCAGGATACAACCAAATCCCAATGCATATTCCAGATCAAGAACACACCAGCTTCGTTACAAATGTCGGACTGTATTGCTATGTAGTGATGCCCTTTGGATTGAAGAATGCTGGAGCGACTTATCAACGTTTGGTGAATCGAATGTTCAAGGACCAGCTGGGTAAAACCATGGAAGTCTATGTGGACGACATGCTCGTGAAGTCACGACGGTCGAACGACCACATTCAAGACTTAGCTGAAATGTTTAACATACTCAGGTTTTATGGAATGAAGATCAACCCGTTGAAGTATTCTTTTGGCGTTGCATCAGGAAAGTTTTTGGGATTCATCGTCAACGCTAGGGGAATCGAAGCCAATCCAGAAAAGATCCAAGCTATTCGAGATGTACAAGCGCCCAGGACTATAAAGCAGGTACAGAGCTTGAACGGAAAAGTACCTGCGCTGAGTCGATTTATATCCAAGGCAACTGACAAGTGCATCCCGTTCTTTGACATAATAAAGAAAGGAAAGAGAAATTTTGAATGGACGTCTAGCTGTGAGGAAGCGTTCCGGAATCTGGTAAGGCATCTGGAAAGCCCACCAATGCTAACAAAACCGGTTGACCATGAGATGCTATACGTTTACTTGGCTATATCCCCTCATGCAATAAGTGCAGCTTTGGTTCGTGAGGAGGATCGAGTCCAGAAGCCGGTGTATTATGTTAGCAAGCGTTTAACGGGGGCAGAGAAGAATTACCCTAAAATCGAGAAATTGGCTTATTGCTTGGTGATTGCATCACGCAAGCTGCGCCCATACTTCCAAGCGCATTCAATCGGTGTTTATACCGATCAACCCCTGAGGCAGGTACTCCAACGGCCGGAAACTTCTGGAAGATTGCTAAAATGGAACATCGAGTTGAGCCAATTCGATATCGCGTACTTACCACGGAGAGCCATCCGAGGGCAAGCGTTAGCAGACTTCATCGCTGAATTTACCATACCCATCAAACCGGACGATCACGACATCATTCCCCCCGTTCGATGGAAATTATACACTGACGGTGCATCAAACGACCGTTGTTCCGGCGCAGGCGTGGTTCTTATAACTCCGGAAAACCGATCAATCTGTTATGCCCTGAAGCTCGATTTCCCGGCTACGAACAACGAAGCTGAATATGAAGCACTGATCGCTGGCTTGAAGCTCATCAAGGAACTCGGGATCGAATCAGTCGAAATCTTTTGTGACTCGCAGTTGGTGGTTTACCAAGTACGAGGAGACTACCAAGCAAAGGGACGAAGGCTTGCTCCGTACCTCGTTCAGGTCCAAGAACTACTATCAAATCTTGAGCGTTATGACATTTCGCATATCCCGCGAGAACATAACAAAGAAGCCGACTTGTTGGCTAAGTTCGCAAGTACCGACGATGCTCAACAAATGGGATTGTATCCCGTTGAAGTCTTGCATGCCCCGAGCATAGACGAGATGAAAGTCGATCGCGTGTTGGGAACAGAAATCGAGAAGGACTCGTGGATAACCCCATTCAAACTGTACCTGACAACCGGGGCTTTACCAGAAAAAAGAAGCGAAAGACGACAGGTCCTTCGAAAGGCTGTGCGGTACGTAATGCAGGGTGGATCCATGTATCGAAAAGGATTCTCAGTCCCATTATTACGGTGCATCGCTCATGATGAAACAAAGCGAGTCTTGAGGGAAGTTCACGAAGGGGAATGCGGCGACCATACTGGGGGGCAAACGCTAGCAAAGAAGATCCTCCGCTATGGATATTACTGGCCCACCGTAAACCGGGATGCCGCGGACTACGCAAGAAAATGTGACAAATGTCAAAGATATGCAAAAATCCCGAGGGCTCCATCAACGGAACTCACACAAATGATCAGTCCCTGGCCATTTGCGATCTGGGGAATCGACATAATCGGCTCTTTGCCTTTATCCAAAGGTGGTGCGAAATATGCAATAGTTGCAGTCGACTATTTCACGAAATGGGCTGAGGCAGAACCTTTGGCCACTATCACCTCTAAGAAGGTCATTAACTTCGTTGTACGAAACATTATATGCCGCTTTGGCCTTCCATGCACCATCGTTACGGACAACGGAACGCAATTTGAAAGTAGAGAGTTCAAAGAGTTCTGTTTGAAGTACGGCATCGAGAAAAAGTTCGCCGCCGTTGCGCACGCAAAAGCTAACGGACAAGTCGAGGCCGTTAACAAAATAATCAAGTCCATATTGAAGAAGCGTCTGGAGAAGGTTGGAGGCAAGTGGGTAGATGAGCTCCCGACAGCATTATGGGCGTATAGAACTACCCATAAGTCCGCGACCGGCCACACTCCGTTCGCCTTGGCATACGGCTCTGAAGCCGTTATACCCGTGGAGCTTGAAGTTCCATCGCACCGAGTGACATACTATGATCCCAAGACGAACCAAAACCTCTTGCTGGAATCACTGGACTGCATCAACGAAAAGCGGGAAGAAGCTGAATTAAGGGCGGCGGCGCACAGACATCGAGTCAAGCGTTACTACGACGACAGAGTCCGCCCAAGAACCTTTGATGTGGGAGATCTCGTTCTGAAACGAGTCTTCCCGGTACCATCACGCATGAATCCTAGCTGGGAAGGACCATACGCCATTGAACGGAAGCTTGGAGAGGGAACATTCAAGCTAGCGACCGTTGATGGCGCGACACTCCCCAGAGCATGGAACAGTGAACATTTGCGGCACTATTACATTTAGCATGTTTTCCTTTCTTGTTGTAGGCACTGTTGTTTCCTGCATGTTTCCATTCAATAATGACTTAGTTTCCTTTTTAAAGTTGTAATCAAGCAATTTAGTTGATTTTCATTAATAAAGGCTTGAAGCCACATCTTCTATTAAGTTTCTATATCTCTTAATTGGATGATAAATTACATTATCCTGCACGACATACAGACTCGTACGAACGATTCCGAATCTCCGAATCCCCAGAGCGCGGATCGGAGTACTCTAAGTCCCCAGAGCGCGGACTAGAGTATAAACGATTTCAAATCTCCGAATCCCCAGAGTGCGGAGCGGAGTACTCTAAGTCCCCAGAGCGCGGACTAGAGTATAAACGATTCCGAATCTCCGAATCCCCAGAGCGCGGATCGGAGTACTCTATGGATCGGAGTACTCTAAGTCCCCAGAGCGCGGACTAGAGTATAAACGATTTCAAATCTCCGCATCCCCAGAGTGCGGAGCGGAGTACTCTAAGTCCCCAGAGCAAGGACTAGAGTATAAACGATTTCAAATCTCCGAATCCCCAGAGTGCGGAGCGGAGTACTCTATGTCCCCAGAGCGCGGACTAGAGTATAAACGATTTCAAATCTTCAAATCCCCAGAGCGCGGATCGGAGTACTCTAAGTCCCCAGAGCGCGGACTAGAGTATAAACGATTCCGAATCTCCGAATCCCCAGAGCACGGATCGGAGTACTCTAAGTCCCCAGAGCGCGGACTAGAGTATAAACGATTTCAAATCTCCGAATCCCCAGAGTGCGGAGTGGAGTACTCTAAGTCCCCAGAGCGAGGACTAGAGTATAAACGATTTCAAATCTCCGAATCCTCAGAGTGCGGAGCGGAGTACTCCGAGTCCCCAGAGTGCGGGCTAGAGTATAAACGATTTCAAATCTCCGGATCCCCAGAGTGCGGAGCGGAGCACTCTAAGTCCCCAGAGCGTGGGCTAGAGTATAATCGATCTCAAATCTCCGAGTTCCCGGAACGCAGAATCGGAGAGAGTCCAAGTACTCAAGAACGACCGGGAGATAATGCAACTCATGAGAACTTGAGTTATGGCTACAGTTAGTCAACAAACCAAAGAAAGACAAGAGGATCATTCAAGCAATAAAGAAACTAAAATTTTATTCGATAAGTCCAAAACGGGGATACATGATCACTCCTACAAAATTCAGACCTCTCTATACAAACTGCAAGTTGTGAAAGATAAAAGCAACTACAAGACTTAAGCAAAAAACTCGTTGAACGAGTGTATCGATTATTTCTTCGACTTCTTCTTCTTGTCTTCCTTTGATGTTTCCGACGACTCCTCTCCCTCACGTTTTTTCTTGGACTTTTTGCTTGCTAGAGAAACGGAGTCAGGAGTAGGAGACGGAACATCTAGTGGTTTGGACCTGCCCGGGAGAATGATTTTCAAAGGTCTGTTCCGCGGATCAGTGAGTTCCAGTATTTCAGACTCGACTTTGACTTTGACTTTTCTCTTCTCCTCGTCGGCAAGACGGTCCTTCATGCTCATCTCTGAAGTATGCTCAGAGGCGCCAGTGATTTTAATTTCATCGCTTCCTTCGGCAGGAGACGAAGTATCAAGTTTGTCATCATCAAGCGCCCCGATCACTTGAGCTTCTGGACCGGGAGTTACTCCTGCGTGAGCAACGTCGCTTGTTTTCTCTGCTTCCTCCTTGGCGTCATCGCTCCTCGGAGTTGGCTCGGCGTCAGAACAACCTGCACGAAAACATAAGGAATGAGCATTAGAATGAATAGCCACTGCTGAAAAATGACGGGAACTCTTCAATTCTAGAGAAAGAAGAATTTCCTACCAGGGTCCGGTTGGCTATCGGTGGCGCGCGGGGTTTCACCCTCCAGGATAGGTGACAGCACATGAACGCCAAGCCCGGGATCTTCGGGATCATAACTGGCATGCTGCTCGAATGGATCAAGCGTCGACCGACCGGCCGATTGAGCAGCATAAGGAGCGGCGATGTGAGGAGTAGTAGCGTCGGCCTCTGACGGGCCGGCTTCGTCGTTCTTCTCTTTCGAAGGGGAAGAGCCTTTACCATAAAGAGCCAATGCTGCGGATAAATCCGATGGCTCATTCCCCCTCAGGAACTCCTTCACCAATGCATCCTCGTCGACCTCTTCGGAGCCTAACTCGACTTTCCTGATCTTTATCAGAGTTTCCCATGCCTCAGCCAGGGATTCAAAGTAGCCATCGCCCAAGAATGTTAAGTCACGGTGCATAAGGACGCGGGCTCCCTACTCGGCGATCAACGGGTCAAACATACTTTTGACCTCTTCCCTGCCGGCCTCTGCGGCCGCCTCAAGGCGAGAACCAAGCTCCTCCACAGCCATTCTTTTGCCCTCCTCACGGGCCTCATCCTTCATTTTCTCGACCCCGGCAAGTTCATCGTCGAGCTTTGTCTTCAGGAGTCGGGTAGCAACAATCTCATCACAATATCGCTGTGATTCTTCCTGAGCAGCTATTTTGTCTTCTTTCTCCTTGGAGAGTAGTTCTTTCAGCTCTTTGACTTGAGTAGCGAGCGCGTCCCTTTCTTTTTGGACAGAGTCTTTTTCTAGGGCAAGGGCGCCGCTGCGTTGGACTGCTTCGTCAAGCTCCTTTTTGTGAGCCACCTCTAAGCGAGTAACTGCCTCAGCAGTATCTTTTGCGCCTTATTCAGCGGCTTCTAGCTTTGACTTATAAGAGGCGAGCTCTTCGTCTTGGAGTTTGATGATTTTCTTATCGCTGTCAGCCTCCAGATTCAGACGGTCAATCTCGTGTTGACGCTCGACAGATACTTCCGAGATCTTCTCCACCAAGTGCACGAATGCGTCATGTTGAACATAGACGTCATTGTTGCAGGCGATGGCACTTTGCTTCATGTGCCCAGGAATGTGATGGATGGCTGGGAGGAATTTCAAGCCGTCAAAACAGATTTTCGGAAACTTGGCCTTAAGGTCGACCATCTTTTCCGCAACAGTTGGGTCCACGGCAGGAGTAGGAGGAGGAGGCTTTGAGAATTCCGTTCTTTTACGTTGCTCTCGAACTTGCCTCGTACTCGATGAACTGGAATGTTGTTCTCGAGCAGCATCAGACTGATAACCCTTCTGCAAAGACTTCTCTTTATCCGGCTCAGTTGGATGAGGAAGATCACGGGACTGGGAAGATTGAGAGTGTGCTTTCTTGCGGTGAGACGACTCACGAGGACGATTGTCCCTATCCTCATAATCACCTCGGTCCCGGCGTCTGCCGGAACCGGAATCCCATCCGGAGTGATGGAATATAGAAGACCCCTGGAGGCGATCAAGTCCGTGGGAGCGGCCCATATCACCTGCAAAGAATGGAGATAACAACGAGTTAAGGAGAATTCACGAATTAAAAAGACTGGAAGTATATTATGGAATGCGCATGTGCGTGTGTGTCCTAGTGTTCCCCCCGACGGACCCGTTCGTTTATCTTTGCTAATCGGAGTATTGTCTCCTTGAGCCTGGGGTTGAACTCCTGCGTTGCCCCTCGCAGGCGAAGAGAATTTAAGGGCTTCAGGATCATCGAACCCGTAATTAAGCAAATCATCGGGAATTGACAGGTTTGACAGACCCTTCAAGGAACTTTCAAGACGCTGTGAAGAAGCCTCTTTCTCAGGCGGTATAAGCGTGACCTTTGAAGTACCACCAACTTTCTCCTTCTGAACTTTATACTTTAACTTCTTCTTTCCCTTCGAAGGGGAAGACGATGTCTCGATGTCCTGAACTTCGATTGCCGGATTCCAAGCGAGACCCACATTCTCGCCCTGAGTCTCGGGGGCATCATCCTCTCTACGCTCGCTTTCTCCGTGCATATCGGGAGTGCGGCGCGCCGACGATCCGGTAAGCTTTTTCCCTTTACCGGACGGAGGTTTGGGGATGGTAACACCTTCTGGAAGGCTGATCCGACGACCAGGGGCTAGCAAGCCAAACCCCGACAGCGATTCATTTGAGATGATAGTCCGGATGTCTCGATCCTCAGCAGGAAGAGCTCTAATGGCTTCAACAGCCTCAGAATATCCTCGGCCTTCCAGACGCGGGTTGATACCTGAAAAGATGAAACGAAGAGTTAGGAAAAGCATGACTCCAATTAAATACGAATAGCGATTCAGCAGAGAGACTTACTGCCTTCGACCCATCTCCTAGCGAAACCAGAAGGGCAGCGCACATAGAACCACTCCTGTTTGTACAGGGCGAATTTGCTGCAGGCCCCTGTCAAGATCTGGCACTTGTGGTATGGCTCGAGGAACATAAAGGAAGGGCTATCTTTCCGTCTCTTGAACATATAAATGTATCGGATATCACCGGGGGTTGGAGGTCTGGAGAAGACGGCCATGAAAAGTAAGTAAGTCCCATATAGAAACGCATGGCCGTTCGGGTGCAGTTGCGATGGAGCCATGTCTATGTACTGCAGAACGTCCCGGAGAAATAAGTTGAAGGGAGGCACGCTACCCATCCAACACATGAACTTGTTGCAGGCAGTGTACCCGACTGGGGGCAGATGAGGGCGATCGTGTCTCGAAGGGACTAACACGTCGGCGAAAGGAATCCCGTGAATAGAGCATATCCGCCTCAGAGCAACTTCGTTGATCTTCGAAGCTTGAGAATCGATCGGATTGTCTAGTAAGATGGTTGCCTCCAGAGCGTCAGGCGCCAAGTTATGAGCGGGAGAAGTCGACGGATTAGAAGTATCAGCGGCTCCTTGCCTTGCTGACGGCCCAGGCCTGTCAGATATGGTGGCAGAACTAGATTTTCTCGACATCCCGAATAAATAATGAACCTTGCTAAATGTTTGAGAAAGCTATACTTAGAAAACGTTGAACGTTAGAATTAGCAACACGACTTTTTCCCCCCGTGTGGTGTGTGAACTAGTGAAAACAATTGTGTACAAGCAGTAAGATTTTAAAGATATAATGATTAGCTTCGAGTCGTCGCCTTCGAAGACCGTCATCGCTGACCGTCTCAAAAAGCTCGCCTTGAGGTGATTACAGTTCCAAATTCAGAAAACATGTGATTTATGAGGTGTCCGGCTTAAGACTAATTTGACATTTAAATATTGTTCGGCATGTGTCTTGGTTCGGTAGAGTCATTGTCAATTGTTCGGCTAAGGTCCTTGTTCGGCTAGAAAGCCTCGTTCGGTTAGGACATTGTCCAGTTAAAAGTTCTGTTCGGCAATTGTACTGTTCGGCAATTGTATTGATCGGCTAAAGACATTGTTCGACCTAAGGAATGTTCGGCAATTGTATTGTTCGGCTAAAAGACATTGTTCGACCTAAGGAATGTTCGGCAATTGTATTGTTCGGCTAAAAGACATTGTTCGACCTAGGGAATGTTCGGCAATTGTTTTGTCCAGCTAAAGTCACGGTTCGACCTAAGGATTGTTCGGCTGAATTCAACGTCCTGCCTTAAGTCAATGTTCGGCGTGTCAGTCGTTCGGCATTTGGGTTTTGTTCGGCTTTAGTTCGTTCGGCTCAATTATAGTCTGACATGTTAGTAAGCGTTTGGCCTGGGATTGTTCGGCCAAGGTAGTGCTCGGTAACTAACCATTCCACCGTCCGGCACATGACGACATGCGCCGGAGCAGCGAACAGCGCTTTTGCCTCCTCCAACACCTTCTTTCTTTTTCTTCCCTTTAACCTCGATTCAACACGAGGAAACTAAGACGATAAGTGGACATACTCCTAATTCCTCCACGTTATGTCGTTCAGCAATACAGACAAGCTATACAAAAACCTTCTACACGACATCGTTCGAACATCTCGTTTGAATATACGAGGAAAAATACCTAAGTTTGCAGATCAGAGATTGAGATGGTGTAGTTAAGTCTCAAATTCGGACGATTGAACAGAATTGCAAGAACGGTAGAAATAAAAAGTAAAAGGAGAGAAGAAGAAAAGGACCTGGTTTTATAGAGGGGAATGGTGGAAGTCGAAGGGGCTATACCCGGTAGAACCGGTCAATACCGGAGCGCTCGGCATCGAGGCAGAATAACGTTCGGCACGCTAGGAACGTTCGGCTCCGAACGTATCGTTCGGCATCCCAAACTTGTTCGTCTTGCACCTCCCTTCGCTAGCATTCTCGAGAGGGTACCTCCGAGGTAAATTGTACCAGATTCAAAGCGCACCACGTTTGGCCACGAGATACACTTTGGGGGGCAAGTGTTTCCTGGGGATTTGACCAGGCAACTAGTACTCGGCAATAAGTGCTCGGCATCAGAGAGTGTCCGGCATCCAGGAGTGTTCGGCGAAGCAACTGTCATCCATGAGTACTCGGCGTAGTACTCGGCATCCATAGTGTCCGGCGTCCAGGAGTGTTCGGCGTAGTACTCAGCAGTGTTCGGCGTCAACTGGCACTCAACGTCCACCAACGCTCGGCATCAAGATTGCTCGGCATCAAGATTGCTCGGCACCAAGACTGCTCGGCATACGAGACTGCTAGGCATACGAGAGCACTCGACATCAAGAGCACTCGGCATCGAGACTACTCGGCGTAGTACTCGGCAACAAGGGTACTCGGCGTCAAGTAGTGTTCGGCATCCCATGGCACTCGGCAACAACCTATGCTCAGCGTCAACTAGTGTTCGGCATCCCATGGTACTCGGCATCCGGAGTACTCGGCATCCGGAGTACTCGGCATCAAGAGGCACTCGGCGTCAGTAGTACTCGACATCCAGAGGCACTCGGCGTCAGTAGAACTCGGCGATAGGATAACTCGGCAACGAGAGCGTTCGGCATTCAGAAGGCATCCAGTATGCACAACTACGCAAGGTAACGATATCATTCGACCTACATACATTAATCGGTCAAGAGCTTCGAACAGAGATACGCTCGGCTTCACTGCAACCATCCTACACTTCCCATACATCAGAAGCACCGTTCGGCATGGGAAGGACCGTTCGGCATGGAAGCGTTCGGCGTACCTGGTTCGGCATGCAGCACCTGGGCTAGAGCGTTCGGCTGTCAAGCCCACTTGGGTAGTCCAGCCCACTTTTGCCTATAAATAGAGGGGCAGGGTCACAGTGAAATGGATCCTTTTTTTGGAGAGAAAACACCGGGGAGACTCTGCCATTTTCAAGACTCATCTTCTCTACTTAACAACTTCATTCAAGCATTTGATTCACGAATTGTATTTATAATCAACTATAAAGAAGATCAATAAAGTTTAACCTCAAAGTGGACGTAGGCAATTACGCTGAACCAACACCCTAAAGCACGTCAAACTCAGTTGCACCCTTGCATGGGAAATCATGCATGAAACCTAGGTGAACGCGGTCCCCTAGTGGCCACCACGTTGCTCCATTCCCTATCATACGCGTTGGATGGGAAGATCTCGCGATCCTCTACAAGTTTCTAGTTGGAAGATTTTCAAAATAATCGAGGGATTGAGAGATAATGGAGGAGTAAGTTTCAAGCTTCCATGGCCGTTCAATTTCAAGTGGCGGCTAGGGTTAGAGGGCTAGGGTTTTATGAAAATAGAAAATAATCAAGTCCTTTTATAGAAAATTCTCGCACACTATTCATCCGAAATTTTTTCAAACTCCAATCGAAGCATGCCGCCTGGTGTTTATAATGTTTTACTCCTATTCCAAACACATTGGAATATATATCGAGAGCCAATTCGATCGTACTTGGAAGATAGGTTTTCGAATCGACTATTTAATTTAAAATTTACTTAAACAAATTCCTACGCGTTTTAGCTTGCCACGACTAAACCGTAAATCCGATTGACACAAAATTTGAAATCCTACAATAATATAACATTATGGATCTAATGAAACTGATTTCGTCGAAATCCAAGGCCGTATCAAAAATGACTATTTTTACACGTTAATTAAATATTAAAATATTCAATTTCTATAAATTAACTTTTAAATCAATTTTAAAAGTTCTCTAACTTCATTCTAATTCAAATAGAATTTAATTCAACTTTATAAATCATTTCCATTCACATTAAATTCAAATCAAATTATTTCTGCAATTTCAAATATTAAATTAACAATTTAATTATCCAATTAAATCACTATATTTTAAATATAAGTTATTCAACTTATAAAATTAAATTTTGAATATTTAAAATCAATTAAGTATCTGAATTTCAAATGATAGAAATTCTGGGTCGTTACACTTACCTTGTACTTAGAAATTGAACCATCGGCATTTTTCTTTAGTCTATATGTCCACTTGCACCCAATAATATTTTTATGATTGGCTAGAGGCACAAGACTCCATGTCTTGTTCTTTATTAGTCCATCAAACTCTTCTTTCATAGCTGTTTCCTACTTTTAACTCTATATAGCTTGTTGATATGTAGCTGGCTCATCAATTTCTAGCTCTGCATTGTATATTTTTGGCTTAAATATACCACTCTTTGCTCTTGTTATCATGGGATGTCCAGTCTCTACAGGTGTGGATTGTTGAACTCTGTCATCAGCTATGACTTCTTATTAGGTATTAGGTGATTGTGGATAACCTAATATTTGGCTGGAGTCTAATTGAGTGCTGAAACCTTGTTGTGGTGAATAGCTTGAACTTTTTGACGATTCATTCTACTCATGACCTGGTCTAGAGTTAGGCACTGTGTGTTGTGGGCTGAAGTCACCTTTTGCTAACTGTTGTTGATTCCTTTGAGTTGCTTCACTTTGAGCTAGTTTGACCATTTCTGACTCCATAGGTATTGGTGGTAAGGAGATTCTTGGATTATATATTTTTTAGTAGCTTTAATTTCTAGCTTGTTGAATGGAAACTCTTGCTCACTGAAAATCACATGCCTATATATATATATATTCTTCCGTTGTTGTTTAAGCATTATTTCCCTTCTGATTAGTTGGATAGCCTAGAAATGTACATGATGATGACCAAAAATTCAATTTGTGGTTGTTGTATGACCTTAGATATGGGAAGCATATACACCCAAACACCTTTAGACTTTGATAATCTGGTCTAGTCTTGAACAACACTTCCATAGGACTTTAAACTTTAATACCTTTGTAAGTAGTCTATGTTTGCAACCAAATTGCCCATAAACACTAAAGAACAGATTTAAGTAATGAAATAAATGAATAAAACTAAATGAAAACTGAGGAATATATAAAAATAACAGGAAAAACACAACAGAAAGCAGGAACAACAAGATTTATAGTGGTTCGACATTGATTGCCTACATCCACTTTGAATATTCTCCTTATTGCTTTTCAATTAACTTGGTTACAATTAGAAATAATAATAAATAGCAAGAGACAAGAGAATAATAGAGGGAGTTGATTACAATAATAGTGTTGTCTAACCAGCAGCGTAAAGATCCTCAGAATGACCCCCTAGGCCTGTATTTATAGGTGAAGGCGACCACCATTCTGACTGGAACTTCGGCAACGAGACCTTCTCATCTATATGGGCCCACCATATGGAGCACTAGGCCCAACTCTCAATGGAGAGGGATCGGTACCGATCCCTCCATATGTTGAGTTTACGGCAGCGACCCCTATGGTAGCTTCCTCATGCTCTAATAAGATGGTGTCTCGAATATCAGGGTGTTTGGATGTGTGGAGGTCTTGCTTTTGCTCAATCCTTGGTTTAGTTCCATATTAGTATGAAGAATGCCGATTCCTTCGTAGGGTGACATGCCGAACCCTCTAGCTATATAAGTGTATACCGATCCATCTTGCTTAGAGTTTTATGCCGATCCATAGTGTTCCTAGGATATACGCGACCCTTGGACTTGCTACCATGCCGATCCCTATTGTGACCCTTCACAGTGTCGATTCCTTAATGATTCCATCTACACTGGCTATCCACCTAACTTACCATGCCGATCCCTCCTGGTATTGACACATCATGTTGAACTTAGTACCATTGCCTATGTCGATCCCTTGAATAACCACCAAGGCCGATCCATATCATCTTACTTTGCTATACTGATCCCTTTGTTATCTCATTTGTGTTGACAAATGATTATGTCGATCCCTATTCCTTCCAAGATAATCTCCATATTTTTGACATCATGTGTTGTCTATCTATCAACTCTGTTCAATCCGGGCTTTGTATCACCATCCAGGCTCTATTTATGGGCCCTGCAGCCGTTTCCTCACGGTCATCCTTCTTGTCAACAGACGAATCTGTCTTGTGTGATCAGTCCAATATAGCTAGGTCAGGGTACCGGGTAACACTTGCCCCCCAAAGCACGTCTTGTGGATAACATGACGTGCTTTGAATTGAGAAAAGTCTGAGTTGCCGGAAAGAAGCCCATATAACTTCCTAGTTGATTTTTGTCCCTTTATCAACCTTCAATAATACGAGTCTGGTGTCGCATTCCGTTAGCATATACAAATTCGGTCATGTAGGACTCATAGGCTTACTTCTATCTGATTCCATCTCGAACTTGACTGTTTCAGACTCGGCCACAATTTTAGTTGATTTAAAAAGGTTGAATTCTTGAATCGTTCTCGAGCACATACACGTTTCCGTTGTTGGCTCCTGGACGTGTTCTAATGTTCGCAGGTCATTGCCAACTTTAATAGTATTATGTATGCTCGTGTTTGCAATCGAACCTTCTGGTAATGATCGTCTAACATTTTTCAGTTGTCTATCATTTCTCCTCTTCCATTTTTTTTCTTTTTTTTTAAATTTCTTGTAGAGGGATCAGCATTTGATATGCCGTTCCCTTGGTAGACATACGTGAATAGGTATCGGCATATTCTAATGCCAAACCCTCTAGCTTCAGACTTGGTCACCCATTGTGACCGGTTCTTACTCATTCACATAGGGGCATACAAATGGACTTTCCCTTCACTTTCCTTTTCACTTTTACTTCTCCAATTTTTACTTTAACTTTGCACAAATACTCAACCGAACCCAAATTATTGCCATCTCTCTTTGCTGAGAGAAAGAAAGAAAAAATCCTTGACTTTAAAACTAAATCCAAGCACGAAACCTCATCTTTAATCCAAGTTGCCAGCAGTTCATCCTTAATCCAAAGTTCCGACCACTCGCCTGTAATTTAATTGGACATATATATAGGTATGACTTATCTTTTTAATCGTGTAGTTGAGTCATGAACCCTGAGTTTGCGTGAGTTCGAGTGTTTCTTAGATATGCTGAGTTGTGTTGGAGCGCCTGAGTTTGAATCCATAGCTTTATGGGTTTCATTGAGATACGCAGGAGAGGAGGAGAAGATGAAGGAGTAGGAGAAGAAGAAGGAGAAAGGAGGGTTCGATTGGTGTTCTTGGAAGGGATGGATGAAAGGTAAGGGTTCGGTAGTTTTTAGTTGCTGTAAGAGAGATGGAGAAAAAGGATCGGTGTAGATCGCTTATATGTAGGAGTTAGTTGGAGGTAGCTACGAAGAAAGAGGTCCGTCTACAAAATGGATTTGATGAGAGGGATCGACTGGAGATGGTTTTTTGGAAAAGGATCGGTAAGCTGTTGTACTGATGAGGGATCGGTGTTAGCAACTTAGGTGTAGGGATCGGTAATGGTAGCTAAGGTATAGGAATCAGTATTGAGGATGGGGTAAGGGATCGACATATGGAAAAGGGATCGGTATTAACCATAAAAACTAATCCAACCTAAGTCACTCAAATGCTCAACTGCATATTGCCTTACCCAAACATAAGATGACTAAGAACAACACGACTTGCATACTTGGACTGCCGGACTTAAGCTTAAACGAACAAACTTTCGGACTTTTCAACATGGACTAAATAAAAAACTGGCTAAAGAACTTGGACAATGGGCTTCATAATTCAAAATGTCGATAACCGATCCTAAAGCTTTCGTTGCTGATCAACTTTCTCGTCGATTGAAACGGTCAGCAATGACGGTTTCTCTAGACAGAACTCCAAGTCTTGTCATTTTATTCTTGCTTTTCTGATTCAAAATTGTTTATGCTTGTTTCGCACTACACTGCACTGCACTAATTCACACACGACATGGGGGAACAAGTTATTATTTCTAATTTTGATTGTCTACTGAGTATAGCTGACATAGATTTCAAACAGGTGAAGTGTTCAGTCAACATGTCTTCTGAATCAGCTGCGAGACACATCGGTTCCGAAATAAAATCAAGTTCCGCCACCATATCTGAAAGACCCTCTTTGAGTCGCCACCCAGAACTACCAGAAGCATGTAATCCTCAAGCTAATCTCTTCTTCGATATCCCAGTTCTACCAACAGAAACCATCAGTCTGGCTCTCGATGCCATTGAGGGTGTCATCATTCTAGATAACCCTGTCAACTCACAAGGCTCTAGAATCGGCGAAGCCGCTCTTCGTCCATTGTGCTCCATCCACGGGATCCCATTTGAAGATGTTCTGGTTCCAACATGGCAAGACAGAACTCACTTGCCCCCAGCTGGATATACAGCGTGTAATAAGTTCATGTGCTGGGCTGGATGCGTTCCATCTTTTAACTCCTTCATCCGAGAGATGTTAAAGTATCTTGGGATCGCTCCTACTTAGTTGCATCCCAATAGCTACGCTTTTATTCACGGAATTCCTCTTATTCATGAATATCCTGTTCTGTCCGCCGACCCCCGAGGATATAAGATTTATCTATAATTTCAAACGACGATCAGGAATTCCTTCTTAAGTTTTCCTTGAGGCTTCACCGAACTGCCAAGTCATGACGGGTGCATGGAACAAGCTTTCCTTATTCAAGCACGAGTGGTTTTACATGCGATGTCCTCCTGGCTTCGCAAGGAGATGGTTAGAAGGACGTAAGTGTTACTTCTGCTTTCCTCTTAAATTCAATGACTCAAGTCATAACTTCTCCTTTGAATATACTAACGTCCGAATTTCTTTAAGGTGTTCGTCCACGACCTGAAGGCGCCAAGTTTTCTAGAGCCGTCGCCGCCATTTGTGTTAGTTCCTGAGATGATGTTTTTGATGAGAACAACCTTAGGACTTGTTATAAAATATAAATACTAATATCTTTGTCTAGATATATTTGTATATGCAGGTACTGAGAATAAAGACTGTACAATATAGAGATTCAAGACTGACGAATTCAAGATTGTAGAAATCAAGACTGAAGACTCATGAGTATCAAGATTATTAAGAGTTTAAGAGTTCAAGATATCAAGATAAGTAATAGAGTTTAGTATGTTAAAACTTCATAATAGCACTAAAATCTTTATTCGGATTTTAATTGTGGAATGGAATCCACCTTCTCGCTTTAATAGTGGGATGTAACCCACTACCTCTTTAGTGGGATGGAACCCACGAACTTCTCTAGTGGAATGTAATCCACGAAATTTTCAAAATGACTTATTTTTAGATTTTTTCAAAACTATCTTTTAGAAAAAAGACATCTCTCTCGGTTTAAATATTTTAGCCTTAATTCAAAAACTATTTTTAATCATATTAATTTCAAAATCATTTCTTGTTTTTAAACTAACTCCTGGTTTTAATGTTTTAGCTTTAATCTCAAAATATTTATATATTTAGTTTTTATTACTTTTATATTTCGTAAGATCACTTTCCAAAGGTTTTTATAATCATAAAGTATATTCAAAATAGATAACAAATTTCTAAGATTGTTTCGATAAACTTTAGAAAGAAAATCTCTTTTAAAACAAAAATCAATTTTAAAAAATACTAGGGGACGTCGACATGCCTATACCCCCCATTTTGACATGGTAACCGTAGATTTTAAAATTCGAATTTTCAAAAGAAGTGTCTATTCGTCATAACCTTTCACGAATGGACATAACCGTTATTCTCCTATATATACCAGTAGTTTTCAACGAATTTTCACTTAAGATTTCTTTGTTTTCTCTCCTCTTTCTCTTCCATTCTTATTTTCAAACATTCTTAACAAAACACTGCCAAAATCCTAAGTGAATCAAACTCGATCGTCTCTAGTTTGATTCTTCGTCGCTCTCTCTCAAAGATCTTAGTGCTATTCAGAGTTATAGGATCATTTGTAATCAAAGATTGAAAGATCGAAGTGTATCGAGTCTCTCTCTATCAAAGTGTGATTGGAAACGGTGTGATTGTGACCCGTAAATCAAATGGGTGTGATTGTAGCCCGTAAATCAATTAGGTGATCTTGTAGCCTGGTTAAATCAAGAGAGGTTGCCCTGGACTCGGAGATAGGAGGTTGTATCTCGTGGCCTTGAAATTGAGGTTGTGATATCGACATTATATTTGAAAAGAAATCTGCACAAGAAATTGCATGGGACTGGATGTAGGGTAACTCCAAACCAGTATAAAATTCCGGTGTTTTCTTTCCTTTACTGGTTTTATTTACTATTTGCATCTGTATCTGGTTATGTGATTGTCTCTATGTTTGTGAATTGCATCTGTTTGGGTTTAATTTGAAAAGATTTCAAAAAGATTTATAAAATTAATTAAACTCTATTCACCCCTCTAGTGTTAATTCTACCTTAAGATCCGTAATCCTCATTTCCTACATTTGGTATCAGAGCATTGGTTTTCAAAGTTATCATAATCTAAATTTTGAAAAAGTTTAAAATGGCAATTTTTGGAGATTCTGTTAACACTAGTTCAAAACTGTACAAATCATCATTGTCTCATAAGTCTGCATATTGTTATTATAGAAAATCAAGTTATCTACCGAATTGGTGTGTTGTGCAGGAACAGATGTGTTATATGGCTTTTGAAGAATCAACACTCAATGGACAAATGATGCAAATCAAGAAAAACAAATGGATACTTGATAGTGGATGTTCAAGACACATGACTAGTAATCCGGAGATACCGAATGACATAATTTATGAAGATGGAGGACTGGTCAAATTTGGAGACAATTCAAAAGGATATGTGATTGGCATCTACAATGTTGGTAACTCTAAAACTCCTACTATTTTTGATGTTCTGTTAGTTAGGAATCTAAAACACAACTTACTTAACATAAGTCAACTATGTGACAAAGGCTACAAAATTAAATTTGAAAAGGATAAGTGTCACATCGAAGACAATAAATCAAATATTATCTTTGAAGGAATTAGGAAGAAAAATATTTATTCTTAGTATGAAAATCTCAAATGATAACCTATGTCTTTTGGCTAAAACAAGTGACCCTTGTATTTGGCATAAAAGATTTGGGCATTTGAATTTCAAACTCTTATCTAAACTTTCAAAACATGATCTAGTAAGAGGTATTCCTCAAATGGATTTTAAAGTAGATAGTATATGTGATGCTTGTCAATTAGGAAAACTTAGAAAGAGTTCATTCAAATTGAAAGATATGATTTCAACTTCAAAACCTCTTGAGTTACTTCATTTAGATCTGTTTCGTCCATCTCAAATTCAGTCAATAAATCACAGTAAATATGTTTTTGTAATTGTAGACGATTATTCTAGATTTACATGGACAATTTTTCTAAAACATAAAAGTGATGCTTTTGATTTATTTAAAATTTTTGCAAAAAGAATTCAAAATCAACTTTCTTTAAAAATCTAAACTATTCGTAGTGATCAAGGTGGAGAATTTGAAAATGAAAATTTTGAGAATTTCTGTAATCAAAAAGGAATAACTCATAATTTTCCTTTTCCAAGAACTCCACAACAAAATGGAGTGGTAGAGTGTAAAAATAGGACAATTCAAGAGTGTGCATGAATTATGCTTTCAGATAGTAAATTACCAAGAAATTTTTGAGCTGAAGCAGTCGCTACAGCTTGTTGCATTTTAAATAGGATTTAGTTCCATAATATTAGTTTAAGGGGGAGTTATGTAGTTTAGGCTTAGTTTTTGTTGATGACAAAAGGGGAGGATTCCAAAATAGGATAGTTAGGCTATTAGTTAGGCTTAGATTAAGGGGGAGTTAGTGATTAAGGGGGAGTTGTTGGAATAAGGGGGAGTCAGAGTAGAATCAGAGTTTGGTGGAGTATACTTTATAAACATAGGTTGTCATCATCAAAAAAGGGAAGATTGTTAGTTCTTGAGATGATGGTTTTGATGACAAAACCTTTAGGACTTGTTATAAAATATAAATAATAATATCTTTTATCTAGATATATATGTATATGCAGGATATAATTATGCAGTTACTGAGAATAAAGACTGTACAGTGTAGAGATTCAAGACCGACGAATTCAAGATTGTAGAAATCAAGACTGAAGACACATGAGTATCAAGATTATCAAGAGTTCAACATATCAAGATAAGTAATAGAGTCTAGATTTATATTAAAACTTCATAATAGCACTAAAATCTTTATTCGGATTTTAATTGTGAAATGGAATCCACCTTCTCGCTTTAATAGTGGGATGAAACCCATGACCTCTTTAGTGAGATGGAACCCACGACCTTCTTTAGTGGAATGGAATCCATGAACTTTTCAAAATTACTTATTTTTAGATTTTTTCAAAACTATCTTTTTAAAAAATAAAGACATCTCTCTCTCGGTTTAAATATTTTAGCCTTAATTCAAAAACTATTTTTAATCGTATTAATTTCAAAATCATTTATTGTTTTTAAACCATCTCCTGGTTTTAATGTTTTAGCTTTAATCTCAAAATATTTATATATTTAATTTTTATTAATTTTATATTTCGTAAGATCACTTTCCAAAGGTTTTTATAATCATAAAGTATTCAAAATAGTTTACAAAGTTCTAAGATTGTTTCGACAAACTTTAGACAAAAAATCTCTTTTAAAACAAAAATCAATTTTCAAAAAATACTAGGGGATGTCGACATGCCTATACCCCCCATGTCGATATGGCAGTCGTATTTTAAACTCGAATTTTCAAAAGAAGTG
Source organism: Allium fistulosum (assembly GCA_030737815.1). Classification (NCBI taxonomy): domain Eukaryota; kingdom Viridiplantae; phylum Streptophyta; class Magnoliopsida; order Asparagales; family Amaryllidaceae; genus Allium; species Allium fistulosum. The sequence continues at coordinate 297,334,174 of CM060908.1, read as the reverse complement.
TCTATTCGTCATAACCTTTCATGAATGGACATAACCGTTATTCTCCTATATATACCAGTAGTTTTCAACGAATTTTCACTTAAGATTTCTTTGTTTTCTCTCCTCTTTCTCTTCCATTCTTATTTTCAAACTTTCTTAACAAAACTCTACTAAAATCCTAAGTGAATCAAACTCGATCATCTCTAGTTTGATTCTCTGTCACTCTCTCTCAAAGATCTCAGTGCTATTCAGAGTTATAGGATCATTTGTAATCAAAGATCGAAAGATCGAAGTGTATTGAGTCTCTCTCTATCAATGTGTGATTGGAAACGGTGTGACTGTGGCCCGTAAATCAATCGGGCGTGATTGTAGCCCGTAAATCAATTAGGTGATCTTGTAGCCTGGTTAAATCAAAAGTGTTTGCCCTGGAATTGGAGATAGGAGGGTGTATCTCATAGCCTTGAAATCGATTGTAATATCGACATTATATTTGAAAAGAAATATGCACAAGAAATTGTGTGGGACTGGATGTAGGGTAACTCCGAACCAGTATAAAATTCTGGTGTGTTCTTTCCTTTACTGGTTTTATTTACTATTTGCATCTGTGTCTGGTTCTGTGATTGTCTTTGTGTTTGTGAATTGCATCTATTTGGGTTTAATTTGAAAAGATTTCAAAAGGATTCATAAAATTAATTAAACACTATTCACCCCCCCTCTAGTGTTAATTCTGCCTTAAGATCGGTAATTTGCATTTCCTACAATTCGTGCTACTCCCATTGAGGATCAGGATATTAAACTCCTCGTAACAGATGAGCTGCTATCATTCAGGCTGTTGGAAGACGGCCGTAGAATTGGATTCCCTGGGAGCAAAGTAGTCCCCGAAGATTATTGCCGATCGAAGAGAAGAAAAAGTCGACCCCGTCGTGCCCCCTACCAAGGGGACTCAGGGAGACACCGAAGAAGGAGAGATCAAAGATTCTCAAGTTGATAGAACTGGAGATGATATTACAGGCCTTGGAAAGGCGTCGGCGGTTGAACCACCGCAGGTCGGTCAATCGCAGACACCTCTGAAGAGGAAGAAAAAGTTGGTGTACCGGGTGTGCAGAAGTGAGGCTGGGTCAAATCCAGAGTCCGTTATTACTCCGCTTGAAAAGGAGTCATCTACTCAGCACATGAAAAGCTCGTTGAACGGATTCTCCGACCTTCCAATTCCAGATGATATAATGACCTACGACTTCTCCAACATTAATATCGAAGGACTTAACTCCCCTACCAGAAGCGACGAAGGCGTCCAACCTTCCAACAGAGGGGAGAGTACTCCGATGAGTAAACCACCGTTACCGGTCCATCGGGGGGAACACTAGGAAACACACAAACACTTGCACTCCACTATACACTTGTTATTAATCCTTCATGCGACAACTTTTAATATGCTTTTATTTGGTTCTTTACAGGTGCAATGTCTCAGTCCTGCGCCTTCGATCGTCTCCGGGGTTCTTCAACTTTTTACCGCTCAAGCCGAGACTCCAAGTCCGGGCGATGTGGAGAGAAAGATGATGAACGAGATAAAGATTATTATTCAAGGGAATCCTCTTCCTCATCTAAGGGAAGTCTCGATCCCATGTTTCTCATAATGATGAACACTCTAATCTCCCTGCCCATAGCGGAGAAAAAATTTCGTATCGCGGCCCTCATGCCACCGCGCCCCATGAGCAACATTCTAGCTCGTCTAGTTCAAGGCAATCACGTGAGCACCGCTCCGGCAAGCATCTACTTGCCACTTCTGATCCACTTCCGCCGGTTGCCGCTCCCGATCCTACTACAGTAGAAAAGCTAGCTGTACTTAAAGCTATTTTTCGAAGATCTACTTTGATGGTCTCAAATTCTTCCCCTCCGTACATGTTATTCCCGGACATGCCAAAGAGAGCTCACTAGCGTGTATGAATGATGTATTCGTCCAGCATGAATCATTCATCCATTTGGTCGAGAAGGTTTCTGAAGTCTCTATTAAGCGTCAGCATGAAATCGACCGTCTCAAGTTGGAGGCTATCCATGTTAAAGATATCATCAAGCATCAAGACGATGAGTTGCTTAAATACAAGAACCGGCTTGCAGAGGCCGGAAAAAGTGCAAAGGACACGACAGAGGCAGTAAGTCGCTTGGAGACTTCCCATAAGAAGGAACTTGACGCGATGCTTCAACGCAGCGACACGCTTGCCCTAGAAAAGGACTCCTTGCAAAAGGAGAAACACGCCATAGCTCACCGCATCGAAGATCTTGAAGAATTGTTAATGAAGGAGAGGGATGAGAAAATTGAGGTGCAAGAAGAGTCGCGGAAATACTACGAGGAAATCGTCGAGGCAAGGAGTTTAAGAGCAAAGCTCGACGAACAATTCGCCAAGATCGAAGCTTTGAAGGAAGAAGCCCGGGAAGAGGGCAGAAAAGAAGTGCTTGAGCAAGCCAACTCCCGGGTGGAGGCTGCCATTGAGTCCGGGAGGAATGAGACTAAGGGCATGTTCGATCCACTAGTTTTTGAATATAACGCGAAGGTCCTCCTCCACCACAACTTAAGCTTTCTTGGTGAGGGATATCTTGAATCACTCGCTAAAGCCTGGGCACTCGTCGTCAAGAAAAAGATGGAAGAGTTGGGAGAAGCAAAATTCAATGAAGAGGAACTTGCGAGACAAGTGCTTCGAGGTAATGAGCCGTCTGATCTTGCCACCGCCAAACTTCAATTTTTGAAGGCTCCTGCACCGACTAAAGAAGGAGGGGATATCTTTGAGTCTACTGGAACCTATCCTAAAGGTTCCTCTCCTATCCAAGTAGTTGGACCATCCTCTTCCCACGATACAGAGAAAACCCTTGGCTATGATCCGGACAGGCCTGGCTTTGGACCACATACGCTATCTCCCATTCTCGAAGGAAACACTCCATTGACTACAGAAAGCCAACCGGACGCTGGTATTGTACTAAACTGCTTTGAATCCGAAGAAGTTTCTGTTCTCTATGAGCAACGTCTTTCAACTAATTCTTATGCTTTGAATTTTTTTTGCAGGTCTTCTAGGCCCTGATCAGACTCCTAGGAGCGGTGCCGCCATGGAGCAGCAGGAAGAGACGGCCGAAGTCCCGGCCACTGTTGATTTCTCGTGGCCCGATACCCGATGCCCGAGTCATCGGCACGCTCGATGAAGAAAAACCTGAAGATTCGCCCCCTACCGATGAATCGAAAGATGTAGTAATCATAAGAGCTTCGGAGCACACTACTAAAACTAGCATGAAGGAGCAGATCGAGGAGGAGGAGAAGTCAAAGCATAAAGTGAAAGGCGAGCCCGTTGAGGTGGAAACTGGAGATCTTGATCTTGTACCACTGCAAGTTATTCCACCAGGCGGGACGATTCCCAGCGCAATCCTTCCTTCTTCTTCAAGTATTCCAGCCAAGGGTGGCAAAGGGTCCCAGAAGAGAAGTTCGACCGACTCTACTCCTAAAAAACTAAAGAGGGAGAGAAGGTCGAAGAAGTAGTCACTACTTCATATCATTGTACATAGTTTTAGTAGTTATTTCTTTCCTCAATCATGGGTGTTCGGATACGAGCCCCGTTCTTGTTTTTGCTTCTTTGAAATAACTTGTACTGGGATTTTGAGACTTTTGAATAAAAGTTTTTGCTTTCGATTAATCATCCCGTGAATCAATATTTTGGTAGTTGAATGGTTATTTTCCACATAATGTACTTGGAATTTATTGATTGTGAATTCAGTTGACAATTCATCATCTCCGTCTCAAGGCCTCCCTGCGGTCGTTGCCTTAAGTCGTAAAAATGCTAAGCTAGAGCTGATATGAGCTATCATATCCAGTCTTCAGTGGTTTGTATTCCTCTTGTCGATTTTAGGTCGGAGTTGGTGGGATAGAGAAAAGTTAAGATTCGTTCATCTGTCTGTTGGAGTTTATGTATAAGCCCACGCTCTTAATGCTTAGAGTTATTTTGCGAGCGGCTGGTTTACGCCGATTTATTTTTTTGTCTTAATCCCCACTCTGGGTACTTAGAATTTTTCCAGGGACAGTCGGTATCCGCCCGATTTGTTTATACTCCGGTACACACTCTGGGGACTTAGAGTTGTCTCGTGGGCAGTCAGTATCCACCCGATTTAGGTTTATACTCCAGTCCGCACTCTGGGGACTCAGAGTTTTCTCCTGGGCGGTCGTTTTTTCTACCCAAATTGTTTATACTACAGTTCGCACTCCTGGGACCTAGAGTTTTCTCGTGGGTAGTCATTTTTTCTGCCCGGATTGTTTATACTCCAGTCTGCGCTCCGGGGACTTAGATTTTTCTTGTGGGCAGTCGTTTTTTCCGCCCGAATTGTTTATACTCCAGTCCGCGCTCCGGAGACTTAGAGTTTTCTCGTGGGCAGTCTTTTTTTCCGCTCAAATTGTTTATACTCCAGTCCGCACTCCGAGGACTTAGAGTTTTCTCGTGGGTAGTTGTTTTTTCTGCCCGAATTGTTTATACTCCAGTCCGTGCTTCGGGGACTTAGAGTTTTTTCATAGGCAGTCGTTTTTTCCACCCGAATTGTTTATACTTCAGTCCGCGCTCCGGGGACTTAGAGTTTTCTCATGGGCAATCGTTTTTTTGCCCGAATTGTTTATACTCCAGTCCGCACTCCGGGGACTTAGAATTTTCTCGTGGGCAGTTGTTTTTTCTACCCGAATTGTTTATACTCTAGTCCGTGCTCCAAGGACTTAGAGTTTTCTTGTGGGCAATCGTTTTTTCCACCCGAATTGTTTATATTTTTACTTCTCTTGGTCGCCTCGATTTCGTTCAGGTCCCACAGGCCGAGAAGGGAGTTTTTTAGTCTTCAGATTGTTGACGATCTTTGTTCCTTATCATGTGTCCCGTCCTTTGGTTCATCTACGGGAGTTGTTAGTCGAGCAAATTTACAGAACTCATCTTGTTCAGTCCCATCAGGGATTGGTATGATTGATCGATTTCAAACTTCGTGAGCCTGTTCACATATCACACATATCGACATCAATCAGTTTCATTGTGTACTTATCATAAAATGCAATGATAGTCATTTATGCAAAGGAAGTTCAAGATTTTATTCATTAAGTGAGAAGGAATAGAAAAATCTGTCTTATTACATATTCAAAAAGTAAAATACTAAAGCAAATGTCGAAAGTAACTAGTACAAAAATATAAAAGAAATGTTCTAAGTGAAATAACGTCGTAAATGCTCGCTATTCCATGCTCTTGGAAGTGTCGTGCCAACAACCGTCGCTAGCTTGAAAGTTCCTTCTCCAAGCCTCTGTTCAATGACATGCGGTCCTTCCCATGTTGGATTCATGTGCGATGGGATTGGAAAAACCCATTGGACGAGATCGCCAAATTCAAAGGTTCTCAATCGTACTTTTATGTTGTAATATCGGGCGACTCGATGTCGGTGTGCAGCTGCTCTCAAATCGGCTTCCTTGCGCTTCTTGTCGATAAAGTCCAAAGATTCCAAGAGGAGATCTTTGTTTGTTCTAGGGTCGTAGTAAGTCACTCGATGAGAAGGGACTTCGAGTTCTACTAGGATAACTGCTTCAGCCCCGTAAGCAAGGGCGAATGGAGTATGGCCAGTCATGGGCTTGTGAGTGGTTTTGTAGGCCCAAAGTGCCTTAGGAAGTTCATCCACCCACTTGCCTCTAGCCTTCTCCAAATGCTTTTTCAAAATAGACTTGATAATTTTGTTTACAACTTCAACATGTCCATTCGCCTGAGGGTGAGCGACTGCCACAAACCTCTTTTCAATACGATATCTCCAACAAAATTCTTTAGAACCGAGTCCCATTATCTGTTATGATGGTTCGTGGAAGACCGAAGCGACATATGATGTTTCGAACAATGAAATTGAATACTTTCTTGGTTGTGATTGTGGCTAATGGTTCCACCTCTGCCCATTTAGTGAAGTAATCAACCGCAACAATAGCGTACTTTGCACCGCCTTTAGAGATTGGCAAAGAGCCAATGATGTCAATACCCCACATAGCGAATGGCCATGGACTGACCATTTGTGTGATCTCAGTTGGCGGAGCTCTTGAGACTTTTGCATATATCTGGCATTTATCACATCGCCTCACATAATCAGCAGCGTCCCGGTTTACAGTTGGCCATTAATATCCATAACAGAGTATCTTCTTTGCTAGAGTTTGCCCCCCAGTGTGATCGCCACATTCTCCCTTATGAACTTCTTTTATAACATGCTTTATCTTGTCATGAGCGATACACCAGAGTAAGGGAATGGAAAACCCTTTTCTATACATAGTTCCTTCTTACACAATATACCACGAAGCTTTACGAAGGACTTGTCGCTTTTCGTTTCTCCTTTCAGGCAAGATTCCATGCAACAAGTAATCTTTAAATTGAGTTATCCACGATTCCCTCTCGGGCTCCGCTTCCAATACTTGATCAACTTCCATCATATTTATGCTTGGGGTATGTAATGTCTCGACTAGAACCAAGCCCATCTGTTGCGCATCACCAGTACTAGCAAACTTTGCTAATGAATCGGCTTCTTCGTTCTGCTCATGTGGGATATATAAAATGTCGCAGTACTCGATATCCGCCAACAACTCCTGAACTCGGGTCAGGTATGGGGAAGTCGTTGTCGCTTAGCTTGATAGTCTCCTCTGACTTGATACACCACCAATTATGAGTTGCAAAAGATTTCAAGAGACTTCACTCCGAGCTCTCTAGCAAGTTTAAGTCCAGTAATCAACGCTTCCTACTCAACCTCGTTATTTGTAGCAGGAAAGTCAAGCTTCAAAGCATAGCAAATTGACCGGTTCTCAGGGGTTACAAGTACAATCCCAGCTCCGGAATAGTGATCATTAGATTCTCCATTAGTGTATAGTTCCATCGCATAGTAGGGATTCCGCTACTTTCTGGAAGCTCATCTTGGAATGTAAATTCTGCTATAAAGTCCGCCAACGCTTGTCCCTAGATAGCTCTTCGCGGCAGATATGTAATGTCGAACTGGTTGAGCTCGATGTTCCATTTAAGCAACCTCCCAGACGTCTCAGGTCCCTATAGGACTATCGTAACAGCTGGTCGGTGTAAATGTTAATCGGATGTGCCTGGAAGTACGGGCCGAGCTTCCATAATGTGATTAGCAAGTAGTATGCTAGTTTCTCTATCTTTGGATAGTTCCTTTCTACTCCTGTCAATCGCTTGCTGATATAATACACCGGCCTTTGAATCTGGTTCTCTTTTCAAATCAAAGCAGCACTTATAACATGTGCTGGTACTGCCAAATAAATGTACAACTCCTCGTGATCTACCGGCTTTGACAAGACTGGGGGTCTCTCCAACTGATTTACTAGAGCTTGAAACGCGTCTTAATAATCCTACATCCATTCAAAGTTTCTCTTTCCCTTCCTGATCAAATCAAAGAAAGGAATGCATTTGTCAGTTGCCCTGGAAACGAATTGACTTAAAGCGACAACCTTCCCATTCAAACTTTGCACTTGTTTAATAGTTCTAGGCACTTGGATATCTCTAATAACCTGAATCTTTTCTGGATTTACTTCAATTCCTCGAGCATTAACAATAAAGCCCAAGAACTTTCCTGACGCAACACCAAATGAGCATTTCAAAGGATTGATCTTCATGTTATAAAATCAGAGGATGTCGAACATCTCTACCAAGTCTCGAATGTGGTCATTTGATCGTCGTGACTTCACGAGGATATCATCTACATAGACTTCCATTGTCCTCCTAATTTGATCTTTGAACATCCGGTTAACCAAGCGTGGTAGGTTGCTCCAGCGCTCTTCAACCCAAATAGCATCACCACATAACAGTATAATCCAACATCCGTCACAAAGCCGGTGTGTTCCTGATCGGGGATATGCATCGAGATTTGGTTATACCCCGAGTACGTGTCCATAATGGATAACAATTCATGCCCTGCAGTTGAATCAACTAGCTGATCAATCCTTGGAAGGGGAAAACTATCTTTAGGACATGCCTTGTTCAAGTCAGAATAGTCGATGTACGTTCTCCACTTCTCGTTTGCCTTCTTCACTAGCACGGGATTAGATATCCATTCAGGATAGAGGGCGTCGCGAATAAACCCATTGGCTTTCAGTTTATCCACCCCCTCCTTAAGGGCGACATATCTCTCCGGATCCATGCCTCACCTTTTTTGTTTTACTGGTACATACTTCGGGTCAATGTTTAATGCATGGCTCGCAATGGCAGGTGAAATCCCACACATGTCAGAATGAGTCCAAGAAAATACATCCAGATTCGCTTGGAGAAAATCAGTAAGTTCTCTCATCATCGAGGGGCTGAGCTGCGATCCAACCTTTCAAGACCCATGATGGGTTGTCGTGGCCGACTGTTATATCAATCGTCAGTTCAGCCGGTGCCGCCTTGGTCTCCTTGGGCTCCTCTTCGTCATCCCTCAGATCTATATCTCTATAGAACCGACTGTGGCGCCCAAGCCAAGGCTTAGGCGCTACTTGTCAATCTTCAGTAACTTGGATGCAGATAGATTTGTCCATACCCTTTCCTTTCTCCTTACGCTGAGCTTCTCTCAACTCAGCCACATAACAGCCATGTCTAGTCGCCTGATCACCGTGCACCACTCCTACTCCATTATCGGTCGGAAATTTCAAAGTCAAACACCATGGGGCAAGAGCTGCCCGAAATTCAGTCAGGGCAGGTTGGCGTAGAAAAACGTTGTACGGTGAGTCAAAATCCACCACAATGAATGGTAGGATCCGCACTCTCCTACGTTCACCTTCCCCCAATTCCATTGGCAACTCCACATAACCAACTGCCTCAGTCGCCACACCATTGAAACCATGTATGCGAGATTTAGATGGTTTCAAATATTTAGCCTCCATTCTCATTTGATCATAAGCCTTCTTGAATATAATGTTTACTGAACTTCCACAATCAATCAAAATTCTTCTCACTAGAGCAGGGCCAATCATAGCAGAAATGACCATCGGGTTAATTGTAGGAGCCTCTACTCTATCTACATCCCTGCTCTTGAACACTATATCATCAGTCATCGTATGTTGTTTCTTGGCCGGAGTTCCACCCTCCGTATTTGAACAATGCTCAAAATCCACATGCCTCGTCGCGCTGGCGTAGCGCTCCATCTTCCGCCAACTTCTATCCATAGGATACGGTCCTCCAACTATCGTGTTTATCACTAATCTTCCTCCGATCCATGTAGGCTCCTCAGCCTTACGTGGAGCTTGTCCTTTACTGGGGTCAGATGTCCCATGTCCGCCGTCCTACGAATTTTTCACAAACTGCTGCAATTTCTTCTCCCGAATCAACATTCGATAGCATCCCGGAGATGCCTGCACTCGTTCGTATTGTGCCCGTAACACTCATGAAACCAACAATACTTTCCAGCCTTTTTTGTGTCTCTGTCAACTCCTTCAGAAGCGGCTTCTTATATTGAAAAGTATTACAAGTAGACAGATAAATATTCTCCAGGGATGCATTCAGAGGTGTGTAGTTGTCATACATAAGATTCCTAGGCTTTGGTCTTCCAGGCTCCCTCTTCCAGTCTCGATTCCCTTCACCACTTCTCTTCTGTTGATTCGGCTTGTTTTGAACATTGACCTGAACCTTCCCAGAACTTTCATCTGATTGCTTTATTGCAATGTTGCTTGTACCGCCTCTCCTCTCGGTGCCACAACATTGCTTTTTCTGGAGGACCTAGCTTCCTCCTTCCTCATAAATTGAGCTACCTTTGAATAGAAGCGTTCCAGCGTGGCCGGCGGTTTTCCAACTAGCCAATCATCGAATTCGGATTCCGGGTCAACCCCTCTCGTCACAGCCATAAGTATAGCATGGTCATTTGGGTTACTAACTTCAGTAGCATCAACATGAAATCCTCGCAAGTAGTCCTTCGGTGATTCCCCCAGAGCCTGGATCACACTGGATAGTGACATCACTTCTTTAGGACGAGTAGCGTGGATCCGAAATTGCTCCATGAACTTTGTTGCCAATTCGTCAAACCTTGAGATCGATCGTGGGGGTAACCTTGTAAACCACATCATTGCGATCCTAGAGAAAGTTATAGGGAAGCATCTACATTTGGTTGCGTCATTTGCTCTTGTTGAGTCCATTAACCATTCATACCTCATGATGTGCTGCCTAGGGTCGGTTTTTCCCTCATAGGCAGGCATCATAGGCATATTGAACCTTCTTGGATACTCCGCATGTAAAATACTGTCAGTAAATGGGGTATGACTCCTCGAAATTCCCCAATCAATCTTTGTAAAGCCCTGGTTCTCCCTCACCAGCCGTCTGACCATCGCTAATAAGTCTGGTGTCTGGATAGGTGGTGCCAAGTAGTGGTCGTGCTCCACCTTGTGTGAATGTTCCGATCGATGTCTACGGGCCATTTCACGCCTCCTTGGCCTATCATCCTCATATCGTGCACCATAAGTATTCATCTCATCGTCGTTTTGGAGAGGTAGTTGGTCAGCGTTTAAACATACTCCAGCATCTAAACTACCGGAACCAGCTCCAGCATTACTCCACAAATGCATCTGGGGAACACCCCTTCTGGTGGAGGGATCGATACTGACCCCTAAGGAGGGATCGGCACCGACCTATCTTGGCAGACCATGTTGGTCTGCCAAGCGAAGCTCTAATGTCCCGACTTGCTCTTCTTCGACCCTGCGATACCTGCGCCTGTGATATTCGTCTGATGAGGTTGAACTATCTGATGCTGAGTAAGAAGCAAGATCCCTTCTGGTGCTCTGACGCTGTTGTTGAGAAATTTGGTTCATTAGGTTAGCATTAGTCTAGATTTGCTCGTTTAGTTGCCTACGTCTCTCCATCAGCTCCCTCATCAAGTTGTTGAATTCAACTCTAGTTATGGAATCAGCGGGGTTCTGGACTTCAGCAGGCTCCACATTGACATTAGCAGGCTGGTTACTTGGAGCTCCTTGTTGGATGCTGGCAGTTTCATTTGCATCAATGTTCTGGGAAGTTGATCTGGTATGCCTCACCATTCTGGATTTCTTTGCTTAGATTCTGGTAAATTTGAGTAGTATCTGCAAGCTTCTGAAGATGAATCTGGATCTCCTTCGGGGATTTCTTCAATCCAGTAGCAGCAAAGGGGATCCTGACGGGCTGAGAATCAAGTTCACAGTGAAAGCACCAAAATGTTTGCAACCAAAATGGCCACATAAACCCAAGAACAGATTTAAGTAATGAAATAAATGAAGAAAACTAAATGGAAATAGAGGAATATATCAAAATAATAGGGAAAATACAACAGAAAGCAGGAACAACAAGATTTATAGTGGTTCGGCATTGATTGCCTACATCCACTTTGAATATTCTCTTTATTGCTTTTCAATTAACTTGACTATAATTAGAAATAACAAGAAATAACAAGAGACACGAGAATAATGGAGGGAGTTGATTACAATAATAATGTTGTCTAACCAGTAGAGTAAAGAACCTCAAAATGACCCCCTAGGCCTGTATTTATAGGTGAAGGCGAGCACCGATCTGACTGAAACTTCGACAACAGGACCTTCTCATCCATATGGGCCCACCATAGGGAGCGCTATGTCCAACTCTCATGGAGAGGGATCGGTACCGATCCCTCCGTATGTTGAGTTTGGGGTAGTGACCCCTATGGTAGCTTCCTCATGCTCTAATATGATGGTGTCTCAAATATCAGGGTGTTTGGATGTGTGGAGCTCTTACTTTTGCTCAATTCTTGGTTTAGTTCCATATTAGTATGAAGAATGCCGATCCCTTCATAGGGTGACATGCCGAACCCTCTAGCTCTATAGGTGTATATCGATCCATCTTTCTTAGAGTGTTATGCCGATCCATAGTGTTCCTAGGATATACACCGACCCCTGGACTTGCTACCACGCTGATCCCTGTTGTGACCCTTCACAGTCCCGATCCCTTAATGATTCCATTTACCCAGGCTATCTACCCAACTTACCATGACGATCCCTCCTGGCATTGACACATCATGTTGAACTAAGTACCATTGCCAGTGCCGATCTCTTGAATAACCACCAAGGCCAATCAATATCGTCTTACTTTGCTATACCGATCCCTTTGTTATATCATTTGTGTTGACAAATGATTATGCCGATCCCTATTCATATTTCTGACATCATGTGTTATCTTTCTATCAACTCTGTTCAATCCGAGCTTAGTATCACTATCCAGGCTCTATTTCTGGGCCCTACAGCCGTTGCCTCATGGCCATCCTTCTGGTCAACGAACGAATCTGTCTTGTGCGATCAGTCCAATATAGCTGGGTCAGGGTACTGGGTAATAGTCTATTATTCAAAAACACTACTGCAGCAAAAGCATCTGGTTAGAAAGATATGCCTGAGCTAGAAGTGTGAGTCCAGATTCAATAACATGTCTGTGTTTTCTTTCAGTGAGTCTATTTTGCTCTAAGGTATATAGACATGTTACTCTCTATACTATTCCTTTTTTCTGGAAATATTCTTTAAGTGGTAGAAATTCTTTTCCACCATTTGTCTGCATTATTTTTAGTTGACAATTGGTTTGCTTTTCTGCATTAGCTATATATTGCAACATTGCATTATGAGCTTTAGATTTTAATTTCAAAAAATAAATCCATACATATCTAGAATAAGCATCAATGAATAAAATATAATACTTGTATCCATAGTCAGTGTTTATAGGTGCTAGTCCCCATAAATCTGTGGCAACCAGTTCTAGAGGCTTATTATATTTGGTTTCAAATTCTGGAAATGCAAGTTTGTGACTTTTATCCATTTTACAATAAGAGCAAATATAAGGCATAGAAATACAATCAACAGAAATATTATTTCTATTCATTACTTTCTTTTCATTGTCCGCATTGGAATGTCTCAATTTATAATGCCAAATATTAAACTTCTTACAGTTCTCATCTTGTGTCATTTTAGAAATTTTTACACCATTTTTCCTTACATCCAAGTTTCTTGAACTAGCTATATTGAATTACACAATTCCCTAAACTCTCTACCCTGCAAAAGAATTTCTTTGTTAGAATAACTTTTACTATATAGTGGGATATAATTCAAAGTATACATTATTGTCTTTAGCAAATTGTGATACACTCGTTAAGCTTTTTCTAATTAATGGAACTCTCAATAAATCATTAAGGTAAAGCTGTCGTTTTCCTTTAATACTTGCATTTCCAGTGTGAGTGATATGAACTGTCTTACCATTCCCCATATGTAATAACTATTTACCTCTATACTCCTTTTTGCCAAGATTCAAATTTGCTAAGTTGTTGGTCACATGATTAGTGGCTCCTAAATTTGGATACCAGCTTTCATCTTGTTTGTCTTCTACTTTGATTGCATCATTACTTATGCTTTCTGAATGACTCTTGATATCTTGTTATGCATTAATCATATTGGCACTTGGATTGTAGACTCTTGAGTTCTTATTACTTTGTTAAGGTGGTGTGTAGTTTGCATCAAATCTGAAGTAGCACCTGTTTGTAGCATGTCCTTATTTCTTACATATTTGACATTCGAGTCTGTTGTTATTACTCCATCTTCCACCTTTGGCTCTTAACTTATAGAATTGACCACCCCTTTGACTGTTGTCTGATTGATTTTTGTTATTATGATATCTTTCTTGATTTATGTTTCTACTGTTTATAATATAGTTAGCAGAGAACTCTGTAGTGGTTGGTTTTCTTTGTTCTGTTCTACCCTCATGAGCAAGGAAGCTGGAATGAACATATTTGATTATTGGTAATGTCTCTTTAGAGGATATAACAGCCACCACTACCTCATATTCTTCATCAAGTCCATTTAATATTGATAGTATTTGCTTAGTGTTAGAAATCTTATGGCCTACAGTTGTGTTTGGTCACATAGTGTTTTAACCTTTGTCAAGTATTCTCTCATTGACATATTATCTTTCTTTAAGTTTTGTAATTGCCTTTTGTAATGCGTAACCCTTGCTGTAGACTGAGAACAGAATACTTGTTCAATTATATGCCAAATTTCATTAGTTGTCTTACACCCTATTAATTATGGCAGTAGACTTGCACTTACTGATGACAATAACTATGAGCTAATCAAACTATTTTACCTTTGATGAGTTATATAATCTTTATTACTCACCAATTTCCCTTCATTATCTTCAGTATATCTAGGTTGTGTAATTAGTGTTCCAAGAACATATTCCTCTAATCTATAGCCTCTAATTGAAGTTTCAATTTAGAATTTCCAAAGCAAGTAATTGGTTTCATCTAATTGGATGGTAATAAGTTGGTTTTGTGGTTTGATTATGGATTTGAACAGTTCTTAGGTTACATTTGATTGAGATTGGGTGGTTCTTGAAAATGATGCGGGAGAAGTGGAGTTATCTATATCTCCTTCAGCCATCCTTTCAGAGTTCTTGGCTCAGATTCAAAGACAAGAAAATGTGGGTTGTTCGAAATTGAATAGTGGGTTGTTCGAAATATACCTAAGTGATAAAAAAATTCTTGAAGTGATTGATGCAGCCAGAGAAGTGTTGGATGAAGATAATTCTTTGACACACATTTCTTGGCAAGGCACAATCAAGAAGATGGTGGAATTTAGTATTTTCTGATATGTTTGATGCAGCCGGAGAGGTGGTGAGTGATGAAATCTTTCTGACACCCATTTCTTGGCACAACACAATAAAAAAATGATGAAGGATTCAAAATCTTTAAAGGAATTGAATCCGAGGATAGATCTACATTTTAGGTTGCTTAAGCGATGAGACTTTTCTGTTAAGGCCTACTATGCAGTCGAGTCTTCAGACGATGAGGATTTTCTAATGATGGCTTTGGTGTGGCACCTGATGTCAAGCAATCATAGGCCCTGATACCAAGATAGAAATTGAAGATAAAATGATTTTATTATTTTGTGTATTGCTTTTGTATAGTACTGATTTTCATTACATAATGCATTGATACAAGATTGTATTTATAGTGTATAAAATGTAATATAAGTTGAGAATGGGCTTATGGGTTTGTTATGGCCCAATACCCGTGTGTTGCTTAATAATATAAAGAATATCCTTTAACCATTTTAGCTTATTTCATTACTTCGATACACTATAACAATCTCAAACATGTCATGTGCAATATTTGGTGATATAATATTTCCAATTGTAGAAGATTTGGAAGATATTGTTGATTTCATGATACAATATTTCCAACTGCAGAAGATTTGAAAGATATTTGAGATAATTACTCAAATATATTTTCCTCTTTTATCGCATTAAAGAGAGTAATAAATTACCTACGTGAGAAGAAGAATTATTTTGGGAGATTGAGGTAATCAATTAATTCTCTAATTAGCTGATTAAAGAAGGAATCTTATCAGACGCATGTAAATTGGGAGAAACTGGAAAATCAAATTGATAAATGTTTCCTGTATGAATAGGAGAATTAACGAGGCATTGATTTATGACCATAAATCAATTACTTCAACCCCAAGTAATAATCTCTATATAAAGGCAGAGATTAGCATGAGTAGAATCATCTCTCTCAGTTGTATTTCTTATTCTTCTTCTCCATTATCAATTTTGTAAAATTTTCTTCTCTTAGAAAGTAATAAAATTTCCTCACCCCAAGTGGTTGTACACTACCTTGCGGTAGTGGAACCACCATAAATCCCATATGTTATTTTCTTTTATTGCTTGATATGTGATTGCTTTTAGCTGGTGACTATCTGTTGTTTGTTTTGCCTCACCATCAATCCGGCCCTATTTGTTTTTCCACAAGGTTGGGTTTTTGTTCCTAAGGCGATCTTAAGGGAGATTTCTCCAACAGTCTGGTATCAGAGCGACAAGGTTGATTGAGAAAGGGTGTTAAGCATTATGGCAGGAGATGAGGAGACTCCAGAGGTTGTACCAAGACCCTATGTTAGAGGGACCTATATTGCATCAGGATCTAGTTTAGCAATAGAGAAGTGGAACAGTGATAAAGACTTCGAGAAGTGGCAATGGAGGATGAAAGCTGTTCTGATGAGAAACAATGTTCATCATGTGGTGTTTGCTCCTAAGGAGTTGATGCCTGAAATTTCAGCCACGGAAAAGAAGGAGATGGAAAAATGGGCGTTTACTACTTTGCAATTAGCTATGGGAGAAAATGTTATTTCAAAGATTAGCTGTGAAACTTCTGGTAAGGGCATTTGGACCAAGCTAAAAAATCTCTATTTGAAGAAATCTTTGACTAACCGTCTGATTTTGTTGAAGACATTTTTCACCATGAGGATGAGAGATGGTACTTCTATCAAAGAGCATCTGGGTTTCTTCGACGATCTAGTGATGAAGATGAAGACTATGAATTTGAAGGTAGATGAAAAGCATATGGATATGATGCTCTTGTGTTCCCTTCGAAGCGTTACACAGGTTTCGCTAACAGCCTTATTTTTGCAAAAGATACTTTGACCATTGAAGATGTGAAGTTGGGTCTTCTATCTGAGGACTTGAGGGATCGGATGAAGAAGATGGGTGAAGGTAGATGAGGAAGTAGTAGTCAAGGCCTATTTTCTTAGAGAGGGAGATAGGAGAAGAAGAATTGGAATACTAGGGGGCGTTCCAAATCTAGAAAGCCCAGTAATAATTATAGAGGAAAGTCTAAGGATGGAAAGTGTCACCATTGTAAGAAACCAGGCCATTGGCAAAAGAGACTGTCCAGATTGGAAGAAAAAGAAGGAAGAAGATGGTTCTTTATCATTTGCGGTGGAGAAAGCTATATCTGATGATGTGTTACCTGCAATGGTATCAGATGTATCAAACCATTGGGTGCTTGATTCGGAGGCGTCTTTTCATATGACGCCTAATAGGGATTACTTCAGTTCTTTAGTCGACAAAAAAGGGAAGTGCAATCCTTATGGGTAATGATGCTAGTTGTAGAGCCATAGGAGAAGGTATAGTGCAGATTAGGATGTTTGACGGAGTGATACGCACTTTGACAGGTGTCCGGTATGTTCTGGGTCTTTGAAAGTCCTTGATTTCTTTGGGGCAGTTGGCATTCATAGGGTGCAAGTTCACTTTAGAGAAGGATGATTTGAAAGTTTCGAGGGGTGCTCTTGTTCTTATGAAGGGAGATGTTTTCCGGAATCTGTATTTTATTAAGGGGACCACAGTTCTTGGAGGGTCGTGTGTTGGAGTTGATAGTTCTCGTGCTTTCGATTCTACCAGGCTTTGGCATCTCGGGTGGGGTCATATTTCGGATAAGGGCTTAGAGTTGCTTCATAGATGGAAGATGATCAAAGGTGACTTCGACAAGTTGGATTTCTGCCAAGAGTGTGTGTTAGGTAAGTAGACTAAGGTATCCTTTGGAGTTGGATCCATAGATCAGAGAGGGTACTTGATTACGTACATACAGATGTTTGGGGACCGGTTTCTACTGCTTCCATTGGGGGAGCAAAGTACTTTATCTCTTTTATTGATATTTTTCTCGAAAAGTTTGGGTTATGTGATGAAGGCCAAATTAGAGAGCTTTGAGAAATTTAAGTCTTGGAAGGTGCTTGTTGAGAACCAATCTGGTTCTAAGTTGAAGGTGCTGAGATCTGATAACGGTAGCGAGTTTGTCTCTGGGGAGTTCCTCGACTTTTATAGATAGCATGACATTGAGAGACATTTCACTATGCCAGGTGATCCGCAACCCAGTGGGGTTGCTGAGAGGATGAATATGACTTTACTTGAGAAGGCTCATTGCTTAAGATTGACGGTGGGCTTATCTAGAGGCTTTTGGGCTGAGACAATATCGACTGCGGTGTATATTATTATTCAGATTCTGTGCTCAGCCATAGATGGAAAGATTCTAGAAGAGAAGTGGAAAGGTAAAGCCGTGTACCTTGGTTATTTTTGTATTTTTAGTTGTCCTATGTATGTTCACCATATAGGTGATGATAAGTTGGAGGCTAGAACATACAAGAGCTTCCCTTTGGGATACACATATGGTATCAAAGGGTATCGTATTTGGCACTCTGTTGATAGGAAGATTGTTAATTCCAGACATGTTACTTTTGATGAGTCAGTAATGTTCAATCCTAAGAAAGACTTACCTACTACATCAGATGTTTCTTATAGGCCTAAGAAGATGGAAGAGGTTCCTATTTTATAGCCTAGTAGTAGAGTTGTTGATGTTGTTGAGAGTGAGCTGGATGCAGTTGATGTGACATCACAGAGTCGTCCATAGGTGTCTTCTAGTAGTGTTGTTGATGTGCATGAGACTAGAGGAAGTTCAGTTCAAGGTGGAGCTGAAAGACGTTTAAGCGAAGTTGTACCTACTCAGGTCAATCGTAGGACTATTAGGCCGCCTGAGAGGTATGGTGATTGGCAGTATGCAAACCTTACCTTAGTGATCAGTTTGATTATGCCCTACATGTGGTTCCTGAGGAGTCGCTTGACATTGATGTGAGAAATGCGGATTACGGATCTTAAGGCTAGAATTAACACTGGAGGGGGTGAATAGTGTTTTAAGGAATTACTATTTCGTTTTGAGTTTATCTTAATTTGAACACAAATGTATGCAATATTCAGACACAAATATGATCATAGAATCAAACACAGATGCATAGATTAAGTAAAAGCAATAAAGGAAAGAACACACCGGATTTTATACCGGTTCGGAGTTACCCTACATCCAGTCCCGCAACACAAGTACAGATTTCCTTTCAAAATCAATTCTTACAATTACACCCTCGATTTCAAGGCCACGAGGTACACCGCTCCAGATTCACAATCCTCTGGGTAGAGATACTTGATTTTACGGGCAACAAGTTCACCCGATTGATTTTCCATGCTACAATCACACCTTTTCTCGCTCGATTGAATACAAAGAAGTCTATAACTCTGAATAGCACTGGGATCTTGTTGAGATAGTGATAGAGAATCAAACCAGAGATGATCTAGTTAGATTCAATGGTGATTTCAGTAGAGTAATGGTAAAAATGTATATAAAGAAATGTGGAAGAAGAAGAGGAGTGAAATCAGAAAAAATTTGAATATAAATTCGTTTAAAACAGCCCCTATTTATAGTAGAACAACAGCCATGTCCATTCGTGAAAGGATATGACGAATAGACACTTCCTTTGAAATTCCAACTTTTGAAATAAACTTCCACCTTGTCGACAAGGGTTCCTTGGGGTTGTCGACATGCCTAAGTTATTTTTGGTAATTTGTTTTTCTTTGAAAATAACTTCTATCTTGTATTAAAACTATTTTAAACTTTATAAATATACTTAACTATAGTTAAAATATATAAATAAGTATAGAGAATAATATTTTGGTATATATAAAATTTTACTATAATTTTATATTTAAATCTAAGTATAAATATTAAAAGTTAAATATATTATAATTAAAAGATAGTTTAAAACCAAGGATAATTTGATATTGAAAATAAAGATTATTTTGAGGCTAAAACTATTTTAAAAACAGGATAGATGTTTTTGATTTAAAAAGGAAGATTTTGAAAACAAGATATAATTTTGTAAAACATTTGAATAAAAGTTAGTGGATACAAAACAATGTTCCACTAGATTTTTCATAGGTTCCATCCTACTTAGGGTTCCATCCCTTTAACGGGCTCGAAGTGGATTCCATTCCACGAATAAAATGGATTTTAAGATGTCAGTGTTTTTCTAGGAGTTTTAACAAAATTCCTAACTAAACTACTTATCTTGAAATCTTGAACTCTTGATAATCTTGATACTCATGAGTCTTGAATCTTGATATCTTCGATCTTGAGTTCATCAGTTCTTGAATCTCTATACTGTACAGTCTTCATTCTTTGGTACCTGCATGTTTATATTCTGCATATACATATATATATCTAAACCATAACGTTAGTATTTATATTTTATAACAAGTCCTAAGGTTGTTGTCATCAAAACCATCATCTCAAGGACTAACAATCTCCCCCTTTTTGATGATGACAACCTATGTTTATAAAATATACTTCACCTTCACTATAACTCCCCCTAAAACTAATAACTCCCCCTAAAACTAATAACTCCCCCTTAATCTAAGCCTAACTACTCTATTTTATAATTCTTCCCCTTTGTCATCAACAAAACCATCCTAAAACCATAAAACTATAAAACTCCCCCTTAAACTAATACTAGAACAAAGTATAGTAAATGGAATGTGAAAGACATTAACATAATTATATTATAATTATTCAATACATAAATATGTATAAGTATATTTCAGACAATCCAATCAACACACACATCAAATCCAATCTTGTCAAACAAGTCAAACAAATCAAACAAATCAATCAAGTCAAACAAGTCAATCAAGTCAATCAAGTCAAACAAGTCAATCAAGTCAATCAAGTCAATCAAGTCAAACAAGTCAATCAAGTCAAACAAGTCAATCAAAACATACTAAACAAATCAAAAACTAATAACCATATGCTATAAGACAATAATATAAACTCCCCCCAAATAAAATACACTTGTTATGTGTACATGTATGCAATATGTAGTTTGTAATGCAGTATGAAATGTATGACATATGCAATGTAGCATGAGATGATATGTAGAATGAAGTGCAACTTATGATGCAAATGATTATGATATTTCATGCATTGTAATTTATGATGTAATATGCAATGAAATGTGATATGAAATAGGATGCATAATGATATGTAATATGAAATAAAATGATAACGAAGTAAAAATAATAATATGCAGAATGATATGATGATATATATATATATACACACACACTATGGTAAGAGATAATCAGATTATAAGATAAACATGAGTGATGAGCAATATCTAATTGACAAGCATATATATATATATATGTATGTATGTATGTATGTATACATATATAGAACTATTTATTATAAATCACTTCAACCAAACAAAGGTAATACACACCAATTACTAGACTTAGGTTAAGGAATCTAATGAATGGGACTGAAAGAGTAGTAAAGACAAGAGTTTAAAGGTAATAAATGATATTAAAACTATAACATATTCATGAAAGGCAGTAATCAAACTCAATATCAAAATCAAATTGCTAAGTAATATGGATTTAAACTATATATATGATCAATATGGTTTTTAAAAATTAATACCCTCCTTACTTAATTTCTTTAAAATAATTTTTTTAACTTAATTTTTTTTAAGAATCCAAACTTCCATGTTTATAAAATACTTAACTTACTAATTAAAACCTATATATTAAATTATTATTGATTAAAATATTTAGAAACATGTTTAAACACCGTTTAAAAAAATATCATAATGAAATATTAAATAAAATAACAAAGATTGAAAAACTAAAATAAACATGTGTTATATTAAGGCCTCTTACATTAAAATTTTAGTTAATTATTAAAAAATATTCAAACATGAAATTAATTTTAAAATATTCTAATATGAGTTAGAAAATAACTCTAAAAAGAATAGAAAAAAAATACTTAATTTAAATATCATTTTTACATAGTTTAAAGTTTCAAATAGAAAAGACAGCATTTATAGAATGCTATAAAAAGTTTTTGCTGAAAAATATATTCAAAACATTATAAAACAGAAACTGCAGCATTTAAAAATTGCTGTGAAAAGTTTCTAAAACACTACAGCATTTCAAAGCACAGTAATGTTATAAAAACTAATTTGCAGTGCTTAAAAAACATTAACAGACGCAAAGACAGCATTTCATAAATGTTATCTAATGTTCTGTGCCTGTTTTTAACATGATTTTGCACTAATTTTACGACTAGATGTTGACATGTAAATAATTGATTTTTGACCCAATTTTTTATAGTAATTAATATAATTAAAGTAAACAAAAAAACATAAAGAAAACATGTGTAAAGACACTTGGCATTATGCATGTAAAAATACTTTTATTAAAGAACAAGTGTAATGACACATGTCATTTTGCATGTATGTCACTATCAATTTATATGACAAGTGTCATGTGATGTGGCGCAATCTTATTAAATGAAGAAATCTATAAATAGAGCCTTATTCTAACATTCTAAATTCATTCTATTAATTTCTTAAAGACATAAAATTAGTATCTTAAAAGAAATAGAGTACGAGAAGTAAAAACAACATTAGAAAAGTTGAAATCACGAATGAAGGTATGCTTTTCTATTTAGTATAGTTGTACTAAATTAGTAGTAAGATTTTATTTGAAAGGAAACACATTTTAAAAGACTTTAAAAAATTTTAGACTGGTATATCTATATGTATACCATGGTGTGTCGATATATGGACCAAAATATCACAACTTATAAAAGAGATAAATTTCTATACCTAACTAAATGCATAAATATATATTCCTAAATGCAACAATAAAGATGAAATAATAGTAAAGCATACCACTTTTTGCACTCCTCTATCTTTCTAACTTTGTTGTTCTTCCATTGTCGTGAACCACACATTTATATCCTTCAGAATTTGACGACGAGATCTATTCTATTGCGACGGGCTTATTTTTTTGATCATCGTAGTATATTCTTTTGCCATTTCATTGTCGATTGCCATTATATATCCATTTGTTCTTCTTGATCGATGAATGATTATCTGGTATCTTTTAACCAACAGTCATTAGACATAACTCTTCTCCTGCAAAACAACATAACCTGTTAAAGAATCAAATGACTTTTCAAAATAACTAAATATAGTTTTAAACAACAATATCATGATGATTCTGTGACATATTCATATGAAAATAGTGTTGATAATTTTATCAAAAAAATTGCCATTTTAAAAATTTTCAAAAATTCAGATTATGAAAACTTTGAAAACCTTACTCTGATACCAAATGTGGGAAATGCGGATTACGGATCTTAAGGCTAGAATTAACACTAGAGGGGGGTGAATAGTGTTTTAAGGAATTACTAATTCTTTTTGAGTTTATCTTAATTTGAACACAAATGTATGCAATATTCAGACACAGATATTATCACAAAATCAAACACAGATGCATATATAAAGTAAAAGCAATAAAGGAAATAACACACCGGATTTTATACTGGTTCGGAGTTACCCTACATCCAGTCCCGCAACACAAGTACAGATTTCCTTTCAAAATCAATTCTTACAATTACACCCTCGATTTCAAGGCCACGAGGTACACCGCTCCAGATTCACAATCCTCTGGGTAGAGATACTTGATTTTACGGGCAACAAGTTCACCCGATTGATTTTCCATGCTACAATCACACCTTTTCTCGCTCGATTGAATACAAAGAAGTCTATAACTCTGAATAGCACTGGGATCTTGTTGAGATAGTGATAGAGAATCAAACCAGAGATGATCTAGTTAGATTCAATGGTGATTTCGGTAGAGTAATGGTAAAAATGTATATAAAGAAATGTGGAAGAAGAAGAGGGGTGAAATCAGAAAAAATATGAATATAAATTCGTTTAAAACAGCCCCTTTTTATAGTAGAACAACAACCATGTCCATTCGTGAAAGGATATGACGAATAGACACTTCTTTTGAAATTCAAACTTTTGAAATAAACTGTCACCTTGTCGACAAGGGTTCCTTAGGGTTGTCGACAGGCCTAAGTTATTTTTGGTAATTTGTTTTTCTTTGAAAATAACTTTTATCTTGTATTAAAACTATTTTAAACTTTATAAATATACCTAACTATAGTTAAAATATATAAATAAGTATAGAGAATAATATTTTGGTATATATAAAATTTTACTATAATTTTATATTTAAATCTAAGTATAAATATTAAAAGTTAAATATATTATAATTAAAAGATAGTTTAAAACCAAGGATAATTTGATATTGAAAATAAAGATTATTTTGAGGCTAAAAGTATTTTAAAAACAGGATAGATGTTTTTGATTTAAAAAGAAAGATTTTGAAATCATTTTGAAAACAAGATATAATTTTGTAAAACATTTGAATAAAAGTTAGTGGATACAAAACAATGTTCCACTAGATTTTTCGTAGGTTCCATCCTACTTAGGGTTCCATCCCTTTAACGGGCTCGAAGTGGATTCCATTCCACGAATAAAATGGATTTTAAGATGTCAGTGCTTTTCTAGGAGTTTTAACAATATTCCTAACTAAACTACTTATCTTAAAATCTTGAACTCTTGATAATCGTGATACTCATGAGTCTTGAATCTTGATATCTTCGATCTTGAGTTCATCAGTTCTTGAATCTCTATACTGTACAGTCTTCATTCTTTGGTACCTGCATGTTTATATTCTGCATATACATGTATATCTAAACCATAACATTAGTATTTATATTTTATAACAAGTCCTAAGGTTGTTGTCATCAAAACCATCATCTCAAGGACTAACAATTGATGAATCTTTGAAGTCGTGTGATAGTCCAAAGTGGATGTGCGCTATGGAAGAGAAGCTAGAGTTGTTGAAGAAGAACAAGACTTGGGTTTGGTACCTCCTCCTCAAGGAAGCCGAGCCATAGTTTGCAAGTGGGTGTTCAAGGTGAAGGATGATGGAAGATACAATGCTAGACTTGTTGCTAAAGGGTTTTCATAGAGGAAGGGATTGGAGTATGATGACATTTGTTCTCCCGTAGTGAGAAACACCTTCATCCATATTTTGCTTGCTATAGTTGCCGCTCATGATTATGAGTTGGTGCCACTTAATGTGAAGACCGCTTTCTTGTATGGACACTTGGATGAGGCCATTTATATGAAGTAGCAAAACAGATATGTCATAGATGGAAAAGTGAATTGGGTTTGCAAGCTAAAGAAGTCATTGTATGGACTTAAGCAGTTTCCTAGACAGTGGTACAAGAGGTTTGATCCTTTCATGCTTTCATGCTTTCACTTGGTTTTGGTCGTAGCATCAAATACGCTTGTGTGTACTTCAAGCATTTGAAGAATGGTTATTGGGTGTTTTTACTCTTGTATGTGAATGATATGTTGATTGCTTCCAAGGATAAAGCTGAAATTGATAGTTTGAAGTTGAAGCTTAAGGCGGAATTCGAGATGAAAGACCTTAGAGAAGCAAGGAAGATTTTGGGTATGGAAATCCAAAGGGATAGGAAGCTTGGACTTTTAAGGCTCACTCAAAAGGAATATATTCTGAAAGTGCTTGCTCGGTTTTGCATGGAAGGAGCAAAGGCAATTAGCATACCCATGCCTTTACACATACAGCTTTCTAGTAGAGGCTCTCCGATCTCGGAGAAGGACAAGACTTATATGGAGAAAGTTCCTTATGCGAGTGCAGTTGGTAGTCTGATGTATGCCATGGTTTGCACTAGGCTTGACATTGCACAGGCAGTTGGATTGGTGAGTATATTCATGTCAAATCTAGGAAAGACGCATTGGGAGGCAATGAAGTATATTTTCAGATATCTTAGAGGGACTCCAGACCATGGGCTTGTCTTTGGCAGCAGAGATAGAGATTTCAACTTGGTTGGGTTTTGTGATTCTGACTATACCGGTGATAGAGATCGAAGGAGTCAACCTCAGGTTATGTGTTCACCATTGGTGGGACAACTATTAGTTGGAGAGCGAGGTTGCAGACGGTTGTGACTTTGTCTACAACAGAGGCAGAGCTTATAAATGCGGTTAAAGCGGCTAAGAAGGCGCTTTACTTGAAACGTTTGTTGTGTGACTTTCGCTTCGTGTATGAAGGTATAGAAGTGAATTGTGATAGCCAAAGTGCAATTCACTTAGCTAAAAATCTGGCTTTCAGCTCAAGGACGAAGCATATTGAGGTGAGAGAGTCCTTTCTTGTCTCTATGAATGAAGAGAAGCTTGTACGTCTTCAGAAGGTTTACACAAAGGAGAATGCAGCGGATACGCTTACCAAGTCGTTACCCATTGCAAAGTTTGAGCATTGCCTAAACTTGATTCGCTTAATGAAGTGTTAGGTGCCACGGGGTGGCACGGGGGCGAGTGAGTTGGTAGATGGAGACTTTTTTTTCATTGTGGAAATTGATAGGTCCTACTTGAAGAGGGTACTTTCAACATTTTGTTGGGGGGCGGTGACCTTGCCGAAGTTCATTGACAAAGTGCAATGGGTAATTCTATGCCGATGCTTATTGAGAAAGTATCTATGGTGCCTTGTCCGAGAGCTACTTGGAGTAAGTGGATGTAGGTGGAGCTGATAGGCTTGCGGGAAAATATACTATCAAGGTGGAGATTGTAAGATTTGGTGATATAATATTTCCAATTGCAGAAAATTTAGAAGATATTGTTGATTTCAGTGATACAATATTTCCAATTGCAGAAAATTTGAATGATATTTGAGATAATTACTCAAATATATATTGCCTCTTTTATAGCATTAAAGAGTAATAAATTACCTACGTGAGAAGAAGAATTATTTTGGAAGATTGAGATAATCAATTAATTCTCTAATTAGCTGATTAAAGAATGAATCTTATCGGACACATGTAAATTGGGGGAAACTGAAAAATCAAATGGATAAACGTTTCTTGTATGAATAGGAGAATTAATGAGGCATTGATTCATAACCATAAATCAATTACTTCAACCCCAAGTAATAATATATATATATATATATATATATAAAGGCAAAGATTAGCATGAGTAGAATCATCTCTCTCAGTTGTATTTTATATTCTACTTTTCCATTATCAATCTTGTAAAAATTTCTTCTCTTCGAAAGCAATAAAATCTCCTCTCCCCAGATGGATGTACACTATCTCACGCTAGTGGAACCACTATAAATCCCGTGTGTTATTTTCTTTTATTGCTTGATATGTGATTGCTTTTAGGTGGTGACTATCTATTATTTGTTTTGCCTCACCATCAATCTGCTCCTATTTGTTTTTCCTCAAGGTTGAGTTTTTATTACTAAAGCGATCTTGAGGGATTTTCCCCTAACATCATGAAGAATTTGATGATATTAGAATATATGCAAAAGCTAATTGAAAAAATTGAAAGTATGAACTTACTATAGCTTCTGCAACAATCATATTCACCGGTTCACCATTTTTCCTAGTGCGAGCTTTGATCCAAACTAAACTTCTAGAGATGAAAGAGTGATCACTGCTTTGTTTTTTCTACATTCAAAAGAACATCAAATAAAATACTTCATTAACTAAGAAGTTCATAAATATTACAGTAAATAAAGGTACTCTTTTTGTATAGAATATATTTCATACTGGGATTTTGGTAAAAGAAATGTGGTTGAAGTTATTGATTATTTACATACTGATACTGCCATGAAATTGTGAGAAAACAACCAACATTTTTAAGTGATAATTGCAAAAACATAAAAATAAATGCAGCTACTTGGAGGTGCATTAAAGACTAAGTGGTCATGAATCATTTTTAACGGAAACATATATTCAGCAACTAGAAAAAGTAGATGTTCCATAGTCATTTTAAAAAACTTTTAGTAGTTTTTAAACAAATCACTTTTGAAGTTGTTTCTAAGTGTTCAACAAATTATTATTTTATTGTAAAGTGCTATAAATTGTTCAATTTTTTTTAAAATAGTAAAATATTTGATTTTAATGCAAAATTTTGTATTATTTGCAAAATTAATTAATTTGTTTACTTTGATTTATTTCTTCAGATGTATTATTGAAAAATATTTTTCAAAGAAGTTTGCATTTTCCAGGAAAATTAATTATTAGAACTATTATGCACTTATAAAAAAATGAATTTAGAAAACATTTGAGAAACAATAGTTTTAGATTATTTTTTAGTTCCTTTTGTTTTAATAGTTTTTGTTTTGCATGTAAAATTGGTGTCAACGTCATGATTGGATATGCTCACATCCTCTTTATAGTAGATATATTTTCATTGCAATGTTTATTGTAACAAAAGGAATCCCTTATTGTTACATGCTATCAATCTCATATACATGCTATCTTTTTTAAAATATTTTGCGACGTGGGACTAACTATAATACATTTACGCACCCATTATAATACAATGCGAGCCACACCTAACATATCTCCACCTTAACGAACATTTTCTCAAACCACATATTGGAGCATACTTAGGTCAACGCTGCATCATATTGGTCCCTACGAACCAACTGATATCATGTTGAAATTTTCGACACCCCCTTGCATCTTTTCTATGCGCGCATTTCATTTAGTGTAGAAGAGGCAAGACCACCGAACGAAGCTCTTTTGGTGCCCATGTCATGATTGGATATTCCTACGTCCCCTTAAAGCATATATATTTTCATGACAACATTTATTGTAATAAAACAACCCTTTATTGTTACATGCTATCGTTCTCATGTATATACTCATCTTTTTCAGAATGTGTTGCGGTGTAGTACTAATCATAATTCAATCTACGAATTCACTCTAATACAATGCAACTCGTACCTACCACCTAATACACTATGAACATTGAATTCTATATTACTAAATCCATAAATAAAAAATGATGTGTGTACGAGTATAATTGGCTAAACTAATACTAGAATAATTAATTTATGATATGTGATTTGTGCAAGTACCTATGCATTACGAGTAGGCCTGTCAATGGGTCGGGTTCGGTCCGGGTATTATAAAACCCGGACCCGAGTCCAATTACAGTAATTAAAACCCGAGCCCGGCCCGAACCCGCAGGGTATTTCAACCCAATATCCGAGCCCTACCCATCGGGCTTTTTAAGTCCGCTGGATAATAACCGAAAACCTAACTCAGAATATTTTTGTTAAAACCATATTTTAAAACTGCAACTTTGTTAAAATTTATATACAAACAATCTTAACATATAAATTGAACGGTGATGTAGTCAAGCTCATAACAAAAGTATGAAAAAACATCTACATGTAAATAAACAAAATGGTAAATAAATAACATACATGCTTATGTTTTGATACGATGAAAAACTAATAGTCGATTCGGGTCCTAACCTGGCCGGGTTTTGATAAAACCGTACCCGACCCGGGTCGGGCCTGAGTCAGGCTTGGATAGTAAAAGAAAAAACCCGTACCCGCATAAATAGGGCAGGTTCGGGCCGGGTTCGGGCTAAAACCCGTACCATTGACAGGCCTAATTACGAGGACCAAGTTATTTGTGCTGCAAGTTCACGATAGAGTTCGAAAATATCCATATGACGCGGAGGTAAATTATTACTCAAACAAAAAATTAATGATCAAAATAAGATCCTGAATGTTCCCTACGGTTGAAAAAACTTCATGCGATCACTTTAATAAAAAATATGACTATGTTACATCTAAGATAATACGGTAGGCTTCATCCTTAAAAAATCAATTCCAAACAGACTTCCATTATGTTTTCACAGTCAAAATATGGAATACGTTGGAAAACCAGTAAACATACGATTTAGTGATAATGTTGAATTTTCAGTTGACACCTCTACAATGATACATTAGATTCAAGTTTGCTGTATAAGAGAGAAAAAATAGAAGTGGATAAACTAAAATAAATGAAATTATGGGTCTGTCTAAATAATAAAATGGAAGGGTAAAAACCCATTCATTCTACCAGTTTAACAATCTTATACGAGTGGTACGGCACACACTTCGCGCGTGATGATGGCACGCACTTCGTTTGTGAATTGTTTGTTTACAAATTGTATGTCTTTAACTTCATTGGAAAAATATGATTTGTACAAATATTTAACTGTATTTTTTCGTTGAAATGATATGCGATTAGTTTTAATTTTAATTTTTAAATTGCAACCTCTAATTTTTTGTTAGTTTGAATTTTTATTTCTATTATTAATCAATAAAGAATGAATTTAATTTTTTATTAGTTTGAATTTTGTTTCTGTTATTAATTAATAAAAAACGACTTTGAAAAAAGTTATTATTTGTTAGATCCTGTTTTTAAGTGATATTAAGATTTCAATAATATCCATATAGAGACGTTTTTAATTAGTAAAAAAAACTTATGTATTAGATCCTATTTTTAAGTGATATTAATATTTAATAATATTTGTAGAATGACATTTTTGGTAGTTCATGTTGATAGCAAAAAAAGTATGACAACAAAGGTATTACAACTATTATTAAAGATCCGTTGAATTTTATAAGACCAAAATGATGAAAAGTAAGATGAAATCTGTGTTTACAATAGTACTATTCTTAATTAATTTAGTATGACCAAAATGGTGAACATGAATATGAAATGTGTGTACTTAAAAACAGTAT
The DNA here is from genome assembly GCA_030737815.1 of Allium fistulosum. NCBI lineage: Eukaryota > Viridiplantae > Streptophyta > Magnoliopsida > Asparagales > Amaryllidaceae > Allium > Allium fistulosum. The sequence continues at coordinate 297,304,091 of CM060908.1, read as the reverse complement.
TATTATTAATGTTCTATCCGCGTGTAAATGGAAGGGGTCATACTTGAATGTTTAATATGTGTGTGGTGAGGGGGGTTACTATAGCAAATGTAACTCCAATTTGGAGATGGGACCTGCAAAGAATATACAAATTCATTTCTTTAAGAAATAACAAATTGCATTTACAGTGTACTTAACAAATCATACATATATAGTATCTTTAAAACGTAGTTATGGAAAAATTGTGTCATGGTTTTTCCAATTGCAAAATTTTCAATACGTCGGTGGTGTTTTAATATTAGGTAAACAAAAGTACTTCTTTTCTTTCCAAATCTTTAGCCAGTCGTGTCGTATCTGCTTGTATCTAATTAGCTCCGCTTCTATCACTCAAAATATAAAATAAGAGATTTTAAAATATTATTCGTACTTTTAATGTAATGTAATATTATCTCTTTAACATACGATAAGTTTCTTTCACTCATCCATACATTTGATGTTATATGGTTTCAACTAAAGCCTTTCCTTCATGAATTTTGCATCTATCAGTTGCCAAGCTAATCTACATTTTGACGTCGGCCAAATACCATTCATTTGCCGAAGAACGAATATTTTGTACTAATCTGGATCCAGTTTAAATCTCGCCTGCAACAATCAGAATTCAGCGTAAAGTGTTATGACAACAGATGAGAAATAACATATTTTAAATAACATGGCAGATAAAGAACAACTCGAAATTAACAGATGAAGTTTCAGGAAACAAAGACGAAGATGAACACAACCAAACTCTTTGGGGAACATGTGGAGGTAATTACAATGCTAACGAGTTGAAAAAATATTGATTGGCATTGTTAATCTTGGTAGGACCAAAGGTTACCGCAGTGGAAAAACTATTAGCAACTGTGTCCCAATCAGAAGAGGTGTTGCAATTGGTAGAACCAAAGTACCAAAATTAAGAATCCTGAACGTACAATACGATAAAGCAAACCAAAGGATGAAAATAGCCTGCATAAGAAGAAGACAAAACTAAATAACAGTAACGAAAAAGACTAAGAAAACCATTGGTAGAACCATCGACTGAAAGTTGTTTCTAGTGCTAAATTTTTGAGAATTCAAGTAATTAGATAACTTCAAACTAAAAGGTTATGATAATATCTTTTCCAGTGGTTCAAATTGTTACCTCAAGCTATTGTTGAATTACATTTCAGCATTTTTATCTTCACGTTAAAATTACATTAATTAGTATTGTTATGAATTTATTTTCCCTAATTTGTTTTGCAGGGAGCATTAGATTTATTAATGGATGTGTACAAAAATGTATTCAGCACAAATGGTTAATACAAGGGAAGTACATCTATTAATTTCAACTTAATTCTTTCCCCTTGTAAAATCTATTACACTTAATGGTTGATTATTAGTAACTTAATTCTTAAAAAACCAGATTAACGAAAATATGACTTCATACATGAATATAAAGAGGGTTGAACAATTTATACTAGAAGTTGGAACTTATAAGAAATAAGATTTGAGAGAAAGAAAACTAAAATCTCTTTATTGCTATTTTACTGATTGTAATATCATCATACAAAATGCAGAATGATCTTCTTATTTATACAGGAATGTAAAGAGAAAAAGAGGGAATGGGCCAAACAGAGCCCAGCCCAAAATAGAGAAAGAAAAAGGGTAAGGGAATGCGGTCCGCATTATCAGATCCGAAGTCTTGATATCCCCCTTCAAATAGAACTAGGGTTCAGCAGCCTCCATATCATTCTCTTCATTGCTCTTATTGTTCCCATTAACGGTACATAAGAAATCTCTAAACTTAGCAAAGTTCTTGCTGGACAGAGCCTTGGTCAGAACGTCTGCCTTTTGAAATAGAGAAGGAACATGGCTGACCTAGAGCTTTCCAGTTTCTGTTCTTTCGCGAACAAAGTGAAGGTCTACTTCCATGTGTTTGGTCCTCGAGTGTTGGACAGGATTCATCGAGAGGGATATGGTGCTCAAATTATCGCACCAGACTGTGGGAATTTTAGTTGATCGAAGCCCTAATTCAGAAATCAGGCTTTCTGTCCACATTATCTCAGCCGTGACGCTGGCTAAGGCCCTGTACTCCGCCTCCGTACTCGATCTAGAGATCGTAGGTTGCTTTTTGGTACACCAGGATACGGGATTGGATCCAAGATAGACACAGTGCCCTGTGGTGGACTTGCGATCGTCTAGATCGCTCGCCCAGTCAGCATCACTGTAAGCCTGTATCGTGATCTCTTTACTTGATTTCAATAGCAACCCAAAATTAATTGTCCCCTTTAAATATCTCAGTATACGTTTAACTTCTTTCCAGTGAGTGTCTAAGGGTCTTTGCATATGTTGACAAACTCTGTTTACACTATAGCAGATTTCTGGTCGTGTGATAGTAACGTATTGCAGTGCACCCACAATACTTATATATTGCTTGATGTTACTTATGGGCTCACCTATATGTTTGGATAGATGTAAATTACTTGTCATAGGGGTGGCAAGTGATTTTGCCTTATCCATGTTAGCCCTGATTAGGATTTCAGATATGTACTGCTTTTGAGATAAGAATAAGCTAGAATCGGATTTTCTTTGCACATGTATCCCCAGGAATTGGTTGATTTCCCCTAGGTCTTTAATCGCAAAATGTTTATCTAGGAGAGTGACCACTTGATTTATCTGTTCCATGTCATCACCAGTGATAAGAATATCATCTACGTAAACTAATACGTAGATGATATTTTGACCTCTATTTCTGGTATATAGAGAGTTGTCTGACTTGGTTGCATTAAAGCCCATATTGCCTAGAGTAACTTTTAGTTTCTCATACCATGCCCTTGAGGCCTGCTTTAAGCCATAGATAGCCTTGTGTAATTTGCATACATGTGCACTGTGAGTTGCAGAACAGTATCCCATTGGCTGTTGCATGTACACATCTTCTTGAAGCTCACCATTTAAAAAAGCATTGTGAACATCTAGCTGCTTGATTCTCCAGTGCTTGTGTAATGCGATTGTCATGATAATCCTTATAGTAGCTGGTTTGATAACTGGTGAGAATGTTTCCTTAAAATCAAAACCAAACTGTTGCGTGTACCCCTTTGCAACTAATCTGGCCTTGTATTTAGCTATGCTGCCATCAGTGTTTCTCTTGATTTTGTATGTCCATTTGCTTCCCACAATGTTTTTATGCTTTGGGGGTGTAACCAAACTCCATGTTTTGTTTTTAATTAAAGCATTATACTCTTCATCCATAGCCCTTCTCCATTCCTCATCTTTTACTGCTTGATCATAATTAGTTGGTTCAACCTTATTGAGTACAGCTGCATGTACCTTAGGCTTAAAGATTCCACTTTTAGACCTAGTGACCATAGGATGTTCCACCCTAGGTTGTATTTGAACCATGTTTTTACTATGACTGTCAGTATTTTCAGTTGTTGAATCCCCATTATGATCATCAGTTGTTTTTGTTGTTGAGTAGTTATTTTCAGCATGTTCATCCCCTGTTTGCTGTTCCTGGTTGATGTGAGTGCTATGATGAATGTTGTTTGAATCTGATTTGTCTGAACTGTAACCAACTTTTGTGCTAGTGATAGATGTTTCTCCTGGTTGATGATCATTGCCACCATCTTGAATTTCACTTGGCACTTCAGTTAACTCTGGAATTGTTGGTACATATGTAGCTTTTCTACTTGTTGGTTGTTTTTCCTCTACACTTTCTGCAAATGGAAAAACATTTTCATTAAAGACAACATGCCTTGAAATATATATTCTGCCATTTTTATCTAAGCATTTGTACCCCTTTTGATTATATGCATAGCCTAAAAAGGTACAAGCACTTGATCTCAAGCTCAACTTATGCTTGTTATATGGCCTGAGATAAGGGAAGCACAGACAGCCAAACATTTTCATGTGATTATAATCAGGCTTAACTTTGTGCAATCTCTCATATGGGGATTGTTTATTTAGTAATCTCATGGGAACCCTATTTATAAGATACACTGCAGTGGCAAATGCCTCTTTCCAGTATCTCATAGGTAGTGATCCCTGAGATAGCAGAGTTAATCCTGTTTCAACTATGTGTCTGTGTTTCCTTTCAACCAAGCCATTCTGTTCTGATGTGTGTGGACAGGTGGTCCTATGTATTATCCCTTTACTGTCAAGAAATGCTTTTAAGGGCTTGAACTCACCACCACCATCAGTTTGCAAAATTTTAATTTTACTGCCATATTGATTTTCAGAATAAATGATGAAATGTTTAATGGCATTATATGTATCTGACTTGTTCTTGAGAAAATATATCCATGTGAATCTAGTACAAGCATCAACAAGTGAGAGATAGTACCTGTCTCCTTGTGTTGATGATAGGGGGGCTGGTCCCCAAAGATCTGCAGCCACCAAATTCAGTGGCTCATGATATACAGTTTCTGATTTACTAAAAGCCAACTTGTGACTTTTTCCTTTTTGACAGTGTGAGCATATAAATGGAACAGAGAAATTTCTAAAAGCAATTTTACTTTCATTAAGAATTTGTTTTACAACATCAATCTTAGGGTGACCAAGTTTACAATGCCACAAATTAAGAATATTATCCTCTTTTTCAACATTGAAACTAACTATATTAGAATAAGTTTCCCTATTAGTAGATTTTCTTGTCCCCATGTTTCTGAATTTGTAAAGACCTTTGTCCAATTCACCCTGTAGTAATATATTTTTATTCAGTAAATCCCTAATAAGACTGAATTTTGGGTGAAACTCAAAGTATACACCGTTGTCCTTGGCAAATTGGGAAACACTTATTAAGTTCTTTTTAATCCTAGGAACTCTCAATAAGTTATTTAGGTAGAGAGTCCTACTACCATTAATACTGCAGTTCCAACATGTGATATTTTTATGGCTTTACCATCACCCATAAGAACAGAATGCGTACCTTTGTATTTCTTGTTTCCTAAATTGAGATTCTGAAGGTTGTTAGTGATATGGTTGGTTGCACCTGAATCTGGGAACCAGTCATCTATATTTGTATCGTCATTTCTTTCTGCATCTTCATTTGCATCATCTGAGTTGGTTCTGTTTTGCTGGTTCACTTGAGCCATGTTAGCATTGTGTGTCTTTTGACTTGATTGTCCTTGCTGTCCTGGATTGTATTCAGAGTTGAATCTGAAATAACATTTATTGGCCATATGCCCTGTCTTTTCACAAATTTGACACTTTACTCTGTTGTAATTGTTGGACCTTCCTCTTCCCCTGCCTCTTTGAGACTGACCTCCTCGTTGAACTGGATGGCCAGGGTTATTAGAGCTGTTGGGTGTTTTTGATTGATTCTTGTTTCTTGTATTTGCTGCAAAGTTAATGTTGATATCACCTTGTATTGACTTCCTTTGCTCAATTCTTCCTTCATGAGCAAGTAGGGCAGCATGTACATACTGCAGATTTGGTAGCACAGGTTGCGTGGCAATAAATGTAACAAGTGACTCATATTCATCATCCAAACCGCTAGTGAGAGTGAGAATCTGATCACTTTCTGTAACTTTGTGTCCCACAGCACTAAGTCTGTCACACAAGTTCTTGATCTTGGTGATGTATTCTATCATGGGCATGTCCCCTTTTCTAGCATTTTGAAGTTCCCTTTTGTAATGCATAATTCGAGCAGATGAATGAGAACTGAAGATCTGGTTTATAGTGGACCAGATCTCATATGACGTATTGCACCCAACAATCTGAGATAAAAGATTGGCACTTATAGATGATATTAGCCATGATGCAAGTAAGTTGTCCTGCTTCTGGTGTTGAATGTAATCTGGGTTGCTAACAGAATTTCTTTCTTTGTCTAAAATTATTGCAGGAGGCACTGCTTTTGTCCCTTGCACAAATTCCTGAAGGCCATAGCCTTTTAGTGCTGTCTCAACTTGATATTTCCACAAGATGAAGTTGTCTTCATCAAGAGGGATGGTGATAACCTGACTCTTCGACTTAACTAGTGCAGGGATGCATCTGGTGCCATTGTCTTGATCTCTCGAGGTGACAGATGCAGATTCTTCACCACTATCTGCCATTCTTGGACAGATTCTTGGACCAGAAGTACTTTGTCGAAGCAGAAATGAACGGAAAGGGAAAGAAACAGAGTTTCTTGGAGTGGTGGACCACGGTTTGCTGCCAAGATACTTACAGGAATCAAGAAAATGGTGGGTGTGTATTATATCAATGAAATTGATGTAATACACATGCACATCGGGTTGAAAGAGACCGAATCACAGTGAAAATGTGAAAAAACGTTTGTTGTTACCGGTTGGAGATGATGAATAACTTCTGATCCAAACCTTGGCAGCAACAGCGATGATGAGAACAGAGGCACTTGATCAAGAATAGGGCAAAAACTCCAATGATGATATCTTTTCTGAGGAGCCACACTAAACTCCCTTTCAATCTTCGAAAGATAGTGAAGGGGTTGTAATGGTGGATAAAGATGCCTTTCGGCTTTCAGTGCTCTGATACCAAAATAAGATTTGAGAGAAAGAAAACTAAAATCTCTTTATTGCTATTTTACTGATTGTAATATCATCATACAAAATGCAGAATGATCTTCTTATTTATACAGGAATGTAAAGAGAAAAAGAGGGAATGGGCCAAACAGAGCCCAGCCCAAAATAGAGAAAGAAAAAGGGTAAGGGAATGCGGTCCGCATTATCAGATCCGAAGTCTTGATTATAAGGAGAAGATTTTACAAAAGAGATGCAACATGAAACAGGTATTTCTGTGAATACAAAATTAATTTTAGGCAAGAGTGATATAATCAATCATGCAAATTTTTGTAAACTTGAATTTTAGAGCACCAAAAGTTGACTATTTCTGAGATATTTTTGACAATCAGGCCAGAATAGGACGGTTTATGAGAAAGGCAAAAAAGGGACAGAGTGAGGCATATGATATAGGCAAACCAGTAAGCTTTTTAGTTTTCCTTATAAGTTCCAGAAAAGATTGTCATACTTATATTTTATATTTTCAGGAAGACAATGTACGTATATACGTACAGTGCAACAACCTAGAAAATAATTTTGCTATATCATGTGAACTTTCAGCAATTTCAGAGGAAGAAAATTTATCAGATGTTCGTAATTTTGGTTTACCTTATGTTTTATTCTTGTAGAAGCTACAACCTTAACCTACATAAACCTTTTTTATCTGTAGGTTATTACAAATACAAATGCATTATCATGTGATAAGATTAAGCTGCCTATTACCTCCGGATTTCATGTGATAAAATTAAATACGGGAGCATTTAAATAGCAAACACATGTTATTCTTAGCAAATTCCTGCCTTTTTGAAACAAAATATAAAAAAAGGTTTATTTACAAGTAAAGCTTGGTTATAACAACAATGTTTATTTATAACGATGAAGAAATTAAACCTTAATTAAATAAACAAACCTCACAGGCGAGTGGAGATCTACTCAAATATGCCTTTACAATCTTCTCTAACATAACTAACATTCTCCACGAAATCAATATCTATTTCGGTTTCTTTACAATCTTTTCTAACAAAGCCAACTTCCATAACAAGATCATCTGTCTCTAATTCATGATAACTTCTTGGTGGTGAACATTCTCTCTTGAATAAAAAACTTGTTTCGCTTGAGATGCAAGAACATATGAATCTTTTACAAATGAAGTTTGATTTTGTTGTAAATTGACAAAAGTGAATCCGTCTTCGACCTTCACTGCATTTTTTATATTTTCCCAGTGACACTTAAATACGGAAATATAAAAAGCATTATAGTCCAACAAGATTATGTCAGTCACTATCTCTTAATAAGTGACCATATCAACTCTTTGAGAAATATCTTTTATACTTGCCCTACACATGATAGTCGCATCATAAGTCACTCCGTAATTTTGAGTTTCCCTTTCAACGTCTTTTGTGTGAAAACGTTGTCTGTTATCCCGCCTTTTGGCAAGGCCGTGACACCAAAAAGTTGACTGGAAAGCTAAAGACAGTTCGTCGTAAAAGATCGTTATACACTGATTCGCCATGAATATCGATGAATTTTGCCCAAGTTCGGATTGAGCCACAATTGACAAGACATGATAAGCAAATCCGTAGAAACCAGCGGTTCAAGTTTCAAGCCAATCTGAGTTCGTATGCTCAAGCTATGATCAATTCAAGATAGAGAAAATGACCTTACTTCGAATCCATCCTATGAATCCATCCTATGACCTTGCTTCGAATCCATCCTATGACCTTGCTTCGAATCCATCCTATGAATCCATCCTATGATCTTACTTCGAATCCATCCTATGACCTTGCTTCGAATCCATCCTATGACCTTACTTCGAATCCATCCTATGACCTTGCTTCGAATCCATAGGCCAAGCCTTAGTTCGAATCCATAGAACGAGCCTTAGTTCGAATCCATAGGCCGAGCCTTAGTTCGAATTCATAGAACGAGCCTTAGTTCGTATCCATAGGCCGAGCCTTAGTTCGAATCCATACAACGAGCCTTAGTTCGAATCCATAGGCCGAGCCTTAGTTCGAATCCATAGAACAAGCCTCAGTTCGAATCCATAGAACAAGCCTCAGTTCGAATCCATAGGCCAAAACATATGGATTCGAACCATATCGATTCGAACGAATCCATAGGACGAAGAGCACGAAAATCTTCAACTTGAATCGATCATAACTCGAGTTTCACAAATCCAAATGCCATGAAATTTTCACAGAAGATTGAGAACATGGTGAAGAATGTTCACACAAAATTTTAGCTCGATTGGACAATTTCTTGATCGATTCGAACATAGCTTCGAATCGATCCTAAAGTGGGCCCGGATTTCCAGAAAGCGGGCATGTGGGTCCCCTGACGTACCAGAACTGGTCTCCCCTCAGTTTAGGTGAAATATCAGCCTCCTACACCTATAAATAGAGCCCCTGGTCATTCAGAAAAGGGGTCGGACAATTTTAGGAGCTAAAGAGCGCCCAGACTCTGCCAGATCTACTCAGACTCACCACTGCTTCCTTAGATTCAGATTATAATCATATAATCAGTTGTACTACATCAGAAGAAATTGTAATCATCAAGTGAACATCAATAAAATCATCAACTTCAGAGTGGACGTAGGCAAGATCGCCGAACCACTATAAATCTCGTGTTTATGTTCATTATTTCTGAATTGTGATACTCTGTTTGCTTAGATTTTAGATTTGTGTGTGAATATTGTTGATTTATATTCATACATTGGTGCTTTCACAACATTCGGGGTTTGTGACCAATTTTGGCGCAAACACTTTAGTGCTTTCACCGAGAGGGCCGAACTCAGGATTTGAAAATTTGAAAGACAATGACTCGACAACCAAGTAGAAGGCAAAGAGCTGAGAGAAGTCAGCACGAAGGAAGTCAAGAGGCTTCCTCAGGAGCAAACCAAGCTTCAGCCTTCGTCTCCAGGGATGAGATAGAGGCAATGATGAGAAGACAAGAAGAAATGATACAGAACTTGCTTCAACAGATTGGGCAACTTGGAGCGCAAAATCAAGGAACAACCAGAGTCCAGAACGAAGCAGGACCATCCAACGCAGCGCCGGAGCTGGGGGGCACACACTTAGGACATGTTGATCCGAACCCGGGAAGAGAGACAAGGACATCCGAGCAACCTGGCAGCGATAGAGGGATGAACGCTCAGCCAGGGGGGCAAACACCCGAAAGCTCACAAGGACTCGGGGGGCAGATCGAAGGTAGTGAACGAGGACTACAGCTTGGAGACAATGATAGATTGGCAGAGATGGTCAGGCGAGCCATGAGAGGAGGATTAGTAAACAGAGATCTTGAAGACGTTAACAGGAGTCCCTTTTCTCCTGCGATTAGGTTGGCTAGGAACACACCAGAATTCAAACTGCCAACAGTAGAAGGGTATGATGGGAGGACGGACCCTGCGGTCCATCTAACGAGGTATATAAGGCACATGGAAGTGCTGGGAGCATCACAGGAAGTCATGGCCCGGTGCTTCCCATTGTATTTGACAGACATAGCAGCTTTATGGTTCAGACAGCTAGAGAGCGGCTCCATTGGGACATGGACCGATTTGATTGAGAAATTTATGAGGCAATTCCGGGTTCACATTTCAAGACCCAAGAATGTGAAGAGTTTGGCAACGCTAAAACAGAAAGCTGGGGAGTCTCTGAGGAATTTCCTAACACGGTTCAATGCGGCAGCAACATCGGTGTATCGGCCAGATCCATCCATGGTTATGATGGCAGCCATGTCCGGAATAGTTGACGGCACGGAATTCAAAAATTCATTAACTAAGGATCCGCCTATGGATCTAGGAGAATTTTATCATGAAGCCGAAAAGTTTTTACGTTTAGAGGATGCTTGTACAGAGAGAGAAGAAGAAATCGATGTTTACATAGTTAGAGGCGGTAATTCACCTGGAAAGGGTGCAGAGACTGATAAAGGGAAGCGAAAAGTTGTAGAAAATGACGATAGGTCAAAGCGTCAACGGAGGGAGCCGCGATTTACCACCTATTCAGAACTAAACGAGGGTTTGGAGCAAATCTACCAAGACACCCGAGAGCAAGTTGCCTATCGTAGGCCAATACGACGGGATCCAACTATCGACGAGAGAAAATCAGACAAATATTTCTTATTCCACGAGCTGAATGGACATAGCACAAATTATTGCAGACACCTGAAGGATGAAGTAGAAGGGCATATCAGGAACGGTAGGCTACTTCAGTATGTGAGGAGGCGAGCTCCGATGGTGGAACCAGAGCGACCACCGTCTACATCAGCTAGGGGTGATCCTGAACCAGGACACTGTTTGGTTATTAATTGATTTGAATAACGATGAACAAGTCGTAAACTTCTCACTAACAACATCAAACCATTCACACATGTATGAGATCGCGAACGATCCACAGGCATGCTCTGAATGATTATTGATCGTCTCGTAGTGAGAATTTACACTTTGACATCCTTGCTTTGCTTTTGTTTCATGTTGATTTGAACATTTAGACTTTGTTTGTTTGAATATTTCTGTGAACGTTAATTTGATATTTGCAATTCTGTAGAAGAAGTTACTCGCGTATGCTTTGGATCGCGAACGGTCCACAAACACACCTTGTATGGCGACAAACCGCCACGATCGCTGATTCGGAAGTTCACCCGAACGTGAACCTGACATTGATAATACTAAGTCCCCCTCCCGGGCACACTCATTCGCCTCGAACGGCACCCGACCTCGAACGGTCACCATTAGCCTTGAACGACACCCGACCTCAAACGGTCACCATTAGCCTCGAACGGCACCCGACCTCGAACGGTCACCATTAGCCTCAAATGGCACCCGACCTCGAACGGTCACCATTTGCCTCGAACGGCACCCGACCGCGAACGGTCACACTTCATCTAGTATAACATTCGATCACGAACGATCACACTCTGCCTCGTACGGCACTCGACCACGAACGGTCACAATTCACCTAATATGACATTCGATCGCGAACGATCACATTTTTGCCCCATACGGCACGCGATCGCGAACGATCACATTCCTCTTTCCACGTCACCTGACTGCGAACGGTCATAGTTCGCCTAGAACGACACACGATCACGAACGGTCGCAACTCGCCTAGAACGACATCCGACCACGGACGGTCCCATTTCTTTATTTGCCGCGAACGGCATCCGACCACGAACGGTCCCATTTCATTATTTTCCCTGAACGGCAACTGACCTCGAACGGTCACATATCATCTCAAATGACATATGGTCGTGAACGATCGTCATTCATGGTCAGGAAAGACTATCAATTTCTTTACAGGTCATCAACAGGATATGAATATTCGGCTTATGGCATTACAAAACACACCTTCCAATCGCAAGGCATGTTTTGGGGGGCAAATGTTATCCCGCCTTTTGGCAAGGCCGTGACACCAAAAAGTTGACTGGAAAGCTAAAGACAGTTCGTCGTAAAAGATCGTTATACACTGATTCGCTATGAATATCGATGAATTTTGCCCAAGTCCGGATTGAGCCACAATTGACAAGACATGATAAGCAAATCCGTAGAAACCAGCGGTTCAAGTTTCAAGCCAATCTGAGTTCGTATGCTCAAGCTATGATCAATTCAAGATAGAGAAAATGACCTTACTTCGAATCCATCCTATGAATCCATCCTATGACCTTGCTTCGAATCCATCCTATGACCTTGCTTCGAATCCATCCTATGAATCCATCCTATGATCTTACTTCGAATCCATCCTATGACCTTGCTTCGAATCCATCCTATGACCTTACTTCGAATCCATCCTATGAATCCATCCTATGATCTTGCTTCGAATCCATAGGCCGAGCCTTAGTTCGAATCCATAGAACGAGCCTTAGTTCGAATCCATAGGCCGAGCCTTAGTTCGAATCCATAGAACGAGCCTTAGTTCGAATCCATAGGCCGAGCCTTAGTTCGAATCCATAGAACGAGCCTTAGTTCGAATCCATAGGCCGAGCCTTAGTTCGAATCCATAGAACAAGCCTCAGTTCGAATCCATAGAACAAGCCTCAGTTCGAATCCATAGGCCAAAACATATGGATTCGAACCATATCGATTCGAACGAATCCATAGGACGAAGAGCACGAAAATCTTCAACTTGAATCGATCATAACTCGAGTTTCACAAATCCAAATGCCATGAAATTTTCACAGAAGATTGAGAACATGGTGAAGAATGTTCACACAAAATTTCAGCTCGATTGGACAATTTCTTGATCGATTCGAACATAGCTTCGAATCGATCCTAAAGTGGGCCCGGATTTCCAGAAAGCGGGCATGTGGGTCCCCTGACGTACCAGAACTGGTCTCCCCTCAGTTTAGGCGAAATATCAGCCTCCTACACCTATAAATAGAGCCCCTGGTCATTCAGAAAAGGGGTCGGACAATTTTAGGAGCTAAAGAGCGCCCAGACTCTGCCAGATCTACTCAGACTCACCACTGCTTCCTTAGATTTAGATTATAATCATATAATCAGTTGTACTACATCAGAAGAAATTGTAATCATCAAGTGAACATCAATAAAATCATCAACTTCAGAGTGGACGTAGGCAAGATCGCCGAACCACTATAAATCTCGTGTTTATGTTCATTATTTCTGAATTGTGATACTCTGTTTGCTTAGATTTTAGATTTGTGTGTGAATATTGTTGATTTATATTCATACACTGGTGCTTTCACAACATTCGGGGTTTGTGACCAATTTTGGCGCAAACACTTTGGTGCTTTCACTGAGAGGGCCGAACTCAGGATTTGAAAATTTGAAAGACAATGACTCGACAACCAAGTAGAAGGCAAAGAGCTGAGAGAAGTCAGCACGAAGGAAGTCAAGAGGCTTCCTCAGGAGCAAACCAAGCTTCAGCCTTCGTCACCAGGGATGAGATAGAGGCAATGATGAGAAGACAAGAAGAAATGATACAGAACTTGCTTCAACAGATTGGGCAACTTGGAGCGCAAAATCAAGGAACAACCAGAGTCCAGAACGAAGCAGGACCATCCAACGCAGCGCCGGAGCTGGGGGGCACACACTTAGGACATGTTGATCCGAACCCGGGAAGAGAGACAAGGACATCCGAGCAACCTGGCAGCGATAGAGGGATGAACGCTCAGCCAGGGGGGCAGACACCCGAAAGCTCACAAGGACTCGGGGGGCAGGTCGAAGGTAGTGAACGAGGACTACAGCTTGGAGACAATGATAGATTGGCAGAGATGGTCAGGCGAGCCATGAGAGGAGGATTAGTAAACAGAGATCTTGAAGACGTTAACAGGAGTCCCTTTTCTCCTGCGATTAGGTTGGCTAGGAACACACCAGAATTCAAACTGCCAACAGTAGAAGGGTATGATGGGAGGACGGACCCTGCGGTCCATCTAACGAGGTATATAAGGCACATGGAAGTGCTGGGAGCATCACAGGAAGTCATGGCCCGGTGCTTCCCATTGTATTTGACAGACATAGCAGCTTTATGGTTCAGACAGCTAGAGAGCGGCTCCATTGGGACATGGACCGATTTGATTGAGAAATTTATGAGGCAATTCCGGGTTCACATTTCAAGACCCAAGAATGTGATGAGTTTGGCAACGCTAAAACAGAAAGCTGGGGAGTCTCTGAGGAATTTCCTGACGCGGTTCAATGCGGCAGCAGCATCGGTGTATCGGCCAGATCCATCCATGGTTATGATGGCAGCCGTGTCCGGAATAGCTGACGGCACGGAATTCAAAAATTCATTAACTAAGGATCCGCCTATGGATCTAGGAGAATTTTATCATGAAGCCGAAAAGTTTTTACGATTAGAGGATGCTCGTACAGAGAGAGAAGAAGAAATCGATGTTTACATAGTTAGAGGCGGTAATTCACCTGGAAAGGGTGCAGAGACTGATAAAGGGAAGCGAAAAGTTGAAGAAAATGACAATAGGTCAAAGCGGCAACGGAGGGAGCCGCGATTTACCACCTATTCAGAACTAAACGAGGGTTTGGAGCGAATCTACCAAGACACCCGAGAGCAAGTTGCCTATCGTAGGCCAATACGATGGGATCCAACTACCGACGAGAGAAAATCAGACAAATATTGCTTATTCCACGAGCTGAATGGACATAGCACAAATGATTGCAGACACCTGAAGGATGAAGTAGAAGGGCATATCAGGAACAGTAGGCTACTTCAGTATGTGAGGAGGCGAGCTCCGATGGTGGAACCAGAGCGACCACCGTCTACATCAGCTAGGGGTGATCCTGAACCAGGACACTGTTTGGTTATCAATTGATTTGAATAACGATGAACAAGTCGTAAACTTCTCACTAACAACATCAAACCATTCACACATGTATGAGATCGCGAACGATCCACAGGCATGCTCTGAATGATTATTGATCGTCTCGTAGTGAGAATTTACACTTTGACATCCTTGCTTTGCTTTTGTTTCATGTTGATTTGAACATTTAGACTTTGTTTGTTTGAATATTTCTGTGAACGTTAATTTGATATTTGCAATTCTGTAGAAGAAGTTACTCGCGTATGCTTTGGATCGCGAACGGTCCACAAACACACCTTGTATGGCGACGAACCGCCACGATCGCTGATTCGGAAGTTCACCCGAACGTGAACCTGACATTGATAATACTAAGTCCCCCTCCCGGGCACATTCATTCGCCTCGAACGGCACCTGACCTTGAACGGTCACCATTAGCCTCGAACGGCACCCGACCTCGAACGGTCACCATTAGCCTCGAACGACACCCGACCTCGAACGGTCACCATTAGCCTCGAACGGCACCCGACCTCGAACGGTCACCATTTGCCTCGAACGGCACCCGACCGCGAACGGTCACACTTCATCTAGTATAACATTCGATCACGAACGATCACACTCTGCCTCGTACGGCACTCGACCACGAACGGTCACAATTCACCAAATATGACATTCGATCGCGAACGATCACATTTTTGCCCCGTACGGCACGCGATCGCGAACGATCACATTCCTCTTTCCATGTCACCTGACTGCGAATGGTCATAGTTCGCCTAGAACGACACACGATCACGAACGGTCGCAACTCGTCTAGAACGACATCCGACCGCGGACGGTCCCATTTCTTTATTTGCCGCGAACGGCATCCGACCACGAACGGTCCCATTTCATTATTTTCCATGAACGGCAACTGACCTCGAACGGTCACATATCATCTCAAATGACATATGGTCGTGAACGATCGTCATTCATGGTCAGGAAAGACTATCAATTTCTTTACAGGTCATCAACACGATATGAATATCCGGCTTATGGCATTACAAAACACACCTTCCAATCGCAAGGCATGTTTTGGGGGGCAAATGTTATCCCGCCTTTTGGCAAGGCCGTGACACCAAAAAGTTGACTGGAAAGCTAAAGACAGTTCGTCGTAAAAGATCGTTATACACTGATTCACTATGAATATCGATGAATTTTGCCCAAGTCCGGATTGAGCCACAATTGACAAGACATGATAAGCAAATCCGTAGAAACCAGCGGTTCAAGTTTCAAGCCAATCTGAGTTTGTATGCTCAAGCTATGATCAATTCAAGATAGAGAAAATGACCTTACTTCGAATCCATCCTATGAATCCATCCTATGACCTTGCTTCGAATCCATCCTATGACCTTGCTTCGAATCCATCCTATGAATCCATCCTATGATCTTACTTCGAATCCATCCTATGACCTTGCTTCGAATCCATCCTATGACCTTACTTCGAATCCATCCTATGAATCCATCCTATGACCTTTCTTCGAATCCATAGGCCGAGCCTTAGTTCGAATCCATAGAACGTGCCTTAGTTCGAATCCATAGGCCGAGCCTTAGTTCGAATCCATAGAACGAGCCTTATTTCAAATCCATAGGCCGAGCCTTAGTTCGAATCCATAGAACGAGCCTTAGTTCGAATCCATAGGCCGAGCCTTAGTTCGAATCCATAGAACAAGCCTCAGTTCGAATCCATAGAACAAGCCTCAGTTCGAATCCATAGGCCAAAACATATGGATTCGAACCATATCGATTCGAACGAATCCATAGGACGAAGAGCACGAAAATCTTCAACTTGAATCGATCATAACTCGAGTTTCACAAATCCAAATGCCATGAAATTTTCACAGAAGCTTGAGAACATGGTGAAGAATGTTCACACCATATTTCAGCTTGATTGGACAATTTCTTGATCGATTCGAACATAGCTTCGAATCGATCCTAAAGTGGGCCCGGATTTCCAGAAAGTGGGCATGTAGGTCCCCTGACGTACCAGAACTGGTCTCCTCTCAGTTTAGGCGAAATATCAGCCTCCTACACCTATAAATAGAGCCCCTGGTCATTCAGAAAAGGGGTCGGACAATTTTAGGAGCTAAAGAGCGCCCAGACTCTGCCAGATCTACTTAGACTCACCACTGCTTCCTTAGATTCAGATTATAATCATATAATCAGTTGTACTACATCAGAAGAAATTGTAATCATCAAGTGAACATCAATAAAATCATCAACTTCAGAGTGGACGTAGGCAAGATCGCCGAACCACTATAAATCTCGTGTTTATGTTCATTATTTCTGAATTGTGATACTCTGTTTGCTTAGATTTTAGATTTGTGTGTGAATATTGTTGATTTATATTCATACACTGGTGCTTTCACAACATTCGGGGTTTGTGACCAATTTTGGCGCAAACATTGTCCATTAATTATATATCCTTTATAAGACAATGCATTACTACTCGGACCAAAGGCAATCTATTTTTGTATTTTATCATTCGTTGAGTGAATAGGTATCTGTAAACAAATCATTGAACGCAAATTTTTGAAAAAAAAGATCTTTTTTCGTTAGCGGAAGGATAAATTAAAATTGAACTAACCTTCTTTTTAATCCAATCTGAGAAATTATCTGTATGTTTTTTCCACAGCAATGTTGTCTTTTTTTCCAAACACTTATCAAAATTTTGTAACTCCTCCAAATGTATACTGATGTTTAAATAATTTTACCCATGTCATACTCGACGTTAAAAATTCATCAAAAAGGTATTAAAAATATATAATATGTACTTTCTTTAAATATGGTTCCACCATAGACATATTTGTTAGAAAGTGATAGCGAGATTCCCATAGTTGAGCAAGCCGAAACCCTAGAAGCCAAGAGGAGCTCGTTCGGTGGAAAAAGCATGAAACCCTAGCTTGATTGAAGCAGTGACCTTGTCGAACGAAGAAGAGGAGAAAGTTTTTGGTTCGGTATTGATTTAGGGAAGAAGGCTTTGTTCGGTGTTGAGATGTTGAAGTGAAGACCGGACCAAGATTACATTCGGTGAAGAAGTCGTTCGGTAAAACCACAACCTTATCTCCAGATTTACCGAACGAAGAGAAGGAAGAGGCATAGAGTTTTGGAGCGGTGGGAAAACAAATGCCGAACGAAATGTTTCATTTGGTAATTTACCGAATAAAATATTTCGTTCGGTATTTTGGATGCCGAACCAATTCTTTCGCTCGGCGTTTTGCCGAACCAAACTAGATACATGTCGAACCAAACCCCAGGACCGCTATATAGCAACTACCCTTCCTCATTTCTTCACTCTATAAATACAGGAGCTTCTGTACAACAATGGTAGCCGAAATTGAGAGCTAATTTCAGCCAATTTCAGAGCCATTCTAGAGAGCTAAAACTCTACAGAATTTTGTTTGTATTGTTAATTCTTCTTATGTATAGCCTCCAAAAGTGAATCAATCTTGTAACTCTAATCTTTCAGTGATTAATAAAATCTCATCTCCCCAAGTGGACGTACACTGTCTCGCAGTAGTGGAACCACTATAAATACTGGTGTTATTTATTTTTCTGCATTGCATAGATCCGTGACTGTCTATTCTGGTGTTTATCTCTGTTTGCTTTGTCTCACTACAATCACAATCCAGTTGTTTTCCACTGCGTTGGATTTTTTATTCCCTTAGACTGATCATCTAAAGTGATTTTCCCCAACAGTCTGGTATCAGAGCTGCAAGGTTGATTGAGGAGTGTTAGACGCTATGGTAGGAGATGAAGCGACTCCAGTTGTTACAAGACCCTGTACTAGAGGGATGTATATCACGTCAGGATCACAGTTGGCAATTGAGAAATGGAATGGGGATAATGACTTCGAGAAGTGGCAATGGAGGATGAAGGCTGTTCTAATGAGGAATGAAGTCCATCTAGTAGTGTTTGCCCCTGAGGAGTTGACGACTGACATCTCAGTCGCGGAAAGGAAAGAGATGGAGAAATGGACGTTTACTACTTTATAGCTAGCTATGGGAGGGAATGTTATCTCAGAGATTAGCAGTGAGACCACTGCTAGGGGCATTTGGACCAAGCTGGAGAATCTCTACTTGAAGAAATCTCTGACTAACCGTTTGATATTGCTGAAGATATTTTTTACCATGCGGATGAGAGAGGGTACTTCAATGAAGGAACATCTTAATTTCTTTGATGATCTCGTGATGAAGATGAAGACTGTTGACTTGAAGATGGATGAGGAGAAAATAGCAACGATTCTTTTGTGTTCTCTTCTGGAGCGATACACAGGTTTCGCTAACAGCCTTATCTTCGCTAGAGACACATTGACAGTGGAAGATGTGAAGTCAGGCTTTCTATCTGAGGGCTTGAGAGATCAGATGAAGGAGATAAGTGAAGGAAGTATAGGTGGAAGTAGTAGTCACGGCTTGTTTGTTGAAAAAGGAAGAGATGATAAGAAGAATTGGCACTCTAGAGGGCGTTCCAAGTCCAGAAAGCCCGGTAATGGTAGGAGAGGAAAGTCTAAGGACGGGAAGTGCTTTATCTGTAAGAAACCTGGTCATTGGAAAAATGATTGTCTAGATTTGAAGAAGAAGGAAGAAGACAGATCTTCATCATTTGCGGTGGAGAAGTCTGTATCTGATGATGTGTCATCTCCAGTAGTGTCGGATGTCTCAGACCATTGGGTGCTGGACTCGGGGGCGTCTTTCCATATGACGCCTAATAAGGATTACTTCCGTTCTTTCGTTGGACAAGTGGGAAGCTATATTCTTATGGGTAATGATGCTAGCTGTAGAGCAATGGGTGAAGGTACTGTGAGGATCAGGATGTTTGATGGAGTGATACGCACTTTGATAGGTGTTCGGTATGTTCCAGGTCTACGGAAGTCCTTAATTTCGTTAGGACAATTGGCATCTTTGGGATGCAAGGTAACTATCGAGAAGGATAGTCTGAAGGTTTCGAGAGGTGCACTAGTTCTTATGAAAGGAGATATGTTCTGAAATCTATATTTTCTGAAAGAAACCATAGTTCTTGGAGAGTCGTGCGTTGGAGTAGATAGTTCTCGTGCTTTGGGTGCCACAAAGCTTTAGCATCTCAGGTTGGGTCATATTTCAGAGAAGAACTTAGAGTTGCTTCGGAGATGGAAGATGATCAAAGGAGAAAGCTTCGACAAGATGGACTTTTGCCAGGAGTGTGTGTTAGGCAAGCAAAGTAAAGTATCTTTTGGAGTTCGACTCCATAGATCGAGGCGAGTACTTGAGTACGTGCCTACAGATGTTTGGGGACCAGTTGCTACTCCTTCTCTTGGAGGAGCAAAGAATTTTATATATTTCATTGATGACTTTTCTTGGAAAGTATGGGTGTATGTGATGAAGGCCAAATCAGAAAGTTTTGAGAAGTTCAAAGACTGGAAAGCGCTTGTTGAGAACCAATCTGGTTCTAGGTTGAAGGTGCTGAGATCTGATAATGGCGCTGAATTTGTCTCTAGGGAGTTCCTCGACTTTTGTAGATAGCATGGCATTCAGAGACATTTCACTACACCCGGCGATCCACAATCCAATGGGGTTGCAGAAAGGATGAACATGACTCTACTAGAGAAGGCTCGTTGCTTGAGATTGACAGCGGGCTTGTCTAGAGGCTTTTGGGCCGAGGCATTATCAACTGCGGTGCATATCATAAATTGAATTATGTGCTCAACCATAGATGGGAAGATTCCAGAGGAGAAGTAGAGAGGTAAAGCAGTGCATCTTGGTTACTTCCGAATTTTTGGTTGTCCTATGTACGTTCACCATACAGGTGATGACAAGTGGAGGCTAGAGCATACAAGAGCATACTAATGGGATACACCGATGGTATCAAAGGGTGTCAAATTTGGAACCCTGTTAATCGGAAGATTGTTCATTCCAGACATGTTACTTTCGATGAGTCTGCTATGTTCAATCCGAAAGAGAAGCTACCTACCACATTAGAAGATTCTGATAGGCTTAAGGAGATGGAAGAAGTTCCTGTGTTCCAGCCAAATAGTAGAGTTGTTGTTGTTGTTGATGCTGTCGAGGAAAATGTGGTTGATGAAACATCACAGGATAGTCCACAGGTACCTTCTAGTAGTGCTGGTGATGTGCATGAATCTAGAGGAAGTTCAGTTCAAGATGGAGCTGAAAGGAGTTTAGGGAAAGCAGTACCCATCTGGGTCAGTCGTAGGACTATTAGGCCGCCCGATAGGTATGGTGATTGGCAGTTTGCGAACCTTAGCCTTGGTGATCAGTTTGACTATGCCCTGCATGTGGTTCTTGAGGAGCCGCTTGACCTTGATGAAGCTTTGAAGTCATGTGATAGTTCGAAGTGGATGTGCACTATGGAAGAGGATTTAGAGTCATTGAAGAAGAACAAGACTTGGGATTTGGTACCACCTCCTCAAGGAAGCCGAGCCATAGGTTGCAAATGGGTGTTCAAGGTGAAGGATGATGGGAGATATAAGGCTAGACTAGTTGCTAAAGGATTTTCACAAAGAAAGGGATTGGAGTATGATGATATATTCTTTCCAGTAGTGAAGCATACGTCCATCCACATTTTGCTCGCTATCATCGCAGCTCGTGACTTCGAGCTGGAGCAACTGGACGTGAAAACTGCTTTCTTGCACAGAGACTTGGATGAGACCATCTACATGAAGCAGCCAGAAGGATTTGTTGTAGATGAGAAATAAATTTGGGTTTGCAAATTGAAGAAGTCTTTATATGGACTTAAGCAGTTGCCTAGACAATGGTACAAGAGGTTTGACTCTTTTATGCTTTCAGTACTTGGTTTTTATCATAGCATCAAAGACGCTTGTGTGTACTTCAAGCATTTAAAGAATGGTAGATGGGTGTACCTACTCTTGTACGTGGATGATATGTTGATTGCTTCCAAGGATAAGGCTGAAATCGATAGTTTGAAGCAAAAGCTAAAAGCGGAATTCGAAATGAAGGACCTTGGAGAAGCAAAGAAAATTTTGGGTATGGAAATTCAAAGGGATAGAAAGGTAGGACTTTTTAGCCTCACTCAAAAGGAGTACATTCGAAAGGTGCTTGCTCGGTTTAGCATGGAAGGGGCAAAGGCAATCAGCACACCCATGCCTTTGCACATGCAGCTTTCTAGTAAAGACTCTCTGATCTCGGAAAAGGACAAGGCTTCTATGATGAAGGTCCCATATGCAAGTACAGTTGGCAGCTTGATGTATGCTATGGTCTGCACTAGGCCTGACATTGCACAGGCGGTTGGATTGGTGAGTAGATTCATGGAAAATCCAGGAAAGACGCATTGGGAAGCAGTGAAGTGTATCTTCAGATACCTTAGAGGAACTCCAAACCATGGACTTGTCTTTAGAAGCAGAGGAAAAGATTTCAGCTTGGTTGGATTTTGTGATTCCGACTATGCCGGTGATAGAGATCGAAGGAAGTCAACCTCCGGATATGTGTTCATCATGGGTGGGACAACGAGGTTGTAGATGATTATGGCTTTGTCTACTACAGAGGCAGAGCTCATAGCTATAGTTGAAGAAGCTAAGGAGGCGCTTTATTTAAGGCGATTGTTGTGTGATTTGGGCTTCGTATATGAAGGTGTGGATGTGTACTATGACAATCAGAGTGCAATTCACTTAGCTAAAAACCTGACATTCAACTAAAGGACGAAGCATATTGAGGTGAGAGAATCTTTCCTTGTCTCGATGAGTGAAGAGAAGCTAGTTCGTCTTCAAAAGATTCACACAAAAGAGATTGCAGCAGACATGTTTACAAAGTTGTTGCTTGTTGTTAAGTTCAAGCATTGCTCGGACTTGATTCGCTTAATGAAGTGCTAGGTGCCATGGGGTGGCATGAGGGTAGAGCTGAGATGGTTCATGGAGACGTTTGTTTTTATGGTGGAGATTGATTGGTTCTACACGGGCTGGGTACTTCGAACACTTTGTTGACGAGCGGTGGCCTTGCCAGAGTTTGTTGACATAGTGTAATGGGTGATGGCATTACCGAAGCTCATTGGGTAAGTATCATTGCTTATAGCATGAAGATGTAGATTGTCTTGGGTGGCTTGTTTGGAAATCTGGTATCAAGGTGGAGATTGTTAGAAATTGATACCGAGATTCCCAGAGTTGAGCAAGCCGAAACCCTAGAAGCCAAGAGGAGCTTGTTCGGTGGAAGAAGCATGAAACCCTAGCTTGATTGAAGCAGTGACCTTACAGAACAAAGAAGACGAGAAAGTTTTTGGTTCGGTACTGATTTAGGGAAGAAGGCTTTGTTCGATGTTGAGATGTTGAAGTGAAGACCAGACCAAGATTTCATTCAGTGAAGAAGTCGTTCGGTAAAACCACAACCTTATCTCTAGATTTGCCCAACGAAGAGAAGGAAGAGGCATAGAGTTTTGGAGCGGTGGGAAAACAAATGCCGAACAAAATGTTTCGTTCGGTAATTTACCGAACGAAATATTTCGTTCGGTATTTTGGATGCCGAACCAAATCTTTCGCTCGGCGTTTTGCCGAACCAAACTAGATACATGCTGAACCAAACCCCAGGGCCGCTATATAGCAACTACCCCTCCTCATTTTTTCACTCTATAAATAGAGGAGCTTTTGGACAACAATGGTAGCCGAAATCGAGAGCTAATTTCAGCCAATTTCAGAGCCATCCTAGAGAGCTGAAAATCTGTAGAATTTTGTTTGTATTGTTAATTCTTCTTATGTATAGCCTCCAAAAGTGAATCAATCTTGTAACTCTAATCTTTCAGTGATTAATAAAATCTCCTCTCCCCAAGTGGACGTACACCGCCTTGCGGTAGTGGAACCACTATAAATACTGGTGTTATTTATTTTTTTGCATTGCATAGATCTGTGACTGTCTGTTCTGGTGTTTATCTCTGTTTGTTTCATCTCACTACAATCACGAACCAGTTGTTTTCCACTGCGTTGGGTTTTTTATTCCATTAGAATGATCATCTGAAGGGATTTTCCCCAACAATATTCGTTAGCACGGCCAAATAAGCAATATCTTTTCATTGGATCGCAATGTAATTGTTTTCGGTTTTAAAATTGGACGTCCTTCGAGTATCGCATTGTTTTCATAATCTTCATTCAAACTTCTTTATCCTCCATTTGTACTTTCCTTTTTAGAAATTCACTTAAAAATCTCATTGATTCTTCTGCATGAGATGATTCTGCAATACATCCTTCAGGTCGTGCATAATTCCTTATAAAATCTTTAAGTATTTTCATATATCTTTCAAAATGGGTAAATCCAACGGAAATGAACTGGACCGCACAATTGCACTTCTCTTCCAAGATGAATTGTCAAATATATCATTATATCAGAATAGGAATGTGGAAAATATCATTTGGGTTCACACAAAATTCCAATAATCTCATCATCAAGTTGTCGCAACGTCTCTCTTTCAATAACACGTTAACATATTTTATTGAAAAACGAACATAAATGAATTATTATTGTTCTAACTTTTTTTGATAATAATCCTCTAACTACAACAGATAACAATTGTTGCATTAGAATATGATAATAATAAGACTTCGAAGCACTAATTTTGCAATTTTCTAATGATACAAATCTTTTGAAATTTGATCAATAACCATCAGGACCTTTGAAATCATGTAACCTCTTACAAATTTTTTTTTCGGACGAAGACAATGTATATGGAGCCGGTGGTATTCCCACGAGGTTGTGCATAAAGACTTTAACGAATCTCCCAATACTTCAAATCCTTCATAGAATTAGTTCCATCTTTCACTTTATTATCATGCAACATCGTGCTTAGTAGACTTTCTGCAACATTTTTCTCAACATGCATTACATCTAAATTATGTCACAAGGGAAGTTCCTATAAATATCAATAATACAACACTTTAATAAGATAACTTTTTTATTGCTAGGTCAATGAAATAAAATATAATTTTAATATTAACTTCCTAATATGGCGAATCAAAGAAAATTGATCTTTTTTCCATCTTGATAGCTCATTTTTTCCATCATCTTCATCTTTTCTACTCTGGTTAGTCTTCCTCTTTTTACTTTTTATATTCTTACTCAACTCCATCATTAACTTCATCTTACTCTTCCTCCTTTTTGTTTCCTCATTCTTATCTTTTCCAACAATATTTGGAAAACCTTTCAAAATAGCAGAAATGTTTCTTTCCATTAGAATTCTAGGTTTACTACCTTCCTCTATCTACAATGTTATCAAACAAAGTTTTTTTATTTCCTCCATGGACATGAAGGATCTAGAAATCTTCTATGTCCCATATAAACATGTTTTCGACTATGATACAACCACCGATGATTGGTGTTGACACCACATAATGGGCAAGCTTTCTCTCCTTTTACACAACATACGGTAATATTTCCATAGGTTGAAAAGTCATTTATTTTTCACAGTAAAATTTCTCTTAAATTAAAAACTGATCTACTAAATGCATCATATATATCAATTCCATTATTCCACAAATGATTCAAGTCTTCTACCAATGGCCCCAAATATACATCAATACCATTTTCGAGTTGCTTTGGACCAAGAATTATTAATGTTAACATCATGTTTTCTTTCTTCATGCATAACATAGGCAAGAGATTATATGTCACAAGCATTACTGGCCAATAACTAGAGCTCATCGAGGCAAATAGATTGACACCATCTGTAGTAAGACGAAACCCGAGATTACGTGGATCAGATGAAAATATTTCCACCTCTCGTCCACTGCATTTCATGTTACAGAATCTACAAGATGGCACATTTTTTCATCACTACATTTATTGCTAAAGTGCCACCTTAGGTCTTCTGTCATCTTTTGAGATCTATACATTCTCCTAAATCTTACAATGATGGTAAAGTATCTCAACACATTAACTGGAACACCTCATATAATCTCCTTTGTGTCCTCATTTATCTTCCATCTCGAAGAGTTACATTTCGGACAACTTTCTAAATCTTGAAACTCTTTTCTGAAAAGACAATAATCATTCTTACAAGCATGAATCTTTTCTAAACCCATGTCGAATACTTTGAAGAATTTTTTTTACATCATACAAAGTCATAGGAAATACGTTATTCTTCGACGACGACAACTGTAGCATGTTCAAAAGCTTATCTAAACCATTATCAGATAATCTAACCTCACATTTAAGATTATACAAAATAGTGATGATGGATAGCTTAGTTTGATCTACGCAACCAGGATATAAGGGTGTTTCTACATCTTCCAAATTCTTAAGTAAATCACCCTCCCGTTTTCGAACATCATCATTTTCTTTCTCATTAGAAAAAAATTATGATTCAAAAAATCTTCATCTTCATAATGAATGGATCTAAGTAGATCAAATGTATTGCCCAACTTCATTTCTATACCCACATTTAGTTCTCCGCTGTGATTATACCACCTATTGATGCTCTTGTACTTAGGATCCAACCCCCTTATAATCAAATGTTCAACGATAATGTCGTCATGATGTCGACTAAGAATTCAACAATCTAAATAAGGGCATAAAAGCTTCTCTACATTTCTTAAATTTCTCTTTGTAGTGTCCACAAAACATGTAGCCCCTTGCTCGTACTCCTTAGAAGTTCTTTAATGAAAAAAATCAACATAATTATTGAATTAATGTCAAATATTTTTTCCCCGAAATTAAACATGGTTGAAAATATTGAATTATCTATTTATTTGTGTAAATGAACCCAATCTTTTTCCATCGATAAATAATTAAAGAGAGACACTGGAAGGAAGAGTACTAAATCTTTAAAACTAAGGAGAAACAAAGAGTACTAAAGCATTAACCTTATACTAAATTTGTACCCACTCTGTTAACAAAAGACAAATTTGTTAGCAAATACTACCGAGAAAAAGGTATCAAATAAAACACTTAACTGGTTTTGAAGTCCTAAAATTTGTCAGAAAATCTGTGCATATAAGCTAAAATAAGAGCAGTGGGCACCATCCAGGGAACCTATATTTTAATTTATAAAGCAAAAAACAAACATACATAATTCCTCACGACGGCTCAATTACTAGTGACAACACATAGCAACAAGGAAATAATTAGTAGCAACGACTAAGATTGAATTCCAAGCGCTAAATCATCTTGCATTAATTATTTCATGCGACTTTAAACCACTGAACTATTAGCGATGATTGTTGGCGACTGTTCATATGCGCTTCAAAAATAAACTAGTAGTAATGGTTTATAACAATCAATGCATAGCGATGTCTCTCCAAGGACTTAGTAAGTGATAGCTCCTATTTATAATGAAAATGCATGCGTACAACACACATTGGAGTATACTGCATATATAATTAAAGGCGAAGGCTGTTTCCTGGAGATTTGACCAGGCAACTGAGTGCTCGGCATTGGGTAGTACTCGGCATCCAGTAGCACTCAGCATTCAGAAGGACTCGGCATCCAGGAGCACTCGGCATCCAGAAGTACTCGGCGTTCTAGGAGTACTCGGCATCCAGAAGTACTCGGCGTTCTAGGAGTACTCGGCATCCAGGAGCACTCGGCATCCAGGAGTATCCAGGAGCACTCGGCACCCAGGAGTACTCGGCGTCCAGGGGTACTCGGCATCCAGGAGCATTCGGCATCAGAAGGCGTTCGGCGTATATGACTGCTCGGCATGGCTGTATTGTTCGTCAAAAGCTATCGTTCGGCCAGAGAGGATCGTTCGGCCAAAGGGATCGTTCGGCCAGGAAGCATTGTTCGGCCAGAGAGCATCGTTCGGCCAGAGAGTATCGTTCGACCAAAAGGATTATTCGGCCAAAGGGATCGTTCGACCAGAAAGCACGTTCGGCCAGAGAGCATCGACCGGCAAAAAGGATCGTTCGGCCAGGAGCATGTGGCTCGGCATCCAAGTGTTTGGCCTATTTGGTTCGGCATACGGCGACCACTCTATTTGGGCCAGGACGTTCGGCCGCCGAGCCCACCTGAGAAGTCAGCCCATCTTTGTCTATAAATAGAGGGGCAGGGTCACAGTGAAAAGGACCTTTTTTCTAAGAGAACACGGGGGAGACTCTGCCATTTTGGAGACTCATCTTCTTTACTTAGCAACTTCATTCAAGCATTAGATCTACGAATTGTATTTGTAATCAATCATTAAGAAGATCAATAAAGTGAAAACTCAAAGTGGACGTAGGCAATTACGCTGAACCACTATAAATCTGGTGTCCTTACTTTCTGCATTTAAATTAGCATTGTCTTCCTCCTTTAATTTATCTTCATCACTTATATCTCTACTCAATCTTTCTCTACGAGGTTAGTGACCAATTTTGGTGCTAACACTTTGGTGCTTTCACTGAGAACTGAATTCTCAGACCTCAAGGATCTGCTTTGAAGCTACTGGATTGAACAAATCCCCCAAAGAAGATCCGACTCATTGATAGGACATCCGTTGATTCTACTCAGAGTTCATACCAATAACTCTACAATGGCAAGACCACGTACCAGGTCAGCTTCTCATAATGCGAATGCCCATGAGACTGCTAGCGTGCAACAAGCAGGACCTAGCAATCAGCCAGCAATTCCGGGTGTAGGAATTGCTGCCCAGGACCAGACTCCAGTTGTCACCAGAATAGAGTTCAACGACTTGATGAGAGAACTCAGGGAAAGCAGGAGACAACTAGGAGAGCAGATGCAAGCTAACGCCAACCTGATAGCATAACTCACTTAACAGCAGCAACAGAATGCTGGGGGAAATCCCGCTCCTTATTCCTCATCCGACATCTCAACTTCCTCTGATGAACCTCCCAGGCGCAGACGCCGTAAGACTGAAGCTGCGCGGGCAAGTGCTGCTGTTCAGACAGCAGGAGACTGTGACCAAGCCGGAGCTGGAAACCTAGGAACTGGAGTGCAGGTGGAGGCTGGAGGCCCAGACCATCAAAACGCTAACGATGTCGAACCTCAAGATGCACGTTTGGCAGATCGCCAGGAGAGGAGGCATCAGCCTGGCCAGTCACGTAGAACAGACTCCAACCTTCCACCTTCCATACAAACACCAGATCTGACAGCCATGGTCAGGCAATTGATGAAAGAAAATCAAGGCTTATCGAATGATGATTGGGGAGTATCAAGAAGTCATACTCCATTCACAGATGTTGTGCTGCAGGCGGCGTACCCCAGAAAGTTTAGTATGCCTATTATCCCTGCGTATGAGGGAAAGACTGACCCTAGACAGCATGTCATGAGGTACGAGTGGATGATGGATTCAGCTAGAGCAAATGATGCTACCAAGTGTAGATGCTTTCCGATCACTCTATCTGGGATCGCTACTATGTGGTTTACGCGACTTCCTCCGCGGTCCATATCCAATTTC
This sequence comes from Allium fistulosum, assembly GCA_030737815.1. NCBI lineage: Eukaryota > Viridiplantae > Streptophyta > Magnoliopsida > Asparagales > Amaryllidaceae > Allium > Allium fistulosum. The sequence goes on along the minus strand of CM060908.1, from coordinate 297,274,971 downwards.
GAGGAGTTGGCAAAGAAGTTTATTGAGCAGTTCAGATTACACACTACTCGTCCAAAGGACGTAATGTCTCTATCGAGTGTAATCCAAAATCCTGAGGAGTCATCGAAGGAATATTTACAAAGATTCCATGTTGCGGCAACTGAAGTCAGTAATCCCAATGATCACGCAATTCTAATGGCTGTAATGAGAGGTGTGGATCCGGATTCTGAATTTGGAGACTGGTTGGGAGGAAAACCTCCGACCACACTAGAACGTTTTTACTCAAAGGCACATCAGTTCATAAGAAGAGAGGAAGCTAGGTGGGTAAGGCGAGATAAGGCACCAGGACCTGTCCAAGAATCCGTGAAAAGCAACATTGCTGTGAAACAGTCCGGAGACAACACAGGAAAGGTCCAAGTCAATGTCCAGAACAAGCCTGGGAAGCCTAAGGAGTCCGGAGGAAGAAATCAAGGGAAGAAGAGAGAAGCGGGGAAGTGGAAGTCGAGAATTCCGAGCTACAACGAGTATACCCCGCTGAATGCGTCTCTTGAGAATATTTACCTCTCAACCTACAATACCTTTCAGTACAGAAAGCCACGCCCAAAAGAGTCAACCGATGAACAGAAACGGACTGGAAAATACTGCCACTTCCATGAGACCTACGGGCACAATACGGAAGAATGCAGACACCTACACGACGCTATAGAGAAGTTGATCAGGCAGAAAAAGCTCCAGGAATTTGTGAAGGATCCTCAGGAAGGAGGACAGGGAACATCCAACCCAGGTCGTGCTCCACCTCCGCGTCATCCCGATGAACGTACCCGGACTATGGGTAGGCTAGTCATAAACACGATCATCGACGGGCCTCACCCCGCGGATAAGAATTGGCAGGAGATGGAGCGGTATGCTAGTGCCCTGAAGCATGCAGATTTCGAATGTTGTTCGAACACGGAGGATGGGACCCCTGCTAAGCAACAGCGCGTAATGACAGACGATATAGTGTTCAGAACAGAGATGCTGACCAAGTGGAGGCTCCAACCATCGACCCGATGGTCATATCTGCAACGATCGGACCGGCGTATGTGAAAAGAATTTTGATTGATTATGGAAGTTCTGTCAACATCATCTTCAAGAAGGCTTATGACCAGATGAAAATGGAAACAAAGGACTTGAAACCGTCCAAAGCTCGCATACATGGCTTTAATGGCGCAGCGACCGATGCAGTAGGCTATGTTAAGTTACCAGTTGAACTAGGACAAGGCGAACGTCGGAGGGTGCGAATCCTACCCTTCGTAGTTTTGGATGTGGATTCTCCGTATAATGTTTTCTTGGGCCGACCGGCCCTGGCTGAGTTTAGGGCAGTATTAGCCCCGTGTTTCTTAACTTTGAAGTTCCCAACTGACAAAGGAGTAGGCGTTGTTCATGGCGACCAAGCGGCTGGTCTTGCCTGTTACGTGGCTGAGCTCCGAGAGGCCCATCGGAGGGAGAAGGGAAAGGTTGCGAACAATCCAGTCCGCATCCTTAATACGGATAATTGACAAGTAGTGCCCGAGCCCTGGCTCGGGCATAATTCTCGGATCTTCAGAGACATAGATCCGAGAGACGACGATGAGAAACCCAGGGGAGAAAAGGTAGAGCCGGCTGAATTAACAATTGACATTTCAATCAACCGAGACGACCCATCGCGAATACTGAAGATTGGATCACAACTCGGCCCCGCAATGACTGAAGACCTTAGTGATTTCCTCTGGGCGAATCTTGATGTTTTTGCCTAGACGCATTCTGATATGTGTGGGATTTCCCCTGCCATTACGAGTCATATGTTGAACATAGACCCGAAATACGTCCCAATTAAACAAAAAAGGAGAGGGATGGACCCAGAGAGGTCTGTTGCTCTCAGAGAGGAGGTGGACAAACTCAAAACCAATGGGTTCGTCCACGACGCCCTCTACCCTGAATGGGTATCGAACCCCGTGCTGGTGAAAAAGGCAAATGGGAAATGGAGAACTTGCGTAGATTATTCCGATTTGAACAAAGCGTGCCCCAAGGACAGTTTCCCATTGCCTAGGATTGATCAGTTGGTCGAGTCCACTACCGGACACGAGCTGTTATCATTCATGGATGCATACTCGGGTTACAATCAAATCCCGATGCATATTCCGGACCAAGAACACACCAGCTTCGTCACAGATGTCGGGCTATATTGCTATGCAGTAATGCCCTTCGAACTGAAAAACGCAGGAGCGACTTATCAGCATTTGGTGAATCGAATGTTCAAAGACCAGCTTGGTAGAACGATGGAAGTCTATGTGGATGACATGCTCGTGAAGTCACGACAGTCAAACGACCACATTCGAGACTTGGCTGAAATGATTGACATACTCAGATATTATGGGATGAAGATCAACCCTCTGAAGTGTTCCTTCGGCGTTGCGCCGGGGAAGTTTTTGGGATTCATCGTCAACGCTAGGGGAATTGAAGCTAACCCAGAAAAGATTCAAATTATTCGAGATGTGCAAGTGCCTAGGACTATAAAACAGGTACAGAGCTTGAATGGAAAAGTAGCTGCGCTGAGTCGATTCATATCCAGGGCCATGGACAAGTGCATCCCTTTCTTTGATATAATAAAGAAAGGGAAGAGGAACTTCGAGTGGACATCCGACTGTGAGGAAGCATTCCGGGATCTAGTGAGGCATCTGGAGAGTCCACCAGTGCTGTCAAAACCAGTAGACCATGAGATGTTGTACGTATACTTGGCTGTATCTCCACATGCGATAAGTGCGGCTCTGGTTCGCGAGGAAGACCGGATCCAAAAGCCGGTGTATTACGTTAGCAAGCGTTTAACGGGGGCAGAAAGAAATTACCCCAAAATCGAGAAATTGGGCTATTGCTTGGTAATTGCATCACGTAAGTTGTGCCCATACTTTCAAGCGCACTCAATCAGCGTTTATACCGATCAGCCCCTACGACAGGTACTCCAACGACCAGAAACTTCTGGAAGATTGTTAAAATGGAACATCGAGTTGAGCCAGTTCGATATCGCCTACTTGCCACGAAGAGCCATACAAGGGCAAGCTTTAGCAGACTTCATTGCTGAGTTTACCGTGTCCGACGAACCAGATGGTCACAACGTCATGCCCCCCGTTCGATGGAAATTATACACTGATAGGGCATCAAACGACCGTTGCTCCGGCGCGGGTGTAGTTCTTGTAACTCCGGAAAAACGATCGATTTGTTACGCTTTGAAGCTCGATTTCCCGGCTATAAATAACAAAGCAGAATATGAAGCACTGATTGCTGGCTTGAAGCTCATCGGAGAACTCGGGATCAAATCTGTTGAAATCTTTTGTGACTCACAGTTGGTGGTTTACCAAGTGCGGGGAGATTGCCAAGCAAAGGGACAGAAGCTTGCTCCGTACCTTGTTCTGGTTCAAGAACTTCTGTCGAATCTTGAGCGTTATGATATTTCGCATGTCCCGCGTGAACAGAATAAAGAAGCCGACCCGTTGGCTAAGTTTGCGAGCACAGGTGATGCGCAGCAAATGGGATTGTATCCCGTTGAGGCCTTGCATGCCCCGAGCATAGACGAGATGAAAATTGATCGTGTGTTGGAAATGGAAATCGAAAAGGAGTCATGGATGACCCCATTCAAACTGTACCTGACAACCGGGGCTTTACCAGAAAAAAGGAGCGAAAGACGACAGGTCCTTCGAAAGGCCGCGCGATACGTGATGCAGGACGGATTGATGTATCGAAAAGGGTTCTCAGTCCCCTTATTACGGTGCATCGCTCATAACGAGACAAAGCGGGTCTTGAAAGAGGTTCACGAAGTGGAATGTGGTGACCATACTAGGGGGCAAACACTAGCAAAAAAGATTCTCCGCTATGGATATTACTGGCCGATCGTAAATCGGGACGCTGCAGACTACGCAAGGAAATGTGACAAGTGTCAAAGATATGAGAAAATCCCGAGGACTCCATTAACGGAACTTACACAAATGGTTAGTCCCTAGCCATTTGCAATTTGGGGAATCGACATAATCGGCTCTTTGCCTATATCCAAAGGTGGTGCGAAATACGCAATAGTTGCAGTCGACTATTTCACAAAATGGGCTGAGGTAGAACCCTTGGCCACAATCTCTTTTAAGAAGATCATTAACTTCGTTGTACGAAACATTATATGCCGCTTTGGCCTCCCTCGCACCATCATTATGGACAACGGGACGCAATTTGAAAGCAGAGAGTTCAAAGAGTTCTGTTTAAAGTATGGCATCGAGAAGAAGTTCGCCGCCGTTGCACACCCAAAAGCTAACGGACAAGTCGAGGCCGTTAACAAAATAATCAAGTCCATACTGAAGAAGCGTCTGGAGAAAGTCGAAGGCAAATGGGTAGATGAACTCCCGACAGCATTATGGGCTTATAGAACCACCCACAAGTCCGCGACCGGCCACACTCCATTCGCCTTGGCGTACGGCTCGGAAGCCGTTATACCCGTGGAACTTGAAGTTCCATCACACCGAGTGACATACTATGATCCAAAGACGAACCAGGACATCTTGTTGGAATCGCTGGACTTCATCGATGAAAAACGTGAAGAGGCCGAATTAAGGGCGGCAGCACATAGGCACCGAGTCAAGCGTTACTACGACGGCAGAGTCCGCCCAAGGATTTTTGATGTGGGTGATCTCGTTTTGAAATGAGTTTTCCCGGTACCGTCGCGTATGAATCCCAGCTGGGAAGGTCCGTACGTCATTGAACGGAAGCTTGGAGAGGGAACATTCAAGCTAGCGACCGTTGATGGCGTGACACTCCCCCGAGCGTGGAACAGTGAACATTTGCGGCATTATTCCATTTAGTATGTTTCTTTCCTGTTTTAGGCACAGTTATTTCCTGTATGTTTTCATTCAGTCGTAACTTAGTTTCTTTTTAGCCATGTAATCGAGCAGTTTAGTTGTTTCTCATTAATAAAGGCTTGAAGCCGTATTTTCCACGAACTACTAATGTCTCTATACCTCATAGTCGGGTGGTGAATTACTAGAACTACATTATCCTGTACGATGTACGAACTCGTATAAACGATTTCAAACCTCCGAGTCCCCAGAGCGCGGACCGGAGTACTCTAAGTCCCCGGAGCGCGGACTAGAGTATAAATGATTTCAAATCTCTGAATCCCCAGAGCACGGACCGGAGTACTCTAAGTCCCCAGAGCGCGGACTAGAGTATAAACGATTTCAAACCTCCGAATCCCCAGAGCGTGGACCGGAGTGCTCTAAGTCCCCAGAGCGCGGACTAGAGTATAAACGATTTCAAATCTCCGAATCCCCAGAGCGCGGAGCGGAGTACTCTAAGTCCTCGGAACGCGGACTAGAGTATAAACGATTTCAAACCTCCAAATCCCCATAGCACGGACCGGAGTGCTCTAAGTCCCTGGAGCGCGGACTAGAGTATAAACGATTTCAAATCTCTGAATCCCCAGAGCACGGACCGGAGTACTCTAAGTCCCCGGAGCACGGACTAGAGTATAAACGATTTCAAATCTCCGAATCCCCAGAGCGCGGACCGGAGTACTCTAAGTCCCCGGAGCGCGGACTAGAGTATAAATGATTTCAAACCTCCGAATCCCCAAAGCGCGGACCGGGGTACTCTAAGTCCCCGGAGCGCGGACTAGAGTATAAACGATTTCAAATCTCCAAATCCCCAGAGCGCGGACCGGAGTACTCTAAGTCCCTGGAGCGCGGACTAGAGTATAAACGATTTCAAACCTCCGAATCCCCAGAGCGCGGACCGGAGTACTCTAAGTCCCCGGAGCGCAGACTAGAGTATAAACGATTTCAAACCTCCGAATCCCTAGAGCGCGGACCGGAGTAATCTAAGTCCCCGGAACGCGGACTAGAGTATAAACGATTTCAATCTCCGAGTCCCCTGAGCGCGGACCGGAGTACTCTAAGTCCCCGGAACGCGGACTAGAGTATTAACAATCTCAATCTCCGAATCCCCTGAATGCGGGTCAACTTACTATAAGTCCCCGGAATGCGAATTTAGAAAAAAAATTCTACGTACTCAAGAAGTATACAACTCATAAGTGCTTGAGTTTTGACCGCAGTTATTCAGAAAGCTAAAGAAAGAGTAAAAGTAAAAGAAACGCTCAAACTGCTAAGGAAACTGAACTTTATTTAATAGTCCAAAATGAGGTTACACAATTATTCCTCCAAAACTTGGAGTCAAAACCCTACCTACCTAAACTTCGGAAGCAAAAGATGAAAGTAGTTACAAGACCTAAGCATAATCTCGTTGAACGAGTTTAGTGACTATTTCTTTGATTTCTTCTTCTTGTCTTCCTTTGTTGTTTCCGACGATTCCTCTCCCTCACGCTTCTTCTTGGATTTCTTGCTTGCTAAAGAAGCGGAATCAGGAGGGGGAGAAGGAACATTCAGCGGTTTGAATTTACCAGGGAGAATGATCTTCAAAGGTCTGTTCCGCGGGTCGGTGAGTTCTAGAATTTTAGGCTCGACTTTGATCTCGACTTTCTTTGTCGCTTCTTCGGCGTGACGCTCTTTCATGCTCATCTTCGAGGTATGTTCAGAGGCGCCAGTGATTTCGATTTCATCACTCCCTTCGGCGGGAGATGAGGTGTCAAGCTTATCATCATCAAGCGCCCCGATCACTTGAGCGTCAGGGCCAGGAGTTGCTCCCGCATGAGCAACCTCGCTTGTTTTCTCTGCCTCTTCCTTGGCGTCATCGCTCCTCGGAGTTGGCTCGGCATCATAGCAGCCTGCATGAAAACATAAAGAATGAACATTAGGACGAATAACCGCTACTAGAAAGTGACGGATCTTTTAGCTTCTAAAGAAAGAGTTTCCTACCGGGTTCTGGTTGGCTATCGGTTGCGTGTGGAGTCTCGCCCTCTAGAATAGGGGATAGCACATGAACACCAAGCCCGGGGTCTTCAGGATTGTAGTTGGCATGCTGCTCGAATGGGTCGAGTGTCGGCCGACCAGCCGATTGAGCAGTAGGAGGAGCAGCAGCGTGAGGAGCTGTAGTCTTAGCCCCAGATGGACCAGCTTCATCATTTTTCTCTTCTGGTAGGGGAGGACCTTTGCTATAAAGAGCCAAAGCTGCAGATAAGTCCGCTGGCTCGTTCCCTCTAAGAAATTCCTTCACCAGGGCATCCTCATCAACCTCCTCAGAGCCCGACTCGATTTTCCTGATCTTCACTAAAGTTTCCCAGGCCTTGGCTAGGGATTCGAGATAGCCCTCGCCCAAGAATGTCAAGTCACGATGCATAAGGACGCGGGCGCCATACTCAGCAATCAACGGGTCAAACATACACTTGACCTCTTCCCTACCGGCTTCTGCGGCCGCCTCGAGGCGAGAGTCAATCTCCTCCGTAGCTTTTTTTTTGCCCTCCTCACGGGCTTCGTCCTTCATTTTTTCAACCCCAGTAAGTTCGTCATCGAGCTTCGTTTTCAGGAGCCGAGTAGCAACGATTTCGTCACAATATCGTTGTGACTCTTCTTGAGCAGCTACTTTATCCTCTTTCTCCTTAGAGAGTAATTCTTTCAACTCTTTGACTTGTATGGCGAGCGCGTCCCTTTCCTTTTGGATAGAATTTTTTTCTAAGGCAAGGGCACCGCTACGCTGGACTGCTTCATCAAGTTCCTTCTTGTGAGCCATCTTTAAACGAGTGACTGCCTCAGCATTATCTTTTGCGCTTTGCTCAGCGGCTTCCAGCTTCGACTTATATGAAGCGAGCTCTTCGTCTTGATGCTTGATGATGTTCTTGTCACAGCCAGCCTCCAATTTGAAACGGTCAATCTCATACTATCGCTCAACAGACACCTCCGAGATCTTTTCAACCAAGTGTACAAACGCGTCATGTTGAACATAGACGTCGTTGTTACAGGCAATGGCACTCTGCTTCACGTGCTCAGGGATATGATGAATAGCTGGAAGGAATTTTGGAACATCAAAGCAAATTTTTGGAAATTTGGCCTTGAGATCGACCATCTTTTCTGCTACAGTTGGGTCAACCGCGGGAGTAGGGGGAGGAGGCCTTGGAAGTTCTGCTCTTTTTCGTTGCTCCCGAATTTTCCTTGTACTCAACGAACCGGAGTGTTGTTCTCGAGGAGCATCGGGTTGGGACCCCTTCTATGAAGACTTCTCTCTATCCGACTCGGTTGGAGGAAGAGGATCACGGGACTGTGAAAATTGGGAATATGCCTTCTTACGATAAGACGAATCGCGGGGACGGTTGTCTCTATCTTCGTAATCATCTCTGTCCCTGCGTCTGCCCGAACCTGAGTCCCGTCCGGGATGATGAAATATGGAATAGCCGTGAAGGCGATCAAGTCCGTGAGAGCGCCCCATGTCACCTACGAGGAATAGAGATAACAACGAGTTAGGAAAAATTCGGGGAAAAAAAAGAACTTGAAGTGTATGATGGAATGCGTATGTGCGTGTGTGTCCTAGTGTTCCCCCCGACAGACTAGTTCTTTTGTCTTTACTAATCGGAGTATTATCTCCCTGGACTGGGAGTTGAACTCCCACGTTGCCTCTAGCGGGCGAAGAAAACTTGAGGGCTTCAGGATCGTCAAACCCGTAATTAAGTATATCGTCGGGGATGGAAAGATTCGAAAAACCCCTTAGAGAACTTTCCATGTGCTGTGAGGAAGCCTCTTTCTCTGGCAGGATAAGCGTAACTTTTGAAGTTCCGCCAACTTTCTCCTTTCGTATCTTGTATTTTAACTTTTTCTTTCCCTTCGAAGGGGAGGATGACGTTTCAATATCGTGAACTTCGACCGCCGGATTCCAAACGGGACCCACATTCTCGCCTTGAGTCTCCGGAGCTTCGTCCTCTTTGTGCTCACCCTCTTCGTGCGCATCGGGAGTGTGGCGTGATGACGATCCAGCTTGTTTTTTCCCTTTACCGGATGCTGGCTTGGGAATGGAGACACCCTCCGGGAGGCTAATCCGACGACCAGGGGCTAGCAAGCCGAACCTCGACAATGATTCATTCGAAATGATGGTTCAGATGTCTCATTCCTCGGCAGGAAGAGCTCTAATGGCCTCAACGGCCTCAGAATATCCTCGGCCCTCCGGACGCGGGTTGATACCTGAAAAGATGAAACGAGGAGTTAGGAAAAAAATAACTCCAATTAAACACGAATGATGACTCAGCGAAGAGACTTACTGCCTTCAACCCATCTCCTCGCAAAACCAGGAGGGCAACGCATGTAGAACCATTCCTGTTTGTACAGAGCGAATTTACTCCATGCTCCTGTCAAGATTTGGCATTTGTGGTACGGCTCGAGGAACATGAAGGAAGGTCTATCTTTCTGTTTCTTGATCATATAAATGTATCTGATGTCGCCAGAAGTTGGAGGTCTAGAGAAGACGACCATGAAGAGTAGGTAGGTCCCATATAGAAACGCATGACCGTTCGGATGCAGCCGCGATGGGGCAATGTCTATGTACTGTAACACGTCCCGAAGAAATAAATTGAATGGAGGCACGCTGCCCATCCAGCACATGAACTTGTTGCAGGTGGTATATCCGACTGGGGGCAGGTGAGGACGATTGTGTCGCGAAGGGACTAGCACATCGACAAAAGGAATCCCATGGATGGAACATATTCGTCGAAGTGCGGCTTCATTGATCTTCGAAGCTTGTGAGTCGATCGGATTGTCTAAAAGAATTGTTGCCTCCAGGGCATCGGGTGCTAAGTTATGGGCAGGGGAAGTCGACGGATTTGAAGTATCAGTGGCTTCTTGCCTTGATGACGGCCCAGGCCTATCAGATATAGTGGCAGAGCTAGACTTCTTAGACATCCCCAATAAATAATGAATCTATCTAAGTACCTGTGAAAACTATACTTGAAAAATGTTCAACGTTAGAATTAACAACACGAATATTCCCCCCATGTGGTGTGTGAACTAGTGCAAGCAATCGTGTAATAGCGTTGAAAGTTTGAAGGTCGCAAAGTTGTTGATATAAAACTGAGCGTCAAGTCATCGCCTTCGAAGACCGTCATCGCTGACCGTCCCCAGAAGCCTGCCTTTTGGTGATTGCAATTCCGGGTCCAGAAAACGTATGATAATCTAAGTTCAGATTTATGTTTACTGAAGCTAGGAAGTTAGTGATCCGGGTCGGCTTCACATATGCTATGATGCTTGGGCCCTGTTTCTTGTTTTGCTATACGAGTAGATATAGTTAATAAGTGTTCAGCATTTGCGACTAGTCGGCTAAGTCATTGTTCGGCTAAGTCATTGTTCGGCTAAGTCATTGTTCGGCTAAGTCTTTGTTCGACTAAGTCATTGTTCGGCTAAGTCTTTGTTCGGCTAAGTTGTTGTTCGGCATGTAAGTCGTGTTCGGCCTCGTTTTGTTCGGCATGTTTTAGCCTAAGTATGGTACGGCGTTTGTGACTGTTCGGTTGAGACGACCATCAGCACGCTGTCCTTAATAATGGCCTCATCTCTTCCTCCATCCACACCGAACCACGAGGGAAAATCGTTCGGCAAGTTGTACCAGACCATACCGCTCGATGCCCCTAATCATCTCCTACTTCCTCCATGTTTCTACTTCCTCCAATCTGGTCCGGCATAAAACACTTATGCCGAACCACAGTACGTCTACCAATGACTTCCTAGAAAACCCATCTCTATTCACTCTTCCTTCCACCCTCGTCGCGTGACTCTTTAGACACTTTAGTCAAGGCTCGATTTATCCCATCAATTAAGGGAGTTCGAGCGTAAAGACTGTATTTAGGTGAAGGGATCGGTACCTAGTTGGTAAGGTGAAGACTAGGGAAGAATCGGCGAATTGTATGTTGGCTGGTAGCTTCGGTAGGTGCAAGGCAGAGGTGTTAGAAGTGTGAAAAGGGAAAGAAGGAAGGAGGTGCTGGCTTTTATAGGGAAAACAGAAGAAGTCGAAAAGGCTACATCCGGTGGAACCGGTCAAAGACACATCGTTCGGCATCGCCGTATAATGATGTCCGGCACTGAAGGATCGTTCGGTTACGAATGTCTTGTTCCGCATTTAGAACACGCTCGGCACACACCTAAACCACTGGAATTCTCAAAAAGGCATCTCCATTCGAGGTTAGTCAAGGATTTAAAACGAGACGAGAAGGTTACATGACTCAAAGCGTACCACGTTCGGTCACGTGATACACTTTGGAGGGCAAGTGTTTCCTGGAGATTTAACCAGGCAACTGAGTGCTCGGCATTGGGTAGTACTCGGCATCCAGGAGAACTCGGCATTCAGAAGGACTCGGCATCCAGGAGCACTCGGCATCCAGGAGCACTCGGCGTTCTAGGAGTACTCGGCATCTAGAAGTACTCGGCGTTCTAGGAGTACTCGGCATCCAGGAGCACTCGGCATCCAGGAGCACTTGGTGTCCAGGAGTATCCAGGTGCACTCGGCACCCAGGAGTACTCGGCGTCCAGGGGTACTCGGCATCCAGGAGCATTCAGCATCATAAGGCGTTCGGCGTATACGACTGCTCGGCATGGCTGTATTGTTCGTCAAAAGCTATCGTTCGGCCAGGACCATCGTTCGGCCAGAGGGGATCGTTCGGCCAAAGGGATCGTTCGGCCAGGAAGCATTGTTCGGCCAGAGTTCGGCCAGAGAGCATCGTTCGGCCAGAGAGTATCGTTCGGCCAAAAGGATCATTCGGCCAAAGGGATCGTTCGACCAGAAAGCACGTTCGACCAGAGAGCATCGACCGGCAAAAAGGATCGTTCGGCCAGGAGCATGTGGCTTGGCATCCAAGTGTTCGGCCTATTTGGTTCGACATACGGCGACCACTCTATTTGGGCCAGGACGTTCGGCCGCCGAGCCCACCTGAGAAGTCAGCCAATCCTTGTCTATAAATAGAGGGGCAGGGTCATAGTGAAAAGGACCTTTTTTCTGAGAGAACACGGGGGAGACTCTGCCATTTTGGAGACTCATCTTCTTTACTTAGCAACTTCATTCAAGCATTTGATCTACGAATTGTATTTGTAATCAATCATTAAGAAGATCAATAAAGTGAAAACTCAAAGTGGACGTAGGCAATTACGCTGAACCACTATAAATCTGGTGTTCTTACTTTCTGCATTTAAATTAGCATTGTCTTCCTCCTTTAATTTATCTTCATCACTTATATCTCTACTCAATCTTTCTCTACGAGGTTAGTGACCAATTTTGGTACTAACAACGGCCTTATCATTATAAGCAATGGAATTAATATTATATTTACACGAAGGCTTAGATATTAGCTGGCGATGGCATGAGGAGTTATATGCGACGGCAAGATTAAATGTTAGGGGCCGACTCCAAAGTTTTACAAGCATAAAATTAATGATGACATCAATTAATTCATGTGGCCTCAAAACATAAAATAAATTAAACATCACAAATTGTAGAGAAATATTCTCAAAAAAGTTTCTTCATATAAAACTTATATTAGATGAGCTTTCAAAGAGGATACCGAATAATTCTCTAACAAAATTTTCTTTTTCTTATACTCATAATTCAGTTAAGTTAGATATGTTGTATCATAATAAAACACATGTAAATCCAGATGCATCTGCATAAATATGAAAATTTTCTTATATTTATAATATATGTTTACTGTATATACAATATACAAGCGTGAAAATTTAAATAAATTGTTGTTATTTTTATTTTTTCAAATGATTGGACTATGTTGAAATATCAAAATTAGATTACCTGCAAATTGACCAATTATTATAAATAATCAGAATACTGGAATAAGAAATCACACGAAGTACTTGTAAATTAATGAATAACTATACTTGAACATTACAGTAGCTTTTGCAAAAATTAATCAGTAAAAAAAGGATAGGTTAAAGAATAAAACATTAATAATCACATGATAACAAAAAAAATCCAAATAGCAAAATCATTTGAAAGTAGTGATGCAACCTAACAAATAAAGAGGAAAGAAACATGGTAAAAGAACCAAAAACCGTTGAACTCTTGATATGGCCTTATAATGTAATGACCCCCCTTTTCGACCCTTAAAAGTTAACACTAATACCTCCACGGTACTTGTGTCAAGCATCCAAGTGCCGATAAGATAGATTGTTGGAGGAAAAAAAGAAAAGACAAAATAGAATCTCACATCGTGATGAGTAATTTATAATATACAACAGATCTTTACACAAGAAAACTGTAATATACATACATCAATAAGAGTAAACTTATCTATCATCAACCTGGACATTTTTAACAATCCATCCTCATAAATGGTAATAAATATAAACAACCAATGCATCAGAAATAAAATATACATGAATACATCTTGAAGGCATCCAGTTCGTCTCCTGAAGCTCCAAATCATCCAAACTAAATTTGGAAAACATGCTCGGGTTGACTCAAGCGTTATAAGAAAATAACATCCGGATCAGTTTGGTAACTAGCGTGAGAAACACATATATGGATTTTAATGTTATAAAGCCTTTCAAAAATAAAGATATCTCGTAAGACCATGCCATACATAAACATAGACCGGTTTTTACCTTACCATAACCAAACCATTTCATAGGAAATCTTCTGATATTATAATAATGTCTAGGTTTAAAATAAATATTGAATCATAGTCGAAATTGTTATATTAATTAAATTCCAACACAATATGTATACAACTAAGTTCGTAAAGACACGTATTGGAGAATGGATTCTATACAATGACAAGGGACTGAAGTACCACCTACCATAGTACATCTCTAGATAAAATGTATGAATCAGGATTAGACTACCTATTAATGGATAGTAACTGAATATTTCATTACCCCGATTGCTTTGCAAACTTTTCTCGAGAGCTCTCATGCACAACCAAATCCATAATTAAGAATCTAGAAGGGTGATGATAATATTCTTGTAACGACCCATAAAAGTTTAGCAATTTTTAATTGGTTTATAACGTATTGAATTGGATTTTTGAGAAATTATTAATAATAAAATTTTGAAAAAAAAATTATTTGGATTACATATAATTAAATATAGCAAATGGTAAATTTTCAATTAATTATATGAAAGTTTATTTATTATGTAATTCTATTAAATTCAAATCAGTTAAGAATTGTTGAAAATAAATTTGCATGAAATCAAGGGAATCGACTGTTACCATAAATTTTATTTCTTCCCTGTCCATTCAAGTTTTACATCAGTTACAATCCAATCAATACCATACCTTTATTACTCCCTGTATTCATGCTGTAGCTCTTTAATTTTCTATCCGTTGCTATTTCATTTCGGGTTTGTTCCTTCCCTATTTATTCCATTTCAAACATTTTCTCTTCTCTCTGGTAGAAACATAATATTTTACATCATTTATATATATATATATATCTGTAGCTTGCATTCATTCGTTTGTTCACTTTTACGTTTCTCATACTTTCTACTTTATTGTCCTTAATTCCCGTGCTTGACGTTATCATTTTAGTTTCTTTCCATTGAATGTGGCACGTTTCATTGTTAACGTTTTATTCCATTTATATGTGTGGCTTTCCTTTTGCAACCTGTTCCATTTCTATTTTCTTCGTTTTCAAAATTTGAAACGTACAGGCTGGACCACAGTATTAATTGCTTTCCAATTCATGTTCAAACGTTGCTATTCCTAGCTACTAATAAATTTTGAAATCAGTGTCTGTTACTTAATTTATGGCATACGTTCAAAGCATTGGCTTTTATTATTCAGCTCAATTAAGGGTGACCGTTGCCATCACATAACCGGTAAAAGATTTGTATACGTTTTATTTGTTTATGTGGCAACGATTCACATTTACACTATTATTACCTTTTTAACTTCACTGGTTTTCATTTATTTGTGTACGTTTTCATTTCAATTATTTTACACATCATGGTTCCTTTTATAAATTCATCGCCCATAAATAGTTTATTTCTTTCCCTCTTCATCTTCATTTGTCTCATAATCATTTATTTGTGTACGTTTTCATTTCAATTATTGTACACATCATGGTTCCTTTTATAAATTCATCGCCCATAAATAGTTTATTTCTTTTCCCCTTCATCTTCATTTGTACCATATTCATTTATTTGTGTATATTTTCATTTCAATTATTGTACACATCATGGTTCCTTTTATAAATTCATCGCCCACAAATAGTTTATTTCTTTCCCTCTTCATCTTCATTTGTCTCATATTCATTTATTTGTGTACGTTTTCGTTTCAATTATTGTACACATCATGGTCCCTTTTATAAATTCAACGCCCATAAATAGTTTATTTCTTTCCCCCTTCATCTTCATTTGTCCCATATTCATTTATTTGTGTACGTTTTTTTTACATTGATTGGGCAAAGGCTCATATTTCAATTGCGTTTATAAATCAATTTCCACTTTTGCAACTTCACTTTGCTTTCACTTTCCACCTCATACTTGCATCCTTCTTTTACTCACCTGCTCACATTTTACTCCCTCAACATATATTGCTCCCTTCTCTTTTGAAACCCAGCAACAACAAAAAAGGGAGAGAGAAACGAACACACTCCTCCGCCTCTGGCTTGCACCCTTAGCCTCTCCGCCTCAATTTCCGTACCTCCATTTGATCATCTCCGCCCTCCATCTCCTCCTCTTTCCATGCTGACGTTGTTCGGCGAACCACTACCTTGCCGCGGTGAGTTTTGTTGTCCTCTTCCTTGATTCTTCTCTGGTTCTATATCTTGTTCGCATATATATATATATATATATAGTGTTTCTATATGCGTTTTGTATAAGGTGTGTGTGTTTTTATTTTATTTTGTTTTATTGTATATAATTGTTTTACAGTACTATGTATATTTTGTATAGTTGCAGTGCTAGCATGTTTAAAGTATTGTAAAGTATAGAAGGTGTTGAGTATATTTATGTACTGACTTTAGCTAACATATATTACTGTTAGTATTATATATTAGTTTATTTTATATATAATCTATTTTAATAACATATAGATTTTTATAAAGTTTACATGGGTTTATATTAGTTTACATATACCGGAGTTAGATTTGGTATTGATATATAATATATGGACTTTATGTTATATGTTTTAATATTGATTTTAATATTTTATTTATAAAGGTTATTTTTATAAAGATTTAAATTTTAGATGGTGTTTGGATATTGGTTTGTATATGGGTTTAAACATATACATTATTTCAAACTATACTACATATAGATATGTTTTGTTTAAACCAATGTTTTTTGAAAATATATATATATAATTTAATATATGTTTAAATTTAGAATACAGTTCTATTTATATATAGTTATATATACAACTATATATAGCTCACTAATCCTATTTATCTTCCTCGACCCAACTCTGATTTGATTTCGTCAATTCTTCTTTATCAGCTTTGATCGTTAAAATTCTTGCCAATATGGCTTAGCTTTGAAGTTCGTGCTTGGATTCGTAACTCCTTTCATTGTCAAATTTCTCTAGCCTCGAAAGGTGAGTAATCACCCACGATTTAACGTTCTTATATTTATTAAATTTGATTTCAATTGAAACGACAATTGAAATATACTGCTAAATTGAACTGTTAATTATTTAAATTGTTATATATGCTATTATCTGTAACTGTTCACCTGTGGGATATGACACCATATCCTATTGTTTATATTATATTGTTATTGATGATATATGTCTGTTGTTGCATTTTATATTATTTGATATCACTCTGCAAGTTCCCTGTTAGTATAGAATTCACTATGGGTTGAAATGATACATACCCGAACGGACTTTAGAATAGGAGAAAATCGTTATGGGTTGAAATGATAAACCCAAGCGATTTTCATTTGAATTGAAATTGGGATTACGGGTTGAAATGATATCTACCCGTATATATTTAAATTATGGATTGAAATGATAAATATCCGTATCACTTAACCATATGATAGATATATATACAGACACCGTTGGTCCATATATATAAATATTTTGAAAATAAATTCTATGGATTTGGGAAGAAATATATGGGTTAAATAAATGTTGATTCTTAAATTATTATATATGAATGGTAATGATATATATATATTTAATTATAATATTTAATTTAATTAAGATGGATTTAATTCATATAATATGTTTAAGTATAAAATTTATATTTCAAAATAGATTTTGGTAATAATTTGAATTTAGTGAAATTGTATTCATTAAAGAATTTTATTTAATTAAACAAATTTGAATCGATTTGTGAAACTTGAGGAAATTATAAATACTTTTACTTTTTAAATCATTTAATATATATATACTATTTCGGAAAAAAATAGATATATTTGAAATGAAATGATATTTGGGTTTTGAGGTATAAATTAAATTGAAATGACCACGGTGTTATAGTGTATATTCCCACCTTGTAGATAGTTCCGAAGATCCTTAGAGGATGGTTATCCCAAACATCCTTTAAGTTACTTGTATTTCAATTGATATTTCGCTTGAGTTGGATTTATTGATATAAGAATGTTAATCCTGACTCGAGTGTTTTGTGTTTTGCTTTACGCTCGGGTCAGACCGAGTGATACAGCATTTGAGACTCACCCTTGGAGTTTGGAGCTTCCTTTGGAGATCCAACTATCGCCACAGCTTTTAGCTCTTCTAGTTGATTTGTTCAGAGAAGTCATCTGTTGTACTGGAGACTTCACTGCATTTGAGATATTCTGTTGTATT
This sequence comes from Allium fistulosum, assembly GCA_030737815.1. Taxonomy (NCBI): domain Eukaryota; kingdom Viridiplantae; phylum Streptophyta; class Magnoliopsida; order Asparagales; family Amaryllidaceae; genus Allium; species Allium fistulosum. Next base: position 297,257,318 of record CM060908.1, on the reverse strand, counting down.
TTATTTCTAACTCTGATGTTTATATAGTAGCTCCATGAACTACTATTTTATCTATTCCGCTGCGTATTATTGTATTACTCTGTGTCTGTGATTCTGTGATTGATTTATTTATTGCATATGTTGAGTTTTGCCAAATTTAAATTAACAATCTGATATTTTGAATTATTCAAGTCAGACATGTGTGGATTTATTGTCGATTTGAATGGTCCAAAATAGCGGGTCGTTACAGTTGGTATCAGAGCTTTGGCTCTAGGCAAACCTTAGCATATATAGAAAATTTATTTACAGAATCACTTTCGTTCGAGTTTGAATCTCTTTCGTTTGGCTCGATTTCCTTTGAACTTTGGAACGTTTCTTGCGGTTCCAAAATTCATTCTTGTCTCTTCCTATTTGTATTCTTTTGATTCTGGAGTATCCCATAACTCCACTTCGAATGATCTCTATAAGAATAGGATCCCACCAATCTTTGAATGATTTGTGAAGGGGTGAAACTCCTTCACAATTGGCATTGATTCACTGGATATTTCTATATCTTTGGTTTAGATGCCACTATCTCTTGCGATCGAATGTTGGTTTTTCTTGGAATTTCTGCATCGATCTTGTTCCTGAAGTCACGGTTGACCCTAGGGTCATCCGCGATTTATATAAGTATATTCATCTTCTATTTTGAAATTTAATTATCTCATCTCGTTCGAGCTTATCTTTGAATCAAAATTCTATTTGACAAGAGTCCCTCTAATTTGAATCTCTATCTTTGTTTTGAAATCCGTTCGTGAATCGTCCTTTGAAAATCGGGTTTGTTTATATTTTAGAAATTGTTTTCTAAACCGAAATTATTATTTTGATAAGTATGATTATATTCTATATATAAAAGTGAAATGTTTTTGATAAAGATTATAAACCCTTTAAAATAAGAATTTGAGGTTTCAAAAGGATTTGTAATTTTGAAAAAAACTATATAAGAAATTTGATTTATCTAAAAATGATTTATGACTGAAGGATTTTAAATTTGAAATTCGAGAATTAAACTCCAGTATTTTGAAATTGGTTTTAAGATTTTGAAATATATAATAATAGTATGATTTAAAAATATTTTCCGAATAAGAAATGTTTCAATGATTTTAATGAGTTTCGAAGAAATTTCAAAAGAAGTTTGAGAAAAATAGAAGTCCAGAACTCACTTATGTCGCTGGAAAATAATTTCGGTGATGAGTGCATGCATCATCGACGTTGATTTTCGAGTTTCATAGTGGGGGAGAGGCCACTTTAGTAGCATTGCTACGAGAGTGATTTTGTGAAACCAGTTTTGATTTTCAAATTTCGAAGTAATATTTGATATTCGAAAGATATATGTATATATATTTGAAATAATTTGAAGTAAGCCGGTGTTCAGTCCTTTAGTTTCGGATTTGAAACCTATCTTTTGAAATTGATTTACTGATTGGTTGATTTCCAACTCTTGAATTTGAAAATGATTTCTTCAACTATTTCGAAGGTTCGAGCACTTCCAAATCAAGGTTAACTTTTCAAAGCTAAATTTTTTTGAAAGTATGAATTATTTGATAAAGTATATAAATTTGTTTTGAATGTTTAAGTATGAAGTAATATGATTTAAATAAGTTGAAACTGTTTTGTTAAGTATATGAATAAGGCAAATTTTAAATTTTTCTAATATGAAATTTAGATTTGAAATGTTTTGAAAAGAATTTCGTCTTCAATATATTTTGAATAAAATTTAGTTTAAATGTTTTAACTTAGTAACATCTTTATGAAACTATATATTTAACAAGTTGGAATGAATATATAAGTTGTACGTATGTTGTTTTATTCGCATAATTAATTTGATCCAAGTTTGAGTACACAAGTTCGAGGTGGATTACACCATTTCGTGTTAGGATTTTTCATTTGATTCTTGATGGCGAATATTTGATATGGATTTTGGGCTCGATTCTAGAATTCTCTATCATAGTATATGGCTATGCAAGGAGACTGATGGCTTCTAGTCGAGAAACCATATCGAAGTCCGCATTAGGGAAGTCGAATGGACAATACTAGTTCGAAAGCAAACTTGTGTGATCGAGCGAGCGATCAAATGTGATTCTGCGAAATGATGACGTATGTACATCTTATATTCTAATATCATTGATATATTTTGACGCTGAAATTGAAAGCTGTCGAGTTAGAATATCTTTGCTTACTAAAAGAAAATTTCCAATTTAAATTACAAAGATATATAACCCATAAAAGCAAAGATATTCAATCCCATATGGCTCTTCATACAGCGAAATTTATTTTGAAAAATTTGATCCTTATACAAGATGGACCTTACGTAAGTATGAGATGATTTTGAAAACATTTGATTTTGGAAATGAATTGGTTGACTTAAATTATATTGATTTGGAAATTTGGATTTATTTTCTAAATCTATTATTTTGGAAACTTTGAAACTAAAGATATTTAATTTGAGAAGAAATAATTTGGTGAAATTGTATATGATTTTGAAATTGAACTGATATTGAAACAAATTTAAATTTGAGAACCTTATGTTACTAAACACTTGATTTGGGAGTTGTCGAACTTATATAAAATTGATTTGTATGAGTATGAAATTGATTCGAAAACTATAGATTTGAAAAGGTACTCAATTTGAAAGTGAAATCTTATATAACTGAAGTCTATATAAGTATGATTTGATATACTATTGATTTTGGAAAGTATTTGATTTGAAAATTAAATCTTATATATAATGGATTTTATATAAGTACGATATTTGAAAGTGATTTGAAAAGGTACTATATGATACATATTTTCGAAGTAAAGATATGGAAAGTGCCTTCTGTTTGATATCCGATTTGTGGCCACATCTTGGATTCATTCTATCGATATTATTCTCTCTGATTTTTGGTTTTCCGAATATGATACTCGAGTGTCCTTCGAATTCCATGGCGTTACCCATGGTCTTACGAGCGCGACTGCATAGCGCAACTGCCTGGCTGAGTCTTGCCTAGGGGTACAGATTGTTTCCTGAGGGATCCAGGCGTAACCATTGTGTATCCTGCAATCTATGTAGGTCGCGAATAGTAGCGCAAATGTTTGGCTGAGTCTTGCCTGGGGGTACGGATTGTTTCCTGGGGGATCCAGGCGTAACCATTGTGTATCCTGCATTCTACTAGTCATCATGGCGTAACTCGCAGGGCTGAGAAAGCTTACGGATATGGATTGTTTCCTGGGGGAACCAGGCGTAACCATTGTGTATCTGCGAACCATGGTTAGACAAAGGTTTTGTTTGGATTGTACTTTCCATATCTGTTTTTAAAAAAGAGTTTTTCCAGTATTTTCACTAGGTGTTAAAACAAGTCTACTAAGTACCTGGAGAATTCTAGTTTTGCGCCTGATCAACGCACTACCAGAGTCTACAGGAACAAGGATAAACTTGTTGAAACATCGAGTTATAAAAGTATTTTATTATAAAAGTATTTTCAACAAAGGAATTCTGTATTAATATTTGAAATTGAAATTCTTATGGTTCTAAATTAATTATTCGTGCCCGATACTATTCTTTTGAATCTACCTTATCTGCCCTGCTTTATTTATTCACCTATATTCTCTTTTCCGAATCTATCTTCTTTCCTTCTTTTGAATATATCCTTTAAAATATTGTTTATTTATATACTACATGGTATAATAGAAAATTTTTAGTGTTTCAGAAGTTATTAATTAATTATAACATATTTAAAGTGAATGATTATTAATTTATTATAATGTTGGAAGTATCTTGAGATAAAAAAAAAAGTTTTTTTTTATAAATTTTGGGTTTAAAATTTTCAATAGCTTCTTTGTAAATATAAGTAATAATGTAAATAATTATTTTCAAAGGAGTTTTGAAAAGTATTAAAGTATTAAAGAAAATTAATTTTCAAATGATGTTTTTAAATGAATATTTCAAGTAAAATTTGTATAGTTTTAAATTTATTGTTTATCTTGTCTTTCAATCTATTTTCTTTCTGGTTGCTTTAATTCTCCTACTTTGTTCCTTTTCGGGGACGAAAAGTTTTGAGTGGGGGAGAGTGTAACGACCCATAAAAGTTTAGCAATTTTTAATTGGTTTATAACGTATTGAATTGGATTTTTGAGAAATTATTAATAATAAAATGTTGAAAAAAAAATTATTTGGATTACATATAATTAAATATAGCAAATGGTAAATTTTCAATTAATTATATGAAAGTTTATTTATTATGTAATTCTATTAAATTCTAATCAGTTAAGAATTGTTGAAAATAAATTTGCATGAAATCAAGGGAATCGACTGTTACCATAAATTTTATTTCTTCCCTGTCCATTCAAGTTTTACATCAGTTACAATCCAATCAATATCATACCTTTATTACTCCCTGTATTCATGTTGTAGCTCTTTAATTTTCTATCCGTTGCTATTTCATTTCGGGTTTGTTCCTTCCCTATTTATTCCATTTCAAAAATTTTCTCTTCTCTCTGGTAGAAACATAATATTTTACATCATTTATATATATATATATCTCTCTGTAGCTTGCATTCATTCGTTTGTTCAGTTTTACGTTTCTCATACTTTCTACTTTATTGTCCTTAATTCCCGTGCTTGACGTTATCATTTCAGTTTCTTTCCATTGAATGTGGCACGTTTCATTGTTAACGTTTTATTCCATTTATATGTGTGGCTTTCCTTTTGCAACCTGTTCCATTTCTATTTTCTTCGTTTTCAAAATTTGAAACGTACAGGCTGGACCACAGTATTAATTGCTTCCCAATTCACGTTAAAACGTTGCTATTCCTAGCTACTAATAAATTTAGAAATCAGTGTCTGTTACTTAATTTATGGCATACGTTCAAAGCATTGGCTTTTATTATTCAGCTCAATTAAGGGTGACCGTTGCCATCACATAACCGGTAAAAGATTTGTATACGTTTTATTTGTTTATGTGGCAACGATTCACATTTACACTATTATTACCTTTTTAACTTCACTGGTTTTCATTTATTTGTGTACGTTTTCATTTCAATTATTGTACACATCATGGTTCCTTTTATATATTCATCACCCATAAATAGTTTATTTCTTTCCCTCTTCATCTTCATTTGTCTCACAATCATTTATTTGTGTACGTTTTCATTTCAATTATTGTACACATCATGGTTCCTTTTATAAATTCATCGCCCATAAATAGTTTATTTCTTTTCCCTTTCATCTTCATTTGTACCATATTCATTTATTTGTGTATATTTTCATTTCAATTATTGTACACATCATGGTTCCTTTTATAAATTCATCGCCCACAAATAGTTTATTTCTTTCCCTCTTCATCTTCATTTGTCTCATATTCATTTATTTGTGTACGTTTTTGTTTCAATTATTGTACACATCATGGTCCCTTTTATAAATTCAACGCCCATAAATAGTTTATTTCTTTCCCCCTTCATCTTCATTTGTCCCATATTCATTTATTTGTGTACGTTGTTTTTACATTGATTGGGCAAAGGCTCATATTTCAATTGCGTTTATAAATCAATTTCCACTTTTGCAACTTCACTTTGCTTTCACTTTCCATCTCATACTTGCATCCTTCTTTTACTCACCTGCTCACATTTTACTCCCTCAACATATATTGCTCCCTTCTCTTTTGAAACCCAGCAACAACAAAAAAAAGGGAGAGAGAAACGAACACACTCCTCCGCCTCTGGCTTGCACCCTTAGCCTCTCCGCCTCAATTTCCGTACCACCATTTGATCATCTCCGCCCTCCATCTCCTCCTCTTTCCATGCTGACGTTGTTCGGCGAACCACTACCTTGCCGCGGTGAGTTTTGTTGTCCTCTTCCTTGATTCTTCTCTGGTTCTATATCTTGTTCGCATATATATATATATATATATATATATATATAGTGTTTCTATATGCGTTTTGTATAAGGTGTGTGTGTTTTTATTTTATTTTGTTTTATTGTATATAATTATTTTACAGTACTATGTATACTTTGTATAGTTGCAGTGCTAGCATGTTTAAAGTATTGTAAAGTATAGAAGGTGTTGAGTATATTTATGTACTGACTTTAGCTAACATATATTACTGTTAGTATTATATATTAGTTTATTTTATATATAATCTATTTTAATAACATATAGATTTTTATAAAGTTTACATGGGTTTATATTAGTTTACATATACCGGAGTTAGATTTGGTATTGATATATAATATATGGACTTTATGTTATATGTTTTAATATTGATTTTAATATTTTATTTATAAAGGTTATTTTTATAAAGATTTAAATTTTAGATGGTGTTTGGATATTGGTTTGTATATGGGTTTAAACATATACATTATTTCAAACTATACTACATATAGATATGTTTTGTTTAAACCAATGATTTTTGAAAAAATATATATAATTTAATATATGTTTAAATTTAGAATACAGTTCTATTTATATATAGTTATATATACAACTATATACAGCTCACTAATCCTATTTATCTTCCTCGACCCAACTCTGATTTGATTTTGTCAATTCTTCTTTATCAGCTTTGATCGTTAAAATTCTTGCCAATATGGCTTAGCTTTGAAGTTCGTGCTTGGATTCGTAACTCCTTTCATTGTCAAATTTCTCTAGCCTCGAAAGGTGAGTAATCACTCACGATTTAACGTTATTATATTTATTAAATTTGATTTCAATTGAAACGACAATTGAAATATACTGCTAAATTGAACTGTTAATTATTTAAATTGTTATATATGCTATTATCTGTAACTGTTCACCTGTGGGATATGACACCATATCCTATTGTTTATATTATATTGTTATTGATGATATATGTCTGTTGTTGTATTTTATATTATTTGATATCACCCTGCAAGTTCCCTGTTAGTATAGAATTCACTATGGGTTGAAATGATACATACCCGAACGGACTTTAGAATAGGAGAAAATCGTTATGGGTTGAAATGATAAACCCAAGCGATTTTCATTTGAATTGAAATTGGGATTACGGGTTGAAATGATATCTACCCGTATATATTTAAATTACGGATTGAAATGATAAATATCCGTATCACTTAACCATATGATAGATATATATACAGACACCGTTGGTCCATATATATAAATATTTTGAAAATAAATTCTATGGATTTGGGAAGAAATATATGGGTTAAATAAATGTTGATTCTTAAATTATTATATATGAATGGTAATGATATATATATATTTAATTATAATATTTAATTTAATTAAGATGGATTTAATTCATATAATATGTTTAAGTATAAAATTTATATTTCAAAATAGATTTTGGTAATAATTTGAATTTAGTGAAATTGTATTCATTAAAGAATTTTATTTAATTAAACAAATTTGAATCGATTTGTGAAACTTGAGGAAATTATAAATACTTTACTTTTTAAATCATTTAATATATATATACTATTTCGGAAAAAAATAGATATATTTGAAATGAAATGATATTTGGGTTTTGAGGTATAAATTAAATTGAAATGACCACGGTGTTATAGTGTATATTCCCACCTTGTAGATAGTTCCGAAGATCCTTAGAGGATGGTTATCCCAAACATCCTTTAAGTTACTTGTATTTCAATTGATATTTCGCTTGAGTTGGATTTATTGATATAAGAATGTTAATCCTGACTCGAGTGTTTTGTGTTTTGCTTTACGCTCGGGTCAGACCGAGTGATACAGCATTTGAGACTCACCCTTGGAGTTTGGAGCTTCCTTTGGAGATCCAACTATCGCCGCAGCTTTCAGCTCTTCTAGTTGATTTGTTCAGAGAAGTCATATGTTGTACTGGAGACTTCACTGCATTTGAGATATTCTGTTGTATTTTATTTCTAACTCTGATGTTTATATAGTAGCTTCATGAACTACTATTTTATCTATTCTGCTGCGTATTATTGTATTACTCTGTGTCTGTGATTCTGTGATTGATTTATTTATTGCATATGTTGAGTTTTGCCAAATTTAAATTAACAATCTGATATTTTGAATTATTCAAGTCAGACATGTGTGGATTTATTGTCGATTTGAATGGTCCAAAATAGCGGGTCGTTACAATTCTAATGAGTGCGACCCACATAGCCCAACGGCATATCTTATGTTATAGTCATTCCCGGTTGGTGAGCCTTGAGACTACGTTTTACCTTTTTTTAGCAAATCCCACTTGGAAAGCAAAAACTGCCTCTAGGCAGTAATGCAATGCCAGCATTCATCCATACAAGTTGTTCAGGTTATGAATAAACCGAAGGCACTACTTCAACTACATCCTTTTATGAATCATCCTTAGGATTAGTAGGAAGTAGTCCTTGCACTTCAAAGAGCCCCGTCTTCGATTCCATCATCCTTAAGATGTCTTCAATTCGAACGCTTATTCTAGTTCGAAATGGTTTTCAGATAATATATCCGATCTAGGTCTTTCCAAACCAACAACGATAGTTTTTAAAACTAGCAAACATTTGATTGTTGGTTATTTGACTATCAAATAAATAAACAATCATATTGGAGATTTAATTTCACAAGAAAACCAAGCACGGCTAACACATAAGCAACCACTAAGCCTCTTAAATTAATTTTTTCATTAATTAAACCCACTTTGCAAATTCTTGTGTTAAATACTTTTACAAAGATATACTCGCATATCCTCTCTACTCTTTTCAATGCTTGAAAAATATCGGTATACTTATCTTAACTGTATAAGTATACTTACAAAACATTTCACTTTCAAACTTAGAAAACTTTTCCATACACTTATATTAACAATATAAGTATATTCACAAAACGCTACATTTTCGATACTTAGAAAATGTACCCATATACTTATCTCAACAGTATAAGCATATTTTAAAAATCTTTAGAAAGATTCCATTTTAAAACAATACTTATCTAGGTTAAAACAAATGTCGTTTAAAACACCGATAAAAATAAAGCCAAAACACTTTCCTTTTGGCGTAAGTAAAACAGGTCAGATGGAAATTAAACCGTATATACTTACCACCACTTCCCGATTTCAAACAGTACCATCCCTCGATTAACAATGAAATCGGAAAAGTTAGAAAACTATCCTTACCTCGATATACATTCTTAATTCTCAAGATAGAGACGAGTTTCCATACCTCGAAATTTGGTGTTATGTATGGAAAGAACACATTCCATACCAAAGTATTAAAAATAATCATTTATAGAGAACAAGTCTCATTCTTTTTATAAACTCCTTATAAAATTCCTTCTAAAAATCTTTTCCATTTTTAACAAAAACTCATTTCTAAAAGTCTCTTTCATATTTATACACTCTCTTATATTTATAAACTCTTTTATATAATTAAAAATCTTTTATATAAATAAAACTTCATTCAATAAATAAAACTCTTTTCCATAAATAAAACTCTTTTCCTAAATCTCCTTAACAAAACCCTTTTTTTAAATCTCCATTATGAATTATCATTTATAAATTCCATTATAAAACTTCGTTAAAAAATTACATTATAAACTCACTTTTATAATTCTCATAATTTATCACAAACTTCAATTTTCAAAATAGAGCCAAATACTTTCCATAAACCGATCATTCCATATATTAATATAAATCCACAAATGTGATTTATTTTCCAATTTATCAAAATTATATTAATTTTCCTCTTATAAAATCATTTAAAAAATCTATTCTTTTATTTATAAAATACCATTTATAAATCTGTTCTTTTATTACAACAATTTATATAAAATGTTTCCCAAATATTTATTCCAAAATATTTCTATCTTCTTTTCAAAACAAAAATCACTTTAAAATAAAAGATAAAGCCCTTTAATTTCTTTAAAATAAACATTTCTTATTATAATAGCTTTTCTATAAAGATAAAAGCTTTCTAAAATAATTTTAAACATTTACACATATACATATATCAGAAAAGTATAATACCAAAAGTTGAAGTAAAATAGAGAAGCTCAAAAACCCCTTTTTAAATAAAATATCTTAGAAAACCCAAAAAGGCCAGATTTAAAATCATATTTGCAAACCCAAACCATTTCCAAACCAAACAATAATTAATAGTATTCCAAAACACTATAACGAGGCCAATAGCTACCATATTACTTAACTAATGTCATTACTACCTTTTTCTTTAAAAAGGTACAACTTTTAACATATGTCAGTGTCACATCCAATATGGCCAAACTATCGAAATATAACATACTTCAATCTATATAACAGGTATATATTGAAATTAAAATCTATAGGTATATAACTAAAATTAAAACTCACTATGATGAAAAATCCAGATTTCTTTATAAAATTCTTTGTATTTCATTTTAAATGTCATTCACTTTTCAAAAGCGGATATTTTACCAAAACAACCAATAATTCATCCACACATAAACAGTAAATTTAATCTACTATATATCCTGCTGATTATCTAAAAAGATGAGTTTAACTCACCGAAATTCCAGCGTGCGCTTAGGCGTTCCAGTTTGAATTTTAGCCCAAAATTTCACTTGCTTCAAATTTAATGAAACCAGTTCCATCACGTAGCTATCGCCATTATGAGTGGAACACACAAAGTCTCGCCTCGATATGAGAAATATATTGATTTTATAAGATTTTGAAATAAATAATCCATTAATTCTCTAATTACGTCTTAAAATAATTAACCTCTCCTCTAATTTTCTTCTTTCCCCTTTCCATCTCCCTGTGCACATACACACGCCTCCTTCCAAATCCATACACGCACCCCTCATCTTGCTCGTCCTTCTATGATTCTTCAATCCGACATAGCTGATAAGCTTCTCTATAAAATCTCCATGCAACCTACACGTTTCTATCGAGCTCGACCAAGCCCTGTCAATCGTAACCAAAAACTCCTCTGTACAAGAACCCTAGATAACGCGTTTTCCATTTTAGTACTGCACTCCCACCAACTTCGGCCACCATTGCACTTTGACACCACGAACATAGTGGAATCAACCCCAAGGCCCCTCGTCGCCTAAAACACCCTTCGACCAAAACCTAGCTCGACTAGATTTTTTTTATCTCACCTAATCATCATTGCACGCCACAAAACCCATGCCAAATCGAAGAGCTCACCAATAAAATCTCAAAGAAACAAGTTTTGAAATTGTTAGTTGAGTAATTTAATTGATTTGAAATTTTGAAGGCATACAACCATTTTTTGTTTACTGGCATTGAAAAGTGAGAGTGAGGAGGGAAATTGAAAAAATACAAGGGGAAAAAGAATGAAGCTCTGAGTGAATTTTATCTCATTTATAAACAAAATCAATTCTTACTTCACTCACAAGTTAACCCAAGTTTTCAAGCCAACATCCTTTCCATCAAATCATTATTAAATTTCGTTGACTAAATTTGAATTGTGATTTGATTTTATAAAGGTTTTGAAAAGAATTATTTGCGGTACTCTGCTACACAATATTTCGTTCACATACGAACCGCGAATGATAGAAATAAAAATACGATCGTGCACCAAAAAGCCACATGATCACAAATCAACAATAAAATACACAGATTATCCGATTCTGTGAAATATGAAAAATACCAACATTTGACGTAAAATACGTCAAATGATAATTTCAATATTTTTCAAATTACAAAATTATAGAGAAATCCTATATATTCTTTTAAATACACGTCATTAAAAATCAAGTCGTCTTATTCACAATTGATTTTCTTATTTTTTATTCAATTTGAATTAAACTTGAATATTTAAAAAGATTAAATATTACTACTTGAAACGTTAAAATTCATGTATCGTTACATTCTCTCCCTTAAAAGAATTTCGTCCCCGAAATTTCCAAAGAAAGAAAAATGTCTTCCACCCTTAACTTTCACAATCAATTAGTTGAAATGTGTTATCAAATTTTAAAGTTTGAAATGTTACGGAAAATTTCGACAGCACATTCTTTGCGTGGCTTGATCGAAAAAACTACAACTCATCACAACTGACCCAACCAACAAAAGAAAACAAAAGCCCAAAAGTGGCCTCTCATATCTGGAGCATAAAGTCATCAACAACAATATAAACTTGTACCTATTAGTCGAGCAATCAAACTTTACTCATGAAGCCAAAAGCGACTAGCAAGCCTTTGCTTCCATGTACCTATATCTCACTTACAAATGATATCAAGCCGTATAACTTGCATTTTCTAATGTCAAAAGCATACACTTGTATAAAAGCATGTACGATGTATATATGTCATCCATACGCAATATCAATTCTGATTGCTTGCTCAATCACACAAATTTCACTTCTTAACTAGTATCACTCACTCGACTTCCCTGGTGTGTACTCCGAGCAGGTTTCTTGATTAGAAACCTTCGTTCTCCTTGCATAGCAATAAACTATGATTGAAAACTTCAGAATCATATCAAAAATCCAAACCAAATATTTTCCATCAAGAATCAAGTGAAAAGTCCTTGTTCGGATTGCTGTAAATCACCTCGAAATGATGTACTCGAATCTGGACCAAGAACAATTATGCAAAATAAATGATCTACGTACAACTTATGTAACGACCCATAATTTTGGGTAATATATTTTAATAAATATTAAATCTAAATTTAAATATAATACGAGATTTTCAAAGTATAAACGGATGAGATCGTGATCGTTTATCCGTATTTATGTGTCGTAAATGGAATTTAATAACATTTGATATAATGGTAATGTTTGAAACAAATATTTGTATGTAGTTAATGTAATTAAAACTATGCGTTATCAATCGTTAAGAATAAAAGTAAATTGAAAATATATCTTATAAATTAATTAATAAAAGAAATATCACATATGTGGATAAATTAATAATATCACGAATAAATTATCGTTAAGCGAAATATAAAATGAACTATCTTCTATCAATAAATTAAACTATATGTATAAATCGAAATTGTAATTATAAAATAAATGTAAATACTTATTATCACTAGAGATATGTAGAATAATACAAGTATAAAATAAACAAAACAAAAATGACCTGTAAAATATATTTATACAATATAAACTCCTTAACAAAGGAAGAGTAATAACCTGTAACACATATTATACAACACAAAACCTCTAACAAGGATTATATTAAGCTGTTGTAAAGTGATGTTAACATGTTACTGTGTAAATCATGTTAGCGAAAGAAGATAATCATCTACAGCATATTCAAGTCTATCTTTATTCTCAAATATTAAACAAAAACAACAAGTCAAGTTGCATACACTTAAACATACAACTCAAAGTCAGGCTACACAATAAATAAAAGTAGAGGTGTTGCACATATTTGAGCTTGCAATACAAGCCGGATGCAACTATTTATAAAAATATAAATATAGTACAAGAGCATAAATTACATATTGACAAATGAAATAAATGCGGCACAACAAAGGCTCTTATCAGCCTACAATCTAAGAAAAAAATCTCTGGCAAAGTTTAAGTCATATTCTAGTACAAATAACAATTTCATATCAAATTTTAGAGCCTGCATATTCTTTTATAATCTTCACAACTTGTATCTCATTTCATTATCAAGTTCGACTGGAAAGAAAAAAAAAGTAATAATAAATACAAACTACAACCTGAACAAAATACAAGTATGCAAGCTAAAACAAAACTTAAACAAATGAAAGAGCTGAAGCAATAAAACAATGTTCGAATGGGATTTTTCTTGCATGCAGACCTGACAACATACAAAACAAAATGAAATATAAGAGAATGCAAAATGTTGTGACTTGTTAATGAAGACTCAAGGCAAAAGAAAGATTAGCAAGTAAAATATCTATGACATAAATAATAAAATAGGAAACACAAGTACTACAAACATTTAATGCCTCTTTTTTTAGCCTACAAAAGTCATTCGAACTGGCTTCTAAATCACTTCAGCCTCCTATATAAAAAAATGGCAACTCTGCAAAACTTATATCTGGAAATTTCTCAAACCAGATAACACCGACCCTTTGCAAACTACCCTATATTATTTCATATTCCATTTGTATAATATGGCAAACCAGAGAGAAAACAATATGATAAACAATTCTTTTGCAAACTAAAATAACACTTCCAAAACAACTAAAGTCAGATGATGGAAAGATCAAGCAAAGCATCCCCAGTTCAAATTTTTCAAACTGTCTCAGGGGAAAAGCTCTGTTCTTTTGCAAGCTTTGGTGAGTAACATTTTATGTTAAATCAACTTAAATAAATATAGCTGCTTGATTGTTTCCTGTGATGATCCTGTTTGTGTGGAAGTATATGATGTAATGCTCTATATATATATATGGCTGTCTGTTTATACTCTGGAAAACAACCCTGTGATAAAAACTTGAAGCTCAGGCTTAAAATAAAATCAACCGGCATAATTCAATTGTTATTTGTATTTAGTATTCAAACAAACCTGTCTGTTTAAATCATGACTTTGAGTTTAAATTTATTTAAGTGAATCAAAAATTTGATCTTGCTCTGGAAAACACAAAGAAGGACAGGGAAGCTCAAGTTGTAAAAAATTTAAACTTTTAAATTCATCGATCCAGGTATATAAACTGAATCAGTAACTAAAGACTTGATTTTTAAAATAGATATCATAATTTTTAGCATTGTATTTAAGGAGCAGTTTTGGGTAGAACAAAAATGGGTTTTTGTCGATTTCTCGGTGATCAAGTTGACCGGAATACTTGGCGTTCACTGTGGTGGTGGAGGATTGCACGGAGAGGCAGGGAAAAATGGGCGAAGGCGTTGTAGTTCATCGTGGGGGAAACGGCGACGAGATTTATTTTATAAACCTAGTTTTAGTGGTGATTACATTTTGGTCTCGTTCGAATGCCACATGGCATCGAGTGCAACTGGAGTTTGGGATTTCGTAGAGGGACTGTAGGCGAAGCTGTAGCCGGAGGCGCTAGGGTTCAGGCGATCGGAGTTTCGTGTGCGAGGCGTTTCTAGGTTGTGCTGTGGTTCCAGACTTGTTCCAGGTCCTGATTTTGAACTCGAAATTGATTCGAGCATTTGAGTGAAGATCTGTTGATCGAGATGTGAGGTTGAGCGATGTCTTGAGAAGATCATCGTGGAGGATCTGACATGGCGGCAGTGCTTGTGCAGGTGCACAGCGATGAGGTGGTGTCAGTGTGTGTTGGGTATCACAGGGAAATGGTTCTCGAGATATATGCGTGAGTGACTTGGGAAGAACTCGAGTATTTCGAGAGTATTACTCGAAGCAGGGTCGAAAACTCGAAGTAGCGTGGTATTTTTTTCAGATCGAAAATGTTAAGTGTTTGCGTGGAATGGTGGCTCGGGAAAATCTCGAGTAAGACGCGAGCGGGTCTCGAAGCAAAGGGGGTCAGGACTCGGAGCAGGATGGGTTAAGTCGAGAGACAGAGGAATGTTTCCAGTTTTTAATAATTTGTTTTTTCCAGGTTTAAGATTTAAGTTTAAAAACTCAACAAGATTTGGAATAATGTTTTAAAATCAAGATAAGTGATTGGATTCAAAATTTCTTGAATTCAAATTTGGAAATTTAAATAAATTAATTAGTTAATGGATTATAAGTCCAGATTGGATAATTCTTAAGAAACAATTTAATATAAGATAATTTAACCAACTATACGATTTGTTGTTGGGATCTGTTGATTTACTTTGAATATCTGGATTTTAATGGCTATATGGTGATATTCTCTGTGATTTATCTGTTCGGATTTTGTATGGTTTATTTGTGATAAGTGTTTTATGAATAAAACATAGTTAATTAATCAGTAAATTGGGAGGAAATTAATTGATTATAGAATACTTAAGGGTTGATTACTCTTAAGGAGTTAAGATAATAATTAAAGTTTATTAATTGAAATTAAAGAACAACAAATTTGCATTTAGAGATTGGTTGATAGATAAGGCAATCTACTTGATGCTGTAAAGATGGGATTTGTAAAATCAATAGACTGAATGGAATAGTATGGACCTTCGAATATTCAGAATTTGATTATGAAACAAGTATTGTAAATAACGAGTAGTGAACTCATGAAGAAGTACGAGTTACCCGGGTTTTCTTTGTGATTTGAATTTGATATTTCAAATTATATGGGTTTACTCACGCTGGTTTCCAGCCTGACCCGGGTGTTACTTTGATGTAATGCTCGGGTCAGACCGAGTATTACAGATTTTCAGGTGAGGACATTTTGGAGCTCAAGTGGCTAGCTGGATGGCAGGACGTATGGAGTGTTTTCCGCTGTGACTTTATTTCTAGCCATGTGATTGTATATGTCCTGTGTATGTGTATATGTAACTCTGATGTATTAAATTGAAAATTTACTGATATGCTATTCTTTTGTAAACTGCTATTATTTGATATTATATTTTATCCGCTGCGAATGTGAGGATCTGTGTTGTGTTTCTGTTTCTTCTCTTCTATCTTTTTTCTTCTTTTTCATAACTATCTGGAATTTTCGGGTTCGAAAATTCCGGGTCGTTACAACTTATGTATTTATCCCATTGGTTTCTTAATTATACCAATTACTTTTTATTCATGGTCATTTTAGATAACAATTAATTAGCCCAATGGTATTTCATTTAATACAAAAATCATTTACGAACCATTTCACACAACCATTACTTGAGGTTATTAACATCTTATGAACACAACTTATGTTTATCAACACTTTTTAAAACTTAGGTTCATATTCATATAACACTCTTCTACCTCCTAAAAGTATATATATATATTCAGATTTGTTTTACATAACCAGAATGTTCAAAAATTTAAAACTTGTTTTATCTTACTACTATTTTCGCAAATTTATAAGCTATAAAAAAATTATTTTCTTATATTTTCACAACAACACTTAGCTTCTGTTTCTATATCAATTTGGTAGTTTCCGACTGTCCAAAATCGTCGAAAATTCTATTTTATTTCAACAAATGAAAATTATCGATTAATTTATCAAAATGAGATGTACAAACCACACTGTCCTAATGCATAGGATACATGAGTCCATATAATAACTTAACTGAAAACTTCAAAATAAACATCGAGTTTTATTTCAAACCATTTTGAAATAACAATAATAATATACATATCTCCTTCTTGTATATCAAAGCATACTTTTGGAATTTAATGACAAAATTTGTTTTTACCAAAACAACACCATAGTAAAACTACTGTGGTAGCAATCAGTCACTTAGAAACTCGAAAATAAACGTCGATGATGCTGCAGTCGTCATCAAAATTATTTTCCAGTGACAAAAGTGAGTTCAGTTCTTTCTATCTCTTTTAAAATCCTTTAAAAATATTTATATTCGAAAATACATCCAAATAATACCATTATTATTTTTCTCAAAACTTTGAAAAACAAAAATTTCAAAAATACCGGGATTTAAGTTCTCAAATTCTCAGTTTAAATTCTTTTTATTTATTAGAAATATCTATAAATTATGCTTATATAATTTCACTTTCTTAGATAAAAACATTTCACAATGTATCTCTTTGTTCAGATTATAATAAACAACCTTTATCAAAATTAAATTTTAACCCAACATTATAACCGAACACCTTATAACAAAATTATAAAACTCAATTCACAAGGTGTTCGTATTTAATTCAACCAAAACAATAAATGCTCATAAACTATTTGAGCACAAACAATCGATCAACAAACAATAGTCAATGCTCCCTAACTGGACGAGCATGAAAATCAAACAATAAGTGATAATAATTGAATATTATCTTTTCCAAATAGACAAAGACGTCATAAAAACTATATCAATTTCTGGGAATTATTTTTTATATATAAAATATAATCCTAGGTAAAATTATTTCATTTACCCAATTTCAAAACAATACTATGTTGGTTTGCCTTGTTCAAGTATTTAGAAACCACTACTGATATAGTTGTTCCTTCTGTATCGACTAGAATTCGTAAACCACTCAACCGATAAATCAACATAATATATTTTAGCACTAATAAGTATGCACTCACACACACACACACAAACACACACACACACTCGAACTCATATACCATGTTACTCTATCTCTAATGAGTCCACCCCACCAAAGCCTCTAGGTTTTCGGTTAACTTAAGCTTTGATATCACTTGTAAAGTCGACGCCAATACCTCCACGGCACTTGCCGAGCATCCAAGTACCGGAAATTAGATTGTTGGGGGAAAAGAAAGAAAAGACAGAACAAAATCTCACGTCGTGACGAGTAATATATAATATACAACAGATCTTTACAAAAGAAAACTGTAATGTACATACATCAATCAGAGTAAACTAATCTATCATCTGCCTAGACAATTATAACAACCTATCCTCACAAATGCTGATAAATATAAACAACCAATATAGTGGAAATAAAATATACGTGAATACACCTTGAAGGCATCCACCTCGTCTCCTGAAGCTCCAAAGCATTCAAACTAAATCTGGAAAACATGCTCGGGACCCAAGCATTATAAGAAAATAATGTCCGGATCAATCCGATAAAACAACATGAGAAACACACATCATATGGATTGTAATGTTATAAAACCTTTCAAAAATAAAGGTATCTCATAAGACCACGCCGCATATTAACACGGACGTGTTTTTTCTTTACGATAACCAAACCATTTCATAAGAAATCTTTTGATATTATAATAATATATAGGGTTTAAAATAAATATTGAATCATAGCTGAAATTGTACATTAATTGAATTCCAGGATAATACGCACACAACTAAATCCGTAAAGGCATGTAGGCACCGGGGTACCACCTACCACCTACCACAGTACACCTCTAGATAAAATATACCTAGGGCCACACATGGACCTCCTACGAATCAGAACCGGACTAACCCTTACTGGATAGTAACCGAATATTCCACCACCCCAATTGCTTTGCAACCTTTTCTCGAGAGCTCTCATGCACAACCAAATCCATAAATAATAATCTAGAAGGATGATGACAATACCCTAATGGGAGCAACCTACATAGCCCTGTAGCATATCCTCTGTTTTTTTCATTCCCGGTTGGTGAGACTTATGACTATGTTTTGCCTTTTTAGCAAATCCCACTAAGAATGCTAACACTGCCCTCTAGCTAGCAATTCAATGCCATCATTCGTCTACACAAGTTGTTTAGGTTATGAAAAACCGAAGGCACTACTTCTACTACATCCTTTTTAGAATCACCCTCAGGATTAGTAGCAAGTAGCCCTTGCACATTAAAGAGATTCGTCTTCGATTCCATCATCCTCAATATGTCTTCAATTCAAATGCTTATGCTAGTTTGAAGTGGTTTTCAGATAATATATCTAATCCCGATCTCTTCGAACGAAAGACGATGGTTATAAACTGACCAACATTTGATATTATGTTATTTAAATATCAAATAAACAAACAATCAAATCGGAGATTTAATTTCATAAGGAAACCAAGCAGGTTAAGCACATAAGCAACAACAAAGCCTTTTAAATTAATCTTTTTATTAATTAAACCCACTTTGTAATTTTTTTTTACAAAGTATACTCACCAATCCTCTCTACTCTTTTTAATACTTAAAAAATACCGATATACTTATCTCAACTGTATAAGTATACTCACAAAACATTACATTTTTCAAACTTAGAAAACTTTTCCATACACTTATATTAACAATATAATTATATTCACAAAAGGCTACATTTCCAATACTTAGAAAATGTACCTATATACTTATCTTAATGGTATAAAGTATATTTTACAAATCTTAAAAATATTCCATTTTGAAACCATACTTATTTGGGTTAAAAAATGTTGTTTAAAAAACTAATAATAATAAACCCAAAACACTTTTCATTTTGTGTAAGAAAAACAGGTCGGATGAAAATTAAACCATATATACTTACCACCACTTCCCGATTCAAACATTACTATTTCTTGATTAACAATAAAATCAGACAAGTTAGAAAACTATCCTTGCCTCGATATACATTCTTAATTCTCAAGATAAAGACACATTTGCATACAATGGAATTTAAGTATGAAAAGAACACTTTCCATACCATGGTATTTAGAAACAATCATTTATGGGAAACAAGTCTCATTCCTTTTATAAACTCCTTATAAAATTACTTCTAAAAATCTTTTTTCATATTTACAGAAACTCAATTCTATAAATCTATTTCATATTTTTATACTCTTTTCTATTTATAAACTCTTTTATATAATTAAAACTCTTTTATATAAATAAAACTCCTTTCAATAAATAAAACTCTTTTCTATAAATAACACTCTTTTTCTAAATCTCTTTAACAAAGCTCCTTTTTATAAATCTCCTTTATGAAATATCATTTATAAATTCTAAAAATTCTTTTAAAAATTTACATTATAGACTCTATTTTATAAATCTCATAATTCATCACAAACTACAATTTTCAGAATAGAGCCAAATACTTTCCATCGCATATTAATATAAATCAACAAATGTGATTTATTTTCCAATTTATCAAAATGGTACTAATTTCCTTGTTATAAAATATCATTTTAAAAAATCTATTCATTTATTTATAAAATACCATTTATAAATCTGTTCTTTTATTACAACAATTTATATAAAATGTTTCCCAAATATTTATTCCAAAATATTTCTATCTTCTTTTAAAAACAAAAATCAATTTAAAATAAAAAATAAACCCCTTTAATTTTTTAAAAATAAACAACCCTTATTATAATAACTTTTCTATAAAGATAAAAAATTTCCAAAATAATATTAAATATTTACATATATATGTATATTAGAAAAGAATAATACAAGAAGTTGAAGTAAAATAGAGAAGCTCAAAAACCCCTTTTTAAATAAAATATCTTAGAAAATCTAAAAAGGTCAAATTTAAAATCATATTTGCAATTCGAAAGCATTTCCAAACCAAACAACAATTAATAGTATTCCAAAATACTATAACGAGGCCAATAGCTACCATATCACTTAGCCAATGCCATTAATACCCTTTTCTCTAAAAAAATTCAACTTTTAACATATGTCAGTGTCACATCCAATATCGCCAAGCTATCAAATTTTGACATTTATCAATCTATATAATAGGTATATAACTGAAATTAAAATCATCATGTATATAACTGGAATTAAAAATCACTACGATGAGAAATCCGAATTTCTCTATAAACTCTGTATTTCATTTTAAACGTCATTCACTTTTCAAAAGCTGATATTTTACCAAGCCAACCTGTAACGATCACGATTTTTCGACGCTCGAAAGTCGACATTAATACGTATACTGTATCAAATGCCGCGCAATCAAATGCCGGAAAACCGAACCATTAGGGTTAAAAAGAAGAGGTAGAAGAAGACAGAAGAAAAGAAAGAACAGAAAACAGAAACAATATCAGAATCTCACATTCGCAGCGGAACAAAATATAATAGCTAATCACTAGTCTTTTAAACAAAGAACTATATCAGTTATTCAATACATCATCAGAGTCAATATACAACTCAATACAACAATGGACAGTTATATAAACCTGTCCTCATACAGAATACACAGCGGAATAAAATAAACAAGTACGGTAGTACTCTTCGCCATCCAGCTTATCCCCAAAGCTCCAAAATATCCAAAGTATCCTGATAAAAATAACTCTAGGCTGCCTGTGTGGAAAATTTTGGGCACCCAGAGTTTAGAATGGAACAATAAACTCCGAGTCAGTCATGGTGAGATCGTAAAACAGTTATTTTCACAAAGAAAATAAAACAGATTCGCAATGCTTTTGGAAAATGAAACTACCATAAGACCTCCCGCCACACACACAATGCAAACGCAGAATTGGAGGAGATTTCTTCTTATGATAGTCAAAAATGCTTACTACGCAAATCATTGTATTATTATTATTAATGTCTAGTGTAGAAAACATTTCGAAAGTATAATATTAATCTTAGCCAGCATAGGTACCATTATATTATGCCTGCTATAGCTGCCTCCTGAGGAGACAGGTTATACAATTTCAATTGTAAAGGGTTCGTATTGTTTCTTTGGATTTTCCAACAAATGGTCAGGCTAAGGAACTTTCTATACCACGTAGGAAATGCCTCCGGCTGGACGCTCCGAGAGACAAACTGCTCTCTGCCAAACAAGGCCGGGTTACCCCTGTAACTAGGTAACTCATGAATATGTCATCCCCGATCCTTTGGGACCTTTATCCGAGCGCTCGATAACCAACATCACACATAATAAATAAAGTGTGTCCACATGAGTAAGTATCTGGGCTCCATACCATGATACCACCCCTTTCCAGAAGAAAATGACATACCCTAAAGGGCGCGACCCTCATAACCTTGCCGCAACATTCCTGTTTCGACCATTTCCGAGTTGTGAGGCCCTGACGAAGTCTCGTCCACAAAGCTACGCTTTTTCACAAAGCCACGCTTTGATCACAAATAATCAATAAATGATCGTCATTACAGCAACACTCAGCATGCCACATTACCAAATTGGGAATATATCGCTGATAAATTTCAACTACATAACCTCTGAGCTCGTACGTCTCAGAGAAGGGTGTTAAGCTAAGAGAATAAATTCTCCGCCACCAACAGAAATGTATTTGAAAGAAATCAGCTCTATATCTCAAAATATAATGTCAGACATGTAACCATACAAGTCTGTTCCGGGTTCGAACAGAACCGAAGGCACTTCCGAAGAAGCCCTTGTAATCCGGATATTCACAATCCCGATAAAACTTCCCATCACAAAGGAAATCTCAATACCGTAGCTAACGGTGCAGAGACAATCGATAGGTCATCCTATCGTTTTCACAAATACCCGGTCTTCACCACCGGTCTTCAATACGATCCATATCGTCGTATTATTATTCGGAATGGGTTATCTGACACAAAGGTCCTTTCCCGGCTAAACCGAATAATAAGCGTTTGTTTTAAAAACAAATTCAAATGCCATTTCAAAGGCAAATATTGATAGTCGGTGATTTAACTATCAACAACATTCACAACAATCATCAGATTTAAATAATTTTCCCAAATTATTTATTTTCAAAATATCTTCACAAGATATATATTTCCTCACACTTAACATTTGAAAACCAATTTCAAATCACATTTCACCTTTCAACTTTTGAAAATCAATTTCAAATCAATTTCCTTACACGGAATATATTTCTAAATATATCTTTTAAAAACCCACTTAGAACTTTTAATTTATATTTTAAAAGCTACTTTGGAAAATACTCGGTTTTTCAAGGAAAATACACTTCCATTCTAAAATGGTCCATTTAAACCAATTTAATAAATCCTTATCGATTTATTTAAAATTTACGTTCTAAATTCGTAAATTTACTTTCACACTTAAAAATAAATCAGCGTTTATTTTTAAAACAAATTCCCCTTTCCTTTCATAAATTCCACTTGAATTTACATTTTCAAATCTTCACTTTTAATCCCAAAATCAAATTCCAAATTGATTTCTAATTTTATTTCAATACTAAATCAATTTCAAATTGATTTCTGAGTTTTATTTCAATAGAACAAAACACTGCAATTTATTGCTAAGTTTATCTCCAAATAACAAACCATTTGCAAATCGACTTCCAAATTCATTTTTCAAACACTAAATCAATTTCAATTAAATTCTCTAATGATTTATTTTTCATTACCAAATTAATTACAAATTTGATTTCTAAATTTATTTTCAACTCCAAATAAATTTCCAAATCGATTTCTCAAAGGTTCATTTTCCAATACTAAATCAATTTCAAATTGATTTTCTAAAAGTTTATCACTTTTAAATAAATTCCTTTGTTCTTTCCAAATTATTCAAAATTCCATTTTTTAAATGAATTCTTCAACTTTTGAAACAATATTATTCAAAACTCATTCATTAATATCTTTTCCCATATTTTGGAATCTATTCGGTAAGATTTCAAAAAATCAATTTTTATACTTTAAAATTCCTTCTTTCAATAAATTCAATCCTTAACAATAAATTCACTTAAAGTTTTCCACTTTAATTTCAAAATCCAATTTATATTCATTTCTGGTATCCAACGATACCAAAAATACATTCGGCTAAATTTTAGCCTTCAACAGTTTCAATTATCAATAAATCATCCACAGATTATCAATAAATCACATCATTTACGTATGAAATAATATTCAAACAATTTGAGGAATCCAATTGGATCCCTCCAACCTGTTTCCCTACATCCACAGATGTTAGCACAATACCAATTCCACTTCGAGGTGGAATATCGCGGTATATAGGATTTTATAAAAATATCATCTGCTTACTAACGGCGCAATAGGGTCTCAACCGCTATACAATGCGGGAAATCAACAACTGGAATATATACATATGCCAATATATATATTGCTATATATATAGATATATCCTACTATATCTAATATCACAACCAAACAACAATCAATAACTGCAATCCAAAATTTCATTTTGAGTGAGAAGATCTCACCTTGCTTTTATTTGCAATCCAATCCATTTTGACTTGATTTCACCATTTTTAGACCTTACTCCTGCGTACGAGACTCATGAACAAGGCACTGCTGTTCCTTCTCCAGTCGAACGCGAGCCTCGCGAGTCCTCCAACAGTCGACAATCCCCCACCATCGCTGATGTCGCCTCTTCCACCACGAACCCACGCTGCTCCTTCTTCCCAAACTGAAATCGCGACACTCATCTACGTGCGCGCGTACGCGCCCCTCTTCGTCCACGCGACCTGACTTCGAGATCCAGATCGAAACCCCCTTCGTACACGTGAAGCCTCCTCCCTCGCGAAGCACTACCGAACCCCTTATCCTTGCGAACGACACCTCGATGCCACTTCGAAGTCGCCGCGAACGCTTTCCGTGCTTCCCCCATTTTTTTCTATTTGCGAAATCAATTGACGAACTAGAGGATTTGATTTCGATTTTGAATTGAGTAACGAGTTTAATTTTCTTTCGAACTGTATATATCTTGAACGAAAGAATGGGCGGTCATTAAAATTTTGAAGTCTCAGCTAATATAAAAAAAATAGAACGAGGAGGGGACGCGTGTTGAAAATTTAAGAGAAAACAAAACACGTGTTTGAATTTTACTCAACGTGTCCTTGTTTGGCAGCAGTATTTTAATTTTATTATTTTATATTCAAATTTAAAATTCAATTTCTAAATCATCTCGATATCCGCAACCCATAATCTCGATCTCCAATCGAGGCGTGCCGTCAGGCGTTTATAATGTTATACCCCTATTTCGAACGCACTGGAAAAGGTTTCAAGTCCAAATTCGATCGTATGGAGAAGATAGCTTTTTGGACCAGTTATAATATTAAATTTTCAATTTAATTTCAGCACGTTTGCTTATCGTACGGCCAAACGATCACTCCAAACTCTACGAAAATTGAAATCCGATAATAAACAATATTACGGATCCAATAGAACTGGTTTCGTCGAATTCCGAGACTGTGCCCCGGAACGTTATTTTTAAATATCGATTAAACGATACAATTTCAAAACTGAACAAAACAGTTCCAAATTCAATTCTGAAAGTTCTAGTACCTTCAGAATTATTAGTATAAACTTTCTAAGCCTTGAAAATATTTTTAATCGGCTTAAAACTGAAGATTCAAATTTTTATCCAATTTCAATAAATTAAATTCAATAATTTAATCGCCAAATCCATTCTGATATTCGAATTTTCAAATTAAACTATCATTCAAATATTTAAACTCATTTAAATATTCACTTTTTAAATATCAAAAATTCAGGGTCGTTACACAACCAATAATTCATCCACACATAAACAATAAATTTTATCTACTATAAATCATACTGATTATCCAAAAAGATGAGTTTAACTCACCGAAATTCCAACGTCCACTTAGGCGTTCCATTTTAAACAAAAATCGAACAACGTTAGATTTTAGCTCAGAATTTCACTTGCTCCAAATTCAACGAAATCAGTTTCATCGCATAGTTATTTCCATTATAAGCGCAACATAAAAGGTCTTGCCTTGGTTGGACCTCGTATGAGAAAGATATTGATTTTATAATATTTTGCAATAAATAATTCATTAATTCACTAATTACATCTTAAAAATTAACCTATTCTCTAATCTTCTTCTTCCCGCTTTTCATCTCACTATGCACATGCACACGCCTCCTTCCAGGCCAGTGCATGCACCCCTCATCTCGCTTGTACCTCCATAATTCTTCAATCCGACATCACCGACAAGCTTCTCTACAAAGTCTCCATGCAACTCATACTTTCCTATCGAGCTTGACCAGGCCCGGTCAATCGCGACCAGAAACTACCCTGTACGCTAACCCTAGATGATGCATTTTCCATTTTAGCACCGCCTCCCTACAACTTTGGCCACCACTGCACTTCGATACCACACACATTGGAATCGATCCCAGGGCCCCTCATCGCCTAAAACACCCTCTAACCAAAACCCTAACTCGATTAGAAATTGTCGATCTCGCCTAATCATCATCACACGCCATGAAACTCATGCCAAATTGAAGATCTATTCAATACAATCTCAAAGAAATATGTTTTGGAACTTTTAGTTGAGTAATTTAATCGATTTGAATTTTTGAAGGCATACGACCATTATTTGTTTACTAGCATTGAAAAGTGAGAGTGAGAAGGGAAGTTGAAAAAGCACAAGGGGAAAAATGAAGCTCTAAGTGAATTTTATCTCACTTATAGATAAAATCAATTCTTATTTCACTCACGAGCTAACCCAAGTTTTCAAGCTAACATCCTTTCTATCAAACCATTATTAAGGTTAGTTGATTAAATTTGGATTGTGAATTTAAAAAGGTTTTGAAAAGAAATATTTGCGTTACTTTACTACAAAATATTCCGTTCGCATACGAACCACAAATGACTGAAATATTGTGCACCAAAAAGTAACACGATCACAAATCAACAATAAAATACACATATTACCCGATTCTGTGAAATATCAAAAATACCAACGTTTGACGTAAAATATATCAAACAATAATTTCAATATTTTTCAAATTAAATATGGAAAAATCATATATATTCTTTTAAATACACGTCATTAAAAATCAAGTCGTTCTATTCATAAATGATTTTCTTATTATTTGTTAAATTTGAATCAAACTCGAATATTTAAATAGATTAAATATTACTATTTAAAACGATAAAAATATACGGATCGTTACATATAACCTAAACTATATTATATTCTTAACCATGTATTCATATACTCCATGTGCAATGCATATATTTTTTGAGATTTTTTTTATCGATGTTGCATATTGCAACAGCCTACCTGCGGTTAGAGCACATTTTTTTAAGTGTGCTGCTGTTCTGTAGCAACAACCCACTACTTAGGTAGTTCTTTCTTAAAGATACCTATGGTAGTTTAAGAAGCATGTCGCCTACTACAATAGCATAATATACATAGTTATCCATCTAAGATCCAAAGTTGAAAGATAATACAATTCAATGGGTGTTACATATATTATGTTTATAAAATTATCATAATTTTATGATAAC
Organism: Allium fistulosum; assembly: GCA_030737815.1. Taxonomy (NCBI): domain Eukaryota; kingdom Viridiplantae; phylum Streptophyta; class Magnoliopsida; order Asparagales; family Amaryllidaceae; genus Allium; species Allium fistulosum. Next base: position 297,229,792 of record CM060908.1, on the reverse strand, counting down.
TTTTTCTATGTATAATATGTTTTACTATATATACATGTAAGTGAGACGTTCAACTAAATGGTGTAGATTAAATGCCGAGTAGCGTGACAATAAATAGATCAACAACGGATAATTATGAGTATGTTAACAAAGGCTTATTGTCAGTCTGATTTGTTATTATGGCCTGCTGAGTTTTTTAGAACGCTCAAAATGCATTTAATTTTCACATTCTACTATAGAAAGGTTTAATCGTATGGAGTTTTATAGAAAAGTGAAATCAGTTAAAAGTACCAATAATATTTTGTTTTGAGATATGAATTTCTAATCTCCCCAACAAATCAAACACAAATTTCCAAGTTCCTAATATTTCATTTTGGAAAGCAAATCCCTAAAAAATTACCCAAAAGCTAAAGCGTTTTGAAGATTTCATCTTAAAAAATAATTTTTAAACCAAGCATGCCCAATATGTTTTCCAGAACTTAAATCCATCAAGATTGAAGACCAAAATGAACTTAAAAGATGAAAGCAAAACAACACATTACAATATATTTTAAATAAATCATAGAAGAGATCATCTAAAGTCATTAAGAAAAAAGGTAGATAATAAAACAAAACTTTGAAACTTTGAAAATAAAGATAATGAAACAAGTTAAGTTTGACCATATAAAGTATAATTATACCTGTTTGTACTACTATTATAGGAAAGTATGATTAATCACAAGACTTACAGAATCAAAGCCGCCTACCTTAGAATTATTTCTAATGCATAACAAATGTATGTCAAGTAAAATCATTAATAATTTCCCTTGCGTAATATATGGACTTACACAATTTATTGTACAAATACCAACAGACAAATAAAAAACACAGCTGTAGAAAAAGTAGAGCATGTGAAGGCAAGCAGCAATAACAAATACAAGACAAATAAAGAATGAAAGTTGTAGAAAAATTACAAGGGCATGCAGTGTATGTAGTAAGTCCTAAACTATGAAAACTATAAGACAAATTGAATTATTAAATTCTAAGATTTGTACGATAAATTATGTAAGTTTTGATTTGTTGGTATTTGAATTATTAAATTCTAAGATTTGTACGATAAATTTCCCCTATCAGAACCCTAAATTTATCGTTATTGTTTACCTTAGAATTATTAAATTTAAGATTTGTAGTATTTGAGCTACAAATTTGAATGCAAATATAATCATAAACAAATGATAAAATCAAAATAAAACAGTTATTAACCTAGAAATCTGAGCTGATAATTTAGGATTTTGTACGCGTCGACTTGGAAGCTGCTAAAGTGCAATGAGCGAAGATGGGTGTCAAGGAACGTTTTACGTACCCTTTGAATCGACAATAAACCACACATGTCTAACTCAATTTGAATGAAAAGACGGAACATGAAGGGTAATAAAGAAAAATAGATAGAACAGATTCTCACACGAATGGAATAATATACAATATTGAACAATATCTTTACAGCGCAAAACTTTTAAGTACATATATCAGAGTCTAACCTAAATTCAGCTTGGACAGTTATAAACATCTGTCCTTACAATTGCTGACAAACATCAAATAAAAACAAACAGACAGCAGCGGATAATAGAATATGACATACGTAGATGAATATCTCCAGCTCTCCTCTTGAAACTTCAACCGTCTTCAACTAAACTTGAAACTACTCGGATCTGACCCGAGTATTGAAAATACCCGGATCAGGCTTGATAAACCAGCGTGAGAAAAAATCAATAATAAATGACAGTGTCATATATCAGCCTTTAAATAAAATCCTTTGAAATAAAGAGTATCTCATAAGACCACGTCCACACATAAACACGGACGGGTTTTTACCTTATGATAACTAAAACACTTTTATATATCAAAACATTTGATATTATTTCTAGTGACATTCCTTGAAAACATTTGCAATTAAACTTATTAATCTTATCCGAAATGGTTACCCATATAGCATTTCGAGGCTATTCATTACGCCAATACAAACAAAACCAAAAGTTCTTATTGGAGAATGGATTTCCATACAAATGACTAGGTGAAGGGACTACCTTCCGATGGGTACACCTCTAGATGGATGTCCCGAGGAACCATCACAAAGCTCCTCTACCAACACAAGACCTACCTACCTCTAACTAGATAGTACCAAATATGTCATCCCTCGGTCGTTACCGACCTTTAACCGAGCGCGCTCTAGCATACAAACCACATTAATTTACATCCCGAATGTCATAGCAGGAAGAAATATATCTAGAAGGGGATGATCGTACCCTAATTGGGAATGACCCACTTAGCATTGCCGCATCTAACCCTGTTTCGGTCATTTCCGATTGATGAGGCTTGAGGCTACGATTACCTTTTCACATAACACATCTTCTTTCACTTTGAATGCCACATTGCCATTCCACATTCACATGACTGATTTCTACAAACGTATAACTCCTGATCTCATACGTCTCAGGAAAGGGTGTTAAGCTAAGAGAAGGTGTCTTCTCTGCCACCAAATAGATATACATTTATAGAGATCACTCATTGTGATTTAGAATGAAAGGTCAGACACTCATCCATACAAGTTCGTTCTGGGACCGAACGAAACCGAAGGTACTTTCCTCGGCCATTACTAGGCGAGAAGTCCTTGTGGTTTTGAGGTTTTTCATAACAAAGAGACCACTGCTATAATATAGTGAATCGGGAGTTTATCCCCAATTAATCAACAAGTAGTCCCTCGTTATTGTTCGTCTCAATGTCTCCGTCTTTAAATATCTTCATTCTTTGAACACGTAAACTGGTTCGAAGTGGTTTTCGGATAGGAATCATCCAAATCCGACCCCGGTTCCTTTGAAGCCAATTATTGATAAAAAGATGTTAAGTTCACACATGGATATCAATCATCAATCAATTACTTCATCTTTTATAAAATACCTTTCTTAGATATATTCTTTTCAATTTATTCCATTTTCTTTTCAAGGGTATATGGAATCATTAAGCCTCATTTATTAAATAATTTAATTCTTTTAAACCTCTTTAGATCTTGGAATAATTCCAATCATTTTCTCTTTTACTTAGGAAAACCTTTCCAAATAATTCATTGAATCTGAATCAAAGATTGATTATATTCAAGTTATAACTTTTAACTTAGGGAAAATATTCCCAAATCATTTATTAAATCTTAATTAAAGATTTCTTTCTTAACTTCAAATCATATTCTTGCAAATCGAAGATTTTCATAACGGAGTACTACTGCCACCTTAAATATGCTAAATTTCACCTCTAGGGACTAATGGCAAGTAATCCTACATTATGAAGATCTTTGTCTTCAATATATTTTATTTCAAAAATTAGTTTGAAGGGGTTTTCAGATAGGAATCACCCAAATCTGATTCTGGTTCTTCGGATAGAAATCGCCCGAATTCGATCCCGGTTCCTTCGTACCAATCATCGAATAAAAGATGTTAAGTGGTTAATTAACATTCAAAGAATTTTTTTTCTTTTCTTTTATCTTGGAAAAACTTAAATATGATCTTTTAGAGCATCCGGGCTTTCCTTTCAATCTATTCCACCCCTCTCCTAAAAAGAGAAAACATAGGCCAGGTAAGTTCAGGGCACTGGTTGCTCCATCCCTAACCTTAGTTAAACACCTTGTTTTATCTTTCCAGATCTCACAGGCAGGACAAATGTACTAGTCGTTTCTGCATACTCGGTTATTAGCTTATATTTTGGAATTGATTATAAGATTCCAAATTATTTATTAAACTCTTAATTTTCCTTTTAAAAATATTCATAATCGATTCTAGGAAATATCATTACATTTAAACTCATATTCAAAAGGTTATAGAATTTCCAGCATAAAAGTGCTGCGCGCGGAAAGTGCTACATAAGCTTATTTGATTTAAACAACTTTTAATATTTGAAAATTCATATTTTCCATTCCAAATCTCTTTTAAACCATTTAAATAGATTTATCAAATTTATTTCATATTTTTAATCATTTAAAAATATCATTTATAAAGAAATTCCTTTTTGGATTCCGAACTGCAAAACCGCGATGTTTTTAGAAAATTGTTTTTGACATATTTCAAAATCTACTTGATGAAATTCTTACTTCGTTGGAAAACTATGGATATAATAGACCGGAAAATTCTTATCTCGAAGAATTCCGAGCTATATTCCACTTTGTACACTCAATTAACTTTTATGGCGCGAAATCGCAAACTACCGTTATGCGACGCGCCTAGTTTTGACTTGTTTTTCAATTTTTTTTCAAACTTCTTGGAAAAACTTTTAAATGTTTATAAAACATTTCTAAATCATTTTTAACTCATTTAAACCTTATTTTTTTTATTTCAAACTCATTTTTAATTTCATTTCATATTATAATATCATATTATTATAATATCATTTTCAATCTTTTTAGATTATTTAAAACCATTAAGAGGCTAAATAATTTACATACACACATTATTATGGATTTAATTTCCATTGAATTAACTATACTTACTAACCATTTCTTTTATCATTTATCAAACAAGTTATCAACCACATAAACAATCATATAATCAACCAATTTTGCATCCAAGTTATCGAACATTCAAATAAATTATTCAAGGGTTTTAATGGACATTTTAAAATAGTTATAAGGATGATTTAACTTTAAATAAACATTGAGTACTCACGATTAGTTCCGCTCCTCCAATCTTTTATGTAGATCCCCGAATCGATTCTAGCAGCACTTCCTTCTCCTTTTCTTGCTCCAGAGCTTCCCGATCTCCTTCCTTCTTCTTGATGTGCTCGGCCTAGGCTATGTAGGGCTCAACCATGCTCTTGGGGGGTGGCGCTCATGGCTTGAAGGTGAGGAGGGTGTGGTCGTGGGTTGTGGAGGTGAAAAGGTGGAGTTTGCACTTGATTTTGAGGTGGAATACTTTATTTTTCCTTTACTTTTATTTTTCTAATTTTTATTTTATTTTTCTAAGGTATGGAAGCCATTAGAGAAGCTTTTAAAAAGCTTGAGAAAGGAAGAAGAAGATGTAGAAATGTGTAAAAGAAGGTGGAAGGATGGTGGTCTATTTATAGTTGAAGTTTGCCACACAAATTAACTTATTACCCTTAACCAAAAAGGCCAAAATACCATTTATATCAAATCAATTTTTGTCTCCCTTAACACACTTTTCAAGACATGATTTAACTTTTCATTAATGTGGAAAAGAAGTGAAAAAGAAGTGAAAGGATGGATTGATTTGATTTTGTACTAAAATGTAATGATTTTGCATTTTCCTTTTTTTAATAAAATTTATAAAAACAAAATGCTCCTTTTCCATGCATGATTTGATAGCCAAGTACATTAGGATTAATGAAGAAGAGATGTATGCTTTGATTTGTGTGAGATTTGATTTGATTTTGCAAAAGTAAACTTGATTTGTCATTTTATGCTTACTTTTTCTTAATTGTTTTCTAGAGTTTCTAACCTTGTTTAGTAAAAGTAAACTTGATTAGAGAATTAATTAATACTTATACTATTTGAATATATGTTTCTATATAATAAAATAAAGGAGCGACAACGTTGCGACAACTTTTAATCGACAAAACGTTGATTTTCGACAAAATGTTTTACGGTCACATTTTGACATTTTAGTTAAACTATTTATTTATGTAAACCAAATTTAAAAATAAATTTGTATAATGTTATTTAGAAATATAAACACTCATAAACAAATTAAAATAATTTATTTAACCATTGAAACATACTTTTCTGAAATCAGCATTTTGTCACTTTTGTCGATATAGGCAAATGTTACTATTTTTGTGTATACTTCTCTTTCCAAATGCTATCTAATTTTGTTTGAATCATATAACCTTACCTATTTTATATTTAAAATCACTTTAAATAGTATATTTTAAAGTGGTCAAATTCTGGATCGTTACAATGGGGATGGCGATGATGAGCGATGAGCGATAAACAATGAGTGATAAGAAATGAGCGAAGATTGGAACTGCTGACTTTGAAACTGTCGAAGAGCGATGGCAAGCAATGAGCGAGTGCGAGGGAGACAAAAATTTAGGGTTTTGGGAGGAAGACGAGAACTGATTAAGCGTTTGAGAGGGAGACGAAAATTTTAGGAGGGGTATTTTTGTTATGGGGCACTACGTGTGTACAAAACTGATTAAGCGTTACATCTGTACAGAATAGAATAAACAAAGCAAGAAAAGTAAATAATTAAAGGTAAACAATAACGCTTTAGAATAATGTGTTATCGTGTGACATTATTAATAATATACTTTCTTGTAGTGGTCGCGGAGTTGCAAGAAGCATGTCGTAAAGAGAAATGAGAGAATGGAGAAAAGGCTCTCTGGATCAAATCTCATAATGCATAGCAACTATTCAAGCCATGGATCAGGTCCACTAGCGATTAGTATTGATATAGTTAGGGGTTTCCATGGGGGCAATCATGTAATTTGTTACATTTATCTAACTTTGTGACCGGTCTTGCTCATAATAAAGGTATTTGATTTCTATTATATACGTTGTTATATAGTGATATAATTAAATAAATAATTTAAAGTATATAAATAAGAAAATCCTTAAATGAAATGCTTGTTGTTGCAAATAGTTTAAGGTATGTGATCCTCTAGAAATAGAGGAGAGCACACATGCAACTATATATATAACACAAAGCAAGGAGCTGCCAACATGCCTGGCAGGTAGCTAGTCTAAGTACAGACATCAAAGAATACAAGCTCAGGTATCCCTATAATGAGCTCCGGCAAGGCCGCCACCCATTACACCCCAATATCGAGCTCCGGCATGGCCACCGCCCGATATTAGGGTGTTAGGAGTACCTGAACAACTAAAGAATAACATAACGCCAATGATACAGAAAGCTGGCACCATCTAATAATGAAGCTCCATGCTACTGACTCAGAAGGAATGAGGATGTGACTAAACTGAGGTGGAACTGCTAATGATCCTGTAAGGAAAATACCGCTCTGAAGACTCAGCAAAAATGGAAGTAGCCCTAGCTGAAGAGTGAATCCCCCTGAAAATATGCCTCCATGATGAAGCTAAAGATGTACTGAGAAGTGTCCCTCGTTGAAATCTGCAATCTGCAACCCTGTGTACCTGCAAAGAGAACCTAATACCCTATCTAGCACATACCTGTAACTGAAGAATGACTAAGAAAATAGTTAGAATGATACACGTATATGTATATAAATGAAATTTATATACATATATATGTATAAATGAGATAGGAGTAAAAATACAAAAGTAAGGCTAACATGACAAAATAAAGTATAGAGAGAAAAAAAACTAAAAAACAAATAAAAGAACTGATAAAGAAATGCCACTAGGATCCATAATCTAAAGAACTAAAAGATCAATAAACTAAAACAGACAATGACTAATACAATAATTGAAATAAATCTAAAAATATCCTTATGGACCTTTAATCAAAAGTAAATTATGATACACGGTGTAATTATCATTTAAGTTTGAAAAAATATTAATACTACGGGTATTAATGTTAAAAATATTATTATTGTGCTTAAATTGATTAATATTATTATTAACCTTATTAAGATAATCTTTAAATAGGTTATTTTTAGCTAATTTATATTTGGGATTGGAGATCCAATTAAAAAAAAATGAAGAAATTATAAAAATCAATTAATTAAAGCGACTATTATTATTATTAAAAATTCTCTGTTTTCTTTTAAACCAAATATACCAACAAATAATAATGAATAAAGTGTCAAAGAATCTAATCCTTTTTGAACCTAAATCTAAAAGTATTCCAATAAAATTCACTATCTGAAATTTTAGTTATTGTATTAAAGTTAAAAATTTTAAGAGTACAATTTAGAATGAAATAAGTATCCATGCAATCATAGTATATATGTTTAATATCTTCAAAATGCAGATTACAAAAATAACATTTATTATCATTTTGAATATTTTTTCTCTTTAAAAATTCTATAGTGTTAAGTTTTCCATGCATAATGAACCACATGTGAATTTTAGATTTAGAAGGTGCATTAGATTTCCAAATAAATTTAAAAGAGTTGTTAGTTACACCCGAAAAGTTAATAAATCTATAAAAGGAATTAGAAGTATATTTCTTACTTTTATCCCATTCCCAACTAATATTATCATTATCATTATCAATATTATAAAGATTTAATCTAGCATAAAGCAAAGAAAGCTGCCTAAGGGTTGAACCTACTAAAATTCTGTTAAAACTAAGATTCCAAGGAGGGTCATTTTCGGGAGAAAAAACTTCTATAATTAAAGCGTACTTAAAATTACAGATTTCATAAAGCTCTCTAAACTCTATCCTAAGAGGTATAACGGAAATCCAACGGTTATGCCAAAAAGAAGTACAATTACCAGAATGAACTATTGTATTAGTACCCAAGTTAAACATCTCATGATATTTTAAAATGGATTTCCAAAATTTAGATAGTTTACGAATGACTTGAGGAGTAATTTGATATAAATTGTTGCTACCATTATAGTAATATTTAGAAATGATCTCTTTCCAAGTAGCATTATCATTTATATCCTTAAACTTCCATAACCATTTACCTAGTAGGGATAAATTCATATTACGCAAATTAATGACTCCTAAACCACCACCCTTTTAGATTTACAAACATTTTCCCAATTTACTAAACATTTAATGCAGCTATTAGATTTTTCCCCACTCCATAATAAATCGCTTCTAATTTTGTCTATTTTATCAAACACCCAATCTGGAAAAAGATGCATAGACATCCAATAGATTGGGAGAGCTAATAAAACAAAATTTATTAGAACTAATCTACCTGCTCTTGATAAAAATCTCTCATTCCAATTAGAAATCCTACTTTTGATTTTATCTATGATTATAAACCAGTCATCATGTTTTAGTTTAGTAGGTCTAATCAGAAAACTAAGATAGTCAAATGGAAAGTTCATAGTTTTACAATTGACTAAATTTTCAACTTTTTCAAAATCGTTTAAAACTAAAACAGAACTTTTATCAAAATTTATTTTTAAACCTGATAGTAGTTCAAAAATATATAAAATAAACTTAAGAGTAATAATGCGCCTAGGTAAATGGGAAGAGAAAAGCAAGGTATCATCAACAAATTGAAGAACAGATATACCATTACGCGATATATCATTACCTACATATCCCAGAGATTCATTATCAACCGCTTTTTTAATTATCTTAGCAAAAACATCTCCGGCTAAGTTAAACAATAGAGGCGATAAAGAATCCCCTTGCCTTAAACCTCGTTTAGATTGAATTTTATTACCTAAAATAACATTAACCATAATACTAGAGTTACCAGTTCTAAGCAAATTCATAATCTAGCTAATCCATCTATGACTAAAACCTCTAGCATGAAAAATATCTACACAAAAATCCCAATCTACCGAATCAAAAGCTTTTGCGAAGTCCAATTTCAAAATCGCACAGGTTATATTATTCTTACAACAGTGATTAATGTATTCTTGAACAACAGCCACACAATCAATGATATTTCTCCCTTTAATAAAAGCAGATTGTGAACAGTTAATTAAATCATTCATTCTTATACTAAGTCTATTAGTTAAAACTTTAGAAATAATTTTAACGGAACAATTAATCAAAGAAATAGGTCTAAAATCTTTTAAGTTATTAGCACCTGCTTTTTGTGCAATAAAATAATATTTGCAAAATTAAATCTTTCTAGTTCAAATTTCCATTATAGAAATCATTAAACATACTAATTAAATCTAATTTTAAAACATCCCAAAACGTTTTATAAAAGAAAATTGGGAACTCATCCGGCCCAGGGGATTTATCCCCTGACAAATCATTGATAGCTTTTCGAATTTCCTCTTAAGTAAAAGGATTATCTAGCTCAGAAAGATCAACATTAGTGTTAGATGGATAAAGATCATTCCATCTACCATTAATTCTATGTTTATTTTTATTACCAAAAATATCTCTATAATAGTCTGTAAAAGCCTTATTAAGGTCTCTTTGGTCCACTAGCTCTTCATTATTTACAATTATGGAATTAACCGTATTACTACGTTTTTTACTATTAGCCATATTGTGAAAAAAATTGGTATTATTGTCTCCTTCATTAATCCATTGGATTCTGGATCTCTGTTTCCACATAACCTCCTCCTTTTCTAAAATAGAATTAAGTTCCTCTTTTAGATTAGCTAGAACATTACGCTCACCTAAATTTAGTTGTCTAGTTTCTTCTATCTTGTTTAATTTAAGCATCTCAGAAAGAATATTTTCTTTTTTAAATTTTATACTACCAAAAACATTTTTATTCTAGTTTTTAAGAAAATCCTAAGATCCCTAAGTTTTAAAACAAAATTTTTGCTAGAATTATCTCTATTTCTAATATTATAATAACTCATAGGAATCCATTTATTTTTAATTAAATTTAAAAAGTTAGATTCTAATAACCATATTTTTTCAAATTTGAATGATTTATTAATAACCCTATGCTGATCACATGTGAGAATAATAGGACAATGATCAGAATAAGTGTAAGGTAAACCAGAAACTCTACATATAGGATATTTATCCTCAATTTCATCACTAACAAAAAACCTATCAAGAAGAGCCATAGATGAGCCATAGATGAGGTTTCTCTAGTATTACTCCAAGTAAATTCTTTGTTAGATAGAGGAATTTCAATCAAATTAGAATTAACAATAAATTGGTCAAATTCCTCCATAGTAGAGAAATCACCATCACGAGGTGAATGCTCTCCTATAAAACGTGTAACGTTGAAATCACCCCCCAAAATCCAAGAACCCAGAGCATACGATCTAAAATCCAAACATTCATTCCAAAGAGTCCGACGATCTATTTTCGAATTAGGTCCATAAACGTTAGAAATATTTAAAAAAGAATTGTCACTAAGATTAATGAAAATAATATGCAAAGAGTGTTGCTTGGAAATACATTGAAGCATTTTAAAATAATTATCTCGCCATCCTATCAGTAAACCCCCAGAGGCACCCACAGAATGTAAAAAAGCCCATTTCCTAAAATGAAACCCACCTAATCTTCTATAAAAACGATTATCGGGACATTCAATTTTAGTTTCCTAAAGCAATGCAATGTCAATAGAATAGTCTTTAAAGAAAGCCCTAACTTTGTCACATTTATTTAAATCGTTCAATCCTTTGATGTTCCAACTAATAATCTCCATATACCAATAGATCTAGCCTTATCAAGTTCCTTACTTCTAATGTACTCTAGATCAATGTCAACATCATAATAAATGAAAGCGGTATCTCTAGCCAACTGACTAAACTGAGATGAAGACAAACTACCTAAAGCATATGATGAATACGTACTATCCAAATCAGAGTGCAAACCTGAGTCTGAATTCGCAGCACCACTCTTGGTACTCGAATTAGGTAACTCGCCCGCAGACTAAGATCAACAACAATGGATCCTGGCACTACGCCGAACTGAACCACTAGCACCCACTAATTTCCTACACCTACCTCTCCTTGATGAAGAAGAACAAGAAGCTGAAAAACTGCCAATCCCACTAGCGCTAGCATTATCTAGAAGGCAAGATCTCTCCTTCAAAGCACAAACCGTGTCACTGTACTCTTTTAATACTGTCCACCATATTAATAGCATCACCTATAACTAACACATATTCATCACTAACTTGCTTATTAAAGTGACCGCTCTTTTCAACATGCCCCACCATAACCATTACACCCAAACTATTCGATTCCCTTATTCATATCAACAGAATTCACCTGCTCCAAACAAATTGGTTTCGCCTTATCCAACCTATCATCCCTACTGATAGTTTTGTCATTTTTAGCCTTGAGAATAACAGTCTCATTTAAAAGACCAACTGCTCCATCCAGATTATCTTTATACGATGCAAAAATGCCATCAAATAAATTCGAACCTGGAGTACTAAGCATACTGAAAACTGAATGCATGTCAGCTGATATAATCCTATCTTCAACTTTTTCAATAACAACTTCCCCAGTATAATTGCAGAAATTCACGCTCAGAGGACCACCATTCTTAGATTTTAGATTGCTATCCAGTACCGATAAATTACCAACAGACTTAACTAAACTCGGAAATTTATTATCGAAACTGTATTTGCGTGCACCCTCCTATTCAGAGAACTCACAGATTGACTATTAGAAACAGTATTCATTAGATTTAGACCGTGTGCACCATGCACATTGATATCCATGTGCATTTCAGTGGATTCATACTCAGTTCTCTCGATTTCCATCATCTTATCCAAACTTAAAACAACCTTCTTCTCCAAACTACCAAACTCAGAAACAAGCAAGTTCGAACAGTCAACCCATTCAATAAAATCTCTATGCATGATATTACATATATCACCCTTATAAATTGAGTAATCTACCATCAGAGGATTTTCGAGCTTATCATGAAGAACGCCCAGCAGCTCAGAATGATCAACAACAAACAAGCTAACTTCCTTAGAAACTTCCAACCCTTTTTCCACACAGTTGGCCTCAATAACACTTGTAAACTCATCAAAACTATTTAAGCAGAAAGCATTTTGATCCTCAGAACTAAAACTATCAGCGAGCAATATTTTCTGGCCAAAACTATCATGATCCAAAAATTCTATATCATCAGACCATTCCACCAACACATCATTAGAGACAGTATTATCCTCCAATCTAACTCCATAACTAGCATCTATGATATCTTTATTAACACGCACTGACTTAAATTGTTTTGCATCAGAACAGTTTGCCGAAGAATTACAAACCAACCCACAATCAGTTCTAGGCAATTCATCACTAAAACCAGAGACAGACAACGAGGCTAAGCATTCAAATTTATTAGAAGTTGGTATCTTAAAATTCTCCGATTCACAAAATTTGCATTAGCTCTTTTACTGTTAAATTCAGAAACTCCATTGAAAAAGACATTCTGATCATTATCCTTACTATTATCAACAGAACCATATACCAAAACACTATCCTTTGATGATTGCGACTCCTCTTTACAGTGAATCACTGCAGGATCGAAAGTAATAGGATCGAAGTCACAAACTTTCAAATCGGAATGAACTGCCTAATTCGATTCCTTGAAATCTCGTCCTTTGGAACATAATCATAAGAAGAAGACTCAGATTTGCCAAAATACTCCTCCGGATCACCGAATCTATCTCTGTCCCTTTGGTGATATTCGGTGAATTAATGATATCGAAATGAAAAAACAGTTCCTCAAGCAATTTAATACCTTCATCTCTTTTATGCCATAAGTGATCAAGCAAAATGCCCTTTAACAACCTAATTTTGAGCACGAATTGGAATCCGTGATCGATCAGCGATGGAGCAGAAATCGACTTAGCCTCGACATTGGGTAATTTCTTAAAACAAACATTTCTTTTATGCCCAAACGATCCACACGCGAAGCACCTAATTGGGTCGTGACATTGATAGGCCATATGATTGAGATCTCCGCATCTAAGACAGACTTTCTTTCCTTTCTTGGAATCGATCCAGTTTTTGTTTGCTTCACGAAATATTGGTTTTTGAGGAAGAGACGAAGGCATACGATCACTAACAACTTGGGCATAAGATCGATAGTTATGGGCATCGCGATAAAATCGATTGTGAAAAGATCGATTATGAAAAGCAGGTTGCAGTAAAGAATTAGATTTCAATGAAGAAGACGAATACCGAAAGCAAGAAACTATATTGATCGCCATTATTTTTCTTTAACTTCAATTTATTCTTTATTTTTTAACTAATCACAATAATAAAAACATTTTATTTTAAATATTCTTGGTCAAGATGTTTCGGATATCGATACACTCATTGAAACTAGAGTACGTAATGTTCTACAAATGTAGGGTGGTATATTACTCTTGGCTGTTGGTACTACCAAGGGGTTACGTGCTGATAGTTATTGGATAACTATGGAATAATCCATCTAAGAGTTTCTTGCTGGTTAATAACAACTAGGTCAAACATGAAATCTCAAAGCGACGATGTTACACAGTTCTCTCGACTAGAGAATACTTTGGACTACAATGTGAATATTTCATGCTGATTATAGTTAAATCATGGTAAGATGATTTATTAAGCGACCATAGTTTGGTTCTAAGTTAAAACATTAGAAGTGAAACACTATTCAATAAAGAGTTTGTCTCCTCATTCATATGAGGTTAATCACAGTCAACTATAGTGAACTCAAAGTTGAAATATCTGGCCAAAGTAGTACGGTTAATAATAAATGTTATTATTGAACCAAGAAATTTGTTTATGCACTAACTGAGTTGAATAATGATGATCTTAAATTTTTTACCAAATAACAATTCATAAATCCTAAAGTGATGTAGTGTTGACGAAAAGAATGTGTGTAAACAATCATTACTAAACAGTACCACTTAAGAAATTATAAAATATGATTTTACTGAAAAAGTCTGTAAGCGATGAATTCGGCCAAACTATCACGCCTTGGCTAACGTAAGGTTAATATTTGAATTGTTCAAAACTAATTGCTGACTGAATTCACACATCTGAATCTCACAACCATATTTGTGAATTCTCCGAAAAGCTACACAATTTAATTAGTTAGTAAAATTTTGTAAACTAATTAAATAAATTAAATATTGATTATTATTTTATTTAATTAATGTTTTGGTGTTGATAGTAATTATTTGATTGTATATATGCATGTATTGATATACGATACCAATATATATTTAAACGGATTTTAAATACAGTTTGTAACACCCCATGGAAATTAATTATAAGAACTAATTTTCTAATAATAAGGCTAAAAATGATAATTTCGCAAATTTCGTAATTTGGCCACGAAAGTCACACCATTGTGTTTGTGGTGATTTTCTAATCAACTTTCATATATGAAGCTTCGCGACTGGAGTTCAAACAGAAAAGTTGTTAACGTTTGAAATTGTTGAATTTAAAGTAATTCAAACGAATTGAAACTAAAAAGGTATAAGCGTTAACATTTGAAATTAAAATGGTAATAAATAAATAAATGTTAAAGGAAACTTAACCTTTTAGGAAAATGTTAACGACTTAAATCCTATGGTCCAGGCATATCCTAACCACTATAAATAAGAGGCTAGCCCCCTCACTTTTGTTCAAAAGAAAAATTGCTATGCTAGGGAAACTCTGTCAGTTCTCTTCCCAAATTCTTCGTTAGATTCAAGATTCAGCTTTTAGGGAAGAAGTCAATCGGGTTAAAAGTAAGAAGTCACATATAGACACACACACATATATTTATACACATTTTTCTATTTCAGTTCTTCTCTAATTTCTGAATTCTGAATCTAATCTTCATACAATTAAATTGTTTTATATTCTAAAAAAAGAAGAAGAATTAGATGAAAGCGTGAAATCGAATGCAAAGGGAATAAAAAAATGCTCTTTGTGAATGGAATCTTAGTTTTTCACATTTTAGTAATTTGTGTAGTAAAAGTTTGTATTTTTTTATGCCTTGGGGAATTTTGTATATGAAAACCTTAAATCAAAGCCCCTAAAATTCCACCAATAAAATGTTGATTCTTGAATTGGTTGGAATTTAATTTGGTATTTTATATTTGGATAATTTATGTTATATTTCTTCTAATTTTTGTTGTTGTGGTTAAGGGTTCAAAAAGGAAATTATTAGGAAATGGTGTGCAAAACATGGATTCTCCTATTTCCATAATTTAGGCAAATATTAAAAACATGGATTCGCTAATTTCCTTAATTTAGGCAAATATGAATCCCTTTTCCACTTCAAGCTTGTATATATAAAAGTTGGATAGAATATAAAGGGCTTAAGTTGTAAAGTTTTGTTTCCTTGAAAAAGAGGCATTGATTCTATTATGCTAATGCAAAATAAGTTTGGTATTTTGATTCATATGTATGCATGTCTATGTATATGTATATATTATACACACACACACACAAAAATACGAATGGTTTAGCTCAGGATATAAGCTATTTTATAAATTATTGTATGGAGTTGAGACTTATATGAATATGGAAGCTTTGATATTTTAATAATTAGTATAGGAAGCGAAAAACCTTAGAATATGTATATTTTATGCACGCTTAGGAATATTTAGTTATACATTAGTTGCCTAAAAATTATGTTATATATATGTGTGTGTATATATATATATATATATGTGTGTGTGTGTGTGTGTATTAATAACGTATAAATAGTAATGTATAAGTTGTATTATATAGAGAAAATAGGTTAATAAATAGCATTAAACTATATAGGTAGGAAGTTAAGGATAATTATGGAAATTAATTCATAACTAAAAGAGAAATATGGGTTTTCCTTACATGGCCTTAGTGCGTAAATGCGGATGAGGTATATT